>CM070628.1:56053120-57406976 GCA_036346255.1 Ampelocalamus luodianensis
TTATAGCCATCCCGACCACACTAACGACAAGTCCCTTTGAATGAACACTCTAAAGCCCGGTGCCCCTCACTGTGACGGAAACATTTCATACCTTGACCAGAAGCAGGGGCGCATCTGTGGTGTAGATGACAAAGAACGTGGTGCCGATAAAGAAGATCGCCACTATTGAACAGACGCAGTGTCGATTTCTCCTCAAACCTCTGGAAGCGAGTTGCCGAGAAGACCCGCTTCCACCACCGAAACTCCATTTTTGGCCACCGCTAGAACCATCAACAGGAGGACAACTACTAGCACTGCCTTTGGAAGAAAGATCTTTCCGGCTCCATTCCCGGCTCGTTCAACCACGGAGTTGAAGTCACGCAGTTGGTCAGGAGACCCGGTTTATTAAACTTGTAATACTTAACCTTCCACCGGTTCTAGTATCACAAATAGAATAACCTCACGTCTCGATGGATATGTGCTTCCCGTAAAATGCAGCACACATACATCATACCAAAGCGTGCATCAATTCCATACATACGTAATATAACAAATCTACCAAAGACATACATAATATAAGTTATTACAACACAAATGACGGCCAAATGACGAAGATATCAAATAACGTGAAGCAAAAGTTGCCATAAGATGGCTAAAACCAAAAGACGACCGGCCAGCCACATAACACCACGTGGCAACCGACTGGCCGCCAAGCTAATCACCCACACACCGCCACAAAGACAACTCACGTAAATGAGGTCCATCTGACTCATTCCCTTCCTCTCGCACACAACAAGCAATGCAGTGAGTACAATAATGTACTCGCAAGACTTACTTAGTAACAAGCCTATACATAGCTACATGAAAGCTGATCAAAGGAATGTGGTTATATGGTTCTTTGACGCACAAAGCAAGTTTCATTTGCAATAATGTAATAGATTGAAGGCAATTTGACAAATCAGTTTTAAGCATTGAAATAACAACGAGTAACAATATTAAAAGTAATCACCTAGAAGTGACTAACCCAATAGCCACCACAAATAGCATGAATACACGATTCATACCACCCATCAAGTTTTAATTTAAAAAGGTTGTAGTCTAACTCTTGAAAAGCTTATCCAAGCGTGTCCATAACCTAGGACGAGGCTATTCGAATAGTTTGTAATCCCGCGAGGGGTGTACCAATGTACCCACACTCTGCACTCACCTTTTGCCAAGCTATTAAGCACACTTCCTTTGGTATGCCTACACGACCTAAGTCCTACTGAACCCTTTCCAATGGAATATGCTAATCAAGAGACGCACGATGGGGTTAATCCTCAGTGATCTGTCAACGCAATATGGATCATAAGGACCCATACGTGGAGCAGACACACCGCCCCTGCTGGTGCTCCTCTCCCCACAAACGTGTCCATGTGGCATATAATTAAATATGCAACCCACCACACGACTCATTAATTAACACAGCCCAAAGTACTCAGCTAAGAGAGGTCCCATATCCTCTAGTGTGGTTAGCACGCATGTAATGCTCTGACAATGTATACTCACAAGTAGTTCGGTCCTTAACTGACCTGCACCATTCCATTCACACCCAAAAGATCACACCATCTTACCATTGTGCCCAAGTCTAAATTGTTTTCATTTTCAGTTTTAGTTTTGCAATTTAGACATAGCACAAGGCTTAAATATACAGATTATAACAGCTAGGTGATCAAGGTTATCGACAAGTCGATAACCGCCCATTTCTACCAATAGCTAAGTATGGCTAAGCATAATGACACGTAACTACTAAGTGACAAGGGTCCATCCAGTGAACTCAAAATCACAGAAGTAACCCTAGGCTCAGAGTAGAGGAATCAACATTTCCACCGATAATGCAACTCATGGGCCAACTATCGACAATAGTTTAAAACAATATAGCAATGCATACATAGAATTTGCAAACAATATATTAGAATTTGAAAATAGTAGGAATAATATGATCAAATGATGCTACATCCGCTTGCCTTGCTGGAGTGCAGGATCTAATGGATGTGGCTCATAATCAATAACAATATTGTCTTCGAAACCTAACGAGAAAAGGCGATAAACCAATAAGAGCGAAGAAAACCAAATAAACTCCAACAGCAAAAGACATCCAAATGTAATGAAATTTTTACAGCAGCTAGGGAATGATTTTAGATAATTTTAGAAACAAAAATCATACAATTGGACTTAACATGCAAAAGATATGGACAAAATACTCTTTCTCACCCTAAAATCAACCTAATTAATTAATGGTACTGCTCATGTATGAAATTTTCCAGAATGATCTAAGGTCTAAAATTTTATAGCAGTAGATTATGACATCCTAATAACACAAAGTTGAATTTACTAAATTTGGAGTTATACACATTTGGTTATGATTTTTCTAAATTGTAAATCTAATGCAAGTCACTTACGTAACTTTAATTATGCTAAAACCTATTTCATATTAAAGTACACTAACAGAGGAAATTAACAAAATTGATTTTGCACAAAATGGATTTATACAGAAAAAGATATGCATTTTCAAGTTTAAAACTATTTGTGGAATATTCAAAGTGATGCAAATCAAGTTATTTCTAGTTACACAATTTTCACATCAATATGCCTAATTCCATTTTTATAATAAACTTAAGTGATAACAGAATTTATTACAATGGAATTGCCTAAAAGGGTTTAAAATGAATTTGCTATGAATTTCTAAAGTTTTATACCATTTTCGAGCTAGAAATAATTACTTACCAAATACGACAAACCTAATCCACGTAATAAGACGTGGACACTTATCAACCTCGATCTAAAATTCCACGCCACGCTAGCGAGAATAGCGCGCAGCGCAACACCTATCAGAGCCCACCGTTGATCAAGATCCAACGGCTCACGCGAGGAAGGCATCCGGACGGTGCGGTTGCTTGGGCCAATAACACCGCAGATCTGCGGATGGACGGTCAGAGCACACCATCGCCTGATGGTCCGAATGCACATGGGATCTCGCCGTTGATCACAAGATCGACGGCCAAGAATGATTGAGGCAACCGGAGGGTCCGAATGTACTTAGATCTAGGCCGTTGATCACGGATCGACGGTCCACGATCAACCAAGCGCCACGCACGGGGTTTAAGTGCGCGGAGAGGATTTAAAGAGGACCCACATGTTAGTGAGGCGGAGGGCAATTAAGATAGTGATTAACTACTAAGCACCAATGATTGATAATGATTAGTGATTAATGTGTCCTAATGATCTGGATGGATGTGATTTAAAGATTGAGGCCCGCACGTCGAGACCCAAAAGTGAATTTCCGACGATGAACACCGGCACATTAATTAACCAATAATTAGTCATTAATGATGTCCGACACGCACGGGATTATGCCGTGGATGATTTAAGGATGTTGGGCCCATCGGTCGCTGGTTCAACGACATAGATTAAGACACCATTAATGGACCAATGATTAGCAATCACAGAACACCATCGTGCCTTAACTAAATGACTTAAAACGGAGTTCTTGGCAAAACTATCGAGGAACTTCACGCTTGTCGCGGCGACACTTGCGCAAGCACCAAAAAGGACTAAAATGGAATCGCAATAGCACTACGAACCTAATGGTGGCATTCTGGCGTGGTGAGAGACGTAACGCCGGCCAGTCGGAAATGGAAATGGAGCTCTCTTGCTAAACACTTAAATAGCAAAGCTCACATGGCAGTCAAAGAAGCGGTGCCGAGCCTCTAGGGACTAATAAGAAACTACCTTGATGAAGAGAAGCTTCAAAGATGGCCGGAGAAGCTGGTCCACGGTGGAGGCTTACCGGACTTGGAGCAGAAAGGTTGGAAATGGCACCCTGAGCCAAGTGAGTGATACCAAGCATCAATATAGCTTCATTATGGTCCATGGTTACATGAGCAAGTAATTTGAAAATGGAGCACTCACCTGAGCTGAGGAAGAAGATGACCAAAATCGGCCGAATTTGAACAAACCCCAAATTGGACAATTCCTACGAATCAAATCCAACATAAAGTGAGGGGAAATGTTCAAGATAGAGAGGAGGTTAAATGGGTGCAAAGAAATGTAAAGGAGAACCACTGGAACACCAAGAACACCAATGGAGTTTCTCCGGTCAAGAATGGCGACTTGCCATTTTTGAGGTGTTAAGCTCCCAATTGAAATGAGAGCTTGAGGGTGGTGCAAAGAGAGACCAGGAGGTGTGCTAGGTGCTTATAAGGCTTTGAAGGCATTAGGGTTTGGACTCAAAGCTTTTCGGCGACAAAGCAGAGCACGACGCACGCTAGACAAGGAAAAAGGTAGTAGATGTGCATTAGGTATGCACGGCGAATGTGTCTCCCACGACCCGCACTATCGACTAGGGCGCCGAGGAAGCACGCGATTTGACACCGCCATCACTACCCCACCGCTCATGCACGGCCAGAGGTTGAAGATGACCAGAGGAGAAGCTCGGGCGATCCGAGCCCTCACGATTAAAATTGACGGTGAGATTGCGCCACGCTCCGAGGTTTAAAACACACGAAGGAGATCACAAGCCCTAGGATTAGAAATGAACGGCTCGGATTGCCCCACGTCGCGAACGTGGTTTGCAACAGATGGACAAGCGAGCATTGGATTTTAATCCAACGGCTCCGATTCAAACCAACAACCGGAGGGTTCGATCGTTTCAGTGAATCAGGGCGGTTGGATGGGGATCAACCGGTTGAAATTCAAATAAGCAACCGGAAGGTCCGAATGTTTAAAAGAACAACGGCCACGTGATCAAGATCTAACGGACGAGAATGGATGCGCGATTTTAAAAGAGGGCTCGGTGCAGTTAGTTGACTGGACCGAGTCGATTGGCTCGAGCCCGAGTCTGACTCGAACCCAAAGCATAGTGAATTTAGGTTTTGACTTTCCAATTAGAACAGAGACTTGGAGGATTTATTTGAGATAGCAAAACAACTCCAAAAATTATGAAATTTTTACAGGAGCTTGCTAACTCGAATATCAACCTTGTGTAAAGTTCTCAGAGGTTTTTATTGTAATACCCCGGAAGGGTGAGAAGTCAAGAATCGGATTAAATTAAAATCAATCGGTAGAGAATAATTTAATCGGGAAGTTTTATTTTTCAGTTTCACAAACCCACTTAGAGAGGGCTTTTCATCGTTTCGCTTCATTTTTTGGGGCTGGGCCTTGGCCCATTTGCTAGTGGTGGCCGGGCCAAAGGGGAGGGCCACCTCCCAAACCCTAGCCGCCCCTTTCCCCTTTTCTCCTCCCACTTGCACCGCCCTCCTTCCTCCTCCTGGCCGACTCCCTCCTCCCCCTTGCACCTCCCACTCCCAAGGTGCTGCCCCTGCATCTCCCCCATCCCAAGGTGCTGCCCTTCTGCGCAAGGAAGAAGAAAGAGAGGGAGAAGAAGGAGAAGAAGGAGAAGAAGAAGAAGAAGAGTTTGTGCTGGTTTGGTTCAGCTGCTTTCAGTGGTTCTACAAGGTAACGAGATGCCCTCCCGCTGTTTAATCCTTATTAGATGCAAAAACCGATTAGAATTGATGGTTAATTGTTGGGCTGCAGTAGATGCAATTCTGTCCAGAACCTTGCGTGGGTTTTTCGTATGTTTAGAGGCTGAATTTTAAGTTTCCATCTCCTAGAGATATGTGGGTTTTGTCGTTAGCTTTCAGTGGCCGCGAAGATCACTCGATTCCGAGGTCTGAGTAAAAAGTTATGATCGATTTAGTATCTGCTGCCAGAAAACTGACGAGAATAATCTGTCTGGTTATTTCCTAAAATTTGAAAGGGGTTTTGTAGAATCTGAAAGTTCACCCAACTAGGTTATTGTAGGTAATTAGATAACCTTTTCAGATTGATAAAGAAACGATCAATTCGGAGTTACCTATTAAAAGTTATGGTCATTTTAGTTTTGCTGTTCGTTTGTGTAGACAGTTTCTGTACTGAAAGTTCAGACTATGGTAGGCCTAATTTTTGGCCGAATTGGAGTATCGTGTCAACTAGAGTATTGTAGATTAGTCTGTTAAGAATCTACAGAAATTGGGTTTACCTCTTTTTGACTTCCAGATCATGAGTTATGTCATTTACCGTGCTGCTGTCCAGAATCAGATTATGGCAGTAAACGTTGTTTTTCGCTTTCAGCTTTGTAAACTCGTTTTGAGTCGCTCTAGTAAGCATTGTAGAATGCCGCTTAGTAGCTGCTGGGTATATTATGACCTTACTGAAATTATTTTACTTGTTTAGGAGGTGAAGCCTCAGGTTTAGAGTATCACCTGGCGGCTAACGCGCCACATCGTGGAAGGCAAGTAATTGTAGCTTGGTGCAGCACACTGCTTAATTGGTTGTCCCTACTACTTGCAATCCCTATGAGTTTCAGATTTTGAAGTATTATGCCATGGTTGGTTGACTTACCTATGAGATGATGACAAGAATTATTATTTAATGATTTACATTGATATCTTGTGTGTAGCCATGAAATGGTTGCTTTATGTGCCGAATGTGGATCATGGATGTATTTCTCCATAATGAATATGTGGTAGTTGTACAAGTTAATCTTGTTGGTGCCATTATGAGATGTCACATATGTGGTTTATGATTATCATATCACTCATAACATATCATCGCATTGCATTGTGGATGTCGCCGCTTATGGTCCGCGATCAGACTGAGACAAAGATCGCATACTGTCAGAGATGATGCACACTCTTACCTTGATGGGTAAGAGTGCAAAGGAGCATGGCATGCATTTGCATTAAGCATTGTGGATGTAGAATATGCATTCTTTTGACAATGGTTGAATTCTTATGAGGCAGACTCATGCTAGTCCATGTGGTTTATTGAATGAGATAGTGGAATGTGGTTGTGGTCATGCAATAATATAACTGTGTTGTAGCTTGCTTGTCAATTGATTAACTCGTTATTCAACTTACTTGCTGAGATTTTATCTCATTCTTGTTGTTTCTTTTCCTTTCTGTGATTCTTAAGCATTCTCCGGATGGGTAGAGCTGCACTACAATAATGCACTCAATTCATAGTTTCATGTCAGAGTAAAGTTGAGAGGAATTTAGCTATTGGCTAGCTGTAGAGTGGTTAAGTAGTATCCCGAGGTAATGTGGGTGCTGGGTGTTACAGATTGGCATCGAGCCTAGGCTTTAGGTTCTAGGAGAAGTAAGGAAATTGACACACTTGCACATGTAGGATGGGGAAGGGTTTGCATATCTTGCATATACCTTGTTGAATTCTTTAATTTATTGCTTGTGCTTCACTTGTGCGAGATTATTGTTTGTTTGTTTGTGGGTTGCGTGGTCTGCAGGAATGCCACCTAAGGGTAGGGGCCGTGTTGCTCTGCTACGCCGTAAGCCGAATCCGGCGATTGAGGAGGCCGAGATGCTCACCGTTGGGTGGTACCCAAGAGGAGTGTTGGTCGTGGTCAGGCCATGCAGCAAGAGTTGAGGCTTTAGCTGGGGCAGGTGGCCCTCAGTGCTGATGCCGCCCGGTGCTCGAGGTTGCGTACTGGGCAAGCATGCATCTTCACTCGTGAGTGGGTAGGGTTGAGGTGGACAGCCGACGCGCGCCACTCCCGCCTGTGCCGGTGGCTGACCGTCGCCCCACGGGAGGACAAGATGGAGGCTTTGAGGTAGTGGTTCGATCGCTGGCGCTATGTGGCGAAGCTGGCGAAGGGAGAGGCCCAGATCCGTGGAAAGAGGAGCTGCTCGCATGACGCACGCCCATGGACTCCCATCATGGGCGGAGTTTGTCCTGCAGCTTGAGAGGCGGTTCTATCGGAGACCTTTCTCGGACAAGATGAAAATTGACTTGGGCAAA
This sequence comes from Ampelocalamus luodianensis, assembly GCA_036346255.1. NCBI lineage: Eukaryota > Viridiplantae > Streptophyta > Magnoliopsida > Poales > Poaceae > Ampelocalamus > Ampelocalamus luodianensis. Next base: position 56,060,936 of record CM070628.1, read on the forward strand.
TACACTCAAGACAAGCGCCTGCGTGGCAGTATGAGGTGGGCTTCAATCGAGATAGTCCGCCGTCCCACATGTGGCTCGGGATGATGCGGAGAAGGCCGTGCTGGCTGGGGGCTTAGGCCTTCGATCCGCCACTGCTGGGTGCTTTTCCGATCACAGATTTTCGCACTCGTGGAGCGGGCATTGGGGATCGAGATGCAAGATGCGACATCGAGGACACTCGCAAGACCTGCGGAGGAGATCAGCCTCGAGGTCATAGCGAGAGGAGGGGCCATCTCGGGGCCCTATGTTTAAGAAGGCAAGGGTCGCCGCCACCAGCCCTCACCGTAGTAGCGCGCGCATCAGCTCTCTACCGAGGGAGCTCTGCAGCACGCGCCACCTCGAAACCCGGAATGGGCTTGTGTGTTTCGTTGTGGGATCCGTGACAGCGGAGTGGATCGCTCTTGAGAGGCAGTGCTATCCGTGGTCAAAATCACAAGGATGTGGTATGCGTGCGTAATCCCGCGGGAAACTACATGTGGGAGTTGGCGCCTACATCTTGGCGCGATTCTCTCGCCCGATGGCACCGCTCGGATGATGGTGTGGCTCCTACCTCGCGATCCCTACCGCGGTTCCTACACCGCGTTACCGCCGCGCCCAACACCTTCATCGACTGCCTTGGCGCCCCACCGGAGGATACCGGGTTCGCCGCCTACTCCATCGACCCGTGACTCGGTGGACACTGCGCACGACCTACCAGAGTGTGGGAGATCCTTCTTCTTCACCTGTCCTCGCGGCATTCTCCATGCCGACATCGGATGGCGAGGATCGTGAGAGCGCCAGATGTACCTTATCGCTGACTCTTTCAATGCCTGCGCACTTTTGATTCCGGAGCCGCTTCTCTTTTGTCTCGAGAATTTTGTTGGAGCGCGAGGCTTTTGTGCACGCTTATTTGGGAGGGCGGTGGTCGTTAGTTCTCCTAGTGGGCTTATATCCGGTCCCGTGTTTGCCACTGTTGTGTGGTGGTTCTAGCGGATGAGGAGTTCGTGGCGAATTTGGTGGTTATACCCCTCGAGCCCTTCGATGTGATCCTTGGCATGGATTGGCTCACGCGTATCAAGCATTATCTCTTGTTTCGAAGACGGTCACCTTGTATCTCGATGCGGGCGTGAAGTTGTTTTCCAAGGAGTGCTCAAGACTTACTCTCTCGTTGTTGTGCCGCTATTTCCTAATCGCGGATGCGTAAGTCGTGGTGTTGTGGGCTCTGGTGGAGGGTCACGAGGCGCCTTGAGGTTAGAGAACATACCAGAGTCCGCAAGCACCCTGATGTTTTTCCCGATGAGCTCCCGACCGCCACCGAGAGCGGAGTCGATCTTCCGTATTGAGTTTGTTCCGTCACGCGCCTATTTATAAGTCCTCGTGACCGATGGCACCGATTGAGCGATTGAATTAAAGAAGCGCTTGGATGAACTCTTAGCTAGGGGTTCATTAGACCGAGCACGCCACCTTGGGCCGCTCCGCTTTGTTTGTGGGAAAGAAGGATGGCACCAAGAGGCTTTGTGTGGATTATCGAGCACTCAACCAAGTGACAATCAAGAACAAGTATCCACCGCCTCAGATTGAAGATCTCTCGATCGGTTGAGAGGTGCCAAAATATTTTCCAAGATTGATTTGCGTACCGTTACCATCAATGCGAATCGGGAGGAGGATATAGAGAAGACAGCTTTTAGCACAAGGTATGGGCATTACGAATATGTCGTTATGTCTTTTGGGTGACTAATGCTCCCGCTGTCTTTATGGAAGCTGCGAACAGGATGCTCCATGAGTACTGGATTCTTTTGTGGTGGTCTTCATCGATTTACATCCTGGTTTATTCCAAAACGGAGGAGGACCACTAACCGCACCTCAACCTCGGTCCTCGATACTCTTCTAAGAATAAATACTATGCGGCTAAAGAAGTGTGCTTTGGTTATCCAAGTAGGATTTTTGGGTCATACCATCGACCAAAGACGGTATTAAAGGATCCAAGAATGTGGCGGCAAGTGGTTGCGGGCGGAGGCCAACCAATGTGTCGTAGATCCGAGTTTTTGGTCTTGCCGTATTACCGGCGTTTTGTGCGATTTTTCTAGCATTGCTAAACCAATGACCCGACTCACGCAAGGGGGTTCCTTTTGTGTGGACGGACGCCTGAGGTGGGTTCCGGACTTTGAAGGACAAGTCGGTGAATGCACCTATTCTATCCTTGCCCGAGAGTGGCAAGCGCCACGGTGTACGGATGCTTCTGATTGGACTCGATGTGTCTGATGCAAGAGGGCCGAGTAATCGCCTATGCTTCTAGATGCTGAAGACTCATGAGCGAAATTATCCCACCATGATCTCGAAGTTGGCGTAGATTGTGTTTGCTCAAGTCTTGGAGGCATTACTTGTATGGGGAACAATGCGATATCTTCACCGATCACAAGAGCCTTAAGTATATATTCACACAAATGAGAGCTAAATTTGAGGCAATGGAGGTGGTTGGAGTTAATCAAGGATTATGACCGACTATCCAATATCACCACCGTAAGGCTAATGTGGTGGCCGATGCCCTAAGCGGGACAGGGTACCTCGAGGTAGCGTTGTCCTTGGTCTCTGAGTTTGAGAAGATGGGTATATCTTTCTGTCTTATCGGTTCTCGCAGCAGGTGAGACACAAATGATCATCCAACCGCCATCCCCGAGCGTTCTTGAAGCTCAACAAAGACGATAGGCTCCTTTGAGAGTGCGGAAGAGGATCTCGAAGGCGTTCGAGATTTTAGTGTGGATGAACACGGTGCGGTTCGATTCAAAGGCGGTATGTGTACCCCGTAAATCACCGGTGAAGGATGATATTCTTCGTGAGGCTCACCGACTCGTATTCGGCACATCCGTGAGAGACCAAGATGTATCGTGATCTCAAACAAATCTTTGGTGGAAGCGGATGAGGTGGATATTGCTAAATATGTCGCCGCGTGTGGCGTTTGTCAACTGTGTAAAGGCCGAGCACAAACGCCCTTTGGTTTGTTGCAGCCCTTGGAGGTACACGAGTGGAAGTGGGAGCATATCACTATGGACTTTGTGGTTGGGTTGCGTCGTTTCGAGGACGAGATGCAATTTGGGTCGTGGTGGGCCACAGCTACCAAGTCCGCACACTTCATACCGAGCAAAAACGACCAACACGGCAAGCAGACCTAGCCCCGTTGTACATCGAGAGGTGGTGAGACCGCACGGTGTACCCAAGTCCATTGTTTCACCGAGATGCCAAGTTCGTCTCTAAGTTCCGCGAGTCTTGGTGCGTCGCGCATGGACGCTTAGCTTTCTCTGACATTTCACCTCGCATCGGATGGTCATCGAGCGGACCATTCAAACCTCGGAGGACATGCCGTGCTTATGCGTGCTATCTTGGAAGGGTAGTTGGGAGGATTATCTGGCTTTGGCGAGTTCGCTTATAACAATAGTTATCGCGAGTATCAAGATGCCTCCTTTGAGGCTTTGTATGGTTGGAGTGTGTTTCCCTCTTTGTTGGGATGCATGGGTGAGAGGTCGTTGTTTGGTCCGGATCTTGTTGTGAGACCGTGGAGAAAGTGCGGAGGTTCGCGAACTTGTTGGCTGCCGAGCCGACTAAAAGAGTTATGCGGATGATCGCGCCGAGAGTTGGAGTTTCGGTGGGTAGCCTTGTGCTCCTTGGTGTCTCCAACCAAGGGTATTGTTCGCTTTGGTACCACCGAAGCTTAGCCCGCAGTACATTGGCCCTTTTCGTTGGTTGCCGGGTGGGTAGTTTGGCTTATCGCTTGGAGTTGCCAAACTCATTGAGTGGTGTGCACAATGTTTTCCATGTGTCTATGCCGAGGAAATACTTGCGGGATCAGAACACAAGATTGACTCGAGCAGTCACAAAGGAGCAGATCTCACCGTGGAGAGTCGTCCGATTCGTATCTTGGATAAATCGGAGCGGGTCTTGAGGAATAAGACCATCAAGTATGTGAAGGTCCTTGACGAATCAGTCCGAGAGAGAGGCTACGTGGGAGCCGGAGGATCATTTGCGAAAAAACCTGAGCTCTTCGAGGTGGTGAGTACTCCGGTTGGGTTGCTTTGCTTGTTGTTACGTTCTCTTGTGGATGGAGAATTGGATTCGAGGCTTAATCCTTTTAAGGTGGAAGAGTGTAATACCGGAAGGGTGAGAAGTCAAGAATCTGATTAAATTAAAATCAATCTAGAGAGAATAATTTAATCGGGAAGTTTTATTTTTGAGTTTCCACAAACCCGCTTTAGAGGGGCTTTTCTATCATTTTCGTCATTTTTTTGGGGCTGGGCCTTGCCCATTTGCTAGTGGTGGCCGGCCAAAGGGGGAGGGCCACCTCCCAAACCCTAGCCGCCCCTTTCCCCTTTCTCCTCCCACTTGGCAGCCGCCCCTCCTTCCTCCTCTTGGCGACTCCCTCCTCCCCTTGCACCTCCCCACTCCCAAGGTGCTGCCCCTCGCATCTCCCCATCCCAAGGTGCTGCCTCATGCAAGGAAGAAGAAAGAGAGGAGAGAAGAAGGAGAAGAAGGAGAAGAAGAAGAAGAAGAGTTTGTGCCGGGTTTGGTTCAGCGTTTTCTAGTGGTTCTACAAGGGTAACGAGATGCCCTCCCCGCTGTTTAATCCTTATTAGATGCAAAAACCGATTAGAATTGATGGTTAATTGTTGGGCTGCAGTAGATGCAATTCTGTCCAGAACCTTGCGTGGTTTTTTCGTATGTTTAGAGGCTGAATTTTAAGTTTCCATCTCCTAGAGATATGTGGGTTTTGTCGTTAGCTTTCAGTGGCCGCGAAGATCACTCGATTCCGAGGTCTGAGTAAAAAGTTATGATCGATTTAGTATCTGCTGCCAGAAAACTGACGAGAATAATCTGTCTGGTTATTTCCTAAAATTTGAAAGGGTTTTGGTAGAATCTGAAAGTTCACCCAACTAGGTTATTGTAGGCAATTCGATAACCTTTTCAGATTGATAAAGAACGATCAATTCGAGTTACCTATTAAAAGTTATGGTCATTTTAGTTTTGCTGTTCGTTTGTGTAGACAGTTTCTGTACTGAAAGTTCAGACTATGGTAGGCCTAATTTTTTGGCCGAATTGGAGTATCGTGTCAACTAGAGTATTGTAGATTAGTCAGTTAAGAATCTACAGAAATTGGGTTTACCTCTTTTTGACTTCCAGATCATGAGTTATGTCATTTACCGTGCTGTCCAGAATCAGATTATGGCAGTAAACGTTGTTTTTCGTTTTCAGCTTTGTAAACTCGCTTTGAGTCGCCTAGTAAGCATTGTAGAATGCCGCTTAGTAGCGCTGGGTATATTATGACCTTACTGAAATTATTTTACTTGTTTAGGAGGTGAAGCCTCAGGTTTAGGAGTATCACCTTGGCGGCTAACGCGTCACATCGTGGAAGGCAAGTAATTGTAGCAATGTTACTACCGCTTAATTGGTTGTCCCTACTACTTGCAATCCCTATGAGTTTCGTATTTTGAAGTATTATGCCATGGTTGGTTGACTTACCTATGAGATGATGACAGTAATTATTATTTAATGATTTACATTGGATATCTTGTGTGTAGCCATGAAATGGTTGCTTTATGTGCCGAATGTGGATCATGGATGTATTTCTCCATAATGAATATGTGGTAGTTGTACAAGTTAATCTTGTTGGTGCCATTATGAGATGTCACATATGTGGTTTATGATTATCATATCACTCATAACATATCATCGCATTGCATTGTGGATGTCGCCGCTATGGTCGCGATCAGACTGCACAAAGATCGCACATTGCCGTGAATGCGATGCACACTCTTACCTTGATGGGTAAGAGTGTGGAGCATGGCATGCATTTGCATTAAGCATTGTGGATGTAGAACATGCATTCTTTTGACAATGGTTGAATTCTTATGAGGCAGGACTCATGCTAGTCCATGTGGTTTATTGAATGAGATAGTGGAATGTGGTTGTGGTCATGCAATAATATAACTTTGTGTTGTAGCTTGCTTGTCAATTGATTAACCTGTTATTCAACTTACTTGCTGAGATTTTATCTCATTCTTGTTGTTTCTTTTCCCCTTTCAGGTGATTCTTAAGCATTCCTGGGATGGGTAGAGCGGCACTACAATAATGCACTCAATTCATAGTTTCATGCTGTAGTAAAGTTGAGAGGAATTTAGCTTATTGGCTAGCTGTAGAGTGGTTAAGTAGTATCCCAGGGTAATGTGGGTACTGGGGTGTTACATTTATACTGTGAATAAACCTCCGAAAATTCTGCAAGGCTCTGATTTCAGGTTTGACTAAAAGTCAAACAAGTTTGACCACCCCCTAAAAATATTCAAACAATTTCCAAAAATTGTGAATTTTTTAAGAGGGGCCACATACCATCACAGAAACTTAGGGAAAATATGTCCCAAAGATGATCACAATATTTGACAAGATTGTTTTTGGAATATCAAAGTTTGGATCAAATAGACTTGTGACATTGTATTTCCATAATTCCTTATACAAGAATTGTTTGGTACAACAGGAAATACATGATGTAAGAAAAAGTTTTAATTCTTAGCCATTTTCTTACATTTGAAACACAAATCCAAAAATGGGATGTTACAAAACCTCCCCCCCTTACAAGAATCTCGTCCCGAGATTCTGTTTACTCGGAGAAGAAGGATGGGTAATCTGCACGAAGACGATCTTCGCGCTCCCAAGTTGCCTCATCCTCGGAATGATTCGACCACTGAACTTTAAGGAACTTGATGACACGGTTCCTTGTCCTTCGTTCAGATTCTTCGAGAATACGAACAGGGTGCTCACGATAGGTCAAATTTTCATGCACATCGAGATTTTCCAATGGAGTTTCCTCAATTGGAACACGGAGACATTTCTTTAAGTGTGACACATGGAACACATCATGCACTCCCTCAAGTGAAGTCGCAACTCCAACTGTATGCCCAGCTCCACTTCTCGACGCACACGATAAGGCCCAACATATCGAGGAGCTAATCTGCCCTGACGCCAACGCGATGGCCCTTCAAGGGTGAGACCTGAGATAAACAAAGTCATTGGGCTCAAAGCTCAACTCTCGACGACGACGATCCACATAGCTCTTTTTTCTGGATCGCCACGCCAAATGCTCACGAATCAATCGAACTTGGCTCGACCTCATTGATGGAATCAGCCCAAGAACTCACGCCACCGCCGACTAGTTCAATGGGGTTCTACATCTCCTCCCATACAAAGCCTCAATGGTGCCATACCAAGACTAGCTTGAAATCGTTGTTGTAGGAGAACTCGCAAATGGCAAGCACTTCTCCCACTTCTTCCCATAGGAAAGAACATAAGCATGGAGCATATCTTCCAACACTTGTTAACTCTCTCCGTCTCACCATCGCTTGAGGATGATAAGTCAATCGAAAGAAAGACGTGTACCCACGCTTTTGCACTATGCCAAAAGCGAGAGGTGAAAAGAGAACCACGATCTGACACAATCGTTTGAGGCACACCATGCAAGCATACAATGCAAGACACATAGAGATCCGCCAGATGACTGACACTGAGGTTGGTACGCACTAGCAAAAAATGTGCTACCTTTGTCAATCGATCGATGACAACCCAGATAGCATCCTTCCCCGAAGAAGTGCGGGGCAGACCGGTGATAAAGTCCATACCAATGGAATCCCACTTCCACTGTGCATCGCAAAGGTCAAGAAGACTGCTGGACGCGATGTTCACTTTGATCGACAAAGATACGTCACACTCAACAACAAACCTGGCAATCTCGCGCTTCATGCGAGTCCACCAGAATCTCTGTCGAAGGTCTTGGTACATCTTGGTAGCCCCGGGATGAATAGACAAAGGGGAGTCATGGGCTTCGCGGAGAATTAAATCCCACAATTCCATGACCTTTGGAACCACCAGGCGCTGTCCAAACCACACAACACCATGCTCATCCTCAGAAAAGCACTTAGCTGTCCCATTCTTGATGTTCCGCTTGATTTGAATCACACCAACATCTGTCAGCTGGGTAGCCTTGATTTGATCCACCAAAGTTGGTTGCACAACCAAGGTAGCAAGAGAACCATGCTCAATCAAACCCAAATTAAGCCGCTGAAATTCTTCAAGAAGGGCAGGTTGTTGCTCTTGAAGTAACAAGGTATTGCAATACACCTTTCGACTAAGTGCATCGGCAACAACATTGGCCTTGCCCGGGTGATACCGAATACCCATATCATAATCTTTGATCGATTCCAACCATCTTCTTTGCCTGAGGTTTAGATCTGGCTGGGTGAACAAATACTTCAAGCTCTTGTGATCAGAATACACCTCACAACGGTTACCAATAAGGTAATGCCGCCAAATCATAAGTGCATGAACCACTGCAGCTAACTCCAAGTCATGGGTATGATAGTTGAGTTCATGAGGCCTCAACTGCCTTAATGCATAGGCCATTACCTTGCCTTCTTGCATAAGAACACAACCGAGTCCCTGACGAGAGGCATCACAATAGATATCGAAGCTCTTATGAATGTTAGGGAGAACAAGCACTGGAGCTGAAGTCAACCGCCTCTTGAGTTCTTGAAAACTCAAATCACAAGCAGAAGACCACACGAATTTCTTTTCTTTCTTGAGCAATTCGGTCATGGGCTTTGCAATCTTGGAGAAGTTCTCGATAAAGCGGCGGTAGTAGCCCGCTAAACCAAGGAAACTCTCACATCGGTGATCGATTTGCCCCTCAAGATAGAACATCACCGACCTTGCTAGGATCCACAACTACACCACTTGCGAAAGAACATAGCCCAAGAACGCCACTTCCTTCAACCAAAATTCACACTTGCCGAACTTGGCATACAACCGGTGCTCACGAGCTTGCCCAATACAACTGCAGATGCTCAAAGATGCTTTTCTTCACTCTTGGAGTAGATAAGAATGTCATCAATGAAAACCACAACAAACCTATCCAAATACTCCATGAACACCGAAGTTCATAAGATTCATGAACAAAGTCGGAGCATTGGTCAAGTCGAAAGACATGAAGCAGGTACTCGTAAAGGCCATAACGAGTAGTGAACGCCATCTTTGGAATATCCTCATACTGATCCTGACCTAATGATACCCCAACCTCAAGTCAATTTTGAGAACACACAAGCTCCAGCCAACTGGTCGAAGAGATCATCAATACGCAGGCAAAGGATACTTGTTCTTCACCGTCACTTCATTGCTTGACGGTAATCAACACACACATACGCTGAGGTCTTGTCCTTCTTCTTCACAAAAATAACTGGACAACCCCAAGGAGATGAGCTAGGACGGATGAAGCCCTTTGCTTGAAGCTCACCTAACTGCTTCTTCAGCTCCTCCAACTCATTAGGGGGCATTCGGTACGACGCCTTAGAAATTGGAGCGGTACCGGGTAGCAACTCGATAACAAACTCCAAGTCCCGAACTAGAGGCATACTAGGAAAATCTTCAAGGAAGACATCCACAAAATCACAGACTGTGGGCACATCCTGAATCTCCAAGGCTGGCTTAGCTTCAAGGGCACAAAGATGTGGCCCCTGCAACTGCGGTGAAACCCCAACTTGCTTGCCTGAGGGACTAGTGAGGTAGACCATGTTCCTGGCACAATCGATTTGCCCCAAGTGTTGGGACAACCAATCCATGCCAAGAATCACATCCAGACGCGCCGAGTCAAGTAAGATGAGATTCGCCAAGAATTCCACTCCTTCGATATTAATGGGAACGCCCCGGCATTCTTGATCAGCTCTCATTTCCGAACCCGAAGAGCGAATAAGCAAAGGAATCCCCAAAGGAACAAAGTGAAGGTCACAATCAGCAGCAAAAGACCTCGAAATAAAAGAATGCGATGCCCCAGAGTCAAATAATACTGCAGCAGGACGATAACTGACAAGAAACGTACCCAACACAACGTCGGGCGCCTCCTGAGCCTCCTCAACCGAGATATGGTTGACTCGACCACTCCCGACACCCCGAGTCTTCGGATCACCACCGGTCGTGGGTGACCATTCCTTGCCCGTCCTCCATTAGACGCGGGGCCGCTCGATCCTCGAGGGCAATTGCTAGCATAGTGGCCCTTCTTGTTGCAAAGCGGCGAGTAATATCGCAGCCGATTGCGGAGAGCAACTCGCCTGGAGTCGCAGTGCGTGATGAAACACGGCCTGGGGACGAGCAATCTGGCGCCAACGGCCTCGGCGGTCGTGAAGCCAAGCATAAGCCCTCGTGCAGTCCAACACGGGGACGAATGGGGCCACAGTGCGCATCGATGGGCCTCCACTTGCGCTGCGGGACTCACCGCGCCGCCTTGTGCTCGGCGACGATGGCCTTGTCAACCAAGGCCGGAAATCAAAAGTCCACAATAGATAGCTTGTCTCGCAGCTTCTGACAAGCCATCCATGAACTTCTTCCTATTTGGCCTCATCGGAGGCCACCTCACCCGAGCATAACGAGCCAAGTGATTAAACTCGTAAAGATACTCCGATACATGGACTTGCGCCCTCGCTAAGCGCAAGAAACTCCTTCTTCTTGAGCTTCATCGGGCCATCGGGATGTGGGCCCGACGGAGCGCAGATCGAACTCATCCCACGAGACAACGTGGCTGCGGGTGCATGCCGAGAAAATTCTCCCACCAAGAGTGTGCACCCTCGGCGATGGGATGCAAAGAGTGTCCGCTCTGCTCCTCGGCATCGAGCGATGTTGAGCTTCGCTCAACCGTGCACGCAACCAATCATCCGCGCCCAAAGGGTCCTCGCACGAGAGAAAGTAGGCGGTGCGCACGAAGAAACTCCGCAAGCCCACCACGAGATCGATGGCCACCACCTCCGCACTCGGCACCACCGGGAGTGGAGGTGTTCCTCGCGATGACCTCCGAATCCGGTCTCGGTCCATGCGATTCCGCTCGATCCGAGCGAGCCTCACCATGGTCGGAGGAGGGGAAGCCTCATCGAACACCAACAATGACTGCGGGTGGTTCTTGCCATCCTGTTCCACAAAAATAGGTTAAACACAACTCCGGAACAGGAGACAAAGAAAACAACTAACCACTCTACCAAACAAACTTTAATGGATCAAGTATCAACATAAAATTGCAGCAAGATCACAGAGATAAAACCCATCTTCCTATTATGACTAACTCGTATGGAAAAACGAGTAATCAATTTTTAGGGAGGCAAATTTCAGAACATTAACTTGTGTTCGAAACAGCTAGGAAACAAGGTGAGAAATTAACTAAAGAAAGGTTAGACACTTAGCTAACTCAGATCACTTCTTGACATTTTATTCCCACAAGTTTTAGTTGAATTAACCTCTCATTTTCAGCATCTTCTACTAGTTAAATGCTAGCTGTCCAGAAATTTCTGCTTGCTGTCCAGATTTTCTCCATCAAGCTTCTGGCCGAAATTTTGTAGCTTCGGGAACTTCTAATTTTCACAAGACATCCAACACTTTCATTTTATAACTCTCATGATTTACCTAAAACCAATCTACTCGATTAACAACTATCTTTTGAAAGAAGATGAGAGGAAAATCAGCTTCTTAAATCCAATTCTAATAAGGTCGAGATAAGCAAGCTAAGATAGATAAGAAGTAAAATCTGAGAACTTACTTAAGATTTCCATGAAACATTTGATATTTATGAAGTAAGTTTTGCAAAATATACTAGGGACGACAAGCTAGGGGTTTCACGGTCAAGATGGCTCGATACAAACTCTGTGAGACCTCGGTTTATTAAACTTGTAATACTTAACCTTCCAGTGGTTCTAGTATCACAAATAGAATAACCCACGCCTAGATGGATATGTGCTTCCTGAAAATGCAGCACACATACATCATACCAAAGCGTGCATCAATTCCATACACGTAATATAACAAGTCTACCAAAAGACATACATAATATAAGTTATTACAACACAGCTGTCGAACCCGGGAGCAAAGGATCCCGAATTCTCTGTGTTTATGCACTAGTCCAGGATTTCCAGTGTACATAGTCAACAAAAGCGATAGCAAAATCGTATCACGCTCTTTATTAATAATAATTCTGAGTTTAATACAAAAAGGGCCTGAGGCCAAATAGAAAAGAGGTAACACAGAGGAAAAGTAGTAGTAGTAGGCCACACGACTTGCCATAGGCAATCGTGCGGGACGAGCCTATTCGCCCAGCTCCTCACCGCCTTGATAGAGGTCTTCCTCGAATAAAGATTATTCACAAGAGTAAGCACAACTCCGTGCTTGCAAGTTACACCTAATATTGAAAGTCAATGCATGCATAGGGTAAACAGAGGATAATGGCGGGGTTGTTTTTGCATAAAAACATTTTCTGATTAAATACTATTAGTAATTTCCTAAGGCAGCTTTAATAATATAACGAAATCGATGATTAAGATGACAAAGAATAGTGGATAACCTCCATTAAATGAATAGTAAAGGATACCCTCCTAACACTTGGCTAACGCCCCATTTTACCATAGGATTATCCATCCTAAAATCATGTGTGAAATCATTTTATAAACCAAAACAAGTCTAACTTAGAGTGGCTTTGCTAGCATGTCCATGATCATGGACGCGGCTATTCGAATAGTTTCTACTGCAGAGTTTGTGCGACTTTACCCACACGGATAATATGCTTTTAATGTCGCCAATGCACGCTTCCAAGGCGTATGACTAAGCAATTATCATGAGACCGTTACAAGCAAAGTGTCTTAATGTGTTTATGCCCGCTAAGGTTTCGCTCCCATTGACTAACCATCCTCCTAAGCCCTCTTGCGCCTAGTGGGACTAATGTCCACCAACACCCACACATACAACATAGCACAAATAACACTAAGACACCACGATTATTTAGCCAATCTGTCTCATTCCGCACATGTGGTGGTACGGTAAGGCGTAGCAAAATAAGCTCAAAGATCGGTCCTTAATTGACTTGGGCACTTTCCATTTGAATAAACCCATGGGCCTTAATCCTAACTGCACTAGGCCCGCATGAACTCGCACTCACCATACATCCATCTCGCCAAGTCCAAACCCATTTTATTTTATTTAGAGGGAAAACTCTTAATAAACCTTTCGTGGTAAAATAATACCACCAAACAAATTTAAAATCAAATTGTAAAGGATTTGGCTAAACCTTCCAAATAAATGTGATCTAAGCATGGCTAAGCATATGACAAATTTTAGTAGTACTTGCCTAAGGGTGTCATGGTATTCATATTCAACAATCAAATTGGTCGATAATGGAGATTGGAATAACTATATACAAACAGACATTTAAACAATATATAAACATATGCATGCAATAGTAATTTAAAGACGTAAATTACATAATTTAAAATACTGGGAACAAAATGATCAATAGTGTAACTTGCCTTCGTTGAAGTCTTGAAATTCTAAATCGTCGGAAGGATCTAACTCTGCAGTCGTCAGAGGTCTATACTGAAATTACGACAAATTAACTCCAAATTCAAATAAATTCAAAAACTCAGCTCAAACTAACTACAAATTGAAATATTTTGCTTTAGTTAGCTAGATTATGATTTTAGACAAATTTTGCAACTTGAACCACCCAATTTGGAGTTCAGATAAAGATATGAATTTTAGAAGTTTAATACAAAATCTGAATTTAATTGAATTCTCTGAATTATTTTCTAAAGGAAATTCTATTTATTGCGCATCGTCGACGCTTAGCCAACCAGATTTCGGAATTAAAAGAATTTAATTAAAATCGACATGCGGCCCCATCGTAAGTGGCACGCGCTCATGGATCGAGTCCACGAAGGCTCGGGCTCGTTCGCGTGTGGTGGCACGCGCGAGCCGACTTGGCGCCCACGCCGGCGACATCGGGCACAAAAGTCGACAGTGGTGGCAACGTGGCGACCACGCAGCCCGACGACGAGGTGCTCCCGTGCGGGACTCGCCGGCGCTTTACGCCACGGCGAGCAAAATGATGGTGCGTGAAACGAGAGGGGACCCGTGCGAACTTGTGGGTTACCGTAACGCGCGAGCCGGACGGGAAGGTCGTCGGCAACGGCATTTGGCGGCGGCGGCGTGCGGTCGTCGACGAAGAAGATGTCCCGAGGTCCTCCGGCGAAGTGAGTGGTGGCGGCTTCTCACGGTGTGGTGATGAGCGATGGTGCCGGCGGCGAGGACGCGGAGGGCTGGCTACTGGCGCCGAAATGCAGAAGACCGAGGTTTCACCGCGAGGATCTTTCGACCGGGTGCTACGGTGACGGAGGGGGCGGGGTGGTGGCTACGAAGTTGTGTGGGTGGCGGTCCGGCGATCCTATTTATAGGCGCGGCGCCACTGGGCTGCCATGGAGCTCAAGAAGGTCCCCGCGAGCCCGCGAGGAGATTCGGGATTCGCGCAGAGAAAGGAAAGAAAGGGCGTGATGGGCGTGGCGATGATCAGGGGTTTAAATGCGCCACGACAATCACGGGATGCACGGTGGATTCGCCACTTTGGAAGGTTTTCAAAATTGGTAATGGCGGTCGTATGAGAAAGGAAAGAGGGGAGGAGGAAGAAAGGAAAGGAGGAAGACGATGGGGGTACGCCCGATTTTGATCAGACGGCGGAGATAGATCAAGCGAATCGGTAAGTTGGGTTTGGGCATAGCCGTTGGATTTAGATCTAACGGTCACCGGTGGTTGGGATGTTGGAGTCGTCCAAATGTTTCATTGAGTTCTGGCTGTTGGATTTTAATCCAGCGGCTGAGATGCGTCGGTGCGGCGCAAGAGAGAGAGAGAAGGAAGAACTGAGAGGTGGGACCCAATGTCACAGACTGAGGAGGCGTGCGACTGAGCGGGCTCTGCTGCCACGGATGGGCTGAACCGAGAGAGGTTTTGGCCCAAACACTGTTTGAGGATTTTCTTTTGATTTTTGATTTTATTAATTGCTGATAATTCATTTAGGCTTTAGAATATAGTAAATTAAGTCCAAAAATTCAGAAAATTCATGTAAATTTCTGAGCATTTAGGACTTAAATAAAATATTCCCAGCTATTATCTGTAATAGATTTTGCACATAAATTTGTTTAGTTTTAATTTGGTTAAGGAAAAGCTTTTGAAAATTCACAAAATCCAATAAAATAATTAAACTTTATTTTTGTAGGAAACGGGTAGGCTACACTAGCGCAAATTAAAAATTCTACCAGTAAACCAAGATCACCGCAGCTTATAGATCACGGTCTTACCACTAGACGCGCAGAAAGGAAGTTGATGCGCGCGTCGGGCGGTGTAGTCGTACCAAGTTGATGCGATGACGTCTGGGCGTAGTAGTCGTACTACTTCCTCGTCCTCGCCGTGGCGCCCCACGTCTGACTCCTTTCTTGCGGTTCGTCCCAACGCCACAGTCTGCGCCTTCAAAGGTATCCACACGCACGGAGGAAGCGGCGACGGCCGACTACTAGATCCGCGCGGCGACTAGGGGCGTGGGAGGTGGCGGCGAGGGTTTGGGATGTCACGAAAAACTCAACCCTTAACTGCGCGCCGCCTCCTTTATAGACGTCCTTATAATGGGCTTCTACGAATAGAGGCCCATTAGGACTCAATGCCCGATCTACCCGGATCCAATTCGGTGGGCTTCACTTTAAGTGTGTGACCCTATAGGTTCACGTATGTTTAGACATGACGCAAGTACACATACTTGGTCAATAGTTAGTAGCGCTCTAGCAAGAGCGTGCCAACTCCTAAACGCACGTAAAGATCATATCGGACGAACCATCACAACGTTATGTACATACCAATCCCTTTGCCTCACGATATTCTACGAGCTCCAAGTGACCACTTTTTCGATCTTGTGATCCGAATCCCTTACTAGGTTAACTCTTAACCTTAAGTAGCATGGCCATGCATTTCGATCCGATCACTCGAGGCCCGAGATATCTCTCTGCAGAGAGGGCAAATCCATCTCGATTGACCATGCCTCGCAAAGATGCTTCATGACAAACCCGAAAGCTACCTTTATAACTACCCGCCATTCTGAGTAGCGCTTGATAGCCCATAAGTAGGTCTATTCACATCTCAAGTACATGCCACAATCTCGGTCTAAGGACAAGGCATTACACATTGTGTAGAGAGAACCATAAGTATAAAAGCTATGTCTCATGTTGGGTCGGTCCAACCCCATGTTCTAAACATGTGTCCACATTATTGGTTTGACATCTCCATGTCTATGACCGTGAAACATGGTCATCAACCGATACATGTGCTAATCCATCATTCACGTGTGTCCTCACATGAACTCCAACTAGGGACAACTTTAGAATAACCATACAAGTAAAGAGTTTCACAAACAAGTCACATACTTGTTAATCAACACAAAGACAATATTCAGGAACATTTATTAAATCATGGATACAACTAAATATCATCATCAAAATGATTGCCTCTAGGGCATATCTCCAACAAACTACTCATCTAACCACGATATTGCGATGTGGTGCAACACAGTGAATCGGAGTAACAACACGACCTCCACTCCTTATCATCCGTTAACAACACGCTTCACTAAAATACTCCATTATGAATATACAGGATCATCTCATGACATTCATAGTATTAGTTCATAGATATTGAATATCATAACATCATATATTACCAACAAGGATGATAAATGCAGTACAATTCAACAATTGCTCAACAAAATGAAACATAATAACAGATATTGCGGAAGCAATGTAATTTTCAACCCCACCCATCGTGAACAAGTGTGTCAATTTAATAACTTAATTACCATGGACCTAAAGCCCGCTCGATACCAAGCTGTAACACACGGCTATTCGGAAGCCAAGATGCCACCTAATTACTCTAACAATCTACACAATGCGGAAGAATATGAAACAAGTATATCAACTAAAGACGAGATTAAGATAAACGAGACACGGTAAAGGTATCCTTCCTTCACCTTCTAAGTTATTTAACATCGTTCATCAATAAAGAAGGTTCACACGTAGTAATAAATCAACAACCATGTGGAGAAGGTATCCTTCCTTCACCAATTATAATTTAATTATTACAGTTCATCATTAATCGAATGAAAGATAGAACTAAAATTTATTCTTGATCATGAATTTGATGATGTGAACAAGTAGTGCGTGTCTACTCCCTCCCAAGTGAGCCAACATCGGGGGTTACCTAAAATAAGCAAACAACGCAAGAGTGAGTCCACGACTCAAAGAAGTACAAGATAAAGGGACATAACACACATATGAACAAGTCAACATCATAAAAGAATATGAGCATACATCGAATGAAAACTTAGGAATGCATGGCATGAATGATTATATTCAAGGATGGACTGCACACATGCTTATACTCGCAGTATAGCAGTGACACACCCGTCGGTGTTCATAAGCCCGCACCTTAACAAAAGTGCGGGATCCAAGTCCTATATGAAGAACGTTTTATATAGGTGTCCAAATCTGCCCATACTTGGAATTGATAGGTCTTACGTGCCCATACACCGGAATTGATGGGTCTTTCATCCACTCCCGTGGACGGGACATGACAATGTCCAAATCTGCCCACATTGGAATGGTGGGACTTACAATCCACTCCCGTGGACATAACATGAATAAAAGGATGCATGATATGAACATGAACAGTGATAATACCATCTCTCAGTATATACTCCACATAATGAAAGAACATAACCAGTTCAGCATCTTGGGTAACACAATATGTCACATTATATTCATGTAAACATTCACAATCACAACACTTAAAATCAACAAAGTATTTTGCCTTCCGGCGTTGCGCAGCGTTAGCGAACGATGGCGCTCCCAAACCCGTAGCCTCGCGGCCTAAACATTTAAATAACGGAAATAAGAACAACATAGAGCCCATCATGAATTAATATTCTACAATACTCTCTTGAACAACTAAGAAATAGCCGTAACCCCAAATCTGAAAAATAGATAGCACCCTGGAATCGGATCTGGACAGCAGCACGGTATTGGCCATAACTATTTACCTGGGACTCGAAACGGGGTGAGCCCAGCTCCTACATAAACTTAACGATCATATCTATAACATTCAAGTTGATGAGATTTCCCAATTCGGCCAATAAACTTCTCTAAAAAAAGAAAACAAAACAACAGCACAGAATCTGTCTGAACAAATAGGACAGCAATACTAAAACGTCCGTAACTGTTAAACTACAACTCCGAATTGAGTGTTCTTTAACAATCTGAAAAGGTTATGAAAATATCTACAATAACCTAGTTGGGATGAAACCCTGATTCGTCCATTAACATACACCTATTTTAAAAGACAACTCAAAAGGTAATTCTCGTCAGGATTCTGGACAGTAGATATTAAATCTATCATAACTTTTGACTCGTTCGTCGGATTTTAGTGTTCTTGGCGGACACCGAAAGCTAAGAACAAGACCTACAAAACTCCAGGAGATGAACATCTCAAATTCGTCCTCTAAAATACCGAAACAGACTACGCAACATACTGGACAGATTGCTATCTACAGCAGACCGACATTGATCCAAGCAATTCTATTCGTTTCCTCTCCTACGACCAAACCACCAACCCCAACCGAGACACATTACCCTTGGAGCACCCAGGAGCACAACGATCGAACCGTGGTGAAGATCCCCGGCCTCCTTGATCTGAACCCTGCGAAACACCACCAAAGCAGCGGGGAGGCCGGCAACGAGGGCTCTACACCGAGGGAAAACTCCGGGAGAAGGGGGCGACTCGGGACCTTGGGGCAGCACCAATGGGGAGGAGGAAGGCGGCACCCTGCTGGAGGTGGCGCACAAGAAGGAGGAAGGTGTAAGTGGCTGGTGCACAAGGGAGGTGGAAGGGATGGAGCTAGGGTTTCACCGCCCCTAAAGGCCCCTATGGCCGGCCTTGGTGAGCTTGGGCCCCACTGCTGCCCCCTTGGGCTCAAGTCACCCCCTTGGCCCATAAGGCCTCCTTTTGGGCTTGTTGGCCAAAGGCCGGGCCAAAAACTGGAAGAATCGATGAAACGTCGAAATTGTGAATTTTAAACTCGATTTGAACAAAACTTCCTAAATGAAACGCGGTATTACGATGAGGTTACACTAGTTGACAATTTTAAAAATTTTACCACGTAAATCAGAAACTCATGCAAGCAAGAGATCATAAATTGTTATCACTAGACGTGCAATACAGTGGACGAAGAGTTGAAGTAGCTTGATCCAACGTCGAGCGATGTAGTGATCATAATCGATCGTCCAACGTCCTCGGCAGCGATCGTCTCCTCCAGCAATCTATGATGTTCCTTACGTAGGTTGTCGAACGTCCTCGATCAGCACAGCAACAACCGTAGCAGTGCCTCTACGGTATCCACATGTCTAGGGTGGGCGTTTATGCGCCGGTGTACTAGCACAAGCGCACATGGTAGTACCTTTGGAAAAATAGCGGCTAGGGTTTTGGTAGAGCAACTCTCTCTTATGTCCCAAGAGCCCCATACATCTTTTATAAAGAGCCCATAATAGATCCTATCTGATCTTATTTTTTCCAACATGTTAAGTGTAACAGCCCTAACTTAGGGTTTGTATTTCAAATGTAAAATTTTGAGGAGAAATAAAAACTTTTGTTGTCTCATCAAATCATTTGGAAGTTTTCCAAATTTTCCTAGCAATTTCCATTTTCTAAATTAAATTCTTGTGAATGGAAATTGTTGTCAATAAATTCTTAGCTTTCAAACTTGTGATCATCCTCTGAAATTATTTTCCTATCATCTTGATCATCCTATCTACCTCCCTGAATTATTTCACAATTTTAGATTTTAGTTGCTATTTCAAATGCCCAAGTCAAACCAGTTTAGAAATCTGGTCAAACCCTTAGGCAGCAGATTGTGAATTTTCTTGGGAGAAATATAATGCATGAAAATTCCTGAAAAATTTATACAAGGATATCCTCTGTCCCATGAAGCTACCATAAAAATTTCGAAATTTTGGAGCTCTGGAACTACCTCTAAAAATTCCTCAAACCTTCTCATCTTTTAAAACAAATTACGAAAACACTGTTCCTCGGGCCCGAACCTTTCGGGCTCGAGTCCGACCCGCACCACTTGACTCGGTCGCACCACCTGGTTGCACCGTGCGAGCCCGATGGTGTCACCGTCGATGAAGATCGAGCGGTCCACGTTGCTTGTCTCGTCGACTGTCGAATGCATACATCGATCTCACCGTCGTTTTAGATCCAGCGGTCGATTGTGATCTTGATCGAGTCAAACCATTCCAACATGCTGCACGGACCCGTCTCGAGCCGTTTGCCACCGTCGGCGTGTGGGCCCTACTGTCGGTCGTCACCTACCTTTCGCATGAGTCTTGAGTGTCGCGACATCGCGCATGGTAAGTCGCCACCTCGCCTCATTTGTTAAAATCACCGCTTTCGGTTTCGCGCGCGCATTGCCTGGTGCATCTTCCGCGAGAGGCCATGCCTGCGCGGCATTAATCACCCACCATTCCTTTCACTAGCTTGTCGCACCGTTCTTGAGCTCCTCGGTGCGGCGTCGCCGCTCGTTTTCCTCGCCTCGCCCCTACTTAAGCTCACCCAGCTCCCTCTTTCTTCTTTAGACACCATTAAACAATCCCGATCACCCATTGCTCATCCGAGCTCAAATCATAGTAGTGCTCAAACTGCAGTTCCTGGCCCGTGCCGCTCCGCTGTCAAACACCACAACCGATGAAGCTCATCTTCTCCTTTTCGCGTCATATCGTGTTCCAGATCCCTATCATGATTTCCTCGGCTAATTTTGAGTTTCAATGCGAGGGCCGTTGAATTTAGGTGTCCCTCTTCTTGGCCGAGAAGTTGGGTTCTTCGTCCTCGACTCAGGTGAGTTAGTTCCTAGAGCAATTGCTCGCGCTAGCACCATCTAGTGCACTCACTCGATTTATCTCCGTCTCTCTTTTCCCTATTTTTGCTCAGTTGCTCCTCCTCGGTGACCCCTTGATCGCGCGGCTGGTTCTCGTCGTGGGCCATCTCCGTGACCTCTTGAGCTCGCGTCATTCGGTGAGTTCTGGTAACTCGCGATGCCCATTCGCGCTAATTTTCATTGTCTACCTCTCAGTGCGGCCGCATCTTGTCACCCCGCTCCAGACCGCCGGTGCTCCGTCACCGCGCCGCCGTGATGCTTCTCCGTCGAACGCGACCACCCTTAGCTTCGTAACCTGGGCGACCATTTTGGCCGTCGCACGCCCGCTGCCACTCACTCCTTCACGGCGTCGAATCCAGTCGAGCCTCTCTGTTCTTCCTTGTGCTCCTGTCTTTGTTGTGGTGTGGTGGGCCCACCTCCCCGAGGCTTGGTAGTTAGGCGCTTATCATGCTTATGATTGTTCATTAGTTCACTCTCATTGCATGATCAAAAATTGGTATTGGAAGTTTGGAAATATTTTAGTTCTCTGTATGCTTGTTGTTGTCGTTTTCTGTTGTCGATGGCGAAATTGGGTTCATTCTTATGCTATTCATATCTGGTTGGTGCTTGGTGACTCCCTTAGAAGTGGTGCTTAGCAAGAAGTTAATTAGATAATCTCTATAGGTTTCAAATCACTAGTTGGCTTTTGATCTATGAAGGCATTATCGAATTTGAGTTTTGCCTCGTGCTTGTGGTGTATTTTGATGAGGTAAGGTTTTGTAGTAGCCGCATCTTTGAAAATCGTTAGCATTCGCAGTATCTTGGTGTGATGCTTAGGAGTATGAATAGCTGAGTATCTTTAAAATCCTATCTTGGATAGGAAAGGGTTATTAGCATCTCACAATTGAATACTTGACTAGTTAGTGTTTTGTTAGCTCCTTGTAGGTTACGTGCTCTCACACGATAATGGTTGTTTTAGAGTAGCTAGCTGTTTTGATATACTAACTTGATGATTAAATAATAGGTGTGCACACAATCACCATCAAAGTCTGTCCAAAGTTTAAATCATATAAGAGGATTGATTTTGTGGTTAACGATAATAAGTGAGTGGATAGATCAATCACTTGAAAGCATGTCTTTTGAAGCATCCTTGTAGTGATTAATTGTTACTCCTTACGTGTTGGTCTAACCTCGTGTATAAATTGGTGTTTGTGTTTGATTATTGAGTTTTGCGGTGTTATTCGTTCTTATTATTGTTTTGTTCAATCGTTAGGATTCGATATTTGCGGCAACCCTAAGAGCGACCCTCACGCAACAAATTGAGCAACAGCAGCGCCAAAGCGGTTTGATCATGTTTATCCCAGTATTTTAAAGTCTAATATTTTGTTTCAAGCTGTATGTATGCATCGCTTAATTTGTGTTAAATTGATTAGTTAAATCAGTATTTGCATATCCTGTAGACAAAATATTGATCTTTACTACACGAGCCTAGGTTATTTCTTTGTGATTAGAGATGTTGGATGATCTCTTGTCACTTAGTAGATCCAGGTCAATCTGCTTAGACTTGCTTAGCTATCGGTAGAGGCGGAGCGATTATCGACTTTAGTCGGTAACCTTGATCACACAAAATTTACTATAACTTTATATTTCAGCATTTACGCTATGTTTAATTGCAAAACTAAAAATGAAAACAAAAATGATTTGGCTGGGCACAATGGTAAGATTGGTGTGATCTATTGGTGTCCATTGGAAAGGTGCGGGTCAATTAAGGACCGAACATCTTGTGAGTGGATTGTTATCCGAGCATTTTGCGTGCTAACCACACTAGAGGTATGGGACCTCTCTTGACCTAGTACTTTGGCGTGTATTGGCTCGGTCGCGAGGAGGTCGCGGGAGGGATGGTGTTGGGAGCATGGTAGTTGTCGAAAAGCTTTATCTGAGTGGGTAGTTGTCTTTTCGGCTTTACCATGTAGCGTATGGATTTCTATCCATACGGCGGCTCGTAGTTAATACACAATATTGGAAAAAGTCTCGTAGGACTTAGGTTTGCGGCATACCTTCGGTAGTGTGTTTCGGCAAAAGCGATGCGAGGTGTGGATGCAGATGGTACACCTGCGAGGTTAAAACTATTCGAATAGCCTCGTCCTAGGTTATGGACATGCTTGGTAAGCTTTTCAAGAGTTAGTCTACCACCATTTAAAATTAAAACTTGCGGGGGTGAGTGCGAATGCGGGGATTCGTGCTATGTTGTATGGTGACTATTGGGATAGTCACTTCTAGGTGGTTACTTGTATATTTTTATTTGTGATTATTTCATCGGTAAAATGAATTGCAAACTTGCCTTTAAAGCGTATTACATTATTGCAAACAAATCTAGCTTTGTGCAAATGAAACATATGGCCTCCACCAAATAAGCTGCATGTAGCTTATGAATAGGTCTGCTAGTTCACACGTCGATCTTGCGGGTACAAAGATAATCTTTGTACTCGGTGCTTTGCTTAATGTTTTTGTTGCGGAAGGAAGAAGGTAAGCCCCAAGGGCCTCATACGTGAAGGTGTGTTGCCGTTTCGTGGGCGACTAGACTTGGCGGTCGGTCGGATGCCTTGTGGGTTGAAGGCACACTGATTGGCTTTGTTTATAGCCATCTTATGGCACTTTTGCTTCATTGTCGTTCTTGTTTATTTTTGTATCTTGTGGCTGTCGGCCTTTATGCGTAATAACTCTACTATTTGTTTATCTTCCGTTTGGTAGTGTAGTGTTTGGACTCTATGTTTGGAATGGAGTTGATGTCTAATTTTGTATGTAAGGTGTGTATTTTGCTTGGAAGTATACATATCTCGAGGATCGATTATTTGATTTGTGATGCTAGGACCGGTGGTTGGTTAAGCATTACAAGCCAAATAAATTGGGGTCCTCACAAAGTTGGTATCGAGCCATTCGACCGTAGCAACCCAAGCTTAGTCGTCTTTAGGATATTTTGAAAAAGCTTAATTTCAAAGTATAAAAGGGTTCATGAAAACCTAGGCGATTCTCAGTTTACTCCTTACCTATCTTAGCCTTCTACTCTCATCTTACTCTAATTTGAGTTTAAAACTTGGTTTCTCTCTTTCCTTTCAAAGATAGTTACTCTGGTAGAATCGGTCTTTGGGAGAACCATAGAGAATTAGTCTAATTAAAATTTGTGGGGGCATAAGGGTAAGATATGTATGAGTTTGCTAAGTGTCGATTTTTGTCAATTGGTTTTGTAACTTAAAAGTCTTGTGTTTGTTTTGTCTTTGTTAGTAAGTTATTTGCAGTGGGTTGTCGACTTCGTGTTTTCGGCTATTGTTAACTTGTCTTAGTGAAGCAGGATGGCGGGAGAACGCGTGATGATCAGCAGGCTGGTCATGATGAGGAGCTTCCCCTCCTCAGACCATGGGTGAGGTGCTCTCTCGGATCGAGCGAAACCGCATGGACCGGACGCGCATCTTGGAGGTTATTGCTAGGAATACCTCCACTCCTGCGGGTGGTGGTGGCCACGGACTCGCGAGGACTTGCGAGTTCCTCCGTGCGCGACCACCGACTTTCGCCGCACGAGGACCCTCGATGCGGATGATTGGCTGCGCATGGTTGGCGAAAGCTCAACATAGCTCGATGCGAGCGAGGATAAGGCACTCTTCGCGTCCACGGCAGAAGGCGCGGCACTCTCATGGTGGGAGAACTATCTCGCCATGCGGCCGCGCCATGTGTGGTCGGCGTGGGAGGAGTTCGAGATCGACTTTCGTCGGGCCCACATCACGATGGCTGATGAAGGTGAAGAAGAAGGAGTTCCTCGGCGCTCAAGCAAGGGCGCAAGTGCGTGACGGAGTGCACATGCACGAGTTCAATCATCGGCTCGTTATGCTCCGGGAGGTGGCCTCGGATGAGGCTAGCGAGAGAAGTTTATGGATGGCTTGTGCGAGGGCTACGGGACAAGCTATCTGTATGAACTTCTCGACTTTGAGGCCTTGGTTGATAAGGCCATTGTTCTTGAGCACAAGGCAAAGCGTTAGGTGAGTCCCATAGCGCAAATGGGGCGCATCGTCTACTCATACCGACCTCGCTCGTCCTCGGGTGGGCGGCAACGAGGGCCCGCTCTTTTGCTCCACGGCGCAGAGCCATGCACCAGCTCCTCGTCCACCGCGAGCGTGTTTCACCACGTGCGCTGCGATCGGCAACGGCGGCCTCGCAATCCGGCGCGAGGTTACTTGTTTTATTTGCCACAACAAGGGCCTCGCGCCAGCGCTTGCCCTCGAGTGTTGCGGTAGCCCTCGCCCTAATGGAGGACGGGCGGGAGTGGTCACCCACGACGAGAAGATTATTGAAGACCCGAGTGCGGCGTGGTCGAGTCAACCACCTTTCGGTGAGGAGGCTCGGGGCGCGGATGTCGTGATGGTACACTTCTTGTTAACTCGTCCTGCTGCGGTATTATTTGATTACGGAGCATCGCATTCTTTTATTTCAAGATCATTTGCTGCTGCTAGTGGTCTTCTTTGTGTTCCTTTGGGAGTTCCTTTGCTCATCAGCTCTCCGAATCGGAAATGAGGGTGATTCTGATGTCGGATGTTCCTATCATAGTCAAAGGAGTGGGATTTTGGCAAATCTTATTCTCGGTTAATGATGTCGGATGTGATTCTTGGCATGGATTGGTTGTCCCAACACTTGGGACAAATCGATTGTGCGGGAAGATTGTCTATCTCACCGACCCTTGATGAAGCGGTCGGATTTTCGCGCAGCCGGGGGCGCATCTATGTGCATTAGAAGCGAAGCGACCTTGCAAATTCGGGATGTTCCTATAGTATCGACTTTGTGGATGTCTTTCACGAAGACTTGCGGGGATGCCTCGGTTCGAGACCTTGAGTTTGTCATTGAGTTGCTGCCGGTACGCCCGATTTGAAGCGCGTGTCGGATGCCTCCCAATGAGCTAGAAGAATTGAAGAAGCGACTTGGCGAGCTCCAAGCGAAGGGTTTCATCTGTCCGATTCATCTCCTTGGGGTTGTCGGTGATCTTTGTGAAGAAGAAGGACAAGACTTTGCGCATGTCGTTGATTACCGTCCTCTCAATGAGGTGGCGGTGAAGAACAAATATCCTTTGCCCGCATCGATGATCTGTTTCGATCGGTTGACTGGAGCCAGTGTTCTCAAAGATTGATTTGAGAATGGGGTATCATCAGTCGAGGATTAGATCTGAAGATATTCAAAACGACTTTCACTACTCGTTATGGGGTATGCGAGTACACCGTCATGCCTTTCGGTTTAACCAATGCTCGACTTTGTTCATGAACTTAATGAATTCAGTATTCATGGAGTTTTTGGATAAATTTGTGGTGGTCTTTATTGATGATATTCTTATCTATTCCAAGGCAAGCCGAGCATCTTGAGCATGAAGATTGTTTTGGGCAAATGCGGGAGCACGGCTATATGCGAAGTTCAACAAATGTGAGTTCGGTTGAAGGAAGTGGCATTCTTGGGCCATGTTCTTTCAGTGGAGGCATAGCCTGTGGATCCCAGCAAGGTCAGTGATGTTCTATCTTGGGGCAGCCAAGTCGATCCAGCGATGTGCGGAGTTTTCTTGGTTTAGCGGGCTACTACCGCCGCTTTATCGAGAACTTCTCCAAGATCGCAAAGCCAATGACTGAATTGCTCAACAAGGACAAGAAGTTTGTGTGGGCCTCTGCATGTGATGAGAGCTTTCAGGAGCTCAAACGGCGATTGACTTGACTCAGTTCTTACTCTTCCTGATATCCACAAAAGCTTCGATATTTATTGCGATGCCTCTCGTCAGGGACTTGGATGTGTTCTTATGCAGGAAGGCAAGGCAGTTGCCTATGCATCTAGGCAGTTGAGACCTCATGAGCTCAACTATCCCACCCATGATTTAGAGCTTGCTGCTGTGGTTCATGCACTCAAGATTTGGCGGCATTATCTTATCCAGAATTTGTGAGGTGTATTCCGACCACAAGAGTTTGAAATACTTGTTCACTCGGCGGATCTGAACCTCGAGCAGAGGAGATGGCTAGAATTGATCAAAGATTATGACATGGGTATTGATATCACCACCGCAAGGCCAATGTGGTTCTTTGATGCACTTAGCGAAAGGTGCATTGCAATACTTTGATGATCCAAGAGCGACAACTGCACTTCTTGCGAGTTTCGTCTCAACTTGGGTTTAGTTGAGCATGGTTCCCTTGCTGCCCCTGGTTGTGCAACCAACCTTGGTGGATCAAGTCAAGGCAGCACAGTGATCGGATGGCGGTGTGAACGGATCAGCGAATATCAAGGATGGGATAGCGGATGTTTCTCGGAAGATGAGCATGGTGTTGTGTGGTTTGGGCAGCGCCTCGTGGTTCCAAAGGTTCGAGTGCACGGATTTGATTCTCCGGGAAGCTCATGATTCTACCTTGTCTATTCACCCGGGGCTACCAAGATGTACCAAGATCTGCGACGAGAGGTTACGGTGGACTCGCATGAAGCGCGAGATTGCGGGGTTCGTTGCGGATCGGCGTATGTTGTCGCATGAAGGCCGAGCATCGGCGTCAGCAGTCTCCTCCAACCCTTGCCTATACGAGTGGAAGTGGGATTCCGTTGGTATGGATTTCATCACGGTTTGCCGTATTTCTTGGAAAGGATGCTATCGGGTGGTTATCGATCGGTGACTAAGGTAGCACACTTTACGCAAGTGAGTACCACTCTCAATGTCGATCGTTGGCGGACCACTACATATCCCGCATTGTGAGCTTGCGGCGGCGTGCACGAACCATCGTGTCAGATCGTGGTTCTCTGTTCACTTCTCGGTTTTGGCACAGTTTACAGGAGGCCATGGGGACCCGTCTTTCTTTCAGTTCAGCCTATCATCCTCAGACCGATGGTCAAACGGAGCGAGTCAATCAGGTGCTTGAAGATATGCTCCGTGCTTGTGTTCTTTCCTATGGGAAGAATTGGGAGAAGTGCCTACCACTTGCCGAGTTCTCCTACAACAACAGCTTCCAGGCTAGTCTCGGTATGGCACCGTTTGAGGCTTTGTATGGGAGGCGATGCAGAACCCCATTGAACCTGGTCGAACCGGGAAAAGCGGTTCTTTGGCCCGGATTCGATCAATGAGGCGGAAAGTCAAGTGCAGTTGATTCGTGAGCACTTGCGCGTAGCTCAGTCCAGGCAGAAGAGCTATGCAGATCGTCGTCGCCGTGAGCTGAGTTTCCAACCCAATGACTTTGTGTATCTCAAGGTTTCACCTTTGAAGGGACACCGTCGTTTCGGTGTCAAGGGCAAATTGGCTCCTCGGTATGTCGGGCCTTATCGCGTCATCAAGAAAGTGGGAGCCGTTGCATACCAGTTGGAGTTGCCAGCTACACTTGAAGGGGTGCATGATGTTTTCCATGTGTCACAGTTAAAGAAGTGCCTCCGTGTTCCGGTTGAGGAAACACCATTGGAAAATATCGATGTGCAGGAAGATCTATCTTATCGTGGCGCCCGTTCGTATCCTCGAAGAAGTGAACGCAGAACAAGGAACCGTGTGATCAAGTTCCTTAAAGTTCAGTGGTCGAACCACTCCGAGGATGAAGCCACTTGGGAGCGGGAAGATCGTCTCCGAGCAGATTACCCATCCTTCTTCTCCCAGTGATCAGAATCTCGGGGCGAGATTCCTGTAAGGGGGGGAGATTTGTAACAGCCCTAACTTAGGGTTTGTGTTTCAAATGTAAAATTTTGAGGAGAAATAAAAACTTTTGTTGTCTCATCAAATCATTTGGAAGTTTTCCAAATTTTCCCTAGCAATTTCCATTTTCTAGAATTAAATTCTTGTGAATGGAAATTGTTGTCAGCAAATTCTTAGCTTTCAAACTTGTGATCATCCTCTGAAATTATTATTCCTATCGTCTTGATCATCCTATCTACCTCCTGAATTATTTCACAATTTTAGATTTTAGTTGCTATTTCAAATGCCCAAGTCAAACCAGTTTAGAAATCTGGTCAAACCCTTAGGCAGCAGCTTGTGAATTTTCTTGGGAGAAATCTAATGCATGAAAATTCCTGGAAAATTTACACAAGGATGTCCTCTGTCCCAGGAAGCTACCATAAAAATTTCGAAATTTTTGGAGCTCTGGAACTACCTCTAAAAATTCCTCAAACCTTCTCTGTCTTTTAAAACAAATTCTGAAAACACTATTCCTCGGGCCGAACCCAACTCGGGCTCGAGTCCGACCGCACCACTTGACTCGGTCGCGCCTGGTTGCACCGCGCGAGCCCGATGGTGTCACCGTCCGATGAAGATCGAGCGGTCCACGTTGCTTGTCTCGTCGACTGTCAGAATGCATACATCGATCTCGGTCCGTTTTAGATCCAACGGTCGGTGTGATCTCGATCGAGTCAAACCATTCCATCGGCTGTACGGACCGTCTCGAGCCGTTTTGCCACCGTCGCTGACGTGTGGGCCCTACTTGTCAGGTCGTCACCTACCTTTCGCATGAGTGCTGAGTGCCGGCGACATCGCGCATGGTCGCCACCTCGCCTCGCTGTTCCCTCACCGCTTTCGGTTTCGCGCGCATTGCCTCGGCGCATCTTCCGTGAGAGGCCATGCCTGCGCAGCATTAATCACCCACCATTCCTTTCACGGCTTGTCAAGACCGTTCTTGAGCTCCTTGGTGCGAAAGCGTCGCCGCTCGTTTTCCTCCGCCCTCGCCCCTACTTAAGCTCACCCAAAGCTCCCTCTTTCTTCTTTAGACACCATTAAACAATCCCCGATCACCCATTGCTCCTTCTGAGCTCAAATCATAGTAGTGCTCAAACTCTGGTTCACGGCCGTGCCGCTCCGCCGTGTCAGCACCACAACCAGTGAAGCTCATCTTCTCCTTTTCGCGTCATATCGTGTTCCAGATCCCTATCATGATTTCCCCTCAGCTAATTTTGAGTTTCAATCGCAGGGGGCCGTTGAATTTAGGTGTCCCTCTTCTTCGGCCGAGAGTTGGGTTCTTCGTCCTCAACTCCGGTGAGTTAGTTCCTAGAGCAATTGCTTGCGCTAGCACCATCTAGTGCACTCACTCGAGTTATCTCCGTCTCTCTTTTCCCTATTTTTGCTCAAAGTTGCTCCTCCTCGGTGACCCCTTGATCGCGCCGCTGGTTCGTCGCGGGCCATCTCCGCGACCTCTTGAGCTCGCGTCATTCCGGTGAGTTCTCGGTAACTCGCGATGCCCATCGCGCGTGCTAATTTTCATTGTCTACCTCTCTGGTGCAGCCGCACCTTGTCACCCCCGCTACCGACCGCCGTGCTTCGTCGCCGCGCCGCCACCGTGCTTCTCCGTCGAACCCGCGACCACCCTTAGCTTCAGTAACCCCTGGGCGACCCATTTTGGCCGTCGCACAGCCCGCGCCGCCACTCCTTCACCGGCGTCGAATCCAGGTCCAAAGCCTCTCTGTTCTTCCTTGTGCTCCCTGTGCTGTTGTGGCTGACAGTGGGGCCCACCTCCCTGAGGCTTGGTAGTTAGCTGCTTATCATGCTTATGATTGTTCATTAGTTCACTCTCATTGCATGATCAAAAATTGGTATTGGAAGTTTGGAAATATTTTAGTTCTCTCAGATGCTTGTTGTTGTCGTTTTTCATTGTCGAGAACTGAAATTGGGTTCATTCTTATGCTATTCATATCTGGTTAGTGCTTGGTGACTCCCTTAGAAGTGGTGCTTAGCAAGAAGTTAATTAGATAATCTCTATAGGTTTCAAATCACTAGTTGGCTTTTGATCTATGAAGCTGTTATCAGAATTTGAGGTTTTGCCTCTGTGCTTGTGGTGTATTTTCAGTAAGGTAAGGTTTTGTAGTAGCCGCATGCTGAAAATCGTTAGCATTGCAGTATCTTGGTGTGATGCTTAGGAGTATGAATAGCTGAGTATCTTTAAAATCCTATCTTGGATAGGAAAGGGTTGTTAGCATCTCACAGTTGAATACTTGACTAGTTAGTGTTTTCAGTAGCTCCTTGTAGGTTCTGTGCTCTCACCTGATAATGGTTGTTTTAGAGTAGCTAGCTGTTTTTGATATACTAACTTGATGATTAAATAATAGGTGTGCACACAATCACCATCAAAGTCTGTCCAAAGTTTAAATCATATAAGAGGATTGATTTTGTGGTTAACCTGATAATAAGTGAGTGGATAGATCAATCACTTGAAAGCATGTCTTTTTGAAGCATCCTTGTAGCAGTTAATTGTTACTCCTTTTGTGTTGGTCTAACCTCTGTGTATAAATTGGTGTTTGTGTTTGATTATTGAGTTTTGCCGGTGTTATTCGTTCTTATTCGCTGTTTTGTTCAATCGTTAGGATTCGATATTTGCGGCAACCCTAAGAACGACCCTCCGCAACAAATTGAGCAAATGCACGTGCAAGCAGTTTGATCATGTTTATCCCAGTATTTTAAAGTCTAATATTTTGTTTCAACCGTATGTATGCATCGCTTAATTTGTGTTAAATTGATTAGTTAAATCCGTAGTTGCATATCCTGTAGACAAAATATTGATCTTTACTACCGAGCCTAGGTTATTTCTTTGTGATTAGAGATGTTGGATGATCTCTTGTCACTTAGTAGATCCGGGTCAATCTGCTTAGACTTGCTTAGCTATCGGTAGAACTGGGCGGTTATCGACTTTAGTCGGTAACCTTGATCACACAAAATTTACTATAACTTTATATTTCAGCATTTCGCTATGTTTAATTGCAAAACTAAAAATGAAAACAAAATGATTTAGACGCGCACAATGGTAAGATTGGTGTGATCTGTTGGGTGTGACTGGAAAGGTGCTCGGGTCAATTAAGGACCGAACATCTTGTGAGTGGATTGTTATCCAAGCATTTTTGCGTGCTAACCACACTAGAGGGTATGGGACCTCTCTTGACCTAGTACTTTGGCGTGTATTGGCTCCGGGTCGCAGGAGGTCGCAGGAGGGATGGTGTTGGGAGCATGGTAGTTGTCCGAAAAGCTTTATCCTGAGTGGGTAGTTGTCTTTTCGGCTTTACCATGTAAGCGTATGGATTTCTATCCATACGAGCGGCTCGTAGTTAATACACAATATTGGAAAAAGTCTCGTAGGACTTAGCTGTGCCGGCATACCTTCGGTAGTGTGTTTCGGCTTAAAGGCGGTCTGAGGTGTGGGTACAGTGGTACACCCCTGCAGGGTTAAAACTATTCGAATAGCCTCGTCCTAGGTTATGGACACGCTTGGGTAAGCTTTTCAAGAGTTAGTCTACCACCATTTAAAATTAAAACTTGCAGGGTGGTACGAATCTGGGGATTCGTGCTATGTTGTGGTGACTATTGGGATAGTCACTTCTAGGTGGTTACTTGTATCTATTTTTATTTCACAGTTATTTCATCAGTAAAAATGAATTGCAAACTTGCCTTTAAACTGTATTACATTATTGCAAACAAATCTAGCTTTGTGCAAATGAAACATATGGCCTCCACCAAATAAGCCTGCATGTAGCTTATGAATAGGTCTGCTAGTTCACACGTCAGTCTTGCGGGTACAAAGACAATCTTTGTACTCAGGTGCTTTGCTTAATGTTTTTGTTGCAGAGGAAGAAGGTAAGCCACAAGGGCCTCACTTCTGTGAGCTGTGTTGCCGTTTCGTGGACGACTAGACTTGGCGGTCCGGTCAGATGCCTTGTGGGTTGAAGGCACACTGATTGGCTTTGTTTATAGCCATCTTATGGCACTTTTGCTTCCGCTGTCGTTCTTGTTTATTTTTGTATCTTGTGGCCTGTCGGCCTTTGTCTGTAATAACTCTACTATTTGTTTATCTTCCGTTTGGTAGTGTAGTGTTTGGACTCTATGTTTGGAATGGAGTTGATGTCTAATTTTGTACCGAGGTGTGTATACTGCTTTCTGGGAAGTATACATATCTCGAGGATCAGTTTATTTGATTTGTGATGCTAGGACCAGGTGGTTGGTTAAGCATTACAAGCCAAATAAATTGGGGTCCTCACATTAAGTGTGCGACCCTGTAGGTTCATGCGTAATCGGTTGTGACTCGAAAACTCCTTTTCGACCACGAGTCGTTAGCCGTTCTTAGTAGGACAAAATGATTCTCGAACACACATAAATATTATATCGGACAGACCTTATGCAATATGATCTACGATCATGTTCTTATCCCTTACGACCAGCTCGTATCTCCACATGACCAGTTCATATTTAGTCACAACTAGTTCATAACTCCGTACGACCAATTTGCTAACTAGTTAGTGATCATGTGTGATCAATTTACGACCAGTTTGTATCTGGTTGGACTGAACGAACTGCTTGCGTATTCTCCCTTTGCGTCACAATATCTGGTTGAACTCTAGGTGAGATATTTTATCATCCATGGATTGTTCAATACTTTCTCAATCAAGTGACGGATAACTTCATGTGGTCAACTCTTCGACCACTAGTGGCATGGCCATGCAGTTTCTTTATCCGACCACATCGAGAGGCTCAGAGATATCTCTCCTGTTAACATCCCTCCGTATGTTTCATAGCATACCCGGAAACTACCTTCGTAACTACACAGTTATGTAGTAGTGTTTGGCAACCCCTAAGTGTGCTATTACACATGTAGGAAACCATGTTGATCTCTAGTCTAAGGATTATACACCATCATTGCTCGAGACCAACTGATGACACACAAAATCATAATAATCTCAATAGTATCTCAAGGTAGGTCAATCCAACACTATGTTCTCTAACATGTGTTCATATTATTGATTCGATATCCCTATATCCATGACCGGGAAAACATGATCATCAATCAATACATATGTTAGTCGATAAGTCAATAGTGTTCCGACCAGTGACATCCGATCAGGGATATATTCAGAATGACATCATATAACATAATGAGCTTCACCAAAAAGTCACATACTTGTTAATTTTTATAAATGATAATTCATCCAAGGAACATAATAATATTTATTCTATAACTCATAAATATAGATGTGATACAATAATCTCTATGATTGCCTCTAGGGCAT
This sequence comes from Ampelocalamus luodianensis, assembly GCA_036346255.1. Taxonomy (NCBI): domain Eukaryota; kingdom Viridiplantae; phylum Streptophyta; class Magnoliopsida; order Poales; family Poaceae; genus Ampelocalamus; species Ampelocalamus luodianensis. The sequence continues at coordinate 56,094,795 of CM070628.1, forward strand.
ATCACCAACAAGATGAGCTTCGCATAAGTGGAAGTTCACATCACGATGTCCTTAACGGGATTGGATTTGTGTTCTGCCGACCAACAAGAGCAATCAAGCAAGATGATTGGATTGGATGGATCGAATTTGTGTATTCTTGGGGATCTAAGAAATTGGAGGTTGTCAGGGTTTTTGATGCCCATGTCACCAAACCTACTTTGGGTTTTACGTTTTCTCGTTCCTAAAGAGTAAGTAGGCTTTACGCTTTTCTCAGACTCAAGTCACCGATCAAACACTTTTTTTGTCAGACATGACTAGTTAGGTAAAAATTGACATTAGGTAGGCTACATGCATACCTTTTCCTCAGGCATATTGCTAAGGTCACCAACCAAACAAATTTATCCCTGGATGGGTAGTAACTAGGGTTGCAAATCAAATTAGTTACTTTCTTTTTTGTCCTGGTGGTTACTGACTAGGAACTTTGCCTAATCAATAATAAAGTGGTTATAGAGGGGACTTGATCAAGCATCCTATTGTCAGCTGTGTTCAGAATGTTGTTCATTCCGCGGCAATGCATGCCATGATGCCACTACTACGATTCTTCCACTAGAGGACTGTAGCTTGATTAAGAAGAAAACGTGACAATTGAGGATCAATGCCGCTACCGTTTTGATTTAACATCAAGACTATTTTATTTTGGGTTGTCTAATGATCAGTTGCCTAAAATTTTGTGAAATCTTAGTCATTTTTTCCACTTTTAGTTAGGCAAAATTTCAATCTGTAGCTCGAGACAGTATTTGATTTTGCCCAAAATTTTCATCTTCAATTCCATCTTTAAGTATGAGCTCACTTCAACAATGTCTTCCATGTTTCCCATTATGTTCACGTCCGCAACAAACACAGAAATGAAGTAAAATCCATTCTTGGATTTCTTTATGAACATGTATAGACAAACTTCATTGTTTATGTAACCCTTTTGTAAAAAGAATTTACTCAGTTGATTGTACCACGTACAACCTAACTGTTTCAACTATACACTTTTCCAAATTAACACTATACATGTTGCGATGTTCATTCTCGCTCATACATGGGACTTTAGTCCCTCTGGAATCTTCATGAAGATTTCAGAATCTAGTGACCCATATAAATATACAGTCACGACATCCATAAATTTCATTTTCAAATTCATTCCTACTGCCATTGCTACAAGGTATTGGAACGTTGAGCCATCCATTACAGGAGAGTAAGTTTCATCGAAATCGATGCCAGGTCTCGACCCCGAGATTCGGGCTGGCTAGAGAATATGTGCAGAAACTTGGACTTTGCTCACTCTTCCAAGTGACTTACGCGTTTGAACTATTTGCAACAATTTTTCACAGGTTTAATAGATGAGAGGAAGAAAGCACGATAGGTGAGAGGGAAAAGCACAATAGACAAGAGAGAATAAGGGAAAAAGACAGAAACAAACTAATTGGGGAAATTTGGTTAAACCAAAGAACAAATAGCCGAAAAGCTATTAAAAGGCATCAAAACTCAAGCAAGAGATCCTATTACTCGGACTAAACAATACTAAAACTGAGAAGGGGAAACTCTATTAAAGCACTACTAATCTAACTTATATGGACAGTCGATTTAAAACCCTTGATAGATCTTGAAACTTTCAGGACATCCATCTCTTTGATCACCAATGACTCGAGTCAGATATAGAAATTAGTAAGGTGAGAAAGTCAATTTAAATTCAAAAATAAAGTTTCAGAGAAGAAAAGAGATTATGACCTAAGAATGATATGGGAAAAGAATAGAATAGGATGAGAAAAGAATAGAAAGACGAGAGAAGAATAACTATCCATGTCAATTTGTTGATTTGATTTATAAAATAAATTTTGAATTTTTTTTACTAAAACAACCATGACCCTACAGTCGATATAGCTCTGATACGATCTCTGTCGAACTCGGTAGTAAAGGATCCCGGATTCTCTGTGTCTCACACACTAATCTAGAAACAACTAGTGTACACAGTCAAACAAAAGATGATAGCACAACCATAATATGCAATTTATTCATATTATTTCAAGTTTATTACAAAAGGGCTAGAAGCCAAAAGAATAGTTTATAAAGTAGGCCATACGATACGCTATAGGCAATCGTCTGGGGATGTAGCCTAGTCCTCACCGTCGTTGTAGTACTCGTCCTCTGATCAACAATTTATTAAGTAAGGGTGAGTACAAAAATATCCTTCGCAGGTTACACCCAATAACAGAATATAATGCATGCGGTTATGTGAAAGGAAGACTTATATGGTGAAGTTTTGCATAAAGCTACATTTTCAATTTTAAATACACTTACTAAGTTCCATAGCAGTTTAGCCTATATCTGAAATCAAATTTAATTTTTATTAATTCTCGAGTGTAGGATAAACCTCCATACACAAATGGTAAAGGACTAACCCCTTTACACTAGACTTTCTATCTAAATTTTCCAATTAGATAAACTATCCAAAATCATCTTAGTTTTAAATTTTTTTAAAAAACAAAACCAAGTCTAATCCACGAAAGGCTTTCCTTAACATCTCCATAACTGCGGACATAGTTATTCAAATAGTTTAATACTCTGCAGAGTTTATACAACTTTATCCACAAGAGATAGTTTGCTTAACATGTCGGCCAAGACACGCTTTCGTAAGTGTGCGACTAAGCAACTATCACAAGGCTTTTACCCTACACTCTTTCAATGTAGTTATGCCCGCTAAAGTTGTGCTACTATAGGTTTCACGCCAAATGATAACCCCCTCTTGCACCATGTGGGTACTAAAAATTTGTCTTCATGACACCCACACCTCTGAATGACATAACTACGCTGAAATAGTACAAATTAATTAGCCAAGTCTATCCTATACCAGACTTGTGATAGTATGATTATGGTTTAACAATCCACAACTCACAGACCGGTCCTTAATTGACTGAGTGACTTCCAAAACAACCCCTAGGCCTTAATCATTCACTGAATTGAGCCCATGCATAAACTTGCACCCACCGACTATCTAGTTTGCCCAATTCCAAACCAGTTTTATTTTATTTTACATGTCAAATCATTTTCTAAAATTTCTATGGTAAAAACAATACCATGGTCTCATTTTTAAATCATAGTTGAATATTTTTGGCTAAATTCTCCAAATTCTATATTTTTTGTCTAAGCTTTGACTAAGCGTAAAGTTTTCCAGTGTATTCCAGTTCATCCTATTGTACCAACTACATTTTCAACTACGGTGACAAGGGATGGCTAATTCAATGTCAAAATTGGCTATACAAAGGTAAAGGGATTAGGTAGAAATTTCAAACAGGAATTTAAATTAACTGGAATATAAATAAGCATTTAATAATAATTTAAAATAGAATTTAAATAATATGAAATACTGGGATCAAACATGATCAAAGAATGCAACTTGCCTTGCTCAAATGATTATTGGTCTAAATTGTCAAATAACTCGGGCTCTCTGGAGTCGTCAAAATCTATACACAAAAATGAGCCAAATAAATAATAGTAAATCCAAATAAAATCCAACAATTATAAAACTGGCACTAAAAGAAATATTAAGAATTTAGCTGAATTTAGGAACAAGAATGGACGGAATGGGAGTTCGTATGAAGGAGAACGAGCATCCGGAATTTTGACGAAATAGGAAACTACTAGAAATTGAGGAGGGAATATTCCCTAGAACATTCTTTTTTCAGAATTAAAAGAATTAAATCACAGAATGGACGGTTGGGGCCCACTTGCTAGTGAGAGAGATGGAATGAATGTGTATGACAAGTGGGCCCTTTTGTCATTGAGAGAGAGAGAGCGAGTAATCGAGAGAAAGAAAAAGAGGAGCACAAGTCAGGAAATATAGGAAGGCACAGGGTGGCACTGGCGTGCGGTGGCCCGGTGGTGGGAAACCACAAAAATGGAACCCCAGCGGGGTTCCCTACCTACGGGTGGCAGCACCGGTAGAGGAGGAGCACAGCAGCGGTGGTGGCTTGGGCGCATGGTCGTGTGACTGCGGCGGTGGTGCGCACGAGCACGGCGCGGGCACAGGTAGTGCTCCAGGTGGGTCGAGGCATCCCGAGGTGGGCGGTGCGACGATGGCGGCGACACTCCACGGCGATGGTACGACCGAAAGGAGGTAGAGGATGGGTGGAGTGAGATAGTGTAACATACCAATTTTCTGAGTTTGAAAACCTTTTTAGTAGTTTAGTTCCTTGGAAAAATTCACCAAATTTTATTTGAATTTAATCAAGCTTAAATGAACTTTCAAATATTAAAACAATTTAAGGTGATTAATCTGAATATCAATTAATTCTAAAACTATTTTTTTAGTTCTTTGTGCTTGGAAATATTGTCCATATTTTTTTTGGATTTTTCTGAGTTCATTTGCTAATTTTAAATTACTCTTTGGATTTATTGGTATTTATAAAATAGAAAAACTAATTAAAATCTCAAAAATTCTGTTGGACCGAATCTCCTTTGACCCGGCCCAACCCTGTGCTTTTCGGCCCAATCCCGCGTGGCCCGCCTTTCCTCTCTCTCCCTGTGCGTGCCCGCACCTGACCCACCTACCAGTCTCAGAGTTGTCGTTTGCCACGCGGTTTTGCCCGAGCCTCAGCCACTGACTTGTGGGCACCACCAAGTTACTATGCATCTTCTCCAATTCGATTGCAATCCGAACTGCTCCACCGCGTGGACCTCCTTGGCATGCGTGCTCCGAACTATCCTGGGCACTCGCGTATTTATTTAAAAGCATTGGGATGAGTCATATACCAATTTGATTATATCCACTTTGCCTATTGTATTAGTTAGTATTACCATAGCACCAACATGGGTAAGTTAGATACAAATAGTCTACTTAGTCATGCAAAGGGTCATTGATATCATTCGAGTTACAAATATAAACTTGATTAAGTGATTATGGAACTTGTGTAAAACTGTGTGCAGTATGCTGTTACTCATTGATGGCATGTGTTGCACTTAATCAATAGGGTGGGAAAAGATTTAAACTAAGACGAGTGGATGGAACTGTGTGACTAGGAAAAATATGAATATGATAGTTAGTAGTAATTGGGCAGTCTCACCTTTGTCAATTAAGAACATCTTTGTGCACCATTGAACTAAACCACAATTGTACAACCACATGCTCGATGGGATGGGCCTAACCTAATAAGCTATGGAGTCTTGATGTTGATTACTCAAGTAGATAGTTTAAGCCATGTGCCAGGGTGGAGGTGTGTTTCTGTCTATGTGGTTATTCACATTTATGAGGGATTCGCCGTCTTTAGGTCTAACGGTGTGTGACAGGCTAACCACTTGTGTAGGGGTTGGTGCCGGCAGTAAGCACAACAGGAGTGTCAATTATTGAGATAAAGTTCCGAAAAAGTTTTGTTATGATTGGTGCTAGCTACATTAGTTATATCATGTGTGTAAAGTGTACTACCTCTGCAGAGTGTTAACAATCTATTCGAATAGCCATGTCCATGGTCATGGACATACTCGGAGATTTCACACGAGGGGTAGATTTTTCATAAAAACAATTGAGAAGCGACAGCTGTGTGGGATAACTTATACAGCTGTGTGAAAGAAATTGATTAGGTTTTGGAAGCTTTGTGAAAATAATTGTTAAACTATTGTTGTTTATTTGTTTTGAGGTACGCTTTTAATCTATTATTTGTATTCAATTGCAAATGTTGCTTTGTTAAACAATAACCACATAATCCATTTCCTTTGGAATAAACCATCATATATAATTGCATTTTGTGGTACAACTTGTTGAGTAGTCGGAGTACTCATTCTTGCTGCAATCATTCAGCTGAAGTGGAGGAATCGTCACCTGCCTTTGAAGAGGAGCTTTACGAGGATGATGATTGCTTGGTTTTGATCCCAGTCGATTGCCTATGGCTAGTCTATGGTTTTCCACTGGAGTTGCTTTTGTTCTACGGCCGCTTCTTTATTTAGTGTCAGCCCTATGTGGCTTAATAATTGTAAACTCGATTATAAGGTCAAAATCGTTATTTATTACTCAAATTATTCATTTATTCTTATATTCGTCTTGTGTAGAATGGTATTCATCTATATTAACACTGTGCGCACTAGCGTGATCTTGGACTAGTGCTTTATATACAGAGGGCCCAGAATTGCATTTTTGGGTCCTGACAAAGGTGGTATTAGAGCCATATAAATTGTAGGTCTTGACCTTAGTTAGATCGGCCATCCTTAGAGTGTCAAAACTATTTTCTAAAGCGAAAATTAACTTGCAAGATTAATTAATTGCTTAATTTCTCTTATCTCTTTCTGAACTTATCTAATGTTGAAATTCTCCTCTCCGTTGTTTTAAAGTCGGTTCTTACCCCCTTTTTGCGTGTCTTTGACAGATGGCGCGACTTCAGACTTATGGAGAGCGTTCTACAAGTACTTGGAGGATTTGAGAGGCCCCTCTACCAAGGCACCAACTGGATGGTGAATGGTTGGAATTGTGGAGTACTATGCCGATTGACTAGCTATGCTAGAAGGGATACCAGGGCCAGTTGTCCCTTGAACATCTTCGTTCGGAGGATCATCTTTGCTAAAGGGATCCAGGAGTCTTCACGTCTTGCCATCCTATGAGTGTGCAACATCTACGCCAACGAGTTAAAGGATACAGCCTTTCACCAATTCATTCCCGCACCGCCACCGTGGATCTTCCTGCGCGCTACCCATCCACCAAAGGAGAGGAGGATGCTACTATGGTTCACCTTGCTTACTTCGTCGCCGCCCAAGAGGAAGCCTTGGAGACTACTTCCACTGAGCTGCAGGGAGCCTACAAGGCATTATAACTTCCAAAAGAGAGGATTACAGAGCTAGAGGAAGGTCCGTACATTCAAGAGGAGCCTAAGGAGCCTAAGGAGCCAGCGGTCATGCTTGCACTCGAGCCACCTGTTCCTGTTGTGCCAGTTCTAAGACATTGGGATCAGCTCACGAGGATGCCTGCTCGTCTACCAGTCTACGACAGGGAAGAGCATTGTCGTGGTTGTGGAGGTTACCTCAGTGACTGAGTCAGCCGAGGTTTAGGCTTAGTCAGTTGAAGCTCAGTGTGTGGGAGCCGTGTCAGCTTAAGATTAGGAGTGTCATCCTTTAGACGGTAGATTTGTGTGATACATTCACTTTCATTTTTGTGTGTTGGGTTTAACCTACCTCTACTTAGCTCTTAACTTATCTTATGCTTGCTATCTTAAGCCATCATATATAATTGCATTCTGTGATACAACTTGTTGAGTACTTATTCTTACTGCAAATCATTTAGCTGAAGTGGAAGAATTGTCGCCTGCCTTCGAGGAGGAGCTTTACGAGGATGGTCAGTTGCCTATGGCTACTCGATGGGTTTCCGCTGGTGTTGCATTCGTTCCACTACTGTTTCTTTATTTAGTGTCAGCCCTGCATGGCTTAATAATTGGAAACTCGATTATAAGGTCAAAACCATTATTTATTCTCAAATTAGTCATTTATTATTATATATGTCTTGTGTGGAATGATATTTATCTATGTTAATACTGTGTGCACTAGCGTGATCCTGGACTAGTGCTTTATACACAGAGGATCCAAAATTACATTTTTTGGTCCCAACTGACCAGCAACACGATGTGACACAGTCCAATTGGCAAGAAGCTCACCGAGGAGAAGATCGAGCGGAGATGGTGATTTGGCTAGCAACGGGGAAGACGACCAAATCTGATACAAACTGCAATAAAACCCAAAATTGATTTAGGGGAAATACTCATAGAGCTTGAGAACATGAGATGAAACAAATAGAATCACAAGAGTATCATCGGAGTGTTGGGAACACGGGATGGGGGTGGCGGCATATGACGGGGAAGAAGGTCCGTGCGATGGTGGCGTAGCTCTAAAGGTGCTAAGGTTTTGAGGGCAGTGAAGAGGATGGACAAGGGTCACGGTGCTTAATTTATAGGCTCGAGCGAGGAGTGGAGCGACGAGCAACGCATAAAGAATTCACAGTGGTGGTTTCGTCCTTGATGGCAGCGATGAGAACTGCAGTCTTGATGGCGCACAATGATGGTGCGGCTTGAACACGGTAGTGATGAATAATGAGATGAGTGACGATGCGCATAGTGTGGGCGAAACACCAGGTGGGACACGCGAGGTCAGAGCGCGCGTGGCTTGGGCTGGGGCTGGCGTGGCATGGTTGAGGGGCGGGTTGGCGCAGTCGGGGCCAAGGGGCGGGTTGGTGCAACCAGGAGCCGAGGGTTAGCGCAGTTGTAATATCCTGCTTTGCTTTAGAGAGGATGATTAATTTGGAGAATGGAATTAAAAAGGGCTTAGAAGGGCTTTTCGCTTAAGGTGGAAAACCTGGGCCGCAGGCTCTCGGCCCATGGTGACTCGGCCCAAGGGGGAGCCAGCCGTAAGGGATTCTAGGGGGGAGGCGTAGCCAACCCTAGCCCTGTCCGCCCCACCTTACGCCTGCATCCCTCCCTCTTCCAGCCACCACCCCCTATAGCCCCTCCTCCAAGCCGTCACTCCCTCCAAGCTGAGCCCTGTGCTACACCATCTCCTCCACCTACCTTGCACCTTCGCCCCAAGCCCTTGCACCTCCCATTGCCACCCCTCTGCCCTAGAGTCGGCGCCATAGCTACTGGACTAGAGTTTGGCCAGCAGGAGGTAAGGGAAAGGAGTAGAGGAGAGGAAGAAGGAAGAGAGAAAGAAGGAGAGAGGGATCTCATAGGAATTAATGATCGATGTCGTGACTTTGAGGGTAATGATCTCAACCCATTAGATTTGTCCTAGGTTAATCTCTATTCAGTTCTTATAACATTAGGACAATGGGAAAATTAGATGATTTTTCTGTCCAGATTCGTTAGGTTTAGGGCAGAACATTCTGAGGATGATTAGGGGTATTTAGACTCGAAATTAGAGTTCGATGTAATTAGAGAAAATGTAACACCCTGGCTATCCGGAAGCCAAGATGTCACCTAAAACATCTAACATACATCCATAATGCGGAAGAACTTGAATCAAGTATATCAACTAAAGACGACATTAAGATAAACAGACATGGTGAAGGTATCCTTCCTTCACCTTCTAAGTTATTTATCTTGAACATCAATAAAGAAGGTTCACACGCAGTAATAAATCAACATCCAGTGGAGAAGGTATCCTTCCTTCTCCAATTATAATTTAATTATTACAGTTCATCGTTAACGAATGAAATATGGAACTAAAATTTAGTCTTGAACATGAATTTGATGTTGTGAACAAGTAGTGCGTGTCTACTCCTCCCAAGAGAGTTACCTAAAAACAAACAACGCAAGAGTGAGTCCATGAAGCAAAGTACGATTATCAATAAGATAATCATTCAATATGAATAAGAGTTCGAGCGATTACAAATGAAAACATGATATGAATGCTCAAAATCAAAGGAATGGACTGCACACATGCATAATGATAGCGTGAAACACCGTCGGTGTTCACTCAAGCCCGCATCTTAACAAAAATGCGGGATCCACTTCCCGTATGAAGAACGAGGTGTCCAACATTGCCCATCTTGGAGTTAATGGGTCTTACATGCCCATTCTGGAATTAATGGGTCTTTCAAATCCACTCCGTGGGCGGGACATGACAATGTCCAACACCGCCCACATTGGAATGGTGGGACTTGCAATCCACTTTCGTGGGCGAAACATGCATAATGAATGCATAGAATGAAATCTGAATATTGAAAGACATGATAACAAAACATGGATTCAACACATATCGTATCATACCAAATCACAGCATGACCATATAAACATTCATCAATCACAATCATTAAGGGTCGACGCGTTAGTCGGCAAAGGTGATACTCCTAAACCGAGGCTTCACCTCCTAAACAAGTAAAATAATTTCAATAAGGACATAATATACCCAACACTACTAATCGATGTTAAACATCGCTTCCTGATGACTCTAGTCATTAATACAAAACTTAAAATGAAATCAACAATTTCTGACATAACTTAATTCTGGACAGCAGCACGGTAATTGACATATCTATTGGTCTGGAACTCGGAATGAGGTGAGACCAATTTCCATGGATTCTTAACTGACATATCTACAATACACTGGTTGGGCAAAGTTCAGATTTTGCCTCTAATAAAATTTGGCCCACGGCTCAAATCTGTTGACTGAATTAATAGACAGAAATATCGGCTAAATTAAAATATCCATAACTTTTGTTGTACAACTCCAAATTGGACGTTCTTTAACAATCTGAAAAGGTTATGAAATTATCTAGAATAACCTAGTTGGCACGACATTCATATATTGTCTTTAACAAAAAGTGGCACACGGGTCAAAATTAAAGATAGAAACTGACATACAAACTGGACAGACTGACATACAATCTGGACAGTCACAAAGAAAAGTGCATAACTTTTGATCTATAAATCCAAATGAGGTGTTCTTTATCAATCCTGAAAGCTAGTGATATCACCTTCAAAATTTGTTATGGGCAAGACCTCTGAATCACCCTCTAACTAGGCCATAAATCAAAGCTAAGATCAATATCTACAAAACTCTAGGAGATGGACAACCCAAATTCGGCCTCTAAGATCACGAAACAGGCCACGCAACATTCAGGACAGAACTGAAATAACGGCAGCAATTCAATCCAATCAAACTAATCGAATTCGCATCTGAAACAACCTAAACAGCGAGGGAAATCGATCATTACCCTTGTAGAACCATCGGAGATCGCTGATCAAATAGAGAAATTCTCCTTCAATCCTCTCTTCCTTCCTCTTCTTCTTCTTCCCACGGTCGGCCACAAGCAGCAGGAAATATGGCGCCGGGAGAGGAGGAGCAGCAAGTGGCGAGGCAGCGTAGCACGCCGCTATCAGAGCACGGGCTACTGTAGCACGGCGGCTACTGTAGCAAATGGGGCTAGGGTTTGGTCCCCTCCTTGCCTTCTAATGGGCTGCCGGCCCACTCATGGGCCTTGGGCCACTATGGCTGGCTCCTCTTCTCGAATATGGGTTGGCGCCCATACTTCTCCTAAAATTCTGAATTTTAACTTATTTCCTCTCTAATCTTACAGCATTCGATATCGAATAATCGGGTATTACATTCTACCCCCCTTAAATAGGATTCGACCCGAATCCTCACACCGACCTACGCGAAAGGTCAGTTGCAACTAAAAATTAATAAAGTAACATGTAGTCGATATGAACAAATCTGAATAATGCTCGTGCATGCGAGCCTCCAGCTCTAAGTGGCCTCTTTCTCGGGTGAGGACACCACAACATCTTGACGCAAATCGATGTCTGTCTTAACACTCGTCCGACACTTCCAGCTATACTCATCGGACGAGACTCGAAGGTAAGATCCTACTCGATGGTCAACGTTGTTAACGAATAACAAACTCCGGATCTCCCAGGTACTCACTCCACACCAAATGAAACCAAAAGTGAGTACAACGTGTAGGAATCCGAGACGGTCTTAGCGAAACGACAGCTATCGAAAACAACCCAATGAACCTGGGGTTAACCTTCTCCTTGAAGTCGAACCACACAACAAGCACATAGAGCACGGAAATCTTGTTCCACCTCTCCATTGAACTCTTCACCGAACAAGGATCACCCTCTTTTAACCAGAAACATACAATCGAATTCTTTTTAAGCAAACTCTTTTACCGGCAAAACACATCTGAATAAGAAAAATTCACATCACAACTATACGTTACCAACTGAGTACTGAAGAGTAAAATCCAGAAATCAGAATTTCATCAAGAAAACCTTTCCACTTTCCAAGTGGCAAATTGCGAATAAACGTCACGAAAGCCAAAGGGGAGATCACTTGAACGCTCAAACCAAAAACTTCTTTTGTTTTGCGTGAATTGGAAAGAAGCAAACATGCCAACACAACACCAACTCACCATGCGAAGACACGACCAACAACATAAAGCTCAAATGAGTAACAAGAAAACGCTTCAATACCCAAGGTAACATCCTTTTTTCAATTCCTCTTTAGGAATAAAATTTCTCTCGGACATTGGAATTGAATTCATCGCATACCACAGGGCTCAAACCTCTTAATTTAACAACCTCAAATTAGGCTTAAACCGAAATACATCATCCACACCTTTGTGGAGAGACTCTATTGATTCCATGAACACTCTGGACCACTCCTTCAAGCGATGACATTAATTTGATAGAAGGCACCAAAGCCCCTCAAAACCCATGCAATCTCATCACCTCCAACTTTCAAGAATATCACATCGAATTTTCAAGACACCCTCATGAACTACAACAAAAGGGTTCTATCGACAATCATTCCACTACTCGAGTACTCCAGTTTTCTATCTCCTCTACACACCAATCTTTAGGTGACCAAAGTTTAGTATGAAAACGGAAAGCCCAAATTTAACCTCCGAGACCTCTACAACGAATTCCTCTTATAACAAATAGTGAAATCATCGGATTAAATCTCTATGATCCCCACAATTCGATATACTCACTCATTGACATCATCAGAATCACTCATACCACATCGCGATACTTTCAATAGTGTTCTTGTATAAAATTGATTACGATTTCCATACATTTGATAATCCCAACATTTCAACATGAACCAAGGTTCGGAACTACACTATACCATAGGTCCTACTTAGTCGAACAATATACGATTTTACTCGAAACCAAACATTCCATCTGAATCAACTTCCTCCAAGAGATTCAGTCAAAACCAACTCATCTTCTATTACTACTCCAATAGTTGGTAGCAAAAACTCACCCCTACAATCACTTAACCACCACCAAACAAACAACAACTTACGAGTTGTAAAACTTTACTGAGACAAAACGGTTGATCCTTTCTCAAAAGAAAGAGGCGAATAAGAACAAATTTCACCACACGGAAAATGTTATCGCTCACAGTGAGCACAAAACCAAAAGAAATAATCTGTAATAAAGATCCGGAAAACGAAAGTTGAGTTCACAATGAGGCACGCATCCTCGAAAAGGAATAGCAAATAACCACTAATAAGAAAAAAATGACATTGCGATTGAAACTCGACAACTCTTGCGTGAAAAGAGTAAAAGTTTATGAACAATTCAAATAACTACAAGTTACAAAACTTGACTCAAATTCTCAAATATTCCCTCTGCACTCTTTCCTTAACACTAAATTAATTCTTTGACTAACATCGCTTGCCACAACGTACAAGATAAGATCTTTAGTCCAAACCACAAGGACTAATTAAGAACCAATGAAATTCTTCCATACGTCATATTTGTTGAGCAGTTCAACTACACAAGAAACATGAGATCCAAATAATCTCACCACCAAACTCGAGACATTTCCAATTACAGGATTTCGCGAAACGCAAGTAGATTATTCTCCTCTTAAAGGAACCAACATAAGTTCTTTGATTGCAACCTCACGTTGCCAACTCAGACCAAAGAGCCTTTAAAATTAAATCACACAAATCTCTTAAGAAGCAACAGACAATCCAATACCTTAATTTATTTAAAATAATTTCAGCTACGGATGATTCATGGGCTCAAAGAAAATATCACGAAAGCTAAACTTGAATTATTCTCATCTGAACGATATCACCAAAGGCAATCAAATTACTATGGGTATTAACATCAATTTCACAACAACAATTAGAAAACACTTCAAAAGACCCACGTGAAAAGAATGAATTGATTCTTTCTCAAAAGAAGAGACAAATGGAAACGATTTTCACCAACTAGAAAACTCATCCACCACTACTTGAACACGGGACCAAGGAAGAAACCAATTAAGCAATGAACTTATAGAACATAAGTGGAGTCCATGTTGAACACTTAAGCCTCACAAGAAGAGAATATCGAACCTTCGAGGATAAGAACAAATAAGTACTAAATCAAAGCACTTGCATTATCAAGAACCATTATAACTTTGCAACATATCGCTACTCGATAAACTTCATTTACCACATAAAGCTTGAACCCCAAAGGATCATGAACACAAAACTTAAAATTTGATCATTTAGGAATATCACCATAGGTGATCAAATTACTATAAGAGTTAACCTCATTCTCCCATTTTGACGATTCAAAAACATCGACAACATATACTAGTACCAAGAATCATCAAACTTTATTACTCCATCCTAAAACTTCCCAAAGGGAACACAAACAAAAGGTTGAAACAAATTTATTATAACAAGACTATGCTAAGCAATAACAATATCACAAGGCACGATATCAAAGACTACTTACGAAATTGTCTACTCCACTGTGGGTGTTGCTCTACACCTTCTTTAGCGCTCAAAAACAAATGATGATTGTATTAATCATGTATGAACATACGGTACTAATTCCATTTGCAAACACATAACCATATATAAACATAGAAATCATTTCAAAACATGATTAAAGATTCACTAACATAATTTTCTATAAACAAGGTTTCCGAATCGATACACCGCACCCATCCGGTCCTTTATACAAGTTTCAACAATTTTAGCATACCATGGAATAGATAAATCTAGCTCTTATGTAAGATCTATAGGTTACGAGCAGATATGGACAGTCTTTATTTAACATACACATGTATCAAATACAAGGATATTTCAAATTAATCAATTTCATCTTCATAGATGGTAGTTAAGAATAATCGATTTGCACCATGCTAATAACCCAACTTGATAACTCATATCGTAACAATCTATTCGCTTAGTTATAACTTCTCATTTTAAGCATGACAAGACATCACAAAAGGATTCTAACACCTTATCGCAGCAAAGAGAGACTTCAAACCTCAACGCTCAAGTAATCCAAAGAAACGCATAAAGCCAAAGCTTTCCGAGCAAACGAACTTACAGCAGAAACTCTCACTAACCAAGCTATCAAACGAGTAAATGAGTCATTTTTTCAATGAGAAAGAAGGAGCAACCAAGAAAACATCAATCTTGCCAATTGACAACGATCACAAGTAGTAGAAACAACTCAACGGTTGAAAGGCATTATTTGTTTCAGAGAACCAAGAGGATCTATGGAAAACCATAACTATCATGGACCACAAATCCGGAGAAGTTCATCAACCACCACAGACAAGAATTGCCAAATTCGAAATCAAGAAAGAGAACAACTTTCTAAAGCAACTCACGCTTAACACGAAACTATGGTACTCGGGTAACTACTCCTCTAACCACGTTCGCGACAATGGTGTAACTCGTGAATCGAGTAACAACCACGACCTCCACTTATTATCATTTGATAACATCACGCCTCACCGAAATACTCAATTATGATTACACAGGATCATCTCATGACAATCATAGTATTAGTTCATAGATATTGAATATCATAGCGGATCATATATTACCAACAAGGATGATAGTACGAAGCAATTCAACAATTGCTCAACCAAAATGAAACATAATAATGAGATATTGCGGAAGCAATGTACTTTTCCAACCCCACCTCGTACAAGTGTGTCATTTTAATGTTCTTCTATTAACCACGGACCTAAAGCCCGCTCGATACCAATTGTAACACCACGGCTATCCAGGAAGCCAAGATGTCACCTAAAACATCTAACATACATCCATAATGCGGAAGAACTTGAATCAAGTATATCAACTAAAGACTGAGATTAAGATAAACAGGACATGGTGAAGGTATCCTTCCTTCACCTTCTAAGTTATTTAATATGAACATCAATAAAGAAGGTTCACACGCAGTAATAAATCAACATCCGTGGAGAAGGTATCCTTCCTTCTCCAATTATAATTTAATTATTACAGTTCATCGTTAACGAATGAAATATGGAACTAAAATTTAGTCTTGAACATGAATTTGATGTTGTGAACAAGTAGTGCGTGTCAACTCCTCCCAAGAGCCAACATCGGGTTACCTAAAAACAAACAACGCAAGAGTGAGTCCATGACTCAAGAAGTCTGATTATCAATAAGATAATCATTCAATATGAATAAGACAAACTCATCATCGAGTTCGATCACATCACAACCGATTACAAATGAAAACATGATATGAATGCTCAAAATCAAAGGAATGGACTGCACACATGCATATATCAGTATAGCGATGAAACACCCGTCGGTGTTCACTCAAGCCCGCATCTTAACAAAAATGCGGGGATCCACTTCCCGTATGAAGAACGTTTCATACGGGTGTCCAACATTGCCCATCTTGGAGTTAATGGGTCTTACATGCCCATTCTGGAATTAATGGGTCTTTCAAATCCACTCCGTGGGACGGGACATGACAATGTCCAACACCGCCCACATTGGAATGGTGGGACTTGCAATCCACTTTAGTGGATGAAACATGCATAATGAATGCATAGAATGAAATACGAATATTGAAAGACATGATAACAAAACATGGATTCAACACATATGAAAGAACATAAACAATCCATCTTCTCTCGTATCATACCAAATCACAGCATGACCATATAAACATTCATCAATCACAATCATTAAGGGTGGCAATGTACTTGCCTTCCACGATGCGACGCGTTAGTCGGCAAAGGTGATACTCCTAAACCCGAGGCTTCACCTCCTAAACAAGTAAAATAATTTCAATAAGGACATAATATACCCAACACTACTAATCGATGTTAAACATCGCTTCCCGATGACTCTAGTCATTAATACAAAACTTAAAATGAAATCAACAATTTCTGACATAACTTAATTCTGGACAGCAGCACGGTAATTGACATATCTATTGGTCTGGAACTCGGAATGAGGTGAGACCAATTTCCATGGATTCTTAACTGACATATCTACAATACACTGGTTGGGCAAAAGTTCAGATTTTGCCTCTAATAAAATTTGGCCCACGGCTCAAATCTGTTGACTGAATTAATAGACAGAAATATCGGCTAAATTAAAATATCCATAACTTTTGTTGTACAACTCCAAATTGGACGTTCTTTAACAATCTGAAAAGGTTATGAAATTATCTAGAATAACCTAGTTGGCACGACATTCATATATTGTCTTTCACAAAAAGTGGCACACGGGTCAAAATTAAAGATAGAAACTGACATACAAACTGGACAGACTGACATACAATCTGGACAGTCACAAAGAAAAGTGCATAACTTTTGATCTATAAATCCAAATGAGGTGTTCTTTATCAATCCTGAAAGCTAGTGATATCACCTTCAAAATTTGTTATGGGCAAGACCTCTGAATCACCCTCTAACTAGGCCATAAATCAACCTATACAGAGACTGCTATTTCTCGTCAGGATTCTGGACAGCAGATAATAAATCTATCATAACTTTTGACTCGAAAGTCGGAATTCAGTGTTCTTGGCGGCCACCGAAAGCTAAGATCAATATCTACAAAACTCTAGGAGATGGACAACCCAAATTCGGCTTCTAAGATCACGAAACAGGCCACGCAACATTCAGGACAGAACTGAAATTCTAACGGCAGCAATTCAATCCAATCAAACTAATCGATTAGCATCTGAAACAACCTAAACAGCGAGGAAATCGATCATTACCCTTTAGAACCATCGGAGATCGCTGATCAAATCCCACGAAGAAATTCTCCTTCAATCCTCTCTTCCTTCCTCTTCTTCTTCTTCCCACGGTCGGCCACAAGCAGCAGGAAATATGGCGCCGGGGAGAGGAGGAGCAGCAAGTGGCGAGGCACTGTAGCACGCCGCTACTGTAGCACGCCGCTACTGTAGCACGGGGCTACTGTAGCACGCCGCTACTGTAGCACGGCGGCTACTGTAGCAAATGGGGCTAGGGTTTGGTCCCCTCCCCTCCCCTTGCCTTCTAATGGGCTGCCGGCCCACTCATGGGCCTTGGGCCACTATGGCTGGCTCCCCTCTTCTCGAATATGGGTTGGCGGCCCATACTTCTCCTAAAATTCTGAATTTTAACTTATTTCCTCTCTAATCTTACAGCATTCGATATCGAATAATCGGGTATTACAGAAAAGTTGGTTTATTGTGTTAGCTTTCTAGGAAGGTTTGGATCGTTACAAACGGAGTAGCGAGCAAAAAGATATAGCCTCCAAAAAATCTCTGTCTAGATTCTAGGAGTAATTTGGTAGTACGTGTTAATCTGTAGATTAAAAAATAGAAGATGGAATAATCTGGGGTTTTGATCTACATGAAAAGGGTACATAATTTATTAAGATTTTAAAAGAGTCCTAGAACATGGTTTTTGGATAAGTAGAACAGAAGTTATGATTTTTTTTGTAAGACTACAGTCCAAAACCGGCTTCCTACTAGACGCAGTCGTGGGAAAACATTAATTTGACTGAGTTAATGGCATAATTGGATTTTGGGTATAACTAAGAAGTGGTAGATAATTCCCTGTAGAGTCTGAAAAGTCATAATTCAATATATTTGCTTGTGTGGATTAAAAGATATAAAATTGTTAAGTATGTTGTCCAAAAGATGAGAGATCTGTCTTCTGGGTTAAAAACGGGGGTTTACATTATTTTATCTAGACTTTTGATCACCTAAGAAGTTTGTAGAAAATTTTATATAGATTCTAGAAATGTTATGGTTTGCTATTTTACGATGTGGGAGTTGAAAGTTATGACAATTTTAGTGCCGGGACAGCATGGGAGACTATCAGGTAAAGAGGGAAAGTTGTGGAATTAGAGAGCATGTAGGAGCATTGTTGATTAAGTATTATTTTGTATTGTCGTAGAGTATATTGAGTTGGGTTTTTACTGTAGGCTTCGGGATTGTTGTCACCTTCAAATCATCCCAATCGTCACAACAAGAAAGGCAACAGCATGGTAGAATGGTATTTGAGTGTTTGAAATTATTATTTGGTTAAGTGAATACTTGTCATGATTATTTATATGAATTATACCTATTTTATATTGCTCACATCCTTCTGATAAATTGATGATGATTATATCAATTGTTAATGAAGAAATATAATAATTTATTCTCAAATCTAAATGCCAATTTTGAGTTGGAAATATTTTATTTAAGTTCAAAATAACTTAGGGAATTTTTCTAAATTTTTCTAGAATTTTTGCACTCTATTTGACATTTTATAAAAACCTATTTGAATTCTCTCATTTTTCTGTAAATCAAAAATAAAATAAAAATCCAGATTTTGCTTTGGGCCCAACCCTTTTCCCCGACCCATGACCTTTTCTCCTTTTCTCGCACCCGCTCTAGCCCACGCGGCCCAACCACAGGTGTGACCAGCCCAACCGCCTTCCTCCTCTCCCCCTCGCTGACAGGCGGGCCCGCCCTATCAACTCCTTCCTCCTCTAGCCGCGCGAGTGTCGCTGCCATTCTCACTACTCTTATGCGTAAACGCATCAGTTTCTACTCTGCAACCATGCGCATTTACACCCACAAACTTCCTCCACTCACATGCGCACTCAATCGGCCATTTCCCCCTCTTTTATTCTCATTTGCACCGCCGCCGCGCCAGCTTAAAACCGCCACGCATGTTCTCACCACCTAGGCCATCCCCTTACACTATAAAAGAAAGCACCTCCTTCGCAATCTTCCCCTCATCTCGCCACCATAACCGTAGCTCCCCAATCCTCTCCACATCGCCGAAATTTTGAATTGAACTTGCCAGTGCTTGACCTCCTCCATCGCCGATTGCGCCACCGTCGTTGGGACTTCATCGTCATCAACCACCCTAGGAGCTTTGTCGTCGCATGTTCTACATGGTGCTCACATTCTCATCGTTAGAGCGCCACCGGAACGACTACTTCGCCGCCTACCTGAACGTGTTGCCACCTTTCTTCCTCATCGCTGGCCATTTCTTCACGTCGCAACGCCACCTCTCTCTTTTGCGCACACGCACACCCATCACCATGGTGCGTAGCACCGACGACCATTTGATCCCAAGCGCTGCCACTACCGGAGTGATGTGGCCTCCATGTGGCACTACCTGGCAGCCACATGTGTGCCACGTCAGTTGCACCATCCTCGTCAGTGTCCATGTGGCTGCTTGCGTGGCGCTAGCCACTGTTCTACACGCATGGTCCTCCGTGGACCAGTGCGCTCTCGTGGACCCGGTTCATGGACCGAGGGCCCACATGTCAGCAGCTTTTAGGGTTTTCCTATAGAAAAATAATTTAGCCGAAAATAGAATTCAGCTATTGACATTATGCTGGCACATTATTTAGGTTTTCCCTTAGAAAAACAATTCATTAATTCTGGAAAATGAATTTAGTGTAATTTCTTTAGAATTCAAACATCTGAGGACTCATTCTCCTTCATACGAGCTCCGATTCTAGTGATTCAACTTTCTAAATTCATCTAAAATTATAATATAGCTAACTATACTAAAATTTAAAAATTTGGAGTTAATTTGAATTTAGCTTATTTTCACGTATAGACTTTGACAATTCTAGATAACTAGAATACATCGACGAGTTCGATCAACAATAATTTGAGCAAGGCAAGTTACATTCTTTAATCATGTTTGATCCTAATATTTTAAAGGGAAATTTTCAAATATGCCACTGCTCATTTCATTGATCCAAATCTACCACTTGCTAGTGTTTTGCCCCAAAAGTCACACACTATGCAATGGCATTTCTCTAAGAAAAAACTTTTCAGTGACACATTTGTGAGACATCACCTTTGCAGTGGCATATATCAATTAAATCCTATTTTAAATTATTATTGCATGCTTATTTATATTCAATTTAATTTAAAATCCTATTTTAAATTTATAGTTATGCCTAAATCCTTTGAATGGACAACATTGACATTGAATCAAATATATTTGTCACCCCAGATAAAGCCTACTTGATGCAATAGTGTGAACTAGGAACATTTGTAAAATATTATGTAAAGACATGCTTATACCAAAAATATTTAATTTGGGAATTTAGCCAAATATTCAACTTAGTTTAAAAATGAGTCTATGCCATTGTTTTGCCACATAGATTTGCAAATAATTTGTGAAACAAAATAAATTTAAAACTGATTTAGACTAGGCTAATTTGGATAGATGGTGGGTGCAAGTGTAATAGCTCAAATTCCAATTAGAGAGAATATTATTCGGGAGAGGGAAATTTATTCAATATCGAATGCAACAAAGTTTAGAGATGGAAATAAGTTCAAAATTCATATTTTTTAGAGAGTTTTGGGCCGCCAACCCACAGTCGCATAGGAAAGAGCCGGCCTTAGAGGCCCATGGCCCATGGAAGGGGGGATCAAGCCACAAACCCTAGTCTGCTACAATATTGCCGTACTACTACAGTAGCTGCGCCCTTGGACGTCGCTACTATCTCTGGTGTTTCCCCTACAAATTGGCCGGCCATAAGGAAGAGGAAGGAAGAAGGAGAAGAGGAAAGGTTGTATATAATTTCATAACTTTTTCAGATTGGTAAAGAACGCTCTAATCGGAGTTATGGAGCAAAAGTTATGATCTATTCTTTGCAGCTGTTTTTCTGGGTTAGGCAGAACCTGTTCTGTATCTTCATCTGCCTGTTACCTAATTAATTTGGCCGAATCGGGAGATCTTGTCAACTAGAATATTGTAGATTTGTTCATTGAGAATCATTAGAAATTGTGCTCACCTTGTTCTGAGTTCCAGATCATTAGATATGAATTTTGCCGTGCTGCTGTCCAGTTTCGGTTTAAGACTGATGTGAGGACCCCGATTTATTTGACTTGTAATGCTTAGCCTTCCATTGACCCTAGCATCACAAAACAAATAAACCAAGCCTCGAGATATGTATGCTTCCCAGAAATGCAGCATACACACCCCATTACAAAATCATGCATCAATTCCATACATCACGATATAACAATTCTGGCGAAAGACATACATAATATAAAGTTATTACAACAAGAGCCGACTGGCCAAATAACAACAAGTATCATTAACAGCGGAAGCAAAAGTGACATATGATGGCTAAGACAAAAACCAACCGGTTAGCCACATAACCACAGGGCAACCGACCGGGCCGCCAAGCTAGTCGTCCCAACGGTAGCACAACTCACAAAAGCCGATCCCATTGGGGATCAACCTCTTCCTCTGCAACAATTAAGCAAAGCAAATGAGTACAAAAATGTACTCGCAAGACTTACGGGTAACAAAACCTAGTTACTACTATATGCATGCTTTAATCAAAGGAGAAGGCTCAAGGTTAATTTTCAGCATAAAGCAAGTTTTACTTGCAATAGATAATATGTTGAAGGCAATTTTGACAATCTGAATTTTATTTGCATAAATAACAGCGATACCATAAGTAATAATGTAACAACAACCTAGAGATGACTAACCCAATAGCCATCACAACAATAGCACGAATTACCCATTCGTACCACCCATGTCAAGTTTTAATTAAAAAGGTTGTAGTCTAACTCTTGAAAAGCTTACCCAAGCGTGTCCATAACCTAGGACGAGGCTATTCGAATAGTTTTAACCCTGCAGGGGTGTACCAATGTACCCACACTTTATACCGCCTTTCCACCAGCCACGGTTAGCATACTTCCTTTGGTATGCAGGCACGGCTAAGTCCTACGAGACATTTCCAATGGAATGTGTTAATTAAGAGTCGCACGTATGGGGTTGACCCTCAAGAGCCACCAATAAATGGGCTACCAGGAACATACGTTGTGGTGGAGTCGCAAAGCCGAGTCATTAGCTATTTAGGTAAAGCTAGCCGGACATTTGCAAGACCCGGTCGGGTGGAGGACCTAGAAAGGAACCACCCTGGCCACGCCTTTGTGATCCTTTTCTCTATAAACTACACAAAGTGACTCATTAATTAATGCCTCCCAAGGTACTAAGTCAAGAGAGGTCCCATTTCCCTCTAGTGTGGTTACCACGCACCAAAATGCTCGGATAACAGGTACTCACAAGTAGTTCGGTCCTTAATTGACTCGGGCACCATTCCAGTCACACCCACGAATCACACCATCTTACCATTGTGCCCAAGTCGAAATCATTTTGTTTTTATTTTTAGTTTTCACAAATAAACATAGCACAGAGGCTGAAATCATAAGGTTATAATAAGTTTGTGTGATCAAGGTTATCGACTAAGTCAATAACCGCCCAATTCTACCGGTAACTAAGCATTGCTAAGCATCATATCGCAAAGACAATAAAAGACTATAAATCATCCACCGGGCTCTAATTCACCAGTGAGGATAATAACCTAGGGTAGTGGTGGGGATGAATAATTTCAGGGCAACAATGCAGTAGGACTAACTACCTCTTAATCGACACAAAGAAATTAACTTTGACATGAAGAAGCATGCATACTTAGGTTTTGCAAACAAGATATTAGACTTTAAAAGTAATAGGAGCAATATGATCAAATGATGTTACACTGCTTGCCTTGTTGTAGATCACTTTCTTGCTGCAGAGGATTCACTCACGTAAACAATAATTCCTTCGGAACCTAACGCGAAAAGGCGATAATCAAATAAGAACAAGAACTCCAAATAAAACTCAACAGCAAAAGTTCTCCAAATACCATGAAATTCATACAGCAGCAAGATTATGATTTTAAACAATTTTAGAAACAAGAATTTCTTCATTTAGACTTAGTATGCAAAAGTTATGGCTAAAACAATTTTTCTCAGCCTCACTAATTCCAGATTAATTCCTATCTATTACTGTTCATGGCATAAATTTCTAAAATGATCTAGAGTCTGAAATTTTTATGATGGCAGGTTAAGACATTCTAAGAACAGCAAAATTGAGTTTGCACAATTTGGAGTTAAAATGAATTAGTTATGATTTTTCTAAGTTGTAAAACTAGTGTAACATTGATATCAGTGGCAAAGATCATATTAAAACCTATTCTATACTGAAGTGCAGCACTAGAGGATTTTAATAAAGTTTAGTTTGCTCAGTTTGGAACTACAGAGAAAAGGTTATGCATTTCATAAATTTTTATGAGTTTTTAAAGAACAGTTTATATTGAAACAAGTTAATACAATTTATTCCATTTTCTGCCACAGAAAAGTGCCTAAGTTCATTCTCATATTGAAGTTCATTTCATGGCAGAGCTACTGCAACTTGATTCATTCAAAAAGGAGCTATAATGATAAAGATATGCATTTTTGAAATTTGGATCAGCAAAATACTTAGGAAAAACAGAGCTATCGGGAGGTCTAATTGAACTGACGGAAAAGGAGAGGTCGTGGCCATCGATCCTTCATCGCACGCCTACGGACCTTGAAGCACAGCACACCACACGGTGCGCACAAGGGAGGTCTGGGCCGTTGAGATCAGATCCAACGATCCAGACGAGGGGTAGCACATCACACGTGAAAATCCCGCGTGGAGGTGCTCAATGCGCATAGGGGAGGTCGGGACGGTGAGATCTGAAGGAAGGAGGTCTTTGACGGCTAAGATCTACTGAGGAGGTCTAGCCCGTTAGATCTAAATCTAACGGTCCAGGGCTGCGGAGGGAGGTCTTAGACGGTCAAGATCTCCAGGGGGAGGTCTTGAACGATCCAGATTCAATCGAGGGAGGTCCGATGCAACAGGGTTTTAATGGGAGGAGGTCTGGACGGTTTAGATGGATCTGGGATGGTCCTGAACGGTCCAGATCGAGGCGGAGGGAGGTCCTGAGAGATAAAGTTTTACAGGGAGAGATCCGGATGGCTAAGATCTCCACGGGGAAGTCCTAAACGGTCGCGATCAAGCGAAGGAGATCCTGGGAGGTAAGGATTTTGGCGGGGTGGTCCTAAACGATCGAGATTACTCAAGGGAGGTCCTACTGGTAGTGGTCTAAGCGGAGGGAGGTCCCGACGGTTAGGATCTCACAGAGGGAGGTCTTTAAGGGTCAGGATCTAAGCTGGGGAGGTCCTGAGGTTCTCTTTACAAGGACCAGGGGTGGTCTTTTGCAAAGAGGACCCCGAGAGAGGTCCTGGGGGTGGTCTTTGTAAAATAACCATGGTGGTCCTTTGCGAAAACACAGAGGTGGTCTCAACGGCTGAGATAAGGTCTAGGGAGGTCTCAACGACTAGGATTAAAACTAGGGGGAGGTCCCGCACTTAGGGTTTTTACGGAAAAGAACTCTACGGTTAGATCTACCCTCAAGGAGGTCCTCAACGGCTAAGATTACAAGAGGAGGTCCTAAGACTAGCGATCTGATAGAAACGAATCAACCGCCCAGATCTAATCTCGGGTGATCCTATACGGCTGAAATTAACCGAGGGGAGGTCCTGGGACCACAGCTGTTCGAGAAAGGATCTAAGGCTTAGACCTAACCCAGGGGAGGTCATAGACGGCCGAGATTAACCGAGGAGGTCTGGTGACTTGACAAACTCCCGACAAAGTACAGAGCACCGAGTTAAGCTCGCCGGCATGTCGCCGACGACCAAGACCACGGCGGCACCAACTAACTGTACGAAAATTCTCCTAATACTATTGCGCACATATTGGAACCACTCAACGGCGGGGCAAGCCTGTAACGCCGGCGAGCCGAAGAGGGGCGGAGGAGTGCTTTCGGCAAAATCCAAAAACACAAAAAGGGGGCACCACGAGCTAACCTAGCTAGTGATTGAGCTCTACAGGGCTAAAAGGAACTTACCAAGGCGCAGGAGAGGTCCAGGGGAGGTCGGAGAAGGGCTGGCGGCGGAGACCGACGCCGGCGCTGAGGAAGACAATGACGACAAGATGCCCTGGGCAACCAGAGGCAAAAAGAATTGTCAGAATAGGCTTGCGATGGCCCATAGGTGATCCAGGACCCAAGAATTGGACGGAGAATACTCACCGGAGATGGGAACGAAGGGGAGCATTTTCGGCCGCGAAGATCCAAAAACTTCAAATTGAGCTGTTCCTGAGAAAGCAACCCAAATTGAGTTAGGGAGAGGACTTGCGATGACAAGAGGTCCACAAATAAAGTGAGAATTGGGCTAAAGAACCACTGAAACACCCAAGTCACCAATGGAGCTCCCACGGCAACAATGGCGGAGAGGAGTGCTCACGGTGGTTTGAGTTTAACTCAAAAAGAGTGAGCTAGGGTGATCGCGAGTGGAAGAGGAGCCAGAGGGGGTCC
Source organism: Ampelocalamus luodianensis (assembly GCA_036346255.1). Taxonomy (NCBI): domain Eukaryota; kingdom Viridiplantae; phylum Streptophyta; class Magnoliopsida; order Poales; family Poaceae; genus Ampelocalamus; species Ampelocalamus luodianensis. The sequence goes on from CM070628.1 coordinate 56,120,776, forward strand.
TCGGGGGTATTAAGAAACTCGTGAGTAACGGGAACAAGGGAGGGGCCCGCGGTGAGCTACGGCGAGCTCCTCCGTAACTAGCCCGAAAGCTAAGGGAACAGGGCAGCGCGGGGCACGGCTTTGAGCCGAAAGCACTAACACGCCGCACTGCTCGACAAAGACGCGAGGGCACGGCGCGGATGTGATGCATACATATCACAGCAGTGGCGCGCGCGAGGAAGAAGACAGAGAGGAGGAAGAAGAAGAGGAAGTCTGGGGTGGCCGTGAGCGTTGGATTTTAAACGGACGGCTGAGATTAAAAGAGGCAATCGGGTGACCCGATCAGCACATTTACTATGGACGGTTGGATGACGATCCAAAGGCCTAGATTGATGAGCTCTTCACGATGCCCCGAACGACCTAATCATTTAGGGCTGTTAGATCAAGATCTAACGGTTGAAATTGATTTCGACTGTAAAAAGGGACCCGGCGCGGTTTAGTTGACTCAACCAAATCAATTAACTCGAGCTCGAGTCTGACTCGAACCCGAGGAACAATACAAACCAAATTTGGTTTTCAAATTAGAACAGAGACCTTTATGGATTTATTTGATGTAGGAAAATAACTCAAAAATTCTGAAATTTTTACAGAGCTTGCTAACTTATATATTGACCTTGTGTAAAATTTTCAGAGGTTTTATACAATGCATTTTTCTCCAAACATTCTGCAAGGTTCGATTTAGGTTTGACTAAAAGTCAAACAGTTTGATCGCCCTCTAAAAATATTCAAACAATTTCTAAAAATTGTGAAATTTTTCAGAGGGGTCACACATCAATCCTAGAACTTAGGAAAAGTATTTCCAGGAGATGATCAAAAGATTTGACAAAATTGTTTTTGGAAGATGAGATTTTGGATCCAAAAAGACTTGTGACTTGGTATTCCCATAACTTTTGTACGAGAATTGTTTGGTACAACTGGAAATACAAGATGTAAGAAAAAGTTTTAATTTCTACTCATTTTCTTACATTTGAAACACAAGTCTAAAACTTGGGATGTTACAACTGAGATGTCTGTTTTCAGAATAGGTCTTTTAATTAAATCTTGAGGTACCGGGAAAGCGTTGTAGAACGTTGTTAAGTCGTGTCGTGTACCATGTTGTTCTTATTTCGTTTATTTTATTGTTTAGGCAGCGAGGCTTCGGGTTTGGGAGCACCATCGTTGCCTGCTAACGCGTCGCAACGCGGAAGGCAAGTACTTTGATAATCTTACCAAATGTGAATTATGAATGCTGGAATGTTTGTGTTGTGATTTCTTATGTTCCATGAGAAGGTTCAATGTTTATATTCTTTCATTTGTGATATTCCCACACCTAGAGATGATGATATTCTTTATTCAATAATGCATTTCATGCATCCATTATTCATGTTTCATCCATGAGAGTGGATTGTAAGACCCACCAATCCAATATGGGCAGATTTGGACATTGTCATGTCCCGTCCACGGGAGTGGATAGAAAGACCTATCAATTCTAGTATGGGCACGTAAGACCCATCAATTCCAGTATGGGCAGATTTGGACACCCCTATGAAACATTCTTCATACGGGACTTAGATCCCCGCATTTTGTTAAATGCGGGCTTAAGTGAACACCGACGTGTGTGTCACTAGCTATACCGGTGTAAGCACGTGTGCAGTCCTTCCATTTCATTAATTTCATTCATTCCATGCATTCATATTTATTTATTCAGTGTATGTTCACATTCTGCGAAGAAGTTGACTTGTTCTTAACCAATGTATGTTTAGTTATTCATTGTGCTTGCTGAGTCTCGGACTCACTCTTGCTTTGTTTATTTTTTTTAGGTGGTCGTTGGTGATGATTCTCTTGGGAGGGAGTAGACACGCACTACTCATTCACTTCACCTTACACTAGTTTCAATAAAAGAACTTGGTTCTGTCTTTCATTCATTAATTGATGGTCTGTAATAAATAGACTTAGATGTGGATGGTATCTTTCTCTACGTTAAGGCTATTTAAATAACTGCTTATGTTCCATGATCATTCGTTTGATATGATTATCTTAGTGGATTCAGTAGACTTAAATAATTGGAATTTGTGAACTGTTGTTGGATTCAGTTTTAATTCCTGCTTAGGTCCTAAAAGATGTTGATCTTTTTTATATTAGTTGAGGAGTTATTGTTGAAGTTCTTCCGCAGTATTGTTGTATGTTAGCCCTTTAGATAGCGTTTTGGCTTCCGAATAGCCAAGGTGTTACAGTTGGTATCAGAGTGGGCTTTAGGTCCGTGGTGAAAAAGTTAGAAACTTAGGTAGCTGAACATGCTAAAATTTGTTAATAGTTAATTAACCTAAAACTTGACACACTGGTGCACAGTAGGATGGGATGGTTCAAGCAACGCGTTTCCGTTTTCGTTATGTTGTCTTGTTACTCTATGATATGATCTTCTATACCTATGAATTTATTCTGTGATTGTTATGAGATGATATTCTATATTAATAATTGATTATTGGTTGTGCGTGTTGGTAACGGATGTTGAGAGGTTGAGGTCATAGTTGTGGCCTTGGGTTTTACCATGTTACACCACCGTTTTTGGTTAAAGAATAGAGTAGTATCTACCCCGAATAACATAGTTATGAGTGTTGAGGGTGAGTTTTTTAGAAAATATTATTCTCTTCCTTGATCCTGATTGTGGCAAATTCTGGTAACAGTTGCGGTTAATGAAGTTTTCTTGAGTTAGTGTTTTACATTTCTTCTGATGAGTTTTCATTGGACTTTCTTGGTTCCATAAATCGACTACTTGTTCTCCTGACTGTTGGTCTAATGTTGTTTCTTGAGAACGTTGGTTATCGACAAAATTTATCTTTTCTTGGGAGTTCTGCCCTTCTTATTGGAAAATATGAATCATTTATTCGCTGGGTATTCTGGATACTGAAAGTTTTCTGTTGCAAGTTATTTAACATGTGAAAGCTTTGGCTTTATGTATTCTTTTGGATTATTTCGAGTGTTGAAATTCGATACTTCTTTTTGCTGAAAGAATGTGTTAAAATCCTCAAGTGATGTCTTGTCATGCTTAAGTAGGGGATGTTAATTAAATGAATTAATCGTTATGGTATGAGTTATCAGATGTTTTAATTAAATGAATTAATCGTTATGGTATGAGTTATCAGATGTGGGTTACTAGCTTTGTGCAAGCAATTTATTCTTAACTAGTATCCATGGAAGTGAATTACCTATTGTGAAATGTCATTGTATTTGGTATATGATGAATTTTAGCTAAGAGGTTGTCCATATTTGTTCAAGAACCTATTATTGTTAAGAAGTGTGGAAAGTGTAGATGTAGCAGGTTGATCTTTACGATCGAGTAATCTGATAAATTTGTTAGATGAGTTGAAATCTAGGCCCTCTTTTGGTTATTCTAACCGCTAGTGATGATTAAGTTTAGGATGTGTTCGGATGTTGTCTTGATAAATATTAATCTTCAATATGTCTTCTATCTGGATCTTGATGAACTTATTCAAATGATAGTTTTACCTAATTTTTGCCATGCTAAAAAATTATTCAAATATGTTTAAAAGACTAGATGAATGTTGATGTACCGCCTTGTGAAACCTTGTCTTTTGTATCCTATATTATTGAAGTTAAAGGCATTTCAATCTAATTCCTGAACATAAGGTAGAATGTTGAATCTATCCTCATAACTGTTGTTGAGCTTGCAAACAGAGGTAGGATCATGATTGTACCCATGTATGGATATAGAGCTTTTAGTGTATATTTGTAATACCCCGAAAGTGTGACAAGCTGTTAGTCGGGGGAAACATAATTATTCGGGAGAGAAATAATCGGTTTTGTGGGAGGGATCAATCGGAAAAGGTTTAATTCTATAATTAGAGAAGGGGGAAAAATGCTTTTCAGATCCAACCTGGGCTTGGGTCCCGGCCCATGTGAGCCCAAGGGGCAGCCGGCCAAAGGGGGGGCGCCACTCCCCCCCAAACCCTAACCGCAGCCCCTCCTCCCCACTTTCCCCACGCCCCCACCCCTCTTCCCCCTTGGTGGCCGCCACTCCCTCTCTCTCACGCCTCCCCTCCCTGGTTTCCTCCCCCTTGCACCCCTCCCAAGCATCCTCCAAGTTCCCCATTCGCTGTCCAAAGGTAGAAGAAGGACCCCCCCCCATTGCGGCTGGCTAAGGAGGAAGAGAAGGAGGAGGAGAAGAGGGAAGGAAGAGGGGAGAAGAGAAGGGAGAAGAGAAGAAAGCGGGATCCCATCCGGAGTTCGTGATCTTCAGCTGCGCCAAGGGTAACTAGCTTCATTTGTTGTTGTGTGTTTAGTCGTAGATCCAAAATCGAGTAGTTTTGGCAAGATTGAAGTCGGTCTGTTAAAGTTGCAATTCTGTCCAGAATGTTGCGCGGCCAGTTTCATGTATTTAGAGGCCGAATTAGGAGTTTGGATCTCCTAGAGAGTTGTAGGTTATGTTCTTAGCTTTCGTTGGCCGCCAAGATCGCCCAAATCCGATTAACGGTCTGGGAGATATGAATTTTATAGTGTTGTTGTCCTGTGGTTCTGTTAGTTTCTGGCAGTCTGTGGTAATTGGGTTAAAACTGCTATTTAAAAGGAGAATCAGGGGATTTCAGAATAACTAAAAATGTGGGTAATTTCTGTACCTTTTCATAGAGTTAAAGAACAAGAGATTTGGACCTTCGTAGAAAAAGTTATGGTGGTTTTAGCGTACTGTCCAGAGAACCAGACGAGAATTCTGTCGTCTGATGGTTGGTTTGATAGGGGAAGTTAAGGGCAGAATCAAGAGGGATCCCCAACTAGGTTTATTTAGGTAATTCAATTACCTTTTCAGAAAGTCTAAGAGCATCTTAATTGGACTCCTGAGCAGGAAGTTATGTATTTTAGAAATTGGCTGTTTCAGAAAGCACCAAAATGATCGCTAGAAATTGGAGGTTTTGTTTACACTTGAGAGTTAGCGAGTTCATTATGCTATTATTTATGCTCTTGGTCCAGCATGTTGGTCTTAGATTGGGATACCTTTTGTTCAGGTGGGAGCGCGGTTCAGGGCAGCACCCTCTTCGCGCCCACCGTTCTCGCACGGTTGAGGCAACTATTCGGGTTATAGTGTATTTTCGGTTGTATGATAAGATTGTTGTGATTGCTTGTTGTAGCCTTGCACGAATGTTAGTGTAATGAGTTTTCCTTTATCTTGGTGAATGCAAGCTATGGTTAATGTTTCCTTGAGCGTTGCTAAATCTTACATGTTGTTATGTACATGATAAATTCTTGGGTATGAAAGACGGGCATGGAGCATTTGCTTGTTTCAAACGTGTTGGAGACTTGGTCATGTATGCATGTTTTTGATATATGATAGCGAATTAAGGTTGCTTACATGATATTGAGAATATGATGTATTCCTGCTTATGAATATGTTATCATGGTGCATATGCATGTTGAGAACATACAGGTGCCCTGGTCACGTGGTGACCAAGCACATACAGTTGAGGTCCCCGTCATGTAGATGATGGGCTTGAGGTCCCCACATTTGTGGAATGTGGGCTATGAATAAAAGAGGTCCCCTACATTAAAGTGATGGGCAAAGGTCCCTATACATGTGGTGTATAGGCTTTTGGTCCCTGTGCCAGAGGGCACAGGCAACGGTATACAGCGACGGTTGTATACCCCGCATTACCGTTAAAATGCGAAAAGAGATAAAGTTGAAAAGGTGCATTGCATTGGTTGCATTCACATGAGCATGAAGGCTATACTTTGGTGCATTGTTTATCTTAGATTATTGATGCTATGAATGATAACTTGCTTAGCCTTGTTGGTACTTGTAATATCCCGAAAATGAGTTAAGATTTGAATCGAGGAAGTATAAAATTTGTTTCAGGAGAGATCGATTTTACGGGGAAGAATCAAACGGAACGACGGGAGGGACTAATTGGTTTGATTGTCGTGCTGCAGTTTTAGAGGGGGAAATAGCTTTTGGCGGCAACTTGGGCTGGGCCAAGGCCCACCTAAGTGGCCCGCCAGGGGGCCCTCCCAAAACCCTAGTTCCGTCCCCCTCCTCCCCTTTCCCCTCCCCTAGCAGCCGGCCGCCCCTCTCCCCTCTCCCCACCTCCTCACCTCTCCACCTCCCCTTCCACCCTCCCTTGCGCCTCCCCATCTCCCATCACCTCCATTGCTGCTGTCCAAGGTGGAGTAGGAGCTCCCTTGCACCGCCAAGGAGGAAGAAGAAGGAGAAAGAAGAGAAAGAAGGGAAGAAGAGAAGGAAGAAGAGGGAGAAGAAGGGATCCGCAGCGGATTCGTGGTGGTCTTCATCCCCGCTGTGTGCTCTCTCCGCTTCGGCAAGGGTAACCCGTGGTTCTTTGTTTTAGGTCGTTTTCTAGTTGTCTAATTTTCGGATGCCAGTTCGTCGCTATTCTGCAGCAGGGAAGTTTGTCGGTTTTGATTAAGTTAGAGGCAGATTTGGGTCTGGGTGTCTCCTAGGAAGTTGTAGCTATCGTAGTTACCTTTCATTTCCGACAAGAATCAAGTCATTTGGACTTCGGTAGCCAAAGTTATAAATTTATTAGTACTTCTGTGTTTCTGGAGAGAAGCAGATTTGCTAGTGTTAGTTAACCTGATAGAAGCGCGTATTTAGAGGGGTTTCCAGAGGGTCTCACCATAACGAAAAATGAGGCTAATCCTCTTATCTTTCAGGAAAACTAAAGATCACTGAATTTAGACGAACGTAGAGAAAGTTATGATAGTTTCTTTGTTGCTGTCCAGAAACCCGACGTGAAATATTTGCTCTGATTAAATAGATTGGTAGGTCTGGTAGATGGCCGAATCAGAGGGTCTCCCCAACTAAGTTTATTTAGACATTTCAATTACCTTTTCAGATTATCCAAGATCATCCTATTCGGACTCCTGAGCAGAAAGTTATGAATTTTTGAAGTCTGCTGTCCGCAGTGACCGATCGCTAGAAATTAGAAAAGCTAGACGTGATAAGAAGATTAGCGATTTCGATTGTAATGTGATGTATGATTTTGGTCCAGTATGTTATTCTTAGTTTGGGGTTATCTTCTTGTCCAGGTGGCAGCGAGATCCCAAGGGCAGCACCCACTTCGCGTCCGCCGCTGCATGGTTGAGGCAAGTATTCGGGTTATAGCGTATTTTCGGTTGTATGATATGATTGTGGTGATTGCTTGTTGTAGCCTTGCACGAATGTTAGCGTAATGAGTTTTCCTTTATCTTGATGAATGCAAGCTATGGTTAATGTTTCCTTGAGCGTTGCTAAATCATACATGTTGTTATGTACATGTTAAATTCGTGTATATGAAAGACGTGGGCATGGAGCAATTGCATGTTCCAATCGTGTTGGAGACTTGATCATACATGCATGTTTTTGATATATGATAGCGAAGTAAGGTTGCCGCATGATGTTTATATTGAGATTGGTGAATGCTCCAAGTATGATTATGCTCTATTTATATCCGTTGTTATTGTACTTGGTATATTGATGATGAATAGATGTTGTGCATGTGCATATTGAGATCATGCTGAAGCTTGGTCACGTGGTGACCAAGCATGCATTTCGTTGAGGTCCCCGTCATGTATTGACGGGCTTGAGGTCCCCACATTGGTGCAATGTGGGCTATGAGCAAAGAGGTCCCCATCATTCGATGATGGGCAAAGGTCCCTATACATGTGGTGTATAGGCTTTTGGTCCCCGTGCGGAGGGCACAGTGCAAGGGTACACAATGACGGTTGTATACCCGCAGACACGTAGAAATGCGAAAGAGATAAAGTTAAAAAGTGCATTGCATTGGTTGCATATACATGAGCATGAAAGCTTTACTCGTGCATTGTTTATCTTGGATTATTGATGCTATGAATGTTAACTTGGTTAGCCTTGTTGGTACTTACGAGTCTTTGGGCTCACTCTTGTTTTGATGTGTTTTAGGTACAACTGCAAGACTGCATGCATGGGAGGGAGTAGATGAATTGAAAGCACGCACTACCTCACAACATTAAAGCAATTGTCATTTAGCTTCATATAAGAATAAATAGACCACGAGAAATACCCATGGTTGTTTTATGATTCGATTATGGTTGTGAGAATGGTGTTAATTTGATTACATTCCTATGATTATCTCTTATGCATGAGTGAATTGGATTATGAAAATTATTGTTAAATGTTATGTTTACTGTTAGAAGCTATGGATAGTTTGAGTTTCAGTTAATCTGTAATAATGAGAATAGAAAGTTTTGGTTATGTTTATGATATTATTCTACATGCTTGAATGAACCTGATTATGATTATATTGATAAATGCCTTGATCAATTGTTGGAACCTCGGTATAGGCGACTATACAAAGGTGGTTTTGTCGAGATTTTGTAATTGGTCTTAGTTTAGCTTAGTTTAATTTAATTTTAGTAGCATTCTAGGCTCAATGTTGAGCTGGGGTGTTACAGTACTTGCTGAGTCTTTGGGCTCACTCTTGCTTTGATGTATTTTAGGTACAACTGGCAAGACCGGCATGCATGGGAGGGAGTATAATTTTGGATGCACGCACTACAACTCAATCTTAAGAATTAATTATGGATGGTTTGAGTTTCAGATTAACTGTAATAATGAGAATAGCAAATTTTGGTTATGTTTATGAGATTATCTCGCACGCTTGAATGAACTCGATTATGATTATATTGATAAATGCCTTGATTAATTGTTGGAACCTCAAGATAGCTGACTATACAAAGGAGGTTTTGTCGAGAATTTATAATTGGTCTTAGTTTAGCCTAGTTTAATTTAATTTTAGTAGCATTCCGTGCTTAATGCCGAGTCAAGTGTACTGATTGGTATCGAGCGGGCTTTAGATCCGTGGTTAATAGAAAAGTTTTAAATTGACACACCGTACATGAGGTGGGGTTGGAATTGCATTGCTTCCGCATTATCCGTTGTTATGTTTCATTGGTTGAGCAATTGATGAATTGCTCTCGAGCTATCTTTCTTGTTGTTAATCTATGATATGAGATGTTATGATATTATATATCTATAAATCTATTCTATGATTGTCGTGAGATGATCATATGTGATTATACTATTTATGCGTGTCGATAATGGTTGTTAAGAAGTGGAGACCGTGGTTGTGACCTTGGACTTTGTCGTTATACCACCATTCGTGGTAGACGAATAGAGTAGTTACCCCGAATACCCTAGATACAGGAGTTGAGCGTGAGTTGCTTTGGAAAGTTGTTTTCCTTCTTGACCTCAATCTTGGCAAATTCTTGATCCGTGGTGGATGATGAATTTCTCCGGGTTCTTGGTTTATGGTGGTTGTTGAGTGTCAATGGTCTCTAATGGTTCTCTCAAACAAGTATTGTTTTCCGAATGTTGAGCTGTTTTTACTACTTGTGATCGCCTCAATTGGCATTATCGATAATTCCATGGTTGTTTCTTCTTTCTCATTGGAAAAAATAATGACTCATGTATTTGTTTGAAAGTTTGGGTAATGAAAGTTTCATGCAAGTTTGTTAACATGAGAAAGCTTTAGCTCTATGTATTTCTTTGAATTATTCCGAGTGTTGAAGTTTAATGCATCTCTTTTCTGGTGGAATTGTTAAGATCCTTTTGTGATACCTTGTTATGGTTAAATTAGAGATTGTAATCAACTAACTTGATATGGTATGGGTATCAAGTTGAGCCATTGGTGTGGTGCATAATTAATATTAATTAGTAACCCCGAAGTGAAATTGATTAAGTTGATGTTGATTTTTACTAGTTCTTGATGAACTGTGCATATGAGTAGTGACTGAGAGTATGTCCATACGTATTTGGAGTCAGAAGAGATATTAAGAAGTATGGAACATTGATGAATTAGTCTGACCATTAAAATCGTTTAGGTTGCTAAACTTGTTGGGTTCTCTGGTACCAATAGATTAATTTAATTGTGTGGAGAGGGAAACTAGAGTAAATGCTAGATTTACATATTTCTTAGTATGATTCATTGTTGGAATTGTGTGCAAACGATGGGATGGATTGAAGATCAGTGGATATGAATTTATGGGAGGAACTCTGTATGGTTCTTTTAAATAGAATAACACGATGAATCTGGTTATAGTGTTGTTGAGACTTTTGATCGATAGAAGATTTTGATTTTTGGAGTTCTAGTGTATGTTGTCGAAATCTAAATATGAGGAGGAACAATTGAATATGTGCTTGTAAATACTTATGTGATTTGGAGAGGAAAATAGGTAGCAACTAGATCTCATAATGAAACTAGTCGATAACAGTAATGGTTGGAGTACAACTATTGTGTGTCAAGTTTGGTGTTGAGCATTACTAAAAGTTGCAATGATATGATGTAATAGGAGGCTTATGCCCATCTAATTGTGAATTAAACGGTTGATAATGTGACCTTGATGAAAGGGTTATGGTAGGAGCTTTTCAATCGTATAGTAGACCCTTCTAAGTTTAAGAGGTTGATGTATTGATGTTGTATGGTTTTGGTATACACTGCTTTGAAGATGGGATGAAAGGATAGTATGGGAACTTTTGGTGAAACTTTGGGGCTTTCTAATGGAATAGTTGATGATAAAGATTCGTGTGTAGAGTATATTATTCTTGATGTTAGTAAGATTATCCGCAAGAAGTTGCGACTTGAGTTATGTGGAGATTGAGTTTGTTTTGAGCAAAGTGACATGTTGAAAGATTTATTTAGTTCCTTAGTGGTACCCGTGATTTGGGTTTTAAGAGCTTATCTTGTTTAAGTGGCAAAATGTTGTAGTAAGCTCGAAAATATCTTTCCTTGTTAAAAGAAGGAGTGAAGTATAAGTATTTGAGATTTAAATCTCAAGTTTCGCATCTTGCAGTTTATTTGAGTATGCTTAAACCTTATACGCTTGTTGCATAAGAGTTTATCAATTTTAGAAGGGTAGTACCTTCTTCTTATTTGTGGTTTGGTAATCGCTTCAGAGGGCTAGAGCTCTTGATGGTTGACTTTCCTTATGTTTTCCGAGTACTTAGCTTAAGTGACAGTTTTCTTTGGTCTTGTGTTCACTGTGGGTGGCACATGTTTTCCAAGTTGAAAAAAAAATTGATTCCATTCGCTCTTTCTTTTGAAGAAGAATCAACCTATTCGTTTCACCTGAGACTTTTGAGGTGTTTAATTATTGTAGTGTGAGACTTTGGTTGTAAGTTATTCGATGAGCATTGGAGGATGAAATAATTTCGTAATATAGTTCTTTGAGAGAAGTCTATCTCAATGGAAGATTGTCTTATGGGGTTAAACTGATTGCATTGTTACAACTAGTAGAACCTATAGTGATTGTGATCCAAGATCTATTGTTCACTTAGGGTGGAACATTAGAAATACTGAGAGTATGGAAATCTTGATCAATTTTATAGGGTATCGTAATTTTGGTAGTATTGCGAGGTTGTGAATGGTTATTCTCGATGATGTGGTTTAATGAGAGTGGGATTACAATGTAATCGAATCGTTATGTCAATTAAAGGGATAATAGGAAATGTTGAGTAATGTCAAGAGTGATTTGGCTTTAAATGAGTGACTTTCGAGAGATTATAATCTTTGTAAAGGTAAACGGGTCAAGAAATTTTTTCATGATGATGTTAATGAGTGAGTATGTGGGAATTATGGAATTTTTAGGATTTAATCTGAGGATTTCCTATCTTTTATATGGGAAGTTAGTTGCAAGAGTCTTGGAGGTTAAATTTGGGGCCTAGCATTGTTATGCTAGAACTTTGATCGCCCAATGATAATGTGAAGAAGTAGTATAAGGGTGGCTTTCAAATAGTGAGATGATCATTGATAGAAATCTCTTGATGAAATACATGAGAATATGTGATATAATTTCCGAGTTGCACATTCTTAAAGGACTAAGGTAACGTGATTATGTGTGAAGATCCATTTTGGGATGCATCAGAAGTTATCTATCAAAAAATAATTGTCAGTAGAGGAGTTGACTAGAGTATTGTTTCGTGGGGTCGATAGAGCCTCTCACAGAGGTGTGGTTGATGTATTTCGTTGGAGCATAGCATTAAGAATGCCACGTTAAGAGATGGGTTAGTGTGTTATGCGATGAATCGGGATTCCAAAAAGTTGAGAGAAACTTTATTTCTAAAGGAGAAATTAAGAAAAGATTACTTCCTGCATCAAACACTCTCTTGATCTTGTTTGAGCTATGAGTTTTTGACTGACGCCTTTCGCAATTTGGGCTTGACTTTATGTTGGCTTGTGTGGTTCTTATCTATTCGAAAGAATAAAGGAAATGAGGGAATTGGATATTTGAGTGATTTATCCTTTGGCTTTCGTGAGGTTTATTTGCAAAATGCCTAATTAGAAAGTGGAATGATTTTCGTGATGAATCTGCGATTTTGGGTTAGACCCTTTTGGTGGGAACTTGGCATTGCGTTGTTGCGATGAGGATCCTTTACCTTCAATTGTCTCTGTTTCTAGTAGAGCTTGTTCAAAGCGAGTTCTGCTGTGTGTGTCCCTCGTTAAAGGAGGTGCACCCTCGTTAAAGGAGGTGCACCTTGTTAAGGTGAAGAGAATGCTTGAGAGATGGAACAAGAGTTCCACGTGTTATGTGCAGGTTGTATGATTTGGTACCGAAGGGAATGTTGACCCAAGGTACATCGGGTTGTTTCTGGAAGTTGCGGAGATTTGGGGGATTGCGTCACTAGGAACATTTGGAGCCCTAGTGTGTAGCACGGAATGTTTTGTATGACCTATTATCAAGGGGTATTGATAAACCGTGAGTAAAGTTTTCTTAGAACAGCTTGACCTACTGTAAGACCATGCCTTCGAGACGTGCTGTCAGTGACTCTTGAAAGGTTGGGACTAGTAGTAAGGCGTAACGCCGGAGACGTCAAGGTGTTTTTGTCGCAGAGACCGAGAGAGAGGCCACCGGGAATTGAGTCGCATGCGCGAGCAGTATCCGGAGTTATTCACAGTAGGTTGTCGTGATGTTAATAAGTTTTAGCTGTGATCATCTCTTTGGCGTAAACGTGGTTTAGATTCGGGGTCGAATCCTATTAAGGGGGGTAGAATGTAATACCCCGAAAGTGTGACAAGCTGTTAGTCGGGGGAAACATAATTATTCGGGAGAGAAATAATCGGTTTTACGGGAGGGATCAATCGGAAAAGGTTTAATTCTATAATTAGAGAAGGGGGAAAAATGCTTTTCAGATCCAACCTGGGCTTGGGCCCCGGCCCATGTGAGCCCAAGGGGCAGCCGGCCAAAGGGGGCGCCACTCCCCCCCAAACCCTAACCGCAGCCCCTCCTCCCCACTTTCCCCACGCCCCACCCCTCTTCCCCTTGGTGGCCGCCACTCCCTCTCTCTCACGCCCCTCCTCGGTTTCTCCCCTTGCACCCTCCCAAGCATCCTCCAAGTTCCCCATTCGCTGTCCAAAGGTAGAAGAAGGACCCCCATTGCGCTGGCTAAGGAGGAAGAGAAGGAGGAGGAGAAGAGGGAAGGAAGAGGGGAGAAGAGAAGGGAGAAGAGAAGAAAGCGGGATCCCATCCGGAGTTCGTGATCTTCAGCTGCGCCAAGGGTAACTAGCTTCATTTGTTGTTGTGTGTTTAGTCATAGATCCGAAATCGAGTAGTTTTGGCAAGATTGAAGTCGGTCTGTTAAAGTTGCAATTCTGTCCAGAATGTTGTGCGGCCAGTTTCATGTATTTAGAGGCCGAATTAGGAGTTTGGATCTCCTAGAGAGTTGTAGGTTATGTTCTTAGCTTTCGTTGGCTGCCAAGATCGCCCAAATCCGATTAACAGTCTGGGAGATATGAATTTTCTAGTGTTGCTGTCCTGTGGTTCTGTCAGTTTCTGGCAGTCTGTGGTAATTGGGTTAAAACTGCTATTTAAAAGGAGAATCAGGGGATCTCAGAATGACTAAAAATGTGGGTAATTTCTGTACCTTTTCATAGAGTTAAATAACACGAGATTTGGACCTTCGTAGCAAAAGTTATGGTGGTTTTAGCGTACTGTCCAGAGAACCCGACGAGAATTCTGTCGTCTGATGGTTGGTTTGATAGGGAAGTTAAGTGCAGAATCAAGAGGGCTCCCAACTAGGTTTATTTAGGTAATTCAATTACCTTTTCAGAAAGTCTAAGAGCATCTTAATTGGACTCTGAGCAGGAAGTTATGTATTTTAGAAATTGGCTGTTTCAGTAAGCACCAAAATGATCGCTAGAAATTGGAGGTTTTGTTTACACTTGAGAGTTAGCGAGTTCATGCGTTATTATTTATGCTCTTGGTCCAACATGTTGGTCTTAGATTGGGATACCTTTTGTTCAGGTGGGAGCGGTTCGTGGGCAGCACCTCTTCGCGCCCACCGTTCTCGCACGGTTGAGGCAAGTATTCGGGTTATAGTGTATTTTCGGTTGTATGATAAGATTGTTGTGATTGCTTGTTGTAGCCTTGCACGAATGTTAGTGTAATGAGTTTTCCTTTTATCTTGATGAATGCAAGCTATGGTTAATGTTTCCCTTGAGCGTTGCTAAATCTTACATGTTGTTATGTACATGATAAATTCTTGGGTATGAAAGACGTGGGCATGGAGCATTTGCATGTTTCAAACGTGTTGGAGACTTGGTCATGTATGCATGTTTTTGATATATGATAGCGAAGTAAGGTTGCTTACATGATATTGAGAATATGATGTATTCCTGCTTATGAATATGTTATCATGGTGCATATGCATGTTGAGAACATACAGGTGCCCTGGTCACGTGGTGACCAAGCACATACAGTTGAGGTCCCCGTCATGTAGATGACGGGCTTGAGGTCCCCACATTTGTGGAATGTGGGCTATGAATAAAAGAGGTCCCCAACATTAAAGTGATGGGCAAAGGTCCCTATACATGTGGTGTATAGGCTTTTGGTCCCTGTGCCAGAGGGCACACGCAAGGGTATACAGCGACGGTTGTATACCCCGCATTACCGGTAAAATGCGAAAAGAGATAAAGTTGAAAAGGTGCATTGCATTGGTTGCATTCACATGAGCATGAAGGCTATACTTTGGTGCATTGTTTATCTTAGATTATTGATGCTATGAATGATAACTTGCTTAGCCTTGTTGGTACTTGCTGAGTCTTTGGGCTCACTCTTGCTTTGATGTGTTTAGGTAACAACTGCAAGACCGGCATGCATGGGAGGGAGTAGATGTTTGGATGCACGCACTACCACTCAATCTTAAGAATTAATTATGGATGGTTTGAGTTTCAGATTAACTGTAATAATGAGAATAGCAAATTTTGGTTATGTTTATGAGATTATCCTGCACGCTTGAATGAACCTGATTATGATTATATTGATAAATGCCTTGATTAATTGTTGGAACCTCGATATAGCTGACTATACAAAGGAGGTTTTGTCGAGAATTTGTAATTGGTCTTTGTTTAGCCTAGTTTAATTTAATTTTAGTAGCATTCCAGGCTTAATGCTGAGCTGGGGTGTTACAGTATTAGTTTGGCATAGAGCGTCAGTGAAAGTTAAATGAATGAAATCTATTAAGAGACTTGTAATGGTATACTTTTCTGAGATTATCATGTTCTAGTAACATCTTGTTGAAAGAGTTTTGTTTCAATTTTGAGGCTCGTGCACTAGGCTTTCCCTAGATCCAGTAGATGCAATCTTATTTAGATAATAGAGACATGATGAAGTAATTTATTGTGTTTCTTTCGAAAAGGTTATGGAGTGATAGGAGGGTATAATGATTCTTGCTAAGAGAATATTATTTCGTTGATTAGTGTGATTGTCAGATTGTGGTTGTGATGATAATGTTAGACGATTTATAAGTAAAGGAATTTGATCTTTTGCATGATATTGATTTAGTGAAAGTGTTTCGAGTTTTGCGTTTGTGATCATTTGGACCTCATGAGTTATGTAGTAATTGAGTATGTTACGATCAAAATGGCGTGTTGAAAGATTTAATTGGTTTTTAAGTGGTTCCTGTGATTTGGTCTTAAGAGCTTATCTTGTTTAAGCTGGCAAAGTGATGTAGTAATCACCGAGAATAACTTTCCTTGTTAAAGGAAGGAGTGAAGTATAAGTATTTGAGATTTAAGTCACGTTTCGCAACTTACGGTTTATTTGAGTGTGCTTAAACCTTATGCATTTGTTCCATAAGAGTTTATCAATTTTCAAAGGCAACACCTTCTTCTTATTTGGGGTTTGATCTTCTCTTCGTGCGGGTCTTGTGCCCTCAACTATGGACTTTCCTTATAATTTCTGAGTTCTTTGCCAAACTGACTATTCTCCTTGGTCCTCTATTCACTGCGAGTGGTAAATGTTTTTCTATGTGGTGAAAATTGTTTTCATTTGTTTTTCTTCTGAGAAAGGATTCACCGATTTGTTTCACAGGAGTCTTTCGAAGTGTTTATTAAATGTGGTTGAGAAACCTTGGGTTGTAAGCTATTCGAGGAGCATTGAAGGATGAACTGATTTCGTGTATAATTCTTGGAGAGAATTTTATTTATACAGAATGTTTGTCTTTGAGGCTAAACTGATTGCATCATTGCAACCATTAGAACCTATGGAGATTTGTGATCCAAGATCCTTTGTTCATTTCGGGTGGGACATTAGAATTTTCGAAAGAATGGAAATCTTGATCAATTTATTAGAGTATCGCGACTGGGTAACTTGCACGGTTGTGCAGGTGAAGTATGACGGTGTGTTGGAATGAGAGTGAGATTAGCGAAGTAATCTGATCGTTAAAGCGATTTTTGAGATAGCAGAACTTGTTGGATTTTTGTCAGATATGACTTGGCGTCAGTGAGTAACCTTCTAGGAGTTAGACTCTTTATAAAGATACACTACAAGAAGAACACCCCTTTACCAACGCATATGTCGCAACGCACTATGCATACGTTACGAAGTAGTATTATGGCTACGCATAATATGTGTTGCAAAACCTATTCGTCGTAAATCATGTGGATGGCTACAAATAACATGCGTTGTGACCTTATGCGTTGCAAACATTTGAAATGCCTATTTATTTATTTATTTGCTGAAAATTTTGCGGAATGGAATAATCTTTTCGCAGATGCGCTCCACAAGTCGTTTCGCCACGGGTGCCGAACCAACGGTATACACGAGCTTAGGCCCAATTCTGGTTCAATCAAAATTGAATAGTTTGTGCAAATCCCAAAACTACTTTTATCTCCCTCCATTCCTTCCCTCTATTTTTTTTCTCCTGTATTTTTTATCCCACCATTTTCGCTCTGAAAAATCTCTTCACCTCCCTGAAAATCTGCTCACCTCCCCCCTCCACCTCAACAGAATATAAGTCGTAGGTTCTTCTTCCCCCATCCACGCCTCCCTTGCAACTCCCCTGCAACTCGCGATCCCCATCCAAGCCTCGACCCCTACAACTGGCGATCCCCCATCCACGCCTCCCCTCCATCTCCGCCCCTATCCCTGTCTCCGCGCGGCGATCCCCCGATCGTGCAGCTCCGTTCACACCCACGTAACCGCCCGGCCCACCCCTCTCTCCTATCCTCTCTAGCTGCCTTGGCCGGCGCAAGGTTCGCTCCTAGTTCGATTATTAAGGTGGCGTGTATTCTAATCGGATCATTTTGGCTTACCTTGCATTAATGCGATTTTTTACCTTCATTTATTCATATTCTCTGCAATCTACATGCTGACTTGATCATGTAGTAAATAGCAATCTTTACAAACCAAGGTAAATCTAATCTGCACGCTTACTTTCGCATGTATGTTGAGCATATCAATCTAAAGGTGAAGATTTGCATGGGCTCGTTGGTTCACAAGGGAAAGCCAAATCAACTCTGGTGCGTCTCGGGAAGCATATATCATTCACAGAGGCTGTGAGTTATCGTTATTCTGTGTGTTTTGCATTTTTGGTTATTTTATTACTGAAAAGAAACTGATCCATTTCAGAAGAAGGTCGATCCAGTTGCTTCTCAGGCTGGAGTATCTGCATCTCAATGGAATAATATAAATTCATTGTTGGTGCTGAACATAGACGGTGAGCGAAGGCATGTGCTGAACTATTAGCATCTCCAACAATTTGGCAATGTAAGCCATTCCATACATGCCACTTGATTCCTTCATAGTCTTGACATTCCAAAAATTGTAGCGTTCCACCAAGTGGAGGACATTAGAGAACTGATTCTTTTTTCTTGGACTGGAAGTGACTTTCCTATAAAGCAGCATGTAGACTTTGAGATTTAAGAGTTATGAAATTTATTTTGGATACATGTTGTTTGGACGAAATTATCATGAAGAAAGTGTTTTGGACACATGCCATTTGGAGGACATTATTCCTGAAGAAAATGTAATTTTGGATCACAACAAGACCCCTGATGTCACACAAGTACATCAGTTAAGTGTCTCACTATCTCATAGACCATATTTTGGTGCATAATACATTTCTTACATTGTTACAATAACCGAGTAACCTAAAAGTGTCAAACTTAAATGAATGTGTGGACTGTTGATTTAACTGCTTCTCTGAAATGTGGGATGATTATTCTAACTTCTGAAATTGCATTGCTAAATTGCATTGCTTCATGCAGCCCAAATGCTTTCCACTTCATAGTTTTGTGTCGGCACTGTACATACCTCTCATGGACGAGCTGCTGGACGGTGGTGTTCATAATAATTTTGCTGATAAAGTAGGTTATGTGTTCATGATTTTCCATTTGTTATGTCTATGCAAAACCACAAGGAGGTGCATTACTATTAGCTATCTACTAAGGAGCAAATCTGCATGTCATAGATAGGATTACCCCTGAGATTTGTGGAGTGGAGTTCACTGAAATTTGTGAAGTAGCGTTAGCACTTAGCACTTTTCGAGTTGATTTCGTAAGTTGAATTCCCTAAAATTTGTGTAGTGGTGTTAGAACTTTTCAGATTAATTTGGTTCCTTAGTATCAACAGGGCAGTTGTCATTCTATATCTGAGATTTTTCCAGTATGTTGGCACTTGAATTTATTATTCACAATTTTTAGGATGTAGCTGCACCATTACATTATGCAGTTCAAGTTGCCAACTTGGTCCTCTGAAAACTATGAAGTTACTGATTAAGTGCAGGGTTGATGTCAATGTTGCTGGTAACACCAGTTAAAAGGGTGACCTTTTCTCATCAGATCGACCATTTGTAGGGTCAGTGACTTTTCTATTATATTTCTTTATTTATTTGTAGGATTACTGGACGCCACTGCATACAGTCATAGAAAGTACAAATGGAGATATAACAAAGGTCTTGCCTGTAAGTGCTGTTGATATGGCTAGAAGAATCAGGGGTGCCCTATTTTACGTTGGGATATTGATGTTTTCATTGATGAACAGTATAATTAAAAAATACATATAATCATAGCACCTGAAGATTGGAATCGCGTGGTGAGGAGAGGGAGGAGGCGAGGAAAGGGGAAGAGGAGAGGAGACAGTGAGGGAATCAACGAGGAAAGAGTAGAGAAAGAGTTGTGGAGAAGATGATAGGAATCGATCGTGTGCGACAAAAGAAGTTTGTAGGAGACCTTAAATTAGCAAAAGTGAATTTAAGATACTAATTATATGTGCTTTGCCAATAACGAGTTGTGTCCGCCTCTCCCCAACCCGGCGCCAGCTTCTGTGTAGTCTCCCTTGAATCCAAGGTGAGTTCATTTTCCCAACTTAGGCATAGATCTTGAAGTTGAACATAGAGGTATTGGGCTTGTATGTAGTGTGAAACTTGGGCATAGATCTGAAAGTAATTGACTTAAACATGGACATGCCTGTTATCTTAATCTGTGGTTGTTATGGTTTATTACATGGAAACTCATGTTCTTGTGCTGACTGCATAAGTACTTAGAGAAATCAGGTCCAAAGTCATAGGATATGGCATAATGTATCCGTGTGCACCCACCCATATTACTTTCTATCAAAGTGGAGAGTACTTTTTCTAATTTGGATGTTCATGTCAATTACCAAATTCTTGGTTGTGCCACTGTCACATTTTATAAGCCATGCAAACAATCTGTTGATGTAGCAATGTCTTGTTGTTCAGTATAGATGGAAAAAAACCAAGCCCAATAATGCAATCTTTGGGTAATTTCATTCCTTCTCCAAAATGCCCACCCTCGTGTTGCCGACAAGATACCTTCAATCCCAGAAAATGTTATAGATCAGGTAAGAGTCAAGACACTTCTCATTGCATTCCATCAAAATTGGTTATTCGCAACAACAATGGTGTTTGACTTAAGGATGTTGGATAAAAGGACTAATCTGATACAAGCAGTGTGTTGATGCCTATGTAAAAGTAATTAGAAATGTGTTTGATGAAATGAATCTATGGGATGGAGATAATAAATGGATGTGATTTACAAGCTGTAAAGTATTCTAAGAGGTAGTTTTGGCCTGTTTTCTGTGTGAAATGCATCTATGGGATGGATATAATAAATGGATGTGATTCACAAGCTGTAAAATATTCTAAGAGGTAGTTTTGGCATGTTTTCTGTGTGAAATGCATCTATGGGATGGAGATAATAAATGGATGTGATTCACAAGCTATAAAATATTCTAAAAGGTAGCTTTGGCCTGTTTTCTGTGTATTTGATCATACTAAATTATTTCGTGCAAAATGTTGTTGATGGATATCTTGTTGAACTGATATTCTGACAATATACATGTAGTCATGTACTAAGCTGATGCCCTTGACAAGTTACATTGTATTGTTATCCTCTTTCTTTACACAGGTAGCACCAAGGATGTGCACTTCGGTTCAGATATGTCATATGTGGAAGTTATTCTTTTGATGTTAGTAACTTGCTAAACTTTGGTGTGTTTCTCAATCTACTAAATGTATAATGAATTTTCAACAGTGGGGATGACGATTCTAGCAAGCTATTATCGTTATTTTGTGTGTTAGAAGAGGAAGTGCAAAGATGACACAATCGGCACAGCGGCAACCTCGAAGGCACTGGTGCATTTATGACGGCGGCTCATATCGTGGAGACAGAAGCCGAAGGGATGCGAGCGCATCATGTTGGCTGAAATGTGAGTACCAATTGAGTTTTCTGTTCAAATGTACCAATTCAGAAGATTTTGCAAAATCTGTAGTGTTTAATGTTCAGATTATAACCTGCAGCCAATATTTTAACGTTTATGAGATGTTTTGTTTTGTCATTTTGTTTCCTTTTAATTATTTGTATTCGGTATACTTTATCATTTGCTATGTGCTTCACTACCAAACATTTGTCACGGTAGTGTAGCATGGGTTAAATACATATAGGTTCCGTAGCAGCGCACGGGCACTCTACTAGTATACTTATATATGTGGACTAGGTTGGCACTAAAGTATTCTTGAAGAGCTGGAAAAATGCAAATAAGGATGTGGCTCTTGCTACAGTCATAAGTTGTGATCCAAAAGATAAACTTGATGGCGTTCAGTTAGGAAATGAATTTTGGATGGTGCATGTCGATCTTGTAATTGCGAAATGTGAAGAATTGATACGGCCATACAAAAGCTACAAATTGAATGGTCATGCGGTAGGATCTGATATTGCGTGGCCATCAACTTATGTACAGTGCTCCTTTTAGTTTTGTTACTTTAATATTGTGATTTTGTTTCTTACTAATGGTGCATTAATGGACTCAAATTTTTCATTGTAGGTAGATAAGATAAATAGATGATGCTATGGATGACTTGTTGAATGCAAGGTGGAGAATGGTGACATAGGCAGATGATTTTCATTACATTTAGATTTCATTATGTTAGAAAATGATGTTCAAGTAAAATATTCATATCATGTCTTATGTGGATGGTTCTCTATGTAATGCAACAATTTGTTATTAATATATGAATGTTCTTTTTAACCATACTACGACCGATAATGATTTTTTTTTTTTACTTTGACTTCTACACACTTATAATCGTTGCAGCAACCTAATTATATCCGTTGCCAAAATAGCAAAAGTCATATGTATGGCAAGTACCAACGCTTCTATGTGTTGTGACAATATAATTACATCCATTGTTAACATAGTAAAATTCATCTATGCATGGTAAGTACCAACGCATACAAGTGTAGTTACAAATCTGATTGTATCCGTTGCTACTTCGCAACGCCTTTTCATATCTATTACCAACGCTTGTTTATCTGTTGTAATAGACTCTCGCAACGGCCTCAATGGCAACGCATAGTAAATGCGTTGGTATAGACTGTACCAACACTTATTTGAATTTTTACCAACGCATATATGCGTTGGTAAAGGGGAGTTATTCTTGTAGTGATAAATGGGTCGAGAGAATGTTTTCATGTTGATGTTAACGCGCGAGTATGTTGGATTGTGAGAATTTTTTTAGGGATTTTAATATGAGGTTTTTCTTATCTTCTTTATGAGAAATTCATTGCAGGGGTCTTGGAAGTTAATTTTGGGCTTTGTATTTTTTTATGCTAGGACTTTGGTTGCCCAATGATTATGTGTAGAGGAACTAGAATAAGGGTGGATTTTGAATAGTGGGATGGTCATTGATGGAACCCTTTTGATGAAGTATATGAATGGGTGTGCTGAGAATTCCGAGTTGTTTATTCTTAAAAGATTGAGGTGATGTAATTGCATGTAATATCTATTTTGTGATGCATTGGAAGTCATCTGTAGAATTAATTCTGTCAGTAGAGGGGTTGTTGAGAGAAAGTTTCAGTGGAGTCGATAGAGCCTCTATACAGAGGTGTGGGTGATGTATTTTGACTTGAGCATAGCGTTGAGAATGCAAAGTTAAGAGAAGATGAGTTAGTTTGTTATGCGATGAATTGGAATTCCAAGGGTTGAGACAAATTTTGTTTCTAAAGGAGAACCTGAGAAACGGGTGTTTCCTCGAGTAGTGCAATGTTTTCTCGATTCGCGTTTGAGCAATGTGTCATTGACGGTTGTCTTTCGCAATTTGAGTTTGACCTTATGTTTGGCATGTGTGGTTCTTATAAGTTCACAACTATTAAAGGAAGTACTCAATTTGGGTATTTGAGAGGTTTCTCTTTCGGTTTAAGGATGTTTATTTGTAAACTGCCTACTTGGAAAGTGGAAGGGATTTCATAATGAATCTTTACTTTCGGATTTGACCCTTTGGTGTGGAGCTATCTTTCTTGGTTGTGATGAAAATTCATTATTTTTATTTGGAATCTGTTTTGTAAAAGGGTGGTTTAAAGCGAGTTTTGTTGTGTGTTCTTGGTTAAAGGAGGTATTCCTTGTTAGATGAAGAGTTCGATTTTTGAGCATGTTGTATGTCTTTATACCAAAGGGGGAGTTGGCCCAGGTACATTGGTTTGTTTTCGACAGTTACAGAATTATGAAGTTGGCGTATCGTTTTGACCGTCTCGGGTCCATACGCAAGGAACACAACGTCCGGTGTTCTGGTACTAAGTGAGCAACTAAACAATTCCAAGCTTGGTATTTCGTTAAAGACGTTGACCATAGAGTAGGGGCTTACCTTCGATTCTCTTCTAATGAGTGTACCTGGAAATACCGGGTTGAGTATTAGGACGACGTCGTTTTACGTCGTTTGTTGTGGTCTGATCGGTCTGAGAGAGAGACCACTTGGGAGTTGGAGTCTCACATGCGCGAACAGTATCCAGATTTGTTCATAGTGGGTACGTGATTATCCTTGTTCAAATTCCAGTTGTAGTTTTCTTTCGGTTAGTTCGTCAAGTAGATTCGGGGTCGAATCCTGTTAAGGGGGGTAGAATGTAATACCTCAAATTCCAATTAGAGAGAATATTATTCGGGAGAGGGAAATTTATTCAATATCGAATGCAACAAAGTTTAGAGATGGAAATAAGTTCAAAATTCAGATTTTTGAGAGAGTTTTGGGCTGCCAACCCATAGTCGCAGAGGAAAGAGCCGGCCCTAGAGGCCCATGGCCCATGGAAGGATGGTAGCCCACTTGAAGGCAAGGAAGGGGGGATCAAGCCACAAACCCTAGTCTGCTACAGTGCCACCGCCCTTGCTACAGTACTCAGCTGCAACAGTAGCCGCGCCCTTGGCCGTCGCTACTATCTCTGGTGTTTCCCTTGCAAATTGGCCGGCAATAAGCAAGAGGAAGGAAGAAGGAGAAGAGGAGAGGTTGTCCTCGCGGGGTTTGATCAGCGTAACACGCATCTCCAAGGGTATCAATTCGTTTCCCCGCTGTTTTGATGATGTTTAGATGTGAAATTGGATTAATTTGATTGGATAAAGTTATATCTGCAGTAGATTCAATTCTTTCTAGTTTATTGTGTGGTCAGTTTCGGGTTTTTAGAGGCTGAATTAGAAGTTTTGATCTACTAGAGATATTTATATAATGTTCTGAGCTTTCGGTGGCCACCAAGAACACCTGATTCTGATGTACGGATCAGAAGTAATGATCGTTTTAGTTTCTGTTGTCCAGAATTCTAATGAGATCTACCTTTCAAGTGGTCTCCTAAAATATGTTTATGATAATGAACGATTCAGGGTTTTCACTATACTAGGTTATTGTAGAGAATTTCATAACCTTTTCAGATTGGTAAAGAACGCTCTAATCGAAGTTATGGAACAAAAGTTATGATCTGTTTTTTGCAGCTGTTTTTCTAGGTTAGCAGAATCTATTCTGTATCTTCATCTGCATGTTACCAAATTAATTTGGCCGAATCGGGAGATCTTGTCAACTAGAATATTGTAAATTTGTTCGTTGAGAATCATTAGAAACTAGGCTCACCTTGTTCCGAGTTCTAGATCATTATATATGAATTTTACGGTGCTACTGTCCAGTTTCGGTTTAAGACTGAGAGTTCTGTTTTCAGAATAGGTCTTTTAGTTAAATCTTGAGGTACCGGGAAAGCGTTGTAGAACGTTGTTAAGTCGTGTCATGTACCATGAAGTTCTTATTTTGTTTATTTAATTGTTTAGGCAGCGAGGCTTCGGGTTTGGGAGCACCATCGTTGCCTGCTAATGCGTCGCAACGCAGAAGGCAAGTACTTTGATAATCTTACCAAATGTGAATTATGAATGCTGGAATGTTTGTGTTGTGATTTCTTATGTTACATGAAAAGGTTCAATGTTTATATTCTTTCATTTGTGATATTCTCTTACCTAGATATGATGATATTCTTTATTCAATAATTCATTTCATGCATCCATTATTCATGTTTCATCCACGGGAGTGGATTGTAAGACCCACCATTCCAATATGGGCAAATTTGGACATTGTCATGTCCCGTCCACGGGAGTGGATAGAAAGACCCATCAATTCCAATATGGGCAGATTTGGACACCCGTATGAAACGTTCTTCATACGGGACTTGGATCCCCGCATTTTGTTAAATGCGGGCTTAAGTGAACACCGACGGGTGTGTCACTAGCTATACCGGTATAAGCACGTGTGCAGGCCTTTTATTTCATTAATTTCATTCATTTCATGCATTCATATTTATTCATTCAGTGTATGTTCACATTCTGCGAAGAGGTTGACTTGTTCTTAACCGATGTATGTTCAGTTATTCATTGTGTTTGCTGAGTCTCGGACTCACTCTTGCTTTGTTTATTTATTTTTAGGTGATCGTTGGTGATGATTCTCTTGGGAGGGAGTAGACACGCACTACTCATTCACTTCACCATACACTAGTTTCAATAAAAGAACTTGGTTCTGTCTTTCATTCATTAATTGGTGGTCTGTAATAAATAGACTTAGATGTGGATGGTATCTTTCTCTATGTTAAGTCTGTTTAAATAACTGCTTATGTTCCATGATCATTCGTTCGATATGATTATCTTAGTGGATTCGGTAGACTTAAATAATTAGAATTTGTGAACTGTTGTTGGATTCAGTTTTAATTCCTGCTTAGGTTCTAAAAGATGTTGATCTTTTTTATATTAGTTGAGGAGTTATTGTTGAAGTTCTTCTGCAGTTTGATTGTATGTTAGCCTTTTAGGTACCATTTTGGCTTCCGAATAGCCAGGGTGTTACAGCAAGTTTTTGTACGGGATCAATTGAGAGAATGATTGAGGTACAGGGGTTAGTTGAAAGTTGCCCAGTTAAATAAGGACCAGTCTGAAAGCCGCTTTTGCTAAGCTTCACCCTACTACCACAAGTATGGAATAGGATAGACCTGGCTAACTTAACTACAGTGATTCACTGTGGTTCTATCATTTTGAGGTGTGGGTGTCGTGAAGACCTACTTTTAGTACCCACATGGCGTAAGAGGGGGTTATCGCTTGGCGTGAAACCTTGCGGTAACGAAACCTTAACGGACATAACTACGTTGGGATAGTGTATGGTAAAGGCCTTGTGATAGTCGCTTATGTGAGGACCCGGAATATTTAACTAGTAACACTTAACCTCCAAAATGGTTCTAGCATTACTAATTAAACATTCTAAGCCTCGATGGACATATGCTTCCCAGAATTGCAGCATATGCACATCATCACAAAATTACACATCATTTCCATACAACATACATTAACAAGTCTAGTAAAGGACATAGATAAAGTAAGTTATTACAAAAGAGCCGACCGGCCAAATAGAACCATATACAAGAATAACAAGGGAAACAAAAGGTGCCATAAGATGGCCAGAAACAAAAGTCGACCGGTTAGCCACACCACCCACAAGGCAACCGATCGGCCGCCAAGCTAGACGCCTGCAAGCTACCACAAAGACAACTCACGAAGTGAGGCCCTCAAGCTCACCTTCTTCCTCTGCAACAAATATATTTAAGCAAGATAACTGAGTACACAAAGGTACTCGCAAGACTGACGTGTGGAATAGCAGACCTATTCATAAACTACATGCAAGCTTATTTAAGTGGAGGTTGTATGTCTCACTTTGCACAAAGCCAACTTTATTTGCAATAATGTAATACATTTGAAAACAAGTTTACAAACCAATTTTAATGTTGAAAGTAACAGCGAAAATAATGATAAATACAAGTAACCACCTAGAAGTGACTATCCCAATAGCCACCACAACATAGCACGAATCCCTGATTCGTACCACCTATCAAGTTTTAATTAAAAAGGTTGTAGTCTAACTCTTGAAAGACCTTGCCAAGAGTGTCCATAACCTAGGACGAGGCTATTCGAATAGTTTTAACCCTGCAGGGGTGTACCAATGTACCCACAGTTCAGACCGCCTTTAAGCCACAAAGCACACTGTCGAAGGTATGCACGGCTAAGTCCTACGCAACGCTTTCCAATATTGTGCATTGACTACGAGCCGCTCGTATGGATAGAAACTCATACGCTTACATTGCAAGCCGAAAGACAACAAATCCCATCACGGGTGAAGTCTTTCGGACACTACAATGCTCCCAACACCATCCCTCCTGCGACTCCCTGCGACCCGAAGCCAATACACGCCAAAGTACTAAGTCAAGAGAGGTCCCATACCCTATAGTGTGGTTAGCACGCTGAAATGCTTGGTTTAGTGTAACAAGATGTTCGGTCCTTGTTGACCCGGGCACCATTCCAGTCACACCCAAAATCACACCATCTTACCATTGTGCCCAAGTCTAAATCATTTAGTTTTCAGTTTTAGTTTTCATAAGTAGACATGGCACAAGGCTGAAATCATAAATTATAATAAGTTTTATGTGATCAAGGTTATCGACAAGTCGATAACCGCCCATTTCTACCGGAAGCTAAGCATGGCTAAGCAATTTATTTGCAACTACTAAGTGACAAGAGCTCATCCGCGAACTCTAAATCACAGCAATAACCTAGGCTCAATGGTAGTAAAGGATAATCATTTTCCTAAGGAACTGCATCTACTAGGTCAACTATCGACAATAGTTTAACACAAAGTAGCAATGCATACATAGAATTTGTAATCAACATAAATACTTAAAATACTGGGATTAACATGATCAAACTGCTTGCCTTGCTGGGATTGGTCTTGCTGCAGAGGGGAGTGCTCAGGTTCAAAGTTCTCTTCGGAACCTAACGCGAAAAGGCGATAAAAATCGATAAGAACGAAGAACACCAAAAGGAACTCAACAGCAAAGAACAACCAAAACCCATGAAATTTCTACAGCAGTTAGAGGTTGATTTTAGACAATTTTAGAAACAAGAATCACTTCGTTTGGACTTAGCAAGAAAAAGTTATGGCTAATCTAAGTTCTCTCAGCCTGAAAAATCATAATTAAATTAATTTTAGTTACTATTCATGACAAAAATCTCCAGAACGATCTGGAACTTGAAATTTTTATGGTAGGTAGATATGGTTATCCTAACAACAGCAAAACTGAGTTTGTACAATTTGAAGTTGAAATGAATTAGTTATGATTTTTCTAAGTTCTAAAACTAGTGAATCATTAACATCAGTGGCAAGGATCATATGAAGACCTATTCTATATTACAGTACATTCCTAGTGGGTTTTAACAAAACTTAGTTTGCTACGTTTGGAATAACAGAGAATAAGTTATGCATTTTCCAAATTTTCAATGAATTTCTAAGCCACTATTTTCACTAAACATGATCATGCAGTTTCTATCATTTTCTGCTACATAACAGTGCCTAAATTCATTCTCAGATTAAAGTTCATACTCTAACAGAGCTACACCAACTGGAATCATTCAAAAAGAAGCTAAAATGACAAAGTTATGTACTTTTAAAATTTGAAACAATAAAAGACTTAGAAAATTCGAGCTCTCGGGAGGTCCAAATGAACTGAAAGACAAAGGAGAGGTCGTGGGCCGTCGATCCTTCATCGCAAGGCCACGGACCTCGAAGCACAGCGCACAACCGACCTCCTCCCGCACTAGGGAGGTCTGGACCGTTGAGATCTGATCCAACGGCCACGACCAGTGCATGCGCAGCGCACGCAAAGGAGGTCCTCGCGCCCAACGGAGGTCGTGACCGTCAGATCCAGATCTGGCGGTCCCGAGCACTAGGGGTGGTCCTAAGGCTAACCCTACGGAGGGAGGTTTTTAACGGACACGATCAAGCGAGGGAGGTCCAGCCTGTAGATCTAAATCCCACGGTTGAGACCTGAGGAGGAGGTCCTACAGCTACGGATCTAAAGGAGGAGGTCCTAGACGGTCAAGATCTCCAGAGGGAGGTCTTGATCGGCTGGGATTAATATGAGGAGGTCTTGGATGGCCAAGATCTACTCGGGGAGGTCCTAAGCGATAGGGTTATAATCGGAGGAGATCTGGACGGCTCAGATTAGGCCTAGGGAGGTCCTGAATGGTTCAGATCAACGCGGAGGGAGGTCCTGAGACTAAGGATTTTACAAAGGAGATCTAACGCTCAGATCTAAATCCGGGGAGGTCGTGAACGGCTAGGATTGCGCCTAAGAGGTCCTGAGCGGGGTTTTCTTGTAAACAACCAGGGGTGGCTTTTTACCAAGAGGACCTCGAGGGTGGTCTAGGAGTGGTCTTTGCAAAATGACCAAGCGGAGGTCTTTTGCAAAGAGGACCTAGGTGGAGGTCCAGGAGGTGGTTTTGGCAAAATGACCAAGGGAGGTCCTTTGCGCACGGGGAAAAGTCTAAATGGCTAGGATTTAACCGGGGTGGTTCTAGACGGTTAGGACCAACTCTAGGGAGGTCCTAGCACTTAGAGTTTACACGGAACACCCTCTACGGTGCAGATTTGACTCGGATGTGATCTAAACGGCTGAGATAATACTAGGGGGAGGTCCTGAGGAGGGAGGTCTTTGCGGACGTGCGAAACGAGGTCCGACGGCTAAGATCAAACCCAGAGAGGTCTTAAACGGCCAGATCTTCTCTGGTAGGTCGAGCGGGGAGGTCTGGGTGGGGTTTTGCCGTACGATAACAGGAGGAGGAGGCCCACTCGCAGCGAGAGGCCACCGCGATTCCGACAGCCAATCATTGGCTACAGGGGCTGTCCGAATCTTACGCGACAAAAGCCCGAGCGCCAGAACGAGCTCACCGCCGGCGATGGGGAGCTCGCCGGCGAGAACCAAGGACACGACTGAGTTCCAAATAACGTCAAGAACCTAAAGGCGAGCTCGATGGCGGCGACGCCTTGAACGCCGCGAGCCGAGAGAGAGAAAGAAGCCCCATACGGTAAGACTACGAAACCTACACGAGCTCTAGGAAGCAGTAAATAGCTAAGAAATGGGCACGTGAGGGCAGAGAGGGAACCAGGGAGGTCGGAGGAGCTTGGAGAAGGGCGACGAAGTCCGGCGATGAAGAGCTTGCCGCAGAGGAAGAAGAAGATGGCCTCGACCCCGAAAAGCTACATCCCAACTCGTTCATCTCTGCAATGTGAACCAAGCCAAGTTAGAGCAAGCTTGAGTTGAGGAGATCAAGATGACAGTGAACAAGGCCAGGAAGTTGCTGGGACCACTGGAGCTCGAGCTTCGGCAGGGAGCTCCAAAACTTGGCAATGGTGGCAGAGAGGGTGGGGCTCTCGGGTGCTTGAGTTTGAGGACCAGCTCACACTGAGGGAGCTTAAGCACAACAAAGAACAAAGAAAGAAAAGGAGAAGGGGGTCTCAGGCTATTCATAGCCTGGAAGCTTGGCAATGGCATGGGCAAGTTCACTTTGAACAATGTCTATGCCCCTGCCAAAAGCACGCATGGTAGGTAGGGGCAGAGCAGGGTGGAGACTTTGGAGGTTAAAGCTGGCTGGCATTAAATGCATGGCAGCAAAAAGGTGACATCTCACTGCCCCCAACTGCTCTGGTCCTAACACATGTGCAGGTGCATGAAAATCATGACGACCAGAACTCGAGTAGGTCTAGAGGAAGAGGGACAGGGCTGAGGGAGGTCCTGGACGTCCCTGATGCAATCGGGGTGGTCCTGGACGTCTCAGATCACCCGAGCAGAGGAGGTCCGATGCGGGTGAGGAGGTCCTGGGGAGGTCGTGACCACAGGATGGAGATCCAGTGGCCTGGACCACCCCGAGGTGCCGAGATCAGAGGGGAGGTCTGGGGCACTGGATGAGAATCCAACGGCCCAGCACACGCGTGCACGAGAAGGTCTGGACGGCGCTGGCGACTCGACTTAGCCGAGTCAGTTGACTAGGTCGGACTCGGGTCTGACCCGAGCCCGAGTCTGACTTAGCCCTAATTTTGGGTTTCAAACCGATCTGAAGTTTGGGGATTTATTTGAGGTAGCAAACTCACTCCAAAAATTATGAAATTTTTACAGGAGCTTGCTAACTGAGTTATTGACCTTGTATAAAATTTCCAAAATTTTTTGTGCTATACATTTTCCTCCAAAAATTCCACAAGGTGCTGGTCCCCAGTTTGACCAGAATTTGAGTAGGTTAGACTGACCTCCAAAAGGATTCAAACAATTTCTAAAAATTGTGAAATTTTTCAGAGGGGTCACCTATCAACCCAAGAATTTAGGAAAAATATTTCCAGCAGATTATCACAAGATGGAACAAGAATGTTTTTGAAGGATCAAGATTTGGATCAAAGACTTGTGACTATGTATTTCCATAACTCTTGTACAATAATTGTTTAGTACATACAGGAAATACATGATGTAAGAAAAAGTTTTAATTTCTACTCATTTTCTTACATTTGAAACACAAGCCTAAAAATTGGGATGTTACAACTCTCCCCCCTTACAAGAATCTCGACCCGAGATTCCGTTTACTCGGAGAAGAAAGATGGATAATCTGCACGAAGGCGATCTTCTCGCTCCCAAGTTGCCTCATCCTCAGAATGGTTTGACCACTGAACCTTAAGGAACTTGATGGCCCGGTTCCTTGTTCTCCATTCAGATTCCTCAAGAATGCGAACAGGATGCTCGCGGTAGGTCAAATTCTCCTGCACATCGAGAACCTCCAATGGAGTTTCCTCAGTTGGAACACGAAGGCACTTCTTCAGGTGTGACACATGGAACACATCATGCACACCCTCAAGTGCAGCTGGTAGCTCCAATCTATACGCCACAGCCCCAACTCTCTCGACGATGCGATAAGGCCCAACATAACGAGGAGCCAACTTGCCCTTGACGCCAAAACGCTGATGGTCCTTCAAGGGTGAGACTTTGAGATACACAAAGTCATTGGGCTCAGAGCTCAACTCACGGTGACGACGATTTGCATAGCTCTTCTGCCTGGACTGGGCCGTGCGCAGATGCTCGCGAATCAACTGGACCTGGCTTTTGGCCTCATTAATCGACTCTGGGCCGAAAAACTGTCGCTCACCAGTTTCTGACCAGTTCAATGGGGTTCTACATCTCCTCCCATACAAGGCCTCAAATGGAGCTATGCCAAGACTAGCCTGAAAGCTGTTGTTGTAGGAGAACTCAGCAAATGGTAGGCATTTCTCCCACTTCTTCCCATAGGAAAGAACACAAGCACGGAGCATATCTTCCAACACTTGGTTGACTCGCTCCGTTTGACCATCAGTTTGGGGATGAAAAGCTGTACTGAAATGAAGGCGGGTCCCCATAGCCTCTTGCAGACTATGCCAAAACCGCGAGGTAAACAGCGCACCACGATCGGAAATAATCGTCTTCGGTACATCGTGAAGACTCACAATCCTCGAGACATAAAGTTCGGCCAAAGGCCCCACACGAAGCTGAGTCTTGACAGGAAGGAAATGTACCACTTTAGTCAACCTGTCAATCACGACCCAAATAGCATCATTCCCCTTGGACGAGCGAGGCAAACCAGTGATGAAGTCCATACCAACGGAATCCCATTTCCATTCTGGCACAGGCAAGGGCTGAAGAAGACCTGCTGGGCGCTGATGCTCGGCCTTCACACGACAGCACACGTTGCACTCGGCAACGAACTTGGCTATCTCACGCTTCATACGGGTCCACCAGAATCTATGACGAAGGTCCTAATACATTTTGGTAGCCCCGGGATGGATGGACAAAGGAGAATCATGGGCTTCGCGGAGAATCAAATCCCGCAACTCCATGACCTTAGGAACCACAAGACGCTGCCCAAACCACACAACTCGTGCTCATCCTCTGAAAAAGCACTTGGCTATCCCATCCTTGATGTTCTGCTTGATTTGACTCACCCCAACATCTGTCTGCTGTGCAGCCTTGATCTGATCCACCAAGGTTGGCTGCACAACCAAGGTAGCAAGAGAACCGTGCTCGATCAAACCCAAATTGAGGCGCTGAAATTCTTCAAGAAGGGCAGGCTGTTGCTCTTGGAGCATCGAAGTATTGCAATAGACCTTTCGACTAAGCGCATCTGCAACAACATTGGCCTTGCCCGGATGATACTGAATGCCCATGTCATAGTCCTTGATCAATTCCAACCATCTTCTTTGCCTGAGGTTCAGATCTGGCTGAGTGAACAAGTACTTCAAGCTTTTGTGGTCAGAATACACCTCACAACGGTTACCAATCAGATAATGCCGCCAAATCTTGAGTGCATGAACCACAGCAGCCAACTCCAAATCATGAGTAGGATAGTTGAGTTCATGGGGCCTCAACTGCCTTGATGCATAGGCCACTACCTTGCCTTCCTGCATAAGAACACAACCAAGACCCTGACGAGAAGCATCACAATAGATATCAAAACTCTTGTGAATATCAGGGAGAACAAGCACTGGGGCTGAAGTCAACCGCTTCTTGAGTTCCTAAAAACTCACATTACAAGCAGTGGACCACTCAAATTTCTTGTCTTTCTTGAGCAATTCGGTCATCGGCTTCGTAATCTTGGAGAAATTCTCGATAAAGCGGCGATAGTAGCCAGCCAAACCAAGAAAACTCCGCACATCAGTGACCGACTTGGGCTGACCCCAAGATAGCACATCGCTGACCTTGCTAGGATCCACATGTAACACCCCAGGATCCATATTACCCTGGAATGCTACTAAACCACTCTACAGCTAGCCAATAATTTCAAGATAAATTATTTCGGCAACATCTCTAGACAAGAAGCATTAAGCGGAAGCATAAACAACTAAGGGAATAAAGATAACGGTAACAAGTTCAATAATTAAACAACCTCTAGCAGATTAATCAAAGAATGGTTCACAAGTCCATCCTTATTAAATAACATAATCATCCACAAATAGTTAAGCATTTGGCTAGAATTTCATCGACTTTATTACAACATGAGTTGATGAACCAAGTGCATTATGGTGGTGCCGCTCTACCCATCCCATGAATGCTCAACAATCACCTGTAGGGGGGGAAAACAAGGGTGAGATAAAAATCTCAGCAAGCACACTGTTTAATAGGCTATTCAGACTACAAACAAAAATACAACATCATTAAAGTATCCATATGTCCACATCCATAATGTGAATCCACATTCATTTACAAGCTAATTTAACTACAAAGATATTAAGCATCAATATCCAATTCCCATAATGATCACAATTATAGCCTCAACCATATTTACTACCAATGATAGTAAAATATTAACAATTGAATCTTGATCAACTGCTTTATATTATTCACCACTACCACTACCAATGACAATAAAGTATTAACATGTTTTACCTCATAAGCGTACTATTTCGCATCCACAACTGCTATCAACAATTACCACAAGAGAGTAGAATCTCAAGCCACAATCACAACCACTACCATTCCACAAGGGATGAACCCCAATCCACGACCATAGCCACTTTCCTCACACCACAAGTGACTCTCATGAGCCAATTCCACATTACAACTATAAAGTTGCAGTTGTTTGTAATATAACTTCACCACAATATCTTGCATAAGTATGCAAATGATCTTTCCACAATGTAATGCATATGTATGCTATGCTCCACTGCACCTTTACCCAACAAGGTAAAAGTATGCATCGTGCTACGGCAATGCACGATGTTGTACCGGTACGGTCGCGGCTATAAGCGGCGACATCCACAATGCAAATGTCATGATATGTCATGAATGATATGATAATCATAAACCACAAGAATTTAACCACGAAGGTCAACAACATACTCATCATGAATATTTTCTCATAATCCACATGTGTCTCATTAAGCACAATACCATTGTGTCATAAGACCATTACCACATAACCCACACCCGATTCACCAAGATCAAAATCAATCGATCTAAAGGGAACTCTACCACATAGACCACAACATGATCATCATGAATATAACCACAAGAAATTATCAATATATCCACCTCGAGTTTATTTTCATATTCCGCATTTGGCTCATTAAACAAATTACCACAAGACTACCAACAACTCTTCCAACGCATGGCAAAAATGAATATTAATTTGCTACCACGACCTCATCCATAAAACATGCAACCAAGGCATATAACTTCAAGTTATGAAAAAAACATGTATATTGCAAGTAGTAAGAATAACAAGTTAAACCGTAGCACAACCGCTGCATTTACTTGCATGATCATATAAGCATTCATCCATCACAAGCATTAGGGTTAGCAATGTACTTGCCTTCCACGATGCGACGCGTTAGCCGGCAAAGGTGATACTCCTAAACCTGAGGCCTCACCTCCTAAACCAGTAAAATAATTTCAATAAGGACATAATATACCCAGCGCTACTAATCGGCATTCTACATCGCTTACTTGACGACTCAAAACGAGTTTACAAAGCTGAAACTGAAAAACAACGTTTCCTGCCATATACCGTTTCTGGACAGCAACACGGTAAATGACATAACTCTTGAACTGGAAGTCAAAAAGAGGTAAACCCAATTTCTGTAGATTCTTAACTGACTAATATACAATACTCTAGTTGACAAGATAATCCAATTCAGCCAAAATATTAGGCTAACCATTGTTTGAACTTTCAGTACAGAAACTGCCTACACAATCGAACAGCAAAACTAAAATGACCATAACTTTTAATAGGTAACTCCGAATTGATCGTTCTTTATCAATCTGAAAAGGTTATCGAATTATCTACAATAACCTAGTTGTGTGAACTTTCAGATTCTACCAATTTCCCTTTCATAGTTTAGGAAATAACCAGACAGATTATTCTCGTCAGATTTCTGGCAGCAGATACTAAAACGATCATAACTTTTGACTCAAACCTCGGAATTGAGTGATCTTTGTGGCTACTGAAAGATAACGACAGATCCCACATAACTCTAGCAGATGGAATCTTAAAATTCAGCCTCTAAATACACGAAAATACCCACGCAAGGTACTGGACAGAATCGAATCTTCTGCAGCCCAACATTTAACCAACAATTCTAATCGGTTTCGCATCTACTATGGATCAAACAGCGGGGAAGGCATCTCGTTACCCTTGTAGAACCGCTAGAACTTGCTGAACCAATCCCCACACAAGATCTTCTTCTCCTTCTTCTCCTTCTTCTCCTTCTTCTCTTCCTCTCTTTCTCCTTCTTGCGCAAAGGGCAGCAGCACAGACAGAGGGGAGGCGCGAGGAACAGCACCTAGGCGAGGGGAGGCGCAAGGGAAAGGGAGGGTCGGCCAAGGAAGGGGAGGCGGCTGCAAGTGGGAGGAGGGAAAAGGGGCGGCTAGGGTTTGGGGAGGGTGGCACCTCCCCCCCCTTTGGCCGGCCACTACAAGGCTAGATGGGCCAAGGCCCAGGCCCAAGTGGATGAGAACAAGCGGAAAAGCCCCTCTCTAATCTTGATTTGATGAATTCTGAAAATAAATTCTTCCCCGATTAAATAATTCTCTACCGATTAAATTTAATTAACCCGATTCTTGACTTCTCACACTTCCGGAGTATTACATTCTTCCCACCTTAAAAGGATTCGCCCTCGAATCCAACTCTCTGACGACAAAGAAAAGAACAACAAGCAAAAAGCAACCCAAACTAGGGTACTCACCACCTTGAAGAGCTCGGGGTACTTCTTTCGCAAATAGAACCCAGCAACAGAAGAGTAAAGAACTCTCAAGCATCACACTAGCAACCATCTTTCCTTCAAAGGACCACGATCCAAATCAAAGGATTCACCACAAAAAAATATTTCTACTCGGCAAGTAGACAATTGGAGAACCACACCACATAAGCTAAGAGTGGAAATCACTCGACAGACCAAAACAATCAATTTCTTTTCCTAACTGGAAAAGACTACGCCTCAACATAAGTCAACTCAATTTGCAAATGGTCTCTGCCATAAACACAAAGCATAAACAAGAATCAAGAGAGCATCTCACTACTTGACATAACAATAATTTCCCAATTCATTTCTTTTAATAATTTAACTTCCTTGAACCAAGGATTTTCAAATCATTGCCCAAAGACACCAACTCATTTATCTCAAGTTGGCCACCTCAACAACTAGCTCAATTGAGTACATCATCTACACCATTGTAGATAGACTCTCACGACCCCACAAATCATACTCTAGCCAAAACCATGACCAATGAATTATTTTGACAAATAATTCCTAACATATCTGATCCCTTAAGGATAACAACTCGAGATTCAAATCACACCCACACAAATTTAATTATCGCACCTCAAGGATGCTATCCCGATCATCACACTATTTGGATTCCACTGATCCACTATTCCAACACAGAGACACTGGGCCTCTAAAAAAGAATTCTAGCATAACAGAAGGTGAAGCCCAAACTCAGCTTCCAAGTTCTTACAACCAACTTCCCATATAAGATAGGGAAAACCTCAGGTGAACACCCTACTATACCACAATTAACAAACACTCATTTCTTAACATCAATAAATCGCTTGGCTCTAAGATAAACCTTCTATTTAAAACATACCCTTCCCAAGGATTATTCCAAGAAAATAGTATATCATCCATTATATCTTAAATATTGTGATATTTAAGGCTCCCACAAAAACATCACTACACTACCACTATTAAGTTGTCACCACGCAACAAAAGTCTTCGCAACCCACAACAATTACCATGTTCTTAGAAGAAGAGGTAAGAAGAAATAAATTCCAGCATACAGGAAATTGCTATCATTCACAGTAGCCAAAAGACCAAGGGAAAAAAATAGCATTGAGGTTGGAAAACACAGGATAGATCAACTGTACCTCAAATACTTATAGTACAACTTTTTCTTTCAATAAGAAACAATTTTTCTTTTATAACAGCATCCCGCCAATTCCAACAAAGGATGCTTGAAGACCACAACACGAGATTCAGATAAAAACCAATAAGATCATTCAACATGTCGCTTTACTCAAAGCAACCTCGGCTATCACACAAGTCATAAGGTCCAAAAAGATTCCAACCGTAAATCTCACACCTTTCAATTCAATTAGTATTATGGAATTAACAAATTCCTTTATTTTTAAAACATTCAACACCATAATCACAACTAAATGCTATGGATTGTATTCACAACAAGATAAAACATTCTTTGCAAAAATCATCATATCATCTCACTCCTTCATATTTTTCCAAAAGGAACACCATAACTCACTTCATCATGTTCTTATTATCCAAATAAGATTCCAACTACTTAATCTAGTTAAACCTAGTGCATAAGCCATCATATTAAAACAAACTCTTTAACAAGATGATATTAGAACATAACAACCTCACAAAACATGCTAGTATGAATCTCTTATTAGATTTCATACATTTATCTTGTACTGATGCTCAACTCTAGTTTAGCAAAAAGTAATTACACTCTAGCCATTCTTTGTCAATAATTGATTATTTATTTTTCATCAAGATAGCATTAATGATCATATCTCTAATTTGCAATCACAAAGACAATAAAGAGCACAGATTCAATACTCCACCTTATGTTAAGATATTAAAATAAAATAACTTTAAACATCAATAATACCAGCTTTACAAGACAAGATTCCACAAGTCAATACATCACCTTCATCCATTTCTGTATACATGTTTCAACAATTTAGCATGGTAAAAGTTACATAAATTTAACAGTTGTACATGCTCATCAAGTATGTAAAGAGAGAACATATTAAAGGTTAATCTTATTAAGGCAATATTCCAACACCTCCTTACTTGACTATCCTGAATGGTCAGATTAATTACTTAAGATCGATCAATCCAATCTATCCAACAAGTTGGGAAAATTAAACAACTACAATAGTCAAAACAATTGTTTTTCATATTCCTTAATAAATGCATGAGTTCTACACATGTATCGCTAAATTCTTAGCCACAAATCTTCAAGAAACTACAACAGGACAACATCATATTCATCAACTTCACTTCTAAGGATGTTAGTAGAAATTAATGATGTACCACGCTAACTTTTCAACTTGATAATTCACAATCTATCAATTATTTACATAATTTCCACCTACTACTTAAACACAACAAAACATCACAAAGGGGTTTTAACACTCCCTTCTAGAGAGAAAACAAACTTCAAAACAAATGCATAGAGCCAATGCTTCCACAAGTTAATGAACTTCCCACATAAAGCTTTGATTCTCTCTCAAAATATCAAACGAAATACAAGAGTCATATTTTCCAGCAAGAAAAAATGGAACAACACGGAAAATACCAGTCTCTCCAAAAGCACTGCTCACGAGCAGTCAAACAACCCATCAATCAGAAAGAAACAATACTTGGTCTCAAGAACAATTGGAGGCCTAATGACACCCAAAAACTGCAATAAACAGCTCACCCGAGAGAAAATCATTAACTGCAATAGGCCAAGAATCAACCAACATCAATTCAAGGAGGGTAACACTTTTTTTAAGAAACTTACCCATGACATCCGCAACTAAGTTACCCGAGGTAACTGCATCAAAATCCCCGTACCACGAACGGGGTATAAACTGGCAATGCCCAAGGCAACAGCCGCAAACCCTACCTCTTATCGTTGACTATCCTCACTCATAGCAGTCATAGAATCAACACATAAACATACAAGATTATCTCATAGCATGAATAATCAATAAAACATGTCAAAGCATGAATGCAATGCTTGACCCATCCCATCCTACTGTGCACCAGTGTGTCAATTTTTTTTAATTACCACAGACCTAAAGCCCGCTCTGATACCAACTGTAACACCCCAGGATCCATATTACCCTAGAATGCTACTAAACCACTCTACAGCTAGCCAATAATTTCAAGATAAATTATTTCGGCAACATCTCTAGACAAGAAGCATTAAGCGGAAGCATAAACAACTAAGGGAATAAAGATAACGGTAACAAGTTCAATAATTAAACAACCTCTAGCAGATTAATCAAAGAATGGTTCACAAGTCCATCCTTATTAAATAACATAATCATCCACAAATAGTTAAGCATTTGGCTAGAATTTCATCGACTTTATTACAACATGAGTTGATGAACCAAGTGCATTATTGTGGTGCCGCTCTACCCATCCCATGAATGCTCAACAATCACCTGTAGGGGGGGGGGAAACAAGGGTGAGATAAAAATCTCAGCAAGCACACTGTTTAACAGGCTATTCAGACTACAAACAAAAATACAACATCATTAAAGTATCCATATGTCCACATTCATTTACAAGCTAATTTAACTACAAAGATATTAAGCATCAATATCCAATTCCCATAATGATCACAATTATAGCCTCAACCATATTTACTACCAATGATAGTAAAATATTAACAATTGAATCTTGATCAACTGATTTATATTATTCACCACTACCACTACCAATGACAATAAAGTATTAACATGTTTTACCTCATAACTGTACTATTTCTCGCATCCACAACTGCTATCAACAATTAC
Organism: Ampelocalamus luodianensis; assembly: GCA_036346255.1. Lineage (NCBI taxonomy): Eukaryota > Viridiplantae > Streptophyta > Magnoliopsida > Poales > Poaceae > Ampelocalamus > Ampelocalamus luodianensis. The sequence continues at coordinate 56,161,276 of CM070628.1, forward strand.
CACAAGAGAGTAGAATCTCAAGCCACAATCACAACCACTACCATTCCACAAGGGATGAACCCCAATCCACGACCATAGCCACTTTCCTCACACCACAAGTGACTCTCATGAGCCAATTCCACATTACAACTATAAAGTTGCAGTTGTTTGTAATATAACTTCACCACAATATCTTGCATAAGTATGCAAATGATCTTTCCACAATGTAATGCATATGTATGCTATGCTCCACTGCACCTTTACCCAACAAGGTAAAAGTATGCATCGTGCTACGGCAATGCACGATGTTGTACATGTCTGATCGCGGCTATAAGCGGCGACATCCACAATGCAAATGTCATGATATGTCATGAATGATATGATAATCATAAACCACAAGAATTTAACCACGAAGGTCAACAACATACTCATCATGAATATTTTCTCATAATCCACATGTGTCTCATTAAGCACAATACCATTGTGTCATAAGACCATTACCACATAACCCACACCCGATTCACCAAGATCAAAATCAATCGATCTAAAGGGAACTCTACCACATAGACCACAACATGATCATCATGAATATAACCACAAGGAATTATCAATATATCCACCTCGAGTTTATTTTCATATTCCGCATTTGGCTCATTAAACAAATTACCACAAGACTACCAACAACTCTTCCAACGCATGGCAAAAATGAATATTAATTTGCTACCACGACCTCATCCATAAAACATGCAACCAAGGCATATAACTTCAAGTTATGAAAAAAAACATGTATATTGCAAGTAGTAAGAATAACAAGTTAAACCATAGCACAACCGCTGCATTTATTTGCATGATCATATAAGCATTCATCCATCACAAGCATTAGGGTTAGCAATGTACTTGCCTTCCACGATGCGACGCGTTAGCCGGCAAAGGTGATACTCCTAAACCTGAGGCCTCACCTCCTAAACCAGTAAAATAATTTCAATAAGGACATAATATACCCAGCGCTACTAATCGGCATTCTACATCGCTTACTTGACGACTCAAAACGAGTTTACAAAGCTGAAACTGAAAAACAACGTTTCCTGCCATATACCGTTTCTGGACAGCAGCACGGTAAATGACATAACTCATGAACTGGAAGTCAAAAATAGGTAAACCCAATTTCTGTAGATTCTTAACTGACTAATATACAATACTCTAGTTGACACGATAATCCAATTCAGCCAAAATATTAGGCTAACCATGGTTTGAACTTTCAGTACAGAAACTGCCTACACAATCGAACAGCAAAACTAAAATGACCATAACTTTTAATAGGTAACTCCGAATTGATCGTTCTTTATCAATCTGAAAAGGTTATCGAATTATCTACAATAACTTAGTTGTGTGAACTTTCAGATTCTACCAATTTCCCTTTCATAGTTTAGGAAATAACCAGACAGATTATTCTCGTCAGATTTCTGGCAGCAGATACTAAAACGATCATAACTTTTGACTCAAACCTCGGAATTGAGTGATCTTCGCGGCTACTGAAAGATAACGACAGATCCCACATAACTCTAGGAGATGGAATCTTAAAATTCAGCTTCTAAATACACGAAAATACCCACGCAAGGTACTGGACAGAATCGAATCTTCTGCAGCCCAACATTTAACCAACAATTCTAATCGGTTTCGCATCTACTATGGATCAAACAGCGGGGAAGGCATCTCGTTACCCTTGTAGAACCGCTAGAACTTGCTGAACCAATCCCCACACAAGATCTTCTTCTCCTTCTTCTCTTCCTCTCTTTCTCCTTCTTGCGCAAAGGGCAGCAGCCTGGACAGAGGGGAGGCGCGAGGGAACAGCACCCTGGGCAGAGGGGAGGCGCAAGGGAAAGGGGAGGGGTCGGCCAAGGGAAGGGGAGGGGGCGGCTGCAAGTGGGAGGAGGGAAAAGGGGCGGCTAGGGTTTGGGGAGGGTGGCACCTCCCCCCCTTTGGCCGGCCACTACAAGGCTAGATGGGCCAAGGCCCAGGCCCAAGTGGATGAGAACAAGCGGAAAAGCCCCTCTCTAATCTTGATTTGACGAATTCTGAAAATAAATTCTTCCCCGATTAAATAATTCTCTACCGATTAAATTTAATTAACCCGATTCTTGACTTCTCACACTTCCGGAGTATTACACCACAGCCACACCTCCTGCTGAAAGAACATGGCCCAAGAATGCCACTTCCTTTAACCAGAACTCGCACTTGCCGAACTTGGCATACAGCTGGTGCTCGCGCAGCTTGCCCAACACAAGCTTGAGATGCTCAGAATGCTCTTCTTCACTCTTGGAGTAGATAAGGATATCATCAATGAAAACCACCATGAACCTATCAAAATACTCTATGAATACTGAGTTCATAAGGTTCATGAATAAAGCAGGAGCATTAATAAAACCAAAAGACATGACGGTGTACTTGTAAAGACCATAACGAGTAGCAAAAGTCGTCTTCGGAATATCCTCGGCCCTGATTCTGACTTGATGATAGCCCAATCTCAAGTCAATCTTGGAGAACACCTGTGCTCCAGTCAACTGATCAAACAGATCATCAATACGGCGCAAAGGATACTTGTTCTTTACTGTCACTTCATTAAGCGGACGGTAATCAACCACACATACGCAGGGTCTTGTCCTTCTTCTTCACAAAAATAACTGCACAACCCCAAGGAGATGAGCTAGGACGAATGAAACCCTTCTCTTGCAGCTCACCTAGTTGCTTCTTCAGCTCCTCCAACTCATTAGGAGGCATGCGATACGGCCTCTTTGAAATAGGGGCGGTACCGGGCAGCAACTCTATCACGAACTCCAGGTCTCGAACGGGAGGCATCCCAGGCAAGTCTTTGGGAAAGACATCCACAAACTCACATACTGTGGGAACATCCTGGATCTCCATGGCGGGCTTCGCTTCAAGTGCACAAAGAAGGGGCTCTCGCAACTACGGTGAAAACCCAACCTGTTCACCGAAAGGGCTGGTGAGGTAGACAATCTTCCTGGCACAATCGATTTGCCCCAAGTGTTGGGACAGCCAATCCATGCCAAGAATCACGTCCAGGCGTGCCGAGTCGAGTAGGATAAAATTCGCCAAGAATCCCACTCCTTCGATGTGGATAGGAACGTCCCGGCATACTTGGTCAGCTCTCATTTCTGAACCCGGAGAGCGAATGAGTAGTGGAACCCCCAAAGGAACACAGTGGAGACCACTATCAACAACAAACGATCTCGAAATAAAATAATGCGAAGCTCCAGAGTCAAATAAAACTGTAGCAGGACGTAAATTGACAAGAAGCGTACCCAACACCACGTCGGGCGCCTCCTGTGCCTCCTCAGCCGAGATATGGTTGACTCGGCTGCTACCCAAGTCCGGGGTCTTCTGGTCAGGTGGGTGACCACTCCCTTGCCCGCGTCCTCCATTAGGACGAGGGGCCGCTCCAGTCTTCTTAGGGCAACTACTCGCGTAGTGACCCTTGTTGTGGCAGTAGAAGCAGGTGACGTCGGCCGCGGGGTTGCGATGAGCAACCTGCTGCTGGATCGCAGGCGCACGTGACTGAATCACGGCCTGCGGAGGACGTGGAGCTGGTGCCGAAGGCCTTGGCGGTGGTGAAGCCAAAGAACGGGCCACCGGTGCAGGCCCAACTCGGGGACGAACAAGGCGGCTGCGGCATGGGCCGGGCCTCCCACTTGCGCTTGCGGGACTCGCCCAGCGCTCTCGCCTTGTGCTCGGCGACGATGGCCTTGTCCACCAAGGTCTGGAAGTCGGGGAAGTCCACAATTGAGAGCTTGTCCTGAAGCTCCTTAGACAAGCCCTCCATGAACTTCTCCTGCTTGACCTCATCAGTGGCCACCTCAGCAGGAGCGTACCTCGCGAGATGGTTGAACTCGTGGAGGTACTCAGTCACAGATTTGCGCCCCTGTTTGAGCGCAAGGAACTCCTTCTTCTTCAGCTTCATCAGGCCAGCGGGAACATGAGCCCGGCGGAAAGCTGACCTGAACTCCTCTCACGAGACCACATGTCCCGCAGGCTGCATGGCGAGGAAGTTCTCCCACCATGAGAGTGTCGCACCCTCCAACTGATGGGATGCGAAAAGTGCCCGCTCCTGCTCCTGGCACTGAGCAACATTGAGCTTCCGCTCAACCAGACGCAGCCAGTCGTCTGCGTCCAAGGGATCCTCGGACCGGGAGAAGGTGGGAGGCTGCGTGCGAAGGAACTCCGCAAGTCCCCCACTAGACTGGTGACCACCTCCAGATCCAGAGGCACCAGAGGGAGTGGAGGTGTTCCTCGCGATAACCTCCAACACCCTACGGTCCTCCGAACGATTGCGTTCGATCTGCATGAGGACCTCCGCCATGGTCGGAGGAGGGGGAAGCTCCTCATCGGGACTACCCGGCTGGTTCCGACCACTACGTGTCCCTCGTACCATCCTGTTTCACTAAGATAAGTTAGCTACAAGCCCGAGATCAAAAGGCAAAGAAATCCAAACTCAATTAAAAGGGCTCAAGAATAACCACCAAAGAGCACAAGACCATAAGTCACCAAATCAACTTCCCGAAATGACTAACCCGTATTGAAGAACGAGTAATCGTTTGAGAAGACTCAAACTTTCAGAACTAAATTCTAGCTCAAAACAGCCCAAAAATCAAGGTATAACCACCTAATAGAGTATAGGCATTTAACTAATTTCATATCACTTTTACCCTTTCATTCCCTCAAGTTTTAGTTGAATTAACCTCTCATTTCCTACCTCCTATACTAATTACTAGCTAGCTGTCCAAATTTCTTTCTCCAAGCTCTCATGGTTCTCCCAAAACCAATTTAATCGATAATAGCTAATTTTTTAAAGGAAGAGCGGAACAACTTTTTCAAAACTTAAGTGAGATTAAGGTGAGATGAGCAAGCTAAGATAGGTACGGAGTAAAATCTGAGAACTTACTTAAATTTTCAAGAGCTGTTTGGAAGTAAGTTTTCAAAATATCCTATAGGCGACCAAGCTACGGGTTTCTACGGTCAGTATGGCTCTGATACCAACTCTGTGAGGACCCGGAATATTTAACTAGTAACACTTAACCTCCAAATGGTTCTAGCATTACTAATTAAACATTCTAAGCCTCGATGGACATATGCTTCCCAGAATTGCAGCATATGCACATCATCACAAAATTACACATCATTTTCATACAACATACATTAACAAGTCTAGTAAAGGACATAGATAAAGTAAGTTATTACAAAAGAGCCGACCGGCCAAATAGAACCATATACAAGAATAACAGCGGAAGCAAAACCTGCCATAAGATGGCTAGAACAAAAGTCGACCGGTTAGCCACACCACCCACAAGGCAACCGATCGGGCCGCCAAGCTAGACACCTCGCAAGCTACCACAGCACAACTCACAGAAGTGAGGCCCCTCAAGCTCACCTTCTTCCTCTGCAACAAATATATTTAAGCAAGATAACTGAGTACACAAAGGTACTCGCAAGACTGATGTGTGGAATAGCAGACCTATTCATAAACTACATGAAAGCTTATTTGAGTGGAGGTTGTATGTCTCACTTTGCACAAAGCCAACTTTATTTGCAATAATGTAATACATTTGAAAACAAGTTTACAAACCAATTTTAATGTTGAAAGTAACAGCGAAAATAATGATAAATACAAGTAACCACCTAGAAGTGACTATCCCAATAGCCACCACAACATAGCACGAATCCCTGATTCGTACCACCCATCAAGTTTTAATTAAAAAGGTTGTAGTCTAACTCTTGAAAGACCTTGCCAAGCGTGTCCATAACCTAGGACGAGGCTATTCGAATAGTTTTAACCCTGCAGGGGGTGTACCAATGTACCCACACTTCAGACCGCCTTTAAGCCACAAAGCACACTGCCGAAGGTATGCCGGCACGGCTAAGTCCTACGAGACGCTTTCCAATATTGTGCATTGACTACGAGCCGCTCGTATGGATAGAAACCCATACGCTTACATTGCAAGCCGAAAGACAACAAATCCCATCACAGGAGAAGTCTTTCGGACACTACAATGCTCCCAACACCATCCCTCCTGTGACTCCCAGCGACCCGAAGCCAATACACGCCAAAGTACTAAGTCAAGAGAGGTCCCATACCCTCTAGTGTGGTTAGCACGCTGAAATACTTGGTTTAGTGTAACAAGATGTTCGGTCCTTGTTGACCCGGGCACCATTCCAGTCACACCCAAAATCACACCATCTTACCATTGTGCCCAAGTCTAAATCATTTAGTTTTCAGTTTTAGTTTTCATAAGTAGACATGGCACAAGGCTGAAATCATAAATTATAATAAGTTTTATGTGATCAAGGTTATCGACAAGTCGATAACCGTCCATTTCTACCGGAAGCTAAGCATGGCTAAGCAATTTATTTGCAACTACTACGTGACAAGAGCTCATCCGCGAACTCTAAATCACAGCAATAACCTAGGCTCAATGGTAGTAAAGGATAATCATTTGCCTAAGGAAATGGATCTACTAGGTCAACTATCGACAATAGTTTAACACAAAGTAGCAATGCATACATAGAATTTGTAATCAACATAAATACTTAAAATACTAGGATTAGCATGATCAAACTGCTTGCCTTGCTGGGATTGGTCTTGCTGCAGAGGGGAGTGCTCAGGTTCAAAGTTCTCTTCGGAACCTAACACGAAAAGGTGATAAAAACGAAGAACACCAAAAGGAACTCAACAGCAAAGAACAACCAAAACCCATGAAATTTCTACAGCAGCTAGAGGTTGATTTTAGACAATTTTAGAAACAAGAATCACTTCGTTTGGACTTAGCACGAAAAAGTTATGGCTAATCTAAGTTCTCTCAGCCTGAAAAATCATAATTAAATTAATTTTGGTTACTGTTCATGATGAAAATCTCCAGAACGATCTGGAACTTGAAATTTTTATGGTAGGTAGATATGGTTATCCTAACAACAGCAAAACTGAGTTTGTACAATTTGAAGTTGAAATGAATTAGTTATGATTTTTCTAAGTTCTAAAACTAGTGAATCATTAACTTCAGTGGCAAGGATCATATGAAGACCTATTCTATATTATAGTACATTCCTAGTGGGTTTTAACAAAACTTAGTGTGCTCAGTTTGGAATAACAGAGAATAAGTTATGAATTTTACAAATTTTCAATGAATTTCTAAGCCACTATTTTCACTAAACATGATCATGCAGTTTCTATCATTTTCTGCTACATAACAGTGCCTAAATTCATTCTCAGATTAAAGTTCATACTCTAACAGAGCTACAACAACTAGAATCATTCAAAAAGAAGCTAAAATGACAAAGTTATGTACTTTTGAAATTTGAAACAATAAAAGACTTAGAAAATTCGAGCTCTCGGGAGGTCCAAATGAACTGAAAGACAAAGGAGAGGTCGTGGGCCGTCGATCCTTCATCGCACGGCCACGGACCTCGGCACAAGCGCGACAACCGACCTCCTCCCGATCGGGAGAGTGCGGACCGTTGAGATCTGATCCAACGGCCACGACCAGTGCATACGCAGCGCACGCAAAGGAGGTCCTCGCGCCTAACGGCGGTCGTGACCGTCAGATCCAGATCTGGCGGTCCCGAGCACTAGGGGTGGTCCTAAGGCTAACCCTACGGAGGGAGGTCTTTAACGGACACGATCAAGCGAGGGAGGTCCAGCCCGTAGATCTAAATCCCACGGTTGAGACCTGAGGAGGAGGTCCTACAGCTACGGATCTAAAGGAGGAGGTCCTAGACGGTCAAGATCTCCAGGGGGAGGTCTTGATCGGTTGGGATTAACATGAGGAGATCTTGGATGGCCAAGATCTACTCGGGAAGGTCCTAAGCGATAGGGTTTTAATCGGAGGAGATCTGGACGACTCAGATTAGGCCTAGGGAAGTCCTGAATGGTTCAGATCAACGCGGAGGGAGGTCCTGAGACTAAGGATTTTACAAAGGAGATCTAACGCTCATATCTAAATCCGGGGAGGTCGTGAACGGATAGGATTGCGCCTAAGAGGTCCTGAGCGGGGTTTTCTTGTAAACGACCAGGGGTGGCTTTTTACCAAGAGGACCCCGAGGGTGGTCTAGGGGTGGTCTTTGCAAAATGACCAAGGGGAGGTCTTTTGCAAAGAGGACCTAGGTGGAGGTCCAGGAGGTGGTTTTGGCAAAATGACCAAGGGAGGTCTTTTGCGCACGGGGAAAAGTCTAAATGGCTAGGATTTAACCGGGGTGGTTCTAGACGGTTAGGATCAACTCTAGGGAGGTCCTGGCACTTAGAGTTTACACGGAACACCCTCTACGGTGCAGATTTGACTCAGAGGTGATCTAAACGGCTGAGATAATACTAGGGGGAGGTCCTGAGGAGGGAGGTCTTTGCGGACGTGCGAAAAGAGGTCCGACGGCTAAGATCAAACCCAGAGAGGTCTTAAACGGCCATATCTTCTCTGGTAGGTCGAGCGGGGAGGTCTGGGCGGGGTTTTGCCATACGATAACAGGAGGAGGAGGCCCACTCGCAGCGAGAGGCCACCGTGATTCCGACAGCCAATCATTGGCTACAGGGGTTGTCCGAATCTTACGCGACAAAAGCCCGAGCGCCAGAACGAGCTCACCGCCGGCGATGGGGAGCTTGCCGGCGAGAACCAAGGACACGACTGAGTTCCAAATAACGTCAAGAACCTAAAGGGCGAGCTCTCGACGGCGGCGACGGCCTTGAACGCCGGCGAGCCGGAGAGAGAGAAAGAAGCCCCATACGGTAAGACTACGAAACCTACACGAGCTCTAGGAAGCAGTAAATAGCTAAGAAATGGGCACGTGAGGGCAGAGAGGGAACCAGGGAGGTCGGAGGAGCTTGGAGAAGGGCGACGAAGTCCGGCGATGAAGAGCTTGCCGCAGAGGAAGAAGAAGATGGCCTCGACCCCGAAAAGCTACCTCCCAACTCGTTCACCTCTGCAATGTGAACCAAGCCAAGTTAGAGCAAGCTTGAGTTGAGGAGATCAAGATGACAGTGAACAAGGCCAGGAAGTTGCTGGGACCACTAGAGCTCGAGCTTCGGCAGGGAGCTCCAAAGCTTGGCAATGGTGGCAGAGAGGGTGGGGCTTTCAGGTGCTTGAGTTTGAGGACCAGCTCACACTGAGGGAGCTTAAGCACAACAAAGAACGAAGAAAGAAAAGGAGAAGGGGGTCTCAGGCTATTCATAGCCTGGAAGCTTGGCAATGGCATGGGCAAGTTCACTGTGAACAATGTCCATGCCCCTGCCAAAAGCACGCATGGTAGGTAAGGGGCAGAGCAGGGTGGAGACTTTGGAGGTTAAAGCTGACTGGCATTAAATGCATGGCAGCAAAAAGAGCCATTGACAAGAAGCAAAAAGGTGACATCTCACTGCCCCCAACTGCTCTGGTCCTGACACATGTGCAGGTGCATGAAAATCATGATGACCAGAACTCGAGGAGGTCTAGAGGAAGAGGGACAGGGCTGAGGGAGGTCCTGGACGTCCCTGATGCAATCGGGGTGGTCCTGGACGTCCCAGATCACCTGAGCAGAGGAGGTCCGTTGCAGGTGAGGAGGTCCTAGGGAGGTCGTGACCGCAGGATGGAGATCCAGTGGCCTGGACCACCCCGAGGCGCTGAGATCAGAGGGGAGGTCTGGGGCACTGGATGAGAATACAACGGCCCAGCACGCGCGCGCACGAGAAGGTCTAGACGGCGCTGGCGACTTGACTTAGCCAAGTCAGTTGACTGGGTCGGACTCGGGTCTGACCCGAGCCCGAGTCTGACTCAGCCCTAATTTTGGGTTTCAAACCGATCTAAATTTTGGGGATTTATTTGAGGTAGCAAACTCACTCCAAAAATCATGAAATTTTTACAGGAGCTTGCTAGCTGAGTTATTGACCTTGTATAAAATTTCCAGAGGTTTTTGTGCTATACATTTTCCTCCAAAAATTCCACAAGGTGCTGGTCCCCAATTTGACCAGAATTTGAGTAGGTTAGACTAACCTCCAAAAGGATTCAAACAATTTCTAAAAATTGTGAAATTTTTCAGAGGGGTCACCTACCAACCCAAGAATTTAGGAAAGATATTTCCAGGAGATTATCACAAGATGGAACAAGAATGTTTTTGAAGGATCAAGATTTGGATCAAAGACTTGTGACTATGTATTTCCATAACTCTTGTACAATAATTGTTTAGTACATACAGGAAATACATGATGTAAGAAAAAGTTTTAATTTCTACTCATTTTCTTACATTTGAAACACAAGCCTGAAAATTGGGATGTTACAGCTTAGTCGACATCTATGGAAGCATGTCTTGGCTGATATATTAAGAAGACTATCTCTTGTGGGTAAAGTTGTACAAACTCTACAAAGCAGAAAACTATTTAAATAGCCGTGTCTATGGTTATGGACAGGCTGATCAAAGCCACTCAAAGTTAGATTTTGGATTTTGATTTAAAAATGATTTAACACAATATTTTTGGATAGTTTATCAAATTGGAAAATTTGGGCAGACTGCTTGGTGTTAAGGGGGTTTATTCCTTCACCAATCGTGTATGGTGGTTTATCCTACACTCAAAATAATGCTTAAAAATTTAAAATCAATTTGTAGATATAGTATAATTACCTTGAAACTTAGTAAAGATATTTAAACTAAAAATATTGCTTTATGCAAACTTAGCTATATAAGCTATCTTTTGTCATACCTTCAAGCATTATATCCTGCTATTGGGTGTAACTTGCGGAGAACATTTTATATTCACATTGCTTAATAAAATTGTTGATAAGAAGAGGACTACTGTGTTGCGAGTGAGGACTTGGGCGACTAGGCTACGCCCCAGACAATTGCCTATGGCTTATCGTGTGGCCTACTACTACTACCTTAATTATGCTTTTCGCTGTACTTTTCTTTAGACCTTGTGCCCTTTTGTAATAAACCTCTGATATTATGAATAAAATATGTGATATGGACTTGCGATCATTTTTGTTGAACTGTGTACATTAGTTGTTCCTGGACTAGTGTGGAAAACACAGAGAATCTAGGATCCTTTTACTCCTAGGTTCGCCACCCTTTATGCATAAATAAGTAATATAAGACTAAACTAACTAATAGTCATTGTGGGCCAACAACCCCCTAATGGGTCTTTGTTAAAGTAAAGTATCCACACATAATCGGGTCACAGAAACATGCCGATATACAACAACAACACCCACATAAATATAAAATTGCAATGAGTTTCAGGTGCAATATTTGCGTAAACAACTTGCAATTTTGACATTGAGACACACAACTAGCATGACAAGGGTACGAACAACTAAGAAATCATTTTCTTCTCATACACAATTGTATATCAGCAACTATGCAAAAGAAATGTAGAATTTTTGGCGGTATTGTCATGTTTTCACACCGTATATACAGAAATGGGCGTACAATTTTTTTTTGCGAATTTAGCACCCACCTGCACTGCCACCGTGCGACGGCGCTCCACAGGCCGCCACGTTGCCGCTGCCACACAGCCGCCGTGCGGTAGCTCCCAGGTGCCGCCACGTGTCCCTTTAGGATTAGGGTTAGGGTTTAAGCCGGATTAGGTTAGGGTTTAACTTGGTTCCAATGATTTTTTTTATTTTAAAATATAGCAAATGACTTTAAAAAATTATGAAATTTTTGTGGAGCCTCCTGACACAGTGTACTTACTTGTGTAAATTTGTCATAATTTTATTCATCAAGAACTACAACATGCTCTCTCCCCCGATTAGGGTTTCGTTTTCGCCCTCGTCTTTCTTTTCCACCTAAAGCTCCACCAATCAATCTGTCTTTCTTTTCCACCGAAAGCTCCACCAACCAATCTTATCATCCCGTCATATCTTTCTATTCCATGTCTCCCCCGTCTAATCCTTGTCTCCCACATGCGAATTAAAACCGATCGCACATGAGGAAGGATTCCCTCTCAGCTATAAATTAGTGAGCAATGAGTGCGATTTCATTTCACATTCGGTCGGTCACTCGCTCACTCGCTCTTTCGCTCGCTCCCTCTTTCGGTTGCTCTCTATGTTGATTATATTTTCGTGGACATTTTAGCCTTATTAACCATCGTCATTATAAGCCAATTTAGTAGGTAATTTTATCTCGATTTTTTTTGTTCTTCATAAATTATTAATTAACTGCATACTTATTGCTGGCGAGGTTAATTAGTTTGCCTTAATGAAAGCATGCACTGCTAGTTATTCATGCAACTAATTATTTCATGGAAGTTTATAATGACATGCTAGTTATTCTAGTATGCATGCATATGGTGGCCAAAATAATGATAGCATGCACTGCTAGTTACCATGCAATCAATTAGTTGCTACGTACTCAAGTATGCATGCACCATGAAATGAACACACACATATGCAATTAATATTTTTTAGCAAAGGGAAAGAATAGAGGTTAACGTGTAATTATTGAGGCGAGGTTAATTAGTTACGAAATAATTAGTTTGTCTTGATTAATTAGTTTTAAACAATTACAAAATAGCTCTCCCCATCGGTCATCTGCACTACACATCCAAGAGGTACAAGATTCTCAATCCATGACCCGAGTGTTTGTCTATACTAACATCGTTCCGTCTTGTAGCCTTCAGTTGACCATGGTGGTGACGACCAGTTCACGACGACTGATAATGATGATGACACAGGCCTCTCAGCTCCTAACAAGGAGCAGTACACGCTGTCAGGGTATGGATCATGGTAGCTAGGGTTTGGAGTGTACGCAGGGCAAAGCTCCTCTAGGTTCATTGTCCCACCATACATTCAAGGGCAGAGCTCCTCTAGGTTCATTGTCCCACCATACATTCAAGGGCAGAGCTCCTCCAGGTTTGCTGTCCCACCGTACGTTCAAGGGCAGAGCTCCTCTGGGTTGGCTGGCACCCCGTACCTCCAAGGGCAGAGCTCATCCATGTAACCGCAGTTGTAGGCATCGTATCCCGGGAGTGAATTTTTTGAGACCGTTCCTCATGATTTCTTGGAGGTGTCCCCCAGGCTAGCATGCCTCACCACGACGACATGTACACTTACCAGAGTCTGCTGGGCCACACTGAGCCTATTGGTGCACCTCCGCCACCTCAACGATCTCTATACCCTCTCCGAACGGACACGCACTCACCTGACCGCTTCACATACACCACGGGGCATGCCCGACGTAAGTGTAACATCCCAAAATTTCCAAAATGCAAAAATACGAGACTTTTTAAACTTTTTGTATGATTATTTGTTGTTGTTCAGCTTGTTTGCAATTTTTGTGAGTTATTTGATCTGCATTTCTTTTGCCAGCACAACTGTTATGAAATGAAAACCCCAAATAGAAAACCCTAGAAACATAAAATTGTAAAAGTAAAAGAATCGATACAATTAAATCATCATAACAAAATTAACTTAAAATGTTGCCCTGATAAATATTACTAAAAGTATAAAACCTAAAAAAGTCCTACCTCGGTCCCTAGCATATTTTTCCTCTCCCTCTCACGGTTCCTCGGGTGCAACCTTAGTTGGCTGATCCAACCAAGCCAGCTAGAGCTCAACACCCATGCCGCTCTCTCTCTCCCGACGACAGCCTCTGAAGCTCCTCGCCAAGTTGCAGCCGCCGCTCTGCCATCGCCGAGTACATCACCCCACCGGCAGGCCATTTTCTCCACGCACCCGCCCAAGCGTGTGCATGCAACTCGCCAGCAAACCACCGCCTCGCCCCGGGTTCTTGACCCCCGCCCATGGTTTCGCCTTCGGCTTCGCCCACGCAGCCGTATTTCTCACCGAGCGCCTCTCCACTGCGCCTATTCCTCGTGCTAGCGCAGACTGCCCTGGTGCTCTGGCCTTATCTTCTTGGCATCTCCTCTCCATCCTCCTTTCTTCTCCAGGGCTCAGACCAAGCCAAGACTCAGCCGCCACGTACCCTATCTTGCAGCCTCGCACTCAGCTTGCATGCGCGCCAGCGTAGCCTCACCGCCCCCGGTTTGCTCGGCCGCCCGTGGTATGCCCCTGCCCTTGCCGTAGCTCACCGAGGGCATCACCCTGGCACATAGAAAAGGCAGCGCCGCAGCCTTCGCCTCCTTCCCTGCCATTTCTTCCGCTCCCTTCCTCCTTTTCTCCACCGAAGGCAGGCGCCGGCTGCCCCTCAGAGCCGCTGCCGCCTCCCAGCTCCTCTGCTTGCCGCCTCCACCTCCCAACCCACCGGCCGCATCCCCTCCCCCAGATCCGGCCGCCTCCCCTGGTGCATGGCGCCGCCGCCACCTCCCGGCCCGGCTCCGCGCCGGCTCTGCTCCAGCCCGGCCGCCGCACCTTGAGCCACCCCGGTTCCTCCCCCGCGCCTCCCGGCCCGTGCGCCACCAGATCCACACCGGCCGCCCTCCTCCGCTTGGCGCCGCCGCGCCCCGCGTCCTGGAGCCCATGCGCCCGAGCGGCCGTTGCTCCGCCCCGGCTCGCCCGCTTCTCCCTCGCCGACCGCTGCTCCATGGCCGCCGTCGCCGCCTTGCCGTCGCCGGATCCGCCTCGCTGCCCGGCGCCGCCACCCCGAGTGCCATGCAGCTCCTCCACGCCATGGCCACCGCATGCAGTCGCCCCGCTGAGCTTCCGACCGCCGGCGACAAGCCTTGGCCGAGCCACCTTCGGTTTCTTCTTGATGTCCTCTATGTGTTTGTGTGTATGTCTCAAAGAATGTCTTGGTGTCTATGCAGGTGGAGCTCGCCTCGGCCACCCCTTGTCCCTTGCATCCGTGCTCAACAGCCGCCGTCAACCCTCCTCACAGGTGCCAAGACCTCCCACAGGATCGCCTACACCTAAACAATCCATTCTGCCCATGTTCGCCTGCACCACCCATTTCAGCCCGAGCCCCCTATTCATTATCTCTGTGAAGTCTCTCTCTGTGCTTGACAATAAGGCCTCAATGTTATGCATGTCACCTGCTGCTATCAAACACCTTGGCTGTCATTTAAGTTAAGCAAATAAGTAAGCAATTTTGATGTTTAAGTTCTGGAGGATGGTTAGCTGATCACACCTCAGTTCCGAAAATGTTGATGTTATAGGTTATGGGAACAGTGTTCAGGAATCGGTTTTGTCTACATGCTAATAGTTTTTCAGTCTTGAAATTTTGGCTCTTGTCAATCTGCAAAGAGTCAGTTTTGTTAATAAACAAATGGCGTAGAGGTTCAGATTAGTGGATGAATCGGAGTTGTAGGATTTGCTGCTAGTATGCGCTTATAACTCTATTGCATCAATTAGTGATTGGTTAGGAATTTAAAGGGTAGTCAGTAATGGCAAGTTAACAATTTTCAGAATAGTAAGGCAATAAGTTATCTGCATGCTGAAAAAAAAATAGTTAGCCTTCACTTGTTAGTTGAGTGGTGCTTCGGATTGTGTATAGTTTAGTGTCAGTAAGGTCAAATTTGTTAGAAATCTGATTAGCATCTAGTAGTTGGCTAATTAATTAGTCAGTGTTCCAAATATTAAATTTGTAGGTCTAATGAACTTATCACAGTGATGATTGCATAAAATAGTGAGCTATTTAAAATGTGGTAATTTGCTGCTTAGTTGATAGATGTGCACACAATCACCATCAAAGTCTGTCGAAAGAATAAAATATATAAGAGAACTGATTTTGACTGTATGATCGTCGTGGTTGTATACATAGAATGCCTGGCGAGAGAGTGCTTGTGAGTATTAGGTGGCCTGTTAAGGAAAATTGCATCACCGAAGCTCTAGGTATCGTCCGTCGTCATTCGTTCTCAGTAGCAATAACATGACAATTTTCAGATTTGCCGATAGGATTATGTCTTGGTTAGTGCAGTAGTTAGATATGTTTCTGAGTCACTTAGTTGGTTGGACTATTATCCGGTAGTAGTAACCTAATCTGAAAAATAAGCTTCGCTTGGATCCTCATAATCAAGCAGTGAAATCTTTGTTAATGTGAAAATAAGTGAGTTTGGAGAGAGCAATCAGAAGAAATCCTATCTAATTTAAATAATCTCCGAATCAACTAATTTGTTGTTCCTAAATTCATAATCTATCTTCTGTGTTATTGATTTTTGAATCTTTGTTGGCGTTCGTGTTTATTATTGTTTTTCGCTTTGGCGTTTTTATCGCTAGATGACGTTGATATCGAGAGTGATCCTCTGCAGTAAGACGTATATCGCTAACAAAGCAAAGGCAAGCAGTTTGATCATATCCACTCAATCCTATTACTTTTAAAATCTAATACTTTGTTTTACTCGTACGTATGCATGCTTTTGTGTCAATGATTAATTTTGTCGATTAGAGGTAGTTAATCCCATTGCATTGTTGCCCTGAAATTGTTCACCCCTGTCACTACCTTAGGAATATTATCCTCACTGGTGAATTAGAGCCCGGTGAATGATTTAGGGCCTTTTATTTGTCTTTGCGATATGATGCTTAGCAATGCTTAGATACCGGTAGAATTGGGCGGTTATCGATTTAGTCGGTAACCTTGATCACACAAAATTATTATAACTTGATATTTCAGCATTTTTGCTATATTTAATTGTGAAAACTAAAAACTGAAAACAAAATGATTTCGACTTGGGCACAATGGTAAGATGGTGTGAATTTGGGTGTGACTGGAATGGTGTCCGGGTCAATTAAGGACCGAACTACTTGTGAGTACTTGTTATCCGAGCATTTTGGTGCGTGCTAACCACACTAGAGGGTACGGGACCTCTATTGACTATGTACTTTGGGGGTGTTAATTAATGAGTCGCGTGGCGGGTTGCATATGTGATATATGCAACATGGACATGTTTGTGGGGAGTGGAGCGCCCGCCGAGGCCGGAGTCTCTTACTCCACGTATGGGTCCTTGTGATCCATATTTCACCGGCAGATCACTAAGGGTTAACCCTCATACGTGCGGCTCTTGATTAGCATTTTCCATTGGAAAACGTCTTGTTAGACTTAGCCGTGCCTGCATACCAAAGGATGTATGCTAACCGTGGCTGGTGGAAAGGCGGTCTTAAGTGTGGGTACATTGGTACACCCCTGCAGGGTTAAACCTATTCGAATAGCCGCGTCCTAGGTTATGGACACGCTTGGGTAAGATTTTCTAGAGTTAGACTACAACCTTTTAATTAAAACTTGATGGGTTGGTATGAATGGATGTTCATACTATTTTTGTGGTGACCATTGGGATGGTCACTTCCAGGTTGTCTTTATTGTTATTATTTATTATTGTATCGCTGTTATTTCAACAATTGCTAATAGTTTGTCAAATTGCCTTGAATCTATTACATTATTACAAAGAAAACTGGCTTTATGCTAAAAGTAAGTCCAGAGCCCCTCCACTTAAATAAAGCTTGTATGTAGTTAATTATAGTTCTGTTACCCTTACACGTCAGTCTTGCGAGTACAAAAACAATTTTTGTACTCAGTTGCCTTGCTTAAATGTTTTTGTTGTAGAGGAAGAAGGTGAGCCCCATGGGCTTCCCTTTTGTGAGATGTGCTACAGGTTTGACGACTAGCTTGGCGGCCCGGTTGGTTGCCTTGTGGGTAAAGGCACACTAATTGGCTCTTTTATTTATCGCCATCTTATGGCACTTTTGCTTCCGTTGTTTGGTTTGTTATTTATCTTGTAAGTTCAATCTGTTGTATATTATGAAGTTTTGATATTGTAACCTCTCGTGTATGGAATTGATGCTTGATTTTGTAACGGGGTGTGTATACTGCATTTATGGGAAGTATACATATCTCGAGGCTTGGTTTATTTGATTTGTGATGCTAGGGTCAATGGAAGGCTAAGCATTACAAGCCAAATAAACCGGGATCCTCACAGTAAGACATCCAAGTGCACGCGGAGGCTACCGCAATGAGCAGAGGGTAGTGGCTCGGACTTAGATGAGTGAGCCATATTGTACCATGTGAACTCGGGCTTCTAATTTTATGTATGAAAAGATCTTAAATTGGTTCATGTAATGATTGTAAATGCTGAGGGAAATGATAACTCTACCTTTCCAGCTTTTAAGGACGATGTGACTCGACGAATCAACTTTACGCAGCGACGTGACCCAACGAACCTACTTCCCGTAGAGACATGACGTAGTGCTGCCAAATGATTACTCCTCGTGTCTGCTTCTCACAGAGATGAGATGTGATGAGTTAGCTTTGCGCAGCGACGTGACCTAACGAGTCAAGGCCGCTGCCTTGCGGACGCGATTTTCCTTCAACTGAATTAAAATTCAGTTGTGTACACAGCGTCGGCTCGGCATATAAGTACCAGCCCTTCCACGCCGGGTTCTCCTACATCCAGACTCCAACACAATCTCGATCAGATGGAGAAGCACTAGAAGGAGATCCGCGAACTCGTAAGGGAGTATGCGGCCCAGGAGGAACAAAGGAAGCATGCTAGGAGGCCACCTCCCTGTTGGTGTTGGGACAGATGCAAGTTCTTCAAGTCCAAGCACTGGCTCAGCCTGGGTGTGCGTTACTAGGGTTGCGCGAACTACTCCTGTGACTATCCTGACCGCCATTGGGACACGAACCACTATTGGCAGCCGCTAAGTATAGGTAGCAGTATGTTCCCCTACCATTTCTCTTTCAAAGTCTACACTAACAACCTCTCTTCAAAATCGCTATGTGGCTACCGCAAGTCTACTCTCGACTACGAGGAGTGGGATGCCAATAGGGACCGCGAGAGGAGGAGAGAAGCGCTGATCAAGAGCACAACCAACGATCCGCGGAGCCGAGGCCCATGCAAAATGCGCTATGTGGCTACCGCAAGTGGATCGACCTAGAGATCCACCCACACGACCAATAGACTCTCGACTACGTAAGCAGGCCTGCTTTGAAACAATAGCAAATGTCAAGATATGTATATCACCAAAATGTAACCCAGGATGTTTACACATAAGCAGGCCTGCTTTGAAACAATAGCAAATGTCAAATACATTCTAAGTCACATGAAATCATGAAACCCTAATTTCCGTAACCTAAAATCAAAATTCGCGACATAAATCCTAAATTTTGAGATAATTCCAGAACACATATAAAATTATCGAAACATTACATAATAAAAAAATCATAATTTTTAGAGCTCATGTTCTACATTTACAAATTCATACAAACAGTACACATTTATGAAAATGCGACAAAAATCCGGAATGAATAAAATTGCGGCAAATTTACACAGTACACTGTGTCGGGAGGTTCCACATAAAATTTCAGAATTTTTTTGAAGTCGTTTGCTATATTTTAAAACTCAAACGAAAATTATTGGAACCTAGTTAAACCCTAACCTAATCCGGCTTAAACCCTAACCCTAACCCTAAAGGGACACGTGGCGACACCTGGGCGCTACCGCACGGTGGCCGTGCGGCAGCTCCACCGCACGGCGGCCATGCGGTAGCGGCGACGTGGCGGCCAAACAGCGGCTGCCACACGGCGCGCGTGCGAAAGGGTGCTAAAATTGCAAAAAAATTTTGCCATGCCATATCTGTACATACGGTTCAAAAAAGTACCAATACGGCCATTTAGTCCCAAATCTCCACACAAGTGCAGACACCTAAACTAACACAAATACAAATGCTGACAGTGTAGCCCTTGAGCTCCATTTGATGCCAACCTGCCTTTGAGCTTGCACCACAGCTGCCCCTCAGCTCCTCACCTTCTCCACCACCACCACTACCCTGAGCTCATGCCGCCATAGCTACCACCGCCTTCCGAGCTCCACTCCCCCGAGGTCGACGCTGAGGATGCCGCTCTGTCCCCAAGCTCCACGTCGCCGTCATGCCCTCTAACAACGCCCGTCGTTGCCCTTGTGAGCGGTCGGCCGAGCTGCCACGCGTCCTCACCTCCACCATCGCGAAGCGCCGCCACATCTCCGAGCGCCACCGGTCGGGCTTTCGCACCATCTGCCCACCCCAACACCACTGCATGGCTGGTTGTCGCCGAGCTCAAATCTGGTCGGATCTGAGCGGCACCGACTCGGGGAGAGCATGGAGGAGGTGGATGGAGGAGGACGGCACGGGGAGGACCGCGCAGGGGTGAAGACTTCTAGAGACGTGTGGAATGAGAGGTGATGGGGGATTGAGAATGGGTGGGAAAAATGTTGGGAAAGTGAGGGAGAGAGTGAGTTGTAGGTGATCTTAACGGGCCGAGTTTCATACGATCCCAGCAACCCAAATCAGAAAGCACATTTCTCAAAAACATCATGTGGTTAAAAAAATCAAATGAGAATTAAGTGATTTTCCGTTGCCTGAGAATTAGCAATGATAACATGCTATATAAGGCCCGTTTGGAACTCGACAAATTGAACTGTCACCGTTTGCTATAGAATTTATGCAAAACTATCTCATGTGAAATTTGTGTGTTACCTAAAACAAATATCTGAACAGAGTAAAAAACCTAAAACGATGTCAATTCCCGATTGGATGGTCCGCCAACACAGGCGTTGCGGTTGGATAACCGCACGGGGGCTCCGCCTCCACGTTAGTCACACTTCCCTTCAAGTTCCACGGAGATGCCAAAATTTTCAAATCGCCACGCCTTAACAGCACACTTGCCGCCATCTCCACCCCCCAAATCCCCAATTCAACCTTCTCCCCCCAGTCTCCACGATACGGAAACCCTAGCTTCTATGACCTCGGAGACTCGCGGCTGCTTCCTTGCTCGAGACCTCCCGCCGCAGCCGCCCGCCATTCGTGAACTCAGCGTCCTCCCGGTCAGCGTGTCTCCGACGCGGGCGCGCACGCGCGAGGTAACCTCCCCGATCCGATCGCTTTCTGGTGCCGTTGCGAATGTGGGGGTTCTGGGTGCTGCTTGCCCTAAATCTGATATAGCTCCGCGATTTTGTTACCCTTATGTGACCTATTTGGTGTATTTTCCCTTGCGAAATCCAGCTGTTTGGGGGAATACGGCTGGATCTGTATCAGGCTATGGCTCCTGCGCGACGTGGTTAGTGTTTCGGGATCCGATGTGCTGTGCCCACCAAGGCGTCCATTTGATCGTACCTAGGGGAATTATGCCTGGATTTTTAGTTCCTTTCTGGTGATTTCCGGGTGGGTTTGTCCATTTCGAGTGTAGAGCATGCTCGTGTGACAATGTTTGGTGTGCTTAATTATTGATGAGGGAGATGTGGAAGTTTTAGATACAGGTCATAGGTTTAAATTTAAAGGTATGCTGGAATTTGCTTCTATTTGGAGCTTGGATGTTTATTTCTGCATAGCTCTGCAGTATTTGAGGTTCCTGCGTGCACATGATATTTGATCTGAATGAGTAATCGACATGTGAAATGCGGCGTAGTACTGTAGTGTATGTCATTAACCTTCTTTTATATGTATAATTTGGCCCCAACAGGAAAGTTATTCACCTATTTAAAATTTTGAATCAGTGTGTTCTTTATATTGTCTTCGGTGCTGACGGTACTGGAGTTCCGCCATCTGTGTTCATTTGAATGAATGGATCACATGGCTTAAATCGGTTGGATCGGTTCAATCTGATTGCTCAATTTTGTGTTGTCTCAGCAAAATCTCCTGCAATAGCTGATTACAAAGTGATATACGGCTGCTTCTTATAGTGATTGAAAATGATTTATTCGTGAGCTCTGTATTGTCATAATGGTTATTGCTGGTCTGGCAGCTTATAACAGTCTTGGCATCACAATTGATTTCAAAAATCGTGTCCATTGTACAACATATATTGGCTTGGATAAAAATGAAAACAAATTAGCACAAACACTATCTAGTCAAGAGTGGCTTGCATTGGATAAGGGGAATTTACATGGTGGGATATTGGGATTCACTATTACCAAATTCTGACATAGCAGATTTCACAAACTCAAATATTATCTCCTTTTCTTGTGAAGTGTGAACTATTATAATCGTGAAAATGATTTTAGCCATGGAGACCATAATAATAGCTTTTCTCGCAGCCCACCATAGAATAGTAGTCCCACAAATAGCTTATTTGTAGCCCCCATAGAGTAGTTGCCCCAGAAATTAGTACCAAATTTCTAAAACCTGTTCTAGCATGAAAATCATCCTGTTCCCATGTTCTTTTTTCTTTCCCCTGGAATAGCAATGGATTTCTTTTCAATCGATTGGAAAGTTATCTGCCTTGACGTGTTCAGACTAAAATATGAGCAAAACAACTAGAAAGAAACAAATGGACACAAGAAAATTCATGGTATAATGATACCATTGTATTTGAGAAGTAACCAAATTTATTGTGTAAATAGAGAATTTGTTAGTTAAGGTATCAAATGAATTTCACCTAGCCTTGAGAAAGTTTGTTTTCTTTACCTGTTGGGTACAATTAATAAAATCAACAGTATGCCTTTCACAAAAACTGATGAAGTGATGAGATGCGTCGAAAAATGTGGACTTCTATCCATATATAATTTAATCCACAGTTTATTGAGAGCAATAACAGCTCTGCAACGCAGAACAAACAAGAGTGGTGAGCGCTTTTCTTTATTAAAATTTAAATGTAATAACTTTCAAGTGATCACCTGAGGTGGGTCAAGGCTTACTTGGATTACTTATGTCAACAGTTTAGAGCAGAAACAGTCATAAGTTCTGTATTGACTTGCCAAGTATTGGTTGAGATCATTTTTTTAAGTCTGTTGAGGGTATGAAATCCAATTTTGGTGGCTATTATACATTTAGGCTGTGTTGAACTTTGTGATGTGCTGTTTGATATTCGGTATGTGTTGTACTGCACCAAAATATGTGTTTCTCTCTGTAGGTTTATGCAACTCTGTATTACTATTGCCACCTTAACTTAGCAAAATGTGATGGTTTTATCCATTTCTGCTGGATTTTTTTTTTATGTGTGGTTTCATATTTATGTGTTCTTCACTTAAGTACATACATGTTTCTCTGTAGGTTTCTACAACTCTGTATTGCCATTTTAACTTAGCAAAATGAAGTGTAATGCTTGCTGGCGGGAGTTGGAACGGCAAGCCATATCAACCACTTGTGGTCATCTTTTATGTATCCACCAGAACCATTTGTTCTTATTTATGTTGATTGTTGAATCAGAATGCATGTTCTGCATAGCAGAACGAATACCTACTTTAATTTGACTTGTCATTCTTAACCTGTTGCATAGGTACTGAGGATGCTAAGAGAATACTGAGTAATGATGGTGCATGCCCAATATGTGATCAAGTGCTTTCAAAAAGGTCAGTAGGGTGCACTGGAATCTATATTTATTAGATTATATTAAATGGAGCGGTCTTCCTTTAAAACTACATTGCTCAAACCACGTATCAACATCTGAACACCATATTGTAGTACTTTTAGTGAGGAAATGAAACAGGTAATTTAGTTTTGAGCATGTTCTCTATATGCCTAGTGCTTTTTTTGTTTCTACTGTGTTATGAGGCAATCTGAATACTGTTAACCTGTTGTTGGCTCGTTGCTCAGCCTTATGAGACCAGTGGATATAGATCCAAGTGATGATTGGACAAATGTAAGTGGGTTCTTGACTTACTAGTTACGCAATAAATCAGATTTTTCCTGTGATCCATCTTTTCTGACTTTTTGGCCTTGTTTCAGATGGCGATGGCGGGGATTTGTCCACAAATACGTATCCTTAAAAGTTTGAACAGTTACTTGACCATTCACAAATTTTAATGTGGGATGTTATGGTGTGGAATCCACGATGTGGGACTGCAACAACACTGTGTGTGAACAGTGCACATGGTACCGTAGTGATGGCGTGTGTGAACAGTACTTGAGTACTGTGGCATTAGGATTAGGCAAGAATTACCTTCCCCGATAAGAATATCTGTTTTCTTAAATAGTTGATTAGTTTTATTATATAGAGATTAGTTAATTGGGAAGGTTATCTATTAGTTAAGAATGTCATCTATTAGTTAAGAAGATCATCCATTATATTAATCTTATCCATAATTGTTAGAAGAGCCCTCTATATAAGAAGACCTATTGTAAACGTTGGTGTTAAGCATGAAAGAAAAAATAAAGTCATTCTCAATCTTAGTTTCCCCTCTCCCCCTGTCATGTCGACACCGCTCGGTCATCCTTCCGGCGGTGTTTACCCCTATGATCTAAGGATCATAACAGGGATCTGTGATCTGTCATGTTTTTCTTCAGCTGAATACAACCCACTAGGTGATCTAGTAATTTGAGATTAAGAAAGACACCAAGTTACTCACCTATTTCTTGTCATCAGAATGCAACTACTCTGAGAAAAGAATGTTACAGAAATATGCTGAAGCAACAGATAATGCCAGCCTGAAATGTGCTACAATCAAAACCTTGTTCTTTTTATGAATATTATGATACCCATTGTCATTTTCCTTTAACATGATGTTAATCAGTCATGAAGAGTGCATATAGAAGTGTCATGTTTTACATTGGACAAAAGGAACTGGAGATGCAGTACAAAATGAACCAGGTTGTTGGTCAATGTAGACAGAAGTGTGAACTTATGCAGGCAAAGTTCACAGAGAAGCTAGAACAACTGCACGCTGCATACCAAAAGATGGGTAATAAATGCCAGTTAATGGAACAGGAAATCGAAAACCTAACAAAAGATAAGCAAGAGCTTCAAGAGAAATTCGCAGAGAAATCCAGGTTAGTGTAATGCAGCCAAATCTGCTTTATCTGACATGGGCCTAGTAACTGAATGTTCCTTCCTTTCCAGGCAGAAGAGGAAGCTTGACGAGATGTATGATCAGCTAAGAACTGAATATGAGTCTCTGAAACGTTCAGCCATCCAACCTGCCAGTAACCTCTTCCCAAGAGCTCAGCCAGACTTGTTCCCGGGCATTCCTAACATAGTGGATAGCAGCAACCCTCTCAGACAAGGTAATCTAAGCACATAACTGATTAAATTATATATCTCGATTTACAGTTTAGCTGTATGTAATTCACTCTGAAACATATATTAATTGCATTTATTTGGCTCGTTGGGAGATAATACAAACTTTGTTAGCTTCCTAGCTCTCCAAAAATACAGCTGATTTACTCGTTGCAGGTTTAGTCTTTACCCCTGAAACTCCAGGGCGGAGAGAGGAGTTATGGGCTGCAGCACCACGGCAGCGACGCTCCAACTCTGATACATTTGAAATGTCTGGGGGATCTGCTCACCCCGGAGCGCCTCCACTTGATGGTAGACCCCGAAAACCAGCAGGGCCTGTGTTTGGAGCTGACAAGAACAATCCTTCTGCAGCTCTGCGGAATATCTTAATCTCACCGATGAAGCGCCCTCAGCTCTACCGAAACCGTCCACACATGTTCACGTAATAATCTATTTTTGCTGTACATATATTGATATCTATGTGCAAAATGCTCGAGTTACCTTACCCTGGTTGCCTTATACTTTTGTACACTGATTGATCAAACTGATGTTTTCAGGTTGTAGAATCGGATTGGAAGATCTGAGTGGACATCAGTAAATGCTGTAAAATCAATCAATCAATCTCTCTCTCTCTCTCTCTCTCTTCCTGCGTATATCTGAAACATGTTTACCTCATCAGTTAGAAGTCAGACAAAAAACTTACTAGGGTTGTAGAACTTTTTTGCCAATTGCACAGAAAATGTATGTGCATGAGATCCTTAATCATTTTTACCATTTTCTATGGGAAATCTTGCTTCTGCTGTCAATGTGTACAATGTTCTGAACCGACCATCAGGCGATTTAATTACTGGATGACAAATGACAGTAATGGAGAGTGGTTATATAATACATGGGCCCTATTTGTTTGGGCTTAAAGATAAGCTTAAAAGCAAAAAAGCCAAATGCCAAACAAACGGGTGGCTTTTTGATTGGCTTTTGAAAAAGCCTAAGTCACTTATATAACTATAAGCCATAAGCCTTGTGAGAGGTATTTTTTTAAAACTTTTGTGCGATGGAGTAGACTTTTGTTACTAAACTTTGAAGAAATTACCCACACCGTACCAAGTATATTAGCTTCCATCGCAACCTTCTCCACCCAATTTTTACTCTCCCCTCTCGGCTCCCGCACCCAAGTCGCCTCTAGGGTGATTAGGACTTGACCTCTGGCTGCCGGTGACCTCCGTCCGACGCCCTTGACCTCCATCTACTGCTCGCTATCTCTGCCATGGGATCCCCAAGTTGCCGGTCCTCCTCTTGCTCCCCTCCCCCTCCCCCGGCCGCCGCTGGGTCCTCTTGGCTGCTACCGTCCTCCTCCGGATCCTAGATTGTTGTCTTCCACGTCCTCACTGTCGCTCGCTCAGATGATCTAGCAGTGCGGCTGTACATCCAGATTTAATTAGCACATGGAGCATCAAATGTTTGTATGGCTCAAGAAAGCAGTTTCAAATTTTTTTGGCTCTGTTTTTGTTTCGCAATTTGATCAAATATGATTGTACATTAGCTTTTGTCGATCAGGTCATAATTTCTCGATGAAATGAGATCTTTTGGTATTCAGTTCTGATGATTGCTCTGTGCAACTTTTTTGGAGAGTACATGACAGACTCACACACTAGACACACACCGTACTTATAACACCCAACCACGCACGCACACGTGTGTGCGTCTCGTACACACGTTAGAATTTTTTTGATTAAAGGGGTGTTTATCTCCCCTGATTTCAATTAGTGAAACCAGCCTACAGTATCATCGACAGTACACAGCTATAGCACCATCCACAGTCCTCAGCTACAGTACATCTACAGTCTACTTCCCAGGTGCTTTCCCAAACGGTCACCCATCCCTTTTTTACTCACCACCCAACACGTTCAACGTGCAAGGCTTTAGCCTCCCATAACCAGCTCGCTCATCGATGAGGAACTAAGGTCTCACGATGCGCGGACACTCGTTTTCCCACTAAGCGTGTATGTGTGTGTACCCCTAAAATCAATAGACACTAGCGCTAAGTTTGAAACTTGAACCTTGGTGGGTTAGATGCACACCGACACATGCCAGCTTCCATGCCGTGCTGCAACTTAGATCGACTCAATTAAGCAGTTTTGGTCTGACAGTAAATCCTCATAAGACAAGCAGTTTTGGTCTTGCAAGAGTTCACCTTAGTTGACTTGTCAGGTGCACATTTGTTGTCCAAAGCTGGAGCTTGAAGATTTTTTTTTTTGTCGATATTGATGTATTCTACATAGCTGCTGTAGCGCTGAGTCAGACTCCCGAGAGGTGCCACGAGTACCGCCACAATACTGCCCAAGTCATCAGTTGTGAGATTTTTCAGCTATAGTCTGCCTAAAAAGACCATGCATACTATGACAATAGTATTGCCCATGACTCCATGCATTTTCTGGGCATGTCTGATATTCTCTGGCCCGTGGTCACTGCAATATAGCTTCAGGCAAATGAAAAGTTCAACACATGCTAGCAGAAACTTCATTGCTGATTTGCTGTCCATTCATTTTTTGCTCACAATATAGTAGCAGCTGTTACAGAGACCCCACCATGAGGACCAAGATAAAGATATCGAGTATTGAAGGATACATGTCCCATGCCATACCTTCTAGGTTAACCTAACTGGTGAAGCTACTAAAGTATTCAAATGCTGATCGTGTCATTGAATTTTCCCTACTCTACTGAAGTATTTGTTGTATTTTGAGGGCTATTTTGGTAATTTCTCAATTAGAGAAAAGAAGAAAATGGAAAAGAAAAGAAAATGGTGGGGGCCACTTGTCATTGGGAGGCTTGAGGAGATAAGGGTTGTCTCCAACACAGTGCTCACGATGGGGTTTTTCCCCTTTCCTCTAGTGTGTGTGTGGCACGGGCGGCGGCGGTGCTAGAGGCGCGAGCAGCTCAGGAGCCTCAGGTGCCGGCCATTCGCAGTAGCCGCGTCGTCCCCCTTTCTTCCTCCTCTTCATAAGGCGGTGGTTCCTCTCCTTTTTTCTTCACACCCAAAAATCAGTGAGCAATCCCCTCTTTTGGTTCTTCTTCTTCCCGATTTGTCTTCGGATTTTTTGGGGATTTTGAGCTACTATGCCACCGTCGTTGGACCAGGCGCCATCGGCAGTGAGGTGGTTTCCCCTCCTCCTTGCGCATCTCATTTTTCCCCTCTTGCTTCCTCTTCTCTGTTGAGGTGCGGTGAGGGCTTGAATTTGCACCGATTGGAGGTGAGAACCGACCGGCTGCTTGATCTTGGTGTGGGAGAAGAACTTCGATTCCTTGCTGATTGGTGCTATGTGGGTGCATTCGGTCGGTGCACTATGATTTACTCTTGTGCGGCATTTCTCTATACCTCAACTTCGCAATTTTGGTGTATCCTGGATTGCGAATTGGCATTCTATCTCCGAAGACCTTGTCGGTTCAAATGTGGCACAGTGGGGCGATTGGTTTTCTGAGTCAGCGCCTTCGGCGTGCCTTGCCTGGTTTACTGCTCGGTGGCTTTGAGTGCCATCCGCATCGTGAGTGTTGTTGTTTTTCATTTTCTGCATTATTGTACTAAAGTGTGCTGTGCTTGTTGATTTTACATTATGTAATTTTAACTAGTACTGGGAGTTGGTTTAGTAATGTTGTGGGCTTGGATTAGTGCTTGATGAGGACAATTGTCATATTATGAAATTGAATTGATAACTAGATCAAACTTGAGCTAATTGTGTTGCTTACTATTGTCACTTTGCCAACTCTAGACCATTTTATTTTATTTGTCAAATCCTTTGTAAATTCCTATGCAAAACAATGCCATAGACTCAATTCTAAATCATAGTTTGAATAGTTTGGCTAAAATCCCTAAATTCAATATTTTTGTCTAAGCCTTGGCTAAGAATAAAGTTTTCCAACGTGTTCTAGTTCATACTATTGTACCAAGTAGATTTTTAACTAAGGTAACAAGGGATGGCTAATTAAATGACAAAATTGGCTATACAATTGGCTATACAAAGGTAAAGGGATTAACTAGAAATTTAAAACAAGAATTTAAATTAAATTGAATATAAATAAGCATGTAATAATAATTTAAATAACTTAAAATAATGAGATCAAATATGATCAAAGGATGTAACTTGCCTTGCTCAATTAATTGTTCTTCTGAAATAGCGTTAAAATCTGGTTCTCTGAAGTTGTCGAAATCTATACGTGAAAACAAGTCAAATTCAAACAAAATTCAAATAAACACCAAATTAAATAATTTAGGTTCTATGGGATATTGAATTTATATGAATTTATAAATTGGAATCACTTGAATCGAAGCTCGAGCGAAGGAGAACGGGCTCTCGGAACATTCAAATTCACATGAAATGATAGAAATTTGGAAAATTAACAAAGGAAGAATCCAACATGGCCGGCGGCGAATTGTTGGGAAATTCAAAATTCCATTTGAATAGAAAGGTAGATAATGTTTAAAGGAACATGTGGGTAAAAGGGCTCACAAAATACCCAACGGATGAAGAGAACGAGCTTGACGAAATTCTCACTGGGCTTAGGGAAGAAGAGGTGCTCGGTGGTGCTCTAGCGAACTTTGGGTGAAACTGAACCGAGGTGTTGTAAAGAATATCTTGAGGATACTCTAGTAAAAATTTGATGATCAATGGTTGATAGGATAGGCCGGGAAGAGCTCGCCGAAGATGTCGCGGGAGTTGGGAAGAAGAGGTGGTCGTTAGTGCTTTTGTGGCTGCGGTAAACCAATAAGGAAATCAAAATTCCACTTGAATAGAAATATGGAGAATCTCAAGATGAACTCATCAGTAAAATTTAGTGCACAACGGAGCAATGGATGAGGAGATCGAGGTCGCCGAAGTGCTCTTCGGATTTGGAGAAGAAGGGCTAACAAAGGGAGCTTGGGGGGGGGGCTTTGGCCAAAACTGAGCGAGGGCTTTGAGGGGAATAGGATTGAGAGACTACGGTTCAATTTATAGGGGCAAAGGAATAATGGTTTGGCCAGAATTGATCGCCAATGTTATGGCTGGAGTTAAGGCTGTGGCGATTACTCTTCCGACGGGAATATTCTCGACAATAGTTATTTTCTTCTAAAAATTCCAAAAGACCCTAATAATTCAAAAAAACCATTCAACTCTGAAGAATCCAAAAACTTAGATACTAAATACAACATTTTGAGTTCAAATAAAAAAATAAATAGTAAAAATAATAATTTTGTTGTTACGCAGTAATTATTTTTAAAATGGTGAAAATTTGTTTAAACTTGAAACATAGTAATATAGCGCTAACAATTCTATAAATTTTCAAAGTAGTCAAATAGGGAATTTTGAGCTTAAATAAAATATTTTCAACACAAATTTAGTTTTTATTTGTGAGCATTAATTTATTTTTAATTGCTATAAATGATAAGAAAACAAAAGGACTTTTAGAAAATAGAGTTCCAAAATTTTGAACAAATTCATACAAAATCCCTGAATAATTTTGAACTTAATAAAATTATTTCCATTTTATTTTTTTTATTTTTCACATATTTTTTTAATGTCTAGAAAATAGGAAAAACCTTTTTAAATTCTAGAAAATTTTAAGAAATTAGTTAAATTTTCATTTTTTAACTTTAAATCCGACAAAATCCTAGAAAACCATGTAATTTTTTGCATTAAAATCCAGGAAATTCAAGAAAAACCATGAAAACTCTTTTAAATTTAGAAAATCCAATAAAATTATAACTTTATTAATTTTAATTTTGGTAACAGAAATTTGGGATGTTACAGCCCACTAACTTGCCTAACTGAAGGAGCTCCTTTCACACGGTCTTCATCGATAGTATCAGTAACTCTCGGAGCTTCGGCCATTGTGTGTGTCGTGTTGTGCCTAGAGTCCCCGACTTCTTCTTCAGCATCACCACCGCATTCTTGTTCAACCGCCGATGCAGGAGTGAGCTTGGCATATGCCTAGGCTAGAAGGACCAAATCGCACCATTCCTCCCTCGCCCTGCGTACATATAACTGCTATAACTTTGTTCCCTTGAGCTGCACTGACTTCCAATATGTGCCCTGTGCTGCTCGGTTGGTAATGCAATTCAATCTTAGATCATGCACAACATGGTCCAAATCGAATGTGTGGAACAACCACCGCATCACAGCACCCTATGTACGCTGCTCTAGTCTTGTTAGGGTCATAGTAGCCAAAATAACGCAAATCAATCCCCTCGAGACCCTCAAGAATAATCCTCTGACCGTAGTAAATTTTAAAATTGGTGGCGTCCGATATATTTGACGTATTGCATCGTAAATAAGATTTTCACGATTAACCACATATCTAAAACTAAACTACCCACTGAAAAGGATTATGTACAACATACTACATTATGTAACCTTATATCTAAAACTATGTAATCCATTCAGTTTAAAAAAATTACCTGAAAAGTGAACGACCGGATGGGCAGCGCTTCGCTAGCTTCTCTCCTCCCCTCTACTCCTCTCCCTTCCCTCCCCTCTTTCTGTTTTTTTTTAATAAAAGTGAGTTATACTAGAATTTTGGGGTCTTTTATAGGGTAAATTGTCCCACTATTTGGAATGGCGACAGGGACTTACGGGATCTCTATCGCCATTTGAATGGAGATTTTTCTAAATTTTAATATTAAATATTTTAGGGACTCGTGGGATCCCTGTCGCCATTTGAATTGACGATTTTACTAAATTTTAATACTAAAAAATTTAGAGACTTGTGGGATCCTTGTCACCATTTGAATTGACGATTTTCCTAAATTTTAATATTAAAAAAATTTAACCGGAGGATCATGTCGCCAGGTGAAATGGCGACAAGGTTCTGTTACCAGTTGGAGGGGCGATAGGGCTATGTCGCTATTTCAACTAGCGATAAGGCCATGTCGTGACCTCTCTGCACTGTTCTAGGCTAATGTCGCTCTTTGAAATGGCGACAGGATAATTTTATCATTTCGAATGGCAATAGTAGGGTAGTTTTGTTAAAAAAAATAACGACTATATTTTTTTTGGTAATTTTTTTAAAATAATATTATTTTAAAAAAATCGCAAAATGACTAGATCAACATCCAGGGATAAATGTCACATCACCCGCATATGATAATTCAAAAACTCGCTTAGGGCATGTACAATGGTACAGACAGCTACTGTTTGTAGCAACTCTCCATATCACCTATAAATAGTACTAAGGTCAGCTCATACAATAGTTATATTTTTCGTTGTCTTTGTAGATCACATAATCTTTTAATGTTTTTATAGACCTAAGAAATGTGGTTGGATTATCTCTTTGGTTCTGATGATACAGTCAGCTATAGGATTGTAGACATCATATTTCTCTCTCTTTATTCTCTTTTATCTATATTAGTTTAAATCAAACGTGTAGAGACTATAGACAACTCATGTAACATGACCTTACATGCCGCTCCGTGCTAGTTCAGAGCGACAGTCAGCCACGCAATGCCAAGAATTCGGCGAAAACAGCCGCATAATCCAAACAGATAGCGGTGAAAGCGGTGCTAGTTGGCTTATTTTAAACATGAGAATTACTCCCAAATTCAATCGAAAAGTAAAGGCTACAAATATCAAGATAATAATGTGAATAAACCACTCCCACAAGAAAATATAAGTCAATAGCCGAACCACATGATTCATTATTATGTATATCTCCACATGTAAATAAAGGGATCATAAATTTCTCACAAATCAACGATCCTCGAAAACGTTAAGAAGCATGGTGAAGCGCGACAAGTCATTGTCCCAAAGAACAATTGCGCACTGCCTAGCCACGGGATCCCAAGCATCTAGTTCCTGGAGATACGACACCACTTGTCCCTAGCTTGTGGCAAGCTGAGCAACGAACTCGAGGTCCGGGAGAGTGCAGCGTAGTAACACCGAGGAATCGTGCACGTTGGCCAAGCGAACACGACTAATAGAGAAGCCTAACAGAGCACACGACAATATCTCAAGCAGCAGTACCACCGAATCGCCTTCGCGTTGGGAGCCTGGACGAAGCCGAGAAGCGCCCACGCACGCAGGAGCCCATGCACCGTCAAGGAGCGCTGCTCTGCACGTCCAGGAGTCACTCGGCCAACCTGCACAGCTGTAGAACCTCGCGATTGCCTGCTGCGACGGAGTCCTACAGAATCAACTTCCTCAGCTGCAGCAGCAATCGTAGTGCTATTTTTTAGGAGGATATGTGCACGCGTGGGGATGAACCTGAAAAGGATTTAGCTACATTTGGAGGAAGAGCTCGTGCATTAATTCTTAGAGAAGACATCGAAAGAATACAGATA
The DNA here is from genome assembly GCA_036346255.1 of Ampelocalamus luodianensis. Lineage (NCBI taxonomy): Eukaryota > Viridiplantae > Streptophyta > Magnoliopsida > Poales > Poaceae > Ampelocalamus > Ampelocalamus luodianensis. Next base: position 56,194,379 of record CM070628.1, read on the forward strand.
GGTTACACTAGTTCAGATTAAAAGTTCTACCGCGTAAACTAGAAAGCCATGTGAGTAAGAGATCATAGATCGTTATCACTAGACACACAATGCAGCGGAAGTAGAGTTAAAGTGGCCAATTCAACGTAGCATACATTGGTGTAGTAGAAGTAGTCGATCGTCCTCTGGTCAACCGTCTCCTCATTGTGATCAACCCGATCAACACCGCAGTTGCAGCAGCGCTACTACCGAAGTCCACATGTCCAGGGATGAAATATTGTGCGTCGGTGTGCTAGCACCAGCGCACACGACAAGGGCTCTGAGAGTTGGCAGCTTGGGTTTCGATGGGTGTGTCTCGGGATACATCCTTTAGCCCCGCGTCTCTCTTTATGTAGCCTCCAATCGGATCCTTATCCGATACGAGTAGAGATCGTATCTCACTCGGAGACTATCATCTAGACCCTTATCATCTCAACACGTTAAGTGCGTGACCATGTAGGTTCATGTATATTCGGCCATGGGTTGAAAACTCCTTCCTGGTCTATTAGTCGGTAGCGGTCCCTAGCAGGACATAGCGACTCCCAAATATGCATAAAGATTATATTGGACGAACCTATATAGTGATTATGTACCTATCCCTTTGCCTTACGATACCAGATCGAACTCAAGGTGAGAAGCGTGCCATCCTTTGATAGCTTGATCCTTAACTCAAATCTGCAGTGGATTACTCAGTTATGATTAACTCCTCAACCACATTCGGCATGGCCATGCACTTCTTTAATCCAACTACATCGAGGGGCTCAGAGATATCTCTCTCGTTATATAGAAGGAGCAAATTCCATCTTGATCACTCACATTCATTCATATGTTTCATAGTAAACCCGAGAGCTACCTTTATGGTCACCCAGTTACGGAGTAGTGTTTGACAACTCCTAAGTAAACTATTACACATGTAGGAAACTATGACAATCTCAGGTCTAAGGATTCTACATACACTATGTGTGAGACCAACTGATGGTACTTAAGAATATAATAATTCCCGCAGTGTCTCATGGTAGGTCAATCCAACATCATATTCTCTAATATGTGTTTATATTATTGATTTGATATCCCTATATTCATGATCCGTGGAACATGATCATCATTAAATACAGTGTTGATCTATAAATCATAATTATCACACATAATGATATAAGATTAGGGATAATTTTAGAATAACATCAAAACATGAATAAAGAATTCCACGAACAAGTCATATACTTGTTGATCAATGTGAAAGACATTTATTCAGGGACAAAATAACATATTATTCAAAAGATCATAAACATAGAAGTGATATATGTTGGGAAGCAGGTAGGCTACACTAGCGCAAATTAAAAATTCTACCAGTAAACCAAGATCACTGCGATTATAGATCACGGTCTTACCACTAGACGCAGTGCGGAAGTTGATGCAGACACGTCGGGCGGTGTAGTCGTACTCGGATTGATGCGATGCGTCGACGGCGCAGTAGTCGTACTACTTCCTCGTCCTCGTCGCGGCGTCCACGTCTGACTCCTTTCTTGCGGTTCGTCCCAACGCCACGATGCAGCGCCCAAAGGTATCCACACGCACGGGAGGAAGCGGCGCGCGCTGGACTACTAGATCGCGCGGCGACTAGGGCGTGGGAGGGGTGGCGGCCGTGGTTTGAGGATGTCACGAAAAACTCAACCCTCAACGCGCCCCGCCCTCCTTTTATAGGCGATCCTTATAATGGGCTTCTACGAATAGAGGCCCATTAGGACTCAATGCCTGATCTAATTTAGATCCAATCGAATTAGGCTTCAGCCCCTTAAGTGTGTGACCCTATGGTTCACATATGTTTAGACATGACGCGAGTACACATACTTGGTCAATAGTTGGTAGCGGCCTCTAGCAAGACGTGCCAACTCCTAAACATACGTAAAGATCATATCGGACGAACCATCACAACGTTATGTACATGCCAATCCCTTTGCCTCACGATATTCGATCGAGCTCCAAGTGACCACTCTTTTCGATCTGTGATCCGAATCCCTTACTAGGTTAACTCTTAACCTTAAGTAGCATGGCCATGCATTTCTGGATCTGATCACTCGAGGGGCCCAGAGATATCTCTCTCAGGTAGAGAGGGGCAAATCCCATCTCGACTGACCATGCCTCGCAGCATGCTTCATGACAAACCCGAAAGCTACCTTTATAACTACCCAGTTACGGAGTAGCGTTTGATAGCCCCTAAGTAGGTCGATTCACATCTCAAGTACATCGACAATCTCGTGTCTAAGGACAAGGCGTACACATTGTGTAGAGAGAACCATAAGAATAATTACTATGTCTCATGTTGGGTCGGTCCAACCCCATGTTCTAAACATGTGTCCACATTATTGGTTTGACATCTCCATGTCTATGACCTGTGAAACATGGTCATCAACCGATACATGTGCTAATCCATCATTCACGTGTGTCCTCACATGAACTCCGACTAGGGACAACTTTAGAATAACCATACAAGTAAAGAGTTTCACAAACAAGTCACATACTTGTTAATCAACACAAAGGCAATATTCAAGGAACATTTATTAAATCATGGATACAATGAAATATCATCATCAATATGATTGCCTCTAGGGCATATCTCCAACAGTCTCCCACTTGCACTAGAGTCAATCTAGAAGATATCTAATACCCATAGCTCTTGTGTGCGCCTCATGCTTAGGCTGTGGAGAGGCTTCGTCAAAGGATCTGAAATATTCAAATCCGTGTGTATTTTGCATATCTTTAAATCTCCTCGATTAAGGATCTCTCGAATGAGATGAAACCATCCGCAGTATGTGTTTGTTCTTTTGGTGATTCCTCGGCTCCTTGGCTTGCATAATGGCCCCTTTGTTATCACGATAAAGATCCAGAGGATCGCACGCACTAGGAACCACACCTAGTTCGATTATGAACTTCCTTATCCAAACACCTTCCTTCTTTGCTTGAAGCCGCAATGTACTCGGCCTCCGTTGTAGAGTCGACAGAATCTCTGCTTGGAACTCTTCCAACTTACCGCACCACCGTTCAAAAGGAACACAAAACCCGATTGCGATTTGTAATCATCTTTGTCGGTTTGGAAGCTTGCATCGGTGTAACCATTTACAACGAGCTCTTCCTCACCTCCGTAGACTAGGAACACATCCTTAGTTCTTCTCAAATACTTGAGGATGTTTTTAATCGCTGTCCGATGACTCTCCTGGATCGGCACTGTATCTGCTCGTAACACTTAGAGCATAGGAAACATCTGGCGAGTACACATCATAGCATACATGATAGATCCAATGGCGAAGCATATGGAATCTTACTCATGCGATCTCGCTCATCGGTTGTCGAAGGACACCGAGTCTTGCCAAGATTTATGCCATGAGACATGGGCAAGAACCCTTTCTTTGCCTCCTCCATGTTGAACCGTTTCAACACTTTGTCAATGTAAGTACTCGGCTTAATCCTATTAGCCTTTTGATCTATCTCTATAGATCTTAATACCCAAAATATATGCCGCTTCCCTAAGTCCTTCATTGAGAAACTATTTTTCAGTGAGGTCTTAACGGACTCGAGCATAGGAATATCATTTCCAATCGGTAATATGTCATCTACATATAAGATTAGAAATACGAGTGAGCTCCCACTTGTCTTCTTGTAAACACAAGATTCTTCTTCGTTTTGATGAAGTCAAACCCTTTGACCACTTCATCAAAGCAGATGTTCCAACTCCGAGATGCTTGCTTCAATCCATAAATGGATTTTGAAGTTTGCATACTTTTCTAGCATTGTTTGGATCGACAAAACCCTCAGAAATTTGTATCATATACGTCCTCGGTTAAATTTCCATTAAGGAAAGCCGTTTGACATCCATCGCCATATCTCATAGTCGAAATATGCGGCAATAGCTAGAATGATCCGTATTGATTTAAGCATCGCTACGGTGAGAAAGTCTCATCGTAGTCAACTCCTTGAACTTGCGAAAACCTTTGCGACAAGTCGAGCTTTATGGATATGAACATTTCCATCCATATCAATCTTCCTTTATAGATCCATTTGCACTCTATGGTTTTAACACCATCAGTAGGTCAACCAAATTCCAAACTTGATTGTCTCCCATGGATGCTATCTCGGATCTCATGGCACTATGCCATTTCTCAGTCTGGGTCCATCATTGCTTCCGCATAGGTCGTAGGCTCATCATTGTCTAACAATAATATATCTCGCGCATTGCGAGCCTTTCCGAACCGTGGTGGTGGTGCTTCCTTTGCCATGGGTTCCTCAACGTTACGCCACATGGGCATCATTCGTCGAGTCTTCCCGATTGGTTCATCTTGAACTTCTTCAAGTGCACCGTTCTTCCACTTGTCTCCCTATTGAGAAACTCTTTCTCTAGGAAAACACCACTTGACGACAAACACTTTGCCCTCTAGTCGGTTGTAGAAGTAATATCCAAAGGTTTCCTTCGGATATCCCGAAAATGCATTTATCCGACTTGGGTGTGAGCTTGTCAGATGTAGTAGTCGCTTGACAAACGCCTCACATCCCCAAATCTTTAGAAAAGACAAGCGTGACTCTTCGGTCCATATCTCATATGGTGTCTTAACTACTGATTTAGGCGGTACCTATTAAGTGTGAAAGCTTTGTTTCTAGAGCGTAACCCCAAAGGATAATGGTAAATCGGCGGCTCATCATCGATCGAACCATGTCCAACAAGGTCCGATCGCGCGCTCGGATACCCCGTTTCTTTGAGGCGTTCGGACGGTGTTAGCTGTGGAACAATTCCGCAACTCTTGGATGATTGCTAAATTCATGACTCAAATACCGCCACCACGATCGGATCGCGAGCCTTAATTTTCTTGGCACGTTGATTTTCAACCTCATTCGGAACTCTTTGAACTTTTCAAAGTTTGGACTTATGCTTCATTAAGTAGACATAGCCATATCTACTAAAATCATCGATGAAAGTTATGAAGTAATGAAATCCACCTCTAGCGATCGTGCTCATTGGTCCACATACATCGGTATGTATGATTTCCAACAAGTCGACGCCTCTCAAAAGAACCTTTGAAAGGTGATTTGGTCATCTTACCAAGCAAACAAGCTTCACATGTCTCGTATGATTCAAAATCAAGCGAAGTTAGAAGACCATCGACATGGAGCTTCTTCATGCGCTTTTCATATGTGACCCAAGCGACAATGCCAAGCGTGGGTGGGATTCAAATCATTAGGTCGAAGTCTTTTAGCATTTATGTTAAAGATAGGCGCATCATCAAGATTTAAAATAAATAACCCATTCACAATGGGCGCAAAAGCCATAAACATTTCATTTTTAGAGATCAAACAACCATTGTCTTTACTTGCAAATGAATAACCATCTCTCATCAAACATGAGGGGGATAAAATGTTTCGACTCATACTAGGAACATAATAACAATTATTCAATTCCATAATAAATCAAAAGATCATAAACATAGAAGTGATATAATCATCTCTATGATTGCCTCTAGGGCATATCACTAACAATCTCCTACTTGCACTAGAGTCGATTATGCAAGTATCTAATACCCATAGCTCTTGTGTGCCTCATGCTTTGGCTACGGGAGAGGCTTTGTCAATGGATTAGTAATATTTAAATTCATGCGCACTTTGCATATTTTCACATCACCTCTATCAACAAACTCACGAATAAGGTGAAAATGCTGAAGTATGTGATTGGATTTTTTATATGATCTAGGCTCCTTGGCTTGCACAATGGCTCCACAATTATCACAATAGAGATCTATTGGACTACAAGCACTACAGACCACACCCAACTTAGAGATGAACTTCTTTATCCAAACCGCTTCCTTTGCAGCTTTAGAAGCCGCAATATATTCAACCTCCATTGTAGAATTAGCAACCGTCTCTTGTTTGGAACTTTTTCAGCTCACTACTCCTCCATTAAGATAGAACACAAACCCAGACTGCGATCGAAAATCATCTTTATCGGTTTAGAAGCTAGCATCAGTGTAACCATTTACAACTAGCTCTTCCTCACCTCTATAAACAAGGAACGCATCCCTAGTCCTTCTTAAGTATTTCAGGATATTCTTTACAGCTATCCAGTGACCTTCACCTAGATCTGACTGATATCTGCTCATAACTTAGAGCATATGACACATCTGAGTGTGTACAAAGCATAACATACATGATAGACCCAATAGTAAAAGCATATGGAATCTTACTCATCCGGTCTCGCTCATCAGTGTCGAAGGACACTAAGTCTTGCTAAGACTAATACCATGTGACATAGGTAAGAAACCCTTCTTGGAATTCTACATGTTGAACTACTTCAACACTTTGTCATTGTACATATCTTGATTTAATCCAATTAGCCTTTTAGCTCCATCTCTGTCACATCCCCAATTTAATAAAGTGGTTAATTATGCATCTCATGAGCATGCATCTTATTTTTAAACTTTTTGTGTACCTATTGTACTTGGAAAATCTCAAAATATAAATGAAACCTACACTTTAAATTGATCTCCAAACTAGAAACCGAAATTAATGCTACTGAAAAACCTCTGAAAATAATTTATTCAAATACTATATTAATTATCATGAATTAATATAATTTTTCCCAAATTTTTGGGACTCGTTTGAACCCTAAGAAAATTCAAACACTATTAAAAGACCTAGTTTAAGTTTGAATTTATATATCACAAATTATATCATGAACAGTGGGGTTCAATAATTTTTATGGACACTAGGTTATCTCAGGAACCCCCACAAATAATTTCATGATTTTAGGAAATTTATTTCTATTTTTAAACCCCTGGTCAAAGTAGGAAAAGCAAATTAAGTATCAGTCAACCCTAGTACTATTCCTCAGGCCCGAACCAGACCTTGACTCGAGTCCGACCCGGTCTCTTGACTCGGTCGAGTCGACTAATTGCACCTCGCTTGTGGACCTTGGATCTAAGATCAACGGCCCGGATCGCCTACCCTTCGGCCGGTCAGATTGCACTCAGCGATCCAAGTCGTCGCGGGGATCCAACGGTCACGTGGACTCACTTGAACTCAACTCGGCGCGCGTTGAGTCGGCCGACATTGTGGGTCCGCCCTGCCGGGCCTTCTCCTACCTCCCGTTGCGGCGCGAGAGCTAGCGCCACGCGCTCGCGCTGCTCGGCGAGCACAAAGAACGGCGATGCTCGCGCCAGTGAATCCACCGCCCAATTGACCATCCACAGAGTTCCGGCAAGTGCGCGCCTGCCTTTCGTCCCTCGGTCGACTTAAGTAACCCCGACGCCTCATTCTTCCCATCTTTCCTCTCGGAGTGCGAGGAAAGAGAGGCTTGTTCTTGCTCTCTTCACGGTGAGTTTTCCTCCGTGTGGTTTCCCTCACCTCCACGATCCATGCGGTTCCATTTTTGCTCATCTTGGACCTTGGTTCCTCTTGTAGCTCCGGACCATTACCGTGCTCGGCATTTCGAGCACGCTTGCAGAGAACTTCATGTGTTCTCCATTCCCGGTGAGTTTTATCCCCACCTTTGCGCGTCATATGGTGCATTGGGGTATCCTGAAGAGTTTCCCTCAATTAATTTCTTTGGTGCTTCACAGGAGGCCGCTGAGTTCGGAGTTTCCCTTGGATCGGCCGTCGACTTTGTCCTTCGTCTCGGCTCATTGGTAAGCCTTGACCGATTCTTATGCTCATGAAGCATCCTCACATGGTCTTTGAGCTATCCCTATCACTCACTCCTCTTCGTTTTGCTCCAGTCGTCTTCTCCACGAGAAGCCGTGCCGCCGCCGTCACCTTCTCCGACACCGGTCAGGCTCCTGTCATCTCCAAGCTTCCCCGAGCGTCCTTCTTTGCTCAGGTAGCTTCCCTGGACCTTTGTGGTGCTAAGGCACCCGCTTGTTTGGGCTTTGCGGAGTTCGTTTTCGTATCTCCACTGTTGGCCGAAGCTTTAGCTCCGCCCATCTCCGGCTAGCCGCCGTTTGAGCCGCCGATCGTCGCCACCACCCTAAGGTGCGCATGACTATTGCGGCTCCGTTCTGAGCTTTGGTCGGCGCCCTCGTGGACGAAAGCACCGGCAAGCCGCCAGGCAAGCGCGGCCGACGCCGCTGTTGTCGGTTTCGTCCGGCAAAGCACTGTAGCACGGCGATTAGAGTAAATGACATGGCTAAGTACTGAGGTTAAGAATCAATCTATCGCTTACATGTGGGGTCACAATTAGAAAACGGTTGGGTTAATTAAGGGCTTGCAGAGTTTGACATGTGGGCCTGATGGCGGTAAGTGGAAGCGTAGATGGTGAAGTATGTTTTGATTAAGGAAAAGCGTATTCTTGATATGCTTAGAATGAATTTGCACGTTCGTAAAGTAGAAGACGTATTTCTGGAAATACGCTTTCGGCATGTGTTCGGCTGGGCGGGGTCAAAGTTGACCGAGTCAACACTGGTCTTCGGGGCCCGCCCGTCAGCGACTGCGGCTAGCGTGAGGACGGTAGAAAAAGTGTTAAATACTTTATGAAATTCGGAATCTATTAACATATACACTGAAAATTGGTATTAACTTATAAAATGCATAACTAAATCATTTTAACTCCAAAATGAATGAAACCACTTCTGATAATTTTCATATTTAATGAACTTTATATTAAAATTGGTTTCAAACTTGTCCCTGTAACAGAGAGCATTACTTTGGAAAATGAGCTATTAACACTATTATTGTTACAAAAGAAAACACTAATAACTTTGAAAATTCATAACTAAATCATGAAAACTCCTTTTGGAGCAAACCCAACTGTTTTGAACTTATAATAATATTGCCTATTTACCCATGTAATCCATGTACTCACTATTGTTCTACAAAATTTCACTTCATAATTAAATTACATAAATAAAGGCTTATTGAAATCTGAAATTCAAACCACCATAACTTTCACATACTAAATCAAAATGAAATAATTCTTTCACCAAAAACCACCTTAAATCATGACTCAGCTACTGTAGAAAAATCATGCATTTTGAGCATTTTGAATTTTGAGGTATTTCTCGATGTTTATTAGATTGCATTTATATAGATTCGAGCCTATTGATATCGACTCCTACGCGACCGAGAGTGAGCAATTACTTTTCCAGCAAGGCAAGCATCCTTTGAACTTTCTTTTTGCATCATATTTGATCCCAAATTTGTTAGGATAGATGCAATGATAATTGCTTGCATGATAGTCTTATATTGTCGCTATTTTTGTTATGAATGGTTAGACACATCCTATTATCTTGTCATTGAGGCTATCCATGAATTATTCCATTACTGAAATGCTATGATAGGATGAGTGAAGTAATGTTGTTCGAGTTTGCTTAGTCATGCAAGTCTAGAACCGGTAGCTCGATTGTCGGGAATAGCCCGCCAATTATGGGACAAATATAACTCTCATTATATACTTTTGTTTCAGATCTTCGTATCTGTTTTATAAGTGAGATTTTGTCATTTTCAAATGAGCTTTTAGTGCGGACAAGTGTTGGTTAGTGATGGTGCCTTCGTGCACGAGATTTGGGTATGTGGTTTGGCTTATGCGGACAATTAGGACCGAACTTTGGGTTGTTGCGATTCAAGCAAAACCCGTGCTATCACCGTGGTATATGGGTGCCGTATGGTTAAGTAGGGGAAGATTTTATTGTGTTGAGTCCCACGGTGGTGAAATTGTAAGGGCATGGGACCGTGAAATCCGTGTTCCTTTTTGGCCGATAGGATGGGGCGTTAACGTCTTGTGTTTCCTAGGATATATAGGATGGGCGTTAGCGTCTTGTGTTTCCTAGGAGCCATGGGTTGAGGACTTAGCTCAATGGGATCTTCTTGCTAAAAATGACCGTATCTTGATTTATCCGGCATACCATAGGAAGTATGCTATATTCGGAGGCATCCGGAGGCTTACGGGCTAATCAAGTCGTGTGGGTAAGTAGTACACCCCCTGGGGTATAATCTATTCGAATAGCCGTGTCCACGGTTATGGACGACACCGCTTGAAATTTGTGGTGCTTATTGTTAGACTTGAAATTAAAATTGTGGTTATAACTTGGTATCGTTATGAATGGGATGTTCATGCTTATTGTTGTATCAAAGTGGACCGCCACTTTGTTGTTAGTATGATTCATTTGTTATTGAATTCATTACTTATTCACATGCTTTATTTCTACTTCAAACCTGATTTTGAAATGGCACGTGAAAAACTAGTATGTGTAGGTTGTTCGGTATTGCGTCGTCTTCGCAAAACTAAGCCAATATGAGCCCTTCCTTTGAATGACCTTATGCATAATTATTTTTATTTGTGTAAGACTTGCAGTACTCTTTGTACTCGGCGGATGTTCTTGGCTTTTACGGTGAGGGCGATTTGAAATCGACGAGCTTGTCGGTGTCGATTTAAGCGACACCGATGAGTAGTTTGCTATCATCTAACTCCCAGTTGGTTGCCGATGGGTTGTGTGGCATACCACTGCTGGCCTTTTGGTTTATTCCCGTATTTCCGCTGCTACTTAACACTTTCCTTTAAATTTGGCCGGTCGGCCACTTGTATTAGATGTAAAATTGGAACTATGTTGTATGTCTTTTGAACTATTAATGTATGGATGTTGTATGGATGTGATCAACGTTGGATGAGAGTATGCTTATATTGGTCGCTGATCTTGGGAGCCAATATAAGTCATATTCGCTGTTCATGGCTTCCTATTTAACTCACTAAGTGTAGCGCTTGACTTGTTGGAGAACCAACAATCATGTAGTGCTTTCATGAGAGGAGCGCGCATGATCGTCGGGGCTCTAGTTTGAGTTAAGTCTCTCATTTAGATGGAGTTAAGTTGGAATCCATTCTCTGGAGATCTAGAGTTATGTCCCTAAGACCTTGATTAGTCTCGGTCTTATGGAGATAACTCCGGGGTCCCCACAGCGTTGGTATCAGAGCCATACTGACTGTAGGTTAGAGATAGCACTAGCGTTAGAGTTAGTAAGCCTCCTTGAGTCAAATTATTTTTGAAATTATCAAATTAATTTCAGAAAGTTTAAGTTAGGAATATCTTTTATTCCTCATCCCTCCTAGTATCTTTTCTTACCCTATTTCTATTTTTAAAGAAATCTTACCTTATTGTTCTTGCTTTTAGATGAGTCGCCAATACAGTCAAAGAAACTCAAGTGAACGTGGATGGATACAGCGCTTCTCAGGAAATGATGTGGAGGCGAACTTCACCTATCAGCCATCTTCGCCATCTATCGCGCGACGGGGCGGGCATGGAGGAATACTTGGCTGTGATCAACATCATCGCGGGCGAGTCACGGGAGTATCCCATATTGTTTCGAGCACGTGGCGCCGGAGGCCATGGCTCACAGAAGTGGCGTGTGGCTATGAGCCATCTCGTTATGATCGGCGGAGTTGTCTCGGCCGCTTACTACCATTTTCCTATGTGCGGCGTGGCACGAGGTGGACACCTTTGCCGGATTGATTTGGGAAGATCCCGAGTTAGGCGATTGGCAAGATTGGTCCATATCATGGACCAAATCCATCGGTGCTGTGTATGAGTTATGCGAGACTCGTCGGCGTCTCGTGGTGGCCCAAAAGCACCTACAACTCATGTGTAACATGGGGATTATTGACCGCCATGTGGTTTATGGCACGAATGAGATTTCCCCATATGCTTAGCGCCACCGATGTACCAGTCTTTCGGAAGTGCGGGGCATGTACCCAACTATGGGGCGAGACGCCGAGTTCGCATGTCGATTGGTTTTGCTCGTACTCGTAGGATGGAACCTCTTGGAGGCCATGTGATAGAGCAAGGCTCCCGTTGCGTCTTCTAATTTTGGAGACCCGATGATACGGATCCCCGAGGCACATCTTACGGGCGAGTTTCGGTAAACTTTGACCGGAACAACATTTAGGATGTTGTAGGCGTAAGCTTTTGGGCAAGCATGTATCTTTGATTTCTGTAATAGGCTAGTAATAATTGAACCCTTAATGTTTCACTTGCAAGAACTATATTTCCGTGGTTGCTTTTAGCCCTCGGCCCTATGAATGTAATTGCTTTGGAAAAATTATGATTTGAAGTCATGAATCTTGTATCGGCTTTAGTGCCTTTATGCGGCCTTTTGGTGTTGTGTTTTGGTGCATTTTATATCATTATGCATGCTTAATTAAGAACTTTGTGCTTGCTGTCCAAAGTTTTATTATTCACACTTTGCCAGCAATCTTGGTCTCTTTTAACATTCCTTGTCACTTGGGATGTCGAGCCCCAACACTCGTGCTAGAGCTCGTAGCGATGGGGATCTCCACCCAGGGCACTCGTTCTGCTGCTGTGAGAACTTTACGCCCGCGAGGAGAGGTGAGCCCTCTCGGCGGCCGTCCGCGGGACAGTTCCTCCGAGGAAGTGCTTCCTCGCCACCTACTATGGCGGAAGTCTTGGCTCAGTCGAGAGAGCAGGATGGATCGGACCAGGATCACGGAGGCTATAGCTCGCAACACTTCTCCTGCTCCTACGGCGGCGGGAGGAGGACATCGAGAGCGTGGGGTCTCGGCGAGTTTGTGAACAAATCCTCCACCTTTGCGGTACTTGGAGACCCTATGGAGGCTGAAGATTGGTTGAGGATGTGGAGAAGAAACTAGCCATTGCTCAATGCACGGGCGTTGAGAGAGTTCTTTTGCGGCTATCGGTGGAAGGCGCCGCTAGTGCGTGGTGGGATAATTTTCCGCCATGCAACTTTGTGAGGGCGTTCCATCATGGAGCGAGTTTCGTGCGGCTTCGGGAGGCCTATATTCTGATGGGGTCATGTCCATCAAGCGGCAGACTTTCTTTCTTTGAAGCAAGGAAGGAAGCATCATCGAGTATCTTGAGTTCAACTCCTTGGCCGCTATGCCCGGATAGCGTCTCACAGATGCTCGCCGCCGCCACGGTTCATGATCGGTTTGGCGAGGAGATGCGGTGGCTTTAGCGTACATGACTTCGAGGAACTTCGGCACATGGTGAACAAGGCCATTTTAGTGGAGCACAAGAGTGTGGGTGTGGAGAGTCGGGAAGAGGAAGAAGGCCGCTCGGTTCTCGGCTAGTGGCGATTTCCTCGGCAAGTGCTGCCGGACCGCCTCGGGCACCTCGTCCTCGAGCTCCGGTGCCATCGAGGTTTCCTATGGCGCTGCACGACCTTCTCCACCTACGAGGGCAGCGACACGGTGGGAGTAAGAACTCCCAAAGCGATGGTACATTCAAGCCTAATGTCACTGCTTTCATTGTGGTCGCCAGGCCACTATGCTTCTTCTTGCCTCGCCAAGCGGCGGGAATGCCGCGAGTTTATCGTGCTCCTACACCACCGGCTGTGGAAAGACCTACACCACCTCCCGGGCAGCATCTACCCCTCCACGGGTCCTGCACGTGGCGAGTGAACCACGTCACGGCGAGGAGGCGGCGGCGCTCGGGCGTCGTTTGGGTACACTTCTTGTTAATTCTTGTCGGCATCGATTTATTTGATTCAGAGCATCTCATTCATTCATCAGAGAAGAATATGCTGCACTTAATCATTTTGAAATACATAAACTTCAGCCACCTTATCAAATCCGATCGCGGGATCGGTCTTCCAAACCGATCAAAGTGCTAGGGCGTAAAAGTGGAAATTCAAAATGTCAACTTCTTGTCAAACTTAATTGTGCTAAAATCAGCGGGTATTGATGTAATCTTGGGGATGGATTGGCTGTCCAAAAACCAGGAAAGATCGATTGTGCTCAGCGGTCTATTTACGTCACTAGTGAAGGCGGCTGATCAAGTCGTTTTGCACCTTACGTGGCGATTCTCATCTCTATGCCTTGGAAGCTTATACCTCTCTTGAACTTGAGAAAGTGCACGTGGTGTGTGAATACCCGGATGTATTCCCGAAGAACTCCCGGGCATGCCTCTGATCGAGAAGTCGAGTTCGTCATCGAGCTTGTACCGTCTTCGCGCCGATCTCAAAGCGGCCATCTGGATGCCTCCTAATGAATTTGAAGAATTGAAGAAGCAACTCCAAGAACTTCAAGACAAAGGGTTTATTAGGCGAGCTCCTCACCTTGGGGATGCCGGCTATCTTTGTCAAAAGAAGGACAAGAGTTTGCGGATGTGTGTTGACTACCGTCCAGTTAAATGAAGTCACTATCAAGAACAAATATCCGCTTCCTCGGATTGATGATTTATTTGATCAATTGAGTGGAGCCAAGTATTCTCAAGGTTGATTTGCACTTGGGTTATCATCAAATTAAAGTTCGAACGAAGACATCCGAAGACGGCATTCTCTACTCGTTACGGGTTGTGCGAGTACCTTGTCATGTCTTTTGGTCGACAAATGCACCGCATACTTCATGAATCTTATGAATTCGGTGTTCATGGAGTATTTGGATAAGTTTGTTGTTGTATTCATTGGCGACATCCTTATCTACTCAAAGTCGATGAAGAACACGAGCAACACTTGAGGATTGTGTTGGAGAAGCTTCGTCAACATCGACTTTATGCTAAATTTAGCAAATCACGAGTTCGGCTTCATGAAGTTAGTTTCTTGGGGCATGTCCTATCCAAGGCGGTATTGCTGTTGATCTAGCAAAGTGCAAGATGTCCTTGATTGGAACAACCGAAACATTCTTGATATTCGCGATTTTCTTGGACTTGCGGGTTACTACCGCAGATTCATCGAACTTCTCCAAAATTGCAAGGCCAATGACTCAACTTCGAAGAAAGAAAAGAAGTTCGAATGGTCGCTTTGAATGTGAGAGAGCTTTCAGATCCTAAAGGAATGCTTGACCAAGGCTCCGATACTCATCTTGCCCGACATTCACAAGAGCTTTGACATTTCTTGCGATCGTCTCGCCTTGGGCTCGATTGTGTTCTTATGCAAGAGGGCGAGTGGTAGCTTATGCATCAAGACAATTGAGACCACATGAGTTGAATTATCCACTCATGATTTGGAGCTCGCAGCGATTGTTCATGCTCTCAAGATTTGGCGACATTACCTCATCGGCAATCGTTGCGAAATCTATACCGACCACAAGAGTCTCAAATATATCTTCACCCAAGCCGATCTGAACTTGAGGCAAAGGAGATGGCTTGAGTTAATCAAAGATTATGATTTTGGACTCCATTATCATCCGGAAAAGCAAATGTAGTTCTGCGATGCCCTAAGCGAAAGTCTCGGTGCAGCTGTTTATCGGTAACTCCCATTTCAAAGAGGCTTGTGTCTGCGATGCAACGTCTGCACTGGAGATAATTGAGGAAGGTTCCCTTGCTGCCCTTAGTGTGAATTTTACACTTGAGGACCAGATTAGAGAAGCCGAAGCGATGAAGAAGTAGCTCGATCCGGGAGGAAGTGAAGCAAGGCAAGGCCAAGTGCTTTAAAGAAGATGCACAAGGCACCTTATGGTTTGGAAACCGGTTGGTGGTGCCTTGCGATCACGCCTTGAGAGAGCTAATTCTCAAGGAGGCCCATGACTCAAGTTTTCTATCCACCGGTAGCACCAAGATGTACCAAGATCTTAGAAGCGACTATGGTGGAGCGATTGAAACAAACACATCGCTCAATTTGTTGCCGAGTGTGATGTATGCCAAAGAGTTAAGGCGAGCATTTGAAACCAGCAGGCACTCTACAACCCCTGCCCATTCCCAAGTGGAAATGGGAAGAAGTTGGCATGGATTTTATCACCGGCCTTCCAAAAACTCAAGCGAGTGCGATTCTATATGGGTGATTGTTGATCGTCGGCGAAGGTTGCCCATTTCATTCTGTCAAGACCACCTACCATGGGGATAAATTAGTGAGCTTTATATCTCCGAATTGTTTGTCTCCATGGTGTACCAAAGGTCATCATTTAGATAGAGGTCCATGATTCACATCTTACTGGAAGTGCTTACATAAAGCAATGGGGACCAATCTATCTTTCAGTTCCGCTTACCACCCACAAACAGATGGGCAGACTGAAAGGGTGAATCAAATCTTGGAAGATCTTCTCCGGGCATGTGTGCTGTCCTATAGCAAGAAGCTGGGAGAAATGTTTACCATTTGCGGAGTTCTCCTACAACAATAGCTTCAATCAAGCATTCAAATGTCACCATTGAAGCATTGTATGGGAGAGCTTGTCGGACACCCTTGAACTGGTCGAAGCGGGAGAGGCCGTTTATGGCCCAACCTTGGTAGAGGATGCGAGAAGAACAAGTTCGTGTCATCCATGACGACTTGGACGGCTCAATCTGTCGAAGTCCTATGCCGACCGTCGTCGTCGTGAGTTGAGCTTTGAGGTGGATGATCATGTCTATCTTAAGGTTTCTCCAATGAAAGGAACACATCGTTTCCAAGTCAAAGGCAAATTGGCACCTCGCTACATCGGACCTTTCAATTCTAGCAAAGTTGGGACCGGTGGCTTATCAAGTAGAGTTGCCACCATCACTTGTGGATGTACATGATATCTTCCATGTTTATGGCGAAGAAGTGTCTTCGCATCCCAACCAAGCAAGCGAGCTGGAAAAACTTGATTTGCAACCCGATCTTTCTTATCGGGAGCACCGGTCGCATTCTTGAGGAGAAGGAGCGCAAGACACGAAATCGCGCAATCAAATTCATCAAGGTTCATGGAGTAACCATCTGAAGATGAAGCAACTTGGGAGCGTGAAGATCAACTACGAGTGGCTATCACGATCTTTTTCCTTCCACTTAAAATATCTTGAATCAAGAAAGGAAAGTTTAAACAAAGCAATGGGAAGGAAAAATGTAATAGCCATTCCTTGTAACCTACCAAGATATCTTGGCACTATCTTTGAAGGAAATCAAGACAACAGATGTTTTGTTTTCTCTTAGAACCTTCTATCCAACTTAGCCCTATCGATCTCGGGGTGAGATTTTTGTAAGGGGAGGTTTGTCACATCCCAATTTAATAAAGTGGTTAATTATGCATCTCATGAGCATGCATCTTATTTTAAACTTTTGTGTACCTATTGTACTTGGAAAATCTCAAAATATAAATGAAACCTACACTTTAAATTGATCTCCAAACTAGAAACTGAAATTAATGCTACTGAAAAACCTCTGAAAATAATTTATTCAAATACTATATTAATTATCATGAATTAATATAATTTTTCCCAAATTTTTGGGACTGGTTTGAACCTAAGAAAATTCAAACACTATTAAAAGACCTAGTTTAAGTTTGAATTTATATATCACAAATTATATCATGAACAGTAGGGTTCAATAATTTTTATGGACACTAGGTTATCTCAGGAACCCCCACAAATAATTTCATGATTTTAGGAAATTTATTTCTATTTTTAAACCCTGGTCAAAGTAGGAAAAGCAAATTAAGTATCAGTCAACCCTAGTACTATTCCTCAGGCCCGAACCAGACCTTGACTCGAGTCCGACCCGGTCTCTTGACTCAGTCGAGTCGACTAATTGCACCTCCGCTTGTGGACCTTGGATCTAAGATCAACGGCCCGGATCGCCTACCCTTCGGCCGGTCCGGTTGCACTCACTGATCCAAGTCGTCCGCCGGGGATCCAACGGTCTACGTGGACTCACTTGAACTCAACTCGGGCGCGCGTTGAGTCGCTGACATTGTGGGTCCGCCCTGTCAGGGCCTTCTCCTACCTCCCGTTGCGGGCGCAGAGAGCTAGCGCCACGCGCTCGCGCTGCTCCGACAGGCACAGCAACGGCGATGCTCACGCCGTGAATCCACCGCCCCAATTGACCATCCCTGGAGTTCGGCAAGTGACGCCGCCTCTGTCCGTCCCTCGGTTGGCCGTAACCCCGAACACCTCATTCTTCCCCATCTTTCCTCTCGGTGCGAGGAAAGAGAGGCTTGTTCTTGCTCTCTTCACAGGTGAGTTTTCCTCCGTGTGGTTTCCCTCACCTCCCTGATCCATGCCAGTTCCATTTTTGCTCATCTTGGACCTTGGTTCCTCTTGTAGCTCCCGGACCATTACCGTGCTCTCGGCATTTCAGGCACGCTTGCGAGAACTTTCGTGTGTTCTCCATTCCCGTGAGTTTTATCCCCACCTTATGCGTCATATGGTGCATTGGGGTATCTGAAGAGTTTCCCTCAATTAATTTCTTTGATGCTTCACAGAGAGGCGGAGTTGGAGTTTCCCTTGGATCGGCCGTCGACTTTGTCCTTCGTCTCGGCTCGGTTTGGTAAGCTATGACCGATTCTTATGCTCATGAAGCATCCTCACATGGTCTTTGAGCTATCCCTATCACTCACTCCTCTTCGTTTTGCTCGATCGTCTTCTCCACGAGAAGCCGTGCGCCGCAAATCACCTTCTCAGGCACCGGTGGGCTCTGTCATCTCCAAGCTTCCCGGCGTCCTTCTTTGCTCGGTAGCTTCCACGGACCTTTGTGGTGCTAAGGCACCGCTTGTTTGGGCTTTGCGGAGTTCGTTTCGTATCTCCACTTTGTTGGCGGCTTTAGCTCGCCCATCTCGGCTAGCCGCCGTTTGAGCCACCGATCGTCGCCGCCACCACCTAAGGTGCGCATGACTATTGCGGCTCCGTTACGAGCTTTGGTGGCGCCCTCGTGGGCGCAAAGCAGGCAAGCCGCCGAGCAAGCGCGGCCGCGCCGTTGTTGTCGGTTTCGTCGACGCAAAGCAACGTACACGGCGATTAGAGTAAATGACATGGCTAAATCGAGGTTAGAATCAATCTATCGCTTACATGTGGGGTCACAATTAGAAAGCGGTTGGGTTAATTAAGGGCTTGCGAGTTTGACATGTGGGCTGATGGCGGTAAGTGGAAACGTAGATGGTGAAGTATGTTTTGATTAAGGAAAAGCGTATTCTTGATATGCTTAGAATGAATTTTGCGTTAAGTAAAGTAGAAGGCGTATTTACGGAAATACGCTTTCGCATGTGTTGGTGGCGGGGTCAAAGTTGACCGAGTCAACAACGGTCTTGGGCCTTGCGTCGTCGATGACTACGACTAAGCGTGAGGACGGTAGAAAAAGTGTTAAATACTTTATGAAATTCGGAATCTATTAACATATACTTTGAAAATTGGTATTAACTTATAAAATGCATAACTAAATCATTTTAACTCCAAAATGAATGAAACCATACGATAATTTTCATATTTAATGAACTTTATATTAAAATTGGTTTCAAACTTGTCCCTGTAACAGAGAGCATTACTTTGGAAAATGAGCTATTAACACTATTATTGTTACAAAAGAAAACACTAATAACTTTGAAAATTCATAACTAAATCATGAAAACTCCTTTAGAGCAAACCCAACTGTTTTGAACTTATAATAATATTGCCTATTTACCCATGTAATCCATGTACTCACTATTGTTCTACAAAATTTCACTTCATAATTAAATTACATAAATAAAGGCTTATTGAAATCTGAAATTCAAACCACCATAACTTTCACATACTAAATCAAAATGAAATAATTCTTTCACCAAAACCACCTTAAATCATGACTCAGCTACTGTAGAAAAATCATGCATTTTGAGCATTTTGAATTTTGAGGTATTCTCGATGTTTATTCGGTATTGCATTTATATAGATTCGAGCCTATTGATATCGACTCCTCTGTGACGAGAGTGAGCAATTACTTTTCCAGCAAGGCAAGCATCCTTTGAACTTTCTTTTTGCATCATATTTGATCCCAAATTTGTTAGGATAGATGCAATGATAATTGCTTGCATGATAGTCTTATATTGTCGCTATTTTTGTTATGAATGGTTAGACACATCCTATTATCTTGTCATTGAGGCTATCCATGAATTATTCCATTACTGAAATGCTATGATAGGATGAGTGAAGTAATGTTGTTCGAGTTTGTAGTCATGCAAGTCTAGAACCAGTAGCTCGATTGTCGGGAATAGCCCGCCAATTATGGGACAAATATAACTCTCATTATATACTTTTGTTTCAGATCTTCGTATCTGTTTTATAAGTGAGATTTTGTCATTTTCAAATGAGCTTTTGGTCTGGACAAGTGTTGGTTAGTGATGGTGCCTTCGTGCACGAGATTTGGGTATGTGGTTTGGCTTATGCGGACAATTAAGGACCGAACTTTGGGTTGTTGCGATTCAAGCAAAACCCGTGCTATCACGCCATGTATATGGGTGCCGTATGGTTAAGTAGGGGAAGATTTTATTGTGTTGAGTCCCACGGTGGTGAAATTGTAAGGGCATGGGACGTGAAATCCCGTGTTCCTTTTGGCCGATAGGATGGGGCGTTAACGTCTTGTGTTTCCTAGGATATATAGGATGGGCGTTAGCGTCTTGTGTTTCCTAGGAGCCATGGGTTGAGGACTTAGCTCAATGGGATCTTCTTGCTAAAAATGACCGTATCTTGATTTACCGTAGGCATACCATAGGAAGTATGCTATATTCGGAGGCATCCGGAGGCTTACGGGCTAATCAAGTCGTGTGGGTAAAGTAGTACACCCCTGCAGGGTATAATCTATTCGAATAGCCGTGTCCACGGTTATGGACGACCGCTTGAAATTTGTGGCTGCTTATTGTTAGACTTGAAATTAAAATTGTGGTTATAACTTGGTATCGTTATGAATGGGATGTTCATGCTTATTGTTGTATCAAAGTGGACCGCCACTTTGTTGTTGGTATGATTCATTTGTTATTGAATTCATTACTTATTCACATGCTTTATTTCTACTTCAAACCTGATTTTGAAATGGCACGTGAAAAACTAGTATGTGTAGGTTGTTCGGTATTGCGTCGTCTTCGCAAAACTAAGCCAATATGAGCCCTTCCTTTGAATGACCTTATGCATAATTATTTTTATTTGTGTAAGACTTGCGAGTACTCTTTGTACTCGGCCGGATGTTCTTTGGCTTTACGGTGAGGGCGATCTGAAATCGGCGAGCTTGTCGGTGTCGATTTAAGCGACACCGATGAGTAGTTTGCTATCATCTAACTCCCGGTTGGTTGCCGATGGGTTGTGTGGCATACCACTGCTGGCCTTTTGGTTTATTCCGTATTTCGCTGCTACTTAACACTTTCCTTTAAATTTGGCGGTCGGCCACTTGTATTAGATGTAAAATTGGAACTATGTTGTATGTCTTTTGAACTATTAATGTATGGATGTTGTATGGATGTGATCAACGTTGGATGAGTATGCTTATATTGGTGCTGATCTTGGGAGCCAATATAAGTCATATTCGCTGTTCATGGCTTCCTATTTAACTCACTAAGTGTAGCGCTTGACTTGTTGGAGAACCAACAATCATGTAGTGCTCATGAGAGGAGAAGCGCGCATGATCGTCGGGCTCTAGTTTGAGTTAAGTCTCTCATTTAGATGGAGTTAAGTTGGAATCCATTCTCTGGAGATCTAGAGTTATGTCCCTAAGACCTTGATTAGTCTCGGTCTTATGGAGATAACTCCGGGGTCCCCACAATCTCAATAGATCTTTATGGCCAAAATATATGCTGCATCTCCTAAATCATTCATAGAGAAACTATTTTTTAATGAAGACTTTACATATTTAAGCATAGGAACATCATTTTCAATCAATAGTATGTCATCCACATATAGGATCAGACAAACAAATGCGCTCCCACTAGCCTTTTTGTAAACACAAGACTTTTCTTCATTCTTGATGAAGCCAAATCCTTTGACTAACTCATCAAAATGAATGTTCCAACTCTGAGATGCTTGCTTCAATCCATAGAAAGATTTTTGAAGCTTGCATATCTTTCTAGTATTGTGGATCGACAAAACCCTCAGTTTGTGTCATATACACATTTCACTTAGGTTTTCATTTAGGAAAGTTGTTTTGACATCTATCTGTCATATCTCATAATCGAAATATACAACAATAGCTAGAATGATCTGGATAGACTTAAGTATAGTGATATGCGAGAAAGTTTCATCATAGTCAACACTTTGAATTTATTTGAAACCCTTCGCCACCAATCGTGCCTTATGAATATGAACATTTCTATCTATGTCTATCTTTTTCTTAAAAACCCACTTACACTCTATGGTTTTTACACTATCAGGTAAATCATCAAGTTCCAAACTTGATTGTCATATATGGATTGTTTTTCGGATCTCATGGCTCCAAGCCATTTCTCAGAGTCTGGGCCCATCACCGCTTCCTCATAAGTCTTTGGTTCATCATTGCCTAACAATAAAACGTCATGACGATAGCTTATCGGCAATTGACATGACCTTTCAGACCTACGTGGGGCTAGTGCCTCTTCCATAGGTTCTACAATATTTTTGTGCATCCTGTAGAGGTTCAGTAGGAGTTAAAATATTTTCTAATGGTTCCCGAATTTCTTCGAGTCGCATCGTGCTCCCACTAACTCCTTTCAAGAGGAACTCTTTCTCCAAAAAGACATTGTTTCAGGCAACAAACAATTTGTTATTATCCTTTTATAAAAGTAATATCCTTTAGTTTCCTTAGGATACCCCACGAAAAAGCATTTATCATATTTAGATGTGAGTTTGACAGATGTCACACATTTTACATATACCTCACATCCCCATATTTTGATAAAAGACAACCTGTGATGCTTCTCAGTCCATATCTCATATGGTGTCTGTAACACTCTGGCTATTTGGAAGCCAAAATGCTATCTAAAGACCTAACATAACATCATACAATGGAATAACTTCGTCGATAATTCATCAACTAAGCTAAACAGGTCAACATCAGTTGGAACATAAACAGGAATGTAATAATGGATCCACTAAGGTAAACCTATCAACGAATGATCAATGAACGTTAATCAAACTCAGCGAAAGAAAGTTACCAACCATGTCCAAGTTTATCTATTACAATCCAAAAATTAACGAATGAAAGACAATAACAATTCTTTTATTGAATCTAGTGTAAGGTGAAATATTTGGGCAGTGCGTGTCTACTCCCTCCCAAGAGAAACTTCATCAACGATCACCTAAAAACAAATAAACAAAGCAAGAGTGAGTCCAGGACTTAGCAAGTACATGAAATAGATTAACATACAACTAATATGGACAAGACAACCTCTTCACAATTTCTTAACATACACGGACGAATATTTAGGAATGCATGGAATGAATGAATGTAATCAAAGGATGGACTGCACACATTCTTATACCGGTATAGCCAGTGACACACCCGTCAGTGCTCACTTAAGCCTGTATTTATCGAAATACGGGGATCCAAAATACCGTATGAAGAACGTTTCATACAGGTGTCCAAACTGCCCACATTGGAATGGTGGGACTCACATGCCTATACTAGAATTGATGGAACTTTAGACTCTACTCCCGTGGACGGAACATGAACATGGATGCAACTTTAGACTTCACTCCCGTGGACGGACTTGAACATGGGTGCATGAATATACTTAAGAACAACGACCGGTATCATCTTTGAACATATGAATTTCACATACGGAAGAAACATAATCATCGGAACTTCTCACGTATCAAATGAAAACACAGTACGAACATCCAGCATCCAACATACACAATTCATACAAACGTCAGTGTACTTGCCTTTAGCGTTGCGACGCGTTAGGAGGTAACAACGATGCCGCTAATCTCGGAGCCTCACCTCCTACACCATTAGATTACTCAATAAGAACCACGAATTCAAGACACTACTTGCTACACTTACCCCCAACACCCCAACGTTTAACTACACAATTTTACTCCAATTGAACTACAATCCATCAGAAAACTATAATGGGCAGCAATACTAAAATTGACATAACTTTACCTCTGAAATTCATAAAAATATAAACTCAGGTTTGTTTGAAAGGTAACAAGATTATCGACAACAACCTAGTTGATGGAAAACCCAAATTCTAAATATACCAAGCCCCAAAAGACCGATGAGCATCTTTTGTCAGAACTGCCCGACACTTCTGGGCAGCGGCACGAAAATGGCCATAACTTCTAGTTGGCTAAACCAAACTTAGAGTTATTTATCAATATCAAAAGCTAAGACCTAGGCCTACAATAACCTAGCTGGGTGAAAGCCCTGAATTTGCCATTAACCTGAACATATAACAAAAGGCAATTCGATAATTCATTCTCGTTAGGGTTCTGGACAGTCAATTTAAAACGTGCATAACGTTTGTTCTACAAATCCAAACGGGGTGTTCTTTATCAATCCTGAAAGCTACTGAGATCACGTACACAAGTCATTATGGGCAAGACTTCTGAATCGTCCTCTAACTAGGTCAAATATTAACAATTACAGAGTCTGCTAACTCTCGTCAGAATTCTGGATAGCAGAAACTAAAACGATCATAACTTTTGATCCGTATGTCGGAATCAGGTGTTCTTGGCGGCCACTGAAAGCTAAGAACATTATCTAAATAACTCTAGGAGATCAAAATCCTTAATTTTGCCTGTAAGCACACGAAAAAGGACGCGCAAGAAACTGGACAGAACTAACTTTCCAACTGCAGCAATTCAATCCAATCAATCCTAAGCGATTTCGCATCTACCACTAACCAAACAATGAAGGTCGACATTCGTTACCCTTGCAGCACCCAGGAAGACGTTGGATGAACCTTGGAGATGACGATCTTCCTTCTCCTCACCTCCTTTGGCCGGCAATCCCGCTGTCCTCCTCCTTCCCTCGCGTTGGTCAGGAGCTTGGAGTAGCACCAAAGGGGAAGAATTGCCAGAGTAGCTGCTGGTCGTAGGGAGGGGGTGCAGCTAGGAGATGGAAAGGTGGTGGCGGCTGCTCAAGGGGGAGAGGGGGAGGCGCACAAGGGGAGGGGAGGGGTTTTGGGGTGGCTAGGGTTAGGGGAAAGGGGTGGCTCTCTTTCCCTATGGCCGGCTCCCCCACTTGGGCCTCTAGGGCCAAGGACCGGGGCCCAAGTTGTCGTACATTTGCAGAAAACTCCTTTTTAAATGATTAATCTCTCTATTCTTTATTGCATTTACTAATGAATATTGAGTAAATTTCCCTCTCCGACTAATATTCTCGCTAAAAGATATTTGGGTTATTACAGTGTCTTCTCTACGGCTTTTGATGGAACCCCATTTAACGTGAACACAGCCGTTTCTAGAGCATACCCCCCAAAAAGGCAATGGCAGATCAGATTTGCGTATCATGGACTGAACCATGTCTAACAAGGTCCGGTTCCATCGTTCAGGCACCTCATTCCATTGAGGTGTTCTCGGCGGAGTTAGCTGTGGAATAATTCCACATTGCTTTAGATGATCCCTAAACTCATGGTTCAAATATTCATCTCCATGATGTGATCCTAGTGCTTTAATTGTCTTGCCAAGTTGATTATGTACTTCATTATGAAATTCCTTGAACTTTTCGAAGGATTCAGACTTAAGCCTAATTAAGTAGATGTAATCATATCTACTAAAGTCACCAGTAAAAGTTATGAAAGTACTGAAAACCACCTCTGGCCGTTGAGCTCATTGGTCCACATACATCTGAATGTACTAAGGCTAACAAATCATTTACTCTCTCACTTAGACCAGTGAAAGGTGTCTTAGTCATTTTGCCAAGTAAACAAGACTCGCGTGTTTCAAATGATTCAAAATCAAATGAGTTTAGAAGACTATCTTTATGGAGCTTCTCCATGCGCTTCTCATTTATGTGATCCAAACGACAATACCAAATATAAGTGTGATTCAAATCATTAGGCCGAAGCCTCTTAGCATTAATGTTATTGACAGGCACATCCTCAAGATTTAAAACATATAATCCATTCACCAATAGAGCATGACCATAAAGCATATCATTCAAATAAATTGAACAACAATTGTTCTTTATTCTGAACTCATAACCTTTTACTCCCAAACATGAAGTAGAAAATAATGTTTTTGCTTAAGATAGAAACATAATAACAATTATTTAATTCCAAAACAAATCCTGAGGATAAAGATAATGGTAAAGTTCCAATAGCCAATGCAACAACTCTTGCCCCATTGCCCACGCGAAGATCAACCTCACTTCTTGCTAAACTTCTACTCCATATTAGCCCCTGCATCGAATTGTAAATATGAGCAACCGATCCGATATCAAATACCCAAGAACCAATATGAGAAGTAGAAATATATATTTCTATAACATTTACACCTGAAGCAGAAGTCTTACTTCCCTTCTTCTTTTCCAGTTCTGTCAAATACTTCTTGCAGTTCCTCTTTCAATGCCCAGTCTTATAACAATGGTAGCATTCTGTATCAGGCTTCACACCTAGCTTGAGCTTATTAAGCTTAGCCTTGAGACTCTCGATCTCATCTTGAGTATTTTCTTTGCCTTTTCCTTTCCCCAAGACTTACGCTTCTTCTTGAAGCTAGTAGTCTTTTGAACCATCATCATATGATTAGAACTTTTCTTGATACTCTCCTCAGCACCTTTACGCATGCCATGCAACTCAGTCATTGACTTCTCCATACTATTCATATGAAAATTCAATATGACAGGCTCAAAGTTCGTAGGGAGCGATAGGAGAATCACATCAGTAGCTAACTCTTGGCTAAGGGGAAAACTAAGCTTTTTCAAGCTCTCAATTTGACCAATCATCTTGATCACATGAGGATTGACCAGGCTACCTTCTGACAATCTACAAGAAAACAATATCTTCGAGGTATTGTACCTCTCTACCCTTGCTTGATCCTGAAACATGCCTTTCAGACCCATAATCATATTGTAAGCGTCTGTTGGGACCCAAAAGTGCAATTATGGACCTTTGTATATACTGCACTAGTCCAAGATCATGCTAGTGTACATAGTGACAACATCAATGAAATATCATTTCCATAAACAAAGATGACTAATAAATAGGCAAATAACAATAAATATCAGAGTAAAGATCTTAAGGTCAAAGCTTACAATTAATGCCTCAGAAGGCAAATAGCTCGATTAAGCTGCAGCGGAACATAACGGAATAACTTTAGTGAAGCCCATCCATATGCCCATAGGCAATCGGCTGGGGTAGCTCGACCTAGTTCTCCACGATCGTTGAAGTAAACCTTGTTGACTGACGATGATTCAATGTAACCTTCTCAACTAAAGAGTATTGTGTATAGCAAGTATAAGTACACAACCGTACTCGCAAGTCATACCACAGAATACAATGTATAGATGTAGGCTTATTCCAAAGGAATGGCTTCTGTGATTATTTTGCAGAAATACGACATTTGCAATTGAATACAAATAATAGATTGAAAGCATATTCAAAACAAATAAACAATAATAGTTTTAACATTTTTTTCACAAAGGACACAAAGCCTAATCAAATTATTTCACACATCTCTATGAATAAATTCACACAACTATCCCACCCCAATTGTTTTATGAAACTCTACCCCTCGTGTGAAATCTCTGAGTATGTCCACGACCGCGGACGTGGCTATTCGAATAGTTTTACACTCTGCAGAGGTTGTACACTTTACCCACAAGATGCAATCAACTCGATCAGAGCTGATCACAACAAAACTGTCGGTGTTTTAGAACCGATCTTACGTAAAGATTATTTGATTCGGAGGGTCTCCACAATTGATCATGTAGACAAAGGAGACACGAGAATTTTTATACAGGTTCGGGCCTTCTCTGGAGAGAATAATAACCCTAATCCTGTGTGTGCTGTATTGGGTATCCTGATTACAATTAGGAAAAAGACCTGTGTTCTTTTTCCTCCAAAAGCCTCTCTCCATTACCTCTAAAAGATACCTATTTATAGTATCTTTGTGAAGCGTGAGTCGTTCCAAGTCGGGGCGCTCATTCTTGTCGAACCCGGAGCGAAGGATCCGAATTCTCGTGTTCAAACACGATCCGAGATTTCCGGTGTACAGTCTCACAAAAATGAATATCACATTCATATCACGAAAACGTAATTGGCATTAAATAAATAGCTGTTTAATACAAATGAGTCGAATAATAATATCAAATGTCAAATGATAAACACAGTGAAATAACATAATAGTGCGAGCCACACGATGCGCCACAGGCAATCGTCTGGGTCAGAAGGCCTACTCGTCCGGGTCCTCACCGTCAATATAGCAGTCTTCTCCTGAATAAGATTTATTCAGCAAGAGTGAGCACTACTACCGTGCTCGCAAGTCACACCCAATATTGAATTTAAATGCATGCATAAGGAAACAAGTGAGTATGGCAGGAGTTGTTTTGCATAAACAACATTTTCAGTTTGAATAAGCATAGTAGTTTCTAAGGCAATTTTTATACTATGGATAAAATCATATTTTGAAATAACAATGATATAATGTGGATAACCTCCCATGATAAAGTGAAGGATCCCCTCCTAACACTTGGCTTCCCGCCCAAATTTTCATAAGGATTAACCATCCTCAACACTTAATAAAGCATTTTAAAAACCAAAACAATTCTAACTTTAAGTGGCCCTGCTAGCATGTCCATGACCGCGGACGCGGCTATTCGAATAGTTTCTACTCTGCGAGTTGGTACAACTTACCCACACGAGGTGACATGCTCGTTATGTCGGCCAATTCACGCCAGTAGGCGTGTGGTGAGCAATTACCATGAGGCCTTTACAATGTTTTATCCTAGTACATTCATGCGCTAAGGTTTCGCCTTTGACCGTAGTCCTCGGAAGCCCCTCTGCGCCAAGTGGGAATAAAACGTCTACCGACACCCACGAATCACATGACCTAAATATACTAGGACATCACAAATTAGTTAGCCAAATCCCGCCCATACAGGACATGTGGTGATACGTTATGGCATAGCAATAAGCGGCTCAAAGACCGGTCCTCAATTGACTTGGCGTCATTCCTACAACCCATGGGCCTTGATCTTAACAGATCAAAGCGTGCATAAACTGCACCCACCATTCCGACCATTTCGCCCAAGTCCAAACCCATTTTGGTTTTATTTTGAATAAAAACTTCATTTATAAACTCATGTGGTAAAACAATACCACAATATCAAGTTTGAAAACAATTTGTAGAAATCTGGTGTAAACCCTCCCAAATTCTGTAAATGTGGACTAAGCTTGGCTAAGCATATGTTTGAATTTTGGTAATATCTTGCCTATGGTAACAAGGTAGTCAGATACAACATTCAAATTTGGCCATACAATAACATATGGAATTAACTATATGTATAACAGGATATTAAAATATTTGTAACAACATATGCATGCAATAAGGAATTTAAAAACTGAAAATAACTTAAAATAATAGGGGCAATATGGTCAATGGTATAACTTGCCTTGGTCGATGTCTTGAAATTCTAAATCTTGATTGATCGAACTCTCGGAGTCGTTAAAGTCTATCTGTAAAATCGACAAATTCAATATTCAAATTCAAATAAATTCAAAAACATAGTTCAAATTAACTCCAAACTGAAATATTTTGGTTTAGTTAGCTAGATTATAATTTTATATAAATTTTGCAATTTGAATCACCCAATTTGGAGTTCAAATGCAAAAGTTATGAATTTTGAAGTTTAAAACCAAATTCGAGATTTAATTGAATTTCCGAATTATTTTCTCTGAAAAATCTATTTATTGCGCAATCTTGACGCCTTGTGGCAATTTCGGAATTTATAAGAATTTAAAGAATTTCGACACGTGGGGCCTACATGTCGGTCTCACGGCTTTCGTGGACTAAGTCCACGGTGGAGCAGCGTGTGGCTCGTGGATCGCCACATGGCGCCACGCGCAATCGCCGCGGTGGCGAAGTGGCGCTGCGTGGCAACCACGTGGTTGGACCACGTCGGTGCAAGACGGCGGCGCGCGGCGGGCTCGCCGGCGATCTGTGCTCGGCGGTGTGCGTGAGTGGTACCAAAGTGTAGAGGAGGCGATCGTGATCATTTTGATACGAGAATGGTCACCGGAGGTGGGCGAGTCGGCCGCGACGAGGTTTTGGCGGCGTTGATCGGGTGCGGTCGTCGATGGGGCTCGGTGATGATCCGTGGTGGAGGTGTGCTTGAGCTTGCGAGACAGCGGCGATCTTGAATGTGCTCCCGAGGCGGAGGAGGTCGGGAAGGTTGTCGGCGACGGAGATGGCGGCGAAGTGGAGCTCACGGTGGCGATGGTGCTGGGTGCTCCGCCAAGATGGTGCGTGCCGGCCAGCGAGCGAGCGTCTTGTCGCGGCGGGCGAGGTCGGGCGGCTGCGGTCTCACCGAATCGAGAAATCCTACTTCTCGCGCCGGCGGAGTTTGCGAGTGCGGCGAGCTCGGGAGAAAACAAGAGGAGTGAGTGTGGGTCTTGGTGCGGTGAAGAAGAGCGCACCAGGCTGCCTTTTATAGGCGGCGGGAGCTCTGGAGCGGCGTGGAGGAGGTGGGGGTCGTCGGCGGTTTTGCGGTGATCGTGGCGCACGGTTGCGGAGACGAAGGGAGATCGTGGGGGAAAAGCGGCGGTTGCGGACCCGGTCTTGTGCACACACTCACGAAGAGCGGAGCGATTGGCAACTAGCCGTTACGAAGCTTGAGCGTGGCGAAAATGGCGGCGGTTGCGCGGCGGCGCGAGAAGAAGAAGGCGAGAAGACGGCGACTCGTGGTCGTCCGATTTTCAACGCACGGTCGAGATTAGATTCGCGGCGTAAGTGACTTTCGGCGCGGCCGTTGGATTAAGATCAATGGTTGAGATTAGACCGAAGCGAAGCGGTAAGCGCGTTTGCGCGCGCCGTTGGATTAAGATCGTGCGGCTCATGTTGATGATGGCATTCGGACCGTGCGGTTGCTGTGAAAGATCTTGACCGTCGGTGCATGATCCAACGGTGGAGAAAAGAGATACGCGGAGAAATGGTAGCCGTTCGATTTTGATCGGACGGTGGAAGAAAGCGAGAGGGAGTGCGGAAGCGGTGGTGGTGCTGCGCACGGAGGTGTTGGGCGAGGCGAGGTTTTCGCCCAAAGCCATTTTGATTTTCTTTTGGATTTCTCAATTGTTTTAATTACGATAATTCATAATAGCTTTAGAAAATAGCAAAATACTTCCAAAATTATGGAAAAAATCACGAAATTCTCATACTCATTCGGACGTAATAAAATTATTTCCAACTATTTGTTGACTTTTAATTTTGCAAATAAATTTGTTTTAGCTTTAAAATATTTATGAAAAGCTTTTGAAAAAATCGGAAAAACCACAAACATAAATAAACTTTTAAATTTCTTGAAATTGAAATTTGGGTCACATTACAAACCTACCCTTAAGGGAATCTCGACCAGAGATTCGAGATTGGTCGACAAAGAGATCGGGATAGTTGGTCTTGAGGTCTTCTTCTTTTCCCATGTGGCTTCACTTTCGGGTGATGACTCCACCGCACCTTGTATGATCTGATGATTCTGCTTCTGGTGACTCGCTCTGCGACATCCAGAATCTTGATTGGTCGCTCCACGTAGGTGAGATCTTCACGAAGATCGAAACTTTCCAAGTAGGTATGGTCTTAGGCGCTTGCAAGCATTTCCTCAAGCGGGATACATGGAAGACATCGTGCCGGTGACAAGGCTTACGGTAGCTCAGGCGATATGCCACTTCACCTCTTTTGGCTAGAATTTTGTATGGCCCCACAAATCTGGGTGCGAGTTTTCCTTTTGTTCGGAATCTTCTTACTCCTCTGAGTGGAGTGACCTGAGATAGACCAGTCTCCTACCTCAAAGTTTAGATCCCTCAGCGGTTATCGACATAACTCTTTTGTCGGGTTTGTGCCACTTTGAGATGTTCCTTATAGCTTTGACCTTACTTTACGCCTCTTTGATTATCTCGGGACCAAAGAGTTGATGCTCTCCTACTTCATCCACGAAGTGGAGTTCGCATTTTTCGCCATACAATGCTTCAAAAGGAGCCATTTGCAAACTAGCTTGATGGCTATTGTTATACGAGTGCATCGGCAAATTCTTGTCCCAACTTTGTCCAAATTCCAAGGCACGGGCTCGGAGCATATCTTGAGGACTTGATTAGTGCGTTCCGTCGACCATCTGTTTGAGGATGATAGGTCATCTTGAAGTTGAGTCAGTGCCTAAGGCTTCATGCGACTCTGCGGAATCTTGATGTGGCGAGAACCTCAGCGGACACGATCTTCTTGGGTACCGTGTAGACAAACAATCCTAGCCACATATAACTCGCCAACCGGTACATACGTATGTAGTCTTGGCGGGAATGAAGTGAGCTACTTTGGTCAACCGATCAACTATCACCCGGATAGAATCATATCACGATTGGGTCCTAGGAAGTCCGGTGATGAAGTCCATGCCAATCTCTTCCCACTTCCATTCAGGAATTGGTAGTGGTTGTAACAATCGGTGGTCTCGATGTTACGCCTTAACTCGACACACATCACGGCGAGGCGGCGAACTCGGCAATTTCGCTTCATCTCGACCACGATATTTCTCCTTGGATCTGGTACATCTTGGTGCTTAGGGGTGAATGGAGTAAGGCGTTTCATGAGCCTCTTCGAATTGATTGTTTTAACTCCTGTGGTTAGGTACACAAATGCGGTTCCCAAACCACAGTTCCTTGTTCATCTTGGCGAATCTGAGCCTTGCCTCTTCGCATATTCTTCTTGATCTCCTTGATATCATCATCTTCTAGTTGTTTTTCTCGATCGACTTTGAAGAGTCGGTTGTACTTCCAAAGCATTCACACAACCTTGAGTGACAATCTCCAAGTTTAGACGCTTCAATTCTTCATGTAGTTCTGGTTGTTCCTTCTGCACCATCATGGTATTGCAATAGGCCTTTCTGCTCAGGGCATCTGCAACTACATTTGCTTTGCCTGGGTGATAATGGATTCCAAGATCGTAATCTTTTATCAACTCTAACCATCTTCTCTGCCGAAGGTTTAATTCTGTCTGTGTGAATATATACTTCAAACTCTTGTGATCCGTGAAAATCTCACAGCGGTTACCAATGAGATAATGCCGCCAGATCTTCAAGGCATGCACAATCGTTGCTAACTCCAGATCGTGGGTTGGATAATTCCCTTCATGTGGCCTCAACTGCCTCGATGCATAAGCTACTACCTTGCCCTCCTGCATCAATACGCATCCGAGACCTTGACGGGATGCGTCGCAGAAGATCTCGAAATCTTTATGGATATCAGGTAAAACTAACACAGGTGCTGAGACCAATCTCCTCTTGGTCTTGAAAACTTTCTTCACGAGCATCTGTCCAATCAAATTTCTTCTCCTTCTTGTGGTTGAGTCATGGGTCTTGCAATCTTAGAAATTTTCAATGAACTGCGGTAATAACCCGCTAGTCGAAACTTCTCACCGGTGACCGATCTGGGTTGCTTCAATCGTCTGGCTTCAACCTTGGCGGGATCTCTCGCAATTCCTCCCATTGACACAATATGTCCAGGAATGCCACTTGACTTAGCCAAAATTCACTTTTGCTGAATTTAGCATAAAGCGATGTTCTCAGAGCTTGTCGATATCATCACGATATGCTTCGTGTTCTTCTTCATCCTTCGAGTAGATGAGAATGTCATCGATGAAGACAACCACAAACTTATCCAGAATTCCATGAACACTTTGTTCATCATATTCATGAAATAAGCGGGCGTTCGTCAAACCGAATGACATCATCGTAAACTCGTCTGATCCATATCGGTGGTGAAGGTGTCTTGAATATCTTCCGGTCGATCTTGATTGGTGATAGCGGATCTCAAATCAATCTTCGAGAAGACACTTGCTCCTTCGGTGATCGAGCAGATCATCTATCACAGGTAAAGGATATTTGTTCTTGATCGTCACCTCATTGAGTGATCTGTAATCAACACACATTCTCATGCTATTGTCCTTTTTCTTGTGAACAAAGACTGGTGCTCCCCAAGGTGATGGCTGGGTCGGATGTAACCTCGCTTCGCGATTCTTCAATCTGTTTCTTCAATTCCGCTAACTCATTAGTGGCATTCTATAGGTCGCCGATATTGGAGCCGTCCACAGGACTAAATCAATTAAGAACATGACGTCCGTCCGGTGGCATGCCGGTAATTCCTCGGGAAAGACATCGGCATATTCTCGGACTACTGGTATGTCTTCAAGTTTCACTTCCTTCATCTTTGGTGAGGATAGAACTTCCATTGGTGCAGTCTTGGGTTTGAACTCAATGAAATTCCTTCCCATTTGTGAGAGTGATGGACCTATTGGCACGATCTATTTGTCCATGATTCTTGGCTAACTGATCCATTCCAAGGATAACGTCTAGACCTTGGGAATGCAAGACTATCAAGTGCGCTAGGAAGGATACTCGGATATTTCAAGGGTGAGGTTCGGGCATAAAGAACTAGTTCTCATTTACGAGCAGGGAATGGATTATCATGGGGTTTGCTAAGGAAGATATTGGTAACCCATATTTGCCCACAAATTTATTTGACACGAAAGAATGCGGCTCGGAATCAAATATGCAAGTTGGTATTGAATTGACAAGAAACATACCAAGCACAACATCCGGTCTTGCTGGGCTTCCTCGGCGTGGCGTGGTTCACGTCCCTTGATGAACCAGCTTTGGCGGCTGCAGTCGCCGATGGGTGTGACTCTGGTCTTGGCTTGGAAGCCTTGCCGCTCTTGTTTCTTGGGACACTGTTGGCATACGGCTGTTTCATTGCGGTGAAACAGTCCTCCTGCCGTGGGCGGAGCTCTTCTGCTGAAATTGTCCTCGGTTGATGCGCTGCGAAAGTTGGAGGTGTTGAGGCGCCAGTTCTGCATGGAGTTCGGAGGTGGAAGGCGGAACTTTCCACGCTGCGGTGGGCTGCGCATTTGAATGAAACGAGGCTTAGGAAGACCTCCCGCATTGATCCTCTGGCGGCCATCCTCGCTTGCAGTTCTCCATCTCGTGATGCTTGGCCTCTGGCGGATCGCCTTGTCCAACCGTTGGAAGTCGGTGAAGTTACGGGAGATGAGTTGGGTGAGATATCGTCGTTGAGTCCTCCGGGAACCTTTCTTGCCTTTCTTCATCTCGGGCCACATCGGTGGGGCATAGCGAGCTAGGCGATTGAAGCGGTGGAGATACTCACTCACCGAGCGATTGCCTTGGCGAAGGGCATGGAACTCCTTCTTCTTCAATGACATCGGCGGCGGGGATGTGGGCATGACTAAGGCTCACAAACTCGTCCACGAGATAGCACAGGCATTGGCGTGGGAGATGCGAAATTGTCCCACCATTACGAGGTGGTCCGTTGGTGATGAGTTGCGAGCGGGACCTCTCGCGATCTGTGCATTGCGCGATGTCTAGTTTCTTTCCGATGTACGAAGCCAATCGTCGGCATCCATCGGCTCGGTCTTTCTTTGGAGAATGTCGGAGGGCGATACGCATGAACTCCGACATGGTCACCGTGAGAAAGGTGAGCCGTGCACGAGTTGCGGCGGTAGGCTGCTTTGTTCTGGTTGTTACGAGCATTGTTGAGCGACCGAGCCAACAATTCAATAAGGTGAGTTTGATTGGCCATCAAGCTGTTGCCAATCCGGTCCTCTTCTTTGGTGGTGGGGAGGTTCTTTGAACATCTTGCTCTGATGGTGGTATTCCGTTGTTGACGACCCTGGATCTTTGCCATTTCTGTGCGGGTGTTCACCATCCGCTTGAATTTCCCAAAGACTTAGGAAAGGGAAGAGAAGATTGCACTAAGGGAGTAAATTTATATTAGCCCAAAAGCACACAACAACAAGGCAAAGAAGCAAATTTTTCTTTTGCAAGTAATTCTTTATTTTATTCATCGATTATGGCTACCACAAAGGTTAGTAGCTCATAATTCGCACTAATTGAACAACTAAAGGAAAGCAAATATCTAAAATGGTGGTGGTAAACATCTATGGAGTGGACGGGGTGTAGTCAGGGAGTTGCAGTCTTTGCCTTGGCCCTTTTGTCAGAGCCAATTCGGTTTGGCTACCTTGACCTCTCCTCTGCGGCCTCTAGCCTCCCTGAGCGAGATCTGGCTCGTCGGGGTGTTGCCATAAGCGTAATCCATCGCTTGGCTAACTCCACAGTGGGTGATCTCAGGCATATCCTCATTCTCGGTGGTGAAGGCACCGCCTAGCCAGAGTGGGGATGTGCATGGGATAATCTTGGAATGTAGTATCCCAAAATGGGCGTCGAGGTGTAGCGAAGTCGGCGTCTGACTTCTCTTGCCGCATCTTGGATGCCGTCCTCGAAAGTCTCCGACGCATCGGGCGTCGAAGATGTGGAAGGATGTATCCGCTAAGTTAGAGTAGAGGATAACCTCCACTCTCCAGCGCTCCTATTTGTCCCACGATATACTTATATCCTTGGTATGTGGGTCTCTTCGTGAAACTCAGATGTTGCATCATCTTCCATAGGATATCCGCCCATTCTCCGGCGTAGACTCCATGGGAGATGCGGGTCGGTCTCTCGGCCATCTACAATTTTAGAAAGGACAAGAGTTTAGAAATCTTTTAATAGAGAAAAGGAAGAGTAAGACTACGGAAGGCAATTAAATAGTTTGTAAATTTTTGAAAAATAGTCCTTAATGGTTTTACCCATTCTAGTGGGCCATGACCTACAGTCGATATGGCTCTGATACCACTTTTGTCGAACCCGGGAGCGAAGGATCCCGAATTCTCTGTGTTCAAACACCATCCGAGATTTCCAGTGTACAGTCTCACAAAAATGAATATCACATTCATATCACAAGCGTAATTGGCATTAAATAAATAAGCGTTTTAATACAAATGAGTCGAATAATAATATCAAATGTCAAATGATAAACACAATGAAATAACATAATAGTGGGAGCCACACGATGCGCCACAGCAATCGTGCAGGTCAAGAAGGCCTACTCGTCGGGTCCTCACGTCAATATAGCGATCTTCTCCGAATAAGATTTATTCAGAAGAGTGAGCACTACTACCGTGCTCGCAAGTCACACCAATATTGAATTTAAATGCATGCATAAGGAAACAAGTGAGTATGGCGGAGTTGTTTTGCATAAACGACATTTTCAGTTTGAATAAGCATAGTAGTTTCTAAGGCAATTTTTATACTATGGATAAAATCATATTTTGAAATAACAATGATATAATGTGGATAACCTCCCATGATAAAGTGAAGGATCCTCCTAACACTTGGCTTCCCGCCTTAAATTTTCATAAGGATTAACCATCCTCAACACTTAATAAAGCATTTTAAAAACCAAAACAATTCTAACTTTAAGTGGCCTTGCTAGCATGTCCATGACCGCGGATGCGGCTATTCGAATAGTTTCTACTCTGCAGAGTTGGTACAACTTTACCCACACGAGGTGACATGCTCGTTATGTCGCCAATTCACGCTCAGTAGGCGTGTGGTGAGCAATTACCATGAGGCCTTTACAATGTTTTATCCTAGTACATTCATGCTCGCTAAGGTTTCGCCGTTTGGGTGTAGTCCTCGGAAGCCCTCTTGCGCCAAGTGGGAATAAAGCGTCTAACCGACACCCACGAATCACATGACCTAAATATACTAGGACATCACAAATTAGTTAGCCAAATCCCGCCCATACGGGACATGTGGTGATACGTTATGGCATAGCAATAAGCGGCTCAAAGACCGGTCCTCAATTGATTTGGGCGTCATTCCTACAACCCATGGGCCTTGATCTTAACCAGATCAAACCGTGCATAAACTGCACCCACCATTCGACCATTTCGCCCAAGTCCAAACCCATTTTGGTTTTATTTTGAATAAAAACTTCATTTATAAACTCATGTGGTAAAACAATACCACAATATCAAGTTTGAAAACAATTTGTAGAAATCTGGTGTAAACCCTCCCAAATTCTGTAAATGTGGACTAAGCTTGGCTAAGCATATGTTTAATTTTGGTAATATCTTTCCTATGGTATCAAGGTAGTCAGATACAACATTCAAATTTGGCCATACAATAACATATGGAATTAACTATATGTAAAACAGGATATTAAAATATTTGTAACAACATATGCATGCAATAAGGAATTTAAAAACTAAAAATAACTTAAAATAATAGGGGCAATATGGTCAATGGTATAACTTGCCTTGGTCGATGTCTTGAAATTCTAAATCTTCAGATTGATCGAACTCTCCGAGTCGTGAAGTCTATCTGTAAAATACGACAAATTCAATATTCAAATTCAAATAAATTCAAAAACATAGTTCAAATTAACTCCAAACTGAAATATTTTGGTTTAGTTAGCTAGGTTATAATTTTATATAAATTTTGCAATTTGAATCACCCAATTTGGAGTTCAAATGCAAAAGTTATGAATTTTTGAAGTTTAAAACCAAATTACGAGATTTAATTGAATTTCCGAATTATTTTTCTCTTGAAAAATCTATTTATTGCGCAATCGACGCCAAAGAATTAATTTCGGAATTTATAAGAATTTAAAGAATTTCGACACGTGGGGCCTACATGTCGGTCTCACGCCTTCGTGGACTAAGTCCACGGTGGAACAGCGTGTGTGGCTACGTGGCACGCCACGCATAGCGCCACGTGGATCGCCACATGGCGCCACGCACGCGAAGTGCCGCGGTGGCGGCGAAGTGGCGCTGCGTGGCAACCACGTGGTTGGACCACGTCGGTACCAGCAAGACGGCGGCGGCGGCGCTGGCTCGCCGGCGATCCGTGCTCGGTGGTGTGCGTGAGTGGTACCAAAGTGTAGAGGAGGCGATCGTGATCATTTTGATACGAATGGTCACCGGAGGTGGACGAGTCGGCCGGCGGCGAGGTTTTGCGGCGGCGTTGATCGGTGCGATCGTCGATGGGGCTCGGTGATGATCCGCGCGTGGAGGTGTGCTTGAGCGCGAGACGGCGGCGATCTTGAATGTGTGCTCTCGAGGACGGAGGAGGTCGGGAAGGTTGTCGGCGACGGAGATGGCGGCGGCGAAGTGGAGCTCACGGTGGCGATGGTGCTCGAGGGTGCTCGGCCAAGATGGTGCGTGCCGCCAGCGAAGCGAGCGATCTTGTCGGCGGCGGCGATGTCGGGCGGCTCGGTCTCACCGGAATCGAGAAATCCTACTTCTCCGCCGGCGGAGTTTGCAGTACGGCGAGCTCGGGAGAAAACAAGAGGAGTGAGTGTGGGTGCTTGGTGCGGTGAAGAAGAGCGCACCTGTGGTGCCTTTATAGGCGCCGGGAGCTCGGAGCGGCGTGGAGGAGGTGGGGTCGTGCGGCGGTTTTGCGGTGATCGTGGGCGCGCCGGTTGCGGAGCGAGCGGAGATCGTGGGAAAGCGGCGGTTGCGGACCGGTCTTGTGCACGCTCACGAAGAGCGGGCGATTGGCAACTAGCCGTTACGAAGCTTGAGCGTGGCGAAAATGGCGGCGGTTGCGAGCGGCGGAGAAGAAGAAGGCGAGGAAGACGGCGACTCGTGGTCGTCCGATTTTCAACGTCACGGTCGAGATTAGATTCGCGAAGCGGTAAGTGACTTTCGGGCGCAGCCGTTGGATTAAGATCCAATGGTTGAGATTAGACCGAGCGAAGCGGTAAGTGCGTTTTGGCGCGGCCGCTGGATTAAGATCGTGCGGCTCACGTTGATGATGGCATTCGGACCGTGCGGTTGCTGTGAAAGATCTTGACCGTCGGTGCATGATCCAACGGTGGAGAAAAGAGATACGCGGAGAAATGGTAGCCGTTCGATTTTGATGGGACGGTGGAAGAGGGCGAGAGGCGGGTGCGGGCGAAAGCGGGCTGGTGGGCTGCGCGCGCGCGAGGGTGTTGGGCCGAGGCCGTAGGTTTCGGCCCAAAGCCATTTTTGATTTTCTTTTTGGATTTCTCAATTGATTTAATTCTGATAATTCATAATAGCTTTAGAAAATAGCAAAATACTTCCAAAAATTATGGAAAAATCACAGAAATTCCCATACTCATTCTGGACGTAATAAAATTATTTCCAACTATTTGTTGACTTTTAATTTTGCAAATAAATTTGTTTTAGCTTTAAAATATTTATGAAAAGCTTTTGAAAAAAATCAGGAAAAACCACAAACATAAATAAACTTTTAAATTTTACTGAAATTGAAATTTGGGCTGTTACAATTACTCCGTAATAATGAGAGTAATTACTGGAGTAGTAACCTCCCCACATTGCCTAGCGGTTATCAATCAGAGATAATGGTGAGTTACACGTAGTTATTCCAAGTATAACTACATATCTTGACTACTCAGATCTCACAATTAACAGGACTTACTGGCGAGTGGGCCTGGTTATCTGTGGAGAAGTCGTGGCAGGACTGGTCGTAGCAGGACTTACGACCAGAAGGTAGTCGTAGAAAAGCTTATTACTGGATGCTGGTCGTAGAAAGACTTATGACCAGAGATAATCGTAGAAGAACTTACGATTATATGGTAGTCGTAGAAAGACTTACGACTATGGGGGTGCTCGTAGAAGGACTTACGACCACCTAATTGATTTCTCCTTTACTATTGCAAAGGGGTATACTCGATAGTTGTGTGACGTCATATTTATCCATATTAAATTATAATAAAATAAGGATTATTATATCCTCGTCAAAAATCTTTCAGAAACTTTATCTCAACATTGACACTCCTAGTGTGCTTTACCGCTATACCAACCCCAACACAGTGCTTTGGCATAACACACACCGTTGGACAGGGATGCGGTAAACCGTCCCGCGATGTGACTACCTGATAGTACACACCTCCACCCATCACTGAGCAGCTAACCTACAACCTGAGTAATCAATGCCAAGATTCCATAACTTACTAAGTTAGGCCCGTCCCATCAGGCATGTGATTATACAGTAAGGCTCAGTTCAATGGTGCACAAAGTTAAGTCCTTAATTGACAGGGGCAAGACTTCCAATTTCTAATTATTCCCTATGCACATAGTTTATCATTCCCGTGCACACAGCTCCACCAAAGTAGCACACAGTACCACTTGCCTCTATCTAAATCTTTTCTTACCTAGTTGGTTAAGTATAACATATGCCATCAACGAGTAATAGCACACAATACATACAGTTTTATCACATAGTTCAATTATCACTTAGTAAAGTTTATATTTGCAACTCAGATGACAATAAATGACTCGTTGCATGGCTAAGCATACTATTCGTATCTAACCAACTCACGTTGGTGCTACGATAATACCAACTAAATAAGGAACCAATCTAGGGTGACAAAAGATCATGACATAACAATAGACAAGGTGGATGTAAACAAATGGGATTAATAGCTAAACCCAAAAGCATTTAAATAAATACTTCAAGTAAATGCAATAATTTGAATCAAAGTAACTTTTGAAAACTGGGTTCAATATGATCAAAGGTATAACTTGCCTTGATATAGCAATAATGATCTTAATTTATCTTTGATCTTCTATTTCCTTGACCTTTCGCTCCTTCGGACGATTCCGGGACTTCAACGTTTAACGAGAAAGAAGCGCAAAACAAATAAAATTTAAAAAGATAAATCAAATAAACTCAAAATTGAAATTGAATGGTACTGGATGGTAGATATTAAATTTAGATGAATTTAGAAACTTGAATGGGTTCAATCGGAGTTCGGATGAAGAAGATATGGTTCTCGGAAGTTTGCAATTCACATGAAATGATGAAAAAGGAAAATAGAGAGAGAAACTGACAAGCGGGGCCTACAGAATATTCTCAAAATATTCTATTCCAAAAATATTAGAAATTAGCTAAGTGTATGACAGGTGGGTCCTACTGATATTTATGAATTTCTATAATTAAAAATAATTCTAGAAATAAGGTAGAGAGCGCGACAAGTGGGACCAATAAGATAAAAGAATTTTTCAAGAATTAAATAAATTCTCGAAAATAGAATTAGGGGCTAACATGTGGGTCACTGGTCTATAGACCAGGTCCACGGAGATATACTAGTCCATGGTGGACCAAGCTCATGAACTAAGGTTTGACCAAGGGTTGACTCACATACGGGACCCACATGTAAGAGAGAGAAATAATTAGGGTTTTTAATTGGAAAAATTCCAGTTTACTCCCTCCAACTATCAGAAAAGTCTGGTTTCCCCCCTGAACTACAAAACCGGTTATTTAACCCCCCCCAAACTTGTCAAATCCGGTCATTTAACCCCTCAGGCTGGTTTCAAGTGACGGTTTTGCTGATGTGGCAGTGGTTTTGCCACGTGGACATCCACGTCACTCTCTCGTTTGCTTTCTTTATTTTCTTTATTTATTTTCCACCTTCTCTTCCGAGCTTGCTCCTGCCGACTACATTTCTTCTTCTCTCCAATTCTCCCGCCGCGATGACTCCCTTCCCTCTTCTTCCTCTACAAGTCCCTCCGCCTCCACCACAGCCCTTCCCATTCCCCCGCCCCCACCCCCACCCCGACCCTCTACACCTCCGCCACTGGCACCTCCAAGGCCCTCGCCGCACGCCTCTCCCACCGCCTCGCGGACTCTGGAGTCGCACGCCCCACTGACGCTGCCGCCTTCGACCCGGACGACCTCCCCTCCATCCCACTCGTCCTCGTCGTCCTCCCCACCCACGACGGCGAGGGGCCGTCGGCCGCTGCCACCTTCCTCGCGCGCTGGCTCGTGGAGTGCGTCGGCGACTTCCGCGCGGGGGCGCTCCTCCTCTCCCGCGTCCGCTTCGTCGTCTTCGGCATCACGTCTTGGGACTACGGGGAGACCTTCAACGCCGCTGCCAGGAGCTTCTCGAGGTGGTTGTGCGCCGGGCCTACGGGGAGACCTTCAACGCCACCGCCAGGAGCTTCCCAGTGCTTCTTCTTTCTTGCTTCCTCTCTACTTCCTCTGGTTCTACCTCCTGGTGGCCTTGCTCCAACCGAGCTGGAGCTCACGGCCCACCTATGGCCGCACCCGGCTCTGCTCCCTTGTCCCGGCGAAGATAGGAGGAGGCGGCCACCGGCCTGGCCGAGCAGAGGGCGGCACGGGACAAGAGCTCTGGGAGAGCGGCGGCGAGCCTAGTGGCGGTACTAGGAGCAGGTAGCGGCAGCAAGCCAACGGGGCGGCAGAGTCTTCGGCCAAGGAGCTCCATGGAGAAGGGAGAGATGAGGTAGAAAGGGGAGGTGAGGAGATGAGAGGAAATGGGGAGAAGAAGAACCAGCAAGAAGATGTCCATGTGGATGCTGACTTGGACAATCACTGCCATATCAGCAAAACCGCTCATCCAAACCGGCCTAAGGGGTTTTGTGGCCGGATTTGAAAAGTTTGGGGGGTTAAATAACCGGTTTTGTAGGGGGGAAACCAAACTTTTCTGATAGTTGGAGGGAATAAACTGGACTTATTCCTTTTTAATTTGGGTGGATGACATGTGGGGTCTACATATAAATGAGAGGAGGTAGATATTTGGTTTGGTTTGATTGAATGACAAGTGAGCCAAGTTGTCATGGAGAGAAAAGATGTTGACCAAGTCAACAGGAGGGAGATCAGGGCATACACACACATTGGTCTGGTCCAGAGAAGAAACAAAGCACATGGCTTCACAGCTTGATCTTGCAGCATGGAATTGGCAAGCAAAAACAATAGAGAAAGAATTAAGAGAAGGATCCACGGAGATATGCTTGCACTTGAATTGTTGGCTTGGTTGAATTGGATGACAAAGGGTCCACATCTAAGTGAGAAAGAATTATCATCAGGGATGACCAGAAAGATATACCCACGTACAGAATGAATGAACAGGGAACAAAATCACGGGGAAGCATTAACCGAGCAGAGGACAGGAGCTTCAAGTTGATTTTAGCGTAAGGTGGCAAGCTAGATTAGATAAAATTGAGAGAGGAGATGATACTTGGCTTCACACATCAGAGAAAGGAAAAGAAATACAGAGAGTAAACCTATGTTGCTTGCATTGGTTCAGAGAGAATGCAGAGGGCTTGATGCGGATCAACCTCGAGGTGAGATTAAATCCGTGGGTTGCCCGATCTTTCGTGGTGGAACTCGAAGATCAGTAGTACATCGTCTTCTTCTTTTAGCGTCGGATGAACAATA
Source organism: Ampelocalamus luodianensis (assembly GCA_036346255.1). NCBI lineage: Eukaryota > Viridiplantae > Streptophyta > Magnoliopsida > Poales > Poaceae > Ampelocalamus > Ampelocalamus luodianensis. Next base: position 56,238,200 of record CM070628.1, read on the forward strand.
CCATGCACGTAAACAGTAGCATGCACGTGAATAGTAATATGAAACAACAATCCGCACCTGGATAAATAAATCTCACGCCCGCGCACACCACAGTACACGAACGAGAAATAGGGATCAAAGATCCAACGAGCAACTCCTAGCACCACAACTAGAAACCACCACGCCAAGATGAAATCCGAGATTGGAATTCACAAGAACACTCATAGAACAGGGATGAACCCTAACGGTTGAAGGCCAACACGCACACGTGTTTTAATTCATAACTCAAACTTGACTCCCAACATGACGCTCAACCCTTGGCTTATATAGCCAGCACACACACGCACACATACGGAAATAAAATATACTCGACTAGAAGTTCTAAAACGCAAATATGTTTGTTTCCTTTTATATCTTGGAAACAAACTCATGCACGTACGTGACTAATCCAAAACTGACTAAGCTATCTTGACCTGGCTTGGTGCATTACGTGACATGCATGTAAGGTGGGCCCCATCCAAGAGCACATAGAGAAAGAATATCAAACAAGCTCATCTTCATGTGATAAAGGAAATCACGTTGAGTAAAAATCCGAACAACATATACTCTTTCCATCTTATCTCCCTTGAGTCCACGTACAGCAAGGAACCCAAAACAATATCTCACGTCCTTGTATAGCTCCTTCCAAATATCTTGATTAGGAGTAGTTGGCCTAAAATAAAAACGAGACTCACGTAATCCAAATTCCATCTCGCATCCTCTCGGGTCCCAAACATATGCACCTGCGCATACACACACATGTTCTGCTCCTTGGGTACGATGTCCATGCATTAGGTTTTCTTCATGCACCACACAACCGTCTTCCCCCATGTGTGATTGTGTAAACACGCGCATGTGCTCCTCTAGCATATATGAAATAACAGGAACACGCGTAAAATTAGCAGAGCGTACTTGGGCCGCATCGGGGCTTCAGCGTAGTCACATGCACATGAAGTTGGCAGTCAGGAGATGAAAATCATCTAGCAGAGAGCAATGAATTAATAGAGGATCAAAGGTATAGAAGGAATCATAGAGAGACATGAACGACAACAGAAGGAAGCAACAAAGGAGGGAAGCTACATACTGTACACACCACATACATGAACAGTGACAACATGCGCTCGGCCGGTTCGGCACATGGAGATGGCGACGTCCGGCAGCGAGGCGAAGGGGCAAAACGGAAAGGAAACGACGAGCTGGACGCGATGGCGCAGTCGGATTTTTGGAAAAACTCACCGAGGAAGTGAGCAACGTGATGAACACGGTTTGACTTTAATGGCCGACGATGCTCCAGTGATCTTCAAGCGAAGGGGAAGGATGCATGACGTAGAGAACGACGACGCGAACCCAACGCTGCAGATGGTTCGGTAGGAGGACGTCGGATGAAGGCGCAACTCGCCGGAGAAGACTTTCAGTTGGAGCTCGGTATTTTGCAGATGATGACGAAAATAGATTGATTCAGAGGAAACCAAATCAGGGGGTTGGAAGAGGGGATCAAGACGAACGTCTGGGCGTCAACGGTTCGCTTTTATATGCACCATAGAGGGAGATATCAATTTTGGAAGATTTGGTTTGGATACGTGCCTGTACTGGACTCTTGTTCGGCTGGAAGCGAACTGTTCGGGACGATGATGAACAGTGCCCGACGCAGGCACTGTGGTAGGAGAGAGAAAAAGGAAGATTTTCAAAATTAAAGAAAATTTCAGAAATCAAGGAGATCAAATAAATAGCAAACAAATCCGGAAAAATCTCAGAAAATACCAAACAATTCCTTGGAATGCAAGGAAGCCAAATAACACAGGTTTTATTTAATTGATGTTTAGATTAGTCAAATTAAATATTTTTAAGTTAGGAAAAATCCTAATTAAGCTTTATTAATTCAAATAAAATTGGTGAATTTTTTCAGGGACCTAAACTACTCAAAAGATTTTTAAAAAACCAAATTTTAGGATGTTACAGCGTCCATGATCTCATATTGCTTCTGAAACTCAGAGTTTATGATGACAAGCATAAGGCAGTGTACATCGACTGCATCATTGCAATGCTTTTCATAAGTATTCTTTTCAACATGTGTAGTATTTGCATTTGGTTCCTCGGGATAACAACCCTCTAGAACATATTCCTTCTTTTCTTGTTTGAGAATAATTCTCATATTACGAAACCAGTCAATGGAGTTTGTTCCATTCAGTTTTTCTTTCTCAAGAATAGATCGCAAATTAAAGGTAGGTGTGGAGGAAGTACTAGGTGCCATGATCGATCTACAACAGAAAATATGCATATGCAAAAAATTAGCACTATGTTTATGCAAGATATTCTATTAAACACTTTAATAAAAGATACTCCCACTATATATTCTAAACCAAGTTTCCCTCTAACTTTATATAGTGGGTTCAAGATCCATAGATCATTAAGTCCTAGTGAGTTTTGGCATCACTGCTAGAAACTAGTGATTTAGGTAAGCAACCCCTTGCTAATTATATCATATGCAACTCTTGTTTGTTGAGTGACATCCACATGTCCCGGCCTCAACACCATACCCCTAGGCCCAAAACCATTTTGATAGCCTAGTCAAGTTAAACCAATATTATGTAGGAACGTGTCCAACACTTCCCTATTTTATTAAGACTAGTTATGTGTCCGTGCGTTGCAACGAAAACTCAATACTTTATCGAAATTTTAGTTTGTAATGCATACTAATCGTGTTCTAAGCATATTATTCCCTTGAATATGCAATCAAATTTTGACAAACATGCATATTTAACATGAGAGACAAGCATGCATATTTGATTGATGCATATTTAACATGAGAGTAATGGGACCTGACTATTGGTTAGCCATACAGGTCACTACAAAAGGGAATGTTGTATACTTCGCTGAAAAATGTAGTATCAGTCCTAGTAACATAGTCATGGATAATTGTACCAGTTACAAAACATGTAAACTTCACCATTTTGGCTTGGTTCGGACACAATTTTTTAATAATGTGCCCTGTTCAATGTTTCTTAGCATTTTCCGATTCTTCAGGTTTTCCCCCATTGTGCTGCTCTATGAATGATTACGTCGAATTAGTTGTTGTACTGTTGACTTGCTGTGATCCTGTGGACAGTGTTTTTGTCACCCACGTTTGTCTGGAATTTTCCTGTGACTTGTCTAGTGCTTACGGTTTTGCAACCTCTCTTATTTGGTCTGTATGCTGCGCAACTATTCCCATCTGGATATGGTGGAATCATGCATATGCATGATCACACATTTCAACAGAAGAAACAACCACTAACCACATTTGGCTAAATTGCTTACTCGCAAGCCCTAATTATTGAAGAGGGTTGGGCGTTTCTGACATTATCTGGATTCCTCTAGTGACATCAACAGGGTACTTAATACAAGTGCTGTGTCTACATCAACTGATCCTCTGGATTCCTCTACTGGCTCTCATCTTTTGAAATCATCTGTTGTTGATCATGTTGAGATTCTTCAGCTCGGTGCTATACTATCTATGATAGTTCGTGACCCCAGGGAAGTTTCCTCCCAGGGAACTGATTCTTCTTCTAAAACAATCTCACCGAACCAGGGTAACAAACTCTTGGAGGAAAACTCTTGGAGGACCCCAGGGAAGTTGCTTGCCCTTGATCATTCCCAGAATCCAAGCAGACAAACTTTATACGTCTGGTGCTTCTCCATACAAAGAATCTCCTCTACCACAGGAGGATTTATCTTATAGCTGGAATCCCACAGTTCTGTACAGTCTGAAAGGAGCAAATCATGCCTTCCAGGGTGCATTCACATCGATGACAATATGTTTTTCTCCTCTAAGGATGCCAATCAGGATTAGTTTGAAACAGCAGGGAATTTAAAAACATAATATCACCACATATGAATCAATATATTTCCCTTTTTAGTAATTAAATGTATTTAATTGACACTAATGTTGCATGACAAAAAGAAAAGAAAAGAAAAGGAGCAAGGACTTTTGCATGACAAAAAGAAAAGGATCACAGTTGTAGATGGTACATATTTGCTTTTGGTCTACATGTTTGCGTTTTTGTGAAAAGAAATTAATGTTACAACTGTAAATCATACCTCATGCTAAGCGACCAAACCAGTGTAAAATAAAAAATAAAAAAAGAAAGGCAGGCCCGATCGACTATCAGATATTAACCAATTTTCATGCAGAACACACAAGCACGATTGGGATATTGAGTATATGTGAAGCATACCTCTTGCATTTGGAGCTTGTTGTGATCTCCCTCCTCCCTGACTTTTTATCTTCTTCTTCCCTTTCAAAGCTGTACATAAGAAAAATGAAGAAATGCATCACCAATTTGTCTATAATATCAAGAACTTTCCCAATAGAATCAGCATGGCAAGCACAAACTTTTGTGAAGCAGCAGATAATAACATGAAAAAGAATTCCAAAAAAGTTATAAGTGCTTCAGCAGGTAGATTGTATAAGTGCTTTAGCAGCGGCGGCAAGATTAACACCATGGTCAATGCTTGATCGTTGTAGCCATGCATGCATGCAGAACATCATGCAGACTCCAATCAGAGTGAATTTGCCATCTTACCAATCCCCTGTCCAAGTGGATCACCAAGAAATCCCCGTCCTACAGTAGTTTTGAGGTAAAGAACAATATGAACCGAAATAATAGGAGAAGCTATCTGAATGTCATCAGAAACACAAGAGGTCACAAGATAACCTTAAAATCAATGATGCAAGAAGATCGGTCGGAAGGAATTGACTAACCATCGTTTTGTGTTTCTCCAGTTCTGTCTCTTCCATCTCTCGTTTCTTCTGGATTTCCTGGGCAATTCTAGCCTCCTCTGCCTGCATACAAGGCAGATGGAATTAATGAGAAAAATCACTTTTTCAGATATTCCAGAAGACCACAACAAAATTTGATTATATTCCAGAAATCAAATCTAAAAGAATGAAAAAGTAATGTTACAAAGTCTTCCAGAAAATTTTCCCTATAAAAAGTTTTGACCTGTGGGAAGATACACGTGGGCCAAAATAATGATCTATTAGTGTCCTATGCACAATGTCCAAGAACAAAATGAAGGAGGTCATTCACAACTTCACCGTGATGGCAGGCTAGCGGCTTGCTTTCTCTCAGTTGACAGACAGAGAAACTTTTAGATCAATCTGGTAGGCCTACGCTAGTTGAATATCATTTTTGCATTTTCAAAAAAAAAAATTATTCCGACTGTATTCTAGCTTATGAGTTAATTGAAAACAATATATCCAAAATGTGCCATCCACATATAGTGATGATATAGTAATATATTTACACAAGCCTTTTTCTGCTGAATCTCAGCCTCCTTTGCATCTAAAAATTGTTGGGGCACCCCACTGGCATTCTTCGGCACACTGAGGAGGAGGCTCCACAGCTCCTTCGTGAACTTCAGTGTGTTTTTCTCCATGAACCCTATCAGTTGCATCTATATCTTCTTCCCATCCACCTCCTGCAAAACAAACAAAAAAGCAACCAAAACCGTATTAAGCTCATAAGCACCTGCTATTATCTGGTAAAGAAACCCACTAATTTTAATCATCAGACGAACACAAAACAGCTACACAGTACTTGAGTTCAGGTTAACTAACCAAACAAATTCTATAGTCGAGCAACAAAGAGCTCGATGACATGGCCAGAAACAAAATTTCCAAACAATACAGAAGTGTGTTGTCTAAGCATGATTGACTGTTATAGACACAAACCAGGTCCAGGCCTCGTTTGGCAAAATTAGGAGAAAATGGCGAGTCTACAGGATGGAACTCCACAGGGTACCTCGGGTCATGCGAATTCCGCCCAAACGTCACACCTGACATTCGGCAACAATTCAGTGTGATTCTTCCTCTCTTTTTTGCGAGGCAATTCGATTGCAGTTCAGTAAGCAAGAATAGCAAAACATGCAGAAAACGAATTAAGTCCAAACAATATTTGCTGATTTGATTCTATTTTGATCTCCTCAATCAGACATTCATAATAAACCAACCTGTCTTGCTCAAAAACAAAAACAAAAAAATCATGTGTAAGAATCATGCAATGGCAATGGCTTTTCTGATTCTCCCTTGAGAAGTTAAAAAGGTAATGGATCAGCACAATAACAGGGCAGCAGGGGAGGGGGATGGGACAGGAGCACTCACGAAGCAGTCGTCATCGATGGTGTAGATGTACTTCTTCTTGGAGATCATGTAGGCATGTACACGAAGCAGCGGCAGGCCGAGTCCTTGAAGGGGTGGGGTGGGGACGAAGGCGGCGGCCGGCGTGGGAAGTGTGATGGAGGCGTGGCCGTTCCAGTCATTCTCCAGCGGGGACGAGGGGAGGAAGGTGAGGAATGGCACAATACCCGGAGACTTTGCAAGCGCCACGCCCAAACACGCGAGGGAAGCCACAGAGGGAGGCAAGCATACTCACCGGCGCAGCGGCAGCAGTCGTAGAGCAGCGCGGGCGACGATGCGGTGAGCTCCTCGATGGCGAGGATGGGGACGATGGTGCTGGTGCAGTCGTCCGAGTGGAACGCGCGCCACGCGGAGGGCCCGACGCCGTCCGCAGCGGGGCTCCACTGCTTCAGCAGTCACCAGACGTTGTCCCGGAACGGGCCGCCTAGAGCCGCCGCCTCCCTCCCTGGGAAGTCCCGCAGCGGGGACATGCGGCGGCCCCCCGGTCCGCCCAGCGCCACGGATGACGACGACGCGGCGGGCTTGGCGGGCGCCACCGAGGCCGAGGACGACGAGGACGAGTAGGCAGAGGACAATTGACGAAGACGGTTTCAATGGGAGATGGGAGATCGGGTTAGCGCGGCGGCGTCGCGGGCGAGGGGAGGACGAGAGTGCTCGTGGAGGGACCGGGCGGCTCGGGTGGGAGTTGAGGAGGGCGTGGGTGGGGAGAAGTTGCTCGAGAGTGGGGAGAGGAGAGGGAGGGAGGTCAGGTGGGCGTGGGCGTGGGGGCGGTTCGTGTCCCTGTGACAGATCTAGGCTATCACAAGCCGATCCAACGGATGTCAAGAGCCCCACCGAGGGAATCTCCATCGTTGAGGGAGAACGGACCGTCACCAACTCGTATTTTTAAGTAGTAGAGATAATTAATGGCACCTTAATTTAGTAGATCTACCAATTAACGATCAAAATATTGATAGGTGCAACAATTGGAAGGGCATCAAGCTTTACTTAATGTTTCTAGAGGGATACTATTTTATCATGTTAAAAACACCCAAAATAATAACATGAACAATAGTATAACAGGAACATAAAAATATTCACAGATAATCAAATTAAGCTGTGAGATAGTATGGCTCTTAGCATGACAATCTTCATCACCATGTTTCCTGTTCACCAAGCCATCACGCTTGAAGTCACCACATGCATCTATTGAGCTATTACTCTTAACAGTTAGTAATGAATTACATGTGAGAATATCAAGCATATCAAGTCGACACATATGCCATTATACAATAATATGTAGCTCATGGCCATAAATCAGCATGATGCGCAGGTCATGAAAAAAAACTCATACATGCATTACATACACAATGGGCCATACTATTCACACAAACCTTGCAAAAACGAGTTATACATAGAATCTAATTCTATCATGCAACATGAACACATAATACCTATAATGCGTGGTACGATTACCTAGTATGGCGGTCCCGCTAGTCGGTTAGCGGGCAGGGTTCGAACGGGCACTGCCCTTGGAAAAAAAATTCGGGGCATGAATCCTATTCACGAATTCACCTTTGAAAATTTCATCAGATTAATCACATTAACCCAATTCGAACTAATCTAATCGGCCCGATTTCCCATTGATCAATCACATTAATCGACACAAGAGGTTTCCAGAAAGAACAACAACTCTGTGCGATCAATTCATACATCTTGCGAATCCATCTACTATCGCCGAAACCGATTGATCTCATCGACCAATGCCAAAACCAATCCATTAAAATGAACCTGTAACAGCCCTAGTTTTATGAACAGTAATAAAATGCTTTATGAATAGTAATAAGGTACTGTTCATAATAGTAATGAAATACTGTTCATAGCATCACTGTTCATTTTTACGAATTGGGCATTATGTTACAAATTAAAACCTTCCTTTTCTAGCCAAAATCCAAAACCTATTTGAAGTTTCCAAGGAAATACAAGTCAGTGCTTGTATTATGACTAGGAGGTATTTTTTATTAAAGCCTAGATGACTTCTCCTGGCCAAAAACAGTTTTTGTTGAATTCTTAGAAATTATTTTGATCTTGATAAAAATATTTGACTTTAAATAAACCTACTCAGTTTAAGTAAATTAAGTATGTATTTTAAAAAAGGTGAAACAGTGGTTTTCAAAATTTATTTGGGACATATATGATCCCAGAAGCATCCTTGCAAAATTTTAGAATTTTATAAATTTATTTGCTATTTTTAAAGTCCCAGTCAAACTTTTGGATCTTCAAAATGATTTAGTCAACCTTGCCAGCCTAACCTCGGTCCATGGAACTGTAGCGACCGAGCTAACCTGGTTCGAGTCCAATCCGGTGCATTTGGTCCGGCTCGGTCACGTTCGGGCGCGAGCCCAACACTACACGTGACGTGAGCCGTCGATCTCCAAGCGAATGGGCGAGATTTGCGAAGCCGCGTGGACTATCCACGTACGCGATGCAATTTCCTCCGTTAGATCTTCATCCAACAGCCTCCGATTTTAGTTCAAAATACTAACTCGCCCCAATCTTGGCCGTTAGATTTAAATCGTGCGGTGCACCATTTTTGGGATAAAACCCCCCCTAAAAGGTAAACACTAAAATACACGCGAGTTGTTAGATCCTCTTTAAGCGGGCCAGATTAGTTGAAGCATTCGGGTTGCGCCGAAGAGCTGTTCCATCCTGGCCATAGGATCTAGATCGGGCGATCAAGAGGAGTGGTGACATTCGGGTTCCCCGAAGGCCCGTTCAATCTTCACCGTGGAATTCTGATCTGATGGATCACGATGGAAGGGCCGTTCGGACCCCCCGGGTTGTTGGAAATATGCCCTAGAGGCAATCATAGAGATGATTGTATTTCAGTATGTTCATAACATTTGATAATATGTTATCTTGTTCCTTGAATGAATCATCAGTTATATAGATCAATGAGTATGTGACTTGTTGGTGAAACTCTTTATCTTATATGATATCGTTCTTAAAAGTATCCTTGGTCGAATGTCACTGGTCGGAACACCAGTGACTCTACGACTAGTACATGTATTGATTGATGACCATGTTTCACCGGTCATGGATATAGAGATATCGAATCAATAATGTGGACACATGTTAGAGAACATAGTGTTGGATAAGACCCACCTTGAGACACTATTGAGATTGTTATGATTCTATGTGTTGTTAGTTGGTCTCAAGCAATGATGACGTATAATCCTCAGATCTGAGATCAGCATGGTTTCCTACATGTGTAATAGCACTCTTAGGGGTTGCCAAACGCTACTCCGTAATTGGGTAGTTATAAAGGTAGCTTTCGGGTATGCTATGAAACATGCAGAGGAATGTGACCGGTCGTATATGGGATTTGCCCCTCCTAACATAACGGGAGAGATGTCTCTGGGCCCCTCGTTGTGGTCGAATAAAGAAAGTGCATGGCCATGCCACTAGTGGTCGAAGTGTCGACCACATGAAGTTATTCGACACTTGATCGAGAAAGTATTGAACAGTCCATGGATGACATATTATCTCACCTGGAGTTCAACCAGATGTCGTGAGGCAAAGGGAGAATACACAAGCAGGTCGTTCAGTTGCCGAGGTCGTAGACTGGTCGAAGTCGTATGGAGATACGACCTAGTCGAAGACTACTCGGACATAATCACCAGCTGGTCATAAGGAGTTGCAAACTGGTCGTAGTTAGATACTAAGCGGTCGTAAGGAGTTCTGAATGGTTGTAATCGATTATGGCTGAGTCGTGACTAAATGCGAGATGGTCGTAAGTGATAAAGACACAGTCGTAGATCATATTGCATTAAGGTTCGTCAGATATATTCTATGTGTGTTTGGGAATCGTTATGTGTTGCTAGGGTGCGTGACGACTCGTGATCGGGAAAGAGTTTCCGAGTCACAACCGCTTACACACGAACCTATAGGGTCACACACTTAAAGGGCTAGGATTTGATTTGGATGGTGATCCGAATTCTTATAGGCCACGAGTTACTAATGGGCCTCCTGGTCGGGACCATTATGGATGCCTATATATAGAGGGGCGGTGGCATGGGGTAAGGGATGGATGAATCCTTTTGGAAGAAATCCCGAAACCCTAATAGCCACGCTCTCTTCAACCACGCCGTCGGCGCTAGCACTCCTGCGCGTGGTGTCCCTGCCCCGTACGTGTGGATACCTTGGAGGTGCTGTTGCGAAGCATCAGCACTAGGACGATCCGCGACTCACGACGACCTCGGGAGCGGAGGAGAACTTGCGGCGTTCGTCGGAGTAGGAGAGAGAAGCGCAAGCAAGTGCGACTACGATCGCATCAACTCGCTACATCGACTCTACTTCCGCTACGAGTCGGCGCGTCTAGTGGTAATCTCGTGATCTATTACTTGCGGTGGTTCCTTGGTTGCGCGGTAAAATTTTTGTTTGTGCTATCGTAGCCTTGCCGCGATCCTTGATGGTATCGAGCCATCACGCTTAGTTTTAGATTCGATTAGATGCATATGGTGATATGTGGGGAGTCATAGATGTGATCTACTTCTATTTCTACTGGTCGTTCTATATGATAGATAGTTCTTGGCGATGGTCGATATGATCGACCATGCGCGGTGGTCGTAAGGTAATTGATGATCGTTATTCTGTGATCGTGTATTCATGGTCGTATCACGACTTGCCTCTACCGGTCGGGTTTCGCCATCGGGACAGACAGTGATCGTAAATCCATGGAGCACGCGAAGATCAATCTGGTTGATCGAATCAGAGTTCCGATCGGAAAGGGTTAATATGATTAATCCAATGCGATTTACATGGACGGAGCAGTAGATTTGATCTACATTGTCCGAAAATTTTCGCATACAGGGGCTGCCGCCCCTATGACCCGCTCCGCTCACCGGCGAGAGGAACCGCCGAGCAGGACCTTGGAATATAGATAGGGTTTCCGCCCTTTTGGTGCGGGTTGCCACTCGTGTGGATTAGGACCTTAACTTGGTTTAAGTATTGCTATTTCACGCCATTCGTTAGATAGAATGTGATTCTATGCCTAACTTGTTTTTGCAGGATTTTGTGAATAGTATGACCCGTAATGTATGAGATGCATGTATGTGTGTAATGTTCATGACTGCGTGTCATGCTTATTGCAGCCAAGGTGTCTATATTTGTATAACGGCCGCGTGTCGACTTTGTATTCTATCACTAGTGCTATTTTCGTAATGGTTTAGTGGGAGTACTTGGAGACATGGCGTACAGCTGCTGGCGATGGAGATCACCTTGTGGGTCATACTATATCACAATGCAATATGATTGTCTGTGAATGCATTTCTTTTGTTCTTTTATTTCTATGCATGTTATTTAATTGCTTTGAATGCTCTTGACATGGTAGAAGTAAAATTCCCTCACTTAATATTGAGTTAAAATTGATGCCCTCCCAATTTGTCGCACCATCCAAAGTCTTGTATTTTAATGGTAGGTCTTGCCAAAGCAGAGTGTCATTAACTCTCCTTGACTAGATGGGTTTGTGTGAGACACTTACACGCTTAGCATTGGTCTAACTTGACAAGGTTATCATAACGGTTATGGACCTTGGGGCATAGGGTTGGGTGTCAGAGCATAGAGATCTTTGCCCAACAACAAGAGTCATATAGAGATGTGATTAGCAAGGGTTGCTTACCATATTCACTAATCTTCTAGCAGTGATGCCAAAGCTCACTAGGAGATTAATTAATTATGGGTCTTGAATCACTAGAATGTCATAAGAGGATATGGTATTTAGTGGGAGTATCTTTATTAAATTGTTTAATACAAGTTACTTTTGAACATATGTCTTAGTTTTGCATATTTTATGTTGTAGATCATGGCACCAAATTTGTACCTACATCCAGTTTTGCTTTATGTTCGATACTTGATAAGGAAAACTGAATGGAACAAATTTTGTGGATTGGTCCCGCAACCTAAGAATTGTTCTTAGGCAAGATAAAAGGAACATGTTCTAGAGGAACCAATTCCGGATGTGCTGCTGAAAATGCTATCTTTGCTCTTAAAAGCGCCTACAAAAGGCATGTGATGAGTCCCTTGATGTTAGTTGTCTCATGCTTGCTGCTATGAACTCAGACCCTCAGAAGCAGTTTGAGAACATTGAGGCCTACGATATGATCGTGGCGCTCAAAGGCATGTTTGAGACACAAGCAAGAACTGAGAGATATGAGATCTCAAAGAACTTGTTTGGGTGTAAGCTAGCCGAGGGTAGTCAGGTGAGCCCACATGTGATCAAGATGGTTGGTTACACACAGAGCTTGGAAAAACTTGGTTTTCCACTTAGTCAAGAGTTGGCTACATATTTGATTCTTGCTTCGCTTCCTGCAAGCTATGGGTCGTTCATTCTGAACTTCCATATGAATAGTTTAGACAAGAATCTCACCGAATCGCATATGATGCTCAAGGCTGCAGAAGACAAGATTAAGAAAAGCAACGATCATGTGATGATGGTGCAAAAGAGTACGAGCTTCAAGAAGAAGGCTAAGACTAAAGTCAAGGGAAAGGGCAAGGCTAAAGCTTCGGATAAGATCCAAACCAATAAGCCTAAGCCCAAGACTAAGTCCGCCCAACTCAAGAGAATGAATGCTTTTCTTGCAAAGAGCTAGGACATTGGAAGAGGCGCAAGAAATACAGCGGATCTCGAAAAAGAATGGTGGGACTAAACCTTCCACTTCAGGTATTAATGTTATAGATGTTTTTCTTGCTGATTCTTACATTAACTCATGGGTATTTGATACCGGATCGGTTGCTCATATTTGCAATTCGATCTGAGTCTAACAAGGATTAGGAGAGTTGCAAGAGGCGAGATGGATCTTGGCGTCGGGAATAAAGCAAGGGTTCTTTGCATTAGCGTCGGGACCTTGCCATTACTTTTGCCTTGAGGATTTATTATGGAATTAAATAATTGTTATTACGTTCGACCATGAGTAGAAGCATTATCTACGCCTCATGCTTGATGGCGAGGGTTATAAATTCATTATTGAGAACAATGGTTGTTCTATATTTTTGAATGAAGTGTTTTATGGCTATGCACCTGTTTTGAATGGGTTGTTTATTTTAAATCTTGATGTTGCACCGTCTATAATATTAATGCGAAAGGCTTAGGCCTAATAACATGAATTCCACTTTTATTTGGCATTGTCGTTTGAGTCACATAAGTGAGAAACATATGAAGAAGCTCCATGATAATGGAATTCTAAACTCATTTGATTTGGAATCATTTGAAACGTGCGAATCTTGCCTACTCGGAAAAATGACCAAGACCCCTTTCACCGGTCGGGTTGAGAGGGCGTCCGACCAGTTGGCACTCGTACATACTGATGTGTGTGGACCAATGAGCACGACAGCTAGAGGTGATTTTCAGTACTTCATTACCTTCACCGATGACTATAGTAGATATGGATATGTCTATTTAATGAGGCAGAAGTCGGAATCCTTTGAAAAGTTCAAGGAGTTCCGAGTGAGGTGAGAATCAACTTGGCAAGACAATCAAATCTTTACGATCTGATCGTGGAGATGAATTTTTGAGCCATGAATTTGGTGATCATTTGAGACAATGTGGAATTGTTCCACAGCTTACCACCAGGCACTCCACAATGGAATGGGGTGTCCGAGCGGCGTAATCGGACTTTGTTGGACATGGTTCGGTCGATGATGAGCCAATCCGATCTGCCATTGTATTTTTGGGGTTACGCTCTTGAAACTGCCGCTTTCACTTTAAATAAATTACCATCAAAATCAGTAGATAAGACACCATATGAGATGTGGACTAGGAAGAGTCCTAGTATGTCTTTTCTAAGGATTTGGGGATGTGAAGTCTATGTTAAACGTTTGACGTCTGACAAACTCACACCCAAGTCTGATAAATGCTTCTTTATAGGATATCCTAGGGAAACCAAAGGATATTATTTCTACAACAGGGAAGAGGGCAAAGTTTTTGTTGCCCGAAATGGTGTCTTTTTGGAGAAAGAGTTTCTTTCAAAAGAAGTCAGTGGGAGAAAGGTACAACTCGAAGAAATTCGAGAAACATCTGAAAGTGTTTCAACTCCTACTGAACCTCTACAGGATGAACAAATTGTTGTTGAACCGGTGGATGAGGCATCAGCCCCACGTAGATCTAAAAGGCCACGTCAATTGCCTGTAAGGTATGGGCATGACGTATTATTGTTGAATAATGATGAGCCTAAGTCTTATGAGGAAGCGATGATGGACCCAGACTCTGAGAAATGGCTTGGAGCCATGAAATCCGAGATAGACTCCATGAGTGACAATCAGGTTTGGAACCTGGTCGATCCTCTTGATGGTGTTAAAACCATTGAGTGCAAATGGATCTATAAGAAAAAGATTGATATGGATGGAAATGTTCACATTCATAAAGCTCGACTGGTCGCAAAAGGGTTTCGACAAGTTCAAGGGGTTGACTACGATGAGACTTTCTCACCAGTAGCGATGCTTAAATCTATACGGATCATTCTAGCTATTGTCGCATATTTTGACTCGAGATATGGCAAATGGATGTCAAAACGGTCTTCCGAATGGAAACCTAAGTGAGGATGTGTACATGACACAACCTGAAGGTTTTGTCGATCCAAAGAATGCTAGTAAAGTGTGCAAACTTCAAAAGTCCATTTATGGGTTGAAGCAAGCATCTCGGAGTTGGAATATACGCTTTGATGAGGAGATCAAAAGGTTTGGTTTCGTCAAGAACAAAGAAGAACCTTGTGTTTACATGAAGGTTAGTGGGAGCGCACTTGTTATCCTAATCTTATATGTAGATGACATATTATTGATATGGAATGACATTCCAATTCGAATCATTAAGGTATCATTGAAAAATAGTTTTTCTATGAAAGACCTAGGAGAGGCGACATATATCTTAGGAATAAAGATCTATAGAGATAGATCAAGAAGGCTAATTGGATTAAGCCAAAGTACTTATATTGACAAGATGTTGATTCGGTTCAAGATGCAGGATGCCAAGAAAGGGTTCTTGCCTATGTCACATGGCATAAGTCTAAGCAAGAGTCGGCTTCTTCGACAACCGATGAGCGAGACCGTATGAATGGTATTCCATATGCTTCAGCTATTGGATCCATCACGCACGCCATGATATGTACTCGACCGGATGTATCATATGCTCTAAGTGTTACGAGTAGATACCAAGTCGATCCGGTGAAGGTCACTGGACAGCTGTGAAAAACATTCTTAAGTACTTGAGAAGAACTAAGGATGTGTTCCTAGTTTATGGCGGTGATGAAGAGCTCGTTGTAAATGGTTACACCGATGCAAGCTTCCAAACCAACAAAGATGATTATGGTTTGCAATCTGGTTATGTATTCATTTTGAATGGAGGCAGCGAGTGGAAAAGTTCCAAGCAAGGGACGGTTCTTCGATTCTACGACGAGGCCGAGTACATTGCGCTTCAAGTCGCGAAGGAAGGTGTTTGGATAAGGAATTTCATTGTTGAATTGGGTATGGTTCCGAGTGCCTCGGGCCCAATGGATCTCTATTGTGACAATAATGGAGCTATTGCGCAGGCTAAGGAGCCTAGATCCCATCAGAAGTCCAAACATATACTCAGGCGTTACCACCTTATTCGCGAATTGGTGGATAGAGGAGATGTTAAGATATGCAAAATCCATACGGACTTAAATGTTGTCGATCCGCTGACAAAGCCTCTCACACACCAAAGCATGAGGCGCACACAAGAGCTATCGGTATTAGATACTTAAATGATTGACTCTAGTGCAAGTGGGAGACTGTTGGAAATATACCCTAGAGGCAATCATAGAGATGATTGTATTTCAGTATGTTCATAACATTTGATAATATGTTATCTTGTTCCTTGAATGAATCATCAGTTATATAGATCAATGAGAATGTGACTTGTTGGTGAAACTCTTTATCTTATATGATATCGTTCTTAAAAGTATCCCTGGTCGAATGTCACTGGTCGGATCACCAGTGACTCTACGACTAGTACATGTATTGATTGATGACCATGTTTCACCGGTCATAGATATAGAGATATCGAATCAATAATGTGGACATATGTTAGAGAACATAGTGTTGGATAAGACCCACCTTGAGACACTATTGAGATTGTTATGATTATATGTGTCGTTAGTTGGTCTCAAGCAATGATGATGTATAATCCTCGGACTGAGATCGGCATGGTTTCCTACATGTGTAATAACACTCTTAGGGGTTGCCAAATGCTACCCGAATCGGTAGTTATAAAGGTAGCTTTGGGTATGCTATGAAACATGCGGAGGAATGTGATTTGGTTGTATATGGGATTTGCCCTCCTAACATAACGGAGAGATGTCTCTGGGCCCTTGTTGTGGTCGAATAAAGAAAGTGCATGGCCATGCCACTAGTGGTCGAAGTGTCGACCACATGAAGTTATTCGACACTTGATCAAGAAAGTATTGAACAGTCCATGGATGACATATTATCTCACCTGGAGTTCAACCAGATGTCGTGAGGCAAAGGGAGAATACACAAGCAGGTCGTTCAGTTGCCGAGGTCGTAGACTGGTCGAAGTCGTATGGAGATACGACCTAGTCGAAGACTACTCGGACATAATCACCAACTGGTCGTAAGGAGTTGCAAACTGGTCGTAGTTAGATACTAATCGGTCGTAAGGAGTTACGAATCGTTGTAATCGATTATGAACTCGTCGTGACTAAGCACGAGCTGGTCGTAAGTGATAAAGACACGTCGTAGATCATATTGCATTAAGGTTCGTCCGATATATTCGTGTGTGTTCGGGAATCGTTATGTGCCGCTAGGTACCGCCGACGACTCATGATCGGAAAGAGTTTCCGAGTCACAACCGCTACACACGAACCTATAGGGTCACACACTCAAAGGGCTAGGATTTGATTTGGATGGTGATCCATTCTTATAGGCCACGAGTTAGTGGGCCCTGGTGGGACCCATTATGGGCCTGGCATGGGGTAAGGGATGGATGAATGGGACCCATTATGGAAGCGTAGTGTCGCCCGCACTGTGGATACTTGGATCCGCGACGGCACTAGGCGACGCGACTCACGGCGACCTCGAGGAGGAGGAGAACTTGCGGCGTTCGTCGGAGTAGGAGGAGAAGACGCGCAGCAAATGCGACTCACGATCGCATCAACTCGCTACATCGACTCTACTTCCGCTACGAGTCGGCGCGTCTAGTGGTAATCTCGTGATCTATTACTTGCGGTGGTTCCTTGGTTGCGCGGTAAAATTTTTGTTTGTGCTATCGTAGCCTTGCCGCGATCCTTCACGGGTTCCCATTTGACCTCCACCGTTGATCGTAGATCCAACCGCGCCTTTCTTTTTGGATTTGAACTCAACGGCGCGCAGTTAAGGCTGACCGTTGGATTTAAGATGTGCGGTATCTTTTCAATTCACGTGCGCATAGTGCCTAGATCCTTGTGACCGTTGGATTTAAATCCTACGGTACCCTTTTGACCACGTGTGTTTAGGGTCCAATCTTCATAGGACCGTTGGATTTTGATCGTAGGGTCTATAAAAGTGGGACCTTCGGGCCGCCGAACCTCCCATCTATCTCGACCGTTGAAAACGAATCTAACGGTGCCACGTCATTCCATTTAAAGTGGCGTGTATCTTTTTGGGATCCACCGTTGGATTCAAATCCAACGCTCCTCTTCGAATGTAACCTTTGGGCTTCCCTAAGGCTCCATTAAATCTCAACCATTCGTTTACGATCGCACGGTCCATATGAAAAGATATCGATTAGATTCTCCTAACACTTATTTTCATCGCAACCGCCTATTTCTAATCGGACGGTCGATATTCTTTTGAGCTTTCACGGGCATGTGCTTGCTGCTATTGACAGCGGGGCCTGCACGTTAGTGAGGTGCTTATCTTCTTCCTCGCAACTATGCATCGCCGCTGACTTCATTACCGGAGAGGCGGTGTTCTGCCGCGATTTTGGCCACTCTTTCCTTGACACCTGGTACCATGTTGCCACCGCATCAATTCTAGACACTTCTCGTTTGCTCTTGAGGTTCAAACCCTATATAAACCCTAGCTTTTGAGCCTATCCGCCATTGTGGACCGAGAGAACTCTCTTCACTTTCTCTCTTCCTGTCCAGTGAAGATTTCTTACTCTCATTTCTTGTTTATCTCTATCTATGCTTAACCCATCTTATAATGAAAGCTTCGGGCATCATTTGTAGGTGGAGCCCGTGAGCTTGCTCTCTGTTGAACCAAGTCGGCTGAAGCCACCGTGGTGATTTCTTGCTTCGGTGAGGTTTGCTCCAAACTTTTCTGTCCAGATCATGTATTATAATCCTCATGACTCAAATCTTCTGTTGTTTTCGTTTTTGGTCAAACAGGAAAAGTGAACTTTGGATCTTTACTGTTTTGATCAAGAACTTGACTTCATTTTCTCCTACTCTAGCTAGTAAGCTTAGACCTTAACTCTTGTCATCTTAAGCACCTTAAGGACCTCAGTAGCTCACTGGAGCCATTCACTTGTGCATGTAATAATCGAATCTTCTTTAAACTGAAAAGTTGATTTTATAACTTTTCGGTCTTTCATATCGTTTTCAAGTTCTAGGGTTTCTCCTGTTAACCTATCATCTTATTTAGGTCTTGGCTAAACCCTAGTAGCACAAGCAGTAATTCTTTTTTACTTGTGATGCTTCCAAATCAGCTAATTGGTCAAAGCCCCTTTTCTGCTGATTTAGTCGGTCAGACCGACAATAGCCGTACCAGACCCCTAGCTGCACTCTTTATTGATTAGTGTTAAGGAGGACTAATTTGGATTGTTATCTCTACTAAAGAATGGTCTGTAGCATAAGCAAGGGTAGCTTTTGCTTAATTTGCCTCTAAATCGATTCCAGCGCTAACTTCCTTTCTTTGTGCTGTTGTCGAGCAAAGCCAACAAGAGCTCTAACCCAATCCATTTTATTAATCTCTGTTGGTTAATGCTAATAGGGGTTAAATTAGAGTTCCATCCTTTCTACATATTAGCCGTAGCTCCAGTAAGAATCTTTTGCTTAGGGTATTTCCAAAACAACCGAAATCTGCTCTCTGCTTTTGCTGTTTGTCGGTCAAACCGACAAAATGCACATCACAACTCTCATTCTTTAATTCTTATCCATTTAGTGATTAAATGATAAGTTGGGTTACTGCCATAGTTAAAAATACCCTTAGCCTAAGTAAAGTATTTTACATGTAATATGTTTTGATCAGCAAACCATTTCTTTTGTAATCTGCCCTATTCTCAGTTTTCCAAAAACTGCAATTGTAGCTCTAATCAGAATCTTGATTCTTGTTAATAGTGATGTTAGGTGTTAAACTAAATGGTTATAACTTAAGCAAAAGTATTTTGTTTATAGTGTATATAAATAAACAAAATCTTGTTAACTTGTCCTGTTCGAGTTTTCAAAATCTGAAACTATAGTTCCAGATTGAGCCACAAATTTGATAATTAGTGTTAACTGATGTTAAGTAATAAGTAGACTTTATTTTTTACTTATTTAGCTACAACTTTAACAAAAATATCATTTTGTTCATAATTTAATAAAACAACAAACTTTATTTTTGCAATCTGTTTAGTTTTCAGTTTTTCTAAAATCTGAAAAACTATAGCAATAAGTTAAACCCTAATCTGGATAAATAGTGTCAGTAGATGGTAAAAATAGGGTATTATCCTTATTCGGGTTAGTTATAGCTTAATCATGTTGTTAATAATGCATTAAGGCATTGATCATGCTTCCTTTTCTACATTTTGCTCTTTGCCAAGTTTTTTCTTGGTGTTCATGGGATGTTTACTTCTCTTTTAGATTCTGGTTCTTCTGAAGTTGTTGAATCTGTTGTTGAGCAACAAGAACCTGAACAAGGGGTGTATTATTACCAAGGCAAGCATCATCTTTGCATCATGTTGATCCCAAAGTTTTATACTATAGATTTTTAAAATACGGTGATAACTATTGCATGCTAATTTTCTAAAAATACAATTGTGATCTGTTAGTAGGTAGTTATGACCTAACATTGTGGCTTACCTTAAATCTAACCATACACTCAAACTTAGAGTAGTGCTGTATACTACAATATATAATTTCAGAATTTGCTTAGCCATGCAGTCCATAGAACGTTAGAGTTTGGTAAGATTATCTTGTCAAACATGGGAGCAACAAATGAATTTCAGTCATTTTAACTCTTTGTCCAGTTTCTTTAAATCAGAACTGAATTTTAAATTTCAATTGATCTGGACAAGAGGATGCTAGTGGTGGTGCCTTCGTGCACGAGATTGGGAATTGTGGTGGATTTGTCTAGGGCAATTAAGGACTGAACTCTGACTGTTCAATTAAAGTCCCCACGTACTTCCACACGCGGTGTATGGACGTTGTTTGGTTAAGTAAAGGGTTAATGCTATTGAGTTGGAAATAGGGGAGTAAGGACATGTGTATTGATCTTGTATGGCATAGATGCTTAGGTCTTCGGGCTGTGTCTTATACCATGTGAGTTTTATATCGAGATCGGATGTTCTTAGGAGGGTGAGGGCGTATATGCGTTCTATCACATGTACGTACCTTAAGGGTCCCGATTGCGATCTAGTATGTGTAGCGAACACAACCTGCATTTCTTTTGATTGGGTCGGCGTTCCCGGCGCAACATGTGTGCCCCGGTTAAACATATGCTATTAGTCGTTGTTTAAGCGGGATTAGTTCACACATGGGTTATCCAACTCAATAGTGTCAACTTGTTGAAAAATACCAAATCATAGTTTCCCCGGTCGGCATACCAAAGGAAGTGTGTCATCATTCGGAGGCATCCGAAGGCAACAGGCTGACTAAGTCGTGTGGGTAAAGATGTACACCCCTGCAGGGTATTAAAACTATTCGAATAGCCATGTCCACGGTCATGGACGATAACTTGAGTTGATGTCATCTGTATAGAACTTTGATTTAAACTTTTGTTTTGGGTTCTGGTTCAGCATGAGAGAATTCATGCAATGTACTGTTCACATTTACTTTCATTTACTTACTGTTTTAGTCCAATTTAATTTATTAAATTGCTTTATTAAAACTTAGTAATTGTAGGTTAAGATGTATTGCTTTATGCAAAATTGAACCATTATGCCTACCTGTTGTTAACTTTATGCATGTATAAATTCTATTCCATTGTATAAGTTGTTTCACACACTTTCTTTTCTTAGTTTGTGTAAGTCTTGCTGAGTACCTTTCGTACTCAAGGTGTTATAACCTCTTGTTGCAGGTGAAGATGGTTATTGATTTGAGATGCCCGTTAGCACCAATCAGGGTGACGCTAACGAGTGAAGCTATTTCTATCCTCCACGCAATAGCCTGCGGGTGATGGGGTCATTGGTGGTTTTGTCGTTTACTCTTTTGCTTCCACTATCAGACTTTGTTAGTAACCCTGAGTCACTTGATATTGTAGTACTAAACCGAATTGTAAACTTATGTTTAATTATGTAAATGTATGACTTGTATGTGTATGATGCAATGTTGTTTAAGGATATATGTGCAATGGTCACTGATCCTGAGAACCATTGTAAGACATATATTCGGGAATCCTAAATATTGGATTTGTTACTTGTTAAATTTATACTTCTAGCATGATCTTTAATAAAGGGGTAGTATTATTCCTTAATTAAGAATTGTGCTACAGTATAATTTTAATTAAGCACATTTCCAATATTCCGGGGTCCTCACAGAACCGATCTAAGCTATCATATCAGACTAGTAATAGATCCAATCTATTACTACCATATATCAACTATATGCGATCAATCCAGATCAAATACTACACAGGATGGCACTGATACCACTGAAGGAATACAGGTAGGCTACACTAGCGCAGATTAAAAATTTCTACCATGTAAACCAGGAAGCCATGCGAGTAAAAGGTCATAAATCGTTACCACTAGACGCGCAGTGCAGCAGAAGTAGAGTTGAAGTGGCCGGTTCAACATAGCGAGCATCAGTGTAGTGGAAGTAGTTGATCGTCTTCTGGCCAATCGTCTCCTCCTTGCGATCAACCCGATCAACGCCGTAGTCGTAGCAGCGCCTCTATTGAAGTCCACACGTCTAGGGATGAAACATCGTGCGTCAGTGTGCTAGCACCAGCGCGCACGACAGGGGCTTTGAGAGGTGGCAGCTAGAGTTTCGATGGTTGTGTGTTGGGATGCCTCCTTTAGCCCTATGTCTATCTTTATATAGCCTCCAATTGGATTCTTATCCGATACAAGTAGAGATCGCATCTCACTCGGAGACTATCATCTAGACCATTATCGTTCCAACCCCTTAAGTGTGTGACACTGTAAGTTTATGTATATTTGGCCATGGGCCGGAAACTCCTTTCCGGTCCATAAGTCGGTAACGGCCCCTAGCAGAACATAGCGACTCCCAAATATGCATAAAGATAATATTGGAAGAACCTATATAGTGCTTATGTACCGATCCCTTTGCCTCATGATACCAGATCGAACTCAAGGTGAGAAGTGTGCTATCCTTTGATAGCTCGATCCTTCACTCGAACCTGTAGTGGATTACTCAGTTGTGATTAACTCCTCAACCACATTCGGCATAGCCATGCACTTCCTTAATCTAACCACATCGAGGGGTCCAAAGATATCTCTCGTTATATAGGAGCAAATTTCATCTTGATCGCTCACATTCATTCAAATGTTTTATAGTAAACCTGAAAGTTAGCTTTATAACCACCTAGTTACGGAGCAATGTTTGGCAACCCCTAAGTAAATTATTACACATGTACGAAACTATGGCGATTTCAGGTATAAGGATCCTACATACACTATGCATGGAACTAACTGATGGTACTTAAAAATATAACAATTCCCACAGTGTCTCATGGTAGGTCAATCTAACACCATGTTCTCTAATATGTGTTTATATTATTGATTTGATGTCCCACATAATGATGTAAGATTATGGGTAATTTTAGAATAACATCAAAACATGAATAAAGAATTTCACAAACAAATTGTATACTGATTGATCAATATAAAAGATATTAATTCAAGAGACAAAATATCATATTAGTCAAAAAAATCATAAACATAGAAATATACAATTATCTCCCACCGTCTCTTGTGCATATCACTAATTAACGTGGTGGCCGCGGAAGAGACATTTAATTCCTGGAGAAGACGTGGTGGCCGCGGAAGACGTGGATCACCTTCACTAGTCGCTCGCAGACGCCAGCAACCACCAAGCCCTCCACTAGTCTCCTCTCTAGAGCTGGGCATTGGGCGTCGCGGCCGGCCCGCCCGTGCCCGCCGTGCCGGCTGCGTCGTCTTTGTGATAGCTCGGCCCAATCACCCCGTCGTGCCGTACCGTGCCAGGCCACCTTGCCTCCGGTCAGGCCCAGGCACGGCCCAAAGCCCATCGTGCCAGGGTCGTGCCGTGTCAGCCCAAGCGCAGCCCTAAGTAACTATAGAGCGGCGCGTGGGGAATGAGAGGGAGTGAGAGGGAATTGGTTGGAGGAGTGGAGGGAGGGGGCGGCCGACGGCACGGGGGAGGGAGGGCGGCGATCGGCAGCGTATGGGGAGGGAGGTGGTTGGAGCTGGAGGGAGGGGAATCAAAGAATGTAATTAGGGATTGGGAATTTGGGAGCCGAGGCTCGGGAGAAGGGGTTGGGGATGGGGGTTGGGGGAGCTCGAGAGGGATGTTGGGCTAGATCAGGTGGCAGAGGGGGGTTATTGGTTAGGCTAGACCGGGTGGCAGAGGAGGATTATTGGTTGAGCCAGGCCGAGATGGGAGAGTGATTGAGTTAGGCCGAGAGGGGGAGGGATTGGGCTAGAACGGGAAGGTTGGGCCTATTTCGTGCCGGCCCGACCCAAACACGGCTCAACTGATCGTGTCATGCCGTCCAACGGGCCGTATTCTCAGGCCCAGCCCGGCCCGCAGTTCGTGCCGTGCCGGCCCGGTCCACCACGTGTCGTGCCGTGTCATGCTTAGACCGTGCTGTGCCGCCCGTGTTTTGGGCCGACCCGAAAAAGCACGGCCCAAGTCCCAACTCTACTCTATAGCATTACTATGGCATGTGAGGACCACGTAAACATTTCTCTTTAATTTCCAGATTAGAAAAATCACAAATTGGAAATTTTATTGAATTTCCTGTCGAAAATTCCATCAGTTAGCACGGGCGGCACATGCGAGTCGGTCAGTACCCGCCGTCCACTCCGAAAGCAAACGAGCACCCGGCACCGCCGCCGCTTGACACCCCGGCGGCAGCATCCACCGCCACGTCGGCGAACGCGTCGCCGCCGGTGTATAACCCCGCTAAGTCGGCGGCGTCCGGCCCGAACGCGCCCGCACTGCCGAAGTCGCCGTCGAGCAGCAGCCTCGCCCGCTTCTCGCCGCCCTCGGCCGGCTCACCACCGGCGAACCCGTCCACGGCTGCCGCGGCGTTACCGCCGGCATTACCGTTTGCGCCGACGAGGCGGTGCATCCTGTCGCAGTCTCCGACGACCTTGAGGAGGAAGGCGAGCATCTGCTTGGGCCTGCGCTCGGTGTCCTGCACGCGGCGCCACATGGCGGCGACCCTGTCGTCGATGGTCCGCTGCTCCTGCTTCAACCGCACCACCTCCGTCGCCACCATCGTCATGTCGTCGTCGGCCGCGGCGTCCTGGCGCTTGCTGCCGCTGCCGCCGCCCCCGCCAGCGCTGCCGCGACGGACGATGTTGCGCAGGAGGTGGGTCTGGCCACGGAGGAACGACGAGTGGGCGAACTCCCACCGGTCCGGATCTACCTTGCGAAAGCCCTGATATTCAGCGCAAACAATAGAATCAGCGCAGAAACTAGTGCAAGCTCTTGGCAGTTTGTCAAAATCAAATCTACAAAACGTTTCTATACTTGTCACGGTCTTGTGTGCTAGGTATTTTTTTTATTCTCTACAGAAAATTGAAGAAAACTAGACGCTTTCAATCATCGAGGTTCTACGCCCTTTCGATCGTCATGGCACACTTGGGATCGTTCCTTTGAGCTTTACATGATGAATCCGCGAATAGCTTGGTATAAACAATTTGTGGACGAGATTTGGGCGCACGGCGAAAACAATTTTTGTGTGTTGACGGAACAAATTAAATCCAACTTTCGCCTTAATCTATCTATATCATGTTTAATTTTGTCTATGTAGCGACAGGAAGTATTATCTGCTTTTCGCTCCATCAAAAAGCACTTACAACAAAGTTACAGTACATCACATCGGCTTTCTGATCTTGTCTACAAATCGACACGCAAACCACCACAACATTTTATATTTTCTCTTTCCCAAGTCTCTCACATACAAAAAGAATATGTACAGATCCATCATAAACTCCTCTCTCCCACGGGGAGGGTTAAACAAGAAGAACAATTAAACAGCATATGTTAAAGATTGACGAATGAATCGAGCTAGCAATTAATCGGTGAATTGAACTGACATAAGTGTTGAGCTGTCGAACGAAGCTGGAGAAGTTGTTGTGCTTGAAGTGGGCGGGGAGCAGCGTCTGCGAGAAGACGAAGGGGTCGGTGACGACGAAGCTGTTGTTGCCCCTCCCCGACCCGATCACCCCGTCCGTCCCCGGGTCCTCCACCATCCGGTACGTCTTCCACACGAACGGCGGCGCCGCCCCTCCGCCGCTGCTCACCGCCATTGCTCTCTCACTCTCTCTCTATATATCAACCCTTCTTGCAGCTTAGCTAGCTAGCTGTCTCACCAAACTATCTCGCGAGGGATAGATGTTCGCTTCTAAATGTGGTAAGGGGGGAGGGGTGTAAAGGCAAAAGGGAGAAAAGGGAAGGGGCCGCGTGGCCGAAGGCGGTAAGGGTGGTTGGGTTTGGGCACGTGGTGGCCAGTGATGGCCACCGGTGACGCGATAATGGGAAAGGATGATGGTTGCCGCGCGCGGGGAGGAAAGCGAGGGTGGCGAGTCGGGGCGCGACGCGTGCGCGGGCTCGGGAGGCTTCCGCCCGTGGCCTCACACGTACTCGCCGCGTGCCGCATGGACCCCGGCCGAGCGGATAGGCGAGTAGGCAGGCAGGGGTGGGGAAAAAGCGCTCACGGCGCGAGCGAAAAGACGTCTACTTTGGGTCTTTTTGGCCCGTCTCCGGTATGCGCGGCTGCTTTGGCGTTTCTGGGTTTCTACCACCTTCGGCTGCCGCTGCATGGAAAGAAATTTTTGGTGTAAATAGCAAATTTACACGTTTGCCACGTTTTATTATGAAAGTAGCGGTCGTCGTAACTAAATTATAAGTTGAATCCTCGTCTGGTTGGTGACTATGTGAACATGATGTCTGCAGAATACGTCGCCTCGTCCGGCCGGTTACAGGCCGAACGCTGCGTAGAACTTAATTAGCGAATGAAATTAATTGGCCGGACGTCCTCCACGTCGCTCTTCCGGTCGGTCACGGGCCGGACGTCGCTCAGAACTTAATTAGCGAATGGAATTAGCGAACTTATTTAGCTGTGTCCGGCCTGTGGCCAGCCGGATGCGCTGCTGGCTCTGCAACACCCTAAAAGTTTCAGGAATAAAAATATAATATTTTTAAAATATTTTGTATAATATCTATTGCCATCATTTTTACCTGCATTTTTGTGAGTTATTTGAACTATGTTTTCCGTTTCTCAGCATGGGTGTTGAAAAACACAAAACGTAAATGTAGAAACCCTAAAAACAAAAACTGTAAAAGCACATAATTTACTTAAAGTATTGCCCTTTTAAATATTACAAGAAATACAAACCCTAAAATCGAAAACCTAAAGTGCAAAACCTAATCCTCCTAAACGTTCAATCACCACATGAGAGTTCCTTAGCAAATACAAGAATTTAGCAAACCTAAAGTTTAATTCTTTTTTCCTTTTCCCCAAATTTTCATACTCTTTTCTTTCTCCTTCTTTCTTCCTGTTCCTCGGGCCAGCTCGAGCCTTAATTGTTGCGACCGAACCACTTCGGTTAACATCAGCTCAACAGCTTTCTTCTCCCTCCCGAATGCATCGTCACTTCTGTCTCTCCCGGCATCGGCATTCTCTCAAGCTAGTGTGCCACGTCGTGGCCATGTAGGAAAAGCTAGTCGCTAGCCACCACTCCCCTATCAATCAGCCATCGCCAACAGTGCACTGTGCTACCGACTTCGGTTGTGTCCTACGCCAACTCCCTCCTGAGAACAACGCCAAGTTCCAACGAGAGCATCGCCACCACCATGCGTTCTCCACCCCATTGCCTATAAGAGGCCACCCAAAGATCTTGCCCTCTTCCCCAGACCTTGCCCTCTTCCCCCATCATCGCCATACACTCCCTCCCCCTTATTCGCCAAAAATAGCCATCGGGAGCAAGCTACGTTTTTCGGTCGTCACGCCATCCCAACGCCATCGGCACTCCGGTGCCCCCACGCCTTGCCAACCCTGTCACCCCGTGTTTCGGGCCAATAGGAGTGTTTCCCCTCAACTAATTCTTCTTTTTGTTCACAGGAGCTCGCTGAAACCTCCTTCTTCCTCACTTCCGTCAAAAAGAGACATGTGGGTAATGATTTACCCCGATATCATATAAAACATTTGAAAATGAGATTGGGCAGTCGAGGCTAGAGTCTGGCTGGTATGTTGGACTAGAAAGGAATTTTCAAAATTAAAGAAAACCCAAAAATAGATTTAGACTCGGGTGGTTGGAAAGAGTGACTGGTGCCATGTGCACGACAGAGTAGGTATGTGGATGTACCACCCTAGTCAATTAAGGACCCAGTGTGAGAACCCTAACAACTTAAGTTAATCTAAACAACGATAAACAGTAATGAGAATCAGTAATACACAGTAAACACAAATTAATACTGAACACATCACCAATCAATTCAGATAAGATTATATTATCAAGGGTTCATCAATAAGAAATTACAATATGAATTATTATAGCAAAAGTAAAGCGTTATTACAATCTCTAAAATAATTACAAGAATTCATTACAAGCGGAAGTGAAACACTATTACAATCATGGAATTAATTACATTAGAGCAAAATAAGAATTACAACATTTATTTAAGCTACAAACTAAAATCTTGCATATAGCCATAGCCCTTGCATCTTTGTCCGTATATCGCTAGCAAGTTGACACCTTCCTCGGCCAATCTGAAACATGGCCCACATTTCCATTGTCCACAAAAACCAAAAAGTAAGAATTGAAGTTAGAAGTAAGGAAGGACTACCGTCAGATCGCATGAAGCTCATCGAGGTTCCCAGACCAACCATGGTCAGTCAGCGTCCTCTCACTATAGTGGGTTTCATCACCCAGCAGTTATAGAAATCCGACACCCACATTTTACTAACTTACCTCAACCGTAGAAAAATCCGACGGATAGTGCCTTATGGACCAACGATCTATTCCTTTTACCTAGCCTAACACCCACTTTCCTTATTACTGACTCACCTTCCGCGGTAGAAAGAGCCAAGGGAACAGTGCAGAGAGACCTCCATGGACCAAAGGACCATAGCATAATAGTTAGCTGTGAGAGCCAAGGAGATAAGGGATGGGCGAAACTGGCAAGTACAGTGCAAGGGAGAGAGGGCACAGCCGAGAGCTCTCATTCTTAAGCCTCCCTCCCTCACAAGCCCCCTTCATCTAGTGCAACTGAGAGCAAGCCAACACAACCTCCACAACTCCATCCCACCCCCATTTTCTTCGCCTAACCGAAGGCATTCAAAGCCAAATTAGTAAGCAAATGCCCTGTTCGGCCAAGAACAAAGAGGAAGATAAGCATCACAACACCATACCACATCCAACCCAACCACAGGGAAGTAGTAAAAGGAGGAGAGGAGCATCAAAGGAGAAGGGGAAGACTGACAGAGCCAGGACAACATTAGCAACGAATCGTCAACGGCCATTGGGGACAACGCCAAGCCGACAAGGACAAGGAGGGACCGCAGGAACCGCCAGGAACACAATGAGAGCATCATCACCACACGACCATCATCACCAACCCGGCCAAGTCTTCCATTCCCAACCTGGCCACACAAGGTAAACCACCATTCACCCCCTACTTTGATTTTTTCCCAATCCAAACCACACCATGGGAGCTAAATAATGCACAGAGAGCTCATATAATAGCCATATCATCAACCAAATCCATCACATAGCAAGGGAGGATTGGGGTAGAGAGGTAGAGGGAGTAGAGATGGAGTAGAGAGGGAGTAGAGGATAGGTTACCTCGGCACCACCGAATTAGCTATGTGCACGCGACGGCCTTGCACTCCCCGGTGTGCGAGAGGCCTCGAGCCCCACCATAGCTAGCCATGGCAACCACATCCATCACCTTCATCATGCATGAGCAACAATCAACCCACATCAGAAAATGAATCAAGCTTAAACCCTAAAAATTGAAATAACAAAAGGGGGAAAAGGAGGAAAATTGAATCTAGGTAAGAAGAAGCCAAATCCCAGCCACCAACCACAGATCTGGGATCTTGCAACTAGAATCGAGCCAGAGGCGCGGGGGCAGGCCGAGCTGCATGGCGCGGGTGCGAACCGAGTAGGCCGAGCAAGTGGGCTAGGCACCAGGGCGTAGGGACAACCAGTAGCGGCCGGAGGTGGAAGCGCTAGAGGACCACCTTGAGAGAGAGAGAGAAATTTCCTCAAGCACAAGTATTGGCAGAAGCAAACACCCAAGAAGAAGAAATGGGAAAATGAGGTGAAGAGAGGAAGCAAAGAGTTAGGTCATGGGCATTCGGCCGAAAGAAATGAGAAGGAGAGAGAGTAAGGAGAAAGGGGTTAGGTAAGGGGGTAGAGAGGTAAATTCTAGTAAGGAGGAGTAGTAGTAGATTTATCAGTAGAAATGAGCACAAGTAACAATAAGTGTCGGCATTGTGTAGATGTTGGACCAAGCAAATTTGTGAGCCACGAAAGGATAGATAGTCGTAGACCGACCGATAGAAAATAAAAGTGGGAAAAAGGAAAAATTAATTTAAAGTGCTAGAATTAAATTGTTGACCAATAAAATCACTAAACTAGATAAAACTCGGTAATAGATCTTTCGACCCAATAGTGATTGAGGGGAGAAATTAATCCACTAGCAGCGTGTAATTAAATCAGTACAGTGCGGGTACGTGTAGTATTTTGTTTTCGTGCGATAAAACGTGAGATTAGGCAACCTCAATCCTAGAGCTGAAAGACTAGAACAACCGGCGTTGGGGAGTGTTAATATGTTATTAAATTAAAATATGCTAAAAAAGAAGATCATCTGATTAATGTACGCATAGTAGCACCCAGAAACAACTAAGTATTTATTTATTATTTGTGTCTGCCATATAATTGCAGAGGACGAACCAACATAGGCAGGATTAGATGATCCATAATTCTTTGACGCCGATCTTTACTACGAATATGAAGGCAGCCTATCTCTTGAACATCAACCTAGCTATCTTAAATGTAAACATTATTTTTTTGTATCATTATATATATGTGCATTAAAATTGTTTGTCAAGCCAAATTGGATAAAAGAAAGAAGAGAAAAATAAAAGAGATGAATATAAGAAAAGAGTAGTCCAACTGAGAGGAGCAGCTGGGCTGTAAGAGTAAATACTAAGGCTGGCAAAGGGGGCCCACGGTAGGAAAGAGATGACAGAAGAGGTGGGACCCTTTACATACGGATAATATATAAGGACCAACAAAACTCTCATTTTGATAAGGTGCCATATTTAAGTGCCAACCATTTTCCCATTTCGATGGGCAGAAAATGTTGCCTTATTACGTGGCTATACTCTCCACATCAGATAAATAATATCATGTGAGTTATGGAGGAACCCAGGACCAGTAGGAAAAGTCCGGAAGTAGAGGATCCAAGGCACTATAGTAGCGTAAGGTGGAGTGTTGGGTGCGGGGATGATTAGACCAACCAACATTATGGGAACTCGGTGGAGGACTGGGTGAGCGCCCCAGGACACCGATAGAAAATAATGGGTGGAGACCTAATCACGTAACTTGGAAAACGTTCCGTACTTTGAACTTGATACCACATCAAAGGAAATACGGGAGACCTAGCTTAAGAGAGCCCAGAGTAGCTATGGGTAAAGTGGTACAAGCCTGCGTAGTGCTATATAAAACCATGAATGCATGCCTATCTCGGGGGTTTATCTTCTTACTGAGTGATAAATAGTCTTTTCAGAATTAAAACTTGCCACTTAAGTTTTAATGAATTATGTTTTAGGGAAAAAGAGATGAGCTAGAAAATATGATAACGAACAGAGAAGAGTAATACAGTGCATCTTTGCTATTAATGCTTGTTGAGTACACTAGTACTCATTCTTGCTATTATTCTCCTTTGTTAGATCACAGTCCAGCCGGGAACTATCCCGAATGGGATGAAGGATATGCAGGTGCCGAGGGCGCTTACTATGAGGAGTAGGGTGAGGTGGACACCCTATTCGGCGAGTGGGACAAGTAGGTGATCGGTGGAGCAGAGCAGGTAAGTGAGGGATTTTGACCCATTTGGTAGTCTAATTAAATTACTTGTATTAAAGATTATAGCCTTGCGTGGCTAATTGCTATAATAAAGTACGATTTCTATCTTATTGTTTTGATGCGTTAACTTTGGTAAGGTTTATTATTCGTTAGAGCGTTGTTCTAATGGGTAAACAAATAATAATCTATATGCCTAAGTGTGATTACGCTTGGGGTAATGACACAGGGCACTGCACCCGGATCTTTTGATGACCTTTTGTGTAAAAATAGTGCAATCACAAGTCTACAATGGGTACGACCTGACTAACTAATTTGTTCGCCTCGACGTAGCTTCGCCATTGGTGGGAATGTGGTATGGGTAGAGGGGAATGAAGCCACAGGAACTGCACAGCGCAAATGGGAGATCTCCTGTGGGCGAGGCCCATGGAGGTGATACCTAGCGGTGTGGGGTTGCGTTGAGGTAGGGTATTGTAAAGGCCTTGTGACAATCATCTTAGTTGCATACCTATGGAAGTGTGTCAAGACAGACATTATAAGTTGATTATCTCTTATGTGTAAATTGTACGAACTCTGCAGAGTAAGAAAACTATCTAGATAGCCATGCTCACAGCCATTAGCAGTGCCGAGAACTTGCTTGAGGTAGTTTTCATTTTTATAAAATAATTTCTAGGTGGGATGAGAGGATGGGTTGGAGCCTAGTAATTGGAAATATTGGGTGGAGCCTAGAGAATTGAGATGGCCTGGTTGGGAACCAGTGATAAGTACGGGACGAGACTTGAGAAAGAATATGAGATGGTATAGGAGGTGGGATCCTTTACTAATACTTTACAACAAAACTTAGTTTATGAAAACTTGTGTTAGTTAAAATGCTAACTCTTAAGAATTTGCTACTACATAAACTAATTCAAACATACCTTTGTGCAAATAAAAGAACTGTGAACCTCCCTTGATTAACCCTACACATATAACCATTGCATTATGTGTTGACTCGCGAGTACGGTTGTGTACTCAAGCTCACTTAATATTGTTTTTCAGAGCTGTTTGATCAAGACCCGAATGCCTACCACTTGGTATCTAGACCAGATGGTGGAGAAGATGGAGAAGCTTAGGCCGGGACCCCCAGTCACTTGCCTGTGGACAGAGTGAATGGATCCACCTCGTTTTCTTTTGCTTCCGCTCTTATCCCTTCTATCTATATTATAGCACTCTGTATACCATATTGGCCAGCTAGGCCCTTTTGTAAAACTATTGGCCGTACAGCCTGTTTATGTAATATAGTGCACTATTGTACAATGAATACGATGTATGTGAATGATCCAAAGATGTATCTATGTGTGCTATCTACTGATCCAGTGAATGGCATGAGTTTACATAGAGGGTCCAAAGTTACAGATTTGGGGTCCGACAGGCCCCGACATCCATCCCCTGAACCGTCCCCTCAACCCTCTAATTTGTCACTTCCATCGCGTCTTTGTCTATATGCATGTGCATGCATGCAAGAGATTAGCGTAGGAGGGAATCCGATTCCCTCCGCAGTACCCTCTCGGTGTCTATTTAATCGCCTGAGAGTGCAATTTCACTTCGCACTCTCGCTCTCTCTCTCTCTCTCTCTCTCTCGCTTTCTTGTTCTTTCGGTTTCAGTTTTTCGATGACTTATTATTATTTGCCATCATCATTAGCAGTAAATTATTCATAGTGAAATTAATCTTACTTAATTTATTAGTTATAATTTTTAGGCGTAGTTAATTAGTTACTAATTAATTAATTAGTCATAAGTAAATTGTTTCACTCAATTCATTAGTCCAAAATAGTTAGCCAGAATTAAGTATTAATAAATTAGTTGTCATTAATTAGTCGTTAATACTTTAGTTGTAATTAGTGGTAATTAATTTAGTACTAATAAATTTACCACGATGCATCTAGGTTGTGAGTTAGGATATGAGATTCCATGTGATTGTGAGAACTACCCCCGTTCGTCTGATTACAAATGCCATAAAACCTAGAACAATGAACAGACAATAGAATTTTATTTTTTAGTATGAACCACATTATTAATAGATGCAAATGGTTTAAGAATATGAAAATATAAGTGCTGACAGCATAATTAAGGCATGTTTACTTAAATTCGGAATGATCTGGACATAATTTTTTTCATAGTATCATATCAAAAATTTACCTTTACGCCCATCCGCTCATCCCCCGTAATCAGTAACCTCCATCACTTCCTTGTCCATGCATGCATGCAAGAGATTAGCCTTAGTTATTTTTGTGGCCTTAGTTAGCCCTAATAATTTATTTTTTCACTAATAGTCTGTCTCTTTCATATCTTGCAAGCCATACTTCTACCGGAGCTTTTGAAACACATCTATGATGACAATCACTGGTGCAAGTCGTGGATCAACGGAGACGAGGATGGCCCTCCACCCGTGGCGCTTCGGGCTAGGAGGGAATGCTGGGAGCTGGACCCTCACTACGTCCCCATCCTTTGGGACATGGGCTTATTGCTCTTTGTGAGGCTGGTCTCTGTCAGATGCCAGTTCACCCTAGACGGCAGCCTGCTGTCAACACTTGTCAACCAGTGTAGGCCTGAGATGCACACGTTCCACTTTTGGTGGGGTGAGATGACGGTCATCCTACAAGATGTCTTATTCCTGACCAGTCTCCCGATCCGAGGTGAGCCACTTGTTCTAGGCTGTTCACCAGGGGACTGGAAGGCCAGGCTGGGGAATAGGTTTGGCATACCTATGCAGGAAAGTGCTGGTGGCATCCCTCAAACTTGGTTGAGGCTTTTCAGCCAGTGCATGGAGGATGCACCCAACGACATTATTCAGACGCACCTCGTTGCTTACCTTCTATATCTTTTTGGTTTGGTCATGTTTCTCATGTCACAGGGCGATTAGGTGTACCCCAACTGCATCCACATCACTGAGTCTTTTGCTGACGCAGAGGCTAGGGTGATGCCTTAGTACAGTTGGGGATCAGCCGTCCTCTACGCCACATACCGGGGGTTGTGTGACGTTTCGAGGCGCGACACCGGTGTCAAACCCAGCCTTGCCTATTGCTACATGCTCCTACAGTAGTGGAGTTGGGAGCACTTCCCTGTTGGGCAACCATCCTTCCACAGAGTAGTCCACCCGTCCCCCCCATTGTAGGACCCGATAGACGGGGCCCACCATGGGCTCCCGGTGGACTGCCGCTGTCCTACGCTAGGCGAAGAACAGACCGGTGAGGTGCTACTCATTGTTCCACAATGAGTTTGAGTCATTACATGACAACGACACCATCTGGGCTCCATAGACCCCAGATTTCATGGCCTCGGTAGCGCCACACAAGCTGTCCTTGCAATGCACGTAAGACACCGGACTGTAGGCAACGACATGCCACCTGGTGTTTACACATATGGTGGAGCCTTATGCACAACAACGCATAATACGATAGTTCAATTTGGACCAGGTCGTGCCCCCTCCCGACGGTAGGATGCTACAGCGAGTTGTTCACTTGTGAGTCCAACTCCCGTCCGATTAATGTTTACACTTCATACCTATATCCTCTGTTCTAACATCAATCCTTTTGAAATGCGGGCAATTGAGGGCGGGCTGACATATTGAAGATTGGCGAGCACTCCAGCATGAGTGGATTATGACCTGGACAGAGATGGCGCACGTTGAGGTCTTGCTGGAGCAGCAATCGTACGATGTACGGACATATCGTGAGTACATGCAGTGGTACTTACCATGGTTGTGCACCAGACTCACCCGTACTCCGGTAGAGCGTTCAGAGCATGTGACGCAGCAGGAGAGCCTCGGCCACTCGTACGATCAATACAACGCTTCGTGGCGTAACGACACTATGAGACACTTACAACCTCTATTTATTTCATTATTGATATTTGTACTCTTCATTACTGAACCTATTTTGTCTCTCACTTTAGTTGGAGCGGGTACAACGCATCGAAGACCGCTATCCACAGCCCACACACACCACCAGGGCTACTGAAAATTTGAAGTATATCTTCGTGGAGTCGAAGAACATAATAAAGAACTTGAGCTGCGACTGTTCGACAGAGAACATCCTGCGCACCAAGCATCAAGTGGGGGGGACCATGCTCACCTGCCAGGTCATCATGATCCAGTGAGACTAGCCAACATCGTAGTGCTCCACATGGGTCATCAGTGGGCAGGTAAGTTGCGTACAAATCTACATTCTGTTTTTTGGTTAAGCCTTACGTTTCACTAACATCATGTCGTTCTCCCATCGTAGGTCTATCAGGATGCAACACTTCTGTCGTTCGTACCCTGTACACAGACTAGTTCCCTCCTCGGTCATCTGCATTACACATCCGAGAGGTATGAGATTCTCAGTTTACGTCCATGCTATTTATTTTGACTAACATTATTCCGTATTGCAGCCTTCAGTTGACCGTGGGGGTGACGGCCATCCATCCAGGGATGTGGATACGAGACTCCCAACTCCTATAAGGCAGTAGTACACGGGGTTTGAAACGTACACAGGGTTTGGACCGTCCACAGGGTTTGGAGCGTATGCAGGGCAGAGCTCCTCCGGGTTCGCTGGCTCACCGGACGTTCAAGGCCATAGCTCCTCCGAGTACGCTGGCACACCATACGTCCAAGGCTAGAGCTTCTCTGCACGACCAGAGTTGTAGACATTGAACCTTGGGGGTGGACAATTCGGGAGTGGATTTATACAATCCATTGTTCATGAATTCATTGAAGGTGGCCCCCAGTTCGGCATGTCTCAGCAGGACAACTTGGACGCTTACAAGACTCAGCTTACTGGTGCACCTTTTCCCACTCAACAGAGTCAACGGTCTTCGTACCCCCTCTGATCTGACAGGCGCTCTTCGGACCAGCTGACGTATCCCACGGGGCTGCTCAACGCAAAACAAAGACAAAGATGCAGACGTAGTGAGCAGAGAGCAATGGTTTAGACAAGTGAGCCATATTGTATCTCGTGTACCCCGATAAAATAGGAAAATCTTTGTTAATTTATCAGTTTAATGTGGGTGATATTCAGTACACTATATTGCACCACATGCTATATTATATATTAATTAATCTATCTATCGATCTTTACTCTTTGTCTCGAGTTGGAGAAGGAGGCTACATGACTATTTAATTTGCAGTTGCTAACTATTTAATGTAATTCGCGGTTGCTAACTATTTATTGTGATTGCTAACTATTTAATTTGCTAACATCTCATGTGTCTAATCCAGACTAATTTTTGTGGCATTATGGTTATGTCTATTCGCATAACTTTCAGCAGGTCCTATTCTATGACCCACTGAATCAATTAAGATAGAGCCACAAGAACCAGCAAAAAAATACTTCATCACCAAACTCTCAAGTGCTCAGTGGTCACTGCTCACAAAATGCTCACTGCTTACCAAATTTCTGAGGGCAACCAACAACGCATGCAGAATGCCCTTTACTTCGTTGTCTAGCCAATTGAAGTACGTCTGAGTCCCACACAAAGCCAACACCCTAGTGAAGGCGCAACGTGTGCATGCATGTAGCTATGATATGCAATTATGCATGCGTTAATTAAGAAGATAATGCACAAGTCCCCAACACGGTACTGTCTACAATCACCAACCAGAATAATTAATTTGCATCGTGGAGGGGCGTCCGGCCCGTGAACGGCCGGATGAGAGACATGGCTAATTAAGTTCACTAATTCCATTCGCTAATTAGTTTCATTTGCTAATTAAGTTTCGAGCGGCGTCCGGCCTGTGACCGGCGGCCGATTGAGTACCGTGGAGGGTGTCCGGCTCGTGACTGACTGGACAAGCGACGTGGTGGGGTGTCCAGCCCGTGACCGACCGGATGAGGTGACATGTCCTATGGACATCACGTTTGCACGGTCACCAGCCAGACGAGGCTTTAGTTTTGCAATTCAGTTGCGACGGCCACTACTTCCGTAATAAAATATCGCAAGCATGTTATTTGTGCTAAAAAGACCATGGAAAGGAGAGAAAAGGGAAGATACAATCGGTTGCCGGCCTACTGCGAGATGCTATCAGCCAGGCACTGGCCGTGCTGAGTTTTTTTGTTAGAAGGGTGCATTGAGTAATTAAAAGGATTTTTTTCTAAATAAATTATTTTTAATCGTATTACAAAAATAACTCATGTTTTATTTTTTACATACTAAACCTTACTCGTCTGGTGGGCAGCGATTTGAATCTAGCCAGTCCATCCTCCCAGGCTCATCATGTGATAGATGCATGTTGACACTCAGTCACACACGAGCTGACGATGTTGAGCCACGTTTCCCACTCATGTCACCCTCACACGACTGGCAGCCGCCTTACACTAGTCATGCTACGTTGTCACGACTGAGGGCCGATATAGTCGACTGATTCCAATCTGAATCCACTCGCACGACAGAAAGTGGAGAAGGGAGGAGAGCACCAGCGACAGAGAAGAAGAGAGTGGAGGAGGAGACTCTGCCCTCGGCTCAGCACGCCTTCGTGTACTCGTCTTTTGCAGTGAGTTCGTCCTGCTTATGTAATTTGTTGATCACTTCAATAAATACATGTTATGTTAGTAACAATAAATACATGTTTTCGTTAGACTCTACGTACCATGCTTAATTAGCATCCGTTCCAAATATCTTGAGTCATGTGGTAGGTATGTCAGGTCAATGATTTTTAGAGTGTTACAGGCAAGGAGAAGTTTGTCAGGAGCCATGTGCACTACACCACGACACACTATTGAGTGTTGAAGTCTATCAATAAAAAGTCAAAGCAACGACAAATTCTCTGTCAGCAAATATGGATATAATTAAGGACAGACAATCTGCTAATGAAAACGAGCAAAAGGGACTGAGTGTTTTTTTGGTAATAGTGTTTTCTTTTTTACTTTCAAACCGTGTCAAAAAAAATATATGCAGACCACAATGTATCACCCGAACTCGGATAATCTTAAAATTTGGGAGGTGTTTCATTAGCTGACATGCAGTTTCTCGTTGGACCCAGCACTGTATGATGTAACTGTGAGAAGCTTGTGGAGTCGTTCGCCAGAAGTGGTATGTTGGGAGTTGAGGCCGATGGAGCGAACAAAGTCATGGCAGACTTGGTTGGAAGCATACAGGCGTTGTGGTTATGAATGGGTGTTGTTGGTGTAGGCGTGTTTGAGTATACATGGCAATGCACGTGAAGTGAGGGAGAGTAGTGCAGGTGTGCAAGTGGAAGTTGAGGCTTGTGGGACAGAGGATGGTGGTGCAGATATAGTTGTGGCAGCAGACAGGCATATCGATCACAGTAGACAGGTGGAGGAAGGGAAGGATATTGAATTCATATTGGATGACTTGGAGCGGGAGGACAGGAGGGCTAGGGCCAAAGAACAAGCATTGGAAGAGGACAAGGAGGAGGATGATTGTTCAGATGATGATGATGTCCCCGATGCGGTAGTGCCTAATGCTTAGAATAGAAATGACCTAGAGGCAATGGTTGTGAGTGATCACCACGATTCTCGGTAGGAGTATGGGTAGAATGTGGTAGTAGTTAATGCCATGTTTGCAGATAGGTTAGCTCTACAGGATGCTATTGTAATGTCGAGGAGACCGACTAGAGGAGGATGAATAGGCAGTTTTAAAAAATCTTTTGACCAAAACCGAGTTTTATGCGGAATAGTAAATCAATTCAGTTTTAAATAATTTAAAACATAAATCAAATAGTTTTGACTAAGTGCACCGACAAACTAAGTTTGAGATAAGGAATACAATCCTAAGGTGAAAGCAAGCAATTTAACTATATGAGTGTAAATTGCAAGAATATAAAGTACAAGAAAGCAAACTACAAGAAAACTTGAACTTTTTCCTGTGTTGAATAGAAACTTGTCAGTTTCCCCTAGTCCACGTTGAGGTAAGCCCAAACGAATTGCACCGGATCCACAAATTAAGCCAACACCTTGAATCCACTTAGGGTTGCTCTTCCTCCACTCTAGAGATGGTGAGCACCGAACCACGCACAATGTCCGGGTCTTCTCACAACCTTCTTTGAGAAGATCACCGACACAACTCCTTCAAGCCGTCTAGGTGTCGATAAACACCAAGAATAACATATCTCAGATGCTCACTTGAATGAACCAAGTGCCTAAGCTCAATGGATACTCAATCCAACACCTAATGCAATACATGCACTAGGATTTTGCCCTCTAAGCTCACTAATTGCAACACATGCACAAAGGGGAAGAGAAGGCTTGCTCTTAGCTCAAGGGAAACAAAAATGACACCAGTAACCTCCCACAACTAGCCACAAGGAGTATTTATACACTCACACAAAGAAACTAGTCGTTGGGGGAGAATCTGCAAAAAAACAGAGAAATCCGATCTAACTGCCAACCAATGATCGATCAGACTAGCCTCACACCAATGCTATAAAAACTAGTCGTTGGACCCTCAACCATTCTGACCACCCTCACAAGGGCTGGTCAGACTGCACTAGCTAGTTAGACCGCCAAAGGGGGCGGTCAGACTGCTCCAGAGAGGAGAATAAGCAAACTAGAGAACACCCTCTCTGGAAAAAGCTGATCAGAGAGTTTGACCGTGGGGCCAGTCAGACCAACCATCAGATGGTGGTCAGACCACACGCCCACCGGTCGGATCACTCACCACCTACAGATGGACCGCCAAGTGGTCATACAGCTCAAGGGCCGGTCAGACCGCCCAAAGGCTTGCGTTCAGACCGCCCAAAGGCTTGCCTTCATATCACCCATTGACAAAGACAGAAAATCAGATTTTTTTTATTTAATATTGCATCCACTTCAACTCAATTTGAAAACACATTCGTCAATTGTCGTGCGACGCAAACAAGGAATGAAATCAAGATTTTTAACAAGTTGTAAAACACATTTGCCAACTTTTATAATCATGCCACAAGGATTACATACATGGACTCAAACTTTTTGCAAAACACATTCACAAACTAAAGTCACATGCTACAAGAATTATGCATGAGCTATCAACACATGACCAACTCAAGCTACTAGTCAAGACTCCTCTTAATAGTACAACAACCTACACTAGCAATTCAGTCTCCACACCAAATACCAAGACCGGTAAAATGACTAAGAAACATATCTTTAGCTTATGCTAGATGTACCTTTGTCTTGTGCATTCCCTTGGAGTTTTAGGATGATAATCCACATCTTTTCTCTAAGATTGGATTCTTGACTTGAGCATCAACACATGACGCCACTCACTTGATTTGATGATCTTCAACACATTGAGCCATCAATTGTCTTCATCATGATGTGACTTAACCTATTTCACCAACTCATGGAAATATTAGTCTACATGACGATTGCCATTAATTACAAAAATACTCTATCAACACATAATGGCGGGTCTAGATTCTTCATCTATCAAATTGTGGGCAATGTCAATGCAGAGGCAGTTTAAGATTGTAAAATCAAACAAAGAGCAGTACACTATGAAGTGTGAGAAAGATGGATGTCTTTGGGTTATTCATGTCTAAAGCCGAAGTATGACTTACACTGGATTGTGTTGAAGGTGGAGGACCACTCGTGTATTATAAGCAATATACTATCAAAGCACCGCAACCTCACTTCTTCTTTTATTATCAATGTCATGTACGGGGAGATTGTGCAGAAGGACATGGAAGTGAAACACATTATGCTGGCCATTGATTAGAGGTACAAGTACAAGATCAGCTATGCAAAGGTTTGGAGGGCAAAGCAGAAGGCAATGGAGAGAAGGATCGGCATATGTTTGAGTCGGCCTATGACAATCTCCCTTGACTACTTGAGGTGCTAAGGGACAAAAATCCCAGAACATACATCTTTGTGAAGGATAAGGTTTCAGAAAAAACGGAGGGATACATGGTAATGCAATAGGCTTTCTGTGCAATTGGTGCCTATGCTGATGCCTTCTGTCACTGTCGCCCGCTGATATGTGTGGATGGAACATTCTTGATTGGGAAATACAATTGGCAGGTCTTGACGACAATTAGCGTGGATGCCAACAATCAGATTCTTCTCGTGTGTAAGGACGAGGAGGCCGACTAGAGGGGGGTAAATAGGTGGTTTTAAAAATTCTTTTGGTTAAGTCCGAGTTTTATGCGGAATTGTAAATCAATTCGGTTTTGTACAATTTAAAACCTAAATCAACTAGTATTAACTAAGTGCACCAACAAACTTAGACTAAGACAAGAAATGCAATCCTAAAGAGACAAGAAATCAATTTAATTCTACAAATGTAAATTGCAAGAAAGT
Source organism: Ampelocalamus luodianensis (assembly GCA_036346255.1). NCBI lineage: Eukaryota > Viridiplantae > Streptophyta > Magnoliopsida > Poales > Poaceae > Ampelocalamus > Ampelocalamus luodianensis. The sequence goes on from CM070628.1 coordinate 56,280,112, forward strand.
AAAGCTCAAGAAAGCAAACCACAAGAACACTTGAATTTTTCCCATGGTGATCGAAAACTTGCCAATTTTTCCTAGTCCATGCTGAGGTAAGCCCAAACGAATTAGACCGGTTCCACAAATTAAGCCTACACCTCGAATTCACTTGGGGTTGCTCTTCCTCCACTCTGGAGATGGTGAGCACCAAGTCACTCACAATCGCTCGGGTCTTCTCACAACCTTCTTTGAAAAGAACACCGGCACAACTCCTCTAACCATCTAGGTTTTGGCAAACATCAAGAGTAACAAGTCAGAGATGCTCACTTGATCAAATCAAGTGTCTATACTCGATGGATACAAAATCGAACACCTAATGCAACATATGCACTAGGATTTTGCTCTCTAAGCTCACTAAGTGCAACACATGCACAAAAGAGAGGAGAGGACTTGCTCTTTGCTCAAGGGAAATGAAATGGCATCAACACTGTCCCACAACCAGCCATAAGGGGTATTTATACACCCACACAGGAAAACTAGTCGCTGGAGGAGAATCTGCAGAAAAACAAGGACTCCTGGTCTGACCACGAACGAATGGCTGGTCAGACCGTCCTGGCTCCAACGGCTATAAAAACTAGCTGTTGGACTCTCAACCGAATTAACCTCCCTCACAGGAGCCGGTCAAATTGGACCAAGGCGGATCAGACCGCCAGGGGGCAGTCACACTGCTCCACAGAGGAGTCAAGCTAAGGGGAGAAACACCCCTCTCTCGAAAAAACAAATTGGGGTGACTAACCGTGGGGCTGGTCAGACCAGCCAACACATGGTGGTCAAACCAGTCAGACATGGCGGTCAATCCGCCAGAATAAATGGACTGGCACTCAGTCCAGTCACACCCTTCAAGGGCCAGTCAGACCACCCTAGAGCTACGGTCAGACCGCTAGAGATAGGAAAAACTGATTTTGCATATCGCTTCAACTCAATTTTGTAAAACACAATTGCTAATTGATGCGATCCTAACAAGGTAAGAAAGCATGATTATCAACACGTTGCAAGACACATTTGCAGACTTTTAGAATCACACCACAAGAAATTTGATACATGGACTTACCATTTGCAAAATACATTCGTAAACTAAAGTCACATGCTACAAGGATTATGCATGAACCTCAACTATTTGCAAAACATATTCACAAATATCGACAACATGCTAGAGAGAGTTAGAGCAAGCACTAGGAGCTATCAACACATGACACAATCAAGCTACTAGTCAAGACCCCTCTTAATAGCATGACAACCTATACTAGCAATCTGGTCTCCACACCAAACACCAAGATCGGTAAAATGACTAATAAATAAATGCTTAGGCTATGCTAGTCATACATTTACTTTAAGCATCCATCTTGGAGTGATCACTTGATGATGAACATCTTCACTCTGAGTCCAGGATCTTGACTTGAATATCATCAACACATGATGATCTTCTTCACTTCATGATCATGTCTTGATGCTCATCAACATATGATGACATCCTAAGACTTGATCATCATAGGACTCAACCTGTTTCACCAACTAATGGAAAATATTAGTCCACACGATGATTGTCATTAATTGCCAAAATACTCTATTATCTCATAATACCGGTTCTAGATTCTTCAATCCCCCCTTTTTATAATTGATGACAATCCACAACAAATAAGGAATTGACATACATTTTCGAGTATACATTGAGTACAAAACAAATTGTATACTCTAGGATGGCTTTGATAGCAATTAACTCATTTAAGTGGAATCAAAAGAGATTTTGAATTAATTGCTAGAAAAACCACAACATATAGTAACTCCCCCTCAACATGTGCATATGAGATTTGAAAGAAATTCATGCACATATGTGGATTTAAAAAATTTGGTGTAGTTTCCTTTATATATTGGATCCATAAAGCATGATATAGCAATTAAAATCAAGAGATAAATATACATGCAACAATAAAGATGCAACATAAACATATTTTGGACAAGGATAGAAAAGAAAGCACAATTCATAACATAAGTCACAAGGCATTTAAGAGTCCAAAATATGTCTAAAAGCATGATATAGCAATTAAATCAAGAGATAAATATGCATGCAACAATAAAGATGCAACATAAACATATTTTGGACAAGGATAGAAAAGAAAGCACAATTCATAACATAAGTCACAAGGCATTTAAGAGTCCAAATTATGTCTAAAAGCATTCAAGGTTTAATAAGCTTACACATGATAGTACAAGAATGAATCTCAGCTTATTCTCATAAGACAAGACCTATTGACCTAAATAAGAAAAACACAAGCTCCAAACTTCCATTCTTCTCCCCCTTTGGCATCAAATACCAAAAGGGACTCTCTAAGAAACTCTAGGAAGGACGAAGGGTGCCCAACAAGGATGGATGATCAACTCTCTGAAAGACAAAGGGAGTCAGACAACCACGCCCAAATCTCTGATAGACCAAAGGAGCCTGCTGCTGCTGATAATCTGTGAACCTTTCGTCAAGATGTGTGACCCTCGAGTCCAAGAAGTCAAACCTTGTGTTCAATCCGTCTACCATAGCTCTAGTCTCAACCTGCACCTTATGCATTTGATCAAACTTGGTATCCATGCGATTGAAGCTAGCCTGAAGATGGAGAAGTGCTGCCATGAATGGATCTTCCTCCTGAGGAGCCTGTTGCCCTGGATGTGCTTGAGGAGGCAATCCTTGCCCTTGAGGCTGAGGAGGAGGTGGAGGAGACACCTGAGGATGAGGAGCATCTCTTGGTCTATATTCTTTGCGCTCCACATCACAAGGATATTCAAAATCAATCTTGCTTTGAATAAGCTTCATTATGTAAGGAGCAAAGTAAATATTTTTTACCTTATCTCCCTTTGATGTGGCAATCTAGCTCACTGTTAGATCCATCATATCAAACCTTGTGCCATCCATAATGTATTTCACTACATTCCAAGCATGTCCATGCATCTCGTCATTACTTCTACTCCTAGGAAAAATTGAAGCTCTCATGATCCTATTGGTAATGCTAGGAAGAGGGAGAGGATAACTTACTCTTCCACGCACAAAGTGATTTGCTTGATCATAATATTCATCCACTTAAGTGAGCAAGAGGTTCATAAAGATGCACTTTAATCCCTCTTGAATCCCAAAGCACTCTGAAATTCATCTTTGGAGACTTTATGTTGATTCTATCTCATCATGTAAATGAGATGATCATGATCAGGGGATACAAAGACTGTGGCATAGAATTGACAAATTGCTTTCGCATGGAAGTTGCATCTTAAAGATACCAAAGAATCCAAGTTTACATTCTAAATAAGACAATATAATCCATTATAAACTGGATTATGTCCCAAGTAGTTTCGCTTCACAAATCAGTGATTAGCAAACTTCTTCTTTGCATAATAGATGTGATAAACCCCTTGTTGGAAAAGAGTGTGGAACATACCCTCAGTAGCATTCCTTGGAAAACGAAACTAGTTTACAAGCCTTAACATTGTGTACTTCTCGCTCTTTATCCTTGGCACATCAAGACCAATAAAAGGTGTTTGATCCAGAGTGTCGTCCTCATCCTCATACTCATTGTTCAACTCCTCATAGTTGGCATCACTGCTGTTATCATTGCCACTCACATCTTCGTCTTCTTCAACCTCCTCTTCATAATCATCCTCGATTGGCCCTTTTTCGTTGGACGAAGAGGGGAGAGCAGTGGGATGACTGATTGTCCTCATCCACAACATTATCACTAAGAAAATATTGCAAAGGTTAACAAAGGACTTTAAGAAATAAGATTAAAATAATTTGAAGTGCCAAATTGCCAAAGTCCATTATCACTGGCAATCGGACTATTGCCCTGGCCGGTTAGACCGTTGGGCATGGTCGGTCAGACCGCTAGTCTTGGCTGGTCAGACCGCCAGTGATAAGGGAAACCGAGTTTGGGGAAACCAAAATTCAACCCAAAACTTGCACTGTGAGACTAAAATTATATCAATATAATTCCATTCTACTTGCATGTCAACAATTTTCCACCAATTTGAATGAATTAAGGATATTCATGTCAAACCCTAGAATTTTAGGGAAAATCACAATAAGGGCAGAATGCAAGTAGGAATTGAGAGATTACCGGCTTAGATGATGAGAGAAGATGAATAGAGATGAATCCTTGACAATTTTGATGAACAAAAGGCCGAATTTGGGAAGAACAACCTCCGCCTAGGTTTCCATGGCATTTGAGAATGAGTAAACAAAACTGAAAAATAGCCGGATTTGGGAAGAACAACCTCCGCCTAGGTTTCTGTCGGGACCCAGAATTACGATTCTGGAACCCTCTGTGTATACTGCACTAGTCCAGGATCACGCTAGTGCACACAGGGTTAACATAGGTAAATATCGATCCACACAAACGATAAATAAAGTAAACGATTAATTTGAATAACAAATAAGGGTTTTGACCTTATGGTCGAGTTTACACTTATTAAGCCTCGCAGGGCTAACAGTAAATAAAGCAGCAGCGGAACGGAAAACTCCAGCGTAAATCCCACCAATTCACCACAGGCAACCGACTGGGATCCAGACCTTAACGAACGATCAGCCTTCAGCGAACTCCTCCTCGAAAGCAGGCGTAGACTCCTCCTCTTCTGTAGGTTTGGGTGCAAGTTTTACAACAAGTGTGAGTACACAACCGTACTCGCAAATCATACCACAGAATGCAATGTATAGATGCAGGCTTATTCCAAAGAAAAGGCTTCTGTGGTTCTTTTGCATAAAAGCAACATTTGCAATTGAATACGAATAATAGATTGAAATCATAATTCAAAACAAATAGACAATATTAATTTAACATTTGTTTCCACAAAGACACACAGCTAAACAGATTATTTCACATAGCCATATGATTGAGGTCACACAGCTCCCATCCCAACATTTTATGAAAACTACCCCTCGTGTGAAATCCCCGAGCATGTCCATGACCGCGGACGCGGCTATTCGAATAGATTAATTAACACTCTGCAGAGGTTGTACACTTTACCCACAAGATACAACTAGTGTAGCAAGCACCAATCGTAACAAAACAGTTCGGAAACTTCATCTCAAACATTGACATTCCCAGTGTGCTTACAAACCGCTATACCAGCTCACATAGAATTGGTATAACACACACCATTGGACGGGGAAGACGATCGTCCCGCGATGCAACCACCAAGTAGTCACACCTCCACCTGTCACACACACCTAACCTATCCACGAACATCAATGCCGAGAATCCATAACTTACTAAGTTAGGCCCGTCCCATACCGGGCATGTGGTGCATGCTGATGAGCTCGGTTCAATGGCGCACAAAGTTAAGTCCTTAATTGACCAAGGCAAGACTTCCATGTTCTAACTAAGTCACAAAGATTATCATTCCCATCACATAGACCACCATGTCACACAGTCTCCACCACTTGCCTCAGTCTAAATCCTTTACCACCCAGTTGGTTTTAGTGCAACACATGCCATCACGAAGTAATAACACATAGCACACAGTTTTACACAAAGTTCCATAGTCACTTAGTCATAATTAATATTTGCAACTTACATATGATGTGAGACTCGTAGCATGGCTAAGCAACTGTACTCGCATCTAACCAACCCACGTTGGTGCTATAATATTACCAACTAATAACCAATCTAGGGTGACAAGGAATTATGACATACAAGGCCAAAGTGTGATAGCAATTTGGATAATAACTATGCCCAAAGCATTTAAATAAATAATTAAAGTAGAATGCATTAATTTAACACAAAGTAATTTGAAAACTGGGTTCAAGATGATCAAAGGTATGACTTGCCTTGGAAAAGGTCTATGTACTGGTCTTGATCTTGGGGTGCTCCTTCTTCCACAAAATTTCCCGACGAATCGACGTCTACTCGCAAACGAAACAAAAGCAAACAAAACAAATAAATAACAGAGGCAAAACAAACTCCAAAAATTTAATAAAAATCTCAGATAAATAGAGCTTGAATTTAGACAAATTTAGAAATTTGAATGAGCTCAATCGGAGTTAGGATGCAAAAGTTATGAGCTTTGGAAGATTGGAAATCTAAAGAAACCCTAATTTGGATTTTCTGGAATTCCCGAATTACTTTTCTATTGAAAAATCGGATTATTGCGCAATCTTTGGCGTCATTCGTGATTTCGGAAAAGATAAATAAAAGAAAACTCGACATGTGGGGTCCACACGCCGAGACACGCCACTCACGATGGCGGGTCACCGAGCCTCTCGTTCGAGGCCGGTGGATGCACCGCGCGCACACGTGGCGATGACTGGGCGCCACGCATGCGACACGGAGGCACGGGCGCTGACGCGGCGCCGAGGTGGCACCGACGTGGACGACAGCGAAGGCGGTGGCGCTCGGGTTCCGACGGTCTCGGCGAACGGCGGCTCGCCGGTGGCGACGGATGGCACCAGGAGGTAGAGGGGGAGATGGGGATCACTACGGTGTGCTCACGCGTGCTTGGGGACCACCCAGTTGACCGGCGGCGACGATTAGGCGGAGGTTGGACCACGGGCGCGGCGGATCGGAGGCTCCGGCGGGTTTGCGGCGAAACCGAGGTCACCGGGAGGTAGCCCTCGCTCTTGCGAACTCGAAGAAGGCGGCGGTGAGGCTCGAGTGGCTTTGACGACGACGAGCGAGCTCGACGGAGTTGCGGTGGCACCGAGCTTTCTTCGGTGGTTTCCGGCGGCTAGGGCTTTGATCAAGGGCGCTGGCGGCGGGGAAAGGGGTGCGGAAGCCAAGGGTGTCCTCTCCCTTTTATACACGGCCGCCAGGAGGAGTTCGTGACGGAGACGGCGAGGAAGAAAACGTGCGGCGGCGGAGATAAGGAAAGAGGAGAGTCCGAGTCGGGGACGATGAACAGTAACCCAAGGTGGGTCCCACACGTCGGCGGCATGGCTCGAGCGCGCGCGTGTGAAAGCGGTGCGGCTGCGAAACGGACTCAAGATCTGACCGTCCAGATCTGATCGAACGGCTCAAACACCGTGGGACAATCGGGTTGCCCGAACAGCCCAATCGCATCCCACCGTCCATTTCTGATCGGACGGTGGAAAACGATCGAGGCGCTCGGAAGGAAAAGCGGCAGTGGGGTCCACTGTCGTGAGAGTGATACAGCTTGCGAGCTAGGCAGCGGAGGAGATGGGCTTTGGGCTGGGATTCGACCCAAAAGGGTTTTCTGAGATTTTAATAGTTTTTCTAATTTAGAAAATACCAAAAATTCAAATAAGCAATAGAAAATAGCAAATAAACTCAGAAAAATTCTAGAAAAATCTAGAAAATATATCTGAGCACATAGAACCCAAATAAAATAGTTTTGGCTATTGTTCAAGTTGGGATTATTCACATTAAATGTTTTTGATTGTAAAGTCCGATATTAAGCTTTTGAAATTAAATTCAAATAAAATCCAAATGGTGAATTTTCTCCTACTAACTATTTAAAAGATTTTTAAGCTCTGAAAATTGGGATGTTACAGTTTCCATGGCATTTGAGAATGAGTCAACAAAACTGAAAAATAATCCATGGAATTGATAAAGGAGGTGGAGGGGAACACTTTGATTACCTCGGGATGCAAAGAAGATGGCCAGACAAGGAGATCTGAGCCGGAGAAGAGAGGGGGGACTGAAGGTGAGAGAGAGGAGGTGCTTTTCGGGTGGAAGAAACAACACCTGAAGGAAAGGAGAAGAAAACAGTTTGACCAGAAGAAAAGAGGTTCCACTCGCAAAACTGGTCTAACTGGTGGGCACGGGCAGTAGGACCGGTGGGCTAGTAGTCAGACCGCTTGGGGATGTTGGTCCGATCGGCTACGACTAAAAGAGTATAGATTTCATTGCAGAACTTTGGGGAAAAGATGGATTTGTTGTAATTTGCTCCAAATTTTCACACAATCAACCACATAAACATATTTGGAGCATTTTCAACTTATATAGCCCTTAAAAATCCAATTCTCAAATAATTTTTATAAATTAAGCGTTTGTTTTCGCAAAAAGAACTTATTTTCATAAAACTTATTCAAAAAGTGCCAAATTGAGCATATGATGGTATTTTAAGCATCAAATTACATGTATGAGTTATAAATACCATTATTAACCTATTCATGTGAATAATTTTGGCTCAAATGACAAAACTCACTTAAGTGCTAGAAGGTGACCACTTAGGTCAAAATAGTATTTTGGATGAGTTTCAAAATCAAATAACTTTTGCTAGGTTGGCCTTTTGGAAATCTCTTGAATACCAAAAAGGTTTCGAATAGCCAACTCTAGGATATTCCTTTTGGGACGGTTTTTAAATTCTTTTTTAATAGATTTTACATATAAATCTAGTTTATGTCAAAAACAAGGTACTATGATCTAAAAGTTGGCTAGAAACTCATTTTCGCTTAAAATAGGTCTTTCTTGAACCAAAACCTTTGGAAAACCTTTGAAAAGCATTTGTATACATTTTGCAACTAGTTTTTCACAAGATTACTAATAGTTATAAAGTTTTTTGACTTTTGGCTAAAAGGCTCAATTTTGAAAAATATTACTGGGACTTAATTTATTTAGACACATTTAGGGATGTGATATACATGTATATGACTTAGAATTACCTGTTAATGTTCTACTACCATTTTGCTCAAAATTGTAATAATGAAGATTTTGAACAAGAGCAAGAACACATTTTTGAAAGAATTTTCATGAATGCATCCTACACAAGGCTAGGGGCTAGATACATCAATGTAAGTACTTATTACCGGAATGACATTGGTTATTGATTTGAAAAGACCATCCTCATGCTTGGTTCCAAATTGACATATGGTGGAATCCACCTCTATTTGAATGAACCAAGTTTCCAATGCCTCTCCAAGTACCAATTTATCATTTTAAGCACTTTTTGGTACCCAAACTTGATTGAGTCCTTGAATGTTAGTTATAAGAGATTTGGGCACCCAAATGACCCTAGTAATAATCTTAGGTGAATTAACAAATCTAGCGATTACTCTACCATTCTTATCCTTCCTAAGCAAATAGTGATCGGCGTGTTACCCATGAGACATTGTTTACCAATGTGTCCCTTTTCCCAACAATTGTAGCAAGTTGGGCTTTCACTTCCCCTTTTTGTCTTCTTTTCTTGCTCTTGCCGGTTTGCCTCTTCTTTGAATATCTTAATTTGACTTTCACTTGATTTGGGCACACCACGACATAGTGGCCCTTCTCATTGCAACCAAAGCACTTGATGATCTTTGTATATCTTTGATTGTGTCTTGTCTTGCTATTCTCCTTCTTGTGAATAAAGTCAATTCCTCTCTTGTCGTTCAACATTTGTTGCTTACTCAATATTTCGTCAAGAGAGGCCTTCCCTTTGTAGCTTCTTTCCAAGTCATTTTTTAAAGGAATAAGTCCATTTTACATCCCTAAACTTTGCACCGAGTCCAAATTACCCCTTGAACTTCAAAACCGTCTGATTTGCACCCTCGAACTCATAATACCATGTGAATCCACCCTCTCAGGCCGAAAACAAGTGGTTTTGGGCCACGTTGGCATCCACATGGGGCGGTTTCGTCACGTTGTCTTCTTCTACATCCACATGCAAGCTCCGCGACCTGCTCAAGCTGCGCGACGAGGACGACCTCGCTGCTGGTCGCCGGGAAGCGGCCAGCCTTTTGTCCGCCATGGCGGCGGCGGCGGCGCGTACCCTCCTCGACATCATCCGCGATGACCAGCCTTCAACCTCATCCACCGTCGTCGCAGCGGGAGCCAACGCTGGTGCCAGCGGACCTCTTGTCTGTCACGCGGTGTCCCTGCTAGCAGCACAAACAACCTCCCCGCCCATGTTGACTGCCAGTCTCTCGCTGTCGATCAACCATCACGTCGTAGCTGCTCACCCATGCTCTGCTGCCAAGCCATGCCGCATTGACATCGTCACCCCGAGTGCGTTGCCTCGCCTCGCCATCGGCCTCTCCGCATTGATTTGAAGAATCCATCATCAAGGAGCCGCGTATCCACTGTCTTCTTCACCACCGGCCGTCACCGCCATTTTCATCACCGCGCTTTCTTCGACGACTCTTCCGCCGATTCTTCCCTCCCTGAGCAACGCCTAGCTTCACTCTACCTCCCCCTAGTACTCATTTGGGCTATCAACCTCCCCAGGTTGCCGCCGTCGAGGATCACCCCACGCCGTCCCGGGTCGCCGTGGTCAGCACACTCTGGCCACCCTCCGCCTTCTCCGACCTCCCCGGTGTGCTCCAGGTACTCTGTTGGTCCTCATGCTGCCCCTATTTAGACCCTAACCTCACCCGTGCGCCGCTGCGCCATTTCTTCTCTAGGTCCGGCCGTCGCTCGTCATCTTCCGACTGCCACCGACCAGCTCCGGTCGTGTCTCCAGATCCCACGAGACCACCTCTGCATCTAGGTTCCATTTTGCCCTTATTCGGCTGGCGCCATTGCCTCCACCGCTGACGGCGTTTGCAGTTCCAAGCCACGCTCGTCGGGATCTTCCACGGGCGCAATGGAGCAGGCCAAGTTTCATTTCTTGACTCATTTGGCCACGTCAGTTCATTTGATGATTTGGATGCCACGTCAGCTCCACGTTAGCTAAAACCAGGGTTGTTTAGGACGAGGGGGTTATTTGATCTGGTATTGACAATTGAGAGGTGTAAAGTAAACGGTTTTGTAGTTCAAGGTGTTTTTTGGACTTGGTCCATAGTTCAGGGGGGTAAATTGGACTTAATCCTTTTTAAGGGATTAGTTTCAACAAGCATAGATAAAGAATAAGCATCTAAATTTGAGCTACAAGGAGCATCTAGCAAGTCATCACAAAAAGTGGATATGCTAACCTTAGAAGCAATGGAAGGGTTAGCAACTACACATAACATATCATCTAATAAATCACATACTATACCTATATCCAGCTTGGAGGTAGTGAATTCCTTGATAAGGAGAGACTCGTACTCTTCTTTTAGCACATCATAATTATTTTGAAGAGAGAGATATGCTCTTTTTCAAGACATTGAATTATGTCTTCTCTTTCCCAAGATATTTATTTAGATCCTCTAGCATATCCATCAAATTAGATATTTATTTAGACCCTCTAGCATATCCATCAAATCATCATATGAAGGCTCATCATTATCATTTACCTTAGTTTTACCTTTTGCCATGAAGCATGTAGACATGTCAAATAGTGATAGAGCCTCATTTTCATTTGTGTTGCTTGATGGATCATCCTTTAAAGCTAGCCCAATAAAATGTCTTCTTTTGTCATCATTCATCTTTCTTGATGATGATTTGGGTTCGTCATCTTCCTCTCCATGTGAACATTTTGAGGCAATGTGTCATTTTTCTTGACAATTGCAACTCATGTACTATGTTGTTCAATCTATAATACATCTCATTAATGCTCTTATGAGGCAACATGGTTAATGACTCATATTTGAGCTTCAACTTATACAATTAAGCTTCCTTGACCGTGGAGGTTCCCTCATGAATTTCCATGAGAGTTGTCCGAACATCATGAGTATTATCAATATTACTCACTCTATTGAACTCATCGAACTCAAAGCACTATATAGAGCATTTAAAGCTTAAGCATCGAGTCATAAGTTTTGCTCTTCCCTTTGAGTGGTGTTTTGTGGATCAATTGGAGTAGCAAAACCTGTATCAGCAATTCTCCATAGGTTTGGGCCCATGGCCTTAATATATATGGCCATTCTATTTTTTTAATAAGCATAATTTGAACCATCAAAGTGTGGTACCCTACTGGGGTGCATAACCTCTATAGTCACCATCCTCTACTCTATAGACAGTTAAGTCTAACGAATAAGAGACCAAACTCTGATACCACTTGTAAATATGAGGAGGCTGACTAGAGGAGGGTGAATAGGCGATTTTAAAAATTCTTTTTGCTCATACTGACTTTTGTAGTATTTATACACCCACACAAGAAAACTAGCCATTAGAGGAGAATTTATAAAAAAAAACAGGGATTCCCAATCTGACCGTGAATCAATGGCCGTCAGACCGTCCTAGCTCCAACGGCTACAAAAACTAGTAGTTGGACACTCAACCGGATTGACCTCCCTCACAGGGGCTGGTTAGACTGGACCAAGGCCGGTCAGACCACTAGGGGGGTCAGACCGCTCCATAGAGGAGTCAAGCTAAGGGAAGAAACACCCCTCTTTAGAAAAAGAAAAAAGGGGTGACTAACCTTGGGGCCAGTCAAACCGGTTGCCCACCAGTAGACCGGTCAGACATGGCAGTCAAAGTGCTAGAACAAATGGACTGGCACTCAGCCTGGTCACACCCTTCAAGGGCGGGTCAGACCGCCCTAGAGCTACGGTCAGACCTCTAGAGATAGGAAAAAAATATTTTACATATCACTTCTGAAGGGACACAGGTAGGCTACGCTAGCTAGCAATTTAAAAAAATTTACCACGAAAACTAGGAAGCCATGCAATCAAGACATCATAGATCATTATCACTAAACGTGTAGTGCAGCGGAAGAAGAGTTGGAGCAGCTTGATCCAACATCAAGCACGTCGATGTAGTGGTCATAGTCGATCGCCCAACATCCTCGGCACCGATCATCTTCTCCAGCAACCTATCATGTTCCTTGTGTAGGACCTGGATCATCCTCGATCTGCACAGTAGCAACCGCAGAGTGGCTCTACGGTATCTACACGTCTAGGGGTGGAACGTTGTACACTAGTGTGCTAGCACCAATGCGCATAGCTGCCCCCTTAGTGAGATGGCGGCTAGGCTTTTAGTGGAGCAACTGTTACGTACCAACAGCCTCATGCATCCCTTCATAAAGAACCCATAACATATCCTATCCGAACTCGTTTGTTCCACCCCGTTAAGTGTGTGACCCTGTAGGTTCATACATAATCAGTTGCGATTCGGAAACTCCATTCCGACCACGAGTCATTAGCAGTTCCTAGCAAGACATAATGATTCTTGAACACATATAAATATTATATCGAATGAACCTTATGCAATATGATCTGCAACCAGGTCCTTATCACTTATAACCAGATCATATCTCCATACGACTAGTTCATATTTAGTCATGACCAATTCATAACTCCTTATGACTAGTTTGCTCACCAGTTAGTGATCTTGTCCGGCCAGTTTACGACCAGTCTGTATCTTTATATGACAGTTTGTATCTAGTCGGACTGAATGACCTACTTGCGTATTCTCCCCTTGCCTCACGATATCTGGTTGAACTCTAGGTGAGATATTTGTCATCCATGGATTTTTCAATACTTTCACGATCAAGTGATAGATAACTTCATGTGGTCGACTCTTCGACCACTAGTGGCACGGTCATGCACTTTCTTTATCTGACCACATCGAGGGGCACAAAGATACCTCTCCTGTTATGTTAGGACACTACACCATGAATACCCCTTTCACAACGCATGTATGCGTTGCTATATGTCTAAATAACCATTTCTATGATCTATACCAACACATTTTGTATGCATTGTTATTGAGGCCGTTGCAAAGGTCTATCACAATACATATAAAAGCGTTGGTAACTAGTACAAAAAGCATTGCAAGGTAGCAACGGCAAGTGGCAAATTGCGAATAAACGCCACGAAAGCCAAAGGAGATCACTTGAACGCTCAAACCAAAAACTTCTTTTGTTTTGCTGAATTGGAAAGAAGCAAACATGCCAACACAACACCAACTCACCATGCAGAAGACACGATCCAACAACATAAAGCTCAAATGAGTAACAAGAAAACGCTTCAATACCCAAGGTAACATCCTTTTTTCAATTCCTCTTTTAGGAATAAAATTTCTCTCGGACATTGGAATTGAATTCATCGCATACCACAGGCTCAAACCTCTTAATTTAACAACCTCAAATTAGGCTTAAGCCGAAATACATCATCCACACCTTTGTGGAGAGACTCTATTGATTCCACTGAACACTCTGGACCACTCCTTCAAGCGATGACATTAATTTGATAGAAGGCACCAAAGCCCTCAAAAACCCATGCAATCTCATCATATATAAGATCTATAGGTTACGAATAGATATTGTGAGTCTTTATTTAACATACACCATGAATCAAATACAAGGACATATCAAATTAATCAGTTTCACTTCCATGGATGGTAGTTAAGAGTAATTGATTTGCACTATGCTAATAACTTGACTTGGTAACTCATATCATAACAATTTATTCGCAATCATAAATTCTCAATTTAAGCATGGCAAGACATCACAAAAGGATTCTAACACCTTACTCTAAAGAAAAGAGAGACTTCAAACCTCAACGCTCAAGTAATCCAAAGAAACACATAAAGCCAAAGCTTTCCCAAGCAACCGAACTTCAGTGGAAAACTCTTCACTAATCAAGTTACCAAATGAGTAAATGAGTCATTCTTTTTCAATGAGAAAGAAGGAGCAACCAAGAAAACATCAATCTTGCCAATTGACAACGATCACAAGTAGTAGAAACAACTCAACGGTTGAAAGGCATTATTTGTTTGAGAGAACCAAGAGGGATCTATGGAAAACCATAACTATCATGGACCACAAATCCCGGAGAAGTTCATCAACCACCACAGGACAAGAATTGTCAAATTCCGAAATCAAGAAAGAGAACAACTTTCTAAAGCAACTCACGCTTAACACGAAACTATGGTACTCGGGTAACTACTCCTCTAACCACGTTTGCGAGCGGTGGTGTAACTCAGTGAATCGGAGTAACAACCACGACCTCCACTTCTTATCATTTGATAACATCACGCCTCACCGAAATACTCAATTATGATTACAGGATCATCTCATGACAATCATAGTATTAGTTCATAGATATTGAATATCATAGCGGATCATATATTAACAACAAGGATGATAGTACGAAGCAATTCAACAATTGCTCAACCAAAATGAAACATAATAACAGATATTGCGGAAGCAATGTACTTTTCAACCCCACCTATCGTACAAGTGTGTCATTTTAATGTTCTTCTATTAACCACGGACCTAAAGCCCGCTCGATACCAACCGTAACACCACTGGCTATCAGGAAGCCAAGATGTCACCTAAAACATCTAATATATCTAGGCATGGCAAAGACTTTTATGCGTTGCTATTTTGGACAGCAAATTATTTTTATAATTGTTTAAGACCCATATTAGAATTCTAAAAGATTCATCATTTTAAAGTTTTGCAGAAAGTAATAATTAAGCTAGGCCCACAAAGCTAAACAATTTTTGACAATAAACTATACTCGTATAAAGAAGGAAGTAAGTAGATGTATTTATTGAGAGAATGATACATTGGCGAACATAACATGTACAAACTAGAGTACAAGAATTCTATGATTATTCTTAAATTATAATACACGATATCTAACATAATCTAGCTCTTTCGTCTTTGTTGTCCATCACTGTTCTGCTGTCAATGTGAAGGACTATCAACTTGTCTTGTTGACCTACGTGAAAAATGACAACATATAAGTAAAACTTATATACTTTAACATCATATTACACACCTCCATAAGTAACATTATCTTTCAAGAAGTATGCTAAAAATGTTCAAGCACACAGCTTTCACTAAACAAATGATATATTGAGAGGCAAATGCACAGGTGACAAGAAGATCATTGTCAGGAAATGCACCATGTTGCTAAAATCTAACCTGAGTATACACAGATGCATGATAAATAGATGAACTTCATGACACAATTTGAACTGCAGGTAGATTGGAGTGAAAAAAATAGTAAGCACAAGAAAGAGTTCCTAAAAGCTAAGAAGATGATTTACTAAACTGAAATACACAGACTTGGGAAGCATAATTGATATTAGCAGTTCGTCTTAAATAACCAGTCAAGCCTTTGGGTGATAAAAATTTCCATTCTACACACAAGTTTACCGAATAGTCAAAATTGTGAAACTATAAAGGGCTATAGTTGTGAAGAAAAAGGCAGTCAAAATCTATGCTAAACACATCTATGTTCAGAAAAAGACTGCCCAACGGCTCCTGCGAATGAGTAAACCTGGAAAGGTTGTCATAAACGAACTCACCATAAAATGTAAATGAAGACCCCCATCACCAACCATGCCCTGACTCGCATCCATGTGCCACCACTAACTGTTGGTGATATGCCCTAGAGGCAATCATAGAGATGATTGTATCACGTCTATGTTTATGAGTTATTGAATAAATGTTATTCTGCTCCTTGAATGAATCATTGGTTATAAAGATTAACAAGTATGTGACTTGTTGGTGAAGCTCTTTAACTTATATGATATCATTCTAAATTGCATCCCTGGTCAGATGTCACTGGTCGGAACACCAGTGACCCTACGACCAACGTATGTATTGATTGATGACCATGTTTCACCGATCATGGATATAGAGATATCAAATCAATAATGTGAACACATGTTAGAGAACATAGGGTTGGATAGACCCACCTTGAGATACTATTGAGATTGTTATGATTCTATGTATCATTAGTTGGTCTCAAGCAATGATGATGTACAATCCTTAGACCTGAGATCATCTACATGTGTAATAGCACTCTTAGGGGTTGCCAAATGCTACTCGTAACTGGGTAGTTATAAAGGTAGCTTTCAGGTATGCTATGAAACATGCAGAAGGATGTGATTGGTCGGATATGAGAATTGCCCCTCTAAACATAACATGAGAGATATCTCTGGGCCCCTCGAAGTGGTCGGATAAAGAAAGTGCATGGCCATACCATTGGTAGTCGAAGAGTTCGACCACATGAGGTTATCCGATACTTAATCGAGAAAGTTTTGAACAGTCCATGGATGATAAATATCTCACCTGGAGTTCAAACCAGATATCGTGAGGCAAAGGGAGAATACACGAGTAGGTCGCTTAGTTCGATCAGTTACAGACTGGTCATATGGAGATATGAGCTGGTCGTAGACTGGTCGAACGTAATCACAGAGTGGTTGAAACCTAGTCGTAAGGAGTTACGAACTGGTCGAGACTAAATATGAACTGGTCATACACAGTTGCAAACTGGTTATATGGAGATACAAATTGGTCATAGACTGGTCGTACTTAAGTACTAACTGGTCGTAAGGAGTTACGAACTAGTCGTACCTAAATACGGACTGATCGTGATGAGATACAAACTGGTCGTAAGTGATGAGGACCTGGTTATAGATCATATTGCATTAAGGTTCGTCCGATATATTTTGTGTGTATTCAAGAATCGTTATGTCCTGCTAGGAACCGCTAATGACTCGTGGTCGGAAAAGGTTTTCGAGTCACAACCGACTACACATAAACCTAACGGGTCACACACTTAACGGGTTGGAACAAAATGTGTTCGAATAGGATCTGTCATGGGCACTATATAAGGAGATGCTTGAGGCTATTGGGGACATGCGAGAGACATGAGTTACTCAACCGAAACCCTAGCCGCTATCTTCCCGAGAGAGCCCCGCCGTGCGACTTGGTGCTAGTACACCAGTGTCTGGTTGTTCCTTCCCTGGATGTGTGGATACCGTAGAGGTGCTACTGCGGTTGCTATTGCACTTGAGGACGATCCACGATCTTCACAAGGAACTTCAGAGGTTGCTGGAGGAGACGATCGAGTCGCGAGGGCACTGGATGATCGACTACTACCACTACATCGACGTGCTCTTCGTTGTACTAGGTTGCTCTGACTCTTCTTCTGTTGCACTACATGTCTCGTGGTAACTATCTGTGATCATCTACATGTTTGGCATCCTGGTTTACGTGGTAGAAATTTTGATTTGTCACTATCGTAGCCTACTCGTATCCCTCCAGTGGTATCAGAGTTATCTTGCATAGTTTTTGATCTAGATCGGTCATATATACTGGATATGTGGTAGTAGTAGATTGGATTTATTACTAGTTTGGTCTGATGACCTAGATCAATTCATATGGATGGAACGATCTAGGCACTGATCAGTGTTCGGTGGTAGTAGATAGGTTTTCAAGGAGGTACAAGTTAAGGGCACCAAATGATTCACTCGACTTGTTTTCGACTGCCTTGAATGATACTCCTACCGATCGGAATTCTGCCATTGGAGTATGTCGCAGTATGTGGTCGTATCAAGGCAGTGATCAGATTGGTTCAGAATAGGGTTAATATGATTAATCTGATGATTTTCAAGGCTCGATTATGTGAATAAGATTCATGTCCTAGAAAATTTTTCTGAGCGTGCTACCCTCGACCAGCGAGGGGCGCTGCCCCTTCAAACCCTGCCCGCTAACCAGCTAATGGGACCGTCGTGCTGGGTATTCGTACTGCACGTTATAGGTAGTATGTGTTCATGTCGCCTGATAGAATTGGATTCTATGCATAACTCATTTTTGCAGGGTTTGATGTGAATAGTATGGCCCATTGTGTATGTGATGCATGAATGGATTTTCATGGCCTGCGTGTCATGCTATGAGATAGCCATTGAGCTACATATTATTGTATAACGGTCTGCGTACCGACATGTAATGCTTGATATTATCCTATATAATTCATCACTAGCTTTTAGGAGTAAATGCTTAGTAGATGAATGCAGTCGGAGACGTCGAGCATGATGGTCGGAGAACATGAAGCATGCTGATGGAGATCAACATGTTAAGAGCCATACTATTTCATAGTTTAATATTGTTACTGTGAATGTTTGTGTTTATTCCTATTATGTTATTTGATCATATTTTATTATTAGATGTTTTGACATGATAGAGTAGTATCCTTCAGAAAAAATTAAGTTAAATTGATGCCTTTTCAATTGCTGCGCCCATCACGATTTTGATTGTTAATTGGCAGGTTTACCAAAGTAGGGTCCCATTAACTATCTTAATCAAATGGGCTGGGTGTCGGACACCCACATGTATAGTGTTGGTTTGACTTAACAAGGCTATAAAAACGGTTTTGGGCCTTAGGGCATAATGTTGGTCACCGGGGCATAGAGATGCCACCCAACAAAACAAGAGTCATATGTGATATGATTAGCAAGAGGTTTCTTACCTTAAATCACTAGGTTTCTAACAGTGATGCCAAAGCTCACTAGGACTTTATGATTTTTGGATCTTGAACTCACTATATGATGTTAGAGGGAAACATGGTTTAGAACATATTGTGGGAGTATCTTTTATTAAATTATTTAATAGAAGATCTTACATAAACATAGTGTTGAATTTTTGCATATTCTGTTGTAGATCATGGCACCTACTACTTCTTCTGCACATACCTTTAATTTGCGATCTATTCTTGAAAATGATAAGTTGAATGGTTCAAATTTCATTGACTGGTTTCGTAATCTGAGAATTGTTATCAAACAAGAAAAGAAGGAATATATTTTAGAGCGTCCCTATCCCGAGGAACCAAGTGCCATGCTCCTCGTGCTGAAAAGAATGCTTATGAGAAGCATTGCAATGACGCAGTCGATGTGCACTGCCTAATGCTTACTACATGAACTCTGAGCTTCAGAAGCAATATGAGACCTCGGATGCTTACAATATGATTGTGTCTGAAGGGTATGTTTCAGGATCAAGCAAGGGCAGAGAGGTTTAATACCTCTAAGGCATTGTTTTCTTGTAGGCTGTCAGAAGGTAACCCGGTCAGTCCTCATGTGATCAAAATAATTGGTCTCATTAAGAGCTTGGAAAAGCTTGGTTTTCCCCTTAGTCAAGTGTTGGCTACTGATGTAATTCTCCAATCACTCCCTGTGAGTTTTGAGCCTGTCATACAGAATTTTTATATGAATGGCATGGAGAAGTCAATGACTGAGTTGCATGGCATGCTTAAGGGTGCTGAGGAGAGCATCAAGAAAAATTCTAATCATGTAATGATGGTTCAAAAGACTACTAGCTTCAAGAAGAAGGGTAAGTCAAAGGGTAAGAGAAAAGGCAAAGGAAAGACTCAAGATGAGATCGAGAGTCTCAAGGCTAAGCTTTAGAAGCTCAAGCTGGGTTCTAAGCCTGATACAGAATGTTACCATTGTCATGAGACTAAGCACTGGAAGAGAAATTGCGAGAAATACTTGGCAGAAATGAAAAAGAATAAAGGAAGTAAGACTTCCAGTTCAGGTACAAATGTTATAGAAATTAATATTGCCACTTCTCCAACTAGTTCTTGGGTATTTGATACTGGATTGGTTGCTCATATTTGCAATTCGATGCGGGGACTGATAAGGAGTAGAAGTTTGGCAAGAGGAGATGTTGATCTTCGTGTGGGCAATGGAGCAAGAGTTGCTGCATTAGCTATTGGCACTTTACCATTAGCTTTACCCTTAGGATTAGTTTTGTAATTAAATAATTGTTATTATATTCCAGTCTTAAGCAAAAACATTATTTCTGCTTCATGTTTAGGAGCAGAAGGGTATGAGTTCAGAATAAAGAACAATTGTTGTTCAATTTATTTTGAAGATGTGCTTTATGGCCATGCTCCATTGGTGAATGGATTTTATGTTTTGAATCTTGAGGATGAGCCTATCTATAACATTAATGCTAAGAGACTTCAACCTAATGATGTGAATTCCACTTTTATTTGGTATTGTCATCTAGGTCATATAAATGAGAAGCGCATGATGAAGCTCTATAAAGATGGTCTTCTAAACTCATTTGATTATGAATCATTTGAAACATGTGAATCTTGTTTACTTGGAGAAATAACAAAAACAACTTTCATGACCAGAGGTGAGAGGGCGAGTGACCTGTTGGCCCTTGTACATACGCATTTATGTGGACCAATGAGTACTTCAGCTAGAGGTGGTTTTCAGTACTTCATAACTTTTACTGATGACTTTAGTAGATATGGCTATATCTACTTAATAAGGCATAAATCTGAATCCTTTGAAAAGTTCAAAGAATTTCAAAATAAGGTATAGAATAAACTTAGCAAGACAATCAAATATCTACAATCTGATCGTGGAGGTGAATATTTGAGCCATGAGTTTGGTGATCATCTAAAGAAATATGGAATTATTACACAACTTACTTCGCCGGGAACGCCTCAATGGAATGGGGTGTCTGAACAATGGAATCGAACATTGTTGGACATGGTTCGATCAATGATGAGCCAATATGATCTTCCATTGCAATTCTGGGGATACGCTATAGAAACAGCGGCTTTCACTTTAAATAGGGTTCCATAAAAAACAATAGAGAATACACCATATGAGATATGGACTAGGAAGTGTCCTGGATTGTCTTTTCTCAAGTTATGGGGTTGTGAGGCATATGTCAAGTGTTTGATGTTTGATAAGCTCACTCCCAAGTCTGATAAGTGTTTCTTTGTGGGGTATCCTAAGGAAACTAAAGGATATTACTTTTATAAGCGGGATGATAACAAAGTATTTGTTGCCCGCAATGGTGTTTTCTTGGAGAAAGAGTTTCTTTCCAAAGAAGTCAGTGGGAGCAAGGTGCAACTCAAAGAAATTCGGGAAACATCTAAAAATATTTCAACTCCTATTGAACCTCTACAGAATGAACAAAATGTTGTTGAATCTGTAGATGAAGCATCAGCCCCATGCAGATCGAAAAGGCCACGTCAATTGCCTATAAGGTATGGGCATGATGTTTTATTATTGAATAATGACAAGCCTAAGACTTATTCAGAAGCGATGGTGGACCTAAACTCTAAATCATGGCTTGAGGTCAAGAGATCCGAGATAAAATCTATGCATGACAATCAAGTTTGGAACTTGGTCGATGCACCCAATGGTGTTAAGACCATTGAGTGCAAGTGGATCTTTTTTTAAAAAAGATAGATATAGATGAAAATGTTCACATTCATAAGGCACGACTGGTCGCAAAGGGTTTCAAACAAATTCAAGGTGTTGATTATGATGAAACCTTCTCACCCGTCACTATGTTTAAGTCTATCCAGATCATTCTAGCTATTGCTGCATATTTCAACTATGAGATATGGCAATTGGATGTCAAAATGGCTTTCTTAAATGGAAACTGTCGTAGTGAGAAGACTAGACAGTAAGAAGTGGAGACCCCTTGTGCTGGGAAGACGAGGGGACTTAAAAGGGGCTCGGTTATGATAAAAAAATTGTCCCTCCCCTTGGTTACATGGTGGAGGGGGCTCGGTTATGATAAAAAAATTGTCCCTCCCCTTGGTTACATGGCATCTAAAAGTACATGTATGCCCCTAGCAAAGTACACTAGCCCTAGGGGCTGCAGGGTCTTTTGTGCACCTTAGGTGTAGCATCCGGTGCACAGTGTGTCTTTGTGGACGCGGTCTATCTTGGGGGATACACCCGGTCCACCGTTCCTACGGACCCTGTGCCCTTCGCCGGTCCTTTGATTCCTTCTTTGGAGGGCCTCCTTAGGTCCTTCGGAGGGTCTTCGGGACCACTCCGAAGGGTCTTCGGGATCCTCCTAGGGGTCTTCGAGACCCTTCGAGGGGTCTTCGGGGCATCCTCCGAATGAGTCCTTGGAAGATCTTTCGGTGCTACCATGCTTCGCCGAGTCGTGGGGGCCGGTGGGGCGTCCCTACGACAATCCCCATGCGGTCGAGGTCTGCTTCGCCATGGCTGAAACCGCGCCATTCTCCTGTAAGATCCAGGCACACCGTCCCCTCTGTCGTGGCGATGCTTTGTTTGTTGTGAAGGATCTTCCTTCGCGAGGACTTCTTACTGCAGGGGACGCCTGGATGTGTGATGTGTGATGACGGCGACTGGAGCCGCCATGCGCCGTAACGGTGCTTGGGGCGTTGTGCGCCATAATGACACATCATAATGGCACTGTTGCTCGTACCGCGCCTCCTCGTATTGCCCGTCGTTGTATTGGTGACGTGTGGCGCCTGTTGGGCTGGCCTAGGCAGCTATAAGTAGCCCCCCCTTTTTAGCTCATTCTTCCGGTTTTCTCAAAACGATTTGCGCATTTTGCTACGCTCCGTGTCCGAAACATGACGAAGCGAGGCAAGGAAGCTGCGGGGGAAGCGTCCTACACAAGTGACCTTGGGAGGTCTACGGTGACGGAGGCAACGCTACGGATGCTCGTGGAGGAGGGCAAGTTGGAGAATATGAGCATGGTCTGGGTCCCTGGAGCGGAGACAGTGCTGTCGCCTCGGGCGAATGAGGCGGTAGTTTTTGTTGCATTTTTTGATGCTGGGTTGCGAATCCTGTGCGTAAACCTGGTAAAGGACATTCTACAGCTGTATGGCGTAGAATTGACACAGCTTACCCCCAACTCGGTTGTTAAGTTGGGGGTCTTCGAGTGGATGCTCCGAGCAGCTGGAGCTGCGGGTGAGGGTCGCGTTTTTGCCTTCTTGCATGATGCCCGCTGCCAGCCGAAGAAGAATAGCAACAGCGACACGCTGAATTTTGGTAGTGTCAATTTTCAGCCGAAGTCGCGTTGCCAAATGTATCTTCCTCCTCCGGCGGCGCGGAACCGTTGGGAGACAGCTTGGACGCGGAGGTGGTTCTACCACACCTCCGTCCCAGAAGATGGGCTGCGATCCCGAGGCGGGATGATACAACCCATCGCCAGCCCCGACATCGAGCTTAACGCGAGGGAGGAAGCTCATTTGCGCCTCCTTCTGGACGTGACGAGGCGCTTCTCCACACGCGACTTGGTGGAGGAGTTTTGCGCCTTCGGCATTTGGCCGTTGGCCCGGGACTGGAGCGTTGAGCGGGGCTCCTCCAGCTCCGGGCACCCCACCCTTACTGTGAGGGGGCACGAAGGTATGACTCTTGGCCCCGCTCCCTGTGCGAGTTTTGAAAGATTACACATTTTTTCTTTTTATGGGTTGCAGCCGTGCCTATTGCCGAAGCGAGCCGCATAGTGGAGATGCTTCTTGGCCCGTATACGGGTGAGAAGCACTCGAGGTGTGGTCTGGTTGTGCGGGAGGGGCGGTTGAACCGGGCGTACCCTGCCTCGGTTCTCCTCTCTGAACGGCCCGACCCGGAGGGCAAGAAGAAGAAGCGCGCCCGACCGGTGGAGGTTGAGGAAGCGGGCCAATTTTTGTGGCCCCCCTGCGTGTTGCTGGGCCCTGCGATGTTGGTGCCGCTTCGCACAATGCGGGGGACCTGGGGCATGTGCGGAAGAGACCGGCGGCGGGCCCCTCAGACCGGACAGAGGTTTCAGGGTTGTCTTCGAACGTTGATCCTTCCGGTCCGCATGGCGCTTCGAGTGCGGGGGGAGTCCCGCCGTGGCTGCCGAGCGAACCGCCTCGCAGGTGCGGCGAGCGATCGGCTCTTTCGACGTTGTCGGGCTGGATAGCGACGAGTCCTCCGGGCAGAGCACCCCCTCGTGTGTTTACGGGGGCCAAGATGTTGCACTCGAGGTGCCGCTGACCCCACGGGTGCCGCACGGTAAGTTCTTGCTTCGACGGGTTGCCTGGTGCATATTTTACTTTGTGCTGATGCTGCTAAAGGCTTCCATTTCGCAGCGGATGATGTCGCGCGGGAGGACGTGGCTGGTGGTGGTGGTTCTGGTGTAACACCCCAACTCAGCACGAGCCTGGAATGCAACTACCCTAAGCTGAAATACTAAATTTCGGCAGAACCTCCTTTGCATACGAGGATACTGGAGGTTCCACACAACAAAAACACACAAGAATCATAAACTAGTCATGAAATCCAATTCTAAGATCTAAACATGAATCAACGATAATGAGCTAAGATAACAAATAACCATATGACTTAAAGTTCTCATCTATGTTCTCATTGATCATAAAGGTACCATCCATGACTAAATTTATTTATTACAAACCAAAAGATGACAAAAGAGAATCATTATTTCTTATAGTAATGAGTCTAATGTGAAGTGCATTATTCGAGTAGTGCTCATCTACTCCCTCCCAAGTGAACTTCATCAACGATCACCTAGAAATAAACAAACAAAGCAAGAGTGAGTCCATGACTCAGCAAGTACAATGATTAAGAAAAACATTCATTCATTGAAGATCAAACATAACATCATTGGGTTCGATCATAACACATTGGATTACTTATGAATACATGATATGAATGCTCAAATCAAGGAATGGACTGCACACACGCCAGATCACGGTATAGCCGGTGAACACCGTCGGTGATCACTCAAGCCCGCATCTTAACAAAATGCGGGGATCCACTTCCGTATGAAGAACGTTTCATACGGTGTCCAACATTGCCCATATTGGAATTAATGGGTCTTATCCAACCATCTTGGAATTGATGGTGGTTCTCATCCACTCCCGTGGACGTCAAATGTCAATGAATGCATGCAACAATTAAATGAAATATACCATAACATCACTTCTTTTCATGAACTCAATGTATTGAACAAGGAATGAATAATTCATTTCACATGTCTCACAGTTACCAAAACAACTCATGCTAAAAACCACAATGCACAAACATCCAAATAAACATGGTACTTGCCTTCGCGTTGCGGCGTTATCCGCAACGGCGCTCTTATACCCGAAGTTTCGCCGCCTAAACCAACGAAATAACTAAATAAGTATACATGATACCCAGCTCAACTAGTCGGTGTTCTATTTTACTTCTATTAGGAGTCAATTAAATCCTATATCGCATAGACTAAAATACAGCGGAGTCTGTCCAATAAGAAAATCCTGGACAGCAACACGGGGACTAACATAACTCACAGCCTGGAAGTCAAAAAATAGCAAACCCAATTTCTGTAGATTCTTAACTGGTCTAACTACAAAACTCTAGTTGACGCGACAAACCAATTTGGTCAAATTAATAGGCTAATAATTGTTTGAACATTCAGCACAGATTCAGCCTACCAAAATTCAGCAGAAATATTCAGTTGATCATAACTTCTGTGTTACAACTCCGAATTGAGCGTTCTTTACCAATCTGAAAAGGTTATCGAATTACCTACAATAACCTAGTTGGGTGAACTTTCAGATTCTTCCAACTTCTCTATCATAATATAGAAAATATACAGACAGATTAATCACGTCAGGTTTCTGGCAGCGACTGTTAAAACAGACATATCTTTTGACCCATAACTCGGAATCAAGTAAACTCAGTGGCCATCTAAACCTGACAGGGATACTTCAATTTTCTAGGAGACACCAAGTTCAAAATCTGTGAATAACAATTTCTTATACAATTTACAAATTGACTGCAGAATCTCGTCAGGATTCTGGACAGTCAAGACTAATTCTATCATAACTGTTGACTCGGACCTCGGATTTGAGTGAACTCGCGGCCACTGAAACGTAAGAACAAGACCTAGATATCTCTAGGAGACCGAACCTTCAGATTCTGCCTAAAAATAACCGAAACAATCCTCCAACATACAGGACAGAATCAGTCTTTACACGCAGCGAGTCTGCCTAGACAAAAATGAATCCAAATCGCTTCTACCATCAAACAAAACAATGAGATTCGGCATCGTTACCCTTACTGCAACCAGGGAGTAGGTAGACGAATCACGGAGAAGACGATCTCCCTCCTTCTCACCTCTTTTGCCCCAAACAAATTGCTGTCCTCCTCAACTCCTTGCAACCGCGGTGGAGAAGGTCCAAGGCGGATGGGAGGCAAACCAGCAGGCCAGCACCGGGAGGTTGGGGCGGCACCTAGGGGCAGGGGTGTGAGGGAGGAGAGAGGAGGAAGGGAGGGGTGGCGCCAAAGGGGAGGTGGGGGTTCGGCCAAGGGGAGGAAAAGGGGCTGGTTAGGGTTTAGAGGGGGAGGGGCGATGGGCCTAGGCCCATGGCCAGCCAAGGGTGGAAGGCTTCCAGAGGCCCACGACCCTAAAAACTCTGGCGAGAGTTTTAAGCTTTCCGAGTTCCCGATTAAATTCTTTCTTTCCCGACTAAAAACAGTGGTATGACATTCTATCCCTTAATGACTCGACCGAATTTACTCACGCCACGGACACAAGAGCGAAGTCTAAGGAATTGAAAACAAAATTTAATACGTATCGGCAACAAATAGGTTCGATAATGCTCGCGCATGCAGATTCCGATTCCCAAGTGGCTTCTTTCTCCGATTGATGAGACCAAAGAATCTTGACATACTTCAGGTTTTATTCCTCAAAACCCGCTCCGATTTGTCCGCAATTTTACTTGGTCGGGACTCAAAAGTAAGGTCCTGCTCAATGCTCAACGGCTCCATTGGAATTGCATGCTCGGGGTCAAATAAGAACTTCCTCAACATGGACACATGAAACACATTATGAATCCTCATCATAGACTCGAAGATCCAAACGGTAAGCCAAATTTCCAACTCTTGCCACAACCGAAACGGTCCGATGTACCTTGGGCTAAGCTTTCCTTTAGTACCGAACGCGTTACTACGCCTTTGGTAGGCGATACTCTCGTAAGGACCTCGTCACCCACATTGAACTCCACTCGCCTCGACATCTGCGTAGCTTTTTGCTCGACTCGGCGGCTAACAAGTTCCTTCTAACCCGGCCACTCTAGCCACGGTTTGCTGAACCCATTCTCGACCCAAACCGCCCTCTCTCCCATTGCATCCCAACACAACGGAGATCTGCATTTCCGCCCATAAAGGACTTCAAATGGTGCGGCTCGAATCTTTGGAGTGATAACTATTATTATAGGCGTAACTCGCCAAAGCCGTGATCTTCCCAACCACCCTTCCAGATAAAACACAACACCTGAGCATATCTTCTAAGGTTTGAATTGTATGCGCTCGGATGACCATCATGCGAGGGTGGAATGCAAGACTAAGACGGAGTTGCGTGCCCAAAGCACTCTGCAAACTCTCCCAAAACTTGGAAACAAATTTGGCATCTCGGTGGAAACAATAGTCTTTGGCACCCCGCAACCGTATTATCTCTCGCACATAAAGTGGAGCCAAATCGCCATGATTGGTGGTTCGAATAGGAATGAAATGTGCGCACTTCTTGAACCGATCCACTATCACCCATATAGCATCCTTCCTCGCTGAGTGCGAGGTAAACCAACCACAAAATCCATGGAGATGTCATCCCATGGCCACACCGAACCTCTAAAGGTTGCAACAATCCTGCCGGTCGCTTATGTTCAGCCTTCTTAACATTGGCGAGATCCCACACGAGGCCACATATCGCGCAATATCGACTTTCATTCTCTTCCACCGAAATTCTTCTTCAAATCTTTGTACATTTTGGTCTCACCGGATGTACAAGTATCTGGGTACGGTGGGCTTCCTTTAGAATCTCATCTTTAATCAGGCCTCTGTGGCACACAAAGGCGACCTTTAAATCGCAAAGTACCGTAATCATCTATACCAAAATGGCCTTGCTTGCCTTCATCTAGGCGCTTCCTCACACGCTGGAGCATTTGATCATTGTTGTGCTTCCCGCACTGCGGAATGGCCGACTCAAGAAGCAAACGGGTCTCGGCCTCTGCGGTACCACAAAGCAAAAGATATATCCATACGCTCAAAATCAGCGATGAGACAATCGAGGGTAGGAGGTGTCGCCTTGCGACTCGTGGCATCGGCTACAACATTTGCCTTGCCTTGATGATACCGAATGGTGAGATCATAGTCCTTTATCAACTCCAACCATCTCCTCTGCCAAAGTTTAAATCTTTCGAGTAAAGATGTATTTGGACTCTTGTGATCGTGAAAATGTCACAAGATTCGCCATACAAATAATGGCGCCAGATCTTTAAAGCCGCACTACTCGCTGCAAGCTCTAGGTCATGAGTAGGATAGTTCTGTTCATGTTTCTTCACCGAGACGCATAGGCAATCACCTTACCATCTCGCATAAGTACACAACCCACCCAACTCTAGACGCGCATCTCAATAAATAGTGAACCGCTTTCGTTCGGAAGGGTGAGAATTGGGCGGTCACCAATCTATCCTTCAAAACGTGAAGCTTCGTTCACACGCATCCGTCCCATCGAAACTTGACACCTTTCGTGTCAATCGAGACATTGGTCTAGCAATGGTAGAGAAACTCTCCACTAAACGCACTGTAGTAACCAGCCAAACCTAAAACTCCTCACTTCTTTTACATTGGTTGGTCTCTTCCATTCCACCATCTGTTGAAATCTTACTTGGATCGCAGAAATGCCCTCTTGATTGATTACATGGCGTAAACCCAACTTCGTAAATCCGAATTCACATTTCTTCAATTTGGCATAGAATTGGTTCTCTCAAGGTCTCCAGCACCAACCTCAAATGTTGAGCATGGTCCTCTCCGTTTTGGAATAAATCAAGATGTCGTCAATAAATACTACGTGAAATCATCAAGATAAGGGTGCAACATACTATTCATGGCTTCCATGAAAACCTGCAGAGCATTAGTTAGTCCAAATGACATAACCTTATACTCATAATGACCATACCTTGTAGAGAAAGTGTCTTCTCAATATCTTGCTCGCGAACTCGAATCGATTATAACTTGATCAAGGTCAATCTTGGAAAATATTTTAGCTCCTTCAAGCGATCAAAGAGATCTTCAATACGGGGCAACGGATATTTATTCTTCTGCTTGCTTGATTAAGAGCCGGTAGTCCACACACATACGCCAACTACCGTCCTTCTTCTTAGTGAATGAGCAGAGCTCTCACGGCGATACACTACGCCGAATCATACCTTTGGATAGCAAATCATCCAGCTTGCTTTTTCAACTCCTCCGGAATGGTCGTGCTAAACGGTATGGAGACATCGAAATAGGTCGGGCCCTGAACAAGATCTATCCGAATTCCACTTCACGCTCGGAGGCATACCAGAAGCTCCACAGAAACACGTCAGAAATTCATTCACCACCGAATATCTTCAATACGGCGGAGATTCGACTTCGCTAAGAGACCAAAGCAACCCAATGTTCGATTCTCGACGACTAGGAAACAGACTAGCCAACACACACAGGAATCAAACGGCAGACCGCCTCAAACACTAGTTCCTCTCCGACGAGCTCGCAAAGTCACCGTCTTCCAAAAACAACAAATCTTGGCACGGTAAAAGAATAGCCAATCCATACCCAAGATAACATCAAAAGGTGATAATCGAATCACCATGAGGTTGGCAATGAAATTTTCATCTTCTATAGTGATAGTATGCCAGACAAATCAGTAGAGCTAGAAATAAGACCTCCCGGAATCGACCACCACAGATTGTAAATAGATTGCACACTCAAACCCGCCTGTTTAACAAAATCTAAGGACACAAAAGAATAAGTAGCCCCCGAATCAAACAGTAACTAAAGCCTCATGTGAATCAACTAATAAAGTACTGTCACCACATCGTATGCCCACGGTGTCGTGGGTGGGCATGGCGTGAGACTCCCAAAGGTGCCGGAGCAGAGGACACACCAACACTCGAGAGGGAGGCAGGCGCAGCGCAGTGAGAACGAGGGCGGAGCAGATGGAGCAGGGTTCCAGAAGAACCCGGTCGGAGGCGCAGGAGCTGAACTGCCGGTGGAACCCATCCTGGTGAGAAATGTGGCACAAAAGGTGCAACCAGAGTCCTGCGAGCTCGAGGAGTACTAGAGGACGCACGCTGCCGGAACGCTTCCACTTGATGATACTTGCCTGATTCTCGCATAAAAGAAAGCTTGTGGCCCTCTCGACCACACCGACGACAAGTCCTCTGAAAGAACATTCTGACGCACGATGCCCCTCTCCACACTTAAAACATTTCATACCTTGACCTGAATCTGGCGCATCGAGGTGTGGAAGAAGAAAAACGTGGCGCCAAGAAAAGATCGCCGCTGCTGGCCCGGACGAGATGGCGGCTCCTGAAACCTCTTGGAAGTAGGCGAGAGGACCCACCTCCACCAACAAAACTCCTCTTCCGCCACCACCGAACCACCACAAGTAGTGCCACAGTGCTTGCCTCGCGAAGGAGAATTCCTCTCTGCTCTATCCCTCTAGCCCGCTCAACCACGAGTCTTTGAAATCACGCAAAACCGAGGCTCCCAAGATCGACGATACTCCTGAAGGAGACCCGCGAAACCTCTTAGCCTTCTCCAAGTCATCAGCGCCACGGTGGTACAAAGCGCACTGCATTGTTGAACTCCATCTCGCACTCGACATCTTGACCTATTGCCTTGAGTCAACACTAGCAATGACCGCTCCATCCTCTCAATAAAAGAATCCGGATAATACTTGGCTCTGGCTGCCACAAAACTTCCCAAGTAATCGGTCCTGCGCTGGGTCCTAGCGCAGAACCCTTCCCACCGGATATCGGCTTGACCTTCGGTTGAAAGGCCACAAAACGAACCTTTGCGCCGAGTTCATCTCCAATGCCTCGAATCGACGCTCCATGTACCGGAGCCAATCTGCGCTCAATAGGGTACCGCCCATCAAACGTGTTCAAATAAGCGTCATCCACTCACGAAGGCTCATCTAGTCTCGGTGGAATCGCGGCAACAACCGGACTGCCATGGCGGCAAAGAAGATCCACGGCGATCGCGGGAGCAACAGAGCAGCGGATAAGCCGCTGCACCGCCGACGGAGCTGCCGTTCTCCCTTTGAAGATTACGAATAATCGCCGACACCGCCGAGCATCGCCGGCAGCCTTGAGCTTCCACGGTGGTTGGGCGGTGAGGCAACCTCCTCATTAACCCCAGCAGGCCTCTTCGCGGACGTTGCGCAAAACAACCGGACCACGCCCACGCATCGCGACCACGGATCATGGCGCCATGGCCTCTACCTCGCCATCTAAGGACAACACAACGAACAAAGACTAAATCGAACAACGGTTGCACAACAAATAAATCATAACAACAAGAAAATTTGCGGAAACAACGAATTGCCCAACCCAACCATCAGGTACAAGTGTGTCAATTTAATAATTTTATTTTAATCACGGACCTAAAGCCCGCTCGATACCAATCAGAAACACCCCAACTCAAAGACGAGCACGGAATGCAACTACCCTAAGTGAAATACTAAATTTCGAGAACCTCCTTTGCATACGAGGATACCGGAGGTTCCACACAACAAAACACACAAGAATCATAAACTAGTCATGAAATCCAATTCTAAGATCTAAACATGAATCAACGATAATGAGCTAAGATAACAAATAACCATATGACTTAAAGTTCTCATCTATGTTCTCATTGATCATAAAGGTACCATCCATGACTAAATTTATTTATTACAAACCAAAAGATGACAAAAGAGAATCATTATTTCTTATAGTAATGAGTCTAATGTGAAGTGCATTATTCGAGTAGTGCTCATCTACTCCTCCCAAGTGAACTTCATCAACGATCACCTAGAAATAAACAAACAAAGCAAGAGTGAGTCCATGACTCAGCAAGTACAATGATTAAGAAAACATTCATTCATTGAAGATCAAACATAACATCATTGGGTTCGATCATAACACATTGGATTACTTATGAATACATGATATGAATGCTCAAATCAAGGAATGGACTGCACACACGCAGATACGGTATAGCCGATGAACACCGTCGGTGATCACTCAAGCCCGCATCTTAACAAAAATGCGGATCCACTTCCGTATGAAGAACGTTTCATACGGTGTCCAACATTGCCCATATTGGAATTAATGGGTCTTATCCAACCATCTTGGAATTGATGGTGGTTCTCATCCACTCCCGTGGACGTCAAATGTCAATGAATGCATGCAACAATTAAATGAAATATACCATAACATCACTTCTTTTCATGAACTCAATGTATTGAACAAGGCATGAATAATTCATTTCACATGTCTCACAGGTTACCAAAACAACTCATGCTAAAAACCACAATGCACAAACATCCAAATAAACATGGTACTTGCCTTCGCGTTGCGGCGTTATCCGCAACGGCGCTCTTATACCCAGTTTCACGCCTAAACCAACGAAATAACTAAATAAGTATACATGATACCCAGCTCAACTAGTCGGTGTTCTATTTTACTTCTATTAGGAGTCAATTAAATCCTATATCGCATAGACTGAAATACAGCGGAGTCTGTCCAATAAGAAAATCCTGGACAGCAACACGGGGACTAACATAACTCACAGCCTGGAAGTCGAAAAATAGCAAACCCAATTTCTGTAGATTCTTAACTGGTCTAACTACAAAACTCTAGTTGACGCGACAAACCAATTTGGTCAAATTAATAGGCTAATAATTGTTTGAACATTCAGCACAGATTCAGCCTACCAAAATTCAGCAGAAATATTCAGTTGATCATAACTTCTGTGTTACAACTCCGAATTGAGCGTTCTTTACCAATCTGAAAAGGTTATCGAATTACCTACAATAACCTAGTTGGGTGAACTTTCAGATTCTTCCAACTTCTCTATCATAATATAGAAAATATACAGACAGATTAATCACGTCAGGTTTCTGGCAAGGACTGTTAAAACAGACATATCTTTTGACCCATAACTCGGAATCAAGTAAACTCAGTGGCCATCTAAACCTGACAGGGGATACTTCAATTTTCTAGGAGACACCAAGTTCAAAATCTGTGAATAACAATTTCTTATACAATTTACAAATTGACTGCAGAATCTCGTCAGGATTCTGGACAGTCAAGACTAATTCTATCATAACTTTTGACTCGGACCTCGGATTTGAGTGAACTCGGCGGCCACTGAAACGTAAGAACAAGACCTAGATATCTCTAGGAGACCGAACCTTCAGATTCTGCATAAAAATAACCGAAACAATCCCTCCAACATACAGGACAGAATCAGTCTTTACACGCAGCGAGTCTGCCTAGACAAAATGAATCCAAATCGCTTCTACCATCAAACAAAACAATGAGATTCGCATCGTTACCCTTACTGCAACCAGGAGTAGGTAGGCGAATCACGGAGAAGACGATCTCCTCCTTCGACCTCTTTGCCCCAAACAAATTGCTGTCCTCCTCAACTCCTTGCGCAACCGGCGGCGGGAGAAGGTCCAAGGCCGGATGGGGAGGCAAACCAGCAGGGCCAGCACCCGGGAGGTTGGGGCGGCACCTAGGGGCAGGGTGTGAGGGAGGAGAGAGGAGGAAGGGAGGGTGGCGGCCAAAGGGGAGGTGGGGGTTCGCCAAGGGGGAGGAAAAGGGGCTGGTTAGGGTTTAGAGGGGAGGGGGCGCATGGGCCTAGGCCCATGGCCGGCCAAGGGGGTGGGAAGGCTTCCCGAGGCCCACGACCCTAAAAACTCCAGCGAGAGTTTTAAGCTTTCCGGAGTTCCCGATTAAATTCTTTCTTTCCGACTAAAAGCAGGTATGACATACGGCCTGCCTGCCGGAGACGGCGATCGGGCAACATGAGCCTGCTCATGGCTCGGGCACGGTGGACTTGGGGCCCATGTGCCGTGTCAATTTCCGGGTTAGCGAAGGCGCCTCGCAAGTGTGTGGGGCAATGGCTGATTTTGCTTCGCCACCTCTGCTTCGGGAGCTCTTCGTGCCGATGCCCTTGCCCGACATGCTTCGGGGTATCGAGGCGAATGCCGTCAAGGTGCTCTGTTTTTCTTTTTCCCCTTTTTTTGTCTCTTTTTTTTGGGGGGGGGTGCTTCGCTAATCTGTCTTGGTATGCAGACTATTATGCTGGCGAGGGCCCTTAACGATGACGTTGCGTCGGGCTTCGCCGAGATCCAAAAGCAAGTCGAGGAGGAGCACGCTCGGAACGAGATTCTCAGCGGCGAGCGTGACGCTTTGGCCCTTAGGGTGCAAGCTCTGCAGGAGAAAGTCAAGGCCCTTCGGGGCGAGAAGGTGGTGCTTGAAGAGGAGGTCCGCACCGAGCGTGAATTGTCAACCTCCATTGGGCAAGCTGCTTGGCAAGCCATGGAGGTCATCGAGGGGGCCGTGTCGCAACTTGGCGCCGTTCCCCCAGCGAGGTGCCACCGTCCTTCAGAGATGGATATCACGTTCGGACGGCTTCGTTGCGCCGGAGAAGTGTGCCTCCCAGCCGCTTGCGTATATGGTGATCACTGCGCGAAGGCTGCTGGTCCGCGACGCTTGCTTCGCTCGACAAGGCCGGCTGCGCCCATATCGACGGTCTCGCGGCCCGGTCTGTCACGGTGGCCACTGCGGAGGAAGTGGTGGCCGCCCGAAACTGTACGAGGAAGGCCGGGAGGGTCCTACTGCAAGATTACTGGTCGCTGCACGACCACAACGACGCGACGGAGTTCGCTTCGCGCTGTACGCAGATGGGAGAAGGAAAGGCCCGACGGGGCCTCGGCGACAGTCTGTGGGTGCGACAAGCGGGGGTCCACCCCACACGATAAGGTGTGACCCCCCGCTTTTTAGGTTATAGTTGTTAGTGTAGGTTGTTCGTTGTTTTTTTTTGTTGCTCCACTTTTGTTTGTTGTAAGGGGCAATTTGTAGGAGGGGAACCTCTTTTTGTGTAAAACCCTCCTTTCTTAAATGGAAAAGGTTCAGTATGATGTGTATGATTTGTTTGTTTGAAACTGGGCTTCGCATGTACATGACGAATGATTATTGCTCAAGTGGGCCGCCGAGCGAGGTCCCGCTCCTTCCGAAGCGCAAAGTACTAAGAGAAGCGCCGGCTGACGGGGCTCGAAGGACGAGCGGAGCGTGTTGTTCATTTAGCCTTTACAACTGTGCTATCGGGGAGCTGTTTATCACGGTGCCAAGTGGCAGCGGTGGAAACTAGCGAACCCAAATGGCTCTATGAGGGAGTTTCATCGTGCCCGTAAGAGGAAGGCGGCGGAGGCGCGTGAGGAGATTCAGGCCTTTTGGAGGCGTCGAGAGGCGTTGGCTGTCGGCGTTGATGCGGACCCCCTCGCGTTGTGCACTGAGTCTGCGCCTCCGCACGCGGGTGTTTCGAGTGATAGCTCGTCTGAGTCCTTGGACGAATACGAAGCCACGCAGAGGGAATTATCGAGGCTGATAGCGTCCGAGGCGTCAGATGAGGAGCTGCTAGAGTGGGTTACACGCACGGAGGAATGGGACCTTGTCCCGTAGGCGTGTGAACTTCTTGTTGTAAACTTGTATTGTGTGGTTTGTATTTGTTATG
Source organism: Ampelocalamus luodianensis (assembly GCA_036346255.1). Taxonomy (NCBI): domain Eukaryota; kingdom Viridiplantae; phylum Streptophyta; class Magnoliopsida; order Poales; family Poaceae; genus Ampelocalamus; species Ampelocalamus luodianensis. Next base: position 56,315,973 of record CM070628.1, read on the forward strand.
GGCGGAGCTTGTAATCTGTTGTTGAGATTTGATTAATAAAGACTTGCTATAATGATATATATATATATATATATATATATATATATATATATTGCGAGGGGGGAGGCGTAGCCGCGCTCGTCCCCCCCACTTCCTTTTGATAGGTCTCCGGGGAGCCCTATACGCAAAAAAAATTACGAGGGGGGAGGCGTAGCCGCGCTCGTCCCCCCATTTCCTTTTGATAGGGCTTCGGGGAGCCCTATACGCAACTTTTGTTTTGCGAGGGGGAGGCGTAGCCGCGCTCGTCCTCCCACTTCCTTTTGATAGGGCTTCGGGGAGCCCTATACGCAAAATTTTTTTTACGAGGCGGGAGGCGTAGCCGCGCTCGTCCCCCCACTTCATTTTGATAGGGCTTCGGGGAGCCCTATACGCGAGCCACTGGGGGGGAGGGCGAGCGCGCTCGTCCCCCCACTTCCTTTTGATAGGGCTTCGGGGAGCCCTATACGCAATTTGTTTTTATACGCGTGGGCCCGCGGAGGACCTCGGCGTGCACCGGGGCCGAAGGCCATGTGCGGTGTGTTTTTATACACTCGGACCCTCAGGGTACCTCAGTGTGCACCGGGGCCGAAGGCCATGCGTGGTGTCTTGTTTTATACACTCGGGCCCTCTGGGGACCTTAGTGTGCACCGAGGCCAAAGGCCATGCGCGGTGTCTTGTTTTATACACTCGGGCCCTCGGGGGACCTCAGTGTGCACCGGGGCCGGAGGCCATGCGCAGTGTCTTGTTTTATACACTCGGGCCCTCGGGGGACCTCAGTGTGCACTAGGGCCAAAGGCCATGTGCGGTGTCTTGTTTTATACACTCGGGCCCTTGGGGGACCTCAGTGTGTACTGGGGTTCTTTCTATATTACATTGGTACGAAATGCGCAAAAAGGTGTTACACATGCTTTCTTACAAACCCCCCCTTATTTTCTTCTATGGGGCGGGGTTTTTGTTCGGTCGCAGCGGGGGTTTTTACAATGCGGCTACTAAGGTTAGAACTTGCAAAGACTCTTGGCGTTCCACGTGTGGTCGAGCTGCTGCCCTTCGGGTGTAGCTATGCGGTAGGACCCTACCCTTGTGCTTTGGGTGATGATGTAGGGCCCTTCCCATTTGGACTGCATCTTGCCAACTGTTGCGGGGTTCGCCACCCGTTTGAGTACCATGTCCCCTGGTGCGAGGGGGCGGGCCTAGACCTTCTTGTTGTACGCCCTTGCGACGCCTGTTGCGTAGTTTGTCATGTTTGATATGGCCTGTACGCGGTGCTCTTCTATCGTATCCAGGGAAACTTCCCGGCCCTCCGGATTGTCGGCCTGGCTTGCTCGGAGGACTTAGCGGCGAGTTCTCCTGGGGTCATGGCTTTGTCCCCGAAGATGAGGTTGAAATGAGAGAAACCGGTGGCTCTGGTTGGCGAGGTTCGGAGTGCCCATAAGGCCTTCTGTAGCTCTTTAGGCCACAATCCTTTTGGCAGGCCGACTAGGCGTTTGTTGAGTCCTGCCAATATGTTGCCGTTTGCCCTTTCGACTACTCCATTGGACTCCGGGTGGCCAACTGATGCGAAGCATATGTTGGCCCCCAAGCCTTCGCAAAATGACCTCAAGGCTGCGAAGTCGAACTGGGTGTCGTTGTCGGTGACTATCTCGCGAGGTACTCCGTACCTACAAATAACGTTCTTCCAAATGAAGCGTTGGGCTACGGCTAATGTTATTTTTGGTACTGGCTCGGCTTCTACCCACCTTGAGAAGTATTCGATGGCGACAAAGGCAAAGCGAAGGTTGCCCTTTGCTACTGGGAAGGGGCCAATGATGTCGAGGCCCCATCTTGCGAAGGGCCAGACCGGGGATAGGGGCTGCAGCGGGATAGGAGGCGCTTTTGGGTTGTGACTGGCCCACTGGCACCCCTGGCAATGCTGGACGAGGTGTTGTGCGTCGCGCAGCACTGTCGGCCAGTAAAAGCCTTGCCGGAAGGCTTTGGCCACAATGCTTCGCGGGGCCTGATGTGCTCCGCAGGCTCCCTCGTGTATTTCCTTGAGGAGGTGCTGACCTTCATGTTGGGAAATGCACCGTAGGAAGGGGGTGCAAATGCCCCCTTTGTACAAATCTGTGAGGACCCCAATTTATTTGGCTTGTAATGCTTAACCAACCACTTGGTCCTAGCATCACAAATCAAATAAACTGATCTCGAGATATGTATACTTCCTGAGCGATATACACACCTCGGTACAAAATTAGACATCAACTCCATTCCAAACATAGAGTCCAAACACTACACTACCAAACGGAAGATAAACAAATAGTAGAGTTATTACATAAAGGCCGATGTGCCACAAGATACAAAAATAAACAAGAACGACAATGAAGCAAAGTGCCATAAGATGGCTATAAACAAAGCCAATCGGTGTGCCTTCAACCCACAAGGCATCCGACCGACCGCCAAGTCTAGTCGCCCACGAACGGCAACACACTCACGTAAGTGAGGCCCTTGGGGCTCACCTTCTTCCTCTGCAACAAAAACATTAAGCAAAGCACTGAGTACAAAGATTGTCTTTGTACCGCAAGACCGACGTGTGAACTAGAGACATATTCATAAGCTACATGCGAGGCTTATTTGGTGGAGGCCATATGTTTCATTTGCACAAAGCTAGATTTGTTTGCAATAATGTAATACGTTTAAAGGCAAGTTTGCAATTCATTTTCTTGATGAAATAATCGCAAAATAAAAATAGATACAAGTAACCACCTAGAAGTGACTATCCCAATAGTCACCACAACATAGCACTAATCCCAGTATTCGTACCACCTACAAGTTTTAATTTTAAATGGTGGTAGACTAACTCTTGAAAAGCTTACCCAAGCGTGTCCATAACCTAGGACGAGGCTATTCGAATAGTTTTAACCTCGCAGGGTGTACCACTGCATCCACACCTCGGATCGCCTTTAGCCAAACACACTACCGAAGGTATGCTTGCAGCCTGACTAAGTCCTCACGAGACTTTTTCCAATATTGTGTATTAACTACGAGCCGCTCGTATGGATAGAAATCCATACGCTTACATGGTAAAGCCGAAAAGACAACTACCCACTCAGGATAAAGCTTTTCGGGACAACTACCATGCTCCCAACACCATCCCTCCTGCGACTCCTGCGACCCGGAGCCAATACACGCCAAAGTACTAGGTCAAGAGAGGTCCCATACCCTCTAGTGTGGTTAGCACGCAAAAATGCCTGGATAACAATCCACTCACAAGATGTTCGATCCTTAATTGACCCGGGCACCTTTCCAGTCACACCCAATAGATCACACCAATCTTACCATTGTGCCCGCGTCTAAATCATTTTTGTTTTCATTTTTAGTTTTGCAATTAAACATAGCAGAAATGCTGAAATATAAAGTTATAGCAAATTTTGTGTGATCAAGGTTACCGACTAAAGTCGATAACTGCCCAGTTCTACCGATAGCTAAGCAAGTCTAAGCAGATTGACCCGGATCTACTAATGACAAGAGATCATCCAATGATCTCTAATCACAAAGAAATAACCTAGGCTCGGTAGTAAAGATCAATATTTTGTCTACGAGGATATGCAGCCACGGATTTAACTAATCAATTTAACACAAATTAAGCGATGCATACATACAGATTGAAACAAAATATTAGACTTTAAAATATTGGGATAAACATGATCAAACCGCTTGCACGGCCGCTTTGTTGCTCAATTTGTTGTGAGGGTCGTCTCGTGGTTGCCGCAAATATCGAATCCTAACGATTGAACAAAACAATGAATAAGAACGAATAACAAGCAAAACTCAATAATCAAACACAAACACCAATTTATACACAGAGGTTAGACCAACACAAAAGGAGTAACAATTAACTGCTACAAGGATGCTTCAAAAAGACATGCTTTCAAGTGATTGATCTATCCACTCACTTATTATCAGGTTAACCACAAAATCAATCCTCTTATATGATTTAAACTTTGGACAGACTTTGATGGTGATTGTGTGCACACCTATTATTTAATCATCAAGTTAGTATATCAAAAACAGCTAGCTACTCTAAAACAACCATTATCAGGTGAGAGCACAGAACCTACAAGGAGCTACTGAAAACACTAACTAGTCAAGTATTCAACTGTGAGATGCTAACAACCCTTTCCTATCCAAGATAGGATTTTAAAGATACTCACTATTCATACTCCTAAGCATCACACCAAGATCTTTGCAATGCTAACGATTTTCAAACATGTGGCTACTACAAAACCTTACCTTCTGAAAATACACCACAAGCACGGAGGCAAAACCTCAAATTCGATACTGACTTCATAGATCAAAAGCCAACTAGTGATTTGAAACCTATAGAGATTATCTAATTAACTTCTTGCTAAGCACCACTTCTAAGGGAGTCACCAAGCACTAACCAGATATGAATAGCATAAGAATGAACCCAATTTCAGTTTACTGACAATAGAAAAACGACAACAACAAGCATACAGAGAACTAAAATATTTCCAAACTTCCAATACCAATTTTTGATCATGCAATGAGAGTGAACTAATGAACAATCATAAGCATGATAAGCAGCTAACTACCAAGCCTCAGGGAGGTGGGCCCCACTGTCAGCCACAACAGCATAGGGAGCACAAGGAAGAACAGAGAGGCTCGACTCGGATTCGGCGACGGTGAAGGAGTGGCAGCGCGGTATCGCGACGGCCAAAATGGGTCGCCCGAAGTTACTGAAGCTAAGGGTGGTCGCGGGTTCGACGGAGAAGCACGGTGGCGCGCGGCGACGGCGAACCGCGGCGGTCATGAGGGGTGACACAGGTGCGGCTGCAGAGAGGTAGACAATGAAAATTAGCGCGACATGGGCATCGGTGAGTTACCAGAACTCACCGAATGACGCGAGCTCAAGAGGTCTGCGGAGATGGCCCGCGACGAGAACGTGGCGGCGATCAAGGGGTCACCGAGGAGGAGCAACCTGAGCAAAAATAGGGGAAAAGAGAGACGGAGATAACTTCAGTGAGTGCACTAGATGAAGTAGCGCGAGCAATTGCTCTAGGAACTAACTCACGGAGCCGAGGACGAAGAACCCAACTCTCGGCCAAGAAGAGGGACACCTAAATTCAACGGCCCCTGCGATTGAAACTCAAAATTAGCCGAGAGGAAATCATGATAGGGATGCGGAACACGATATGACGCGAAAAGGAGAAGATGAGCTTCACTTTGGTTGTGGTCTTGACACGGTGAGCGGCACACCGTGGAACCGTAGTTTGAGCACTACTATGATTTGAGCTCGGAAGGAGCAATGGGTGATCGGGGATTGTTTAATGGTGTCTAAAGAAGAAAGAGGGAGCTTTGGGTGAGCTTAAGTAGGGGCGAGGGCGGAGGAAAACGAGCGGCGCTTCGGCACCGAGGAGCTCAAGAACGGTCTTGACAAGTGGTGAAAGGAATGGTGGGTGATTAATCTTTGCGCGGGCATGGCCTCTCGGCGGAAGATGCGGCCGAGGCAATGCGCGCGAAACCGGAAGCGGTGGCGGAGACATGAGGCGAGTGGCGACCATGCGCGATGTCGCCGGCACTCAGCACTCATGCGAAAGGTAGGTGACGACCTGACAAGTAGGGCCCACACGTCAGCGACGGTGGCAAAACGGCTCGAGACGGGGTCTGGTGCAGCACAGTGGAATGGTTTGACTCGATCAGTATCACACCGACCGTTGGATCTAAAACGGACGGCTGAGATCGATGTATGCATTCGGACAGGTCGACGAGACAAGCAACGTGGACCGTTCGATCTTCATCGGACGGCTGACAGCCATCGGGCTCGCACGGTGCAACTAGGCGGTGCGACCGAGTCAAGTGGTGCGGGTCGGACTCGAGCCTGAGTTGGGTTCGGGCCCGAGGAACAAAGTGTTTTCTAATTTGTTTTAAAAGACAGAGAAGGTTTGAGGAATTTTAGAGATAGTTCCAGAGCTCCAAAATTTTGAAATTTGTATGGTAGCTTCCTGGGACAGAGGACATCCTTGTGTAAATTTTCCAGGAATTTTCATGCATTAGATTTCTCCCAAGAAAATTCACAAGCTGCTGCCTAAGGGTTTGACCAGATTTCTAAACTGGTTTGACTTGGGCATTTGAAATAGCAACTAAAATCTAAAAATTGTGAAATAATTCAGGGAGGTAGATAGGATGATCAAGATGATAGGAAAAATAATTTCAGAGGATGATCACAAGTTTGAAAGCTAAGAATTTGCTGACAACAATTTCCATTCACAAGAATTTAATTCTAGAAAATGGAAATTGCTAGGGAAAATTTGGAAAACTTCCAAATGATTTGATGAGACAACAAAAGTTTTTATTTCTCCTCAAAATTTTACATTTGAAATACAAACCCTAAGTTAGGGCTGTTACAAAATCGCCTTTGATGAGGCGGTAGTTTCTAGCCCGGTACTTGAGTCGCTTTGCTTTGATCGGATCGTCAGGTTCTCATCTTGTCAGTAGGCGATGATGATGTTGCGCCAGTCTATGGCGTCGATGTGTGCCACATGGTGCGCTGTGGCTTGCGACGTCTCGGCTGGCTTGGTGCCTTCGGGCTCGACCCCTTATGACTTGAGCGGAGCCCCTAGTGCTCTGGGCGGAGCCCCTAGTGCTCTGGGCGGAGCCCCTAGTGCTCCGCATGGGATGGTGGGCGTCCCGGCCGAGGCGGACGGTTTGTTAAGTATCTCGTAGAAGACCTCCGGCGGGGGTTGGTCATTGGAACTGGCCATCTTTGCGAGTCGATCAACAGCTTCGTTGGCACTTCTGAGGATTGCCTGGACGGTGATTCCGAGGAACCCCTTAGCGACGGCCCGTACCGCTGCGAGGTATCGAGCCATTTCGGGATCCCTTGTTTGAAATGTCTTGTCGAAATGTCCCGCCATGAGGCGCGAATCACTTTTGACCACCACCCGCTTTGCTCCCAGCGCCTTCGCTCTGCGGAGGCCTAGGAGGAGTGCCTCGTATTCTGAGGCGTTGTTTGTGGTGGGAAAGTTGAGTCGTGCGGCGTGTGAGATGCTTCGACCATCTGGGGCGACAAGGATGGCCACCGCGCCTGCCCCTATGGCGCACCAAGAGCCGTCGATGTATAGTGTCCATGGTGTTTCGATGGTATTAGCTGGCTGTTCTGTGTGAGGGGTCCATTCGGCAACAAAGTCGGCCAATGATTGGGATTTTATTGTGGTGCGCGGGGCAAACGTGATGTCGAAGGGTGCGAGTTCCGCGGCCCATTTGCCGACCCGTTCGGAGGCATCCTTGTTTCGCAACATGAGAGCCAGCGGGTAGGAAGTTGGGATTGTGATTGCATGGGCGAGGAAGTAATGGCGAAGCTTACATGAAGCCATGAGCAGGGCGTACACTAGCTTCTCTAGCTCCGTGCATCTTGTCTTTGCTCCCTGGAGTGCTTCGGAGCATAGTAGACGGGTCGCTGTCCGTCTTCGTCTTGGATGAGGACCGCGTTGACCGCGGAAGCGGACGCGGTGAGGTATAACAGGAGCCGTGCTCCTGTCTTTGGGCTGGTGACGCTTGGCAGCTAAGCGAGGTACTGCTTGAGTTCTTGGAATGCGCGTTGGCACTCTTCTATCCATCGGAACGGCTCCGTACCCCGAAGGGTCTTGAAGAAGGGCAAAGCCCGCTGCGTCGAGCGGGATAGGAATCGGCTGAGGGCCGCGAGGCGCCCTGTGAGCTTTTGTACCTCTCAGGCGCTACGGGGTGGTTGCATTTCTTGTATGGCCCTGATTTTCTCTAGGTTTGCTTCGATTCCTCTATTTGAGACGAGGAACCCCAATAGCTTTCCTGCTTTGACGCTGAAGGCGCACTTCTCTGGGTTGAGCTTGACTCCTTCTGCTCGGAGGTTGACGAAAGTTTTTCGCAGGTCCCCGGGGTGGGAGCCCGCGAGCTTACTTTTCACCACGATGTCGTCGACATAGGCATCGACTTTCCTGCCGAGTTGCCTTATGAGGACTCTTGTGATAAGGCGGGTAAATGTGGCTCCCGCATTTTTCAACCCGAACGGCATGCGATGGTAGCAGTAGGTGCCAATGGGGGTGATGAAGGCGGTTTTTGCTTCATCCTCCTTAGCCATGAATATCTGGTGATATCTGAAGTATGCGTCCAAGAAGCCCATGAGCTCGCACCCTGACGTGGCGTCTACTAACTGGTCGATGCGTGGTAAAGGGAAGTCATCCTTCGGGCACGCCTTGTTGAGGTCCGTGAAGTCGGTGCACATGCGCCATTGGCTAGTACTTTTTTGGACGAGGACCGGATTGGCGAGCCATTCGGAGTGCTTGATTTCGCAAATCACGCCGGCTGTTAAGATATTGGCGATCTCCTTCTTTACGGCTTCGAGGCGTTCGGGCGTCATGCGCCGGAGCCTCTGCTTCTTTGGGACCGCGTCCGCTCGGATCGCCAGCTGGTGCTCGATTGTGTCCCTAGCGATGCCAAGGATATCTTCTGGGCTCCATGCGAAGATGTCGGCGTTATCACGGAGCACCCGGAGGATGTTGCTGTGTTCTTCCTCCGTGAGTTCTGCACTAAGGGCCACCGTTTTCTCCGGAGACACGTCTCGGAGGGAAACCCTTCGTAGCTGCCCTTCCGGCTTCGCCTTTGGGGCCCATTTGCCAACCGGGGCCCTGCTTTGCGGTCCCGCATTTGCTTCGACTGCGTGAACGCGCCGAGCGTGCGAGCCCAACTCCATTTTGGCCCGACGAGCAAAGTGTTGGTTTGCTCGTATCGTAATAACTCCTTCGTGCGCGGGGATCTTCATGCATAAGTAGTTGTGGTGTGCTATTGCACCGAAGGTGTTGAGCGTGGCCCTTCCAAGGATGGCGTTGTACTGGTATGGCATTTCGACTATGTCGAAAGTTATCGTCTCCGTGTGAGATGCCTGGTCGTCGCCAAACGTGACAGGTAAGGCGATTTGACCCAGTGCCGTGACGGGCCTTCCTCCGAAGCCCACCAGCGGTATGCTCGGCAGTGACAGGCGATCTCTAGGGATCATCATCTTGTCGAAGGCTTCTGCGAATAGGAGGTCCGCCGAGCTTCCGCCGTCCACGAGGACACGCCTGACCTCATAGTTGGCAATGCTGGCGGAGATGACGAGGGGGTCCTGGTGGGGGAAGTGTATTCCCCACGCATCTTCGGGTCCGAATGTTATGGGCACTTCGGAGTAGCGGGGTGGCAGGGAGGCCGGCTATGTGGCCACGTGGTGGATTTGCCGGACATATGTGTGACGTTGTCTCTTTGATGCTATGCCCAGCGAGGACCCCCCGGTGATCATGTTGCTGACCCTGTGGGCTGGCCCACCATGGACGCCTTCGATGCGCGGGCGTAGCGATGGGGCTGGCAATAGATTGCCCGCCTCCTTCCGGTCTTCATGTTCAACCGGCTGTTGGCTGCGGTGCATGTAGTCCTGCATAGCCGCGATGGTGCGGCACTCCGCTGTTGTGTGTGACCCTTCGCCATGGAGGTTACAGTACAATGGCATTCTTTGTTGTCGCCTCGGCGTCTGGCGCCTCCACCATGGAGCCGCGCCCTTCGCACTGCGGTGCGGCCGCTCGGCCGCCTCTCCCGCTGCCGGGTGTGCCCTTCGTCCACATGATAAACGTTTCGGCCTTTTTGCCGAAAGTTGATGCGTGGTTTGCTGGTAGCCGGGGTGGTAGTTGCATCCTCCTTGGGTGGCCTGTCTGTTGGGGTGGTACCGTTCCTCTGGATGCTATCCTCCTCTGCTCGGGCATATTCCTCTATTTTGTCGATGAGCTCCGCGACTGTGCGTGCTGGCTTGCGTGCCAGTTTCTCTAACAAGGGGCCTTTCTGCAAACCGCGGGTTGCGGCATTTATGATGGTGGTCTCGTTGACCCCCTTAACTTGGCACTTTACTTCTGCGAATTTTTCAAGAAGCTTGAAGGATTCGCGGGGCTTGCTTGGCGCAAGCAGTGTCCTGCATCCTTGGCCATTGTAGTTTCCTTGAAAGTTGTTGCATATGTGGTCACGCAACTGTTCCCAGGCGTAAATGGAGCGGGAGGGGATGGTAAAGAACCATGTCAGGGCGACGCCCTTAAGGGCGAGCGTGATGCTTTTTGCCTTAGTTGTGTCGTCTCCCCCTGCCGCTTCGATTGCTGTTTCGTACACGCGCGGGAACTCCGAGGGATCTATGCAACCTTCGAAGGGTGTGACCTCCAGCATCTTGAAGTTCCTTGGCCAGCGCGCTGCTTCAAGTCCTACGCTCAACGGGGAGTTGGGATCTCCCCGGAGCTGCAGGCTCGTGTTTGGTTCCTCCAGGATGGTTTGGGCTCCGGCCTCGAGATTTTGAGTGTCAGGCTGTGGCTGGGTGGTCGCGAGGGTGCCTCCCGCCGTCTATCGGAGACTAAGCATCTCCCACCGGAGGTCCACCAATTCTCGATGGAGTGCTTCGTATGCTTCTTGAGTGATGCCTACGGTCTGCGTGTTTGGCAAAGATACTTCGGTCGACGGGGCTTCGCCTCCTGCGATGTCCCCATGGGTGGAATTATTGGCTTCTTCTTCTGTGGCTCGAGCGACAGCAGCGGCCGATGCGGCCCGATCCCGCTTTGCTTTAGGAGTGTTCGGGGCTGTGGCCGCGGTCGCCGCCACTGCCTCGGTTCCGAGACTTTGGGAGCTGCCCTTCGGGGGGCCATCGGTTTTTCTGGGTGTGACTTTCTTGCCGAACCCCACAGACGGCGCCAACTGTCGTAGTGAGAAGACTAGACAGTAAGAAGTGGAGACCCCTCGTGCTGGGAAGACGAGGGGACTTAAAAGGGGCTTGGTTGTGATAAAAAATTGTCCCTCCCCTTGGTTACATGGTGGAGGGGGCTATTTATAGCCTCCCGAGATGGCATCTAAAAGTACATGTATGCCCCTAGCAAAGTACACTAGCCCTAGGGGCTGCAGGGTCTTTTGTGCGCCCTAGGCGTAGCCTTCGGTGCACGGTGTGTCTTCGTGGACGTGGTCTATCTTGGGGGATACACCCGGTCCACTATTCCTGCGGACCCCGTGCCCTTCGCTGGTCCTTTGCTTCCTTCTTTGGAGGGTCTCCTTAGGTCCTTCCGAGGGGTCTTCGGGATCCTCCGAGGGGTCTTCGGGGCATCCTCCGAATGAGTCCTTGGAAGATCTTTCGGTACTACCGTGCTTCGCCGGGTTGTGGGGGCTAGTGGTGCGTCCCTACGACAGAAACCTAAGTGAGGATGTGTACATGACACAGCCTAAGGGTTTTGTCAATCCAAAAGAAACTAGAAACGTATGCAAGTTTAGGAAATCCATCTATGGATTAAAGCAATCATCTCGGAGTTAGAACTTTCATTTTGATGAAGTAGTCAAAGGGTTTGACTTCATAAAGAACGAAGAACTTTTTGTTTACAAGAAGGTTAGTGGGAGCAAACTTGTGTTTCTGATATTGTATGTGGATGACATACTACTAGTCGGATATTCCTATGTTTGAATCTGTTAAGACTTCATTGAGAAATAGTTTCTCTATGAAACATTTAGGAGATGCAGCATATATTTTTGGTATAAGGATCTATAGAGATAGATCTAAGAGGCTAATTGGATTAAGCTAAGATGTGTACATTAACAAAGTGTTGAAACGGTTCAACTTGCAAGATTCTAAGAAAGGTTTCTTGACTATGTCATATGGCGTTAATCTTAGTAAGACTCAGTGTCCTATGACCACTGATGAGTGAGAAAAAATGAGTAGAATCCCATATGTTTCGGCTATAGGATCTATCATGTATGCCATGCTGCGCACACGACCAGATGTGTTGTATGCTTTAAGTGTTACGAGTAGATATCAGTCAGATCCAGGTGAAGGTCACTGGATAGCAGTCAAGAATATACTTAAGTACTTGAGAAGGACTAAGGATGCATTCCTTGTTTTTGGTGGTGAGGAAGAGCTGGTTGTAAATGGTTACATCGATGCTAGTTTCCAAACCGACAAGGATGATTTCAAATCGCAGTTTGGGTTTGTGTTTTGTCTAAATAGAGGAGCAGTAAGCTGGAAAAGTTCCAAGCAAGGAATGGTTGCTGATTCTACAACAGAGGCTAAGTACATTGCCGCTTCAGAAGCTGCAAAAGAGGTCGTATGGATCAGTAAGTTCATTAATGAACTGGGTGTGGTTTCGAGTGCTTTCAGTCCAGTGAATCTCTATTGTGATAATAGTGGACCCATTGCATAAGCTAAGGAACCTAAATCGCATCAAAAGTCCAAGCACATACTTCGGCGATATCATATTATTCGTGAGATTGTTAAAAGAGGTGATATGAAGATATGCAAAGTGCACACGGATTTGAATATTGCTGATCCGTTGACAAAACCACTCCCGCAACCTAAGCATGAGGTGCACATAGAGCAATGGGTATAAGATACCTATATGGTTAACTCTAGTGCAAGTGGGGGACTATTGGTGATATGCCCTAGAGGCAATCATAGCGAAGATTGTATCACGTCTATGTTTATGAGTTATTGAATAAATGTTATTCTATTCCTTGAATGAACCATTTGTTGTAAAGATTAACAAGTATGTAACTTGTTGGTGAAGCTCTTTAACTTATATAATGTCGTTCTAAATTGTATCCCTAATCGGATGTCACTGGTTAAATAAAGTGCATGGCCATGCCACTAGTGGTCGAAGAGTTCAACCATAGAAAGTTTTGAACAGTCCATGGATGACAAATATCTCACCTGGAGTTCAAACCAGATATCGTGAGGCAAAGGGAGAATACACGAGTAGGTCGCTTAGTTCGATCAGTTACAGACTAGTCGTATAGAGATACAAGCTGGTCGTAGACTGGTCGAACGTAATCATAGAGTGGTCGAAATCTGATCGTAAGGAGTTACAAACTGGTCGAGACTAAGTATGAACTGGTCGTACACAGTTACAAATTAGTCATATGGAGATACGAGCTGGTCGTAAGAAGTTACGAACTGGTCGTCATGAGATACGAGCTGGTCGTAAGTGATGAAGACTTAGTTGTAGATCATGTTGCATTAAGGTTTGTTTGATATATTTTGTGTGTATTCTGGAATCGTTATGTCCTACTAGGAACCGCTAATGACTCGTGGTCGGAAAAGGTTTTCGAGTCACAACCGACTACGCATAAACCTAACGGGTCACACACTTAACGGGTTGGAACAAAACGTGTTCGGATAGGATCCGTCATGGGCACTATATAAGGAGATGCTTGAGGCTATTGGGGACATGCAAGAGATGTGAGTTACTCCACCGAAACCCTAGCCACCATCTTCTTAAGAGAGCCCTGCCGTGCGACTTGGTACTAACACACCGGTGTCTGGTTGTTCCTTTCCTAGATGTGTGGATACCGTAGAGGCGCTACTGTAGTTGTTGTTGCACTTGAGGATAATCCACGATCTTCACAAGGAACTTCAGAGATTGCTGGGGGAGACGATCAACTCGCAAGGGTGCTAGATGATCGACTATGACCACTACATCGACGTGCTCTTCGTTGGACCAGGCTGCTCTGACTCTTCTTCCGCTGCACTGCGCTTCTGGTGGTAAAGATCTGTGATCATCTACTTGTTTGGCATCCTGGTTTATGTGGTAGAATTTTTGTATTGCTGCTATCGTAGCGTACTCGTATCCCTCCATAAACAACACAAGGTAAATTGAGGTTCAGAGCTCAGATGTGTCTACATCTATAAGCAATTAAGCATATAGAACTATTCAACATGTTGTCGACAAGCAGGCTTATAGTTATTACTGAAATTGTTGGATTAGAGTGAGGACCCCGGTTTATTCGGCTTGTACTGTTTAACCATCCACTTGGTCCTAACAGTACAAATCAAATAAACCAAGCCTCGAGATATGTATACTTCCTGCACTGCAGTATACACACCCCGTTACAAAATCATGCATCAATTCCATTCATACACATAGAGCCGAAGCAAAAGCAACAACTAAAAGACATAGATAATATAAAGAGAGTTATTACAAGAGAGAGGCCGACCGGCCAAAAGTCATACAAATAAGTAAATACACAGCGGAAGCAAAATGGCCATAAGATGGCGATAAACAAAAGTCAATCGGTGTGCCTTTACCCACAAGGCAACCAACCGGACCGCCAAGCTAATCGTCCCAAACAGCGCAGAACATTGACTCACAAAAGTGAGGCCCTTGGGGCTCACCTTCTTCCTCTGCAACAATTAATATTAAGCAGCGGATGAGTACAAAACTTGTTTTTGTACTCGCAAGACTGACGTGTGAGATAACAGAACTATAATTAACTACATGCAAGCTTTATTTAAGTGGATGAGGCTCTGGGCAGGGAAAGAGTTAACCGAAAGGGTACCCAACACGACGTCGGGTGCCTCCTGTGCCTCCTCCGCGGAGATAAGGTTGACGCGGCCACTACCCACGCCTTGGGTAGCGGGGACAACCTTCTGATCCTGGGGAGGACCACCTCCCTGCCCGCGTCCTCCATTAGGACGAGGGGCCGCTTCAGTCCTATTAGGGCAACTATTGGCATAATGGCCCTTCTGGTTGCATGAAAAGCAAGTGACCCCGGCAGCCGGATTGCGGGGGCCACCCTGCTGGATCGCAGGCGCATGTGACTGGGGCACGGCCTGCGGAGGGCGAGGAGCTGGTGCTGGCGGCCTCGGTGGTAGTGAAGCCACAGAACGGGCCCCTGGGGTAGGCCCGACACGAGGACGGGAGAGGCCGGCCTGTGCAGACCGCTGGGCCTCCCACTTGCGCTTGCGGGACTCGCCCAGCGCCTTGGCCTTGTGCTCAGCAACAATGGCCTTGTCCACCAAAGCCTGAAAGTCAGCAAAGTCCACAATGGAGAGCCTGTCTTGCAGCTCCTCAGACAAACCCTCCATGAACTTCTCCTGCTTGGCCTCATCAGTGGCCACCTCAGATGGAGCATAACGAGCCAAGTGGTTGAACTCGCATGTACTCCATCACCGACTTACGCCTTGCTTGAGCGCGAGAAACTCCTTCTTCTTCACTTCATCAAACCGGCAGGATGTGAGCTCGACGAACGCCGTCCGAACTCCTCCCAAGAGAGCAGTGTGGCGGCGGGCTGCATGGCCAAGAAGTACTCCCATCGAGAGTGCTGCCCCAAGGCGATGGGAGGCAAGAGTGCCTGCCTGGTCCAGCACGAGCAACGCCGAGCTTACGCTCAACTCGACGCAGCCAGTCATTCGCATCCAATGGGTCTCGGACACGGAAAACGTGGGGCCGAGAAAGCGAAGAAACTTGGCCAAACCCCACGAGGCGATGTCCGCACCTGCCGGATCCCGAGGCACCGGTCAGGGCGGAGGTGTTGCGCGCAATAACATCCAGCAGGACCCTCCTGTCCTCTGAACGGTTGCGCTCGATCTGCAGAAGGACCTCAGCCATGGTCGGAGGAGGCGGAAGCTCCTCATCCAAACCAGGCTGCTGACCACGACCGCTACGAGTACCCCCAGCCATCATGGTTCAAGAAATTTAGGTTAGCAACCAAAGCACTAATACTAGAAGTTGATGAAAGCGAAAAGCTAACGATTAGGGGAATGAGATACCACCCTAACCGAAAGCCAAAAACAGCAAGTAAACAAACTTTAAATGTTTCCAAAGAAGCTCCAAAACAGCAAAGAAACTCCAAACCAAGCTCAACTTCTCAATGCCATTAACCCGTATTGAAAGAACGAGCAATGGTTTGAGAAGATAAAAAAAAATTCAGCATACTACAACAAGTCTAACACTACTCGAGAGCAAGGTTAAATCAACGAAATAGGTGTTAGATACTTAGCTAACTAGTATCACATCTTACCCTTTTGTTCCCACAAGTTTTAATTGATTAACATCTCATTTTCTACCCTATTTAGAACCTTTGAGCTGCTGTCTGAAATTGAATGCTCACTTGTCGATTTCGCATCCAAGCCTCCTAGCCAAATCTTCAACTTGAAGCTTCAAAATCTTGTAGAGGGCGGCTAACACTTCAATTTGCCAAACTCATTGGTTCCCAAAACCCCATTTAAACGATAATGACTATCTTTTGAGAGAAGGAAAGGAGGACAACTTTAATACTCAAATTAGAGCAAGATGAGATAGAAAGCTAAGATAGGTAAGGAATAAAATCTGAGAACTTACTTAAACTTTCATAAATCATTTGATACTTTGAAATTAAGTTTTCCAAAATATCCTAAAGACGATCAAGCTTGGGTTACTACGGTCGGAATGGCTCACGATACCAACTTTGTGAGGACCCCGGTTTATTGGCTTGTCTTTGTTTAACCATCCACTTGGTCCTAACGTTACAAATCAAATAAACCAAGCCTCGAGATATGTATACTTCCTGAATTGCAGTATACACACCTCGTTACAAAATCATGCATCAATTCCATTCATACACATAGAGCCAAGCAAAGCAACAATCAAAGACATAGATAATATAAAGAGAGTTATTACAAGAGAGAGGCCGACCGCCAAAAGTCATACAAATAAGTAAATACAGAGGAAGCAAAATGGCCATAAGATGGCGATAAACAAAGTCAATCGGTGTGCCTTTACCCACAAGGCAACCAACCGGACCGCCAAGCTAATCGTCCCCAACACAGTAGCAACACGACTCACAAAAGTGAGGCCCTTGGGCTCACCTTCTTCCTCTGCAACAATTAATATTAAGCAAGCGGATGAGTACAAAACTTATTTTTGTACTGCAAGACCGACGTGTGAGATAACGAACTATAATTAAGCGCATGCAAGCTTTATTTAAGTGGATGAGGCTCTGGACTTATTTTGACATCAAGCAAGTTTCCATTTGCAATAAGGTAATAGATTCAAAGCAAGTTTGCAATTAACTTTTATTGTTCAAATAAAGAGAGACAATTATAACAATAGATAGATGACAACACCAACCTAGAAGTGACTAACCCATAGTCACCACAACAATAGCATGAAGTACCCCTTCATACCACCCGTGTCAAGTTTAAGTTTTTAAAAGGTTGTAGTCTAGTTCTTGCACGACCTTACCAAGCATGTCCATAACCTAGACGAGGCTATTCGAATAGTTTTAACCTCGCAGGTGTACCAATGTACCCACACGATAGACCGCCTTTCCACCAGCCACGGTTAGCACACTTCCTTTGGTATGCAGGCATGGCTAAGTCTAACAAGACGTTTTCCAATGGACGATGCTAATTAAGAGCCGCAACCCACGGGAGAAAGACACATTAGACAGCCTAACCGGTCTGCTAATGCTCCCCTCCAAAACACACACACAAGAACACACCCACCGTCCAGCTCATAATTAACACCTCCCAAAGTACTGAGTCAAGAGAGGTTCCATATCCCCCTCGTGTGGTTAGCACGCAATAAGCGCTTGGCTTAGTGACACAAGTAACTCGGTCCTTGGGGACTTAGGCACCATTCCACACACCCAACAGATCACATCAACATACCATTGTGCCCAAGTCAAGATATAGTTTTGTTTTTAGTTTTTGATTTGTAAATCAATAAAACACAAGGGTTGGACATAATGGAGTAGTATAAGTAGTTGTGTGATCAAGATCACCGACTAAGTCGATGATCGCCCAATACTACCGATAACTAGGCATGGCTAAGCAATATTCCTTCGTAATCTACTAAGTGATGAGAGTTCATCCATCGAACTCTAACCACAGCAAATAACCTAGGCTCAGGTAGTAGAGGATAATTATTTACCTACAGATTATGCAACTAGAGGATTACTAATCAATTTAACAACAAATTAGCAATGCATACATAGAAGTTAAACAAAATATTAGACTTTAAAAGTAATGGGATCAATGGAAATGATCAAATCGCTTGCTCGCTGTTGTTGCTCAATTTGTTGCGGAGGGTCGTTCTCGGGGTTACCGCAAATGTCGAAGCCTAGCGAAAGAGCGAAACAACCAATAAGACGAGCAACACTTAAACGAAAGAGCAAGCAAAGATTATCCAAATGCGACGAAATTTATACACACGGTAAAATAGGAACATACCTAGACATAGAAACTGGAAAACTTAATTTGGATTTGTGACGCAAAAGATATTCCTTAAAACCTATTTTCTACCATAATTAGGTACTGTAGCAAAAATATTTTCTAGAAAGATTTCGAAGCTGAATTTTTATGGTGGCTACCTACTGGTGTAGTGATGCTCCATATAAAATTTTAGGTCATTTGAAGTTATAATGAATTAGTTATGATTTTTCGAGTTCTAAAACTAGGACATCATTTATATCAAGAGTAAAGACCACTAGCAAACTAGTCCTTCCTAAAGTTCATCCTAAAGGAAATTAACAAAATTTAGTTCGCCCTATTTGGACTTACAGAGAGCAAGTTATGGATTTTCTAAGTTTTTATAACATTTTTGGAATATTTATTACGGTGAAAAAGGCTAAAATCGATTCACAACATTTACGGTTTTAACAGGGCTGAAATATTTCTAGATTAATCTCTAGCCTAAGAGAAAATTAATACTAGTGAAATCACCCAAAAGGATCTACAATGAAAAATATATGAATTTCTAAAGTTTTAACAACATTTTCGGTGGAAAGATAAAGCTACCGAGGAAATCATATCCTCAACCGAAAGAAAAGACGTGGCTCAACGTGGGCCGACAAAGATCCGACGCCCACGCGACGGCCGATTCAACATGCGCACGCCAAGCACCGTTGATTTGATTCCAACGATCCGAGATCATTGTGACCTTGGATCCGCGAATGCTCGCACAACCCGACCGTCGATCAAGCGATGAAGGGTCGGGATTGAGGAGCCTTTGGACGATCTAATTGCTCCCACGATCCCGCCACGATCCAAGATCGAACGGCTGAGGTTGATTGGGCCGTTTACGATTTGAACAGGGACTACTGACAATAGGGGCCCACTCGTCAGTGACGCTAAGTCACATGCCGGGTTTAAACACACGCGCACGGGGGTTTGAAGATGGCGGGCCCACAGTCAGTGACCGTGGGCCACGCACACGTGGGTTAGCGCACGGGGCGATTAAAAAGTGCGGGCCCACATGCAAGTGACTGAGGAGGTGGGTTTAGGACAGCTAATGATTACTAACCCATGATTAACAATGATTAGCATTAATGAACGTCGTTACTGTGTCCGAACGATATTACGGCACTGCCGTTTTCGTCCGACAACGAACCCGAGGGTGTTCCCCGGCTTATCGCCGGCGACCCAAGGTACGGCAGCAGGGCCTAAGTGCCAAAATGGAATCGCAATAGCATTACGCACCCATCGGGACCACCCACACCGTCGGCGGTGTCCCAGAACGGCGGTTAGCCGACGATGAGTGCGGCGACCAAAACGGCCAAATGCATAATGACCAAAGCTCAACGAACCATTTCGCGAGTGCCAAAGCTTCTAGGGGCTACTAGAAGGATACCGAGGGTAGGGGAGGTGCGAGGAGGTCGGGAGCAGCCCGCGACGAAGCGCGGCGCAGATCAAGAAGAAAGTGGAGACGACGTACGGCGAGGAGGAAGAAGGGGTGATTCGCTGCGAAGCAATTCCCCAAATTGAGCTTCGCAGAAAGCGAACTACAATTAAGTTAGGGTTTTGCTCCAAGAAGTAAGGGACACAAACCGAAGCAAAAAGAAGGGAAGAAAACCACTGAGCGCTGGTTGCACCGAGGAGCTCCACTCAACAATGGCGCGAAAGGGTTCGGAGATTTGGGCTCAAGCAAGCAAAGAGAGTGCAAGTCGTAGCTCAAGGGGTGTAAAGAAAGCTACCAAGGTCTTGAGGGGCTTAAGTAGCCGAGGACGAAGAGAGCGCGCACATGCTCATGGATGGTCTTCGGTCCACAAGAAGGTGTCGCCGCCGAGCGGCAGAGCCGTGAGTTCGACGACGGGGCGGCGCCGACGACGAGCAATTAATGCGCTGCAGAGGGAGCCGTTTAAAGGGCTCAAGGAGGTGACAAGGCATTGCACCTCCTCTCTTTCTCTGCCACGGCGTACAGGGCACACGCACGCGAGGAGGAAGATGACCAGCGCTATGTCGGGCCACAAGTCAGCGAGCGAGAACAGGAGCGGCTCGGACTCAACAGCTAACGCGGTCGAGCCCAACCCACTCGGTGCTGACCGTCGGATTAGAATCAGACGGCCACGATGCGATCGCTGTTTTGAAAACGGCTAACGCGGCGGCATCGCGTCGCGATGGTTGGATCGAGATCCAACGGTGAAAATCGGGGCAACCGACCGTCCGAATGCCCCACCGACCGGGCGTTCGACATGGATCCAATGGTCCAGATCGCACGCAACCCCACGAGTCGCTCGGTGCGGTTAGGTGGTCCGGCCGAGTCAATTGACTCGAGCCCGAGGAACAGTGAAGACCAACTAGGATTTGGATTTTAAAGCTGAAATTTTGGGGATTTTATCGAGGTATCAAATCAACTCCAAAATTTATGAAATTTTAACTGGAGCTTGCTGACTTTAGGATTAACCTTTCATAAAATTTCCAGAGATTTTTGTGCATTGAAATTTTCTCAAGAAATTCCGAAGGTGATTTCAGAGGTTTGACCAAGGTTTGACTTGCCTCTAAAATATTTCAAATAATTTCCAAAAATTATGCAATAATTCGGAGGTGTTACCTAGCAACCCTAGAACCAGGAAAATTATTACCAAGGGTTTGACACAAGATTTCACCTGAAGGTTTTGACTTGAGATAAATGAGGATTTTGATTTTGAATTTCCCAAAATTCCTTTACAAGAATTTTAGAAAAGTTTCAAGAGTAAAAGGATGAAGGAAAAGTTTTAATTTACCCTCATTTTATTACATTTGAAACACAAGCCAAAATGGGGATGTTACAAACCTCCCCTTACAAAAATCTCGTCCCGAGATTTGGTTCACTCGGAAAAGAAAGAGGGTAGTGCACGAAGACGATCTTCTCGCTCCCAAGTAGCCTCATCCTCGGAATGGTTTGACCACTGAACTTTAAGGAACTTGATGGTCTTGTTCCTTGTTCTTCGCTCAGCCTCCTCGAGTATGCGAACAGGGTGCTCGCGATAGGTCAAATCCTCCTGAACATCAAGAGTTTCCAACGGAGCTTCCTCCGTTGGAACACGGAGGCACTTCTTTAGCTGGGACACATGGAACACATCATGTACTCCCGCAAGTGCAGCAGGCAACTCCAACTTGTAGGCAACAGCTCCCTTCTTCTCGATAATACGGTATGGACCGACATATCGAGGAGCTAACTTGCCCTTGACACCAAAACGCTGGTGACCCTTTAGAGGAGAAACCTTGAGATAAACGAAGTCATTGGGCTCAAAGCTCAACTCACGACGACGGCGATCCGCATAGCTCTTTTGCCTGGATTGAGCCGTGCGCAATCGATCTCGAATAAGCTGAACTTGACTCTCGGCCTCATTAATCGAGTCCGGGCCAAAGAAAGGTCTCTCACCGGTCTCAGACCAGTTCAACGGGGCCCTACACTTTCTCCCGTATAAAGCCTCAAATGGTGCCATGCCGAGACTGGCTTGGAAGCTGTTGTTGTAAGAAAACTCGGCGAATGGCAAGCACTTCTCCCAATGCTTCCCATAGGAAAGGACACAAGCGCGCAGCATGTCCTCCAAAACTTGGTTGACCCTCTCGGTCTGACCATCTGTTTGGGGGTGAAATGCTGAGCTGAAAGAAAGGCGAGTTCCCATAGCCTCTATGCCAAAATCGCGAAGTGAACAGCGAACCACGATCTGACACAATTGTCTTTGGCACACCATGCAAACTCACGATGCGGGCTATGTAGAGATCCGCCAGAAGACCCACTCGAATGTCAGTCTTGATAGGAAGAAAATGAGCCACCTTAGTCAATCGATCGATGACGACCCAGATGGCATCATTCTTCTTTGGAGACCGGGGTAGACCAGTGATAAAGTCCATCCCGACCGAATCCCACTTCCACTCCGAATTGGGTGGTAAGCAGCGATCCGCCGGACGCCGATGCTCGGCCTTGACACGACGACACACGCCGCACTCGGCAACGAACACGCGATCTCCTCTTCATTCGGTCCACCAAAATCTCGCGAAGATCCCGTACATCTTCGTGGCCCCGGATGAATGGACAAGGAGAATCATGGGCTTCGCGGAGGATCAAATCCGCAACTCCATGTCCTTTGGAACTACAAGGCGTTTCGAACCTCACGACACCATGCTCATCTACGGAGAAGCACTTGGCTGTTCCATTCTTGACATTTTCCTTGATGCGGTCACTCCAACATCCGATCACGAGCGCACTTGATCCGATCCACCAAGGTTGGCTGTACAACCAAGGCAGCGAGGGAACCATGCTCAACCAAACCCAAGTTGAGACGCTGGAACTCCTCCAGAAGGGGGGGCTGAGGCTCTTGGAGCAACAATGCATTGCAATGCGCTTTGCGACTAAGCGCATCCGCAACGACATTCGCCTTGCCCGGATGGTAGTGAATACCCATGTCATAGTCCTTGATCAACTCCAACCATCTCCTTTGCCTGAGGTTCAGATCTGGTTGGGTGAACAAATACTTTAAGCTTTTGTGATCCGAATACACTTCGCAACGATCACCGATTAGGTAATGTCGCCAGATCTTAAGTGCATGGATCACAGCGGCCAACTCCAAGTCATGGGTAGGATAGTTGAGTTCATGAGGTCTCAATTGCCTTGATGCATAGGCCACTACCTTGCCTTCTTGCATAAGGACACAACCGAGGCCTCGACGAGAAGCGTCACAAAAGATATCGAAGCTTCGACGGACATCGGGGAGAACAAGAACGGGAGCGGTGGTCAATCGCTCTAAGTTCTTGAAACTCTCTCGCAATCAGCGGACCACGAGAACTTCTTGTCCTTCTTGAGCAATTCACATCGGCCGCTATCTTGGAGAAGTTCTCGATAAAGCGACGATAATATCCCGCTAAACCAAGAAAACTCCGAACTTCGGTGACCGAGTGGGCTGCCTCGAGAAAGCACGCGCGATCTTGCTAGGATCCACGCCACGCCTCCGCCAAAGAATATGGCCCAAGAAGGCTACTTCCTTCAACCGTAACGCGCACTTGCTGAACTTCGCATACAGCTGGTGCTCACGAAGCTTGCCCAACACAAGCCTCAAATGCTCGGTGTGTTCCTCATCGCTCTTGGAGTAGATAAGGATATCATCGATGAAGACCACCACGAACCTATCCAAATACTCCATGAATACCGAATTCATGAGGTTCATGAACAAGGCCGGAGCATTGGTTAAGCCGAATGACATGACGGTATACTCATACAAGCCATAACGAGTAGAAAAGGCCGTCTTTGGAATATCCTCGTGTCGAATCCGAACCCGATGATATCCCACTCTCAAATCAATCTTGAGAAGACTCGAGCTCCGCTTAATTGATCGAAGAGGTCATCGATGCACGGGCAAAGGGTACTTGTTCTTTACCGTTACTTCATTAAGTGGACGGTAATCAACGCACATGCGCAGCCGCCTTGTCCTTCTTGGGACAAAGATTGCCGAGCATCCCCAAGATTGAGCTAGGCGGATGAAACCCTTCTCTTGAAGCTCACCACCGCTTCTTCAACTCCACCAACTCGATTGGGTCCATCGGTAAGGCCTCTTTGAAATCGGGCGATGCCGGAACCAACTCAATGATGAACTCGAGGTCTCGAATCGTGGCATCCTCGGAAGGTCGCCGGGAAGACATCAACAAAGTCACATACCACCGGGACTTCACTAATATCTAGAGTCGGGCCGCTTCAAGCGCCAAGAGATGCGGACCGCAGCCTTCGGCGAAAGCGAACTCGCTCGCCGGAAGGATTGGTGAGGTAGATAAGCCTCATAGCGCAATCAATTTGTCCCATGTGCTGATACAACCAATCCATGCCTAGGATTACATCTAAGCTCGCCGATCAAAGGAGGATAAGGTTTGCTAAGAATCCTACCCTTCTATCTCAACAGGACATCCCTACACTCGGACTCGGCTCTCAAATCCAACCGGGAGCGAATGAGCAATGGGACCAACAACGGAGTAAAAGAAGACCTCCCACAGCAAAGAAACGACTGAAACAAACGAATGAGATGCGCTCAATCAAACAAAATCAGAAAGGAAAGAGTTAACCGAAAGGGTACCCAACACGACGCCGGTGCCTCTGTGCCTCCTCCGCGGAGATAAGGTTGACGCGCCACTACCCACGCCTTGGGTAGCGGGACAACCTTCGATCCCGGGAGGACCACCTCCTGCCGCGTCCTCCATTAGGATGAGGGGCGCTTCATCCTATTAGGGCAACTATTGGCATAATGGCCCTTCTGGTTGCATGAAAAGCAAGTGACCCCGGCAATGGATTGCGGGGCCACCTGCTGGATCACAGCGCATGTGATCTGGGGCACGGCTGCGGAGGGCGAGGAGCTGGTCTTTGGCGGCCCGGTGGTAGTGAAGCCACCAAACGGGCTCCTCGGGTAGGCCCGACACGAGGACGGGAGGCCGGCTGTGCGCATTGGGCCTCCCACTTGCGCTATGCGGGACTCGCCCGGCGCTTGGCCTTGTGCTCAAGCAACAATGGCCTTGTCCACCAAAGCTCGAAAGTCTGCAAAGTCCACAATGGAGAGCCTGTCTTGCGCTCCTCGGACAAAACCTCCATGAACTTCTCCCGCTTGGCGTCATCGGTGGCCACCTCGGATGGAGCATAACGAGCCAAGTGGTTGAACTCGTGCATGTACTCCATCACCGACTTACGCCCTTGCTTGAGCGCGAAACTCCTTCTTCTTGACTTCATCAAACCGGCGGGGATGTGAGCTCGACGAACGCCGTCCGAACTCCTCCCAAGAGACAGTGTGGCGGCGGGCTGCATGGCCAAGTTCTCCCATCAGAGAGTGCCGCCTGAAGGCGATGGGAGGCAAAGAGTGCCCTGTCTCGGTCCAGCATCGAGCAACGCCGAGCTTACGCTCAACTCCGACGCACCATCATCTCGCATCCAATGGGTCCTCGACTGAAAACGTGGGGCCGAGTGCGAAGAAACTTGGCCAAACCCCACGAGATCGATGTCCGCACCTGCCGGATCCCGAGGCACCGGTCGTAGGCGGAGGTGTTGCGCGCAATAACATCCAAACAGGACCTCCCGCCCTCCGAACGGTTGCGCTCGATCTGCAGAAGGACCTCAGCCATGGTCGGAGGAGGCGGAAGCTCCTCATCCAAACCAGGCTGCTGACCACGACCGCTACGAGTACCCCCAGCCATCATGGTTCAAGAAATTTAGGTTAGCAACCAAAGCACTAATACTAGAAGTTGATGAAAGCGAAAAGCTAACGATTAGGGGAATGAGATACCACCCTAACCGAAAGCCAAAACAGCAAGTAAACAAACTTTAAATGTTTCCAAAGAAGCTCCAAAACAGCAAAGAAACTCCAAACCAAGCTCAACTTCTCAATGCCATTAACCCGTATTGAAAGAACGAGCAATGGTTTGAGAAGATAAAAAAAAAATTCAGCACACTACAACAAGTCTAACACTACTCGAGAGCAAGGTTAAATCAACGAAATAGGTGTTAGATACTTAGCTAACTAGTATCACATCTTACCCTTTTGTTCCCACAAGTTTTAATTGATTAACATCTCATTTTCTACCCTATTTAGAACCTTTGAGCCTGCTGTCTGAAATTGAATGCTCGCTGTCCAGATTTGCATCCAAGCCTCCTAGCCAAATCTTCAACTTCGGAAGCTTCAAAATCTTGTAGAGGCGGCTAACACTTCAATTTGCCAAACTCATTGGTTCCCAAACCCCATTTAAACGATAATGACTATCTTTTGAGAGAAGGAAAGGAGGACAACTTTTAAAACTCAAATTAGAGCAAGATGAGATAGAAAGCTAAGATAGGTAAGGAATAAAATCGAGAACTTACTTAAGCTTTCATAAATCATTTGATACTTTGAAATTAAGTTTTCCAAAATATCCTAAAGACGATCAAGCTTGGGTTACTACGGTCGGAATGGCTCGATACCAACTTTGAGGACCCGGTTTATTCGGCTTGTACTGTTTAACCATCCACTTGGTCCCTAAAAGACAAATCAAATAAACTAAGCCTCGAGATATGTATACTTCCTGCACTGCAGATACACACCTCGTTACAAAATCATGCATCAATTCCATTCATACACATAGAGCCAAGCAAAAGCAACAACCGAAAGACATAGATAATATAAAGAGAGTTATTACAAGAGAGAGGCCGACTGCCAAAAGTCATACAAATAAGTAAATACACAGAGGAAGCAAATGGCCATAAGATGGCGATAAACAAAAGTCAATCGGTGTGCCTTTACCCACAAGGCAACCAACCGACCGCCAAGCTAATCGTCCCAAACAATACAAGAACACACCACAAAAGTGAGGCCCTTGGGGCTCACCTTCTTCCTCCGCAACAATTAATATTAAGAAGCGATGAGTACAAAACTTATTTTTGTACTCGCAAGACCGACGTGTGAGATAACAGAACTATAATTAATCGCATGCAAGCTTTATTTAAGTGGATGAGGCTCGACTTATTTTCAAAGATCAAGCAAGTTTCCATTTGCAATAAGGTAATAGATTCAAAGCAAGTTTGCAATTAACTTTTATTGTTCAAATAAAAGAGAGACAATTATAACAATAGATAGATGACAACACCAACCTAGAAGTGACTAACCCATAGTCACCACAACAATAGCATGAAGTACCCTTCATACCACCCGTGTCAAGTTTAAGTTTTTAAAAGGTTGTAGTCTAGTTCTTGCACGACCTTACCAAGCATGTCCATAACCTAGACGAGGCTATTCGAATAGTTTTAACCCGCAGGTGTACCAATGTACCCACACGATAGACCGCCTTTCCACCACCCACGGTTAGCACACTTCCTTTGGTATGCGTGCATGGCTAAGTCTAACAAGACGTTTTCCAATGGACGATGCTAATTAAGAGCCGCAACCCACGGAGAAAGACACATTAGACACCTAACCTGGTCCGCTAATGCTCCTCCAAAACACACACACAAGAACACACCCACCGCCCAGCTCATAATTAACACCTCCCAAAGTATCGAGTCAAGAGAGGTTCCATATCCCCTCGTGTGGTTAGCACGCAATAAGCGCTGGCTTAGTGACACAAGTAACTCGGTCCTTGGGGACTTAGGCACCATTCCACACACCCAACAGATCACATCAACATACCATTGTGCCCAAGTCAAGATATAGTTTTGTTTTAGTTTTTGATTTGTAAATCAATAAAACACAAGGGTTGGACATAATGGAGTAGTATAAGTAGTTGTGTGATCAAGATCACCGACTAAGTCGATGATCGCCCAATACTACCGATAACTAGGCATGGCTAGCAATATTCCTTCGTAATCTACTAAGTGATGAGAGTTCATCCATCGAACTCTAACCACAACAAATAACCTAGGCTCGTGTAGTAGAGGATAATTATTTACCTACAGATTATGCAACTAGAGGATTACTAATCAATTTAACAACAAATTAGCAATGCATACATAGAAGTTAAACAAAATATTAGACTTTAAAAGTAATAGGATCAATGGGAAATGATCAAACTGCTTGCTCGCTTGTCGTTGCTCAATTTGTTGCGAGGGTCGTTTTCGGGTTACCGCAAATGTCGAAGCCTAAGCGAAAGAGCGAAAACAACCAATAAGACGAGCAACACTTAAACGAAAGAGCAAGCAAAGATTATCCAAATGCGACGTAAATTTATACACACGGTAAAATAGGAACATACCTAGACATAGAAACTGGAAAACTTAATTTGGATTTGTGACTTAAAGATATTCCTTAAAAACCTATTTTTGGCCATAATTAGGTACTGTAGCAAAAATATTTTCTAGAAAGATTTGAAGCTGAAATTTTTATGGTGGCTACCTACTGGTGTAGTGATGCTCCATATAAAATTTTAGGTCATTTGAAGTTATAATGAATTAGTTATGATTTTTCCGAGTTCTAAAACTAGGACATCATTTATATCAGTAGCAAAGACCACTAGCAAACCGGTCCTTCACTAAAGTTCATCCTAAAGGAAATTAACAAAATTTAGTTCGCCCTATTTGGACTTACAGAGAACAAGTTATGGATTTTCTAAGTTTTATAACATTTTGGAATATTTATTACTGGTGAAAAATGCTAAAATCGATTCACAACATTTCTGGTTTTTAACAGGGCACTCGAAATATTTCTAGATTAATCTCTAGCCTAAGAGAAAATTAATACTAGTGAAATCACCCAAAAGGATCTACAATGAAAAGATATGAATTTCTAAAGTTTTAACAACATTTTCAGTGGAAAGATAAAGCTACCGAGGAAATCATATCCTCAACCGAAAAGAAAAGACGTGGCTCAACGTGGGCCGACAAAGATCCAACGCCCACGCAAGACGCCGATTCAACATGCACGCGCGCGCAAGCATCGCTGGATTTGATTCCAACGATCCAGATCATTGTGACCTTCGGAACCGCCGAATGCTCGCACAACCTGGACCGTCGATCAAGCGATGAAGGGCTGGGATTGAGGGAGCCTTCGGACAGCCCAATTGCTCCCACGATCCCGGCCATGGATCCAAGATCGAACGGCTGAGGTGGATTGGGCCGTTTACGATTTGAACAGGCTACCGACAATAGGGCCCACCGTCCGTGACGCTAAGTCACATGCCGGTTTAAACACACGCGCATTGGGGTTTGAAGATGGCGGCCCACGTGTCGCTGATCGGGCCACGCACACGTGGGTTAGCGCACGGGGCGATTAAAAAGTGCGGGCCCACATGCAAGTGACTGAGGATGTGCGTTTAGGACAGCTAATGATTACTAACCCATGATTAACAATGATTAGCATTAATGAACGTCGTTACTGTGTCCGAACGATATTACGGCATTGCCGTTTTCGTCCGACAACGAACCCGAGGGTGTTCCCCGGCTTGTCGCCGGCCACCCAAGGTACGGCAGCAGGGCCTAAGTGCCAATATGGAATCACAATAGCATTACGCACCCATCGGGACCACCCACACCGTCGGCGGTGTCCCATAACGGCGGCTAGCCGACGATGAGTGGCGGCGACCAAAATGGCCGAAATGCATAATGACCAAAAGCTCCGCAACGAACCATTTCAGCGAGTGCCAAAGCTTCTAGGGGCTACTAGAAGGATACCTGAGGGTAGGGAGGTGCCGAGGAGGTCGGAGCAGCCCGCGACGAAGAGCGCGCTGCGACCAAGAAGAAAAAGTGGAGACGACGCCGCGAGGAGGAAGAAGGGGTGATTCGCTTGCGAAGCAATTCCCCAAAATTGAGCCGCTTCGTGAAAGCGAACTACAATTAGTTAGGGTTTTGCTCCAAGAAGTAAGGGACACAAACCGAAGCAAAAGAAGGGAAGAAAACCATCGGAGCGCTGGTTGCACCGAGGAGCTCCACCAACAATGGCGGCGAAAGGGTTCTGAGATTTGGGCTCAAGCAAGCAAAGAGAGTGCAAGCTGGAGCTCAAGGGGTGTAAAGAAAGCTACCAAGGTCTTGAGGGCTTAAGTAGCCGAGGGACGAAGAGAGCAGCGCGCACATGCTCATGGATGGTCTTCGGTCCACAGCAGTGTGCCGTCGCTCGGAGCGACAGGAGCCGGTGAGTTCGACGACTTCGGGGGCGGCCGCACGACGAGCAATTAATGCGCTGCAGAGGGAGCCGTTTAAAGGGCTCAAGGAGGTGACAAGGCATTGCACCTCCTCTCTTTCTCGCCACGGCGTCACGGCACACGCACGACGCGAGGAGGAAGATGACCAGCGCTACGTCGGGCCCACCAGTCAGCGAGCGAGAACAGAAGCGACTCGGACTCAACAGCTAACGCGGTCGAGCCCAACCCACTCGATGCTGACCGTCGGATTAGAATCAGACGGCCACGATGCGATCGCTGTTTTGAAAACGGCTAACGCGAAACGGTACCGTCCCGCGATGGTTGGATCAGGATCCAACGGCTGAAAATCGGGGGGGCAACCGACCTGTCCGAATGCCCCACCGATCTGGGCCGTTCGACATGGATCCAATGGTCCAGATCGCACGCGCAACCCCACGAGTCGCTCGGTGCGGTTAGGTGGTCCGGCCGAGTCAATTGACTCGAGCCCGAGGAACAGTGAAGACCAACTAGGATTTGGATTTTAAAGCTGAAATTTTGGGGATTTAATCGAGGTATCAAATCAACTCCAAAATTTATGAAATTTTAACTAGAGCTTGCTGACTTTAGGATTAACCTTTCATAAAATTTCCAGAGATTTTTGTGCACTGAAATTTTCTCAAGAAATTCCAGAAGGTGATTTCAGAGGTTTGACCAAGGTTTGACTTGCCTCTAAAATATTTCAAATAATTTCCAAAAATTATGAAATAATTCAGAGGTGTTACCAAGCAACCCTAGAACCCAGGAAAAATTATTACCAAGGGTTTGACACAAGATTTCACCCAGAAGGTTTTGACTTGAGATAAATGAGGATTTTGATTTTGAATTTCCCACAATTCCTTTACAAGAATTTCAGAAAGTTTCAAGAGTAAAAGGATGAAGGAAAAGTTTTAATTTACCCTCATTTTATTACATTTGAAACACAAGCCAAAATGGGGATGTTACAATTAGGAACTCACCTTAGATTTATAATGGGTTCAAGTTGAAATGCAATTGCCCAAACATACTTGCGTAGAGCTACTTCTCAATGAGGGTTCCTTTATTGATTCTACGTCAATCACATCCGTTATTTTAGATGTGCCCTGTTCATGATTCTCATCTCCAAGAAGACCCTTCACCTTCTCCTCATCATCTTCTTGGCTCAAACGGAATGATGCTTGTAGAGAAGATGGCAGGGGTACCTCATCCGTAGGAACATATCTAAGGATTACGATGGATACAACAACTATAGTAAATGCAAGGAGCCTGCCTACGCTGACCTACAACCAAAAATAAACCCTTTTTAGCTCCAAGCTAGAATCTTTAATATTGCTTACTGTTGCATGTATAGCATGCCAGTATCTTCCTAACATGCTATCTGTCAAGAAGGTCCATTAAATCACATCTTGGACCAAAGACCATAAAAAATCTCGAATAGTGACTGTCAGGTACTCGAGTGATTCCTTTATATTACCATTCCTGCCAATTGTGAAACATCCATGAAGAAAGCAAGAGAAGCTGCATAGATGCCAGTTACAAGGATTATGCATGAGCATCAACTATTTTCAAAACACATTCGTAAATATCGGTAACATGCTAAAGAGAGCTAGAGCAAGCACTAGGAGCTATCAATACATGACACACTCAAGCTACTCGTCAAGACCTCTCTTAGTAGTACGACAACCTATACTAGCAATATGGTCTCCACACCAAACACCGAGACCGGTAAAATGACTAAGAAACAAATCCTTAGCTTATGGTAGTCATACCTTTGCCTTAAGCATCCATCTTGGAGTGATCACTTGATGATGAACATCTTCACTCCAAGTCCGGGATCTTGATTTGAATACCATCAATACATGATGATCTTTTTCACTTCATGATCATGTCTTGATGCTCATCAACACATGATGACATCCTAAGGCTTCATCATCATGGGACTCAACCTGTTTCACCAACTAATGAAAAATATTAGTCCACATGACGATTATCATTAATTACCAAAATGCTCCATTAACTCATAATGGTGGGTCTAGATTATTCACCGTGGTTGTTGCATTTATGAAGAGTGAGATCTTCGATAGTTGGTTATGATTCTTCAGGCACCTCAAAGTTGAGTCGTTGGTGAACGCCCAGGCATTTGCATAATACATGATCGACATGCTTGGTTGATTAAGGCAATCAAAAAGCTATAATAAGATCCAGATGAGCCTTTTCCATGGTGTGACCTACGAAACCGTTGCTGCATGAGGCACCTGGGAGGCAATTTTTTCAAGCAGTTCAAGAGCAAGAGTACGATGAACCTGTTCAAGAGGTTGTACAAGTAGAACCAGCAAAGGAAGGTCGATGCACTATGGGAGAAGCTTGATGAGATCACCACCAAACACGTCAAGGAGAGGAATAAGCAACCTATTGGAAACACAACCGATGTACTAGGATAGTTGGCGTAATTGCCTGAGATTGACCTACCCAACTTGAGCACGAGGACAGCGAGGAACACCAAATGTTTCTCACAGAGGATCGAGGTTGATCTAGTGGAAAAGTGAACAATGCTTTATGACACCGATGGCACAAGGTACGGCGTAATGACAACCAATCTGGCCGAGGTGTACAATCAGGTGTTCAAGGGCCTACGTGACATGCCCCTCATTGCATTCATCGATGGTATGTTACATGGTATAATCAATTACTTTAGGGAAGGACAAAGTGTTATTGCATTGCATATGCTGAATGCACATACGCCCTATTGTACCAAGATGATGGAGTACATGACGAAGAAGAACGAGAAGGCTCGAATGCACTTAGTCTTTATTTTGGGCACCATGGAGCTTTGGTTCGAGGTATTGCTAAGGAATCATAGTTGGCATGGAACGGCGAGTGGCGTCATCATGCATGAGGTGAGCCTTGGACAGGAGGGAAACAATACTTGTCAGTGCATGTGTAATAAGCTAATGCTACTCTATAAGCCATGTGTCTCATGTGTTGGCTACATGTGGCATGATCAAGAGGGACTCTACGTGGTATGTGTTAGGCTTCTTCATGAAGGAAAATGTGGGTCAGACTTGGAGTAGGGAGATCTGTGGATTTCGTGTTGTTGGTAACGTCACAGAGGATGATATGCAAAATAGAATATGGGTCCCTAATTTGAACTTGCTGAAGGGTGGCAAGGGCCGTTGAAAGACTTGTCGTATCCGAAATGACATGGATGAGCCTAAAGCTGGAGTCTCTGT
The DNA here is from genome assembly GCA_036346255.1 of Ampelocalamus luodianensis. Classification (NCBI taxonomy): domain Eukaryota; kingdom Viridiplantae; phylum Streptophyta; class Magnoliopsida; order Poales; family Poaceae; genus Ampelocalamus; species Ampelocalamus luodianensis. The sequence continues at coordinate 56,348,838 of CM070628.1, forward strand.
GAACAGGTGTATCCTTTGCGAAGATTACAGATATATGAAGGACAAGTGCATAAAGGATAACAGGTCAGGTGAAGGTCACGATAACACAGCTAGTGGCAGTTGTGGGAGAGGCCATTGAGGAGGTCGTGGAGGGCGACATGTTGCAGATCATGAAGCTGGAGTTACTACCTAATACAGTTTGTGCCCGTGTTAGGAGTGCTTTGTTCCTATCATCTTGGTCAATTTGTGTAATCTATTTCATGGTTGTATCTCATTTGTTGCGAGCTACCCTTACTTTACACATGTTGCTACTTGATTCGATATATTATAAACCTAACTTGTATTTGTTGTATCATCTTTATGCTGAGTCGTAGTAATTTTGTGATCAGCAAACTCTAGTTTTTTTACACTAACAATTATTCACAAACAACTCTTCCAACTATTTAATTTCATAAAATTAAAGCTCAGTTTATGTAAATTATTTCTTAAAATTGTGCTCACTTGGTGGCCTAATCTCCGATTAGTATTAGTCGCGAGCTGGTCAAACGACTGTGCTAGGCACGGACCTTAGTCTCGCCACCAGCTCGCGACTAACACACATGGCAGTCTTAGTCGTGCGGCTGAGCCTCCCCATCACCTAATCGCTGGCCCATAGCTCGATTAGGCCTATGATGAGGACATCAACCCTAAGGATGCAACCACTACATCGACTCACTGTACTGCATCCTCTACTTCAACCACATCTTCTCCGAAAGGATTTTTGGCTACGACACTACCATATTCTCTAGTTGGATCGAGCTACGTCTACTCATACGAGCCGAGCTTCGTCTACATGCTATGGTGCTACATCTACATGCCTTGATGTTGTGTCACCATTTGTTGGCCCATGGGCGTTGCAATGAATGGGCTGATTTGGCCCATATGGCCAATATGGCCGGCCACCTAGGGTTTGTGGTACTGTTCACATGGTACTATTCATGCTTGAACAATACCCACGACCGCCCTTCCTTCTCCTATACATAGTGGCCGCCATCCCCTTTAGTTTTTCAGGTTTTGTTGATTAAAGTTTAGCTTTGCTACTTTATACTTTGTCCACTTGTCTGGTGAGATCAACAGCTATATTGTTCTTTGGAACCCTACTTATGAATACAATTTTAATTCCTATTCGCAATTTCAGATTGCTTATTTATCTTGTTCTTGCATGCTTCTTCGTTGTATGCAAGAATTGATCTTCGTGATTAGGTCAACCGGGTATTTGTGCACGGTTGATAATGACTTGTCGAGCAGTTCAGCGATTGCGTGGTTTCGAGCGTTGCGAGTTCGTAGCCAGGATTGTGAGAGTTAAGCGGCTACTACCGAAATTATCTTCTCATCGAAAGATCGGACCAGAACAGGACCTTCGTAGTTCATTAGCTTAATCGCCTGGTGGGCCAGTGACTAAGGGTTATTTCTGTAAAAAACATAAAACATGGGTTGTTTTTGTAAATGTCGAGACCAAAATATGCAAATCTGGACCCTCTGTGTATACTACACTAGTCCAGATCACGCTAGTGCACACAATGACAACATCAGTGAAATACCATTCCATATGCAAAGATAACTACGAAATAGACGATTAACAATAATTATCATAGTAGTGACATTATGGTTGAAGCTTACAATTAATGCCTCGGAAGACGAGTATCTCAAATAAGTTGTAGCGTAAGAAAACAAAATAACTTCAGTGGAGCCGATCTATATGCTCACAGGCAATCGACTGGGGTAGCTGTAACAGACTAGATCTGGGAAATCTGGAGGGGTCTCCCGGGAGGTCCTCATGGACCATCCAGGGGATCTCCACGACCTCGTGGAGGTCCTCTAGGGCCACCCAAGGGGTCTTTAAAGACCACCCGGAGGTGCCAGCCTCTGTGCACAACGAGCTAGCCCCAAGATCAGCACACTAGCTCGCATAGAATTCACAAGTGATGACATCACATCCATGCAACTAACGATAGACAAAGCAGACAACTTAATATTAATAAAGACCTTAAGTTCAAGCTTGTTTACAAGGTGCCACACAAGGCTAACATCAAAAGAAAACTGCAGAAAAACAAACTCTTCGCAAGGTCATCGAGTGGAGGACATCTCCTAGCGCGCAAGGTCCACAAAGAGCTCCACCCCATAGTGCTCGGAGCACCATGGGAGGTCTTCGATTGCTGATAAACCAGAGGGCACAAAGCCATGAGTACGTTGAATGTACTCAGCAAGTCATAGGGAAATATATGCAAAGTAATATTCATGAAAGGCTTAACAAAGGAGAGCTGTATGGTTAGTTTGCATAAAGCAGCATTTAAAAGAAATACCATAAGTAGAATGCAAAACATAAGTTGAAAGAATACTCATAAGTAAACAAGTTTTCTTTGAAAGCTCCTGTGGACACGATGTCCACTCCCAAACCTCACTGTGATCACCCCAATCACAGCCCAGACCACTACAGACCACACAAGGCCACCACAAGGCCACCACAAGACCACCACAAGGCCACCACATTTTGAGAAAAGTCTACCCCTTGCATGAAATCACCGGGCATGTCCATCACCGAGGACGCGGCTATTCAAATAGATTGACACTCTGTAGAGGTTGTACACTTTACCCACAAGAGGCAGTTGCTTGATACTACACATGTTTCCTTGGACATGTGAATCAAGTAGAGACCACCACCAGGTCTTTACAAAGGTCCACTTGACTCGGTTCTGCTCGCTAAGGTTTTGCCGTCCTGGCCCCCTCTTGTGCCATTCTCAACCATCATAGAACCGACTCAAGCTTCTCTAATTATTGCACTCGGTCCACCCCATCCTGGACATATGGTTGCACGAAGAGACCCAGATCAAAGGTTCAAGGTTAAGTCCTTAGTTAGCTGCTCAGGCGAAGCTATCCACATCCCAATGTGCTTCCTGCACCCACACTAATCACCTTCCACATCGCCCGAGCATAAAACATTTTGGGGTTCCTCCCCAGCCAAAGGATCACCCTTGTCTTGGAACAACAAGTTCATCAAGTGGCATTGCCACGGTTCCATAGTTCATTAGTCAAATTTATCCATAGTTGGGTTCAACCTGGCCAGAGGACCACCCTAGTCATGGCACACAACCTTTTAGTTATAGCGGCAACAGATGTCATGGCAACACACAGGCCACACTTCATTTTACTCAACTACACTGGCCACTACTACACAAGCCACAACTAGTGCGCTGGGGTTAAAAATAACATTGTTGAGTCATGAGACCAAGAGAAAAGCGTCTACTGGGAGCATGGCTAAGCAAACAAACGTACCCCTGTTGGTATACAAAGACATCCAACTAATAGAGAGCCATCCTAGGGTAACCATGGTTTCATGTCATTCAAGGAATACATGCCATTTGCAATTTATCCAAGGAGGCATAAAGGCAAATAGGTAGATAATTATGCCCGAAACCGGTTTTATAAAAATTAGCCATGCATGTTCATAACAAAACAATATACTTTTTGTAAAATGGGTTCAACATGATCAAAGGTCTTTGACTTGCTTCTGATGAAGAGACGAGCTGCTTCGGTTGATGACGTTGGATCCACGAACTCTTCGGACACGCCGAAATCTACACGCGTGAAAAAGAAGCCAAATAAATAAAACGAATCCACCAAAAACTCCAACGAAAGAACCAAACTAGAGCCAAAGAGAAAGACATGGGTTCAAGATGAAGGTAGGGGCTTGAATCACTTAGATTAGAGCTTCAATCGAGAGAAGAAGAGCTCTTCAGAAGGAGGTCCGAGCTAGGAAGGATGTCCAAGACATAGGGAACTCAAAAGAAGGCAGGAGGCCTCTCTAGAGCTTAATAATGGCACGGGAGGTCCTGAGAGAGGAGGATGGCGCAGTCAATGCTCACGACGGGAGCAAGCAATGGAAGGAAAGGAGCTGGTGAAAGAGGTAACAACAGAGTCAATAAGGTACAAAGGAGGTGGCAGCATTTAATGCGCATAGACTTTTGCCACAGCAATGATGTGACAAGAGATAGGAAAAAGGGTAAGCAAGGTACTGTCACGACTGATAAATGGGACTGGTCAAAACCAGGGGGACCAAAGGAGGGGGTTCTAAGGAAGGAAAGGAGGTCCCGAAGGCAAAGATGTCCTAACAAAAGGGAACATCATGACCAAAAGGAGGTCGTGACCAAGGGGGAGGTTAAAAGGGGAGGTCCTGACCAACAGGGAGGTTGTGACCCACGAGGGTGGTCTTTGCAAAAAGAGCAAGGGGGAGGTCTTTGTAAAGAGGTCAGCAAAGACCAAGCGGGCATGGAGGTCCCGAGGATGAGGAGATCTTGAGGACAAGGATGTCCAACGGAGGAGGTCCAACAGACAAGGAGGTCCTGACCAAAGGGAAGGTTGTGACCCAGAGGAGGTCGTAACCAATAAAGAGGTCTTAAACCTAAAGGGAAGTTTAAACCACAAAGGAGATCTAAACCAACAGAGGAGGTCTAAACCACAAAGGGGAGGTCTAAACTCAAGAGGGAGGTCTAGACCAACAGGGAGGTTTAAACTCAAAAGGGAGGTCTATACCTCAAAAGGGATCTAAACCACAAAGGAGGTCTAAACCCCTCAGAAGATCTAAACCGCAAAAAGGAGATCCAAACCTCCGAGGAGGTCTAAACTACAAGGGAGATCTAAACCTCACAGGAGGTCTAAATCACAAATAGATCTAAACCTTAAAGGAGAGGTTTAAATCACAAAGGACAGAGCCAAGGGGAACACTAGACAAGCAGAAGAGAGGAGAGCAACACCAAAGCTCCAGCAACTCCAAATAAAACCAACTCAAAGCAACCAACAAGGAACAGAATCCAATAACAAGGAACAGGTCCTCAAAAGAGGGCTCAACTCGCTGGGAGGAGGTCCAGCGGATCGGGACTAGGTCCAACCAGAGGGTGGTCTTTGCAAAAAGACCAGCAAAGACTAAGGGGGTGGTCTTTGCAAAAAAGACCGGTCGTGACCAATAGGAGATCTTGACCAAAAGGGGAGGTCGTGACCCACGAGATGTCATGACCCACGGAGGTGGTCTTTGCAGAAAGACCGCGAGGGTGGTTTTTGCCAAAAGACCGAAAGAGGTGGTCTTTGCAAAAAGATCAAAAAGGGGTGGCCTTTACAAAAAGGCCGAAGGAGGTGGTCTTTGCAAAAAGACCGAAGGAGGTCCTGAGGAGGAGGTCCTAAGGACAAGAGGTTTAAAGGCGCCATGAAGCAGGGCTGTCCAATTTGAATCGAGCGGTCCATAAAGGAAAGAAAGATTCGGACCATCCGAACGCTACATCACACGTGGGCCGTATGATATGGATCGGACAATCCACAAGGAGTGGGATGTTCGGACCGACCGAACCTTCAATCTCGATCGGGCCATCCAATCAAGATCGAACGGTCCACGAGGGTGGAGGGCGGGAGGGCTGGATCGGACCAGAGATCCAACGGATGAGACCCAAGGGGGAGGTCTTGAATGGTCAGATTGAATCAAGGGGAGATCCTGACGGTTAGATCAAAACCAAGGGAGGTCTGAACAACTCAGATTAGATCAAAGGAGGTCAGAACGGCTCAGATGAGATCAAAGGTGGTCCAAATGAACTAGAGTGAGGTTCAAGGAACACGGGGAGGTCCTAAAAGGATACACGCAACCCTGAATTTGAATTTTGGATAACAAGGACATTTGAAACACAAACCCGAGCTTGGACCAAAGGAAAGATCTAAACACAAATGGGAGGTCTGGAACCTAAGAGGGGTCCAAACACAAAGGGGAGGACCAGAGAGGTCAAAGGAGGTGTGAACTAGCGGACAGAGAGGAAAACAACACCAGAGCACAAACAACTACAAATAAACCAGACCTTTGCATTAGTTGAAATTCGATTATTTCAAGTTAAATCTCCCAAAATTTTGAAATTCCAAGTTAAGCTTAAGCAAATCGCCGAACCGAATGGTTATTTTTAAGTTTTGATTTTTTTTCAAAAACTCATGAAAATTAGGATGTTACAGTAGCACGACTTAGTTCTCCACGATCCTTGGAGTTGACCTTGTTGACCAACGATGAACTGATGTAGTCTTCACCAAGTGAATAACATTGTTTATAGGAAGAGTGAGTACATGGAGTACTCAGCAAGTTGTACCACGGAATGTAATTATAGATGATGGCTTATTCCATACGATATGGCATCTATAGTTCTTTTGCTAAAAGCAACAGTTGCAATTGAATATGAATAATGGAATACAAATATAATTGAAAACAAATAGTAATAATAATTTAACAAGTATTTCCACAAAGCTCACTTAGTCTAAACTAATTCTTTTACACAACTATATAAGTTTATTCACACAGCTGTCCCTCCCAATTTGTTTTGTGAAGTCTACCCCTCGTGTGAAACCCCCGAGCATGTCCATGACCACGGATGCGGCTATTCAGATAGGTTGTTAACACTCTACAGAGGTTCTACACTTTACCCATAAGATACAATCAACTCATTATGTCTTCCATGACTCGCCATATGAAAGTATGCGATTGAGCAATCATAACAAAGCCTTTGAAAAACTTCATCTCAACAATGACCCTCCCGGTAAGCTTTAATCTAGTAACCAAACTTCACATAGCTTGTTGGCCCAGAACGCACTGTTGGATATGTAAACGGTGCATCGTCCATAAATGTGGTCCAACTAGTGACCCCACATATCTAACCATCACCAAGCTAACCTACCTGAGGCAGCCATTGTTGAGACTCCATAAATTAATTAGCTAGGTTTGTCCCATTCCAAGCATGTGGTCGTACTGTAAGGCTCATTTCAATGGTGTACAAAGTGAAGTTCTTAATTCGATCAGGAGGAGACTTCCAAATTACTAACCTATTCACACATATCCCTTCACAAAGCCACCAGTTCACACGGTCCTTTCAATCGCCCCAATATAAACATTTTCCCACCGAGATGATTTAAGTGCAACACATGCTTTCACAAAGTGACAACACATGGCATACCAATTATGACAAAGATATTCCAGAATCACTTAGTTAGGTATAGATTTGCCATTAAAATAATATCAACGACCCGTTGCATGGCTAAGCATATTAATCGTGAATAACCAACCCATGTTAGTGCTATTATAATACCAACTAGTAATTAGCCAAGCTAGGCTGACAAATGATTATGGTAATACAATTATCAAGGTTGCATACAATTATCGACTGGGCTGACACACGGGCATGCCATGGCAAGGTGGCTGGCGCGGCGGATGGAGTTGACATAGTGCACGCGTGGCACTAACACAACAAACATAGAGGACGGAGTGACAACGTGGCTCTAACATGACGGCGGTCGCCAGTGCTAGGGCTCGCGGCGGCGCATGCGGAGGGATGCAACACGGAGAGGAGGTGGAGGTGGAGGTGGTGATGCAGATGCGGCAATGAGGCTTGGGCGAAGATGACCGATGGCGAAAGGGCTCTGCTCGAAGGGCTTCAACGGTAGAGAACGGGTGTGGATGGGCGGCGATAGTTTCGGAGAAGATGATCGGTGGTTTTTTATTTAATTGAAGTTTGTATAATTATATGAAATTATTTTAATTTCAAAAATTTCCAATTAAGCTTTATTAATCCAAGGAAAATTGGTGAAATTTTTTAGGAACCTAATCTACACAAAGATTTTTGAAAGCTTGAATTTTGGGATGTTACAGTAAAACTATTAAAAAATGGTTTATTTAGGAAAAATTAAACTGAAAGTGTGCCCATAAAATATCATGTTATCAGTTTATTTTGGATGGGCAACTTGCATTTTAAAGTGAGCCAGTCGATATTATGATTCTATTTTTTTCTTCATTCTTGTGAAAATTGAACTATTTATTGCAAAACATTTTGAAACTCACATGTTCCAATGGGACCTTAGGTTAAGATACCAGTCGAAAACCAAAGGCTTGCTTTGTTCTACAAAATGTTTTCTCATGGATGATACTCAACCCTGTTAGGTAGATGATAACTAGGAATAAGTCCATTTGACTCTCTAAACTCTTACGAAAGTCTAAGTTCAAAACTAGATGTTCAACCCCTTCAAGAATCAATACAATTTATTTTATCCCTGAGGCCGATTGATGGCAGTTTCAGCTAACGTGGCACCTACGTGGACAAGTGCATGCACAAGTAAGCGCTAAATCATGTCTCCTAGTTAGCTATCCTCTCCTTCTCTTCCCCTTTATCCTCCTCTCTCTTCCTACACCATGGATTGCCTCCACCTCTTATCTCCCTTAGCTCTCCTTATCTCTGATGGGAGTGTCGCAGTGATCCTCATTGTAATACCCCGAATATAAATTAGGGAGAATATTGCTCGGAGAGGGAATTTACTCAATATTCGTTAGTAATCGCCATAAAGAAAAGAGAGAATAATCAATTGAAAAGGGTTTATCTGCAAAATCCCAGCAACTTGGGCCTGGGCCTTGGCCCATTAGGCCATGAGGTGGCCGGCCAAATAAGGGGGTGGGAGGTGCCCCTCCCTCAAAACCCTAGCCGCCCCCTTCTCTCTCTCCCCTTGGCCGCACCCCCTCCCTCTCCCCCTTGGCCGCACCCACCCCCTCTCTTCCCCTGCGCCTCCCCATGAACAGCAACACCTTCCGCCTGGGAGATTGATCAGCCAAGAAGGAGAAGAAGAAGATCATCCTCGTGGGTTTTGTTCAACGTTTTCCTATGAGTCTTCAAGGGTAACGAAAGTCGTTCTTCACTGTTTGATTTGTAGTAGATGCGATTTCGATTAGAATTGTTGGATCGAATTCCTACTGCTAATAGTTTGGTTCTGTCCAGAATGTTGCATGGCCGATTTCGTATTCTTAGAGGCCGAATCTGAGATTTCCATCTACTATAGTTATATGGGAATTGTTCTTAGCTTTCGTAGCCGCCAAGAACACCTAATTCCGACTTACGGTTCAAAAGTTATGGTATAATGTTTCCTGCTATCCTGATTTCCTAACGAGATTGAACTGTTGAGTTGTCTTTTAAATTATGATTATGATAATGGAAGATTTAGGGTTTTCACCCAACTAGGTTATTGTAGCAATTTTTATAATCTTTCCAGATTGATAAGGAACACTAAGTTTGGTTCAGCCAATTAGAAGTTATGTTTTTTATCGTGCTGCTGCCCAGATTTGTCAAGTAGTTCTGACAGAAGGTGATCAACAGTCTGTTGGAGTTAGATACATACAGAATGTGGTATTTCCACCAACTAGATTGTTATAGATAATTTCGTTATCTTTTAATCAAGCTAGAGTTTACATTTTATGAATTTCAAAGCAAAAGTTATGTCACTTTGAATACTACTATCCATTACGGCTTCCTGCTAGAATGTAGTTCAAGTTGAGTAAAGTATATAATCAAACGTTGGGTTTTGGGATATGAGTTAGGAGCGTTGCGAGTAGTATCTTGATGTCCTTGTTCTTATTGAGTAATTTAATGGTGTAGGAGGTGAGGCTTCGAGGTTAGCGGCACCATATTTGCCTCCTAACGCGTCGCAACGCGAAAGGCAAGTATTTTGATGTTCTTAAGATTTGTAAATGCTGGATGCTTGATGTTCTTAAGATTCAATGTTTATGTTCCTTTCATATGTAAAATTCCCATGTTTAGAGATGGTGTTATTCATTATTCATAAGTTCATTACATGCATCCATTTTCATGTTCCATCCACGGGAGTGGATTATAAAGACCCATCAATTCCAGTATGGGCACGTGAGACCCACCATTTCAATGTGGGCAGATTTGGACACCTGTATGAAATGTTCTTCATATGGGATTTGGATCCCCGTATTTTGTTAAATACAGGCTTAAGTAAACACCGACGGGTATGTCACTAGCTATACCGGTATAAGCAGGAGTGCAGTCCTTTCATTTCATTACATCCATTCAATCCATTCATTCATATAAACATTCGATGTTATGTTCATGTTCTTTATTGTTGTTGGCTTGTTCATATTTGTTGTATGTCCAATTATTCACTGTACTTGTTGAGTCTCGGACTCACTCTTATTTTGTTTATTTATTTTAGGTGATCGTTGATGATGACTCTATTGGGAGGGAGTAGACATATACTATTCATTCATTTCACCATACTCCAGTTTCAATAATAAGACTTGATTCTGTCTTTCATTCGTTAAGTGATGAACTGTAATAAATAAAGTTAGAAGTGGTTGATAACTTTCTCTATGTTAAGACTGATTAAATAATTGCTTGTGATCCATGATTACCTATTTGATATAGCTATTTTAGTGGATTCAGTAGACTTGAATAAACTGCCGTTGGACTCAGAATGTATTCTTGTATTTGTTCTATAATATGTTGACCATCTTATGTCATTAGATGAGTTATTGTTTAAATTCTTCCGCAATCTAGTTGTATATAGTTTCATTAGGTAACATTTTGGTTTTCGAATAACCAGAGTGTTACAGTTGGTATCAGAGCGGGTTTTAGGTCCGTGGTAATTGAATATTAATTTCGTAATACCCCAAAAGTATTAGAATTTCAACCGTTTTTTCAGGATTTAAAAAAGGATTTTAGAATTTCTCTTGAAGGGGATTAAATCTTGGGCCAAAGGCACATAGTCTTGGCCCATTAGGGGTAGTCAAAACCCTAGGTTACTGTAGCTTGCACTGCCATGCTGCCGCCACTGATAACCACCCCTCCTCCCCAAGCAACCCCATCCTTCTTTGGTGCCTCCCTTCCTCGCCGTCGGTGCTCTTTGCTGCCAATCAAGTGAAGAAAGGAGAGGAGATCATCTTCATAGGGCCAATTCTTCATCTTGCTGCGATTATACAAGGGTAACGTCGCGTATTCTTCGTTGGTTGATGCGTAGTGGTTGCGGTTGATATCGTTTGGTAGATTGATTTGCGTGAGTTTAATAGATCGCGTTCTGCCCAGATTATTGCGCAGTCCGTTTTATGTGTTTAGAGGCCGAATTAGGAGTTTTGATCTGCCAGAGTTTTGTAGATAATATTCTTAGCTTTCAGTGGCCGCCAAGAACGCCCAAATCCGATTAACGGTCTGGGAGTTATGAATTTTTAAGTATTGCTGTCCTGCTGATCTGCCAGCTTTCGGGCAGATTGTAGGAAACTGGATAAAACTGTTAGTTAAAGTGAAAATCAGAGGATCTCGTTATAACGAAAAATGTAGGTAATTTCCATACCTTTTCAGAGAGATAGAGAACGCAAGATTTGGACTTTCGTAGCAAAAGTTATGATAGTTTTAGTGATCTGTCCAGAAAACCTGACGTGAATTTGTTGTTATGATAATTAGCTCGATAGGGTTATTAGATGACTGAATCAGGAGGACTCACCAACTAGGTTTACATGGAGATTTTGTTAAGATTTAATTAGAGTCCAAGAACACCTCATTTGGACCTCTGTACTAAAAGTTATGAATTTTAGAACGTGACTGTCACAGAGGGGACAGAATAACACTTAGAATTTGGGGTAGGGTTCGCGCTAAAGGAACTATTGCGAGTTCGTGTTTACTCTTATAGTTGTTTGGCCTATTACATGTATCTTAGCGTGCGTTATAAATATGTTCAGGTGGTGGTTTGTTCCCGGAGGCAGCCCCTTCTGCACATCCCTCGTTCTCTCGCAGTTAAGGCAAGTATAGTGATGGATATGATAGAAAACATTGCATGCCATTGTTTGATAAATACCAGGAGTATTTGTGTTATCCATGATTGTTATGGTGGTATGTTTGGTATTGTTCATGGTTTCTAGCGATATGAGTTACGTGTTATCCATGGATGCTTGAAAGTTATGAAGTCTATGATACATGCTAGTATTGATATATTAGCCGTGTTTTATTGATAGTATGATATGCTGGTTAAAGATGAGGAATGCTTATGATACGGGTGATTGTTAATCATGTATGGCATTGATGTTGTTCATGCTTATCGTAAAACGATAATTGTTCATGTGCACCATGAGAGCATTCATAAGACCTGGTCACGTGGTGACCAGGAATGCATATTTGAGGTCCTCGTCACGTAGATGACGGGCTTGAGGTCCCCACATTCGTGGAATGTGGGCATTGAGAAGAGGTCCCCATCATGTAAACGATGGGCTTATGGTCCCCACACTTGTGGAGTGTGGGCTTGAGGTCCCCTATACTTGCGGAGTATTGGGCAATTGGTCTGTGCTTATGAGCACGTGCATGGGTACGCAATGACGGTTAGATACCTCGACATCGTGTAATGCGCAAAAGAGAAAGAGAAAGATAAAGAGCATTTGAGCATTTGCATAGCATGAGCATGTGATACTTTTGGTGTGTAGCTGGATGGATAATAATTGACGATTTACCCTTATGTATGCTGTTGATGCTATGAATTGTACTTGCTGAGTCGGTGGACTCACTCTTGCTTTTATTGTTGTTTTAGGTACCCAATCCAAGAACGACATGCATGGGAGGGAGTAGCTCTATGTTCACACGCACACTACCATGAACCTTCTAAAGTTGATTAAATTTCAAACCATGCCTTAATAAATGAGCGAATTGCTTAAAGGATTTTATATGATCATATTTTCGTGTTGGATTATTTGTAATAATGAAGACTAGTATATTTGGATATTGATGATTATGCTTTAGTCACTTAGTATGTCATGAATGCCTACTGATTATGCTGAATGTTTGATTGTTTAATTTGGATACATGTAATTGTTGGAATCCTTGGTAAAGTTAGCTAAAGAGAGAAGGTTCTGCCGGAATTTAGTAAGGTGCCTTGGTTTTAATCTGCTTGGTTGATAGTTTAGTAGCATTCCAGGCTCGTGTTGGGCTGGGGTGTTACAAATTTGACACACTGTGTACACTAGGTGGGGTTTGGGGAAATCCATTTCATCCGTATTTCTAGTGATGTGTTCTGTTATGATGTACTATATTGAATTGCTTCTGTACTATCTTTTTTGTTATTAATCTATGATATGATGCGATATCCTATATCTATGAATTTATCCTATGATTATCATCAGATGATCTTATATATTCATAATTGATTTTAACGGTCATGCATGTTGGTCACGGACGTTGAGAATTTGACGTCATGGTTGTTGTCCTGGGTTTCGTCAGGCTACACCACCGTTCGGGGTAGGGGATTAGAGAAATATTGTGAGACCCCGGTTTATTTAGCTTGTAATACTTAGCCTTCCATTGGTCCTAGCATCACAAACAAAATACACCGTGCATCAATGGACATGTGTTTCCCAGAATTGCAGCACACATACATCTTTACAAAAGCATGCATCAATTCCATACATCACAATATAACAAGTCTAGTAAAAGACATACATAATATAAAGTTATTACAAAAGAGCCGACTGGCCAAAAGATATCAAAGCATCCATAACAGCGGAAGCAAAAGGTGCCATAAGATGGTTTTAACCAAAATACGACTGGTTAGCCATAACCCACAAGGCAACCGACCGGGCCACCAAGCTAGTCGTCCACACCGCAGCAAAACTCACCAAAGTTGATCCCTTGGGGATCAACCTTCTTCCTCTGCAACCATTGAGCAAAGCAAATGAGTACAAAAATGTACTCGTAAGACTTACAGGTAACAAACCTAGTTACTACTACATGCAGGCTTTAATCAAAGGAGAAGGCTTAAGGTTAATTTTCAGCATAAAGCAAGTTTTATTGGCAATAAGTAATAGTTTGAAGGCAATTTTGACAATCTGAATTTTATTTGCATAAATGATAGCAGGATAACAAGTAATAACATAAAGACATCCTGGAGATGACTAACCCAATAGCCATCCCAACAATAGCACGAATTACCCATTCGTACCACCCATGTCAAGTTTTAATTTAAAAGGTTGTAGTCTAACTCTTGAAAGACTTCCCCAAGCGTGTCCGTAACCTAGGACGAGGCTATTCGAATAGTTTTGACCCTGCAGGGGTGTACCATTGTACCCACACTTCAGACTGCCTTTTTGCCAAGCTATTAAGCACACTTCCTTTGGTATGCCGGCACGGCTAAGTCCTACGAGACATTTCCAATGGATTGAGCTAATCAAGAGCCGCACGTATGGGGGTCATCACCTAGTGGACCACCTTTACGGTCCCCACTAAGGATCCATACGTAGAGTAGGATACACCGGCCTAGGCGGGTGCTCCCCTCCCCACAAACTTGTCCATGTTGTATATAGTTAAATATACAACCCACCACGCGACTCATTAATTAACACCCCCCAAAGTACTTAGTCAAGAGAGATCTCATACCCTCTAGTGTGATTAGCATGCAAGAATGCTTGGTTTAGTGTAACAAGATGTTCGGTCCTTGTTGACTCGGGCACTATTCCAGTCACACCCAAAAGCACACCATCTTACCATTTTACCCAAGTCAAAATTATTTTGTTTTTAGTTTTAGTTTTAACAAATAAACATAGCACAAAGGCTGAATCATATAGTCATAATAAGTTTGTGTGATCAAGGTTATCGACTAAGTCGATAACTGCCCAATTCTACCGGTAACTAAGCATTGCTAAGCATCATATCGCAAAGACAATAAAAAGACCATAAATCATCCACCAGGCTCTAATTCACCAGCGAGGATAATAACTTAGGGTAGTAGCGGGGTGAACAATTTCAGGGAAACTATGCAATGGGGTTAGCTACCTCTAATAGACAAAATAAATCTTGACACAAAGAAGCATGCATACTTAGGTTTTGCAAACAAGATATTAGACTTTAAAAGTAATAGGAGAAATATGATCAAATGATGTTACACTACTTGCCTTGCTGTAGATTACTTTCTTGCTGCAGAGGATTCACTCACGCAATCGACACAGACGTCGGAACCTATCGAAAGAACGAGAAAATCCAATAAAGACGACGAACACCGAAGAAAACTTAAACTCAAAAGTCATCCAAAATCCATGAAATTTATACAACCGCAAGGGCATGATTTTAAATGAATTTATAAACAAGAATCAAGTCATTTGGCCTAATTATGAAAAAGTTATAGCTAAAACTATTTCTCTCAGTCTGAAAATTCAAGTATATTAATTACTGGTACTGTTCATGGCATAAATTTCTAGAATGACCTAGAGTCTGAAAATTTTATGGTAGGTAGATAATGACATCCTAAGATCAGCAAAGTTGAGTATACCCGGAGTTAAAATGAATTACTTATGATTTTTCCAAGTTGTAAAAATAGCACATATCACTTTTCAGGAATGAAATCATGATCAAAACCTATTTCATATTAAAGTATGCTAATAGAGGAATTTTACAAACTTGAGTTTGCACATTTTGGAGTTATACAGGAAAAGTTATGCATTTTACAAGTTTTACTTGAATTTCTGGAATATTAAATAATGGCAGAAAACAAGTTATTATTGTTTATAAGGTTTTATGGCATGGAACAATGTCTATATGCATTTTTAGATTAAACTCTAGTTAAACATGAATTTGACCCCATTGGAATCATCTAAAAAGGATTTTAATGAATTAGTTATGAGTTTTCAAAGTTTAATATAATTTTTAGTTGACAAATAAAGGCTTAACGAAATAAAATCAAACTTATTTACAAGGAAACGACGTGGACGAACGTGGGCCTTTGATTCGAGATCCAACAGCCCACGCGCTCTACACACAACGCACGCGCGTGGTCCAAAAAGAGGTTCACCGTTGGATTAAGATCCAATAGTCCACGTGGATTGGGCCATTCGGGCGACGCGAACGCTCAAACCAACCTCGACCGTAGATCTTAAGATGGAGGGCTCAGGGCGCGGTGCACTTCGGGTGACCCGAACAGCACCCTCATCTCAGCCGCTCATCGCGAGATGGACGATCCAGAGTTGTTGGGAGCTCGGGTGGTCCGAACGGCCACTCAGATCTAGACCGTTGATCTAGATATGACGGCCTACGGAGATTTGGACGCTCGGGGACCCGAAAGTTCTCGAAGATCTGGGCCGTTGATCTCGAGATCGATGGTCCACGATACACGCATAAACACATGTGGGTTTTAATTGCACGGAGGGGTTTTAAATGTGCGGACCCACCTGTAAGCGATACAGAGGGTGGTTTAGGACAGCTAATAAATGCTAAACCCAATGATTAGTGATGATTAGCATTAATTGTGTCCTAACGTTTTCGCAAAAAGGGGTTTTAAGTGGTTAGGGGCCCACCTGACAGTGGCACACCTCGTCAGCTTAAGACACATTAAGTGCTAACCAATGATTAGCATTTAATGAACTCAAATTTAGTCCTAAAGACCCCGTGACTGCGGTTTAAAACTTACGGGCCCACATGGCAGTGACACCAGAGGCACTTTCGGACACATTTTTTGTTAAGACAGTGATTAATGATAATCATTAGCATTAATGATGTCCGAACGGGATTATTCTGGCCAGTGGGGGGGTTTAAATGATTGGGCCCACCTGTCAGTGGCACAGTGGACCAGCTTAAGACATATTAATTACCCCAATGATTAAGCAATGATTAGCAATTAATGATGTCTTAACGACAACTCCCAGTGACGATTTCATTCGGCAAAACCCGACGGCAAGGATGGGCTCGTCACCGGCGGCTCCGGCCACGGCGACGCCCGCAAAGTGCCAAAATGGGTTCGCAATAGCCTTGCAGACCCAATGGTGGTGACCTCGCCGGCGGCGGTGGCCCAGAAGGCCGGCGAGCCAGAAAAGAATGGTGGGGACAAGCACTGCCGAAAATGAAAATGGCGAAAAGCTCCGCAAAGGTCCACGAAAGCGGGTGCCACGACTTCTAGGAACTAATAAGAAGCTACCTCAACCAAGATGAGCTTCATAGATGGCCAGAGGAGCTTGGACAGCAGAGAAGCCTGCCGGAGTTGGGGAAGATGAAGTGAAAAAATAGTGATCTGGCAAAATGAGTGAAACCACATCAACACTAAAGCTCCATTAAGACTCAAAGAAGCTCCATGAGCAAGTAATTGCTAAATGAACCACTTACCGGAGCTGAGGAAGAAAGGGGGTAAAATCGGCCGAAATGATCCAAACTCAAAATTGGTCAATTCCTGTGAATGAAACCCAAAATTGAGTTAGGGGAAATGCATAGGAGTTAAGGAGTTCAAAAGGGTACAAAAAGAATTGAAGATGATCCACTGGAGCACCAAAGCCATCAACAGAGCTTCGCAGCCATTAATGGTGGTTTTGGTATTTTTGGGTGTTTTGAGCTCCACAAGCAAAGAGGAGCTAAGTGGTGCTGCAAAGGAGCTCAGAGAGGGTTTTAGGAAGCTTCATATAGTTGGAGAGCTAGAGTTTGCTAAAATGAAGCCCTCGGGTGAGCTTGAGTGAGCTTGGCTCACGGGACAACCGTGGACCTAAAAGAAATGATGGGGGCAGGAAAAAGGCATGATCATGGCCGAAAGGAAGCCGCATGCATTCACTGCCCCGACCAAGAAGAATTGACGAGGGAACTCGAAGTGACCCGGCCATGCCGCTCCCTGTTCACGCACGGCTCGAGGAAGAAGAAGAGCAGAAAAGCTAGGGTTGTTGGGGGCGGTCCGATTTAAAATGGACGGCTAGGATTGCTTCAAGCTCTTGAGGTTCAAACTAACAGGGGAGATCGTGAGCGTTGGATCTTAATCCAACGGCTCAAAACGAGGTGGCTTCGTTCGATCAAGTCAAATAAATTGGGCTCGGGTTTGACTCGAGCCCAAGTCTGACTCAGACCCGAGTTCAATTTTTGTAGGGTTTTGAATTGGGTTAGACTTTGGAAATTGATTTGAGGTAGCTAAACAACTCCAACAATTCTGAAATTTTTACAGGAGCTAGCTAACTTAGATATTAACCTTGTGTAAAATTTTCAGAGATTTTTATGTAGTGCATTTCTCTCTGAAAATTCTGCAAGGTTCTTGTTTAGGGTTTTGACTAAAAGTCAAACAGGTTTGACTGCCCTCTAAAAATATTCAAAAAATTTCTAAAAATTGTGAAAAAATTTCAGAGGGGTCACATACCATCTCTAGAACTTGGGAAAAATATTTCCAAAAGATAATCACAAGATTTGACAAGAATATTTTTGAAAGCCAAGATTTGGATCAAATGACTTGTGACTTTGCATTTCCATAATTCTTATACAAGAATTGTTTAGAACATACAGGAAATACATGATGTACGAAAAAGTTTTAATTTCTACTCATTTTCTTACATTTGAAACACAATTCCAAACTTGGGATGTTACAAATACTTACCCCCGTTCTTTAGTTTTGTGTTGAGCATGAGATCTTTGATGAAGTTGTTGTCTTCCTTGAGCTTGTATTTGGTCTCCAAGTTCTAGTTCCTTGCAGTTAATGAACTTCTATTGTTTGGTGGTTATATTGAAGTGGGCCAGCTCCATTTAGTCTCAATTTGCTCTTTGAATTAAATATTGCTCTTCCGACCAGTGTGATATTACTGCTACTTGTGAACGAAGTTAATTTGCAAGATTGATCTTTTCACGGAAGTTCTATTTTATCCTCTGTTGGAAAATGTAACTCAATTGATCACTTGGAATTTCAGGCAGTGGAAGATTTGTTTTGTAAGTTCTTTAATAAGTGGGTGCTTTGACCATGCATATTTCTTTTGGGTTAATTTGAGAGCTGAAGTTTTATGCCTCTCTTATGAGAAAAGTATATCAAAACCTTTTAGTGATGTATTGTCATACTTATCTAAGAGGTTTTAATTAAGAGAATTATTTGGTATGTAGGAGTTATCAGGTTGGCTTAATATCTTAGTGCAAACCAATAATTCTTAGTTAATGTCTTCAAAAGTGAAGTTATCATTGCCTTGGTAAATATTAACCTTGAATCTGTCTTCTATTTGGATACCTAAAGATATTTCATTCCAATTTCTGAACAAAGGGAAGACTATGAATGCTTCCATGATTAGATAATCATCGGTTGTTAGTATTAATGGTTAGTGTGAGTTTGTTAAAAAGAGGTTTGTTTTAGCTTGGTGGCTTTCGCACTAGGTGTAATACCCCAAATTTGCTTAAGTTGGAAGAACAGAATTCGGGGAGGAGATGTAATACTCCTGAGTAATATTAGAGAGAGAATAATTATATTTAGAGAGAGGGACCAATTAGAATAGTGATTCATCAGAAGTTTGGAGGAGTTTTCTGCAAACGGCAGACAACCTGGGCCTGGGCTAGAGGCCCATGGAGCCTTTTGGTGGCCGGTCATAGGGGGGGCACCACTCTCCCCCTTCTTAACCCTAGCCGCCCCCTCCTCTCCCCTCCAAGCCTCCACCCCCTTACGCCTCCACCCCATCCACCTCCTGTCCAGCACCTACCCTTGCTGTCCATCCCCCTCCACGGATGATTTCCCCTCCATTGATGCCGGTCGAAGGAAGGAGGAAGAAGCCCTGGTGCTGCTGGCCATGGTGGAAGAGGAGAAGAAGAAGAAGAGGAAGGGTCCTCGTGGATTTGATCTACGTCTTCCTGGGCTCTACAAGGGTAACGAGATGCCTTCCCCGCTGTTTGATCCGTAGTAGATGCGAAACAGATTAGATTTGTTGGATAAAAGTTTGGCTGCAGAAGATTCGATTCTGTCCAGTACCTTGCGTGGGTAATTTCGTGTATTTAGAGGCTGAATTTTAAGATTCCATCTCCTAGAGTTATGTGGGATCTGTCGTTATCTTTCAGTAGCCACGAAGATCACTCAATTCCGAGGTCTGAGTCAAAAGTTATGGTCGATTTAGTATCTGCTGCCAGAAATCTGACGAGAATAATCTGTCTGGGTATTTCCTAAAATGTGAAAGGGAAATTGGTAGAATCTGAAAGTTCACACAACTAGGTTATTGTAGATAATTCGATAACCTTTTCAGATTGATAAAGAACGATCAATTCGGAGTTACCTATTAAAAGTTATGGTCATCTTAGTTTTGCTGTTCGAACGTGTAGGCAGGTTCTGTACTGAAAGTTCAAACAATAGTTAGCCTATTATTTTGGCCGAATTGGATTATCGTGTCAACTAGAGTATTGTAGATTAGTCAGTTAAGAATCTACAGAAATTGGGTTTACCTCTTTTAGACTTCCAGTTCATGAGTTATGTCAATTACCGTGCTGCTGTCCAAAAATGGTATATGGCAGGAAACGTTGTTTTTCAGTTTCAGCTTTGTAATCTCGTCTTGAGTCATCAGGGAAGCGGTGTACAACGCCGATTAGTAGCGCTGGGTTTATTATGTCCTTATTGAAATTATTTTACTTGTTTAGGAGGTGAGGCCTCACGTTTAGGAGTAACACCTTTGCCGGCTAACGCGTCGCATCGTGGAAGGCAAGTACATTGCTAACCCTAATGCTTGTGATGGATGAATGCTTGTATGATCATGCGAGTAAATGTAGCGGTTGTGCTACGGTTTAACTCGTTATTCTTACTACTTGCAATATACATGTTTTTCATAACTTGAAGTTATATGCCATGGTTACATGTTTTATGGATGAGGTCGTGGTAGCAAATTAATATTCATTTTGCCATGCGTTGGAAGAGTTGTTGGTAGTCATGTGGTAATTTGCTTAATGAGCCAAATGCGGAATATGAAAATAAACTCAAGGTGGACATATTGATAATTCCTTTTGGTTATATTCATGATGATCATGTTGTGGTCTATGTGGTAGAGTTCCCTTTAGATCGATTGATTTTGATCTTGGTGAATCGGGTGTGGGTTATGTGGTAATGGTCTTATGACACAATGGTATTGTGCTTAATGAGACACATGTGGATTATGAGAAAATATTCATGATGAATATGTTGTTGACCTTCGTGGTTAAATTCTTGTGGTTTATGATTATCATATCATTCATGACATATCATGACATTTGCATTGTGGATGTCGCCGCTTATAGCGCGATCAGTATCGTACAACATCGCATTGCCGAGCACGATGCATACTTTTACCTTGTTGGGTAAAGGTGCAGTGGAGCATAGCATACATATGCATTACATTGTGGAAAGATCATTTGCATACTTATGCAAGATATTGTGGTGAAGTTATATTACAAACAACTGCAACTTTATAGTTGTAATGTGGAATTGGCTCATGAGAGTCACTTGTGGTGTGAGGAAAGTGGCTATGGTCGTGGTTTGGGGTTCATCCTTGTGGTATGGTAGTGGTTGTGATTGTGGCATGAGATTCTACTCTCTTGTGGTAATTGTTGATAGCAGTTGTGGATGCGAGAAATAGTAAAGTTATGAGGTAAAACATGTTAATACTTTATTGTCATTGGTAGTGGTAGTGGTGAATAATATGAAGCAGCTTGATCAAGATTCAATTGTTAATATTTTACTATCATTGGTAGTAAATATGGTTGAGGCTATAATTGTGATCATTATGGGAATTGGATATTGATGCTTAATATCTTTGTAGTTAAATTAGCTTGTAAATGAATGTGGATTCACATTATGGTTGTGGACATATGGATACTTTAATGATGTTGTATTTTTGTTTGTAGTCCGAATAGCTCATTAAATGTTTGTTCTTTGAGATTTTTATCTCACCCTTGTTTCCCCCCCCCCCCTACAGGTGATTGTTGAGCATTCATGGGATGGGTAGAGCGGCATCACAATAATGCACTTGGTTCATCAACTCATGTTGTAATAAAGTCGATGAAATTCTAGCCAAATGCTTAACTATTTGTGGATGATTATGTTATTTAATAAGGATGGACATGTGAACCATTCTTTGATTAATCTGCTAGAGGTTGTTTAATTATTGAACTTGTTACCGTTATCTTTATTCCCTTAGTTGTTTATGCTTCCGCTTAATGTTTCTTGTCTAGAGATGTTGCCGAAATAATTTTTCTTGAAATTATTGGCTAGCTGTAGAGTGGTTTAGTAGCATTCCAGGGTAATGTGGGTCCTGGGGTGTTACAGTTGGTATCAGAGCGAGCTTTAGGTCTGTGGTAGTTAAAAATATTAAATTGACACACTGGTGCACAGTAGGATGGGATGGGACAAGCATTGCATTCATGCTTTGACATGTTATATTGATGATTCATGCTTTGAGATAATCTTGTATGTTTATGATTTGTTTATATGACTGCTTTGAGTGAGGATAGTCAATGATAAGAGGTAGGGATTGCGCTTGTTGCCTTGGGCATTGTCAGCTTATACCCGCTCGTGGTACGGGATATTGATGCGATTACCTTAGGTAACTTAGTTGCGGATGTCATGGTAAGTTTCTTAGAAAAGCGTTATCCTCCTTGAATTGATGTTGGCCGATTCCCGCCTATTGCGGTTAATGATTTTCTCTCAGTTGGTCATTTATTGCGCTTGTTGGGTGCCAATAGGCCTCCAATTGTTCTTGAGACCAAATATTGTTTCTTTCTCGATTGATGGGTTGTTTTATCTCGTGAGCAAGTGTTTTTGGAGAGACCGTATTTGTATCTTTCTCACTGGAAAACATGACCCTTTTATTCGCTTGATATTTTGAAGAAAAAATCAAAGCTTTATGTTGGAAGTTCGTTATCCGTGGAAGCCTTGGCTCTATGCATTTCTTCCGAGTTATTTCGACTTTTGAAGTTTGATTTCTCCTAGAAGGAGTGTTAAAATCCCTTTATGATGTTTTGTTGTGTTTAAGTAGTAGGTGGCAATTATGTAAATAATCGATAGATTGTGAATTATCAAGTTGAAAAGTTAGTGTGGTACATCATTAATTTCTACTAACATCCTTAGAAGTGAAGTTGATTAATATGATGTTGTCCTGTTGTAGTTTCTTGAAGATTTGTGGCTAAGAATTTAGCGATACATCTGTAGAACTCATGCATTTATTAAGGAATATGAAAAATAATTGTTTTGACTATTGTAGTTGTTTAATTTTCCCAACTTGTTGGATAGATTGGATTGATCGATCTTAAGTAATTAATCTGACCATTCAGGATGGTCAAGTAAGGAGGTGTTGGAATATTGCCTTAATAAGATTAATATTTAATATGTTCTCTCTTTACATACTTGATGAGCATGTACAACTGTTAAATTTATGTAACTTTTAACATGCTAAATTGTTGAAACATGTATACAGAAATGGATGAAGGTTGATGTATTGACTTGTGGAATCTTGTCTTATAAAGCTGGTATTATTGATGTTTAAACTTATTTTATTTTAATATCTTAACATAAGGTGGAGTATTGAATCTGTGCTTTTCTTGTCTTTGTGATTGCAAATTAGAGATAGGATCATTAATGCTATGTTGATGAAAAATTAATAATCAATTATTGACAAAGAATGGCTAGAGTGTAATTACTTTTTGCTAAACTAGAGTTGAGCATCAGTACGAGATAAATGTATGAAATCTAATAAGAGATTCATACTAGCATATTTTGTGAGGTTGTTATGTTCTAATATCATCTTGTTAAAGAGTTTGTTTTAATATGATGGCTTATGCACTAGGTTTAACTAGATTAAGTAGTTGGAATCTTATTTGGATAATAAGAACATGATGAAGTGATTTATGGTGTTCCTTTTGGAAAAAATATGAAGGAGTGAGATGATATGATGATTTTTTTTGCAAAGAATGTTTTATCTTGTTGTGAATACAATCCATAGCCTGTAGTTGTGATTATGGTGTTGAATGTTTTAAAAATAAAGGAATTTGTTAATTCCATAATACTAATTGAATTGAAGGGTGTGAGATTTACGGTTGGAATCTTTTTGGACCTTATGACTTGTGTGATAGCCGAGGTTGCCTTGAGTAAAGCGACATGTTGAATGATCTTTTTGGTTTTTATCTGAATCTCGTGTTGTGGTCTTCGAGCATCCTTTGTTGGAATTGGCGGGATGATGTTATAAAAGAAAAATTGTTTCTTATTGAAAGAAAAAGTTGTACTATAAGTATTTGAGGTACAGATGATCTATCTTGTGTTTTCCAACCTCAATGCTATCTTTTTTTCCCTTGGTCTTTTGGCTACTGTGAATGATAGCAATTTTCTGTATGCTGGAATTTATTTCTTCTTACCTCTTCTTCTAAGAACATGGTAATTGTTGTGGGTTACGAAGACTTTTGTTGCGTGATGACAACTTAATAGTGGTAGTGTAGTGATGTTTTTGTGGGAGCCTTAAATATCACAATATTTAAGATATAATGGATGATATATTATTTTCATGGAATAATCCTTGGGAAGGGTATGTTTTAAATAGAATGTTTATCTTGGAGCCAAGCGATTTATTGATGTTAAGAAATGAGTGTTTGTTAATTGTGGTATAGTAGGGCGTTCACTGAGGTTTTCCTATCTTATATGGGAAGTTGGTTGTAAGAACTTGGAAGCTGAGTTTGGGCTTCACTTTGTGTTATGCTAGAATTTTTTTTTTAGAGACCCAGTGTCTCTGTGTTGGAATAGTGGATTAGAGTAGAATCCAAATAGTGTGATGATCGGGATAGCATTCTTGAGGTGCAGTAATTGAGTATGTGTGGGTGTGATATGAATCCCGAGTTGTTATCCTTAAGGGACTGAAGTGCGTTAGGAATTATTTGTCAAAATAATTCTGTTGGTCATGGTTTTGGCTAGAGTATGATTTGCGGGGCCAGTAGAGTCTATCTACAATGGTGTAGATGATGTACTCAATTGAGCTAATTGTTGAGGTGGCCAACTTGAGATAAATGAGTTGGTGTGTTGGGCAATGACTTGAAAATCCTTGGTTCAAGGAAGTTAAATTATTAAAAGAAATAGATTGGGAAATTATTGTTATCTCAAGTAGTGAGATGTTCTCTTGATTCTTGTTTATGCTGTGTGTTTATGCCAGAGACCATTTGCAAAATTGAATTGTGTTTATGTTGAGGCGTAGTCTTTTCCAGTTAGGAAAAGAAATTGATTGTTTTGGTCTGTCGAGTGATTTTCACTCTTAGCTTAGGTGGTGTGGTTTCTCCAATTGTCTACTTGGAGAGTGGAAGATGTTTTGTGGTAAATCCTTTGATTTGGATCGTGGTCCTTTGAAGGAAAACTAGTTGCTAGTGTGATGCTTGATAATCCTTTTCTCTTCTGTTATTGGGTTATATTTGTAAAATATATCGTTGTGCTTCTAATAGAATTATGTGAGTGGAATTTGTGATCAAATTCTTGAAATTGGGTATAATGTGTTATCCCGAGTATATTTAATAAGAGGAAAGTGTTTTAAGAAAGAGGATGGTTTTAGAAAGTGGTCTTAATAGTTATTGCGGGAATTTTTGCCAATGGCAGGACCTGTTGGCCGCTCTGTAACATCCCCATTTTGGCTTGTGTTTCAAATGTAATAAAATGAGGGTAAATTAAAACTTTTCCTTCATCCTTTTACTTTTGAAACTTTTCTGAAATTCTTGTAAAAGAATTTTGGAAAATTAAAAATCAAAGGCCTCATTTATCAAGTCAACAACCTCCTTGGTCAAATCTTTTGTCAAACCCTTGGAAATAATTTTCCCTGGTTCTAGGGTGGCTTGGTAACACCTCTGAATTATTTTATAATTTTTGGAAATTATTTGAAATATTTTAGAGGCAAGTCAAACCTTGGTCAAACCTTTGAAATCACATTCTGAATTTCTTGAGAAAATTTCAGTGCACAAAAATCTCTGAAAATTTTATGGAAGGTTAATCCTTAAGTCAGAAGCTCAGTTAAAATTTCATAAATTTTGGAGTTGATCGATACCTCAATTAAATCCCCAAAGTTCAGCCTTTTAAAATTCAAAACCTAAGCGGTTTGCACTGTTCCTCGGTGCGAGTCGGGCTCGGGCTCGAGTCACTTGACTCGACCGAGCCAACTAATCGCACCGGCGCGGTCGAGCGCGCGACGCGTCATCACCGTTAGATCTCCATCGGACGGCTCTCATTCGTAAGCATTCGGACAACTCCGGTTGCCCTCGATTCTCACCGTTGATTTCAATCGGCGGTCGGCGTTCGCCGATGCCGTTTCAACGTGATCGCGCGCTAGCCCTTGGATGCAAATCGGACGGCCGCCATCGCCGTCCTCCTCGTGCCGCCGCCGCCGCTCGCGCTCGCTCTGCGCCATGGCAGAGGCTCAGGCGTGAGCGTCGCCCACTCACCTCGACGCCAACGGCAGTGCATTAAATGCGCGCCGCCAGCCGCCCCGAAAGTCCATCGCCACCGCTCCGTCACTCGTGGCGACCGTGAGCGGCGTGGGCATCCGAGGCTTGCTGCCGTTGCTCCTGGCTTTCCCTCAGCTACTTAAGCTCCCATCTTCCTCCCCTGCCTTCCTTTACGCAACCGTGAGCTCTCCCTTGCACCCACTGCATTCGTGGAGCTCCCAAACGACCTGTTTTCTCTCGCCGCCATTGTTGCCCGCGGAGCTTCTCGGTGAAGGCGGTACCACAGTGGCTCTCCCTCTCTTTTTCTTGCTCCCTCAGCTCCCTACTTACTCCCTGAAGCTTAACCCTCAATTAATTTTGGGTTTATCGTCGCAGGGGAGGCTAATTTGAGTTCCCACCCGCCGGCGCGGCCTCTTCGTCTCTCGGTCGGTGAGTCCATCTCCTCAATTCTTTTCTCGGGAGCATCGGTGTGGCACGTGGGACCTATTTTGATGATGCGTCGCTCTCTAGTTGTCCAGACAGCTTCCTCGTTGCCGCCATTGTTGCCGCCGCGAGCTTTGTCGCCGAGCTACTCCGACCGCCTCGCACCCCGCGTCCGCCGTAGCCCTGGTAGTCCCTAGATGCTCGGCACCGCTGAATGGACCGAGCGCGAGCTCTTTGCTTGCTTATCGTCGTCGTCATCTTTGCCGTGACCGCCCTCTCCGTCGCGCCGCCGCTCGTCCACCACCGCGGTGTGAGTGGTGCGAGGGTGCGCAATGCTATTGCGCACCGTTGCTAGCATCCTCGCGCCTTTGTGCCTTTGGTCGCCGGCGATTGGCCGCGAAGCTTTCGGTCGCGTTGTCGGACGCGTCGGCGCCGCGCGCGGCGACGTGGCCCAACGGCGCCGCCCATCCTTAGATCTGCGGTCGAGATTTCGTGTGTTCTGTGCGGTGTGCTGTGTAGCGTTGATTGTGAGTCGTCCATCTCACGATCGACGGTCCACAGCCGCTGTTCCGCCGCACGCGCGCGTTTTCAAACGCGTCGGCGTGGTTCAATCGGATCGTTGGATCGAAGATCAACGGCGGGATTGCGAAGGCATTCGCTCGGTCCGAATGCCATCATCATTTGGACCGTTGGATCTTGATCCAACGGTGAGCCTCGATGAGCGCTGTGTGTGTGTCTGCATGCGCGCTGCGCGTGCGGCCGTCCGATCCAGATCGACGATCCCTATTCACCACGTCGTAATAGCCTTTATGAGTTTCCCGGAAGCTTTATTTGCAAACTGAAAAAGGTATTAAACTTCAAAAATACATAACTAATTCATTTTAAACCCAAATCGGTTGATTCAAATTTTGTTAGCTTTAGATTGAGTTGTACTTTAATTTAAAAATGAATAGGAGTTTAGTTCGGCTCCAGAAAACAGATTTTAAAATTTATTTAGAAATAGGTTCTACTTATTATTCTAAAATTGGCAATTAACTTGTAAATTGCACAACTAATTCTCTGAAAATCAAATTTTAGTGAAACCAATTTTGTTAGCTTCCCCTAATACAGTACTAAATGATAAAATTGGTTTTAGGCATGTTACTGTTTTTAACAAGATTTCACATGCAATTTAAATTGGTTCATTTTCATGACTTGAAAAATCATAGCTCGTTAAATATAACTCCAAATGACCTGACATTTTATATGGGTTATCACCACACCAGTGGGTAGCCACCCTAAAAATTTCAGCTCCAAAATATTTCTAGAAAATATTTTTGCTACAGTGTTATTTATGGCCAAAAATAGGTTTTTAGAGAATATCTTTTGCACCACAAATCCAAATTAGGTTTTTCCAGTTTCTATGTCTAGGTATATTAGTATTTTACCTGGTGTATAAATTTCGTCACATTTGGATAATTTTTGCTTGCTCTTTCGTTTAAGTGTTGCTCGTCTTATTGGTTGTTTTCGCTCTTTCGCTTAGGATTCGATATTTGCGGTAACCCCGAGAACGACCCTCCGCAACAAATTGAGCAACAAAGAAGCAAGCGTTTGATCATTTTCCATTGATCCCATTACTTTTAAAGTCTAATATTTTGTTTAACTTCTATGTATGCATTGCTATTTTGTTGTTAAATTGATTAGTTAGACCTCTAGTTGCATAATCTGTAGGCAAATGGTTATCCTCTACTACCTGAGCCTAGGTTATTTGCTGTGGTTAGAGTTCGATGGATGAACTCTTATCACTTAGTAGATTACGAATGAATATTGCTTAGCCATGCCTAGTTATCGGTAGTATTGGGCGATCATCGACTTAGTCGGTGGTCTTGATCACACAACTACTTATACTACTCCATTATGTCCAACCCTTGTGTTTATTGATTTACAAATCAAAAAAAAAACTGAAAACAAAACTATATCTTGACTTGGGCACGATGGTATGTTGATGTGATCTGTTGGGTGTGTGGAATGGTGCCTAAGTCCCCAAGGACCGAGTTACTTGTGTCACTAAGCCAAGCGCTTATTGCGTGCTAACCACACGAGGGGGATATGGAACCTCTCTTGACTAAGTACTTTGGGAGGTGTTAATTATGAGCTGGTTGGTGGGTGTGTTCTTGTGTGTGGTGTTTGGAGGGGAGCATTAGCAGACCGGTTAGGTTGTCTAATGTGTCCTTCTCCCGTGGGTTGCGGCTCTTAATTAGCATCGTCCATTGGAAAGCGTCTTGTTAGACTTAGCCATGCCTGCATACCAAAGGAAGTGTGCTAACCGTGGCTGGTGGAAAGGCGGTCTATCGTGTGGGTACATTGGTACACCCCTGCAGGGTTAAAACTATTCGAATAGCCTCGTCCTAGGTTATGGACATGCTTGGTAAGGTCGTGCAAGAACTAGACTACAACCTTTTAAAAACTTAAACTTGACATGGGTGGTATGAAGGGGTACTTCATGCTATTGTTGTGGTGACTATGGGTTAGTCACTTCTAGGTTGGTTTTGTCATCTATCTATTGTTATAATTGTCTCTCTTTATTTGAACCATAAAAGTTAATTGCAAACTTGCTTTGAATCTATTAACTTATTGCAAATGGAAACTTGCTTTATGCTAAAAATAAGTCCAGAGCCTCATCCACTTAAATAAAGCTTGCATGTAGTTAATTATAGTTCTGTTATCTCACACGTCAGTCTTGCGAGTACAAAAATAAGTTTTGTACTCATCTGCTTTGCTTAATATTAATTGTTGCAGAGGAAGAAGGTGAGCCCCAAGGGCCTCACTTTTGTGAGTCGTGTTGCGCGCTGTTTGGGACGATTAGCTTGGCGGTCGGTTGGTTGCCTTGTGGGTAAAGGCACACCGATTGGCTTTTGTTTATCGCCATCTTATGGTCATTTGCTTCACTGTGTATTTACTTATTTGTATGACTTTTGGCCAGTCGGCCTCTCTTTGTAATAACTCTCTTTATATTATCTATGTCTTTCAGTTGTTGCTTTGCTTCGGCTCTATGTGTATGAATGGAATTGATGCATGATTTTGTAACGGGTGTGTATACTGCAATTCTGGGAAGTATACATATCTCGAGGCTTGGTTTATTTGATTTGTACTGTTAGGACCAAGTGGATGGTTAAACAAAGAAGCCGAATAAACCGGGTCCTCACAAAGTTGGTATCAGAGCCATTCCGACCGTAGTAACCCAAGCTTGATCGTCTTTAGGATATTTTGAAAACCTTAATTTCAAAGTATCAAATGATTTATGAAAGCTTAAGTAAGTTCTCAGATTTTATTCCTTACCTATCTTAGCTTTCTATCTCATCTTACTCTAATTTGAGTTTTAAAAGTTGTTCTCCTTTCCTTCTCTCAAAAGATAGTTGTATCGATTAATTGGGTTTTGGGAACCAATGAGTTTGGCAAATTGAAGTGTTAGCTGTTCTCTACAAGGTTTTGAAGATTCCGAAGTTGAAGATTTCGGCTTAGGAGCTTGGATGCAAAATCTGGACAGCGATCGTTCAATTTCCGGACAGCAGGCTCAAAGGTTCTAAATAGGGTAGAAAACGAGAGGTTAATCAACTAAAACTTGTGGGAATAAAAGGGTAAGATGTGATACTAGTTAGCTAAGTATCTAACGTATGTTTATCACTTTAACCTTGCTCATGAGTACTGTTAAACTTGTTGTAGTGCGCTGAAATTTTTATCTTCTCACACTATTACTCGTTCATTCAATACGGGTTAATGGCATGGAGAAGTTGAGCTTGGTTTGGAGTTTCCTCGCTGTTTTGGAGCTGCTTTGGAAACATTTAAAGTGTGTTTACTTGCTGTTTTGGCTTTCGGTTAGGGTGATATCTCCTTCCCCTAATCGTTAGCTTTTCGCTTTCATCAACTTCTAGTATTAGTGCTTTGGTTTCTAACCTAAAATTCTTGAACCAAGATGGCTGGAGGTACTCGTAGCGGCCGTGGTCAGCAGCCTAGTTTGGATGAGGAGCTTCCGCCTCCTCCGACCATGGCTGAGGTCCTTCTTGGATCAGCGCAACCGTTCGGAGGCGGGAGGGTCCTGCTGGATGTTATTGCGCGCAACACCTCCGCCCTTGCCGGTGCCTCGAGATCCAGGCGGCGGGTGGACATCGCCTCGTGGGGTTTGGCTGAGTTTCTTCGCACTCAACCCCCCACGTTCTCCAGATCTGAGGACCCTTTGGACGCAGATGACTGGCTGCGTCAAGTTGAGCGTAAGCTCGACGTTGCTCAGTGCCTGGACCAGGACAGAGCACTCTTTGCCTCCCATCAGCTTCAGGGGGCAGCGCTCTCCTGGTGGGAGAACTTCTTGGCCATGCAGCCCGCCGGCCACACCGTCTCTTGGGATGAGTTCCGGACGGCGTTCCGTCGAGCTCACATCCCCGCCGGCTTGATGAAGCTGAAGAAGAAGGAATTTCTCGCGCTCAAGCAAGGGCGTAAGTCAGTGATGGAGTATCTGTACGAGTTCAATCACTTGGCTCGTTATGCTCCATCTGAGGTGGCCACTGATGAGGCCAAGCAGGAGAAGTTCATGGAGGGTTTGTCTGAGGAGCTGCAAGACAGGCTCTCCATTGTGGACTTTGCTGACTTTCAGACCTTGGTGGACAAGGCCATTGTTGCTGAGCACAAGGCGAAGGCGCTGGGCGAGTCCCGCAAGCGCAAGTGGGAGGCCCGGCGATGCGCACAGCCGGCCTCTCCGTCCTCGTGTCGGGCCTACTCGAGGGCCCGTTCGCGGCTTCACTACCACCGAGGCCGCGCGGCACCAGCTCCTCGCCCTCCGCAGCCGTGCGATCACGTGCGCTGCGAACCAGCAGGTGGCCCCCGCAATCCATTGCCGGGTCACTTGCTTTTCATGCAACCAGAAGGGGCATTATGCCAATAGTTGCCCTAACAGGACTGGAGCGGCCCCTCGTCCTAATGGAGGACGCGGGCAGGGAGGTGGTTCTCCCCAGGATCAGAAGGTTGTCCCCGCTACCCAAGGCGTGGGTAGTGGCCGCGTCAACCTCATCTCCGCGGAGGAGGCACGGGAGGCACCCGACGTCGTGTTGGGTACCCTTTCGGTTAACTCTTTCCTGCTACAGTTTTGTTTGATTCAGGCGCATCTCATTCGTTTGTTTCAGTCTTTTCTTTCTTTGTGGGAGGTCTTCTTTTACTCCATTGTTGGTCCCGCTGCTCATTCGCTCTCCGGTTCGGAGTTGAGAGTGAGTCCGAGTGTAGGGATGTCCTGTTGAGATAGAAGGGTAGGATTCTTGGCAAACCTTATCCTCCTTGATCGGCGAGCTTAGATGTAATCCTAGGCATGGATTGGTTGTCTCGGCACATGGGACAAATTGATTGCGCTAGGAGACTCATCTACCTCACTAGTCCTTCCGCGGCGGGTTCGCTTTTGCGAAGGCTGCAGGCCCGCATCTCTTCGCGCTCGAGCGAAGCCACTCTAGATATTAGTGAAGTCGGTGGTATGTGACTTTGTTGATGTCTTCCCGGCGACCTTCCGTGGATGCCACCATTCGAGACCTCGAGTTCGTCATTGAGTTGGTTCCTGCACGCCCGATTTGAAGAGGCCTTACGGATGGACCCAATTGAGTTGGTGGAGTTGAAGAAGCGGTGGGTGAGCTTCAAGAGAAGGGTTTCATCCGCCCTAGCTCATCTCCTTGGGGATGCTCAGCAATATTTGTCGAAAAGGACAAGGCGCTGCGCATGTGCGTTGATTACCGTCCACTTAATGAAGTAACGGTGAAGAA
Source organism: Ampelocalamus luodianensis (assembly GCA_036346255.1). NCBI lineage: Eukaryota > Viridiplantae > Streptophyta > Magnoliopsida > Poales > Poaceae > Ampelocalamus > Ampelocalamus luodianensis. The sequence goes on from CM070628.1 coordinate 56,381,008, forward strand.
CAAGTACCCTTTGCCCGTATCGATGACCTCTTCGATCAATTAAGCTGGAGCTCGAGTCTTCTCCAAGATTGATTTGAGAGTGGGATATCATCGGTTCGGATTCGACGGAGGATATTCCAAAGGCGGCTTTTTCTACTCGTTATGGCTTGTACGAGTATACCGTCATGTCGTTCGACAACCAATGCCCGGCCTTGTTCATGAACCTCGTGAATTCGGTGTTCATGGAGTATTTGGATAGGTTCGTTGTGGTCTTCATCGATGATATCCTTATCTACTCCAAGAGCGATGAGGAACACGCCGAGCATCCGAGGCTTGTGTTGGGCAAGCCGTGAGCACCGGTTTGTATGCGAAGTTCGATGAAGTCGCGATTCGGTTGAAGGAAGTAGCCTTCTTAGGCCATATTCTTTCGGCGGAGGCGTAGTGTGGATCCTAGCAAGATCAGCGACGTGCTTTCTGAGTCACCCACCGATCACGAAGTTCGGAGTTTTCTTGGCTTAGCGGGATACTATCGTCGCTTATCGAGAACTTCTCCAAGATAGCGGAAGCGATGTGAGTTGCTCAAGAAGGACAAGAAGTTCTCGTGGTCGCTGATTGCGAGAAAGTTTCCAAGAACTTAGAAGCGATTGACCACCGCTCCGTTCTTGTTCTCCCGATGTCCGTCGGCTTTGATATCTTTTGCGGCGCTTCTCGTCGAGGCCTCGGTTGTGTCCTTATGCAAGAAGGCAAGGTAGTGGCCTATGCATCAAGGCAATTGAGACCTCATGAACTCAACTATCCTACCCATGACTTGGAGTTAGCGCGTGATTCATGCACTTAAGATCTGGCGACATTACCTAATCGTGTCGTTGTGAAGTGTATTCGGATTACAAAAGCTTGAAGTATTTGTTCACCCAACTGACCGAACCTCGGCAAAGGAGATGGTTGGAGTTGATCAAGGACTATGACATGGGTATTCACTACCATCCGGGCAAGGCGAATGTCGTTGCGGATGCGCTTAGTCATAAGCGCATTGCCATGCATTGTTGCTTGGGCGTCGACCCCTCTTCTAGAGGAGTTCGTCTCAACTTGGGTTTGGTTGAGCATGGTTCCTCGCTGCCTTGGTTGTACTGACCAACCTTGGTGGATCGGATCAGTGCGCTCGTGATCGGATGTTGGAGTAAACCGCATCAAGGAAAATGTCAAGAATGGAACAACTAAGTGCTTCTCCGTAGATGAGCTTGGTGTCGTGAGGTTCGCAACGCTGGTCGTTCCAAAGGACATGGAGTTGCGGGATTTGATCCTCCGCGAAGCCCATGATTCCCGTTATCCATTCATCCGGGGCCACGAAGATGTATCATGATCTCCGAGCGAGATTTTGGTGGACCGAATGAAGAGGAGGTCGCAAGGTTCGTTGGCGAGTGCGACGGCGTGCGTCGTCGTGTCAAGGTGAGCATCGCGTCGGCAGATCGCCACTTCTTACCAATTCAGTGGAAGTGGGATTCGGTCGGGATGGACTTTATCATTGGTCTACCCGGTCTCCAAAGAAGAATGATGCCATCCGGTCGTCATCGATCGATTAACTAAGGTGGCTCATTTTCTTCTGTCAAGACCGACCTTGAGTAGGTCTTCGGCGGATCTCTACATAGCCCGCATCGTGAGTTTGCATGGTGTGCGAAGACGATTGTGTCGGATCGTGGTTCACATTCACTTCGCGATTTTGGCATAGCTGCAAGAGGCTATGGAACTCGCCTTTCTTTCAGCTCGACTTTTCACCCCCAAAGCGATGGTCGGACCGAAAGGGTCAACCAAGTTTTGGAGGACATCTTTGCGAGCTTGTGTCCTTTCCTATGGGAAGCATTGGGAGAAGTGCTTGCCATTCGCCGAGTTTTCTTATAACAACGACTTCCAAGCGGTCTCGGCATGGCACCATTTGAGGCCTTATACGGGAGAAAGTGTAGAACCCGTTGAACTGGTGCGAGACCGGTGAAAGACCTTTCTTTGGCCGGACTCGATTAATGAGGCCGAGGTCAAGTCCACTCATTCGTGATCGCTACGCACGCTCAATCCGGGCAAAAGAGCTATGCGGATCGCCGTCGTCGTGAGTTGAGCTTTGAGCCCAATGACTTCGTTTATCTCAAGGTTTCTCCTCTGAAGGGTCACCAGCGTTTTGGTGTCAAGGGCAAGTTGGCTCCTCGATATGTCGGTCCATACCGTGTTATCGAGAAGAAGGAGCTGTTGCCTACAAGTTGGAGTTGCTCGCTGCACTTGCGGGGGTACATGATGTGTTCCATGTGTCCCAGCTAAAGAAGTGCCTCCGGGTTCCAACGGAGGAAGCTCCGTTGGAAACTCTTGATGTTCAGGAAGATTTGACCTATCGCGAGCGCCCTATTCGCATACTCGAGGAGGCCGAGCGAAGAACAAGGAACAAGACCATCAAGTTCCTTAAAGTTCAGTGGTCAAACCATTCCGAGGACGAGGCTACTTGGGAGCGGGAAGATCGTCTCCGTGCAGACTACCCCTCTTTCTTTTCCGAGTGAACCAAATCTCGGGACGAGATTTTTGTAAGGGGGGGAGGTTTGTAACATCCCCATTTTGGCTTGTGTTTCAAATGTAATAAAATGAGGGTAAATTAAAACTTTTCCTTCATCCATTTACTTTTGAAACTTTTCTGAAATTCTTGTAAAAGAATTTTGGAAAATTAAAAATCAAAGGCCTCATTTATCAAGTCAACAACCTCCTTGGTAAAATCTTTTGTCAAACCCTTGGAAATAATTTTCCCTGGTTCTAGGGTGGCTTGGTAACACCTCTGAATTATTTCATAATTTTTGGAAATTATTTGAAATATTTAGAGGCAAGTCAAACCTTGGTCAAACCTCTGAAATCACCTTCTGGAATTTCTTGAGAAAATTTCAGTGCACAAAAATCTCTGAAAATTTTATGGAAGGTTAATCCTTAAGTCAGGAAGCTCCAGTTAAAATTTCATAAATTTTGGAGTTGATCTGATACCTCAATTAAATCCCCAAAGTTCAGCCTTTAAAATTCAAAACCTAACTAGTTTGCACTGTTCCTCGGGTGCGAGTCAGGCTCGGGCTCGAGTCACTTGACTCGACCGAGCCAACTAACTGCACCCGGCGCGGTCGAGCGAGCGCACGCGTCATCAGCCGTTAGATCTCCATCGGACGGCTCTCATTCGTGTAAGCATTCGGACAACTCCGGTTGCCCCTCGATTCTCGGCCGTTGGATTTCAATCGGGCGGTCGGCGTTCGCCGATGCCGTTTCAACGTGATCGCGCTAGCCCTTGGATGCAATCGGACGGCGGCCATCGTCGTCCTCCTCGTGCCGCTTCGCCGCGCCGCCGCGCTCGCTCTGCGCCATGGCAGAGAGGCTCGTGGGCAGTAGCGTCGCGTCCACTCACCCTCGACGCCAACGGGCAGGTGCATTAAATGCGCGTCAGCAGGCCGCCCCCGAAAGTCCACTGCTCACCTGCTCCCGTCACTCGTGGCGACCGTGAGCGGCGTGGGCATCCGAGGCTTGCTGCCGTTGCTCCTGGCTTTCCCTCAGCTACTTAAGCTCCCATCTTCCTCCCCTGCCTTCCTTTACGCAACCGTGAGCTCTCCCTTGCACCCACTGCATTCGTGGAGCTCCCAAACGACCTGTTTTCTCTCGCCGCCATTGTTGCCCGCGGAGCTTCTCGGTGAAGGCGGTACCACAGTGGCTCTCCCTCTCTTTTTCTTGCTCCTCAGCTCCCTACTTACTCCTGAAGCTTAACCCTCAATTAATTTTGGGTTTATCGTCGAGGAGGCTAATTCGAGTTCCCAATTCGGCGCGGCGCCTCTTCGTCTCGGTCTGCGGTGAGTCCATCTCCCTCAATTCTTTTCTCTGGGAGCATCGGTGTAGCACGTGGGACCTATTTTGATGATGCGGTCGCTCTCTAGTTGTCCAGATGGCTTCCCTCGTTGCCGCCATTGTTGCCGTCGCGCGAGCTTTGTCGCGGAGCTACTCCGACCGCCTCGCACTTCCGCGTCCGTCGGGTTGCCCCTGGTAGTCCCTAGATGCTCGGGCACCGCTGAATGGACCGATGCGGGCTCTTTTGCTGCTTATCGTCGCCGTCATCTTTGCGTGGCCGCCTCTCCGTCGCGTCGCGCTCACGGTCCACCACCGCCGGTGTGAGTGGTGCGAGAGGTGCGCAATGCTGTGCGCACCCGTTGTTAGCATCCTCTCGCGCCGCTGTGCCTTTGGTCGCCGGCGATTGGCCGGCGAAGCTCTCGGTCGCGTTGTCGGACGCGTCAGCGCAGTGCGCGACGTGGCCCAACGTGCGCCGTCCATCCTTAGATCTGCGGTCGAGATTTCGTGTGTTCTGTGCGGTGTGCTGTGTAGCGTTGATTGTGAGCCGTCCATCTCACGATCGACGGTCCACGCCGCTGCTCCGCGCGCGCGGTTTTCAAACGCGTCGGCGTGGTTCAATCTGGATCGTTGGATCGAAGATCAACGGCTGGGATTGCGAAGGCATTCGTTCGGTCCGAATGCCATCATCATTTGGACCGTTGGATCTTGATCCAACGGTGAGCCTCGGTGAGCGCTGTGTGTGTGCTGTGCGCGCCGTGCGCGTGGGCGTCGATCCGGATCGGCGATCCCTATTCACCACGTCGTAATAGCCTTTATGAGTTTCGGAAGCTTTATTTGCAAAGCGAAAAGGTATTAGACTTCAAAATACATAACTAATTCATTTTAAACCCAAATCGGTTGATTCAAATTTTGTTAGCTTTAGATTGAGTTGTACTTTAATTTAAAAATGAATAGGAGTTTAGTTCGGCTCCAGAAAACAGATTTTAAAATTTATTTAGAAATAGGTTCTACTTATTATTCTAAAATTGGCAATTAACTTGTAAATTGCACAACTAATTCTCTGAAAATCAAATTTTAGTGAAAACAATTTTGTTAGCTTCCCTAATACATTACTAAATGATAAAATTGGTTTTAGGCATGTTACTTATTTTTAACAAGATTTCACATGCAATTTAAATTGGTTCATTTTCATGACTTGAAAAATCATAGCTCGTTAAATATAACTCCAAATGACCTGAAATTTTATATGGGTTATCACTACACCAGTGGGTAGCCACCTAAAAATTTCAGCTCCAAAATATTTCTAGAAAATATTTTTGCTACAGTGTTAATTATGGTAGAAAATAGGTTTTAGAGAATATCTTTTGCACCACAAATCCAAATTAGGTTTTCCAGTTTCTATGTCTAGGTATATTAGTATTTTATCTGGTGTATAAATTTCGTCACATTTGGATAATTTTTGCTTGCTCTTTCGTTTAAGTGTTGCTCGTCTTATTGGTTGTTTTCGCTCTTTCGCTTAGGATTCGATATTTGCGGTAACCCCGAGAACGACCCTCCGCAACAAATTGAGCAACAGCAAGCAGTTTGATCATTTCCCATTGATCCCATTACTTTTAAAGTCTAATATTTTGTTTAACTTCTATGTATGCATTCCTATTTTGTTGTTAAATTGATTAGTTAGACCTCTAGTTGCATAATCTGTAGGCAAATGGTTATCCTCTACTACCTGAGCCTAGGTTATTTGCTGTGGTTAGAGTTCGATGGATGAACTCTTATCACTTAGTAGATTACGAATGAATATTGCTTAGCCATGCCTAGTTATCGGTAGTATTGGGCGATCATCGACTTAGTCGGTGGTCTTGATCACACAACTACTTATACTACTCCATTATGTCCAACCCTTGTGTTTATTGATTTACAAATCAAAAAAAAAAACTGAAAACAAAACTATATCTTGACTTGGGCACGATGGTATGTTGATGTGATCTGTTGGGTGTGTGGAATGGTGCCTAAGTCCCCAAGGACCGAGTTACTTGTGTCACTAAGCCAAGCGCTTGTGCGTGCTAACCACACGAGGGGATATGGAACCTCTCTTGACTAAGTACTTTGGGAGGTGTTAATTATGAGCTGGTTGGTGGGTGTGTTCTTGTGTGTGGTGTTTGGAGGAGCATTAGCGGACGGTTAGGTGTCTAATGTGGCCTTCTCCGTGGGTTGCGGCTCTTAATTAGCATCGTCCATTGGAAAGCGTCTTGTTAGACTTAGCCATGCCCGCATACCAAAGGAAGTGTGCTAACCGTGGTGGTGGAAAGGCGGTCTATCGTGTGGGTACATTGGTACACCCTGCAGGTTAAAACTATTCGAATAGCCTCGTCCTAGGTTATGGACATGCTTGGTAAGGTCGTGCAAGAACTAGACTACAACCTTTTAAAACTTAAACTTGACATGGGTGGTATGAAGGGTACTTCATGCTATTGTTGTGGTGACTATGGGTTAGTCACTTCTAGGTTGGTTTTGTCATCTATCTATTGTTATAATTGTCTCTCTTTATTTGAACCATAAAAGTTAATTGCAAACTTGCTTTGAATCTATTAACTTATTGCAAATGGAAACTTGCTTTATGCTAAAAATAAGTCGAGCCTCATCCACTTAAATAAAGCTTGCATGTAGTTAATTATAGTTCTGTTATCTCACACGTCGGTCTTGCAGTACAAAAACAAGTTTTGTACTCATCCGCTTGCTTAATATTAATTGTTGCAGAGGAAGAAGGTGAGCCCCAAGGGCCTCACTTTTGTGAGTGTGTTGCTTGTGTTTGGGACGATTAGCTTGGCGGTCCGGTTGGTTGCCTTGTGGGTAAAGGCACACCGATTGGCTTTTGTTTATCGCCATCTTATGGCCATTTTGCTTCATTGTGTATTTACTTATTTGTATGACTTTTGGCAGTCGGCCTCTCTTTTGTAATAACTCTCTTTATATTATCTATGTCTTTCGATTGTTGCTTTTGCTTGGCTCTATGTGTATGAATGGAATTGATGCATGATTTTGTAACAGGTGTGTATATCGCAATTGCAGGAAGTATACATATCTCGAGGCTTAGTTTATTTGATTTGTACTGTTAGGACCAAGTGGATGGTTAAGCAGTACAAGCCGAATAAACCGGGTCCTCACACGCTCGAGTGACCAAAGAGTTATGCGGATGTTCAGCTTAGACCAACGTGAATTGTGAACTCTGGAATCGGCCGTGAGGAAGAGGGCCATCAAGTATGTGAAGGCCCTCGGGACGAATCATCCAGTGGGAGACGATGTGGAACCTTGAAGACCGGATGCATAAGAAGAGCCCGAGCTCTTCGAGGCGAAAGAGTACCGTAGTTATGGTTTCCTTGGGATGCTCTATCCTTTGGTTTTTATTTCCTTGATTGTTCTTTTGTCTCGTTCGTTGAGGAGTTAAATTGAGGACGAATCCTTTTAGGTGGGGAGAATGTAATACCCCAAATTTGCTTAAGTTGGAAGAAGCAGAGTCGGGAGAAGATGTAATACTCCTGAGTAATATTAGAGAGAGAATAATTATATTTAGAGAGAGGGACCAATTAGAATAGTGATTCATCAGAAGTTTGGAGGAGTTTTCTGCAAACAGCAGACAACCTGGGCCTGGGCTAGAGGCCCATGGAGCCTTTTGGTGGCCGGTCATAGGGGGGGCGCCACTCTACCCCTTCTTAACCCTAGCCGCCCCCTCCTCTCCCCTCCAAGCCTCCACCCCCTTACGCCTCCACCCCATCCACCTCCTGTCCAGCACCTCCCCTTGCTGTCCATCCCCCTCCATGAATGATTTCCCCTCCATTGATGCCGGTCGAAGGAAGGAGGAAGAAGCCCTGGTGCTGCTGGCCATGGTGGAAGAGGAGAAGAAGAAGAAGAGGAAGGGTCCTCGTGGATTTGATCTGCGTCTTCCTGGGCTCTACAAGGGTAACGAGATGCCTTCCCCGCTGTTTGATCCATAGTAGATGCGAAACCGATTAGATTTGTTGGATAAAAGTTTGGCTGCAGAAGATTCGATTCTGTCCAGTACCTTGCGTGGGTAATTTCGTGTATTTAGAGGCTGAATTTTAAGATTCCATCTCCTAGAGTTATGTGGGATCTGTCGTTATCTTTCAGTAGCCACGAAGATCACTCAATTCCGAGGTCTGAGTCAAAAGTTATGGTCGATTTAGTATCTGCTGCCAGAAATCTGACAAGAATAATCTGTCTGGGTATTTCCTAAAATGTGAAAGGGAAATTGGTAGAATCTGAAAGTTCACACAACTAGGTTATTGTAGATAATTCGATAACCTTTTCCGATTGATAAAGAACGATCAATTCGGAGTTACCTATCAAAAGTTATGGTCATCTTAGTTTTGCTGTTCGAACGTGTAGGCAGGTTCTGTACTGAACGTTCAAACAATGGTTAGCCTATTATTTTGGCCGAATTGGATTATCGTGTCAACTAGAGTATTGTAGATTAGTCAGTTAAGAATCTACAGAAATTGGGTTTACCTCTTTTCGACTTCCAGTTCATGAGTTATGTCAATTACCGTGCTGCTGTCCAAAAATGGTATTTGGCAGGAACGTTGTTTTCAGTTTCAGCTTTGTAATCTCGTCTTGAGTCATCAGGGAAGCGGTGTAGAACGCCGATTAGTAGCGCTGGGTTTATTATGTCCTTATTGAAATTATTTTACTTGTTTAGGAGGTGAGGCCTCAGGTTTAGGAGTAACACCTTTGCCGGCTAACGTGTCGCATCGTGGAAGGCAAGTACATTGCTAACCCTAATGCTTGTGATGGATGAATGCTTGTATGATCATGCGAGTAAATGTAGCAGTTGTGCTACGGTTTAACTCGTTATTCTTACTACTTGCAATATACATGTTTTCATAACTTGAAGTTATATGCCATGGTTGCATGTTTTATGGATGAGGTCGTGGTAGCAAATTAATATTCATTTTGCCATGCGTTGGAAGAGTTGTTGGTAGTCATGTGGTAATTTGCTTAATGAGCCAAATGCGAATATGAAAATAAACTCAAGGTGGACATATTGATAATTCCTTGTGGTTATATTCATGATGATCATGTTGTGGTCTATGTGGTAGAGTTCCCTTTAGATCGATTGATTTTGATCTTGGTGAATCGGGTGTGGGTTATGTGGTAATGGTCTTATGACACAATGGTATTGTGCTTAATGAGACACATGTGGATTATGAGAAAATATTCATGATGAGTATGTTGTTGACCTTCGTGGTTAAATTCTTGTGGTTTATGATTATCATATCATTCATGACATATCATGACATTTGCATTGTGGATGTCGCCGCTTATAGCCGCGACCGTACCAGTACAACATCGTGCATTGCCGTAGCACGATGCATACTTTTACCTTGTTGGGTAAAGGTGCAGTGGAGCATAGCATACATATGTATTACATTGTGGAAAGATCATTTGCATACTTATGCAAGATATTGTGGTGAAGTTATATTACAAACAACTGCAACTTTATAGTTGTAATGTGGAATTGGCTCATGAGAGTCACTTGTGGTGTGAGGAAAGTGGCTATGGTCGTGGTTTGGGGTTCATCCCTTGTGGTATGGTAGTGGTTGTGATTGTGGCATGAGATTCTACTCTCTTGTGGTAATTGTTGATAGCAGTTGTGGATGCGAGAAATAGTAAAGTTATGAGGTAAAACATGTTAATACTTTATTGTCATTGGTAGTGGTAGTGGTGAATAATATGAAGATTGATCAAGATTCAATTGTTAATATTTTTCTATCATTGGTAGTAAATATGGTTGAGGCTATAATTGTGATCATTATGGGAATTGGATATTGATGCTTAATATCTTTGTAGTTAAATTAGCTTGTAAATGAATGTGGATTCACATTATGGTTGTGGACATATGGATACTTTAATGATGTTGTATTTTTGTTTGTAGTCTGAATAGCCTGTTAAACAGTTTGTTTGCTGAGATTTTTATCTCACCCTTGTTTCCCCCCCCCTACAGGTGATTGTTGAGCATTCATGGGATGGGTAAAGCGGCACCACAATAATGCACTTGGTTCATCAACTCATGTTGTAATAAAGTCGATGTTGTAATAAAGTTTTTGCTACCAAGCTATTGGAGGAGTAGTAGAACAAGAATTGGTTTTGACCTGTACCTCCTGGAGGAAATTTGATTTCCAATGGAATGTATGGCGTTGAATACAAACTGAATAGTGGTACGACTAAGTAGAACCTATGGTATAGTGAAATTCCAGAACTTTAGTTTATGTCGAAATGTTAGGGATTATCGAAGGTATGAAAACCTTGATCAATTGTATAGAGTAACGCAATTGGAAAGTATTGCGAAATTGGGTGGGTGATTTCTGATGATGTCAATGAGTATGTTAGAATTGTGGGCATGTTCGAGATTTAATCTGATGATTTCTCTATCTGTTATAAGAGAATTTCGTTGTAGAGGTCTTGGAGGTTAAATTTGGGCTTTGCATTTTTATGCTAGACCTTTGGTCTCCCAATGATGGTGTGTAGAGATAATAGATTAATGGCGTTTCTAGAGCAGTGGAATGATCTTTGATAGAACTCTTCTGATGTAGTACATGAGCGTGTGTACTGAGGATTCTGAGATGTTATTCTTGAGAATTGGAGGTGATGGGATTGCGTGGGTTTTTGAGGTGCTTTGGTGCTTTCTATCAAATTAATTTTGTCAGTTGAAAGAGTTGTCTAGAGTGTTCAGTGGAATCAATATAGTCTCTCCACAAAGGTGTGGATGATGTATTTCGGTTTAAGCATAATTTGAGGATGTTAAATTAAGAGGTTTGAGCCCGTGTGGTATGCGATGAATTCGAATTCCAAGGTTTGAGATAGACTTTATTCCTAAAAGAGAAGCTGAGAAAAATGATGTTTTCTTGGATAGTGAAGTGTTTCCTTGATTCTCGTTTGAGCTTTGTGTTGTTGTCTGATGTCTTCTGAAATTTGAGTTGGCGCTGTGTTGGCATGTGTGTTTTTTTTTCCAAATCAGACGGAATAAAAGGAAAATTTGACTTAAGCATTCGAGTGTTTTCTCATTTGGCTTTCGTGGTGTTCATTCATAAATAGCCTAATTAGAATGTGGAATAGCTTTCGTGATGATTTGTCAATCTTGGATTTTGGCCCTCTGGACGAATCAGTCCAAGTGGGAGACGATGTGGAACCTTGAAGACCGGATGCATAAGAAGAGCCCGAGCTCTTCGAGGCGAAAGAGTACCCGTAGTTATGGTTTCCTTGGGATGCTCTATCCTTTGGTTTTTATTTCCTTGATTGTTCTTTTGTCTCGTTCGTTGAGGAGTTAAATTCGAGGACGAATCCTTTTTAGGTGGGGAGAATGTAATACCCCAAATTTGCTTAAGTTGGAAGAACAGAATTCGGGGAGAAGATGTAATACTCCTGAGTAATATTAGAGAGAGAATAATTATATTTAGAGAGAGGGACCAATTAGAATAGTGATTCATCGAAGTTTGAGGAGTTTTCTGCAAGCACAGACAACCTGGGCTCAGGCTAGAGGCCCATGGAGCCTTTTGGTGGCCGGTCATAGGGGGGGCGCCACTCTACCCCTTCTTAACCCTAGCCGCCCCCTCCTCTCCCCTCCAAGCCTCCACCCCCTTACGCCTCCACCCCATCCACCTCCTGTCCAGCACCTCCCCTTGCTGTCCATCCCCCTCCATGAATGATTTCCCCTCCATTGATGCCGGTCGAAGGAAGGAGGAAGAAGCCCTGGTGCTGCTGGCCATGGTGGAAGAGGAGAAGAAGAAGAAGAGGAAGGGTCCTCGTGGATTTGATCTGCGTCTTCCTGGGCTCTACAAGGGTAACGAGATGCCTTCCCCGCTGTTTGATCCATAGTAGATGCGAAACCGATTAGATTTGTTGGATAAAAGTTTGGCTGCAGAAGATTCGATTCTGTCCAGTACCTTGCGTGGGTAATTTCGTGTATTTAGAGGCTGAATTTTAAGATTCCATCTCCTAGAGTTATGTGGGATCTGTCGTTATCTTTCAGTAGCCACGAAGATCACTCAATTCCGAGGTCTGAGTCAAAAGTTATGGTCGATTTAGTATCTGCTGCCAGAAATCTGACAAGAATAATCTGTCTGGGTATTTCCTAAAATGTGAAAGGGAAATTGGTAGAATCTGAAAGTTCACACAACTAGGTTATTGTAGATAATTCGATAACCTTTTCAGATTGATAAAGAACGATCAATTCGGAGTTACCTATCAAAAGTTATGGTCATCTTAGTTTTGCTGTTCGAACGTGTAGGCAGGTTCTGTACTGAACGTTCAAACAATGGTTAGCCTATTATTTTGGCCGAATTGGATTATCGTGTCAACTAGAGTATTGTAGATTAGTCAGTTAAGAATCTACAGAAATTGGGTTTACCTCTTTTCGACTTCCAGTTCATGAGTTATGTCAATTACCGTGCTGCTGTCCAAAAATGGTATTTGGCAGGAAACGTTGTTTTTCAGTTTCAGCTTTGTAATCTCGTCTTGAGTCATCAGGGAAGCGGTGTAGAACGCCGATTAGTAGCGCTGGGTTTATTATGTCCTTATTGAAATTATTTTACTTGTTTAGGAGGTGAGGCCTCAGGTTTAGGAGTAACACCTTTGCCGGCTAACGCGTCGCATCGTGGAAGGCAAGTACATTGCTAACCCTAATGCTTGTGATGGATGAATGCTTGTATGATCATGCGAGTAAATGTAGCGGTTGTGCTACGGTTTAACTCGTTATTCTTACTACTTGCAATATACATGTTTTTCATAACTTGAAGTTATATGCCATGGTTGCATGTTTTATGGATGAGGTCGTGGTAGCAAATTAATATTCATTTTGCCATGCGTTGGAAGAGTTGTTGGTAGTCATGTGGTAATTTGCTTAATGAGCCAAATGCGGAATATGAAAATAAACTCAAGGTGGACATATTGATAATTCCTTGTGGTTATATTCATGATGATCATGTTGTGGTCTATGTGGTAGAGTTCCCTTTAGATCGATTGATTTTGATCTTGGTGAATCGGGTGTGGGTTATGTGGTAATGGTCTTATGACACAATGGTATTGTGCTTAATGAGACACATGTGGATTATGAGAAAATATTCATGATGAGTATGTTGTTGACCTTCGTGGTTAAATTCTTGTGGTTTATGATTATCATATCATTCATGACATATCATGACATTTGCATTGTGGATGTCGCCGCTTATAGCCGCGACCGTACCGGTACAACATCGTGCATTGCCGTAGCACGATGCATACTTTTACCTTGTTGGGTAAAGGTGCAGTGGAGCATAGCATACATATGTATTACATTGTGGAAAGATCATTTGCATACTTATGCAAGATATTGTGGTGAAGTTATATTACAAACAACTGCAACTTTATAGTTGTAATGTGGAATTGGCTCATGAGAGTCACTTGTGGTGTGAGGAAAGTGGCTATGGTCGTGGTTTGGGGTTCATCCCTTGTGGTATGGTAGTGGTTGTGATTGTGGCATGAGATTCTACTCTCTTGTGGTAATTGTTGATAGCAGTTGTGGATGCGAGAAATAGTAAAGTTATGAGGTAAAACATGTTAATACTTTATTGTCATTGGTAGTGGTAGTGGTGAATAATATGAAGCAGTTGATCAAGATTCAATTGTTAATATTTTTCTATCATTGGTAGTAAATATGGTTGAGGCTATAATTGTGATCATTATGGGAATTGGATATTGATGCTTAATATCTTTGTAGTTAAATTAGCTTGTAAATGAATGTGGATTCACATTATGGTTGTGGACATATGGATACTTTAATGATGTTGTATTTTTGTTTGTAGTCTGAATAGCCTGTTAAACAGTTTGCTTGCTGAGATTTTTATCTCACCCTTGTTTCCCCCCCCTACAGGTGATTGTTGAGCATTCATGGGATGGGTAAAGCGGCACCACAATAATGCACTTGGTTCATCAACTCATGTTGTAATAAAGTCGATGTTGTAATAAAGTTTTTGCTACCAAGCTATTGGAGGAGTAGTAGAACAAGAATTGGTTTTGACACAGTACCTCTGGAGGAAATTTGATTTCAATGGAATGTATGGCGTTGAATACAAACTGAATAGTGGTACGACTAAGTAGAACCTATGGTATAGTGAAATTCCAGAACTTTAGTTTATGTCGAAATGTTAGGGATTATCGAAGGTATGAAAACCTTGATCAATTGTATAGAGTAACGCAATTGGAAAGTATTGCGAAATTGGGTGGGTGATTTCTGATGATGTCAATGAGTGAGTATGTTAGAATTGTGGGCATGTTCGAGATTTAATCTGATGATTTCTCTATCTGTTATAAGAGAATTTCGTTGTAGAGGTCTTGGAGGTTAAATTTGGGCTTTGCATTTTTATGCTAGACCTTTGGTCTCCCAATGATGGTGTGTAGAGATAATAGATTAATGGCGTTTCTAGAGCAGTGGAATGATCTTTGATAGAACTCTTCTGATGTAGTACATGAGCGTGTGTACTGAGGATTCTGAGATGTTATTCTTGAGAATTGGAGGTGATGGCATTGCACGGTAGCGAGGAGAACTCTTTATTTTCAATTGGATTTTCTTCGTAAAACATTTGTTCAAGAACAAGTTCTGTTGTGCATTCTTGATTAAAGGAGGTGCCCCTTGTTGGATGAAGAGTTCGATTTTGAGCATGTTGTGTGCCTTCGTACCAAAGGGGAAGTTGGCCCAGGTACATTCGTTCATTTTTTATAGTTGCAGAAATTAGGAAGTCACTGTATCGCTTCGACCGTCTCGGGTACGTACGCAAGGTGCGCAACGTCTGGTGCGTTCTGGTGCTAAGTGAGTATCTGGGCAATTCAAAGTTTGGAGTTTTTGTTAAAGGCGTTGACCAACGAGTAGGGTCTTACCTTTGATTTTATTCTGTTATGTGTACCCGAAAATACCGGGTTGAGTGTTAGGACCAACATCGTTTTACGTCATTCTGTTGTGGTCTCCTTAGTCCGAAAGTGAGGCTACTTAGGGGGATTGGATTTTCGCATGCATGAGTGTTATCCAGATTTGTTCACCACGGGTACGTGGTTACCGTTGTTAGATCTCCGTTGTGGTTGTTTTTCGCGTAGAGCTGTGTGAGGATTCGAGGTAAAATCCTGTTTAAGGGGGTAGAATGTAATACCCCGAATATCAATTAGGGAGAATATTGTTCGGAGAGGGGATTTACTCAATATTCGTTAGTAATCGCCATAAAGAAAAGAGAGAATAATCAATTGAAAAGGGTTTATTGTAATACTCCGGAAGTGTGAGAAGTCAAGAATCGGATTAATAAAAATTAATCGGTAGAGAATTATTATTCGGGGAAGAGAAATTTATTGAATTTTCAAGTGCAATATAGTTTAGAGAGGATTTCTCTTAACAGAAAGTATCCATCGGTGATTATGTAATATCCTGTTTAACATTAGAGAATTAATTGAAATGAGAAAGGTATTTAATAGGAATTAAAAAGAGAAATCAGTTTTTTAGAGGAGAATTAATCTTGGGCTTTCGGCCCACGTTGTTTGGCCCAAGTGGGAAGTTGGTTTAAGAAGGGGCCAACCAAACCCTAGGTCTTTTTTACTGTAGCACGCAGCTACAGTACCCGCCGCCCCTGTAGCAACCATCCTCCCCTTTGCTGCCACGCCCTCCATGTCGCCCCTTTTGCTGCTCCTTGCTACTGGTCTTCGGGAGGAAGAAGACGGGAGAGAAAGGAGGAGAAGAAGGGGATCTTCTTCTTGGATTCAACCAGCGTTTCCCCAAGGTTCTACAAGGGTAACGAGAGGCGTTCTTTGCTGTCTAAGTTGTATTAGATGCGAATTCGATTAGTTTGATTGGATTGAATTGCTGCCGCTACAAATTCAATTCTGTCTAGTTTCTTGCGCGGCTTGTTTCGTGTGTTTAGAGGCTGAATTTTAAGTTTCCATCTCCTAGAGTTATGTGGGTTATGTCGTTATCTTTCAGTAGCCACGAAGATCACTCGATTCCGAGGTCTGAGTCAAAAGTTAGGGTCGATTTAGTATCTGCTGCCAGAAATCTGACGAGAATAAACTGTCTGGATATTTCCTAAAATATGATAGGGAAATTGGAAGAATCTGAAAGTTCACCCAACTAGGTTATTGTAGGTAATTCGATAACCTTTTCAGATTGATAAAGAACGATCAATTCGGAGTTACCTATTAAAAGTTATGGTCATTTTAGTTTAGCTGTTTGATTGTGTAGGCAGTTTCTGTACTGAAAGTTCAGACAATGGTTAGCCTAATATTTTGGCCGAATTGGTTTATCGTGTCAACTAGAGTATTGTAGATTAGTCAGTTAAGAATCTACAGAAATTGGGTTTACCTCTTTTTGACTTCCAGTTCATGAGTTTTGTCAATTACCGTGCGCTGTCCAGAAACGGTATATAGCAGAAACGTTGTTTTCAGTTTCAGCTTTGTAAACTCGTTTTGAGTCGTCAAGTAAGCGATGTAGAATGCCGATTAGTAGCGCTGAGTATATTATGTCTTAATTGAAATTATTTTACCTGTTTAGGAGGTGAAGCCTCAGGTTTAGGAGTATCATCTTTGCCGCTAACGCGTACGCATCGTGGAAGGCAAGTAAATGTAGCGGTTGTGCTACGGTTTAACCCGTTTTCTTACTATTTGCACTATGCATGATTGACGTAATGTTAAATGATATGCCATGGTTACATGTTTTCCAAGTAAAAATGTGGTGGCAAGATATTAATCAATTGCTATGTTTGGATGAGTTTGGGTAGTATCGTGGTAATTCGCTTAATGAGCCAAATGCGGAATATGAAATAAACTCAAGGTGGACATGTTGTTAATTCCTTGTGGTTATTTTCATGATGATCATGTGGTGGTCTATGTGATAGAGTTCCATCTATATCGATTGATTTTGATCTTGGTGAATCAGGTGTGGGTTATATGGTAATGGTCTTATGACACGATGGTATTGTGCTTAATGAGACACATGTGGATTATGAGAAAATATTCATGATGAGTATGTTGTTGACCTTCGTGGTTAAATTCTTGTGGTTTATGATTATCATATCATTCATGACATTTGCATTGTGGATGTCGCCGCTTATAGCCGCGACCGTACCGGTACAACATCGTGCATTGCAGAAGTACGATGCATACCTTTACCTTCTTTGGGTAAAGGTGCAAGTGGAGCATAGCATACATATGCATTACATTGTGGAAAGATCATTTGCATACTTGTGCAAGATATTGAGGTGAAGTTATTTTTGCAAACAAACGCAACTTCATAGTTGCAATGTGGAAATTGACTCATGAGAGTCTCTTGTGGTATGAGTATTGTGGTTGTGGTTGTGGAATGGGGTTCATCCCTTGTGGAATGGTAGAGGTTGTGATTGTGGTATGAGATTCTTCTCTCTTGTGGTAATTGTTGATAGCAGTTGTGGATGCAAAAAATAGTAAAGTTATGAGGTAAAACATGTTAATACCTTACTGTCATTGGTAGTGTTAGTGGTGATTAATATGAAGCAGTTGGTCAAGATTCAATTGTTAATATTTTACTATCATTGGTAGTAAATATGGTTGAGGCTATAATTGTGATCATTATGAGAATTGGATATTGATGCTTAATATCTTTGTAGTTTAATTAGCTTGTAAATGAATGTGGATTCACATTATGGATGTGGACATATGGATACTTTAATGATGTTGTATATTTGTTTGTAGTCTGAATAGCCTGATAAACAGTTTGCTTGCTGAGATTTTTATCTCACCCTTGTTTCCCCCCCCCCCCTACAGGTGATTGTTGAGCATTCATGGGATGGGTAGAGCGGCACCACAATAATGCACGTGGCTCATCAACTCATGTTGTAATAAAGTAGATGAAATTCTAGCCAAATGCTTAACTATTTGTGGATGATTATGTTATTTAATAAGGATGAACTTGTGAACCATTATTTGATTAATCTACTAGAGGATGTTTAATTATTGAACTTGTTACCGTTATATTTATTCCCTTAGTTGTTTATGCTTCCGCTTAATGCTTCTTGTCTAGAGTTGTTGCCGAAATAATTTATCTTGAAATTATTGGCTAGCTGTAGAGTGGTTTAGTAGCATTCCAGGGTAATGTGGGTCTTGGGGTGTTACATTTATCTGCGAAATCCCGGCAACTTGGGCCTGGGCCTTGGCCCATTAGGCCATGAGGTGGCAAGCCAAATAAGGGGGGAGGCGCCCCTCTCCCAAAACCCTAGCCGCCCCCTTTTATAACCTTTCCAGATTGATAAAGAACACTAAGTTTGGTTCAGCCAATTAGAAGTTATGGCTTTTATCGTGCTGCTACCCAGATTTGTCAAGTAGTTCTGACAGAAGGTGGTCATCGGTCTGTTGAAGTTAGATACATATAGAATTCGGGATTTCCACCAACTAGGTTGTTGTAGATAAGTTTGTTATCGTTCAAGCACACTTGAGTTTACATTTTTACGAATTTCAGAGCAAAAGTTATGTCACTTTTAATACTGCTATACATTACGTCTTCCTACTAGAATGTAGCTCAAGTTGAGTAAAGTATATAATCAAGCGTTGGGTTTTGGGATATGAGTTAGGAGCGTTGCGAGTAGTATTGCCTCCTAATTGAGTAATTTAATACTGTAGGAGGTGAGACTTCCAGGTTAGCGGCACCATCTTTGCCTCCTAACGCGTCGCAACGCGAAAGGCAAGTACTTTGATGTTCTTAAGATTTGTGAATGTTGGATGCTTGATGTTCGTATTGTGTTTTTATATGATATGTGAAAAGATTCAATGTTTATGTTCCTTTCATATGTGAAATTTCCATGTTTAGAGATAGTGTTATTCATTATTCATAAGTTCATTACATGCATCCATTTTCATGTTTCATCCACGGGAGTGGATTATAAAGACCCATCAATTCCAGTATGGCACGTGAGACCCACTATTTCAATGTAGGCAGATTTGGACACCTGTATGAAATGTTCTTCATATGGGATTTGGATCCCCGTATTTTGTTAAATACAGGCTTAAGTAAACACCGACGGGTATGTCACTAGCTATACCGGTATAAGCAGGAGTGCAGTCCTTTCATTTCATTACATCCATTTAATCCATTCATTCATATAAACATTCGATGTTATATTCATGTTCTTTTATGTTGTTGGTTTGTCTATATTTGTTGTATGTCCAATTATTCACTGTACTTACTTAGTCTCGGACTCACTCTTGTTTTCTCTGTTTATTTTAGGTGATCGTTGATGACGACTCTATTGGGAGGAAGTAGACATATACTATTCATTCATTTCACCATGCTCCAGTTTCAATAATAGGACTTGATTCTGTCTTTCATTCGTTAAGTGATGAACTGTAATAAATAAAGTTAGAAGTGGTTGATAACTTTCTCTATGTTAAGACTGATTAAATAATTGCTTGTGATCCATGATTACCTATTTGATATAGCTATTTTAGTGGATTCAGTAGACTTGAATAAACTGCCGTTGGACTCGGAATGTATTCTTGTAATACCCCAAAAGTATTCGAGAATATTCGAAAGAGTATTCGGGAGAGATTATGTGAATTCGGAGAAGGACCAAATATAAAATAGATTTAGCAGCAATTAGATAAAGGGGTTTTCTGCAGTTTTTGGCAACTGGGCATGCAGCCTTGGCCCGAAAGGCCCATGAGGGGCTGGCCACCAATAAAAGAGGGAAACCCTAGTTGCTACATCACGTGCTCACAGTGCTTGTAGCGCTGCACTGTAGCAAACCCCCTTCTATGCATAGAGGAGAAAAAAATGAGAGAAAGGAAGAAGAAGAAGAAAGGAAGAAGAAGAGAAGGGAGAAGAGAAGGAAGAGGGATCGCCATCCTTGGTTCGCGACCTTCAGCGGCATCAAGGGTAACGCGTTGTTGTTATTGGGTAATTAGTCATAGAAGAGTAATCGGGTAGTTTTTGGCTAGGTTGCAATCTGCCTGCTGTTCGTGCAGATTCGTCCAGAAGCTTGCCGGGTTAATTTCATATGGTTAGAGGCCGAATCAGAGGTTTTGGACTCCTAGAGAATTGTAGGTTATGTTCTTAGCTTTCGTTGTCCGCCAAGATCGCCCAAATCCGATTAACGGTCTGGGAGTTATGAATTTTCTAGTATTGCTGTCCTGTTGTTCTGTCAGATTCTGGACAGTCTGTAGAAAACTGGTTCGAACTGCTACTTAAGTGGAGAATCAGGGAACCTCAATATAACAACAAATGTGGGTAATTTCTGTACATTTTCATAGAGATAAAGAACGCAAGATTTGGATTCTCGTAGCAAAAGTTATGGAGGTTTTAGTGTACTGTCTAGAGAACCCGACGTGAATTCTGATGTCTGATAGATTGGTTTGCTAGGGGCAGTAGATGGTAGAATCAAAAGGGCTCCCCAACTAAGTTTATTTATATAATTTAATTACCTTTTCATAAAGTCCAAGAACATCTTATTTGGACACCTGAGCAGAAAGTTATGTATTTTAGAAGTTGACAGTCCACAGTGTGCGCCAATCCGATCGCTAGAAATTGGGAGTTGGGAAACACTTGGGAGTTTAGCAAGTTTTACTCTTGGTTCAGAATGTTGGTCTTATATTGGGGTATCTTTATATTCAGGTGGGAGCGTGGTTCCAGGGGCAGCACCCTCGTCGCGTCCACCATTCTCGCACGGTTGAGGCAAGTATTCGGGCTATGGTATATGTATGCCTGCATGATGTGATTGTGATGTGCCTTGTTCGCTTTAGTCATGCATACCTATTTATGAGATGAGGTACCGTTTAACTTGATGACTGCCAGTTATGGTTAAAGATTTTCCCGCATGTTGTTAATGCTTACATGTTAATGAGAATATGTTGAATTCCTGCATATGAAGAATGTAAACATGGTGCATATGCATGTTGAGAGCATACAGGTGCCTTGGTCACGTGGTGACCAAGAACATACAGTTGAGGCCCCCGTTATGTAGATGACGGGCTTGAGATCCCCACATTCGTGGAATGTGGGCTATGAGCAAAGAGGTCCCCATCATTAAGATGATGGGCAAAGGTCCCTATACATGTGGTGTATAGGCTCTTGGTCCCTGTGCCAGTGGGCACAAGCAAGGGTATACAGCGACGGTTGTATGCCCCGCATTACCGGTAAAATACGAAAAGAGATAAAGTTCAAAGGAGCATTGCATTGATTGCATATCATGAGAAAAATGGCTATATTTAGTATAATGTTATTGTGGATTATCGATGCTATGCTAATGTTCTTGTTTTATAGCCTTATTGATACTTGCTGAGTCTTTGGGCTCACCCTTGCTTAAATGTGTTTTAGGTACCAATGGCAGGAACGACACGCATAGGAGGGAGTAGTTGTTGGATGCACTCACTACCTCACACTCATAAGGCGTTTGCCACTTAGTTCCATCTCAGAAATAATTAAACTGTTGGAGTATATGTTTATTTTGGTTTGAGTATCTGATTATTTGTAATAATGAGATTTGCCAGTCTTGGTTATATTCATTCGATTATCATGCAAGTTTGATTGAACTTGATTATGAAGTTATTATTGATAAATGCCATGATTTATTGTCGAAACCTCGGTAGAGCTGTTTAAACAAAGGAGACTCTACCGAAATTTTGTAATTTGTGCTAGATTAGTTTAATTCCAGTAGCATTCCAGGCTCATTTAGAGAGTTGGGGTGTTACAGTTGGTATCAGAGCGGGCTGTAGGTCTGTAGTGACTAGATTAATTAAAATTTGCTAATGGCTAATCAACTTAAAAAAAAAATTGACACACTGATGCACAGTAGGATGGGGATGGGCAAAGCATTGCATTTACATTTCCGCTTTATCTTATTGTTGATTGCTGATTTGATTTGAGTATGACTGCTCATTAAGTGACTATATGATTATTATGTGTGGGGATAACCCATGTTGAGAGGTTGAGGTCGTGTTGTGGCTCTGGGCTTTACCAGGCTACACCCTCGTTCGTAGTTTGATAATAGAGATTATCATTAGAAAGGGTTGTTCTCTTCCTTGAATTTAATTTGGTCACTCTTGTGTAGTTGGGCTTGACGAATCTTTCTTCGGTTACTAGTTTTTTTTCATGTTGAAATGTTTCCATTGGCTTGATTTGTTCAGTAAAGCAATCATTGTTTCCCCAACTGATGAGTTATTCTTGCAGCTGGTGAACTTGGTTGATTGACAAGTTTGACCTTTATATTAGAGATATGTCTTTCTCATTGGAAAACATGACTCATTTATTCCCTTGATGTTTTTGGTTAATGAAAGTTTCCTTTTGTAAGTCCTTCAGTATGTGGAGGCTTTGACTTAATGAATCTCTTCTGAGTATTTTGGGTGTTAAAGTTGAATGGTTCTCTTTTATGAAAGAAAATGTTAAACCCTTTAGCGATGTCTTCTCGTGGTTAAGTCAGAGGTTCTAAAAAAATTAATTGATGGATATGATATGAGTTATCAAGGTGGGATTGTAGTGTAGTGCATAATAAATCCTAACAAGTATCCTTGCGAGTGAAATTGATTAAGTTGATGTTGTCCTTTAGCAGTTCTTGAGGAGCTGTGATCAGGAGTATGACCACACTTAATTGGAATCAGTAGAGTTATTAAGAAGTGTGGAAGATTGATGAAAAGGGTTGACCCTTAGAATTGTTTAGTTTGCTAAACTTGTTGGAATATTTGATCTCGATGGATTAATGAAGCTGTGGGAAGGGAAAGTTGAGGAGATGCTAGATTATTACCCTAGTAGATATTAATCTTGGAGTTATATTTTTCTGTAGATACTTGGTGACCATATATAGCTGTTAGATATATATATTTCTTACCATGATTAATTGTTGGATTTGTGTACAAAAGATTTAAAGGATTGAGTATCGGTGGATCTAGAATTATGGGAGAAGTTATGGATAATTCTTCTATATAGAATGATGGCATGAATTTGGTTTTAGTGTTGTTGATACTTTTGGTTGATGGAATATTTCGATTCTTGAAATTTTAGTGTGATTTTGCACCAAATTATGAACATGAGATGGAACGGTTGAAAATGTGTTTGCACATATTCATGTGATTTAGAAAGGAAAGTAGGTAGCATCCAGATTTTCATAATGAAGCCAGTTGATAACAATAATGATTGTAGTATAACTGTTGTGTATTGAAGTTTGATGATGAGCATCGCTAAAAGTTGAACTGATATGATATAAGAGGTGGCTTATGCCCACATGATTGTGAAATAATTGGATGATAATGTGTCCTTGATGAAAGGGTTTTGGTAGGAGCTTTTCGATTGTGTAGTAGACCCCTTCTAACTTAAAAGGTCGATGTAGGAGGTTGTATGGTTTTGGGTATACTCTCATTTTTGAAGATGGGATGAAAAGGTAGTATGGAACAATTTGGTGAAACTTTGGGGGCTTTCTAATGGAATAGTTGATGATAAATATTTGTATTCAGAGTATATTATTCTTGATGTTAGTAAGATTATCTGCGAGAGATTGTGACTTGTGTGTGTGGAGATGATTCTTTTAGAAATAAAGTAATTTGATCATCTTTCGTAATTTGGATTTAGTAAAAGTGTTTCGAGATTGCGTTGGTGATCATTTGGACCTCTTGAGTTATGTGGTGATTGAGTTGCTTTGAGCAAAGTGACATGTTGAAAGATTTTATCGGTTATTAAGTGGTACCTATGATTTGGTCTTAAGAGCTTATCTTGTTTAAGCTGGCAAAGTGATGTAGTAATCACAGAAAATAACTTTCATGGTTAAAGGAATGAGTGAAGTAAAAGTATTTGACATTTAAGTCGCGTTTCGCAACTTGCAGTTTATTTGAGTGTACTTGAACCTTATGTATTTGTTCCATAAGAATTTACCAATTTTCAAAGGGGAATACTTTCTTCCCATTTGTGGTTCGATATTCGCTTTTAGCAGGACTTGAGCCCTCAGCTGTTGACTTCCTCTATGTTTTCCGAGTTCTTTGCCTAAGTGACTATTTCTCTTGGTCCTGTGTTTATTTCAAACAGTAAATGTCTTCATTTGCTTTTTCTTTTGAGGAAGGATCCACTGATTCGTTTCACAGTGGTTTTCGAAGTGGTTATTCAATGTGGTTGTGAGACCTTGGGCTGTAAGTTAATCGATGAGCATTGAAGGATGAACTAATTTCGTGTGTAATTCTTGAACAGAATTTTAATTATACAGAATGTTTGCCTTTGAGGCTAAACTGACTGCATTATCGCAACCATTAGAATCTATGAAGATTTATGATCCAAGATCCATTGTTCGATTCGGGTGGAACATTAGAATTTTTTAAAGGATGGGGAATCTTACTCAATGTATTAGAGTGTCACGATTGGGTATCTTGCACGGTTGTGCAGATGAATTATGATGGTGTTGTAATGAGAGTAGTATTAGAATAGTAATCTAACAGTTAAAGCAATTAATGAGATAGTCCAGAACGTTGGATTATTGCCAGGAAAGACTTGGACTTAATAAGTAACTCTCTAAGAGTTAGAATCTTGATAAAGATAATTGGATCAAAGAAATGTTTTCGTGTTGATGTCAATGCGTGAGTATGTTTGGATTGTGAGAATTTTAGGGATTTAATTTGAGGTTTCCCCTATTTTCTATATGAGAAGTTCATGGTAGGAGTCTTGGAGTATAGTTTTGGGCTTCGTATTCTTTTTGCTAGGACCTTGAGTCGCCCAATGATTATGTGTAGAGGAAGTAGAATAAGGGTGGATTTCGAAGAATAGGATGATCATTGATAGAACCCTTTTGATGAAGTATATGAATATGTGTGCTAAGAATTTCGAGTTGTTTATTCTTAAAAAGATTGAGGTGATGTGTTTGCATGTGAGATCTATTTTGAGATACATTGGAAGTCATCTGTCAAATTAATTATGTCGGTAGAGGAGTTGTTGAGAGAAAGTTTTGGTGGCGTCGATAGAGCCTTTATACGGAGGTGTGGATGATGTATTTCGACTTGAGCCCCAAAAGTATTCGAAAGGAATTAGTCATGCCCCAAAAGTATTTGAAAGGAATTAGTCGGGAGAGAATAATTAAATCGGGAAGGAATAATTAAATCGGGAAGGAATAATTAAATCGGGAGAATGTTTCCTTCAGCAAAACATCAAAACAAGGAAGGAGAAGGGGTTTTTTTTTGTAAAACCGCGGCAACCTGGGCCTGGGCTTCGGCCCATGAGGCCCATAGGTGGCCAGCCAAGGGGGGGAGGCACCCTTCCCCCCCCAAACCCTAGCCGCCCCACTCCCTCCTCCTCCTCCCCTTTGGCCGCCCCCTCCTCTCCCTCCTTGCTCCTCCTCCCCTGTAGCACGTGCACTGTAGCACCATGGTACTGTAGCATTCATCCCCTCCAACCTTCCCCTCCATTGGTGCTGTCCAAGAAGAGAAGGGGGGAGATCTCCATCGTGGTCACCGATTAAGAAGAAGGGAGCAGAAGAAGTGCGGGGAGAAGAATAGAAAGGGGAGAGATCACGACCTCGCTGCGTCATCTTCAGCGGTTCTTCGAGGGTAAGACCCGATCCCCTTCCGATTAGTCGATTATTTGATTATTAAGTTTTATCGGTAATCTGATCGGTTGGAGCAGAGTGGGTCGGGCGACGTTTTTGAGTAGTCTAAGGGCAGAATCAGGTCCATATGTCTCCTAGAGAATTGTAGAGGACGTCGCTAGCTTTCGATGAAGTACTAGATCACGATATTTGCACCTCTGTAGCAAAGGTTATGAATTTATTGCTGGGACTGTTCTGCGAATCTGTCGGTAATCTGATGGGTTTTAGTAATCTGTCTTGTTCGATCTGTTAAAGGGCGAATTTGAGGAGCTCAATATAACGAAAGTTCTTGATAATTGTCGTAGCTTTCAGGGAAGGGCAAGAACGCAAAATTTAGACAAACGAGCTAAAAGTTATGATGGTTTTAGTGTACTGTCCAGAGAACCTGGCGAGAAAATATTGTTCTGTTATTTGGCTTGATAGGGGTAGTAGTTGGCGGAATCAGGAAGGCTCACCAACTAGGTTTAGTTGGAGCATTTGATAACCTTTCAATGAAGTCCAAGATCACCTCATTTGGACTACTGTACTAAAAGATACGAATTTTAGAACGCGACTATTTCCAGAGGGGACAGATTAGCTTATAGGAAATTGGAGTTGGGATCGCGTTTCAAGCTTTTGCGAGTTCGGGTTTACTCTTTTGGTTTGAGTGGTCCATTACTGTTATCTTAGCATTCTCCTAAATGGTTTTTAGGTGGGGGACTGGTTCCGGAGGTGGCACCCTCTTCGCGTCCTTCGTTCCCGCACGGTTGAGGCAAGTGCATTGTCTGTTGTATGGGTATGATTGATTGGCCATGTTTGTGTGCTTTTCGATATATGATAGCGTAGCGCGTAGCAAGATTGCTTGATTGATGATTGTTTCAAGAATGGTGGATGTTCAAAGTATGGTTATGCCTTACATGAATGTCGTTATTGCTTTTGGTACTCTGATGATGAATAGTGTTGGTGCTTATGCATATTGATATCATACTTAGACTTGGTCTTGTGAGGACAAAAAATGCACAACTTTGGAGGTACCCAATACTTACAAGTACTAGTTTGATAAAATGACTATGATGAAGGATCGGGTTGCAAGTATTCGGGTTGTAGAATATTTATGTTTGATTGCTGAAATTGGTCGTGTCTTTCCTGTACTAGCCATACATGGATGATAGTGTGATATATATGAATGAGACTTGGTTATGGCATGTTTGTGATTAAAGAGTAATTTTGTATGTGATAATGCTCTACATGTTATTCAGTGATTGAGATGTGGTATGTACTCGTGCTTTTACTTGTTGTTGAAAGTTACATTCTAGTACATACGCATGTTGAGAGCATCTAGGCGCCTTGGTCACGTAGTGACCAAGTACATCTGATTGAGGTCCCCGTCATGTAGATGACGGGCTTGAGGTCCCCACATTCATGGAATGTGGGCTTTGAAAAGAGGTCCCCATCGTAAAAACGATGGGCTTATGGTCCCCACACTTGCGGAGTGTGGGCTTGAGGTCCCCTTTACTTGTGGAGTATTGGGTACTGGTCCTGCGCTTGCGAGCACGGGCATGGGTATGCAATGACGGTTGCATACCTTGCATTACGGTAAAATGCAAAAGTTAAAGAGAAAGAAAGTGCACTTGAGCATCTTGCATAGCATGAGCATATGTCTTGTTTATAATTGAGATGGTATATGGATGTTGATCATTACAGTAGTCTATGTTATTGTTGCCATTTAATGTACTTGCTGGGTCTTTGGACTCACTCTTGCTGTTGTTGTGTTTTTAGGTACCCCTTTACAAGAACGGCATGCATGGGAGGGAATAGAAGTGGTTGCACAATTGCACGAACTACTCACATTTGGATTAACAGATTGATAAATTAGTAGTTGAGTAATTGCATAAAGAATTTCTTATGATTACTCACTATGCTTGGGATAATTTGTAATAGAGTTGATTAGTTGATTAGAGGATTATGAATGTCATTCTGTTTATGCTTTAGTTGTTTAGCATGCTATGGATGTTGTAGTGATGATTAGCATAGTTTTGGTTATCTCTTGTTTATGCTGGAGGTTGGATTATTTGACTGTGTTATATTTAAATGTTGGGACCTCCAGTTTAGTAACTAAACAAAGGAGGTTCTGTCGGATTTTAGAGAATTGTTTCAATGTAAAAATGTTATTATGCTAGTTTAGTAGCATTCCAGGCTCATGTGGGGCTGGGGTGTTACAGTTTGTATCAGAGCGGGCAGTAGGTCCGAGGTGATTGGATTTACAACTTAGGCAACTTAAATTGCTAAAATTTTGTAATGGTTAATGAACTTAAACCTGACACACTGGTGCACAGTAGGATGGGATGGGTCAAGCATTGCATTTACGCTTCTTGTAACACCCTGGCTATTCAGAAGCCAAGAGGTCACCTAAAACATCTAACATACATCCATAATGCGGAAGAATTTGAATAAAATCAACTAATGATAGTATCAAAACAACCAAGACATGATGAAGGTATCCTTCCTTCACCATCTAATCTATTTATTTCAGTTCATTGATAATGAAAGTTCACATGCAGTAATAATTCAACATCAATGTGGAGAAGGTATCCTTCCTTCACCAATTATAAATTTATTATTACAGTTCATCATTTACGAATGTAAGATAGAACTAAATTTAATCTTGAACATGAATTGGATGATGTGAACAAGTAGTGCGTGTCTACTCCCTCCCAAGTGAGCCAACATCAGGGGTTACCTAAAATAAACAAACAACGCAAGAGTGAGTCCACGACTCAGCAAGTACAGTAAAAGGGACAAAACACACATATGAACAAGTCATCATCATAAAAGAATATGAGCATACATCGAATGAAAACTTAGGAATGCATGGCATGAATGAATGTACTCAAGGATGGACTGCACACATGCTTATACCGGTATAGCGAGTGACACACCCGTCGGTGTTCACTTAAGCCCGCACCTTAACAAAAGTGCGGGGATCCAAGTCCTATATGAAGAACGTTTCATATAGGTGTCCAAAGCTGCCCATATTGGAATTGATGGGTCTTACGTGCCCATACTGGAATTGATGGGTCTTTCAATCCACTCCGTGGACGGACATGACATCTGTCCAAACCTGCCCACATTGGAATGGTGGGACTTACAGTCCACTCCCGTGGACATAGCATGAATAAAAGGATGCATGATATGAACATGAACAATGCTAATATCATCTTTCGGCATTTACTCCACATATTGATAGAACATAACCAATTCAACATTTCGGTATCACAAGATGTCACATCATATTCATGTAAACATTCACAATCACAAAGACTTAAAACCAACAAAGTACTTGCCTTCGCGTTGCGCGCGTTAGCGAGCAACGATGGCGCTCCCAAACCCGTGAGACTCGCGGCCTAAACAATTAAATAACCAAAATAAGAACAACATAGAGCCCATCATGAATTAATATTCTACACTACCCTCTTGCACACCCAAAACATAGTCATAACCCGAATCTGAAATTCCAGCAGCAACATGGAATCCCATCAGGACAGCAGCACGGTAAAGACCAAAACTAATGATCTGGGACTCCAAAAGAGATTAGCCCAGATCCTACACGAGCTTAACAAATATATCTACAACTTTGTAGTTGACGAGATAACCCAATTCGGGCAAACTAAATTGCTAACTGTCAAACGAAACAGCAGAACAGAATCTGACTGAGCAATTAGAACAGCAGAACTAAAACGTCCATAACTTTTAAACTACAACTCCGAATTGAGTGTTCTTTAACAATCTGAAAAGGTTATGAAATTACCTACAATAACCTAGTTGGCACGATATTCATATTTTGCCTTTAACAAAAAGTGGCACACGGGTCAAAACTAAAGATAGAAACTGACATACAATCTGGACAGACTGACCTACAATCTGGACAGTCACAATGAAAAGTGCATAACTTTTGATCTATAAATCCAAATGAGGTGTTCTTTATCAATCCTGAAAGCTAGTGATATCACCTTCAAAATTTGTTATGGGCAAGTCCTCTGAATCACCCTCTAACTAGGTCATATATCAACCTATACAGAGACTGCTAATTCTCGTCAGGATTCTGGACAGCAGATAATAAATATATCACAACTTTTGACTCGAAAGTCGGAATTTAGTGTTCTTGGCGGCCACCGAAAGCTAAGAACAAAACCTACAATACTCTAGCAGATGAGATCCTCTGATTCGGCCTCTAAGATTGCGAAAACAGCCGCGCAAAATACTGGACAGAATTGAATTTCCAACAGACAGACTTTGATCTAATCAAATTTAATCGGTTTCACTTCTACGACTAATCAAACAACAACAACCGGGAATCGTTACCCTTGGAGACACGCGTGCCCGCTGAAATACCCCCGCTAGATGCTCATCTCCTCTTCTTCTCCTCTCTCCCTCCACCTTTCTCCTTGGCCGACAGCAATGGGAGAGCACCACCAAGAGAGAGCAACGGAGTGCAAGGAGGGCGCGCACTGTAGCGGCGGCGGAACACTGTAGCAATGCGTGCTACAGTGGTGGGCTAGGGTTTCCCCCTCCTTTTATTAGTGGCCGGCCCCTCATGGGCCTCCTAGGCCAAAGCCCGAAGCCCAGGTTGTCAAAGAATTGCAGATTTTCCCTCGTCTAAAGTTTAATTTCTCTTTTCACTGCTTCCTTCATTACAATAAGTTGGAGTATTACAGAAAAACCCCTTTTTCGTTTACTCTCCTTCCGTAGAAACATTCGGGGTATTACACTTCTGTTGAATTGTATTAATGATTTCTGTTATGAGATGATCTGATATATCTATAGTATAATACTATGGTTATTATGTGTGGGGGTAACCCATGTTGAGAGGTGGAGGAAGTGGTTGTGGTCCTGGGCTATACCAGGTTACACCACTGTTCGTGGTATAGGAATAGCGAAGTATCCACATGAGAGGTCGTAGTACAGGCGTTGGTAGCGAGTATACTTAAAAGAGTTGTTCTCTTCCCTGAATTTGAATTTGGTCAACTCTTATCCAGTTGAGATTGATGAGTTTCTCTTGGGTTATTTATTCTTGTGGTTGATGGGTTGCTTTGAAAAAAAAATTGGTGTGTTTTCTTTGGATTAATTTGTCCTGTAAAGCGATCATTTTTTTCCCATCTGATGAGTTATTCGTGCGGCTGGTGAACTGGGTTGATTGTCAAGTTTGACCTTTATTTTGGAGTTTTGTCTTTCTCATTGGAAAGCATGATCCAATTATCCGGTTGATGTTTTTGGTTAATGAAAGTTTCCTTTTGCAAGTTCTTTGGAACGTGGAGGCTTCGACTCATTGTATCTCTCTTGGGTATTTTGAGTGATGAAGACTGATGGTTCTCTTTTATAAAAGAAGATGTTTGTAACACCCTGGCTATTCGGAAGCCAAAATGCTACCTAAAGACCTAACATGATATCATACAATGGAATAACTTCGTCAATAATTTATCAACTAAGCTAAATAGAACAACATCAGTTGGAACATAAACATGAATGTAATACTGGATCCACTAAGAAATCGTATCAACAAATGATCAATGAACATAAACAACTATTTAAACAAACTCGATTTAAAGGAAGTTACCATCCATGTCTAAGTTTACCTATTACAATCCAACAATTACGAATGAAAGACAATAACCATTCTTTTATTGAATCTAGTATAAGGTGAAATATTTGGCAGTGCGTGTCTACTCCCTTCCAAGAGAAACTTCATCAACGATCACCTAAAAACAAATAAACAAAGCAATAGTGAGTCTAGGACTCAGCAAGTACATGAATTAGATTAACATACAACCAATATGGACAAGACAACCTCTTCACAATTTCTTAACATACCACGAACGGTTATTTAGGAATGCATGAAATGAATGAATATAATCAAAGGATGGACTGCACACATGCTTATACCGGTATAGCTAGTGACACACCCGTCGGTGTTCACTTAAGCCCGTATTTATCGAAATACGGGGATCCAAAATACCGTATGAAGAACGTTTCATACGGGTGTCCAAACTGCCCACATTGGAATGGTGGGACTCACATGCCCATACTGGAATTGATGGGACTTTAGACTCCACTCCCGTGGAGCTCCACTCCCGTGGACGGAACATGAACATGGATGCAACTTTAGACTCCACTCCCGTGGACGGAACTTGAACATGGATGCATGAATGTATTTATGAACAACGACTAGCATCATCTTTAAACATATGAATTTCACATACGAAGGAAACGTAATCATCGGAACTTCTCACGTATCAAATGAAAATACAGTACGAACATCAAGCATCCAATATACATAATTCATACAAACGTCAATGTACTTGCCTTCTGCGGTGCGACGCGATAGTAGGCAAAGGTGGTACTCCTAAACCCGAAGCTTCACCGCCTAAACAAATAAACAACTGAAATAAGAACACAATGCACATGACACTTCTCGACACCATTCTACAACTCTTCTCCGGTGACTCAAGATTCAATTAGAAACTCTAATCTGAAAACTGACTACTCAGGCACAACTCAAAACTGGACAGCAGCATGGTAAAAATCATATCTATTGATCTGGAACTCGGAATGAGGTGAGACCAATTTCTATGGATTTTTAACTGACATAACTACAATACTCTAGTTGATGAGATCTTCTGATTCGGCTAAATTAATTTAGCAAACGGCAGATAAAGTTACAGAACAGATTCTGCCTAACCCAGAAACACAGCTGCAAAGAACAGGTCATAACTTTGGTTCTGTAACTCCGATTAGAGTGTTCTTTACCAATATGAAAAGGTTATGAAATTATCTACAATAACCTAGCTGGGAGAAAACTCTAATTCGTCCAATAACATAAACATATTTTAGGAGACAACTTGAAAGGTAGTTCTCGTCAGAA
The DNA here is from genome assembly GCA_036346255.1 of Ampelocalamus luodianensis. Lineage (NCBI taxonomy): Eukaryota > Viridiplantae > Streptophyta > Magnoliopsida > Poales > Poaceae > Ampelocalamus > Ampelocalamus luodianensis. Next base: position 56,413,333 of record CM070628.1, read on the forward strand.
TTCTGGACAGCAGAAACTAAAATGATCATAACTTTTGATCCGTATGGCGGAATTAGGTGTTCTTGGCGGCCACCGAAAGCTACGAATATTATCTAAATAACTCTAGGAGATCAAAACTTCTTATTCGGCTTCTAAGACGTCGAAACATCCCCCGCAACACACTGGACAGAATTGAAACTACTGCAGACAGACTTTGATCCAATCAAAACTAATCGGTTTCACTTCTACGACTAATCAAACAACAACAACTGGCAATCGTTACCCTTGGAGAGACGCGTGCCGCTGAATTCCCCCGCTAAATGCTCATCTCCTCTTCTTCTCCTCTCTCCCTCCACCTTTCTCCTTGGCCGACAGCAATGGGAAAGCACCACCACGAGGGAGCAACGGAGTGCAAGGAGGAGGGCATGTACTGTAGCAGTACTGTAGCGGTGGCGGAACACTGTAGCAATACATGCTACAGTGATGGGCTAGGGTTTCCCCCTCCTTTTATTAGTGGTCGGCCCCTCATGGGCCTCCTTGGCCAAAGCCCGAAGCCTAGGTTGCCAAAGAATTACAGATTTTCCCTCCTCTAAAGTCTAATTTCTCTTTTCACTGTTTCCTTCATTAGAATAAGTTGGAGTATTACAGAAAAACCTTTTTTTTGTTTACTCTCCTTCCTTTTAGAAACATTCGGGATATTACATTCTGCCCCCCTTAACAGGATTCGACCCCGAATCTGCTCACTGATCTACCCGAAAGAAAACGGCGTCTGGAAATTAACAACGATTAACACGTACCAGACATGAACATATCCGGGTATTGCTCGCGCATGCGAGACTCTAGCTTCCAATTGACCTCTCTCTCGGACTGATGAGACCACAACACAAAGACGTAGAACGATGTCTGTCCTAACACTCGTCCCCACATTTCCAGGTACACTCATCGCAAGAGAATCGAAGGTAAGATCCTACTCAATGGTCTACGACGTTAACGAATATTCAAACTCTAGTTCTCACAGGTACTCACTCGGCACCAAACATGCCAAATGTTGCGTACACCGCGTATGGACCCGAGACGGTCCTTGCGACACGCCAACTTTTGAATTTCCGTAGCTAACGAAAACAACCCAATGTACCTTGGCTAACCTTCCGATTGATACCGAAACACACAACATGCACATAGAACACAGAACTCTTGTTCCACCTCTCAATTGAACTCTTCACTGAAACAAGGATCACCTCCTTTAACCAGAAACACACAACATAGCTCTCTTTAAGCAAACTCTTTTACCGACAAAACCCATCTGAAAATGAAATATTCACATCGCAACTATGCGTTACCAGCTCGGTACTAAAGAGTCAAACCCAGAAATCAGAATTTCATCACAAAAAACCTTTCCACCTTCCAAGTGGCAGTTTGCGAATAAACGTCACAAAATCCAAAGGAGAAATCACTTGAATGCCCAAATAAAAATTCTTTTATTCTTTCCAACCGAAAGAATCACACATGTCAACACAGCGCCAACTCAAATTGCGGAAGACATCAGTCAACAACACACAAATCAAACGAGAATCAAGAAAACGCTTCACTACCCGAGAAAATGTCCTTTTTCTCAGTTTCTCGATTAGGAATAAAATTTATCTCAAACCTTGGGATTCGAACTCATCGCATACCACATGAGCTCAATCCTCTTAATTTAATCTCCTCAAGTTAGGTTTAATCCGAAATACATCATCCACACATTTGTGGAGAGACTCTATTGATTCGACTAAACATACTCTAGCCAACTTTTGTACCGATGGAAATACTTTGACAGATGACTCCCAATACATCTCAAAATAGCCCTCTCAAACAACCACATCACCTCAATCTTTTCGGAATAAACAACTCGGAATCCTCGGCACACACATTCATATACTTCATCAAAAGGGTTCTATCAATGATCATCCCACTATTCGGAATCTACCCTTAATCTACTTCCTCTACACATAATCATTGGGCGACCCAAGGTCCTCGCATAAAATGCGAAGTCCAAATTTAAACTCCAAGACTTCTACAATGAACTTCTCATATAGAAGATAGGGGAAACCATAGATTAAATCTCTAAAAATTATCACAATCCAAACATACTCGCGCATTAACATCAACACGAAAACATTTCCTCGACCCAATTATCTTTATAAAGATTAAGCTCTTAGAGAGTTACTTACTACATCCAAGTCATTTCTAACAATAATCAAATAATCTCGGCTATCTCATTAATCGCTTTAACGATCAGATTACTTCGCTAATATTACTCTAATTACAACACCACCATATTTCATCTGCACAACCGTGCAAGGTAGTCAATCGCGACACTCTAATACATTGATCAAGATTCCCATCCTTTCGAAAATTCTAATGTTCCATCTGAATTAAACAAAGGATCTTGGATCACAAATCTCCACAGGTTCTAATGGTTGCAACAATGCAATCAGTTTAGCCTCAAAGGCAAACATTCTGTATAAATAAAATTCTCTCCAAGAATTATACACGAAATCAGTTCATCCTCCAATGCTCCTCGAATAACTTACAACCCAAGGTTTCTCAACCACATTTAATAAACACTTCGAAAGACTCCTGTGAAACAAATTGGTAGATCCTTCCTCAAAAGAAAAGGCAAAAGAAGACATTTACTGCCCGAAGTAAACACATGACCAAGGGAAAAAGTCGCTTAGGCAAAGGACTCAGAAAACATAAGAGGAAGTCAACAGATGAGGGCTCAAGTCCTACTGTAAGCAAAAACCAAACCACCAATGAGAAGAAGGTATTGCCCTTTTGAAAATTGGTAAACTCTTATGGAACAAATGCATAAGGTTTAAGCACACTCAAATAAACTGCAAGTTGCGAAATGTGACTTAAATCTCAAATACTTTTACTTCACTCCTTCCTTTAACAAGGAATTTTTTTGTGATTACTACATCACTTTGCCAGTTTAAACAAGATAAACTCTTAAGACCAAATCACAGGAACCACTTAAGAACTAATAAAATCTTTCAACACGTCAGTTTGCTCGAAACAGACTCAATTACCACACAACTCATGAGGTCCAAAAGATAACAAACACAAAACTCAAAACACTTTCACTAAAACAATATCATGCAAATGATCAATTTCTTTTACTTATAAATCATTCAACATTATCATCACAACCACAGTCTGACAATCACACTAATCAACGAAATAATATACTATTAGCAAGAATCATCATAACCTCTTATCACTTCATGAACTTTTGAAAAGAAACACAATGAATTACCTCATCATGTCTCTAAAATCTAAATAAGATTGCATATACTTGATCTAGGGAAAGCCTAGTGCAAAAACCTCATAATTGAAACAAAACTCTTTCAATAAGATGATACTAGAACATGATAATCTCACAAATGTACACCAACAAAAAAATCTCTTATTAGATTGCATCCATTTGACTCTTACTGACACTCTACGCTAAGATAGTACACACTAAATGCTCTCTAGCCACACATGGCACAATCATAATCCTACCTCTGATTGCAAACTCAACAATAGTTATGAGGATAGATTCAACATTCTACCTTATGTTCAGAAATTAGAATGAAATGTCTTTAACTTCGATAATATAGGATACATAAGACAAGGTTTCACAAGGCGATATATCATCGCTCATCTAGTCATTTAAACATGTATCAATAATTTTTAGCATGGCAAGAATTAGGTAAAGCTATCATTCGAATAAGATCATCAATATCCAAATAGAAGATAGATTCAAGATGAATATTTATCAAGGCAACATCCAACACACCCTAAACTTTACCATCACTAGCGGTTAGAATAACCAAAGAGGGCCTAGATTCCAACTCATCTAACAAATTTATCAGATTACTCGATCGTAAAGATCAATCCGCTACATCTACATTTTTCGCACTTCTTAACAACAATAGGTTCTTGAACAGTTATGGATATACTCTTATCTAAAGTTCATCATGTACCAAATATAACGACATTTCACAATAAGAAATTCACCTCCATGGATACTACTAAAGAATAAACTGCTTGCACAAAGCTAATAACCCAAATCTGATAACTCCTACCATGACGATTAATTCATTTAATTAACACATCATACTTAAGCATGACAAGACATCACTTAAGGATTTTAACACAATCTTTCAGAAAAAGAGGTATTAAATTTTAACACTCGAAATAATTCAAAAGAAATACATAAAGTCAAAGCTTTCACATGATAAATAACTTGCAACTGAAAACTTCCAGTATCCAGAATACCAAGCAAATAAATGAATCACATTTCCAATAAGAAAAGCAGAACTCTCAAGAAAAGATAAATCTTGCCGATAAGCAACGTTCCCAAGAAACAACATTAGACCAGCGGTCAGGAGAACAAGTAGTCGATTTATGGAACCAAGAAAGTCCAATGAAAACTCATCAGAAGGAATGTAAAACACTAACTCAAGAAAACTTCATCAACCGCAACTATTACCAGAATTGGCTAAAATCAAGATCAAGGAAGAGAATAACTTTTCTAAAGAAACTCGCCCTCAACACCCATAACTATGGTATTCGGGGTAGATACTACTCTATTCTTTTACCACGAACGGTGGTGTAGCCTGGCAAAGCCCAGGGCCACGACCTCAACCTCTCAACATCACTCATAGCCAATAATCAACTATGAATATAGAATATCATCTCATAACAATCACATAATAGTTTCATAGGTATAGAAGATCATATCATATCATAGAGTAACAAGGCAACATAACAGCAACGGAAACGCATTGCTTGAACCATCCCCTCCTACTGTGCACCAGTGTGTCAAGTTTTAGGTTAATTAACCATTAACAAATTTTAGCAAGTTCAGCTACCTAAGTTGCTAACTTATTCACCACGGACCTAAAGCCCGCTCTGATACCAACTGTAACACCCTGGCTATTCGGAAGCCAAAATGCTACCTAAAGACCTAACATGATATCATACAATGGAATAACTTCGTCAATAATTTATCAACTAAGCTAAATAGATCAACATCAGTTGGAACATAAACATGAATGTAATACTGGATCCACTAAGAAATCGTATCAACAAATGATCAATGAACATAAACAACTATTTAAACAAACTCGACGAAAGGAAGTTACCATCCATGTCTAAGTTTACCTATTACAATCCAACAATTACGAATGAAAGACAATAACCATTCTTTTATTGAATCTAGTATAAGGTGAAATATTTGGCAGTGCGTGTCTACTCCCTTCCAAGAGAAACTTCATCAACGATCACCTAAAAACAAATAAACAAAGCAATAGTGAGTCTAGGACTCAGCAAGTACATGAATTAGATTAACATACAACCAATATGGACAAGACAACCTCTTCACAATTTCTTAACATACCACGAACGATTATTTAGGAATGCATGGAATGAATGAATATAATCAAAGGATGGACTGCACACATGCTTATACCGGTATAGCTAGTGACACACCCGTCGGTGTTCACTTAAGCCCGTATTTATCGAAATACGGGGATCCAAAATACCGTATGAAGAACGTTTCATACGGGTGTCCAAACTGCCCACATTGGAATGGTGGGACTCACATGCCCATACTGGAATTGATGGGACTTTAGACTCCACTCCCGTGGAGCTCTACTCCCGTGGACGGAACATGAACATGGATGCAACTTTGGACTCCACTCCCGTGGAGTTCCACTCCTGTGGACTGTAACACCCCAGCCTGACAAGGGCCTGGAATGCTACTAAATTAACACTATAACCATTTTAACATTGATACAATTCTCTAAAATCCGACAGAACCTCCTTTGTTTAGTTACTAAACCGGAGATCCCAACTTTTAAATGTAACATAGTTAAATAATCCAACATCTAGCATAATCAAGAGACCACCAAAACTATGCTAATCAACACTATATCATCCATAGCATGCTTAACAAGTACAAGCATAAATAAAAGGACATCCATGATCCTCTAATCAACTCTATTACAAGTTGTTCCAAGCAGAGGGAGTAATCATAAAGAATTCTTAAGCAAGTTTCTCATCTACTAAATTATCATTCTATCAATTCAAATGTGTGTAGTTCATGCCATTGTGCAACCACTCTAAGTCTTACTCCCTCCCATGCATGCCGTTCTTGTAAAGTGGTACCTAAAAACACAACAACAGCAAGAGTGAGCCCAAAGACTCAGCAAGTGCAATAAATGGCAATAATAACATAAACAACTGTAATCATCAACATCCATCTACAATCTCTATTATAACCATGTCATATGCTCATGCTATGCAAGAAGCTCAAGTGCACTTTCTCTTTCTCTTTATCTTTTGCATTTTATGGTAATGCAAAGTATGCAACCGTCATTTGATACCCATGCTCGTGCTCGAGCGCGAGGACCAATTGCCCGATACTCCGCAAGTAAAGGGGACCTTAAGCCCACACTCCACAAGTATGGGGACCATAAGCCCATCGTTTTCATGATGGGGACCTCTTTTCAATGCCCACATTCCACGAATGTGGGGACCTCAAGCCCGTCATCCACATGACGGGGACCTCGAATATGCATAGTCATATGATAGCATGATGCACATGAACAAAACTTTAAACCATCATAAATTTGTATTCACAACGTCATACATGAATAAACTTATCCATACTTCTAGCATTCATCATCGTTGACATTCATAGAATTCTAGCATCCATGAATAGCACATATATTCATAATACTAGCAAACATGAAGAATCACTCATGAATAACAATTAATCATAGACTTCATAACTTTCAAACATCCATGAATAACACGTAACTCATATCACTAGAAACCATGAACATTACCAATCATACCACCATAACAATCATGACAACACAAATTATATAAGTATTTATCAAAGAATGCCATTCAATAATTCCAATTATATCCATCATTATACTTGCCTTAACCGCGAGAGAACGAGGGATGTGTAGAAGGTACTGCCCCTGGGATCAATCCATCACCTGAATATATTTATAAGGCGCACTAAGACAATCATACTGGACCAAAAGCATAAATAATAGCATAACCAAACTCGCTATACTCTCAAGCGCATTTCCCAATTCCAACTCCTATAGATCGATATGTCCCCTCTGTGGACAGCCAACTTCTAAACTTTGTATCTTTTAGCATAGGAGTCCAAATGAGGTGTTCTTAGACTTCATTGAAAGGTTATCAATTTCCCTAACTAAACCTAGTTGGTGGACATCTCAAATTCTGTTTGTAAATGACTCTAATATATCAATGAACAACATCTGTCCAGATCTGTCTAACACGTCTGGACAGCAGCACAGTAATGGACATAACTTTTGATTGGCTGAACCAAAATTAGTGTTATTTAACAATCTGAAAAGCTAAGAACAAAACCTACCAATGTCTATTTGGGCAAAATTTCAGATTTTGCCTCTAACAAAATTTGGCCCACAGCTCAAATCTGTTGGCAGAATTAACTGACAGAAATATTGGCTGAAATAAAATATCCATAACTTTTGTTATACAACTCCAAATTGGACGTTCTTTATCAATCTCGAAATCTTATAAAATTATCTACAATAACCTAGTTGGCATGACATTCATATTTTGCGTTTAACAAAAAGTGGCACACGGGTCAAAACTAATGATAGAAACTTACATACAATCTGGACAGCCACATTGAAATGTACATAACTTTTGAAACGTAACTCGGAATTAAGTGATCTTTACGCCCACTGAAAGCTAAGAACGAACCCCACATAACTCTAGGAGATGGGATCCTCTGATTCGGTTTCTAAGATCACGAAAACAGCCACGCAAACTACTGGACAGAACGCGATCTATTAAACCGACGAAAATCTATCTACCAAACGACATCAACCGCAACTACCACGCATCAACCAATGAAGAACACGCGACGTTACCCTTGTAGAATCGCAGAAATATGAAGAAATCTCCCCGCGAAGACAATCTCCTCTCCTTTCTTCACTTGATCGGCGGCAGAGAGCACCGACGGCGAGGAAGGGAGGCACCAACGGAGGGGGGCTGCTTGGGGAGGGGAGGGTGATGCACTGTAGCACCGAGACTACTGTAGCACAGCGGCGGCTACTGTAGCATGGGTTGGTACTGTAGCAGTTTTAGGGTTTTCCCCCCCTTTTGGGCCTTGGTGCTGTGGGCCAAAAGCCCATAGCCCAGGTTTTGAAGAAATTTCAAAAAAAACTCTTTAACTATTTTTGTTTTCTCTCTAACACGTTTCGGAGTAATACATCCCCCCTCTAAACTTCTATTAAATCCATTTCCTAATTGGTTCTTCTCCCTAAATTATTTCTTCTCACTTAAATAAATTTGGGGTATTACATTCTACCCCCCTTAAACGGAATTCAACCCCAAATTCTAAACACACTTACGCCAATGTAATCACAGCTAAAACCTTATGATATTTTCACGTACCTGCTGTAAATAATATCTGATATCGCTGGCACATGCGAGACTCTAATTCCCAAGAGGCCTCACACTTGGACTATTGAGACCACAACAAAATGACGTACAACGACGTCTGTCATAACACTCAACCCGGAAATTCCAGGTACACTCATTAGAAGAGAATCGAAGGTAAGATCCTACTCGATGGTCCAAGACGTTAACAAATATTCAAACTCTGGATCTCCTAGGTTGTAATACCCCGAATGTTTCTATGGAAGGAGAGTAAACGAAAAAGGGGTTTTTCTGTAATACTCCAACTTATTGTAATGAAGGAAGCAGTGAAAAGAGAAATTAAACTTTAGACGAGGGAAAATCTGCAATTCTTTGACAACCTGGGCTTCGGGCTTTGGCCTAGGAGGCCCATTGTAATACCTCGAATATCAAATAGAGAGAACATATTATTCGGAAGAGAAATTTATTCAAATTTGAATGCATTAAAGTTTAGAGGAAAATTGAAAGAAAATTCAGGATTTGAGAGAGGATTGGACCTTGGCTTTAGCCCAAGGTGTCCTAGCCAAGTGGGCCGGCCTTGTAGTGGAGTCAAGAAGGGGGTCTCCTTCCCAAAACCCTACCCTCTGCTCAGCTACCACGCACAAGATCAGAGCACGCTGCATCTGTAGCAGCCCCCTCCGTGCTGCTCTACCAAGATGAGGAAGAAGCTCCAAGGTGCCGCCGGCCATGGTGGAAGGGGAAGAAGGGAGAAAGGAGGAGGAAGATCATCTTCTTCAAGGTTCTCCCACCTACGTCCTGGTTGCTACAAGGGTAACGAGTGCCGATCCTCATCGTTTCATTAGTGGTAGATGTGTTTTGGTTCAATTTTGATTATATCGATTTGCTGCGGGTAGAAATTCGATTCTGTCCAGATTGTTGCGTGGACTTTTTCGTGATGTTAGAGGCCGAATCTGAGTTTCCCATCTCCTAGAGATATGTAGGGCTTGTTCTTAGCTTTCGGTGGCCGCCAAGATCACCTAATTCCGACTTTCGAGTCAAAAGTTATGATAGATTTAATATCTGCTGTCCAGAATCCTGACGAGAATTAGCAGTCTCTGTTTAGGTTGATATATGGCCTAGTTAGAGGGTGATTCAGAGGTCTTGCCCATAACAAATTTTGAAGGTGATATCACTAGCTTTCAGGATTGATAAAGAACACCTCATTTGGATTTATAGATCAAAAGTTATGCACTTTTCTTTGTGACTGTCCAGATTGTAGATCAGTCTGTCCAGATTGTATGTCAGTTTCTATCTTTAGTTTTGACCCGTGTGCCACTTTTTGTTAAAGGCAAAATTTGAATGTCGTGCCAACTAGTTTATTGTAGATAATTTCATAACCTTTTCAGATTGTTAAAGAACGCTCAATTCGGAGTTGTAGATTAAAAGTTATGGTTGTTTTAGTATTGCTGTCCTGTTTGTTCAGACAGAAGCTGTGCTGCTGTTTTGTTTTCTTTGTTAGAGAAGTTTATTGGCCGAATTGGGAAATCTCATCAACTGGAATGTTATAGATATGTTCGTTAAGATGAGGTAGGATCTGGACTCATCTCATTTCGAGTCCCACGTCATTAACTACTGTCATTTTCGTGCTGCTGTCCCGACACGTTTTTGGGTTGCAGACTGTTTTTCAGATTAGGTTTTATGGCGATTCCTTGGGAGTTCAAGGGGGGTATTGTAGACTATTAATTCGGGTTGGATTCTATGTTGTTCTTATTTCGGTTATTTAATTGTTTAGGCCACGAGGCTACGGGTTTGGGAGCGCCATCGTTGTTCGCTAACGCGTCGCAACGCGAAGGCAAGTACTTTGTTGCTTTTGAGTCTTTGTGATTGTGAATGTTTTCATGAATATAGTGTGACATATTGTGTTACCCGAGATGCGGAATTGGTTATGTTCTTTCATTATGTGGAGTATATCTCGAGAGATGGTATTATCACTGTTCATGTTCATATCATGCATCCTTTTATTCATGTTATGTCCACGGGAGTGGATTGTAAGTCCCACCATTCCAATGTGGGCAAATTTGGACATTGTCATGTCCGCCCACGGAGTGGATTGAAAGACCCATCAATTCCAGATGGGCACGTAAGACCCATCAATTCCAGATGGGCAGCTTTGGACACCTATATGAAACGTTCTTCATATAGGACTTGGATCCCCGCACTTTTGTTAAGGTGCGGGCTTAAGTGAACACCGACGGTGTGTCACTCACTATACTGAGTATATGCATGTGTGCAGTCCATCCTTGATTACATTCATTCATTTCATGTTTTCATAAGTGTTCACTCGATGCAAGGTTCGCATTCTTAAATGGTGATGTCTGTTTGTATATGTGTTCTTTTTCTTTCATTGTATTTGCTGAGTCATGGACTCACTCTTGCGTTGTTTGTTTATTTTAGGTAACCCCGATGTTGGCTCACTTGGGAGGAGTAGACACACACTACTGCGTTCACATCATCCTATTCATGTTCAAGATTAAATTTAGTTCTATCTTACATTCGTTAATGATGAACTGTAATAATTAAATTATAATTGGTGAAGGAAGGATACCTTCTCCACATGGATGTTGATTTATTATGCGTGTGAACCTTCTTTATTGATGATCGATATTAAATAACTTAGAAGGTGAAGGAATGATACCTTCACCATGTCCTGTTTAATTTAATGTCTGTCTTTAGTTGAAATACTTAGTTCAAATTCTTACGCATTATGGATGTATGTTAGATGTTTTAGGTGACATCTTGGCTTCCGAATAGCCGTGGTGTTACGCTTGGTATCGAGCGGGCTTTAGGTCCGTGGTAATTGAATATTAAATTGACACATCGTACACGATGAGGTGGGGTTGGGAAATCCATTGTTTCCGTATTTCTATTGTTATGTTTCATTCGTTGAGCAATTGTTGAATTGCTTTTGTATTATCTTTCTTGTTGTTAATCTATGATATGTTATGATATTCCATATCTATGAATCTATTCTATGATTGTCATGATATGATCATGTATAATCATAATTGATTATATTGTTTAAACGTGTCGATGATGGAGGTTAAGAAGTGGAGGCCGTGGTTGTGGCCTGGACTTTGTCGATTGCACCGATATTTGTGGTAGCGAATAGAGTAGTATCTACCCGAATACCATAGTGGAGTGTTGAGGGTGAGATTCTTTAGAAAATATTATTCTCTTCCTTGGTTAGTATGTGGCGATTACGGTAATAGTTGCGTTTGATGAAGTTTTCTTGAGTTAGTGTTTTACATTTCTTCTGATGAGTTCTCATTGGACTTTCTTGGTTCCATAAGTCGACTACTTGTTCTCCTGACTGCTGGTCTAAAGTTGTTCTTGGGATCGTTGGATATCGGCAAAAAAACTTATCTTTTCTTGGGAGTTCTGCCCTTCTTATTGGAGAATGTGAATCATTTATTCGCTGAGTATTCTGGGTACTGAAAGTTTTCTGTTGCAAATTCTTTAACATGTGAAAGCTTTGACTTTATGTATTTCTTTTGGATTAGTTCGGTGTTGGAATGTAATGCCTCTTTTTCGAAAGATTAGGTTAAAAATCTTTAAGTGATGTCTTGACATGCTTAAATACGAGGTGTTAATTAAATGAATTAATTATTATGGTATGAGTTATCGATTTGGGTTATTAGCTTTGTGCAAGCAATCTATTCTTAACTAGTATCCGTGGAAGTGAATTGCTTAAAGTGAAATGTCATTGTATTTGGTGCAGGATGAGTTTTAGATAAGAGGTTGTTCATATTTGTTCAAGAAGCTATTGTTGTTAAGAATTGTGGAAAAAATGTGGATGTATCGGGTTGATCTTTACGATCGGATAATCGATAAATTTGTTAGATAAGTTGAAATCTAGGTCCTCTTTCGATTATTCTAACCGCTAGTGATGGTTAAGTTAAGGATGTGTTCGAATGTTGTCTTGATAAATATTAATCTTGAATTTGTCTTCTATTTGGATCTTGATGATCTTATTTAAATGATAGCTTTACTTGATTCTTGCCATGCTAAAAATTATTGAAACATGTTTAAATGACTAGATGAACGATGATGTATCGCCTTGTGAAACCTTGACTTATGTGTCCTATATTATTGAAGTTAAGGACATTTTATTCTAATTGCTGATCATAAGTTAGAATGTTGATTATATCCTCTTAATCGTTGTTGAGGTTGCAAGCAGAGGTAGGATCATGTTTGTGCCATGTGTGGCTAGAGAGCATTTAGTGTGTACTATCTTGGCATCGAGTGTCACTAAGAGTTAAATGGATGAAAGCTAATCGAGATTTTGTTGGTGTACATTGGTGAGATTGTCATGTTCTATTATCATCTTGTTGAAAGAGTTTGTTTCAATTATAAGGTTTTGCACTAGGTTTTCCTAGATCAAGTATATGTAACCTTATTTAGATTTTAGAGACATGATGAAGTAGTTCATTGTGATTCTTTTCAAAAGTTCATGGAGTGTTAAGAGATTTGATGATTCTCGCCAATAGCATATTATTTCGTTGATTAGTGTGATTGTCGATGTGGTTGTGATGATAATGTTCAACGAAAAAATCATTTGCATGATATCGTTTTTAGTGAAAGTGTTTGAGTTTTGCGTTTGTTATCTTTGGACCTCATGAGTTATGTGGTAACTTTGTCTTTGAGCAAAGAGACGGGTTGAAAGATTTTATTGGTTCTTAAGTGGTTCTTATGATTTGGTCTTAAGAGCTTATCTTGTTTAAGTGGCAAAGTGATGTAGTAATCACAGAAAATAACTTCTCCGGTTAAAGGAAGGAGTGAAGTAAAAGTATTTGAGATTTAAGTCGCGTTTCGCCACTTGCGTTTATTTGGGTGTGCTTAAACCTTATGCATTTGTTCCATAAGAGTTTATCAAATTTTCAAAGGGCATTACCTTCTTCTCATTTGTGGTTTGGTATTTGCTTTCAATAGGGCTTGAGCCCTCGACTATTGATTTTCCCTTATGTTTTCAGTACTTTGCCTAAGTGACTATTTTTTCTTGATCCTTTGTTCATCACGGGTGGCACATGTTTTCCTAGTTGAAGAAAATTGATTTCATTCGCTCTTCCTTTTGAGAAAGAATCAATCTATTCGTTTCACGGAGTCTTTTGAGGTGTTTAATGATTGTAGTTGTGAAACTTTGGGTTGGAAATTATTCGATGAGCATTGGAGGATGAAATAATTTCGTAATATAGTTATTTAAGAGGAGTTTATCTCATTAGAAGGTTGCCTTTGGAGGTTAAACTGATTGCATGGTTACAACTAGTAGAATCTATAGCGAGGCGTAGTCCAAGTTCTTTTGTTCATTTCAATGGAACATAGAATTATCCAAAGTATGAAAATCTTGATCAATGTATTAGAGTGTCGCGGTTGAGTACCTTGCGTGGTTGTGTAGATGAAATATGATGGTGTTGTAATGGGAGTAATATTAGCAAAGTGATCGATCGTTAAAGAGATTAAAGAGATAGCCGAGATTGTTGGATTATTGCCATGAATGACTTGGACGTAGTAAGTAACTCTCTAAGAATTAGAATCTTGATAAAGATAATTGGATCGAAGAAATGTTTTTGTGTTGATGTCAATGCGCGAGTATGTTTGGATTGTGAGAATTTTAGGGATTTAATTTGAGGCTTCCCCTATCTTCTATATGAGAAGTTCATGGTAGGAGTCTTGGAGTTTAATTTTGGGCTTCACATTCTTTTTGCTAGGACCTTGAGTCTCCCAATGATTATGTGTAGAGAAAGTAGAATAAGGGTGGATTCAACAATGGGATGGTCATTGATAAAACCCTTTGAGGAAGTATATGAATGTGTGTGCTGGGAATTTCGAGTTGTTTATTCTTAAAACATTGAGGTGATGTGATTGCATGTGATATCTATTTTGAGATGCATTGGAAGTCATCTGTCAAATTAATTCTGTCGGTAGAGGAGTTGTTGAGAGAAAGTTTCAGTGTAGTCGATAGAGCCTCTATACCGAGGTGTGGATGATGTATTTCGACTTGAGCATAGCGTTGAGAATGCCAAGTTAAGAGAGATGAGTTAGGGTGTTATGCGATGAATTGGAATTCCAAAGTTTGAGAGAAGTTTTATTCTGAAGAGAAACCGAGAAATTGATGCTTCCTAAAGTAGAACACGTTTTCTTGATTCTTGTTTGAGCTATGTGTTTTGTGAGATGTCTTTCGCAAGTTGAGCTCGACATTTATGTTGATATGTGTGATTCTTTCCAGTTCAGACGGAATAAATGATTTTTTTTTGGGCATTCAAGTGATTTCTCCTTTGGATTTCGTGACGTTTATTCGCAAACTGCCACTTGGAACGTGGAAAGGTTTTTCGTGATGAAATTCCGATTTCTGTGTTTGACTCTTTAGTCTCGAGTGGTACGCATAGATGCGATGTGAATCTTTCTTTTCAGATGGGTTTTGTCGGAAAAGAGTTTGCTTAAAGAGAGCATTGTGTGTTTTAGTTAAAGGAGGTGATCCTTATTTTAGTGAAGAGTTCAATTGAGAGGTGGAACAAGAGTTCGTGTTCTATGTGCATGTTGTGTGGTTCATATCAATTGGAAGGTTAGCCAAGGTACTTTGGGTTGTTTTCGTTAGCTACGGAATTCGGAAGTTGGCGTATCGCAAGGACCGTCTCGGTCCATATGTGGTGTACTACATTTAGCATGTTTGGTGCCGAGTGAGTACTGTGAGAACTAGAGTTTGAATATTAGTTAACGTCATTGACCATCAGTAGGATCTTACCTTTGAATCTCTTCCGATGAGTGTACTTGGCAATGTCGGATTGAGTGTTAGGTCGATGTAGTTTACGTCAATGTCTTGTGGTCTTGTCGATCGAGAGATAGGTCATTTGGGACTGGAGTCTCGCATGCGCGAGTTTTATCGGATATGTTTGCTCGGGCATATGTTAATAGATGTTTCTTTTCGTGGCAATTATTCTTTCGTTTATTTCGACGGTTAGAATTCGAGGTCGATTCATTAAGAGGGTAGAATGTAATACCTCGAATATCAAATAGAGAGAACATATTATTCGAAGAGAAATTTATTCAAATTTGAATGCATTAAAGTTTAGAGGAAAATTGAAAGAAAATTCAGGATTTGAGAGAGGATTGGACCTTCTGGCTTTTAGCCCAAGGTGTCCTAGCCAAGTGGGCCGGCCTTGTAGTGGAGTCAACAAGGGGTCTCCTTCCCAAAACCCTACCTCTGCAGCTGATCGCGCCGCACTGTAGCACGCGGTACTGTAGCAGCCCCCTCCGTGCTGCTCTACCAAGATGAGGAAGAAGCTCCAGGTGCCGCCGGCCATGGTGGAAGGGAAGAAGGGAGAAGGAGAAAGGAGGAGGAAGATCATCTTCTCCAAGGTTCTCCCACCTACGTCCTGGTTGCTACAAGGGTAACGAGTGCCGATCCTCATCGTTTGATTAGTGGTAGATGTGTTTTGGTTCAATTTTGATTATATCGATTTGCTGCGGGTAGAAATTCGATTCTGTCCAGATTGTTGCGTGGACTTTTTCGTGATGTTAGAGGCCGAATCTGAGTTTCCCATCTCCTAGAGATATGTAGGTCTTGTTCTTAGCTTTCGGTGGCCGCCAAGATCACCTAATTCCGACTTTCGAGTCAAAAGTTATGATAGATTTAATATCTGCTGTCCAGAATCCTGACGAGAATTAGCAGTCTCCGTTTAGGTTGATATATGGCCTAGTTAGAGGGTGATTCAGAGGTCTTGCCCATAACAAATTTTGAAGGTGATATCACTAGCTTTCAGGATTGATAAAGAACACCTCATTTGGATTTATAGATCAAAAGTTATGCACTTTTCTTTGTGACTGTCCAGATTGTAGATCAGTCTGTCCAGATTGTATGTCAGTTTCTATCTTTAGTTTTGACCCGTGTGCCACTTTTTGTTAAAGGAAAAATTTGAATGTCGTGCCAACTAGTTTATTGTAGATAATTTCATAACCTTTTCAGATTGTTAAAGAACGCTCAATTCGGAGTTGTAGATTAAAAGTTATGGTTGTTTTAGTATTGCTGTCCTGTTTGTTCAGACAGAAGCTGTGCTGCTGTTTTGTTTTCTTTGTTAGAGAAGTTTATTGGCCGAATTGGGAAATCTCATCAACTTGAATGTTATAGATATGTTCGTTAAGATGAGGTAGGATCTGGACTCATCTCATTTCGAGTCCCACGTCATTAACTACTGTCATTTTCGTGCTGCTGTCCCGACACGTTTTGGGTTGCAGACTGTTTTTCAAATTAGGTTTTATGGCGATTCCTTGGGAGTTCAAGGGGGTATTGTAGACTATTAATTCGGTTGGATTCTATGTTGTTCTTATTTCGGTTATTTAATTGTTTAGGCCACGAGGCTACGGGTTTGGGAGCGCCATCGTTGCCGCTAACGCGCCGCAACGCCGAAGGCAAATACTTTGTTGCTTTTGAGTCTGTGATTGTGAATGTTTTCATGAATATAGTGTGACATATTGTGTTACCCGAGATGCGGAATTGGTTATGTTCTTTCATTATGTGGAGTATATCTTGAGAGATGGTATTATCACTGTTCATGTTCATATCATGCATCCTTTTATTCATGTTATGTCCACGGGAGTGGATTGTAAGTCCCACCATTCCAATGTGGGCAAATTTGGACATTGTCATGTCCCGCCCACGGAGTGGATTGAAAGACCCATCAATTCAAAGTATGGGCACGTAAGACCCATCAATTCCAGTATGGGCAGCTTTGGACACCTATATGAAACGTTCTTCATATAGGACTTGGATCCCGCACTTTTGTTAAGGTGCGGGCTTAAGTGAACACCGACGGGTGTGTCACTCACTATACCAGTATATGCATGTGTGCAGTCCATCCTTGATTACATTCATTCATTTCATGTTTTCATAAGTGTTCACTCGATGCAAGGTTCGCATTCTTAAATGGTGATGTCTGTTTGTATATGTGTTCTTTTTCTTTCTTTGTACTTGCTTTGAGTCATGGACTCACTCTTGCGTTGTTTGTTTATTTTAGGTAACCCCGATGTTGGCTCACTTGGGAGGGAGTAGACACACACTACTGCTCACATCATCCTATTCATGTTCAAGATTAAATTTAGTTCTATCTTACATTCGTTAATGATGAACTGTAATAATTAAATTATAATTGGTGAAGGAAGGATACCTTCTCCACATGGATGTTGATTTATTACTGCGTGTGAACCTTCTTTATTGATGATCGGTATTAAATAACTTAGAAGGTGAAGGAATGATACCTTCACCATGTCTGTTTAATTTAATGTTGTCTTTAGTTGAAATACTTAGTTCAAATTCTTCGCATTATGGATGTATGTTAGATGTTTTAGGTGACATCTTGGCTTCCGAATAGCGTGGTGTTACACCCATGAGGGCCGCCACTAATAAAAGGAGGGGAAACCTAGCCCACCACTGTAGCACGCATTGCTACAGTGTTCGCGCCGCTTCTGATGCACGCCTCCTTGCACTCCGTTGCTCTCTCTTGGTGGTGCTCTCCCATTGCTTTGCGGCCAAGGAGAAAGGTGGAGGAGAGAAGAGAAGAAGAGGAGATGAGCATCTAGCAGGGTATTTCAGCGGGCACGCGTGTCTCAAGGGTAACGATTGCGGTTGTTGTTGTTTGATTAGTCGTAGAAGTGAAACCGATTAAATTTGATTAGATCAAAGTCTGTCTGTTGGAAATTCAATTCTGTCCAGTAGTTTGCGCGGCTGTTTTCGCAATCTTAGAGGCCGAATCAGAGGATCCCATCTCCTAGAGTATTGTAGGTTTTGTTCTTAGCTTTCGGTGGCCGCCAAGAACACTAAATTCCGACTTTCGAGTCAAAAGTTATGATAGATTTATTATCTGCTGTCCAGAATCCTGACGAGAATTAGCAGTCTCTGTATAGGTTGATATATGGCCTAGTTAGAAGGTGATTCAGAGGTCTTGCCCATAACAAATTTTGAAGGTGATATCACTAGCTTTCAGGATTGATAAAGAACACCTCATTTGGATTTATAGATCAAAAGTTATGCACTTTTCATTGTGACTATCCAGATTGTAGGTCAGTCTGTCCAGATTGTATGTCAGTTTCTATCTTTAGTTTTGACCCGTGTGCCACTTTTTGTTAAAGGAAAAATATGAATGTAGTGCCAACTAGGTTATTGTAGGTAATTTCATAACCTTTTCAGATTGTTAAAAAACACTCAATTCGGAGTTGTAGTTTAAAAGTTATGGACGTTTTAGTTCTGCTGTTCTAATTGCTCAGTCAGATTCTGTTCTGCTGTTTCGTTTGACAGTTAGCAATTTAGTTTGGCCGAATTGGGTTATCTTGTCAACTACAAAGTTGTAGATATATTTGTTAAGCTCGTGTAGGATCTGGGCTCATCTCTTTTGGAGTCCCAGATCATTAGTTTTGGTCTTTACCGTGCTGCTGTCCTGATGGGATTCCATGTTACTGCTGGAATTTCAGATTCGGGTTATGACTATGTTTTGGGTGTGCAAGAGGGTAGTGTAGAATATTAATTCATGATGGGCTCTATGTTGTTCTTATTTCGGTTATTTAATTGTTTAGGCCGCGAGTCTACGGGTTTGGGAGCGCCATCGTTGCCTGCTAACGCGTCGCAACGCGGAAGGCAAGTACTTTGTTGGTTTTAAGTCTTTGTGATTGTGAATGTTTACATGAATATGATGTGACATCTTGTGATACCCAAATACTGAATTGGTTATGTTCTATCAATATGTGGAGTAAATGCGAAAGATGATATTAGCATTGTTCATGTTCATATCATGCATCCTTTTATTCATGCTATGTCCACGGGAGTGGATGTAAGTCCACCATTCCAATGTGGGCGAGTTTGAACATTGTCATGTCCCGCCCACGGAGTGGATTGAAAGACCCATCAATTCCGGTATGGGCACGTAAGACCCATCAATTCCGGTATGGGCAGCTTTGGACACCTATATGAAACATTCTTCATATAGGACTTGGATCCCCGCACTTTTGTTAAGGTGCGGGCTTAAGTGAACACCGACGGTGTGTCACTCGCTATACCGGGTATAAGCATGTGTGCAGTCCATCCTTGAGTACATTCATTCATGCCATGCATTCCTAAGTTTTCATTCGATGTATGCTCATATTCTCTTACGATGATGACTTGTTCATATGTGTGTTATGTCCCTTTTACTGTACTTGCTGAGTCGTGGACTCGCTCTTGCGTTGTTTGTTTATTTTAGGTAACCCCTGATGCTGGCTCACTTGGGAGGGAGTAGACACGCACTACTTGTTCACATCATCCAATTCATGTTCAAGATTAAATTTAGTTCTATTTTACATTCGTAAATGATGAACTGTAATAATAAATTTATAATTGGTGAAGGAAGGATACCTTCTCCACATTGATGTTGAATTATTATTGCATGTGAACTTCCATTATCAATGAACTAAAATAAATAGATTAGATGGTGAAGGAAGGATACCTTCATCATGTCTTGGTTGTTTTGATACTATCATTAGTTGATTTTATTCAAATTCTTCCGCATTATGGATGTATGTTAGATGTTTTAGGTGACATCTTGGCTTCCGAATAGCCAGGGTGTTACAGTTGGTATCAGAGCGGGCTTTAGGTCCGTGGTAATTAAGATATTAAAATGACACACTGTGCATGATGAGGTGGGGTTTGGGTAATCCAGCATATCCGTATTTCTAGTGATGTGATTCATCATGTTGAACTGTTCTTGAATTGCATCCGTACTATCATTCTTGTGGTTAATCTATGATCTGCTGTGATATTCAATATCTATGAACTAATTCTATGATTGTCATGAGATGATCCTGTATATTCATAATGGAGTATTTTGGTGAAGCGTGTTGTTAATGGATGATAAGAAGTGGGGTCGTGGTTGTTACCGATTCACTGAGTTACACCAACGTTCGCGAACGTGGTTAGAGGAGTAGTTACCCCAGTACCATAGTTTCAGTGTTAAGCGTGAGTTGCTTTAGAAAGTTGTTCTCTTTCTTGATTTTGAATTTGACAATTCTTGTCCTATGGTGGTTGATGAATTTCTCCTGGGTTTGTGGTTTATGATAGTTTATGGTTTTCAATAGATCCTCTTGGTTCTCTCAAACAAATATTGCTTTTCAACCGTTGAGTTGCTTTTACCACTTGTGGTCGTTGTCAATTGACAAGATTGATGTTTTCATGGTTGCTCCTTCTTTCTCATTGAAAAGAATTGACTCATTTACTCGTTTGATAGCTTGGTTAGTGAGAGTTTTCCATTGTAAGTTCGTTTGCATGGGAAAGCTTTGGCTTTATGCGTTTTTTGGATTACTTGAGCGTTGAGGTTTGAAGTCTCTCTTTGTTGTAGTAAAGTGTTAGAATCCTTTGTGATGTCTTGCCATGCTTAAAATGAGAAGTTATAACTAAACGAATAAATTGTTACGATATGAGTTACCAAGTTGGGTTATTAGCATGGTGCAAATCAATTATTCTTAACTACCATCCATGAAAGTGAAATTGATTAATTTGAAATGTCCTAGTATTTCATACATGGTGTATGTTAAATAAAGATTGTCCATATCCGTTCGTAACCTATAGATCTTATGTAAGAGCTAGATTTGTCTATTTCTGGTATGCTTAAATTGTTGAAACTTGCAAAAAGGACCGGATGGGTGCTTTGTGTATCGATTCGTGAAACCTTGTTTATAGAAAATTATGTTAGTGAATCTTTAATCATGTTTTGAAATGATTTCGAACAAAGGTGAAATGTGAATCTATGTTTACATATGGTTATGTGATTGCAAATGGAATTAGTAATTGTATGTACACACATGATTAATACCATCATCGATTGTTAATGAGTATTGAAGAAGGTGCTAAGCAACACCAATAGTTGAGTAGATTAATTTCGTAAGTAGTCTTTGCTTTCGTGCCTTGTGATATTGATATTGCTTAGCATAATCTTGTTATAATAAATTTGTTTCAACCTTGTGGTTTGTATTCCCTTTGGGAAGTTTTAGGATGGAGTAATAAAGTTTGATGATTCTCAATACTAGTGTATGTTGTCGATGTTATTAACTCGTCAAAATGTGAGAATGAGGTTAATTCTCGTAGTAATTTGATCACCTATGGTGATATTCTCTAAATGGTCAAATTTCAAGTTTTATGTTCATGATCTTTTGAGGGTTCAGCTTTTATGTAGTAAATGAAGTTTATCGAGTCACGTTATGTTGCAAAGTTATAATGGTTCTTGATGATGCAAGTGCTTGATTTTGAATACTTATTTGTTCTTATCTGTTAAGATTCGATATTCTCTTCTTGTGAGGCTTATGCTTTCAACTGTGGACTTCACTTATGTTCTATAAGTTCATTGCTTAATTGGTTTCTTCTTTGGTCCCGTGTTCAGTGCGAGTGGTAGATGAGTTTTCTAGTTGGTGAAAGTCGTTTCTATTTCTCTCTTCTTTTGAGAAAGAATCAACCCATTCTTTTCACGTAGGTCTTTCGAAGTGTACCCATAGTAATTTGATCGCCTTTGGTGATATCGTTCAGATGAGAATATTTCAAGTTTAGCTTTTGTGATATTTTCTTTGAGCTATTGAATCAGCTGCTGCTGAAATTATTTTAAATAAATTGAGGTATTGAATTGTCTTGTTGCTTCTTAAGAGATTCATGTGATTGAATCTTAACGGTTTGGTTTGAGTTGGCAACGTGAAGTCGCAATTAAAGAAAATTATGTTGGTTCCTTAAAAGGAGATTAATCGCTTGCTTTTCATGAAATCCGTAATTGGAAAAGTTTTGAGTTTGGTGATTGAGATTATTTGGATCTCATGTTCTTGTGTAGTTGAACAGTTCGAACAAATATGACGTATTGAAGAATTTCATTGGTTCTTAATTAGTCCTTGTGGATTGGACTAAAGATCTTATCTTGTACGTTGTGGCAAAGCGATGTTAGTGAAAGAATTAATTTCAGTGTTAAAGGAAAGAGTGCAGTAGGAATATTTGAGAATTTGAGTCAAGTTTTGTAACTTGTAGTCATTCGAATTGTTCATAAACTTTTTGCTCTTTTCACTCAAGAGTTGTCGAGTTTCAATCGCAATGCTATTTCTCTTATTGGTGGTTATTTGCTATTCCCTTTTTGAGGGATGCGTACCCTCCGCTGTGAACTCAACTTTCGTTTTTCCATATATTCATTATCAGATTATTTCTTTTGGTTTCGTGCTCACTGTGAGCAGCAACATTTTCCTGTGTGGTGAAAAGTTCGCCTCTTTCTTTTGAGAAAGGATCAACAATTTTTTGTTGCAAAGTTTTACAAAGCGTAAGTTGTCAATTGTTTGGTGGTGGTTAAGTGATTGTAGGGGTGAGATTTTTGCTACCAAGCTATTGGAGGAGTAATAGAAGATGAGTTGGTTTTGACCTGAACCTCTTGGACGGAAGTTGATTCAGATGGAATGTATGGCTTCGAAGTAAAACTGTATAGTGTTTGACTAAATAGAACCTATGGTATAGTGTAGTTCCAGAACTTTGGTTCATGTGGAAATGTTGGGGATTATCAAATGTATGGAAACCTTAATCAATTTTATAGAGTAACATAATTGGAAAGTATTGCGATGTTGTGTGAGTGATTCCTGATGATGTTAATGAGTGATTATGTCGGAATTGTGGGGATGTTAGAGATTTAATCCGATGATTTCACCATGTGTTATAAGAGGAATTCGTTGTAGGGGTCTTGGGGGTTAAATTTGGGCTTTCCATTTTCATGCTAGACTTTTGGTCACCCAAAGATTTGTGTGTAGAGGAGATAGAAAACTGGAGTATTTCGGTAGTGGAATGATTGTCGATAGAACCATTCGATGTAGTTCATGAGCGGTATACTGAGGATTACGATGTGTTATTCTTGAAAGTTGGAGGTGATGATGTATTTCGGTTTAAGCCTAATTTGAGGATGTTAAATTAAGAGGTTTGAGACCGTGTGGTATGCGATGAATTCGAATTCCAAGGTTGGAGAGATATTTTATTCCAAAAAGTGAAACCAAGGAAAAAGATGTCTTCTTGATTAGTGAAGCATTTTCTTTATTCTCGCATGAGCTTTGTGCTGTTGACCAATGTCTTTCGTAAGTTGAGTTTGACTCAATTTTGGTATGTGTGGTTCTTATCGGTTTAGGAAGAATAAAGGAAGTTTTTGATTTGGGCATTTAAAATTATTCCTCCTTTAGTTTTTGTGATGTTTATTCGCAAACTGCCACTTGGAAGGTGGAAAGGTTTTCGTGATGAAATTCGATTTGGATTTGACTCTTTAGTACCGAATCGTAACGCTTAGTTGCGATGTGAATCTTTCGTTTCAGATGGGTTTTGTTGGTAAAAGAGTTTGCTTAAAGAGTGTTTTGTCGTATGTTTCTGGTTAAAGGAGGTGATCCTTGCTTTAGTGAAGAGTTCGATTGAGAGGTGGAACACGAGTTCCGTGTTCTTTGTGCTTGTCGTGTGGTTCGGTATCATTGGGAAGGTTAACCCAAGATATATTGAGTTGTTTTCGCTAGTTGGCGATCGCCAGATCGTCTCGAGTCCTTACGCGAGTACGTAACGTCTTGTATGTTCTCGTGTTGAGTGAGTACCGAGATCCGAGTTTGAGGTTTCGTTTGCGCCATTGACCATCGAGTGAGATCTTACTTTGAGTTTTGTCCGATGAGTGTACCGAAGTACGGGTTGAGTGTTAGATCGCACGTCGTGTTACGTCGTTGTGTTGTGGTATTTTCAGTCCACGGAGAGGCTATGGGAAGTTGGAGTTTCGCGTGCATGAGCTTTAGCGGTGTTGTTCACAGCAGTGCGTGGTTACCGTTGTTCGTTCTCGATCGTGATTGTTCTTTCGCTTAGTGTGTTTAGATTCGGGTCGAATCTGTTAAGGGGTAGAATGTAATACCCGAATGTTTCTATGGAAGGAGAGTAAACGAAAAGGGTTTTTCTGTAATACTCCAACTTATTGTAATGAAGGAAGCAGTGAAAAGAGAAATTAAACTTTAGACGAGGAAAATCTGCAATTTTTGACAACTGAGCTTGGGCTTTGGCCTAGGAGGCCCATGAGGGGCCGCCACTAATAAAAGGAGGGGGAAACCTAGCCCACCACTGTAGCACGCATTGCTACAGTGTTCGCCGCCGCATGCCGCCACAATGCACGCCCTCCTTGCACTCCGTTGCTCTCTCTTGGTGGTGCTCTCCCATTGTTGTCGGCCAAGGAGAAAGGTGGAGGGAGAGAGGAGAAGAAGAGGAGATGAGCATCTAGCAGGGGTATTTCAGCGGGCACGCGTGTCTCCAAGGGTAATGATTGCCGGTTGTTGTTGTTTGATTAGTCGTAGAAGTGAAACCGATTAAATTTGATTAGATCAAAGTCTGTCCAGTAGTTTGCGCGGCTGTTTTCGCAATCTTAGAGGCCGAATCAGAGTATCCCATCTCCTAGAGTATTGTAGGTTTTGTTCTTAGCTTTCGGTGGCCGCCAAGAACACTAAATTCCGACTTTCGAGTCAAAAGTTATGATAGATTTATTATCTGCTGTCCAGAATCCTGACGAGAATTAGCAGTCTCTGTATAGGTTGATATATGGCCTAGTTAGAAGGTGATTCAGAGGTCTTGCCCATAACAAATTTTGAAGGTGATATCACTAGCTTTCAGGATTGATAAAGAACACCTCATTTGGATTTATAGATCAAAAGTTATGCACTTTTCATTGTGACTATCCAGATTGTAGGTCAGTCTGTCCAGATTGTATGTCGGTTTCTATCTTTAGTTTTGACCCGTGTGCCACTTTTTGTTAAAGGAAAATATGAATGTCGTGCCAACTAGGTTATTGTAGGTAATTTCATAACCTTTTCAGATTATTAAAGAACACTCAATTCGGAGTTGTAGTTTAAAAGTTATGGACGTTTTAGTTCTGCTGTTCTAATTGCTCAGTCAGATTCTGTTCTGCTGTTTCGTTTGACAGTTAGCAATTTAGTTTGGCGAATTGGGTTAGCTCGTCAACTACAAAGTTGTAGATATATTTGTTAAGCTCGTGTAGGATCTGGGCTCATCTCTTTTGGAGTCCCAGATCATTAGTTTTGGTCTTTACCGTGCTGCTGTCCTGATGGGATTCCATGTTACTGCTGGAATTTCAGATTCAGGTTATGACTATGTTTTGGGTGTGCAAGAGGGTAGTGTAGAATATTAATTCATGATGGGCTCTATGTTGTTCTTATTTCGGTTATTTAATTGTTTAGGCCGCGAGTCTACGGGTTTGGGAGCGCCATCGTTGTTCGCTAACGCGCCGCAACGCGAAGGCAAGTACTTTGTTGGTTTTAAGTCTTTGTGATTGTGAATGTTTACATGAATATGATGTGACATCTTGTGATACCCGAAATACTCGAATTGGTTATGTTCTATCAATATGTGGAGTAAATGCCGAAAGATGATATTAGCATTGTTCATGTTCATATCATGCATCCTTTTATTCATGCTATGTCCACGGGAGTGGACTGTAAGTCCCACCATTCCAATGTGGGCAGGTTTGGTCATTGTCATGTCCCGTCCACGGGAGTGGATTGAAAGACCCATCAATTCCAAGATGGGCACGTAAGACCCATCAATTCCAAAGATGGGCAGCTTTGGACACCTATATGAAACGTTCTTCATATAGGACTTGGATCCCCGCACTTTTGTTAAGGTGCGGGCTTAAGTGAACACCGACGGGTGTGTCACTCACTATACCGGTATAAGCATGTGTGCAGTCCATCCTTGAGTACATTCATTCATGCCATGCATTCCTAAGTTTTCATTCGATGTATGCTCATATTCTCTTATGATGATGACTTGTTCATATGTGTGTTATGTCCCTTTATGTACTTGCTGAGTCGTGGACTCACTCTTGCGTTGTTTGTTTATTTTAGGTAACCCCTGATGCTGGCTCACTTGGGAGGGAGTAGACACGCACTACTTGTTCACATCATCCAATTCATGTTCAAGATTAAATTTAGTTCTATTTTACATTCGTAAATGATGAACTGTAATAATAAATTTATAATTGGTGAAGGAAGGATACCTTCTCCACATTGATGTTGAATTATTACTGCATGTGAACTTCCATTATCAATGAACTGAAATAAATAGATTAGATGGTGAAGGAAGGATACCTTCATCATGTCTTGGTTGTTTTGATACTATCATTAGTTGATTTTATTCAAATTCTTCCGCATTATGGATGTATGTTAGATGTTTTAGGTGACATCTTGGCTTCCGAATAGCCAGGGTGTTACATAGGTACTCACTCAGCACCAGAACATACCAAAAGTTGCGTTCACCGCGTAGGGACCCGAAACGGTCTTAGCGATACGCCCACTAGCGAAAACAACCCAATGAACCTTGGTCTAACCTCCTCGTTGGTACCGAACCACACAACATGCACATAATACGCGGAACTTTTATTCCACCTCTCAATCGAACTCTTCACCGTAACAAGGATTACCTCCTTTAACCAGGAGCACACAACAACACTCTCTGTGAACAACCTCTTTTACCGACAAAACCCATCTGAAAAATGAAGGATTCACATCGCAACCACAAAATGGAAACTTGACACCAAAGGGTCAAATTCAAAAGCAAAAAATTCATCATGAAATCCCTTCTGCTTTCCAAGTAGGTAGTTTACAAATGAACACCACACAAGCCGAAAGAGAAACCACTTAAATACCCAAATCAAACACCTCCTTTATTCTTTCCGAACTGATAAGAACCGCACATCAATCATAAAGTCAAACTTTAATTTCGAAAGACATCCGTCATCAACACATAGTTCAAACATGAATCAAGAGAGCGTTTCACTACTCGAGAAACATTTTTTCTCAATTTCCTTTTAGAAATAAAATTTCTCTTGAATTATGGAATTTCATTTTATCCATATCACACTAACTTATTTCTCTTAAATTGACAACCTCAACGCCATGCTCAAACTGGATACATCATGTACAACTTTGTAGAGAGGCTCTCTTAACTCCACAACATACTCTAGCCAACTCTTGTACTGACGGAATTACCTTGACAGATGACTCCCAATACATCTCAAAATAAATCTCACACACAATCACATCACCTCCATCATTTAAGAATAAACAACTCAGAATCCTCAGCACACACATTCATATATTTCATCAAAGGTTCTTTCAATGATCATCCCACTCTTCAGAATCCACCCTTATTCTGCTACCTCTACACACAATCATTGAGCGACCAACAATCTAGCATAAAAATGCAAAACCCAATTTTTTTAACCTCCAAGACCCCTACAACAAACGTCTCATATAGAAGATAGGGAAAACCTCATATTAAATCCCTAAAATTATCACAATCCAATCATACCCGCGCAATAACATCAATATGGAAACATTTTCTCGACCCAATTATCATTATAAAGAGTCTAACTTCCAGCAGGTTGCTCATTGACGCCAAATCATACCTGACGATAATCCATCAAGCTCTGCTATCTCCATAATCGCTTTAACGATTAGATTACTTCACTAATCTTACTCTCATTACAACATACCATCATATTTCATCTACACAACCGTGCAAGGTACACAATCGCGACGCCCTAATACATTGATCAAGATTTCCATACTTTGGATAATTCTATGTTCCATTGAAATGAACAAAATAACTTGGACCACGCCTCGCTATATATTCTACTAGTTGTAACAATGCAATCAGTTTAACCTTCAAAGACAATCTTCTAATGAGATAAACTTCTCTCAAAGAAGTATATTACGAAATTATTTCATCCTCCAATACTCATCGAATAACTTCTAACCCAAAGTTTCACAACTACAATTATTAAGCACATCAAAAGACTCCGGTGAAACGAATAGGTTGACTCTTTCTCAAAAGAAAGTGCGAAAGGAATCATTTTTCATCAACTAGGAAAACATGTGCCACGCGTAGTGATCACTGGACCAAGGAAATAGTCACTTAGGCAAAGTACTCGGAAAACATAAGGGAAAGTCAACAGTCGAGGGCTCAAGCCCTACTAAAAGTGAATTCCAAACCACAAATGAGAAGAAGGTAATGCCCTTTGAAAATTGATAAAATCTTATGGAACAACTGCATAAGGTTTAAGCACACTCAAATAAACTGCGAGTTGCGAAACGACTTAAATCTCAAATACTTATACTTCACTCCTTCCTTTAACAAGGAAAGTTATTTTCTATGATTACTACATCACTTTGCCAGCCTAAACAAGATAAGCTCTTAAAACCGAAATTACAGGAACCACTTAAAAACCAATAAAATCTTTCATCATAACACTTTGCTCGAAACAACCTCAATCACCACATAACGCAAGAGGTCCACTGATCACAAATGCAAAACTCGAAACACATTCACTGAATCAAAATTACGAAAGACGATCAAATTACTTTATTTTTCTAAAAGAATCATCACCACACACACAAGTCACAATCTCTAGCAGGTAATCTTACTAACATCAAGATTGATACACTCCTAACACGAATTTTTTTATCATCGACTATTCCATTAGAAAGCCCCAAAGTTTCACTATATTGTTCCATACTACATTTTCATCCCATCTTCAAAACGAGAGTATACCAAAACTATATAACCTCACTACATCAACCTCTTAAGTTGAGAAGGGGTCTACTACAAAATTGAAAAGGTCCTACCAACACCCTTTCATCAAAGGAATGCTTTTATCTGATAGTTCTACTATGATGTAAACATTGTTCATCCATTAAATCCCATCAATTTATCTCTTAGTGATGCTCATCACCAGACATTAATAGACATTATTTGCACCTAGCAATTACTTATAATCACTAAGTATCCACAAAAAGGTTACTCCAAGATTAGTACCCACTAAGACAAAAATCTAACTCCTTTTGAACTTAACAATCCCAAAAGGTTATATGAAACCATTGAGACACGTTAATCCAATTTACCAAAGAAGTTTACCAGATGTATCACTCTTAGTCATTGACTCAATTTCATCAACATTCTACACCTCTTATTAACTCTATTGATTACAACTAGGTATAACCATACTCTTAATCACAGCTCCTCAAGAACTACTACAAGACACTTTCAAATTAATCACTTTCCTTTCAAGGATCTTTGTTAGGATCGATCATGCACACACTGCCAATCTAACATGTTGACCCATATCATATCCATTAATTTCTTTGGTTATAACCTATCACTTAACCAAGACAACACAACACTAAAAGGTTTAACATCTTCTTTCATAAAAGAAATTCATTAATCTTCAACACTCAAAATACCCAAGAGAGATATATTGAGTCAAAGCCCTCACGTACTAAAAGACTTGCAAAAGAAAGCTTTCATTAACCAAAAAAATCACATGAATAAGTGGGTCAAGTTTTTTTTCCAATAAGAAAGACAAACTCCAACACGAAGGTCAAACTTAACCAAGTTTACCAGCCGCAAGAATAACCCATCGGTTGGGAAAGCAACGATTTCTTTACGGGACAAATTAAGCCAATAGAAGAATAAATTCAAAGCAACTCCTCAACCGGGATGAACTAAAAGCCCAAGGAAAAACTCATCAATCACCACAAGATAAGAGTTGACCAAATCAAATTTCAAGGGAGAGAACAACTCTTCTAAAAATACTCACTATCAACGCCTGTACTACGATCTCCGGTGTGTACACTTCGCTATTCCTATCCCACGAACGGTGGTGTAACCTGGTATAGCCCAGGATCACAACCACTACCTCCACCTCTCAACATGGGTTATCCCCACACATAATAATCACAATCAATTAATGAGCAATAAAACTCAATTCATATCAGCAATCAACACTATGATAAAGCGGAAACATAAATGCAATGATATGCCCATTCCCATCCTACTGTGCTTAGTGTGTCAAAATTAATATTTCATGAACCACGGACCTACTGACCCGCTCGATACCAATCAGTAACACTGACTGACAAGGGCCACGAATGCTACTAAACTAACACTATAACCATTTTAACATTGATACAATTCTCTAAAATCCGCAGAACCTCCTTTGTTTAGTTACTAAACCGAGATCCCAACTTTTAAATGTAACATAGTTAAATAATCCAACATCCAGCATAATCAAGAGACCACCAAAACTATGCTAATCAACACTATATCATCCATAGCATGCTAAACAAGTACAAGCATAAATAAAAGGACATCCATGATCCTCTAATCAACTCTATTACAAGTTATTCCAAGCGAGAGGAGTAATCATAAAGAATTCTTAAGCAAGTTTCTCATCTACTAAATTATCATTCTATCAATTCAAATGTGTGTAGTTCGTGCCATTGTGCAACCACTCTAAGTCTTACTCCCTCCCATGCATGCCGTTCTTGTAAAGTGGTACCTAAAAACACAACAACAAACAAGAGTGAGCCCAAAGACTCAGCAAGTGCAATAAATGGCAATAATAACATAAACAATCTGTAATCATCAACATCCATCTACAATCTCTATTATAAACATGTCATATGCTCATGCTATGCAAGAAGCTCAAGTGCACTTTCTCTTTTCTTTATCTTTTGCATTTTACCTGTAATGCAAAGTATGCAACCGTCATTGCATACCCATGCTCGTGCTTTCGGAGCGCAGGACCAATTGCCCGATACTCCGCAAGTAAAGGGGACCTCAAGCCCACACTCCACAAGTATGGGGACCATAAGCCCATCGTTTTCATGATGGGGACCTCTTTTCAATGCCCACATTCCACGAATGTAGGGACCTCAAGCCCGTCATCCACATGACGGGACCTCGAATATGCATAGTCATATGATAGCATGATGCACATGAACAAAACTTTAAACCATCATAAATTTGTATTCACAACGTCATACATGAATAAACTTATCCATACTTCTAGCATTCATCATCGTTGACATTCATAGAATTCTAGCATCCATGAATAGCATATATATTCATAATACTAGCAAACATGAACAATCACTCATGAATAACAATTAATCATAGACTTCATAACTTTCAAACATCCATGAATAACACGTAACTCATATCACTAGAAACCATGAACATTACCAATCATACCACCATAACAATCATGACAACACAAATTATATAAGTATTTATCAAAGAATGCCATTCAATAATTCCAATTATATCCATCATTATACTTGCCTTAACCGCAGAGAGAACGAGGATGTGCGAAGGTACGCCCTCGGATCAATCCATCACTGAATATATTTATAAGGCGCACTAAGACAATCATACTGGACCAAAAGCATAAATAATAGCATAACCAAACTCGCTATACTCTCAAGCGCATTTCCCAATTCCAACTCCTATAGATCAATATGTCGAGGAGTGGACAGCCAACTTCTAAAATTCGTATCTAGTTTAGCATAAGAGTTAATATGAGGTGTTCTTAGACTTCATTGAAAGTTATCAATTTCCTAACTAAACCTAGTTGGTGGACATCTCAAATTCTGTTTGTAAATGACTCTAATATATCAATGAACAACATCTGTCCAGATCTGTCTAACACGTCGGACAGCAGCACGATAATGGACATAACTTTTGATTGGCTGAACCAAAATTAGTGTTATTTAACAATCTGAAAAGCTAAGAACAAAACCTACCAAAGTCTATTTGGGCAAAATTTCAGATTTTTCCTCTAACAAAATTTGGCCCACACTCAAATCTGTTGGCGAATTAATCGACAAAAATATTGGCTGAAATAAAATATCCATAACTTTTGTTATACAACTCCAAATTGGACGTTCTTTATCAATCTCGAAATCTTATAAAATTATCTACAATAACCTAGTTGGCATGACATTCATATTTTGCGTTTAACAAAAAGTGGCACACGGTCAAAACTAATGATAGAAACCTACATACAATCTGGACAGCCACATTGTAGAATCGCAGAAATATGAAGAAATCTCCCGCGAAGACAATCTCCTCTCCTTTCTTCACTTGATCGAGAGAGAGCAGCGGTGAGGAAGGAGGCACCAACGGAGGGCTGCTTGGGGAGGGAGGGTGATGCCTGTAAGCACCGAGACTCTGTAGTATGTAGCATGGGTTGGTCATCATGCAGCTTTAGGTTTTCCCCTTTTGGGCCTTGGTCTTGTGGGCCAAAAGCCCATAGCCCAGTTTTGAAGAAATTTAAAAAAACTCTTTAACTATTTTTGTTTTCTCTCTAACACGTTTCGGAGTAATACATCCCCCCTCTAAACTTCTATTAAATCCATTTCCTAATTGGTTCTTCTCCCTAAATTATTTCTTCTCACTTAAATAAATTTGGGGTATTACATGGACGGAACTTGAACATGGATGCATGAATGTATTTATGAACAACGACTAGCATCATCTTTAAACATATGAATTTCACATACGAAGGATACATAATCATCGGAACTTCTCACGTATCAAATGAAAATACAGTACGAACATCAAGCATCCAATATACATAATTCATACAAACGTCAATGTACTTGCCTTCTGCGGTGCGACGCGATAGTAGGCAAAGGTGGTACTCCTAAACCCGAAGCTTCACCGCCTAAACAAATAAACAACTGAAATAAGAACACATTGCACATGACACTTCTCGACACCGTTCTACAACTCTTCTCCGGTGACTCAAGATTCAATTAGAAACTCTAATCTGAAAATTGACTACTCAGGCACAACCCAAAACTGGACAACAGCATGGTAAAAATCATATCTATTGATCTGGAACTCGGAATGAGGTGAGACCAATTTCTATGGATTCTTAACTGACATAACTACAATACTCTAGTTGATGAGATCTTCTGATTCGGCTAAATTAATTTAGCAAACGGCAGATAAAGTTACAGAACAGAGTCGATGACTAAGAGTGATACATTTGGTAAACTTCTTTGGTAAATTGGATTAACGTGTCTCAATCACTTTAATCTAACCTTTTGGGATGGTTAAGTTCAAAAGAGTTAGATTATTGTCTTAGTGGGTACTAATCTTGGAGTAACCATTTTGTGGATACTTAGTGATTATAAGTAATTGCTAGGTGCAATTAATGTTTGGTGATGAGCATCACTAAGAGATAATTTGATGGGATTTGACGGATGACCAATGTTTACATGATGGTAGAACTATCAAATAAAAGTATGTTTTGATGAAAGGATGTTGGAATAACCTTTTAATTCAAATAAAAGTATGTTTTGATGAAAGGATGTGAATAACCATTCGTGTAGTTTTCCTCTAAAATAAAGTGGTTATTGTAGTGAGAATATAAGATTTTGGTATACATTCAATTGAGGATGAGATGATAAAGGGTCAGTAACATTTTGGTAAGCCTTTGGGGCTTAATAAAAGTAAGAGTTGACGATAACGAGTCTTGTTAAGGATAGACCATTCTTGATGTTATTAAGTCTGTCCATAAGAGATTCTGACTTGTAGTAGTGGTGATGATTCTTCTAGAGAAAAAAAATCTATTGCCTTTCGTAATAGCAGCCAAATGAAATATTTGGAGTTTTGTGTTCGTGGACTTTTGGGAGTTCATGATCTAGGTAGTAGATGGAATTAAGTGAGAAATGTGACGTATGCAAAGGTTCTGATTGGTTCCTAGGTGGTCAATGTGATTTGTTTTTTTTAGAGCATTTCTGGTTTGTGTTGGCAAGTAATGTTGTAATCAAAGAAAATTGTTTTTCTTTGTTATCAGTAAGTGTGTACCATAAGTATTGGAGGTTGAAAGTTCCTTCTTGTGGGACATGTGCCCTCGTCAGCAGACTTGTATTTTGTTTTTCGATATCTTTATTATTCGACGGTTTCTCTTGTTCTCTTGCTCACTCCGAGGAGCAACTTTGTTCTTGTGTGTTGAGACTAGTTTTGTTTGTTTCTTCCTTTTGAGAAAGGAATTAACTATCATGTGTTGCCAGAGTCTTATAGAATGTAATATGGTGGACAAGTATTTGGTAGTGGTGAGATTTTGGGAACCAAGCTATTTGAAGAACAGTAGAAAGTGCGTTGGTTTTGATCAATAACCTTTGTCCATGTTGGGATATGGGGACTATCGAAAGTTTGGGCTCTTGATAAATTTATTAGAGTATCACAATTGGATACCTAGTAAGATTGTGTAGAAGAGTTTTGATGGTGAAGTTTAATGAGAATAGCGGTGTGGAGAAACCTAAGCGTTGTGTTAATCAATGGGATAGCAGGAATAGTTGAGTATTGTCAAGTGTGACTCGGTCACAGAGAGTAACTCTATGGGAGTTAGATTATCACTAAGGATAGCTTGGTCAAGAATTTATATATTCATCTATTGATGTTAGTGATTGAGTAGGTTTGAATCCTGATCAATCAGTTAGGATATTGTGAGTGGGTATATTGTGGACAAGTAGCTGCATTTGATTGGTGTAGGTTAGAGAATGTCTAAGATTGGTAACATGAATCGCCTTGGGTGGTTACTTGATTAGTATAGAATGTTGATATTAATGAACTGAGATTATTGTTGAGCTGTGTGAAATTTTTTTTTTTTGGTCATCAGATTTGAGGGTTACATCTCAAGTATACCGACCATTCATTGTAAGAGTCGTAGAGGTTGAATTGGGCTTTGTATTATTATGCTAGCATCTTGGTTCCCAGGATTAGGTTCCAAGAGTTATGGTGATCTCTGAAAGCAGTAAATGAGATTGAATGTGGTGAATTTCAAAATTGTTTATCCTTAATGGATTTAGGGATGTGATGGTGATTGAAATCTATATTGAGTTGTGTTGAGGATTATTCTGTCAAAGCAATTCATTCGGTAAAGAAGTTAGCTAGAGTGTGATATTGTGGATTGGAAGAGTCTCCCTACATAAGTGTGGGTTTTGTGCTCGATTGAACATAGCTTTGAGGATGCCCATTTAAGATAAACGAGTTAATGTGTTATGCGATAATTTGGGATCCTATGGTTTAATAGAAAGATAAATTCTTAAAAAGAAGTTGATCTTGGATAGAGAGATATTCTCTTAGTTCTTACTTGAATTATGTGGTTATGACAGATGTCAATTACAAATTGAGTTGATTCTTGCCGGTATGTGTGATTCCTTCCAGTTAAGAAAAAATGGTTAATCTGGTATTCGAGTGATTTCGTTTTTGGCTTGTGTGGCATTTATTCCTAAACTGCCTACTTGAAAAGTGAAAAAGTTTTCTTGTCAAACCCATTGATTTTGGATTAGTCTCTTCTAAGAGAAGATGGTTTTGAGTTGGTTGCATTAAGACTCTTATGGTCTCAGTCGGGAATGTTGTGCGTCCCTGGTTAAAAGATGTGCTCGTTGTCAAAGTGAAGAGATCGACTGATACAAGGATCAAGAGTTTGGTGTGTTTGTGCAGGTTCGTGGCAATGTTAGTAAGATTTTAGCGGTGATTATATTTCTGGGCTTAAGCGTGGTTAGAATTCGGGGTAAAATTCCGTTTAAGGGGGGTAGAATGTAATGCCCCCAAAAGTATTCGGAAGGAATTAGTCATGCCCCAAAAGTATTTGAAAGGAATTAATCGGGAGAGAATAATTAAATCGGGAAGGAATAATTAAATCGGGAAAAATAATTAAATCGGGAGAATGTTTTCTTCAGCAAAACATCAAAACAAGGAAGGAGAAGGGGTTTTTTTGTAAAACCGCGGCAACCTGGGCCTGGGCTTCGGCCCATGAGGCCCATAGGTGGCCGGCCAAGGGGGAGAGGCACCCTTCCCCCCCCAAACCCTAGCCGCCCCACTCCTTCCTCCTCCTCCCCTTTGGCCGCCCCCTCCTCTCCCTCCTTGCTCCTCCTCCCCTGTAGCACGTGCACTGTAGCACCATGGTACTGTAGCATTCATCCCCTCCAACCTTCCCTCCATTGGTGCTGTCCAAGAAGAGAAGGGGGGAGATCTCCATCGTGGTCACCGATTAAGAAGAAGGGAGAAGAAGGAGTGCGGGGAGAAGAAAGGAAAGGGGAGAGATCACAACCTCGGTGCGTCATCTTCAGCGGTTCTTCGATGGTAAGACCCTATCCCCTTCCG
This sequence comes from Ampelocalamus luodianensis, assembly GCA_036346255.1. Lineage (NCBI taxonomy): Eukaryota > Viridiplantae > Streptophyta > Magnoliopsida > Poales > Poaceae > Ampelocalamus > Ampelocalamus luodianensis. The sequence goes on from CM070628.1 coordinate 56,449,847, forward strand.
ATTAGTCGATTATTTGATTATTAAGTTTTATCGGTAATCTGATCGGTTGGAGCAGAATGGGTTGGGCGACGTTTTTGAGTAGTCTAAGGGCAGAATCAGGTCCAGATGTCTCCTAGAGAATTGTATAGGACGTCTCTAGCTTTCTATGAAGTACTAGATCATGATATTTGGACCTCTGTAGCAAAAGTTATGAATTTATTGGTGGGACTGTTCTGCGAATCTGTCGGTAATCTGATGGGTTTTAGTAATCTGTCTTGTTCGATCTGTTAAATGGCGAATTTGAGGATCTCAGTATAACAAAAGTTGTAGATAATTGTCGTAGCTTTTAGGGAAGGGCAAGAACGCGAAATTTGGACAAACGAGCTAAAAGTTATGATGGTTTTAGTGTACTGTCCAGAGAACCTGGCGAGAAAATGTTGTTCTGTTATTTGGCTTGATAGGGGTAGTAGTTGGCCGAATCAGGAAGGCTCACCAACTAGGTTTAGTTGGAGAATTTGATAACCTTTCAATGTAAAAATGTTATTATGCTAGTTTAGTAGCATTCCAGGCTCATGTGGGGCTGGGGTGTTACAGTAACGTTGGGAATGTCAAGTTAAGAGAGATGAGTTAGTGTGTTGCAATGAACTAAAACTCCAAAGTTGAGAGAGATTTTATTCCTAAAAGAGATACTGAAAAATTGATACTTCCTCAAAGAAGTGAATCGTTTCCTTGATTCTCGTTTGAGTTTTGTGCTGTTGACCAATGTCTTTCGTAAGATGAGTTTGACTCGATTTTGGTATGTATGGTTCTTATCGGTTCAGGAAGAATAAAGGAAGTTTTTGATTTGGGTATTTAAAATGATTCCTCCTTTGGTTTTCGTGATGCTTTTTCGCAAACTGCCACTTGGAAGGTGGAAAGGTTTTCGTGATGAAATTCCGATTTCTGGATTTGACTCTTTAGCACTGAGCTGGTAACGCTTAGTTGCGATGTGAATCTTTCATTTTCAGATGGGTTTTGTTGGTAAAAGAGTTTGCTTAAAGAGAGTTTTGTCGTATATTTCTGGTTAAAGGAGGTGATCCTTGTTTTAGTGAAGGGTTTAATTGAGAGGTGGAACACAAGTTCTATGTTCTATGTGCATGTCGTGTGGTTCGGTATCATTGGGAAGGTTAACCAAAGATACATTGGGTTGTTTTCGCTAGTTGTCGTATCGCCAGGACTGTCTCGAGTCCGTGCGCGAAGTACGTAACATCTTGTATGTTCTTGTGTTAAGTGAGTACCTGAGAGATCCAGAGTTTGAGGTTTCGTTTGCGCCGTTGACCATCGAGTGAGATCTTACCTTTGAGTCTTATCCGATGAGTGTACCTGGAAGTACTGGGTAGAGCATTAGTTCAGACGTCGTGTTACGTCGTTGTGTTGTGATATTTTCAGACCGAGGGAAAGGCTACTTGGGAATTTGGAGTTTCGCGTGAGTGACCTTTAGCCAGTGTTGTTCACAACGGGTACGTGGTTACCGTTGTTCGTTCTCAGTCGTGGTCGTTCTTTCGCTTAAGCGTGTTTAGAATTCGGGGTCAAATTCTGTTTAAGGTGGGTAGAATGTAATACCCCAAAAGTATTCAAGAATATTCGAAAGAGTATTCGGGAGAGATTATGTGAACTCGGAGAAGGACCAAATATAAAATAGATTTAGCAGCAATTAGATAAAGGGGTTTTCTGCAGTTTTTTGGCAACCTGGGCTTCAGGCCCATGAGGGGTTGGCCACCAATAAAAAGAGGGGGGAAACCCTAGTTGCTACAGTACCACACCCCTGCATGCTGTAGCACCAGATCAGTAGCAACCCCCTCTATGCAAAGAGGAGAAAAGAAGGAGAGAAAGGAAGAAGAAGAGAAGGGAGAAGAGAAGGAAGAGGGATCGCCATCCGTGGTTCGCGACCTTCAGCGGCATCAAGGGTAACACGTTGTAGTTGTTGGGTAATTAGTCATAGAAGAGTAATCGGGTAGTTTTTGGCTAGGTTGCAATCTGTCTGCTGTTCGTGCAGATTCGTCTAGAAGCTTGCCGGGTTAATTTCATATGGTTAGAGGCCGAATCAGAGGTTTTGGTCTCCTAGAGAATTGTAGTTTATGTTCTTAGCCTTCGTTGGCCGCTAAGATCGCCCAAATCCGATTAACGGTCTGGGAGTTATGAATTTTCTAGTATTGCTGTCCTGTTGTTCTGTCAGATTCTGGACAGTCTGTAGAAAACTGGTTAGAACTGCTACTTAAGTGGAGAATAAGGGGACCTCAATATAACGGAAAATGTGGGTAATTTCTGTACCTTTTCATAGAGATAAAGAACGCAAGATTTGGATTCTCGTAGCAAACGTTATGGAGGTTTTAGTGTACTGTCCAGAGAACCCAACGTGAATTCTGATGTCTGATAGATTGGTTTGCTAGGGGCAGTAGATTGTAGAATAAAAAGGGCTACCCAACTAAGTTTATTTAGATAATTTAATTACCTTTTCAGAAAGTCCAAGAACATCTTATTTGGACACCTGAGCAGAAAGTTATGTATTTTAGAAGTTGACAGTCAACAGTGTGCGCCAATCCGATCGCTAGAAATTGGGAGTTGGGAAACACTTGGGAGTTTAGCAAGTTCATTTGTGTTGTTCTTTTTGCTCTTGGTTCAGAATGTTGGTCTTAGATTGGGGTATCTTTACATTCAGGTGGGAGCGTGGTTCCAGGGGCAGCACCCTCGTCGCGTCCACCGTTCTCGCACGGTTGAGGTAAGTATTCGGGCTATGGTATATGTATGCCTGCATGATGTGATTGTGATGTGTCTTGTTCGCTTTAGTCTTGCATACCTGTTTATGAGATGAGTTACCGTTTAACTTGATGACTGCCATTTATGGTTAAAGATTTTCCCGCATGTTGTTAATGCTTACATGTTAAGGAGAATATGTTGAATTCCTGCATATGAAGAATGTTATCGTGGTGCATATGCATGTTGAGAGAATACAGGTGCCTTGGTCACGTGGTGACCAAGCACATACAGTTGAGGTCCCCGTCATGTAGATGACGAGCTTGAGGTCCCCACATTGGTGGAATGTGGGCTATGAGCAAAGAGGTCCCCATCATTAAGATGATGGGCAAAGGTCCCTATACATGTGGTGTATAGGCTCTTGGTCCCTGTACCAGTGGGCATAGGCAAGGGTATACAATGACGGTTGTATACCCCGCATTACCGGTAAAATGCGAAAAGAGATAAAGTTCAAAGGAGTATTGCATTGATTGCATATCATGAGAAAAATGGCTATATTTAGTATAATGTTATTGTGGATTATCGATGCTATGCTAATATTCTTGTTTTATAGCCTTGTTGATACTTGTTGAGTCTTTGGGCTCACCCTTGCTTAAATGTGTTTTAGGTACCAATGGCAGGAACGACACGGATGAGAGGGAATAGTTGTTGGATGCACTCACTACCTCACACTCATAAGGCGTTTGCCACTTAGTTCCATCTCAAAAATAATTAAACTGTTGGAGTAGATGTTTATTTTGGTTTGAGTATCTGATTATTTGTAATAATGAGATTTGCCAGTCTTGGTTATATTCATTCGATTATCATGCAAGTTTGATTGAACTTGATTACGAAGTTATTATTGATAAATGCCATGATTTATTGTCGAAACCTCGGTAGAGCTGTTTAAACAAAGGAGACTCTGCCGAAATTTTGTAATTTGTGCTAGATTAGTTTAATTCCAGTAGCATTCCAGGCTCATTTAGAGAGTTGGGGTGTTACAATTCTTGTATTTGTTCTATAATATGTTGATCATCTTATGCCATTAGATGAGTTATTGTTTAAATTCTTTCGCAATCTGGTTTTATATAGTTTCATTAGGTAACATTTTGGTTTTCGAATAACCAGAGTGTTACACTCATGTACGCTCTCTACTGCAACAACCATCAAGGACCCACGATGGCGAGATGGGAGATGACATCAAGATTTGGGCTGCGAGGCGATGAGTTTGGAGGCGGTGCTATGGACGATGGTGGCAACACTGGTGGTGTTTGAAGGTAGTGGTGGAGTGGATTTCATGGCGAGTTGGCGAGGGAAGGTTAGGTGGTGGTGATGTGGAGTAGCGACTACAATCGGAAGCAGTGGATCTGGGAGTGCAGCCGGAGGAGATGAGGGGGTTGTGGAGGGGTAGTGGGCGGAGCGGTTGAGGAAGAAGCAGCGCCGACGGGATGTTCATTATCTCTCTCCTCTCACAACTGCAGCACTGCTCCTCCGATCTAGTAGCCATGGCTTGTCATCGAGCTCGCGCTCTAGGCACACGCGTTACTCCCCAGCGCGTACAGTCATGGCCACCGCCTACTCCTCGAATTCCACTCACCTCGACACCGTTGTTGTTCCTACCTCGTTGTGGTCCTCCTCCACTGCAATCTGCTACGACTCCTTGTGTGCTTAGAGGGCAGTGGGTGGCGTCGTTGTGAGGATGCGGTGGTGGAAGGGGCCGTTGGTGGCAGCGGCTTGAGATGGGAGGAGGTGGAGCTGCAATCAAGTAAGAGAGGGAGGAGGAAGAAGATGAGTTTAGGGTATGACATGTGGGCCACAATGTTTTTTAAACTTTTTTTTGCTAAGTGAGCATGCCCACATGGATTTTATGTCAGCAAAATATGTACACATGTCAAAACCACCACCACGTCGGTACCATGTCGAATGAAAACTGTCTTCAATCGACCTCAAAGGGTAAAATAAATGTTATTGGTACTTGAGGGGGGGTCAAACATCTGGTTTTGCAATTAAATATTGAAACATAAACTTTCGCAAGAGTTGATACAGGGGGACTTAGGGCATGCTTGGATTGAAGCCTCACGCGTTTTGCCTGGCTGGGTGCACGCTTGGATGATGCCTGGCATCCAGGCGTAGAAAAACAAGGCCTGGCAGGCAGCTCTTCCTCTCTTTAGTTTTTTTTCTCTCATTTCTATCTCCAGGTACGTATCATCAACCAAACACCATATCTCCAGGTTTGCCTGATCAGGCAAAAAATCATCTGCTTCTCAGGCTACTCTCAGGCATCACTTTTTCTCAGGCACGGCTCTCAGACCTTGAACCAAACATGCCCTTATTCCTGACAACTATGACGGAGTCACTTATTAGTGTGGGGTATATATAAATATGTAGAGATGACCCCACTAAAATATGACATAGTCCGTATTTTTTTCAATTTAACCTTTTTTGTTAAAACTCCACATTTATACCCCTGCTCGTCTTATTTCCGATTTTGGACCCAGGGGGTCGGCGCCGTGACTCACGGCGCCGAGCTAACACATCTCGGCGCCATGACTCATGGCGCCGAGGTACCGGCCACGCAGGCATGACTCACGCTGGCCGCCACGGTGGCCAGGGTGCGGTACCTCGGCGCCATGAGTCATGACGCCGAGATGTTAGCTCTCGCGCCGTGAGTCACGGCAGCCCCGGGTCCAAAATCGGAAATAAGACGAGCAGGGGTATAAATGTGGAGTTTTAACGAAAAAAGGGTTAAATTGAAAAAAAATCAATGACATAGTGATAATTAACCACACAAGATAAAGTTTCTTGATCTGAGTGAAGAAAAATATGCCTTAAAGAGAACATGCTCATAGCTAGATCTGGATCATAGGTTAGAGTTTTGCTCATAGTATGTTGCTAGTGCTAGTATTCCTACCGTTTCACACTTACTATTTTTTGTCGGATTAGGTATGATATTGATTGTGCATTTGAGTTATAGATAAACTTAATTTTGTTAAATAAAAAATAAAAGTTCTTTGCAGCTGGCTTACCCATAAAATTTGGAAATTTAAAGATCCGTTTGTAGTAAGCCTACAGTAAGAAGCAACTCGTTCAAACCTGAAGGAAAAAAAACATCTTTGGACATTGGTTTACTTGGCAAGAAAAGCCGCACACAGGCACACAGCCCTCCGCGTCACCGTACCCTGTAGGGGCGGGACCCGCTGACCCGCAGTCCGCAGCCCCACTACAGCTACCTGCGGTGCTGCTTACGTAGGGACAAGCACGACGACGTGCCCCTCTCCCATTGGCCCACGCGTGCACGCAGCCATGCTCGGACGGTCACGGTCACGGGAGCGACGCCGTCGCGGTCGCGGCGTCGACCACCCTGATGCAACCGAGATCGCCCGCTGCCAGGTCCTTTCCCCTGCGCCTGCTCGACACGTGGGATTTGGAGCTCGGGCTGCCCCCACGGCAGTGCAGGGCAGCCACATGTCCATCCGAACTTGTCTCTTTATTCCAGTTGGAGCGTCCCGATCAGGCCATCATTATTGTGTTCGGACTGGGACTGAGCCGTGGCCTGGGCCTGGGAGTACAGCAGTACGTTATCTTATCCGTGTGCCACACGACCACGACCACGACCTTGTCCATAAACGGGCAGACAGTGCTCGAAATTCCATCTTACCCTCGCCGATAGAAAAAAAGTTGTTTCGAACATTAATACGATCTCGAAAATATAAGTTTGATAATTTATTTCTATTATAACATATTTATAAAACATAATAAAAAATATAATATTATCAAAGTATTTTTAGAGATAAATCTACATGTAAAATTTTCATGTGTCTAATCTAAATATTCAAAAAGTTATTTATAGCCAAAGTTTATAATGTTTGACTAGATGTAGCTGTAATACCCCGTTTAATTAAATAAATAATTGAGGAATTAGAAGAGGTATTTAAGAGTGAAATTTCAGAATTTAGTGAGTCGAGGAGAGTAGTAGGCCGACGGCCCATAGCCCAAGTGGGAGAGCCCAACTTAAGAGAGAGGGGAGACCAAACCCTAGCACCAGGTACAGTAACGTCGCCCTGGCACTGTAGCGGCACCGCACATGTAACAGCCCTAACTTAGGGTTTGTATTTCAAATGTAAATTATGAGGAGAAATAAAAACTTTTGGTGCCTCATGAAATCATTTGAGAGTTTCTACAATTTTCCCTAGCAATTTCCAATTTTTAGAATGTAATTCTTGTGATTGGAAATTGTTGTCAGCAAATTTTAGCTTTCAAACTTGTGATCATCCTCTGAAACTATTTTTCCTGTCATCTTGATCATCCTATCTACCTCCCTGCATTATTTCACAATTTTTAGATTGTATTTGCTATTTCAAATGGCCAAGTCAACCTAGTTTGAAAACTGGTCAAACTTCTGTTCAGCATCTTGTGAATTTTTATTGGGAGAAATCTAATGCATAAAAATTCCTGAAAAAATTTCACAAGGTTGTCTTCTATTCCAGTAAGTTCCCATAAAAATTTCGGAATTTTTGGAGCTCAGGAGCTACCTCTAAAAATTCCCCAAACCCTCTCTGTCTTTCTAATTCAAATCTGGAAACATCGTTTGTCGGGCCCGAACCCCACTTGGGCTCGAATCCGACCGCACCTAATGGACTCGGCCGCACCGCCTAGTTGCACCGCGAGCCCGAAGGCTATCACCGTCCGATGAAGATCGCACGGTCCTCATTGTTTGTCTCGCCGACCGTCCGAATGCATACATTGATCTCGGCCGTCCATCCTAGATCCAACGGTCGACATTTTCTTGATCGAGCGGACCAAATCGTTGAACCACACTTGGTCCGACTCGCACCGCTTCGCCGTCGGCCGACATGTGGGCCATCCTTGTCGTTCTTCCTCGCCGACTCCGGCGCCTACGGGCTCATTGGCGCTGGCGCATGCGCATGCCACGCAGCTCGCCGCCGCCACGCCGGGACGCGTGTACGCCTCGAGGATCGCTGAAGTGCATCTACCTCCTAGGGTCGTCCATTCCTTCTCGCAGCCATTCTACGCCTCTCCGCCCATTTCTTAGCTTCGCCGAGAAGAAACCGAGGCGGCACCACCACTCACCGTCGTTCGAGCAAGCGGCGACCCGCCGTCGTGTTCCTCTTGCCTCGCCGCCTCCATTTTGCCCATTCCGGATCCTTGGCGTCCAGTGTATCGCCAGGAGCTAGTTCATCGTCTCCGCCTCCGGCGCTCTCAGCTCCGTGAACTCAAATTGTGTTCCGGTGAGTTTCTAGCTTCGTCACCTAGTCCCTTAGGATCGCATCACAGCGCTGAGTCTAACTGTGACTTTGTTTCATGCTTTGATGCATCACCGAGGCGGTGCGACCCCCTTCTTCTCCAAGTTCGGTGATTCGCCGCCGCGGTGTTTCCGGCCACTTCCGTGCTCCATCGTCGTCTTGATCGTGGGCGAAACCTTCCTGGAGTCAAGGCGAAGCTGGTGCGCACCTTCCCGTAGCTTCTCGAAGCTCTTAGCGTCTTCTCCGCGGAGGCCGCATCTTCTTCTCCGCCTCCGGTCGTCGCAAGCTCAACTCCGGTGACCATCGGACCCCGCGTCGCCACCTCTGGGTTCGCGAAGTCTCTGTGAACCCGAAGGTATCACTCACTCGTTTTGAAACTCACTGGTTTGCGAGATCCACTGCGCGGCCGCGCCGCCGTCTCTGTGCGCGCCGGTGAACCGCCGGTGATGTTTTAGTTTAGCTCTAATCGCGTCTAGTTTGAGCCTCTGACTTGTGGGCCCTCTCTGTTAAATCGCGTTTAGAAATCCTTTAATCCAACCGTTATGTTTTCTCTTAGTCACTGCCATGTGGGTCCATGCTGTCAGTTAGGGTTGTGTAGCTCGTATCGTTTTTCTCCGCCGATAAGCGTATTTCTCGTGAGAGTATGTTAGGTTTGCACTTTGGTAAGCGAAGGCGTATTCTCGAATCGCCGCCGACGCCACTTTCGTGATGATCTGTTTTGGTCAAGACCTTCGCGCGGGCCCGCCTGTCGATTGTGGGGCTAGCGGTTGCTTTAGAGAAAAGATTTAAATGTTTTGGTATTTCAAATGCTTTTTCATTGTAATCGTTAATTCAATTAAACTTAGAAAATGCTTAACTAATTCAATTTTTATCTTAATCGCGTGAATCCATCTTTGTTAATTTTCATTTTAAATATATTATTTACTAAAATTAGTTTCAATCTTGCCTCTATTAGCAAAAATCATCAAATAATTAAATGATGTGTTATGCATTTTCCAAAATTAGAAAGTTCAGTATCTTTTTCAATAATTGTCCAAATCCGAGAAATCCAATTCGTAAATTTTCATTTTTAGTGCACTATTATCGGGATAGATTTTAGATATCTTATTTCATTATTAAAATTTTGCTAAGTATTTAACTAGTGCTTTAATGTGTATGTTAGCTTAGGAAATTGCTAGAAAATTCATCACCACTTCAAATAATTATTTCCTCTCTCTAAAATATGTTAGAACCTCGCTTAGGTTCTCTGTGTGAGTTTTGGTATGTTTTGATGTTGTTATATGTTTGAGTTTGGTGGTGTTATTCGTTCTTATTATTTGTTTTGTTCAATCGTTAGGCTTCGATATTTGCGGTAACCCTGAGAACGACCCTCCGCAACAAATTGAGCAACAACAGCCAGGCAAGCAGTTTGATCATTTTTATCCCAGTATTTTAAAGTCTAATATTTTGTTTCAACTGTATGTATGCATCGCTTATTTTGTGTTAAATTGGTTAGTTAAACCTTTAGATGCATAATCTGTAGGTAAATATTTGTCCTCTACTACCGAGCCTAGGTTAGGATGAATTTGGATGAACTTGTCACTTAGTAGATTACGAGTTGATTGCTTAGCCATGCTTAGCTACCGGTAGATTTGGGCGATCGTCGACTTAGTCGATGATCTTGATCACATAAAATTATTACTGTTCTTATATTCCAGCTAGTGCTATGTTAATTGCAAAACTAAAACTGAAAACAAAAATGATTTAGACGGGCACAATGGTAAGATTGGTGTGATCATTGGGTGTGATCGAAAGGTGCCGGGTCAATTAAGGACCGAACATCTTGTGAGTACCGTTATCCAGCATTTCGTGCTAACCACACTAGAGGGTATGGGACCTCTCTTGACCTAGTACTTTGGCGTGTATTGGCTCCGGTCGCAGGAGGTCGCGGGAGGGATGCGGTGGGAGCATGGTAGTTGTCGAAAAGCTTTATCCCGAGTGGGTAGTTGTCTTTTCCGCTTTACCATGTAAGCGTATGGATTTCTATCCATACGAGCGGCTCGTAGTTAATACACAATATTGGAAAAAGTCTCGTAGGACTTAGTCAGGTGTAAGCATACCTTGGTAGTGTGCTTTGGCTTTAAGGCGGTCTGAAGTGTGGGTACAGTGGTACACCCCTACAGAGTTAAAAACTATTCGAATAGCCTCGTCCTAGGTGATGGACACGCTTGGGTAAGCTTATCAAGAGTTAGACTACAATATTTAAATTAAAATTTGATGGGTGGTACGAATCTGGGATTCGTGCTATTGTTGTGGTGACTATTGGGATAGTCACTTCTAGGTTGTTTATCTTTCGCTTTTGTTATTAATATCCTTACTGTTATTTCAATCTTAAAAATGAATTGCAAACTTGCCTTTAAACTGTATTACATTATTGCAAATGAAAATTGGCTTTATGCAAATGAAACATATGGCCTCCACCAAACAAGCCTCTATGTAGCATATGAGCAGTGCGCTAGTTCACACGTCGTCTTGCGGTACAAAGACAATCTTTGTACTCGGTGCTTTGCTTAATGTTTTGTTGCAGAGGAAGAAGGTGAGCTCCATGGGCCTCACTTCTGTGAGTTGTGTTGCCGTTTCGTGGACGACTAGACTTGGCGGTCCGGTCAGATGCCTTGTGGGTTGAAGGCACACTGATTGGCTTTGTTTATAGCCATCTTATGGCACTTTTGCTTCCGCTGTCTTCTCTATGTTATTTTTGTATCTTGTGGCCTGTCGGCCTTTGTCTGTAATAACTCTACTATTTGTTTATCTTCCGTTTGGTAGTGTGGTGTTTGGACTCTATGTTTGGAATGGAGTTGATGTCTAATTTTGTAACGAGGTGTGTATACTTGCTCAGGGAAGTATACATATCTCGAGGATCGATTATTTGATTTGTGATGCTAGGACCGGTGGTTGGTTACATTACAAGCCAAATAAATTGGAGTCCTCACAAAGTTGGTATCGAGCCATTCGACCGTAGTAACCCAAGCATAGTCATCCTTAGGATATTTTGAAAAAGCTTAATTTCAAAGTATAAAAGGGTTTATGAAAACCTAGGTGATTCTTAGATTTTACTCCTTACCTATCTTAGCCTTCTACTCTCATCTTACTCTAATTTGAGTTTAAAACTTGGTTTCTCTCTTTCCTATCAAAAGATAGTTACTACTGGAGAATCAGTCTTTGGGAGAACCATAGAGAATTAGTCTAATTAAAAGTTGTGGGGTATAAGGGTAAGATATGTATGAGTTTGCTAAGTGTCCGATTTTTGTCAATTGGTTTTGTAACTTAAAAGTCTTGTGTTTGTTTTGTGTTTGTTAGTAAGTTATTTGCAGTGGGTTGTCGACTTTGTGTTCGTCTATTGTTAACTTGTCTTAGTGAAACAGATGGCCGGAGAAGCGCGTGGCGATCAGCAGTGGTCATGATGAGGAGCTTCCCCTCCTCCGACCATGGCTGAGGTTCTCGCCGATCGAGCGAAACCGCATGGACCGACGCGCATCTTGGAGGTTATTGCTAGGAATACCTCCACTCCCGCCGGTGGTGGCGGCCCCGCACTCGCGGGGACTTGCGAGTTCCTCCGCACGCGTGCCGCCGCCGACTTTCTCCGCTCCGAGGACCCTCTCGATGCGGATGATTGGTCGCGCATGGTTGAGCGAAGCTCAACATAGCTCGATGCCGTGCACAGGATAAGGCACTCTTCGCATCCCACCGCTTGAGGCGTGGCACTCTCATGGTGGGAGAACTATCTCGCCATGCACCGCGGGCTATGTGGTCGCGTGGGAGGAGTTCAGTCGCCTTCGTCGGGCCCACATCCCGGATGGCCCGATGAAGTCAAGAAGAAAGAATTCCTCGCGCTCAAGCAAGGGCGCAAATGCGTGACTGAGTACTTATACGAGTTTAATCACTGGCTCGTTATGCTCAGGGAGGTGGCCTCGAGATGAGGCTAGCGGGAGAAGTTTATGGATGGCTTGTCCGAGGAGCCGCAGGACAAGCTATCTATTGTGGACTTCTCGACTTTCGTGCCTTGGTAGATAAGGCCATTGTTCTTGAGCATAAGGCAAAGCGTGGCGAGTCCCAAGCGCAAATGGGAGGTGCATCAGTCTACTCATACCAGCCTCATTCGTCCTCGGGCTGGGCCAGCACCAGTGGCCCGTTCTTTTGCTCCACCGGCGCCGAGGCCATTTGCACCAGCTCCTCGCCCACCGCAGGCCGTGTTTCAGCCACGTGCGCCTGCGATCCAGCAGCAGAGCGGCCTCCGCAATCCGGCGGCCGAGGTTACTTGTTTTCGCTGCCACAACAAGGGCCACTACGCCAACGCTTGCCCTCAGAGTGTTGCAGTAGCCCCTCGTCCTAATGGAGGACGCGGGCCGGGGAGTGGTCACCCACCGACTGTAAGATTATTCGAAGACCGAGTGCGAGCAGCGGTCGAGTCAACCACCTTTCAGCTGAGGAGACTCAGGAGGCGCCAGATGTCGTGATTGGTACACTTCTTGTTAATTCTCGTCCTGCTGCAGTATTATTTGATTCTGGAGCATCGCATTCTTTTATTTCAAGATCATTTGCTGCTGTTAGTGGTCTTCACTGTGTTCCTTTGGGAGTTCCTTTGCTCATCCGCTCTCCGGGGTCGGAAATGAGAGCTGATCTACAGTGTCGGGATGTTCCTATCATAGTCAAAGGAGTGGGGTTTTGGCAAACCTTATTCTACTCGATTCAATGAGTCCGGATGTGATTCTTGGCATGGATTGGTTGTCCCAACACTTGGGGCAAATCGATTGTGTGTGAAGATTGTCTATCTCACTGACCCTTCAGTGAACAGTCGGATTTTCGCGCAGCTCAGGGCCACATCTATGTGTATTAGAAGCGAAGCCAGCCTTGCAGATTCAGGATGTTTCCATAGTATCTGACTTTGTGGATGTCTTTCCTGAAGATTTGCCCGGGATGCCTCCGGTTCGAGATCTTGAGTTTGTCATTGAGTTGCTGCCCGGTACTGCCCCTATCTCGAAGGCGCCGTATCGAATGCCTCCCAATGAGCTAGAAGAATTGAAGAAGCAGCTTGGTGAGCTCCAAGCAAAGGGTTTCATCCGTCCCAGTTCATCTCCTTGGGGTTGTCCGGTGATCTTTGTGAAGAAGAAGGACAAGACTTTGCGCATGTGTGTTGATTACCGTCCTCTCAATGAGGTGACGGTGAAGAACAAATATCCTTTGCCCCGTATTGATGATCTGTTTGATCAGTTGACTGGAGACTAGGTGTTCTCAAAGATTGATTTGAGAATGGGGTACCATCAGGTCAGAATCAGATCTGAGGATATTCCGAAGACGGCTTTCACTACTCGTTATGGTCTGTACGAGTACACCGTCATGTCCTTTGGCTTAACCAATACTCCAGCTTTGTTCATGAACTTAATGAATTCAGTATTCATGGAGTTTTTGGACAAATTTGTGGTGGTTTTTATTGATGATATTCTTATTTATTCCAAGACTGAAGAAGAGCATTTGGGCATCCAAGATTGTTTTGGGCAAATTGCGGGAGCACGGCTATATGCGGTTCAAGAAATGCGAGTTCTGGTTGAAGGAAGTGGCATTCTTGGGCCATGTTCTTTCAGCTGGAGGCGTAGCTGTGGATCCCAGCAAGGTCAGCGATGTTCTATCTTGGGGGCAGCCCAAGTCAGTCACCGATGTGCGGAGTTTTCTCGGTTTAGCGGGCTATTACCGCCGCTTTATCGAGAACTTCTCCAAGATCGCAAAGCCAATGACTGAATTGCTCAAGAAGGACAAGAAGTTTGTGTGGTCCTCTGCTTGTGATGAGAGCTTTCAGGAGCTCAAACAGCGATTGACTTCAGCCCCAGTCCTTACTCTTCCTGATATCCGCAAGAGCTTCGATATTTATTGCGATGCCTCTCGTCAGGGACTTGGATGTGTTCTTATGCAGGAAGGCAAGGCAGTTGCCTATGCATCCAGGCAGTTGAGACCTCATGAGCTCAACTATCCCACACATGATCTAGAGCTTCTTCTGCGTGGTTCATGCACTCAAGATTTGGCGGCATTATCGATCGCAGAATCGTGAGGTGTATTCCACCACAAGAGTTTGAAATACTTGTTCACTCGGCGGATCTGAACCTCAGCAGAGGAGATGGCTAGAATTGATCAAAGATTATGACATGGGTATTCGTGATCACCGGCAAGGCCAATGTAGTTGCTGATGCACTTAGCCGAAAGGTGTATTGCAATACTTTGATGATCCAAGAGTAGCAACCGCACTTCTTGCGAGTTTCAAATGTCTCAACTTGGGTTTGGTTGAGCATGGTTCCCTTGTCGCCTTGGTTGTGCAACCAACCTTGGTGGATCAAGTCAAGGCAGCACAGCAGTCAGATGACGGTGTGAACCAGATCAAGCAGAATATCAAGGATGGGATAGCCAGGTGTTTCTCGGAAGATGAGCATGGTGTTGTGTGGTTTGGGCAGCGCCTCGTGGTTCCAAAGGTTCCGGAATTACGGGATTTGATTCTCCAGGAGGCCCATGATTCGCCTTTGTCCATCCATCCCGGGGCCACCAAGATGTACCAAGATCTACGACAGAGGTTCTGGTGGACTCGCATGAAGCGCGAGATTGCCGGGTTCATTGCCAGATGCGATGTATGTTGTCGCGTGAAGGCCGAGCATCAGCGTCCCGCAGGTCTCCTCCAGCCCTTGCCTATACCAGAGTGGAAGTGGGATTCCGTTGGTATGGACTTCATCACTGGTTTGCCCCGTACTTCTTCGGGAAGGATGCTATCCGGGTGGTTATTGACCGATTGACAAAGGTAGCACATTTTCTCGCCGGTCGCATCGCCTCGCGTCGAGAAATTGGCGGACCTCTACATATCCCGCATTGTGAGTTTGCATGGTGTGCCACGAACGATGGTGTCAGATCGTGGTTCTCTTTTCACTTCCCGACTTTGGCACAGTCTACAGGAGGCCATGGGTACCCGTCTTACTTTCAAAGACCGCCTACCATCCTCGAGCGACCGATGGTCGACAGAGCGGTCAATCAGTGCTTGAAGATATGCTCGTGTTTGTGTTCTTTCCTATGGGAAGAATTGGGAGAAGTGCCTACCACTTGCCGAGTTCTCCTACAACAACGACTTCGAGCTAGTCTCGGTATGGCACCGTTTGAGGCTTTGTATGGGAGGCGATGCGAACCCCATTGAACCGGTCGAAACTAGGAAAACGGTTCTTTGGCGGATTCGATCAATGAGGCGGAAAGTCAAGTGCGATTGATTCGTGAGCACTTGCGCGTAGCTCGATCGAGCGAAGAGCTATGCGATCGTCGTCGCCGCCGGAACCGAGTTTCAGCCCAATGACTTTGTGTATCTCAAAGTCTCACCTCTGAAGGGTCATCGTCGTTTCGGTGTCAAGGGCAAGCTGGCTCCTCGGTATGTCGGACCCTACCGCATCATTGATAGAGTGGGAGCTGTTGCTTACAAGTTAGACTTGCCAGCTACACTTGAGGGGGTGCATGATGTTTTCCATGTATCGCAATTGAAGAAGTGCCTCCGTGTTCCGGTTGAGGAAACGCCATTGGAAAATATCGATGTGCAAGAAGATCTGTCTTATCGTGAGCGCCCCATTCGTATCCTCGAAGAAGCTGAACGCAGAACAAGGAACCGTGTGATCAAGTTCCTTAAAGTTCAGTGGTCGAACCACTCCGAGGATGAAGCCACTTGGGAGCGGGAAGATCGTCTCGAGCAGACACAGTCCTTCTTCTCAGATGATCGAATCTCGGGCGAGATTCTGTAAGGGGGAGATTTGTAATGACCCTAACTTAGGTTTGTATTTCAAATGTAAATTATGAGGATAAATAAAAACTTTTGGTGCCTCATGAAATCATTTGAGAGTTTCTACAATTTTCCCTAGCAATTTCCAATTTTTAGAATGTAATTCTTGTGATTGGAAATTGTTGTCAGCAAATTTTAGCTTTCAAACTTGTGATCATCCTATTTTTCCTCTGAAACTATTTTTCCTGTCATCTTGATCATCCTATCTACCTCCCTGAATTATTTCACAATTTTTAGATTTTATTTGCTATTTCAAATGGCCAAGTCAACCTAGTTTGAAAACTGGTCAAACTTCTGTTCAGCATCTTGTGAATTTTTATTGGGAGAAATCTAGTGCATAAAAATTCCTGGAAAAATTTCACAAGGTTGTCCTCTGTTCCAGTAAGCTCCCATAAAAATTTCGGAATTTTTGGAGCTCAGGAGCTACCTCTAAAAATTCCCCAAACCCTCTCTGTCTTTCTAATTCAAATCTGGAAACACTGTTTGTCGGGCCCGAACCCCACTTGGGCTCGAATCCGACCGCACCTAATGGACTCGGTCGCACCGCCTAGTTGCACCGCGCGAGCCCGAAGGCTATCAGCCGTCCGATGAAGATCGCACGGTCCTCATTGTTTGTCTCGTCGACCTGTCCGAATGCATACATTGATCTCGGCCGTCCATCCTAGATCCAACGGTCGACATTTTCTTGATCGAGCCAGACCAAATCGTTGAACCACACTTGGTCCGACTCGCACCGCTTCGCTGCTGTCGCTGACATGTGGGCCATCCTTGTCAGGTTCTTCCTCGCCGACTCCGCTGCCTACCGGAGCTCGCTGGCGCTCGCGCATGCGTGCCACGCACTCATCGCCGCCACGCCGGGACGCGCGTGTGCGCCTCGAGGATCGCTGAAGTCCATCTACCTCCTAGGGTCGTCCATTCCTTCTCGCAGCCATTCTTACGCCCTCTCCGCCCATTTCTTAGCTTCAGGAGAAGAAACCGAGGGCGGCACCACCACCTCACTGTCGTTCGAGCAACAGCGACCCCGCCGTCGTGTTCCTCTTGCCTCGCCGCCTCCATTTTGCCCATTCGGATCCTTGGCGTCGGTGTATCGCCAGGAGCTAGTTCATCGTCTCCGCCTCCGGCGCTCTCAGCTCCGTGAACTCAAATTGCGTTCCGGTGAGTTTCTAGCTTCGTCACCTAGTCCCTTAGGATCGCATCACAGCGGCGAGTCTAACTGTGACTTTGTTTCATGCTTTGATGCATCACCGAGGCGGTGCGACCCCCTTCTTCTCCAAGTTCGGTGATTCGCCGGCGCGGTGTTTCCGGCCACTTCCGTGCTCCATCGTCGTCTTGATCGTGGGCGAAACCTTCCTGGAGTCAAGGCGAAGCTGGTGCGCACCTTCCCGTAGCTTCTCGAAGCTCTTAGCGTCTTCTCGCGGAGGCGCATCTTCTTCTCCGCCTCCGGCCGCCGCAAGCTCAACTCCGGTGACCATCGGACCGCGTCGCCACCTGCGGGTTCGCGAAGTCTCTGTGAACCCGAAGGTATCACTCACTCGTTTGAAACTCACCGGTTTGCGAGATCCTGCGCGCGCGCCGCCGTCTCTGTCTTGCGCGGTGAACCGCCGGTGATGTTTTAGTTTAGCTCTAATCGCGTCTAGTTTGAGCCTCGACTTGTGGGCCCTCTCATAAATCGCGTTTAGAAATCCTTTAATCCAACCGTTATGTTTTCTCTTAGTCAACGCCATGTGGGTCCATGCTTTGTCGATTAGGGTTGTGTAGCTCGTAATGCGTTTTCTCGCAGAAGCGTATTTTCTGTGAGAGTATGTTAGGTTTGCACTTTGGTAAGCCCGAGGCGTATTCTCGAAATACGCCGACGTCACCTTCTACGTGATGGTCTGCTTTGGTCGCACCTTCGCGCGGCCCGCTGTCGTTGTCGGGGCTAGGCGGTTTTGGAGAAAAGATTTAAATGCTTTGGTATTTCAAATGCTTTTACATTTAATCGTTAATTCAATTAAACTTAGAAAATGCTTAACTAATTCAATTTTTATCTTAATCGCGTGAATCCAGTGTTGTTAATTTTCATTTTAAATATATTATTTACTAAAATTAGTTTCAATCTTGCCTCTATTAGCAAAAATCTGTTAAATAATTAAATGATGTGTTATGCATTTTCCAAAATTAGAAAGTTCGTATCTTTTTCAATAATTGTCCAAATCCAGTAAATCCAATTCTGTAAATTTTCATTTTTAGTGCACTATTATCGGGATAGATTTTAGATATTTTTCATTATTAAAATTTTGCTAAGTATTTAACTAGTGCTTTAATGTGTATGTTAGCTTAGGAAATTGCTAGAAAATTCATCACCACTTCAAATAATTATTTCCTCTCTCTAAAATATGTTAGAACCTGCTTAGGTTCTTTGTGTGAGTTTTGGTATATTTTGATGTTGTTATATGTTTGAGTTTGGTCGGTGTTATTCGTTCTTATTATTTGTTTTGTTCAATCGTTAGGCTTCGATATTTGCGGTAACCACGAGAACGACCCTCGCAACAAATTGAGCAACAGACCGAGCAAGCGATTTGATCATTTTTATCCCAGTATTTTAAAGTCTAATATTTTGTTTCAACTGTATGTATGCATCGCTTATTTTGTGTTAAATTGGTTAGTTAAACCTTTAGATGCATAATCAGAGGTAAATATTTGTCCTCTACTACCTAAGCCTAGGTTATTTCTTTGTGATTAGAGTTATTGGATGAACTCTCGTCACTTAGTAGATTACGAGTTCGGTTGCTTAGCCATGCTTAGCTACCGGTAGATTTGGGTGATCGTCGACTTAGTCGATGATCTTGATCACATAAAATTATTCTTGTTCTTATATTCCATTTCGTGCTATGTTAATTGCAAAACTAAAACTGAAAACAAAAATGATTTAGACGCGGGCACAATGGTAAGATTGGTGTGATCTGTTGGGATCGAAAGGTGCCCGGTCAATTAAGGACCGAACATCTTGTGAGTACACGTTATCCAGCATTTCGCGCATAACCACACTAGAGGGTATGGGACCTCTCTTGACCTAGTACTTTGGCGTGTATTGGCTCCGGTCGCAGGAGGTCGCAGGAGGATGGAGGTGGGAGCATGGTAGTTGTCCAAAAGCTTTATCCCGAGTGGGTAGTTGTCTTTTCCGCTTTACCATGTAAGCGTATGGATTTCTATCCATACGAGCGGCTCGTAGTTAATACACAATATTGGAAAAAGTCTCGTAGGAGTTAGTCAGTGCTTGCATACCTTCGGTAGTGTGCTTTGGCTTTAAGGCGATGCAAGTGTGGGTACAGTGGTACACCCCTGCAGGGTTAAAAACTATTCGAATAGCCTCGTCCTAGGTGATGGACACGCTTGGGTAAGCTTATCAAGAGTTAGACTACAACATTTAAATTAAAATTTGATGGGTGGTACGAATCTGGGATTCGTGCTATTGTTGTGGTGACTATTGGGATAGTCACTTCTAGGTTGTTTATCTTTCGCTTTTGTTATTAATATCCTTACTGTTATTTCAATCTTAAAAATGAATTGCAAACTTGCCTTCAAACTGTATTACATTATTGCAAATGAAAATTGGCTTTATGCAAATGAAACATATGGCCTCCACCAAACAAGCCTGCATGTAGCATATGAACAGGTCTGCTAGTTCACACGTCAGTCTTGCGGGTACAAAGACAATCTTTGTACTCAGGTGCTTTGCTTAATGTTTTTGTTGCAGAGGAAGAAGGTGAGCCCCAAGGGCCTCACTTCTGTGAGCTGTGTTGCCGTTTCGTGGACGACTAGACTTGGCGGTCCGGTCAGATGCCTTGTGGGTTGAAGGCACACTGATTGGCTTTGTTTATAGCCATCTTATGGCACTTTTGCTTCCGCTGTCTTTCTGTTGTTATTTGTGTATCTTGTGGCCTGTCGGCCTTTGTCTGTAATAACTCTACTATTTGTTTATCTTCCGTTTGGTAGTGTGGTGTTTGGACTCTATGTTTGGAATGGAGTTGATGTCTAATTTTGTAACGAGGTGTGTATACTGCTTTCTGGGAAGTATACATATCTCGAGGATCAGTTTATTTGATTTGTGATGCTAGGACCAGGTGGTTGGTTAAGCATTACAAGCCAAATAAATTGGGGTCCTCACAGCACTGTAGTACACGGGTACTGTAGCAATCTCCTTCCCTGCTGCCATGCCAAGAGGAGAAAGGAATGAGAGGAAGGAAGAAGAAGAAAGGAAGAAGAAGGGGAGAAGGAAAAGCGGAAAGAAAGGAAGGAGCCTCGCTGGGTCTCCGCGTTCGTCACCTCGTTCTCCAATGGTAATCTACGATCCCGTTCGACTAGTCGTGTAGTTTCGCGATTTGGCAATGTCAGTATTAGATCGGTTTTTAGCAGTCTGTATTGCTCGACTATTTTGAGGATGTTAACAGCGAAATTTGATCTGTCCATCTGCTAGAGATTTGTAGGTTACGTCTTTAGCTTTCAATAGAGTCTTAGATCGCGTCGTTTGGATGAGCGGTTCAAAAGTTATGAATTTCGTAGCGTCGCTATTCCGTAAATCTGCTACGTTTCTGACAGTTTTTAGTAATCAGCCTTAAACTGATAGATAAATGAGTTTCTGAGAGATCTCATTATAACAAAAGTTGTAGATAATTGTCGTCTCTTTTAGGAAAGCTCAAGAACGCAAAATTTGGACACTATGCTGAAAGTTATGGCAGTTTTAGTGTACTCTCCAGAGAACCTGACGTGAAATTGATGTTATGTTAATTAGCTTGATAAGGGTATTAGATGGCCGAATCAGGAAGGTTCATTAACTAGGTTTAGTTGGAGAAATTTATAACCTTTCAAGGAAATCTAAGAACACCTCATTTGGACTCCTGTACTAAAATATATGAATTTTAGAACGTGACTGTCCACAGAGAGGACAAATCAACATTTAGGAATTGGAGTTGGGATCGCGTTAAAAACTATTGCGAGTTCGTGTTTTCTTATATTGTTTGTTTGGTCCATTACTGTTGTCTTAGTATACTTTTAAATGAATTTAGGTGGGGTATTAGTCCCAGAGGCAGCACCCTCTTCACATCCTCCGTTCTCACACGGTTAAGGTAAGTATTCTAATTGATAGAATAATTATGAATGTTTGATAGAGAGTGCTAGTATTTTGATATATATTAGCTATGCATGGTTGATAGTGTGATATGTACGATCAAGGATGGTGAATGCTTGAGATATGATTAATCGTTATTCATGTATGGTGTTGTTGCTATTCATGTTATTGAAAGATAGTGTAATTGTTCATGCGCACATTGAGAGCATACTTAAGGCTTGGTCACGTGGTGACCAGGCATGTATATTTGAGGTCTCCATCATGTGGGTGACGGGCTTGTGGTCCCCACGCTCGTGAAGTGTGGGTATTGATTAGAGGTCTCCATCATAAAGAGGATGGGCTGTGGTCCCTATACATGTAGAGTATAGGCTCTTGGTCCCTATGCTAGAGGGCACAGGTAAGGGTATACAACGATGGTTGTATTTCTCGCGTTACCGGTAAAATGCGAAAAGAGTAAAAGAGAAAAAGATGCATTGTATTTTTGCATTACACAAACATGTTATATGATTTGGAGAAAAGCTTGGATTTGGATGTTGTTGCTATAATCGTGAGTTTAATGTTTCATTATTGGTACTTGCTGAGTCTTTGGGCTCACCCTTACTTTTGCTGTGTTTTTTTTAGGTTCTCTTTGCAAGAACGACATGCATGGGAGGGAGTAGACTTGAGTTGGTTTCACACACTGCCACGTATCTTTAAAAGTTGATTAAATTTTAGATCGTTCATTAATAAATAAGCAAACTGCTCAGAAATTTATTATAATTATGCTTCATGCTTCGAATAATTTGTAATAAGAATGAGTAGCATATTTTGGATATCTTTGAATATACTTTAGTTGATTAGCAAGTTTTGAATGCTTATTGATGATACTGGATGTTGGAATATTTGGTTATGATATTCTTTTTGATTGTTGAAATCTCCGTATAGTTAGCCATACAAAGAAGGTTCTGCCGAGTCAGTAGATTGTCTTAGTTTAGATTTGTTTAATGTTATTTTAGTAGCATTCTAGGGTGTTACAGTAGCATAAAGCGGCATTGTTTTGTGATTGCTTTTTGGAGAATTGCATGTTTTTTTGTTGTTAGTAGATTGACCTTTTATTTTTAGTACAGGAAAAAGCCGTTGGGAGCATCTCTTTCTCCAATCATGAAACGGGAACCGTTAGATGTTTTTAAGGAGGAACGAGGAACGCACACCTACTCACAACAAACACTCATAGATTAAAGAGGTTTAGAATTTAACGAAGCGTACACTGAACGCATGGGCATACGCATATCATGATTAAACAAGCGACACCGGTGGCGGACTCAGGATTCTTAGGATGAGTGTTCGGACTTCAGAGCTAAATTATTCAGATATATCGATACTAATACGTTGATATCGTAAGATGCCATTTTCCCCCAAAACACTGATATGATGATATGAATATATATAATAAAATAAAATAAAAACTTGTGCTTGGTCTTAGTAGAGGCCATGTCTTCTTTTCAAAAAAAAATTGCTTGGTCTTGGTCATTGTTGTTTTCTTACTTTTTCTTGTTCCAGGTTATAGTAGCTAGACTGCTAAAACTTATTTTCTTCTTCTAATAGTGATCGGTAGAGCTCCTGCCTTCTTTTTTTTTTTTTAACAGATGCATACCTTGTTGATCATACTCTCTTTTGCTCTTTTCCCATTAGTAAGAACCCAATCTAAAAATATTCCTTCCATAGAGCAAAAATTAGCATGTAAACATATGTAACAAAGGTATAACTATCTGTTCATGGCCCAAGGCAAAGATTGTATTTTTGTACAACATCCATTAGAAAGAACCAAGAAAGCAGAGGAAGAAGCTAGACTCCAGAAAGAACCGGAGCTGGAGCGGAGCAGAGTCAGGGAGAAGAAGTGGAGTGCGTGGAATACACCTAGATCTAGAGAGAGGACGATGACGGTGAGCTGGATATATTGCTCTCTTCCCGCTGCCACGCTCCCTCCCAACCACCGCGTTGCTCCCTTGGTGCCGCCCGCTCCCTTCTTCCCTATTTGTCGCGCTACCACCCACTTGCTCGTGTCGTATCTCTGTTCGCCCGCGTAGGTGCGTTGCCGCACGCTCGCCCTACGCCGCCTCACACCTGCTTGCCGTCGTGTCATAGCGCCGTGTCCACCGACTGTCGCTTGCTTTCGTAACCCGTGCCTTTGCTCGTTTGTCACTTGGAGGTCGGAACCCCCCACCTCCTCACACACACATAGACAGCCACAAGATGAGAGAGAGAATACAGGTTAGGGTTTGGTCGGCTGAAGTAGAAAGGAAAATAAGCCTAATGTGTTATATGGGTCACACACGAGGTGTGGGGAGTGAGAACTGAATTCATTTACGGACACAATTATATAGTTTTAGTCTAACTAATAACATATACATCTATTATACCTATTATATACCAGATATTTTGAAGAAAAAAATAGATGTTCGGCGGAACACCCATGCCCTCAAGAGGATCCGCCCATGTGACACAGTGTAATAAATCCTAAATATCAAACATGGATGGGTGGGAACAAACACCCTGGCTCATGACTAGTCCACTAGCCCATTCGTGATTAACCTCTCAACAAACAAAAATCTACAAGCAAAATAAAGATCCTATCACCAACTGTAGCATAGCCTAGCGATGTGGCGACCCGTGTCTTTAGCTAATGATAAGAGTTCAAATCCCACGAACCACGGGTTGTATAGGTTATTTGTGTGGATTTTCCACTTTAATTGTCTAGTATTTGAACCCGTGACATGTAGGTTGTGACTTGTAAGTCTTAAAATGACTACGCTAGCCAATTGTCCTCACTCTTCCTAAAAAAATCTACTGGAAAAAATACTTATTTTTAGAGCAAAGAAAGAGCATGCCCTAATTATCAAGCCATGGTGAAATATTGCTTGCGAAGCAGAAGCTATGACTTCAGAGCCGACCCCGCAGTGCAGATCCAATGAAACACGACTAAATTCCATACGGACTGTATGGCCAGTGGGTTGGGGCCACCCACTGGACCGTTCATGTTTCTTGAACTGCGTATTAGGGAGATGCGGGAGGCATTTCGGCCTAACAGACTTGCGCGGTAGTTAGGCCAGGCTTAACTGGATAGTTCGGCCTATAGGAAATATCTGAGAACATGGGCCTGTGTGTGTTCCTGGCTTCCTGCATCCCGGGAAAGGCGCGCTCGGTAGTTGCCTAGTCGGTACTCCTGAACTCCTCTCTTCTCTTTACTTTTGATTTCTCTTGGGCATCTATACGACAAAAACTAACTAATTGTATAGCGTTAGTAGTTTTCCCAACTGAATAGCTAATCACCGTTAGATTGAGCTCTCTTTAACCATCTTGCCCATGGTTTTATCCAAAAGTGAAGCCACACGAACGAACCCGTCGTTCTACCTCGCTCGCTCTCGCGAACCACGCGAAAGCACCTAAGTAGCAGTATGGGCACGACACAGCGGGGCGGTGAGGCTGCGTGGAGACAGCTCGGCGCGGCGCGGTAGGGCGACAACGTTGGGTTGGCAAGTCCGCGCGGAGGCAACCGCGGGCAAGCGGAGCAGCGCGGCGGCAGGCCACGCTGGGCGACACGTGGCGGTCTGACACTAGCCCGGGGCAGGAAAGGGCGGTGTTGAAAATAATCTTGTTGTTTAGTATTTGTTACACTTTAGATGTAACGTGCTAGTAGAACTGTTAGATATAGTTTGCGTATTAGTAGTTGTCAGTTTGCATATATGCTAGTACTTAGTCATCCTCGTTAGGAGGAGCATGATTGAGTGCATGCAGCAACGTCTAGGAGCTTAGCATGTGAAGGGGAGTTTGTTAGTGCTTGACCACATGTGGTTAGTGGCATGAATGTAGGAAGTAGTGGCAGACGGTTTTGTTGGAGCCGTGCCATGGAAATCGGTCAGGGGTATTGAGGAACCGTCGTTGACGAGTCCAGTCCGAGCGATTACCTCGTAGACAAACTCAGAACTGTAAGAACAATGCAAGAACAGAATAATAGATTGAACACAGAGATGTAGGGGACTTCTTGCTTCTCTTTATTCCTTCATCAAGCGATCAGCCTTTACAATGACTAGTACCCCTTATTTATAGGCTACGGCCCTGCTAGGGTTTGGGATGAGGAGCCTACCTTGGGCCAGGACTCCCGGTCCTGGGCTCGGTTTCTTAACAAGGGGCAGTGACGTGAGTTGAGTGAGTCTGCACGGTGTGTGCTTAAAAGCGCTGACTGGTTCATGTGTTTAGTTGAGAGGAGAGTTGAATAACAGAGAGTAAGAGAAAACAACGCAAGGTATTGCGCCTTGAAAAATACTCTACTATTCATCATCTTCTTCCTTGAGAAAACCAGCGAGAAAACAATGAGTGGTTTCTCGCCGGGTGCCTGGGCCAACAATTGGTATCAGAGCTTAGGTGATGGAAAGAGCAGCGGCTGCGTTGCCAGCACAACGTCGTCGAGGGCGTCAGCCAAGGTACAGGTGTCGAAGAAGGAGGTGAATCGGGCACGGAAGGAGTACAAGTCCATCAAGGTCTGCGAGGCCTCCACGATGCAGCTGCACGAGACGTCCGGCAACCTCATCGCCCTGGTGCATGTGGAGAGTGGCAACAACGACATGAGCGAAGCGGAGGCGGTGTCCGCGTAGCACTTGCCGAGGCGGCGCGCAAGGTGCACGCGTGGACGCGTGTAACATCCCTAATTTGCAGAGTTTTTAAAAAAATTCAAAATTTTTAAAATAACCATTTGGTTTAATTAAGTTGCAAAAGCTTAACTTGAAATTTAGAAATCAAAAACAATTTAAATTGAATTAATCCAACTTCAATTAAATTAAAAAGTTGGTTTATTTGAGTTCTCTGGATTTTATTTGGATTTTAAGTCTTTTCTTGCTTTTTCTGGATTTTAGAATTGGTTTTTCCTTTTAGTCCGAGGTTAAAATCTATTTTATTTACAGAATTAAAAAGTAAAGTATAGCTAAAAGTATTTTTATTAAGTTTTAAATAATTCAAGGAACTTCTGTGAATTTTTCTAGAATTTTTAGACTTTATTAGCTATTTTCTAAAAGTCTTTTTTTTTCGGGATTTCTTTATTCAGAAATCCTTTTAAAATCCTCCTTTTTTCTTTGGGCCGAATCTCTCTCGGCCCATTTCCCTTTTTCTCTCTCCTGCGCCCCGCTCCAGCCCGCTTCGCGCGCGCCCGCGCCTCCCTCAATGCCAGCCGTCTGATTGAAAACGGACGATCGCGATCACATCGCACGTTCGGAAGCGCCGAACGGCCCATCCATTGTGAGCCGTCCGATCAAGATCGAACAGCCCTCGCCCTCGCACCCACGTGTGACTCTCTCTCTCCCTCTCGCTGACAGGTGGGACCCACCTGTCAGATTCGTCATCTTCCTCGACCGTTGTCTTCCTGCGCGTCAACGCCCCGTCCTTGCCTCCGTGTTTTGCGCTGGCCGCGTTCGTGCCTGTCCCGCTTGTCCCCGAAGTGCACCCTGTCACCTCCCGCCTCCACCGCGCCTGCTGCCGCCACCATTCCCCGCCCCGTCGCCTTCTTTTCCCCACGCCGCCCTTGTCCTCGCGGCCGCAAAAGCCGCCGCCCTTGTCTCCCTCTCTCAGCCCTCCCCACACCTACTTAAGGCGAGCACCAGGTGCCCCGCCTCCTCCTCTATCTATCCCCCCTTCTCCCCTGCTCTCTCTTGCTCTCCTCCGGTTGCAATCGGAGTTCTTCGCCGTCGGCCACCGAAGATCGCCTTCGCCTTTTGCGCCGCCGCCAAGCCTCCTCCGTCGGAAGCCCAACGGAGCACCATCGCCGTCTTCAACCACAGCCACCGCCGCCTTTCTTCCTCACCGCCGACCATCCCTTAGCACCGCGTCGTCGAGATCGTGCGCAACGTGATCCTCGTGAGCCCCTCTAGCCGCTGGTGCCTTCGCGCCGGCCATCTCCCAGCCGAATGCTGGCGACCATCGGGCCCCGAGCGCCGCCGGTTCGGTCCGACGTGGCCGCACACGTGGCAGCCACGTGCACGCCACCTCAGCGCTGTAATACTCCGTATAACCTTAGAGACTCCAATCAAGTTAGAGAGCGATGGTTCGTAAATTCTAGCTGTGATGGTTCTCCAGGTAGAGCGATGGAAAGAATTTGGGGTCGAATTCTGTTAAGGGGGGTAGAATGTAATACCCCGAATAACCTTAGAGACTCCAATCAAGTTAGAGAGAGTATTAAATAAATCAAATTAAAAATTTGTGTTAGAGAATGGTTTTAACTGGAAGTTTAGGGGCATTTTCGCTTGTTTCAGTGAACTTGGGCTGTGGGCTGAAAGCCCACATCACCTTGGCCCATTAGTGGAGGAGGGGGGCAGCCAAACTCTAAGAAAGTACTGTAGCTCATGGTTACTGTAGTGCCGATGCACTGTAGCACATGGGAACTGTAGCAATCTCCTTCCCTGCTGCCATGCCAAGAGGAGAAAAGAAGGAGAGAAAGGAAGAAGAAGAAAGGAAGAGGAAGGGGGAAAGGAAAATAGGAAGGAAAGGAAGGAGCTTCACTGGGTCTCCGCGTTCGTCATCTCGTTCTCCAAGGGTAACCCACGATCTTGTTCGATTAGTCGTGTAGTTTCGCGTTTTGGCAATGTCGGTATTAGATCGGTTTTTGACAGTCTGTTTTGCTTGGCTGTTTTGGGGATGTTAACTGCAAAATTTTATCTGTTCATCTCCTAGAGATTTGTAGGTCACGTCTTTAGCTTTCAATAGAGTCTTAGATCATGTCGTTTGGATGAGCGGTTCAAAAATTATGAATTTCGTAGCGTCACTGTTCTGCAAATCTGTCGGTATTCTGACAGGTTTTAGTAATCTGATTAGAGCGATCTGTTAAATGAAAAATTAGAGAAGCTCAGTATAACCAAAGTTGTAGATAATTGTCGTAGCTTTCCGGGAAGATCTAGAACGTGAAGTTTGGAAAAACGAGCTAAACGTTATGATAGTTTTAGTGTACTGTCTAGAGAACCCGACGTGAAAACGATGTCCTGTTAATTGGCATGACAGGGATATTATATGGCCAAATCAGGAAGGCCCACCAACTAGGTTTAGTTGGGGAATTTTATAACCTTTCAATGAAGTTCAAGAACACCTCATTTGGACTCCTGTACTAAACGATACGAATTTTTTAACACGACTGTTTACAGAGGGGTCACTTCAGCATTTAGGAAATTAGAGTCGGGATCGCGTTACAAGCTATTGCTAGTTCGTGCTTGCTTATATGGGTTGTTTGGTCTATTACTGTTGTCTTAGTAAGCTTTTAAATGAATTTTAGGTGGAGGAGTGATCCCAGAGGCAGCACCCTCTTCGCATCCTCCGTTCTCACGCTGTTAAGGCATGTACTTGTTTGCTAGTATTGTGAATAATTGTGATGTCTATGGATGCTAGGATGTTATAGATGTTGTTGACCACGATTATTAATGTTGTGAAAATGTGTATGATGCATGGTTGCTTGAGTGTTTGCATATCTATGAACATGTATGATAGAAGTATGAATGAGTTAAATTCATAAATGATGTTGCTGAGGAGGTATGATTATGATGATTCATGACCTGTGCATATGCATCATGTTGATAAAATGAAGACTTGGTCACATGGTGACCAAGCATTTGTTGAGGTCCCCGTGATGTATATGACGGGCTTGAGGTTCCCACACTTGTGGAGTGTGGGCTTGAGGTCCCATTTACTTGCGGGGTATTAGGCAATTGGTCTCTGTGCTTGCGAGCACAGGCATGGTATGCGGCGACGGTCGCATATCTCGCATTACCGGTGAAATACGACAAAGAGTGAAAGAGAAAATTTGCATTGCATATTTGCATACATACCTCATGAGATATGTTTTCGAGTAAAGCTTTGGAATAGAATGTTGATGCTGTAAATGTGAGTTTAATGTTTTATTATTAGTATTTACTGAGTCTTTGGGCTCACCCTTGTTTTTGTTGTGTTTTTAGGTACCATTTTGCAAGAACGGCATACATAGGAGGGAGTAGACTTGAATTGGACACACACACACTGCCATCCACCTTTAAAGTTGATAAATTTTTAGTTCATACCTTAATAAAAGAGCAAACTGCTTAAAGATTGATTATGCTTTATGCATTGGATTAAGTGTAATAATGATGAGTAGTGTCTTTTGGAGAATTTTTTTTATTTAATCTTTTTATTTTTTTAAAAGTTAATACATCGCAAACTTTATTTCCAATTCTGACCCCTTTGGTCACGCCACCACCCGTAGCGTGACCAAACAACACTGTCACACCAGCCCATTTCTAGTCAAAGTCTTGTCACGCCACTGGTGGTGGCGTGACAGTGTTGTTTGGTCATATCACCACTAGTGGCGTGACAAAAAGTGCGATTTTGGGGACTTATCCTGTGGCGTGACAGTGTTGTTTTGTCACGCCACGGGTGGTGGCGTGACCAAAGGGGTCAGAATTGAAAATAAAGTTTACGAGGGGTTAACTTTAAAATAAAATTTAAAAAAGGATTAAATAATAAAAAAGTTCGTCTTTTGGATACCTTTGAATATGTCAGTTGCTTACATGTTTTGAATGCCTATTGATGATTCTGAATATTGGATTATCTATATATGTTTTATTCAAATGTTGGGACCTCCTAGTAGTTAACAATACAGGGGAGGTTCTGCCAAAAATTTGGTAGAATATTTTGGCTTAGAATTGTTTAATGTTAGTTTGGTAGCATTCTAGGCTCATGTTGGGCTGGGGTGTTACAGTTGGTATCAGAGCGGGCTGTAGGTCCGTGTTGAATGGATTAACAACTTTGGTAACTTAATTTGCTAAAAAATTTTGTAATGATTAATGAACTTAAATTTTTTTTGACACACTGGTGCATAGTAGGATGGGAAGGGGTCAAGCATTGCATTTACGTTTCTGTTATGTCGCATTGATCATTGCTGTTATGAACTGATTACAAATGCTTATGACATGATTATTATGATAGATCTGTAACTATAGTTGTTGTTGAGAGGTTGAGGTCGTGGTTGTGGTCCTGGGCTTTACCAGGTTACACCACCGTTCGTAGTATGAGAATAGTGAAATGACTACCTCGAGTACCATAGCTACAGGTACCGCGGGTGAATACCTTTAGAAAAGTTGTTCAAAGTTGTTCTCTTCTTGAGCTTGATTTAGACCAATTCTGGGTATAGATGCGGATGGTGAAATTTGTTGGGATTTCACTTGGTCTCTATTTGTGTCTTGGGAGTTCTGCCCTTCTTATTGGAAAATATGATTCATTTATTCGCTTGGTATTAGGGATGCTGAAAGTTTCTGTTGCAAGTTCTTTATTATGTGAAAGCTTTGGTTTTATGTATTTCTTTTGGATTATTTCGAGTTTTGAAGTCCATACCTCTTTTCCTAAAGGGGGTTAAAATCCTTTTGTGAGATCCTAATATGTTTAAGCGAGAGGTTTTAAACATAGGAGTTCATTGATAAGGTTTGAGTTCTCAAGTCGGATCTGCAGCGTGGTGCATGATTGATCGTAGCCCAGATCTTTGGAATTGGAGTTGATTAATGTGATGTTGTCATAGGGTATTTACTTGTTGGGTAGTGACAAAAAGTATGTCTATACCTAATTGGGGACATAAGAGTTATTAGGAAGTATGGAACGTTGATGAGACTGGTTTGATCACTATAGGTGATAAATTTGGTAAGCTTCTCTGGTAGATTGGATTTGCTGGACTCAACGGATTAACCTAATCCTTTGGGATGGATAAGTCTAGAAGGTGTTAAATTGGTGTCATAAGTGGATATTCATCTTGGAAGTTATCTTTTATGGATAAGTATTGATCATATGTAATTGCTAGGTGCAATTATAATGTATCAAAGTATGGTGTCGAGCATCGCTAAGAGATGAACTGATGAGATGTAGTTGACAATCTTTGTTTACTTGATGGTCTCATATTCGCCAGTAGGAATGCAGATAGAGGAGTTATCATAAATTCTCCTATGACTGTATAATTCATTAAATGTCTACGATAACCGCTAGACTGGAAGTTGTGTGCAAAATAAGTGTGAGCATTACTAATAGGTGAAGGATTGAAAAAGAAATATGATTTATTCATGTGTATCTCATGAGGAATGTGACTTGTGGCTGCATGCCCTTGTTAAAGAAGTTGACGATAAAGATTCTTGTTAATAGTTTATTATCCTTCATGTTAATAAGATTGTTCGTAAAGGGTTGTGACTTGTGGGAGTGGAGATGATTCTTTTAGAAAGAAGGTAATTTGACCGCCTCCCGTAATATTGGTTAAATGGAAAGTTTGTAGTTTTGCATTTATGAGCTTTTGGTAGTTCATGCTTAATGTGGTGGCTGAAATTGATGAGAAAGGCGAGGTAGGAGATTGTTCTGATGGGTTCTTAAGTGATTAATGTGAATTGTTTTAGAAGTACTTCTTCTTTGGTTGGCAAGTGGTGATGTAAACAAAGGAAATTGTTTTCTCTGTTAAAGAGAAGAAAAAAAGGGTGCACCATAAGTATTTGAAGTTGGAGTTCAAGATTGTAACCTGCAACTTTTCTTTCGTTGCCGCTTAAGGGTTTCTTGAGTTTCAAAAGCAGTGTTTTATTGTGATTTATTGATGTCCGAAACTCCTTCTTGTGAACTTGTGCCCTCAAATGTGGTCTCGTCTTTTGTTTTTCGAGATCAACGCTATTTGACTATTTCTCTTGGGTCTCGTGCTCACTGTGAGGAGTAGTGTTTCCTTGTGTGTTAAAATTTGTAGTTGTTTGCTCTTTCCTATTGAGAAAAGATTAACCGAAGTGGGCTGCAAGGTCTTAAAGGGTGTAATGTGGTGATTGGTTGGTGGTGGTCAAGTACATGATCGTAGTGAGAATTATGGGGGCCAAGCTATTGGAAGATCAGTAGAAAGTGATTTGGTTTTGTCCTAAAACTCTTGGAAGGAATTGGATTTAAATGGAATGATTGTCGTTGAAATAAAACCGATTAGTGTTACAACTAGTGAAACCCATGGCGAATTATAATCCAAAAACCTTCAATCATGTTGGAAAGTTGGGATTATCGAAAGTCTGAAAGCTTGATCAATGTGTTAGAGTATCGCGATTGGGTAATTTTGCAAGGTTGGGTATGTGATCTATGACGGTGTAGTTTAATGATATGTAGGATTAGCGAAGTAATTTAATCGTAATATCAATTGATGGAATAGTAGGTAAGGCTGAGATGTCGGCAGGTATGCCCTGGTTTTAGTGAATAACCTTCGGGAAGATAGAATTCTTCTAAAAGATAATTTGGTTGAGAAAAATATTTTACATGTGAATGATAATGTTTGAGTATGTTTAGAGTGTGGGAATTCTAGTGAGTGAATCTGAAGTTTTCTCGATCTTTTATACGAAAATTTGGTTGTAGGAATCTTGGAGGTTGAATTTGGGCCTTGCATTTTTATGCTAGAATCTTGGTTGCCAGTGGTTATGTGTAAAAGCAGTAGAATAAGAGTGGATTCCGAGTAGTGGGATGATCATTGATAGTATCCTTTCGGTGCAGTAAATGAGAGTGTGTGATATGAATTTCAAATTGGTTATCCTTAATGGATTGAGGGATGTGATGGTGGGTGAAATCTATATTGAGTTGTGTTGGGAATTATTTTGTCAAAGTAATTCATTCGGTAAAGAAGTTGGCTAGAGTATGATATTGTGGGTTGGAAGAGTCTCCCTTCATAAGTGTGGATTTTGTGTTCGGTAGAACATAGCTTTGAGGTTGTCAATTTAAGAGAAATGAGTTAATATAATGCGATGATTTGGGATCCTATGGTTTAAGAGAAAATTAAATTTTTAAAAAAAGATTGTGGAAAAGGGTGTGATCTTGGATAGTGAGATATTCTCTTAGTTCTTACTTGAACTATGTGATTATGATAGATGTCAATTATAAATTGAGTTGGTTCTTGCCGGTATGTGTGATTCCCTCCAGTTAAGAAAAAAAAGAAATAGTTAATCTGGTTTTTTCGAGTGTTTTTGCCTTTGGCTTGTGTGGCATTTATTTCTAAACTATCTACTTGGAAAGTAGAAAAGTTTTCGTGGTAAATCCATTGATTTTGGACTGGGCTCTTCTAAGGGAAGATGGTTTTGAGTTAGATGCATTATGACTCTTTTGTTTGAGTTCTTCGAATAAGTGAGTTGGTAGGCGAGTTCTTTGTGCGTCCCTTGTCAAAGGAGATGCTGCTTGCATAGGTAAAGTAATCGACTGAGAGTCAGAACAAGAGTTCTGTGTGTTTTGTGCACACGGTTTACTTCGGTACTAAAAGGAAGGTTAACCAAGGGCGTGTTGGATAGGTTCCTTAGTCACGGGAATTTGTAGATTGGCGTATCGCTAGTACTGTCTCGAGTACTTGCACGACCTTACTTATGAATCCCGTATGATGAGTGTACTTGTAAAGGTCGAGACTAGTGTTGAGGTGAAAGACGATGGTATCCATCAAGGTGGTGTGATCCCACAAGTCCAAGAGGGAAGTGACTTGGGAATTAGAGTCTTGCATGCGCGAGCAATATTCGAAATTGTTCACAGCAGGTGTGTGGTTTTGTTCGTAAATTCTAGCTGTGATGGTTCTCTAGGTAGAGCGATGGAAAGAATTTGGGGTCGAATTCTGTTAAGGGGGGTAGAATGTAATACCCGTATAACCTTAGAGACTCCAATCAAGTTAGAGAGAGGATTAAATAAATCAAATTGAAAATTTGTGTTAGAGAATGATTTTAACTGGAAGTTCAGGGGCTGTTTCGCTTGTTTCAGAGAACGTGGGCTGTGGGCTGAAAGCCCACAGCACCTTGGCCCATTAGTGGAGGAGGGGGGGCAGCCAAACTCTAAGCAATTACTTTAGCTTGTGGTTACTGTAGCGCGCGCCGCACTGTAGCACATGGGAACTGTAGCAATCTCCTTCTCTGCTGCCATGCCAAGAGGAGAAAAGAAGGAGAGAAAGGAAGAAGAAGAAAGGAAGAGGAAGGGGGGAAAAGGAAAATAGGAAGGAAAGGAAGGAGCTTCGCTGGGTCTCCGCATTCGTCATCTTGTTCTCCAAGGGTAACCCACGATCTCGTTCGATTAGTCGTGTAGTTTCGCATTTTGGCAATGTCGGTATTAAATCGGTTTTTGGCAGTCTGTTTTGCTTGGCTGTTTTGAGGATGTTAAATGCAAAATTTTATCTGTCCATCTCCTAGATATTTGTAGTTCACGTCTTTAGCTTTCAATAGAGTCTTAGATCACGTCTTTTGGATAAGTGGTTCAAAAGTTATGAATTTTGTAGCGCCGCTGTTCCTCAAATCTGTCGGTATTCTAACAGGTTTTAGTAATCTAACTGGAGAGATCAGTTAAAGAAAAATTAGAAAAGATCAGTATAACTAAAGTTGTAGATAATTGTCTTAGTTTTCAGGGAAGATCAAGAACGCGAAGTTTGGACAAACGAGCTAAAAGTTATGATAGTTTTAGTGTACTGTCTAGAGAACCCGACGTGAAAACGATATTCTGTTAATTGGCATGATAGGGGTATTATATGGCCGAATCAGGAAGGCCACCAACAAGGTTTAGGTGGGGAATTTGATAACGACTGTTTACAGAGGGGTTAGTTCAGCATTTAGAAAATTGGAGTCGGGATCGCGTTACAAGCTATTGCTAGTTCGTGCTTGCTTATATGGGTTGTTTGGTCCATTACTGTTATCTTAGTAAGCTTTTAAATTAATTTTAGGTGGGGGAGTGGTCCCAGAGGCAGCACCCTCTTCGCATCCTCCGTTCTCACGCTGTTAAGGAAAGTACTTGTTTGCTAGTATTGTGAATAATTGTGATGTCTATGGATGCTAGGATGTTATAGATGTTGTTGACCACGATTATTAATGTTGTGAAAATGTGTATGATGCATGGTTGCTTGAGTGTTTGCATGTCTATGAACATGTATGATAGTAGTATGAATGAGTTAAGTTCATAAATGATGTTGCTGAGGAGGTATGATTATGATGATTCATGACCTGTGCATATGCATCATGTTGATAAAATGAAGACTTGGTCACGTGGTGACCAAGCATTTGTTGAGATCCCCATCGTGTATATGACGGGCTTGAGGTCCCCACACTTGTGGAGTGTGGGCTTGAGGTCCCCTTTACTTGCGGAGTATTGGGCAATTGGTCCCTGTGCTTGCGAGCATGGGCATGGTATGCGGCGACGGTCGCATATCTCGCATTACCGGTGAAATGCGACAAAGAGTGAAAGAGAAAAATTGGATTGCATATTTGCATACATACCTCATGAGATATGTTTTCGAGTAAAGCTTTGGAATGGAATGTTGATGCTGTAAATGTGAGTTTAATGTTTTATTATTAGTACTTGCTGAGTCTTTGGGCTCACCCTTGTTTTTATTGTGTTTTTAGGTACCATTTTGCAAGAACGGCATGCATGGGAGGGAGTAGACTTGAATTGGACACACGCACTGCCATCCACCTTTAAAGTTCATAATTTTTAGTTCATACCTTAATAAAAGAGCAAACTGCTTAAAGATTGATTATGCTTCATGCATTTAATTAAGTGTAATAATGATGAGTAGTGTCTTTTGGATACCTTTGAATATGCTAGTTGCTTACATGTTTTGAATGCCTATTGATGATTATGAATATTGGATTATCTATATATGTTTTATTCAAATGTTGGGACCTCCTGGTAGTTAACAATACAGGGGAGGTTCTGCCAAAAATTTGGTAGAATGTTTTGGCTTAGAATTGTTTAATGTTAGTTTGGTAGCATTCCAGACTCATGTTGGGCTGGGGTGTTACAAGCGCCACGTCAGCCCTTTGCTGACGTGGCAGCACAGTCAGTGTCCGCATGGATTTTTCTTGGATTTTTCGTTGAAAAATAAATTGGTCAAAAAATTAAACCCCGCCGCTGACGTCAGCTGGCGCAATAAATCCCTTTTCCTTTAGAAAAATAATTCCAAAAATCAGGGAAATTTCCTTTTTCTTGATTTTCAAACTTCCGGAGGCCGTAACTTCTTCGTTCGAACTCCGATTCGAGTGATTCAAATTTTTAAATTTATCTAAAATCCTTCTCTTGCTGTTAGTGCTAATTTGGTATTTATTTGAAGTTATTTTTTTATTTGGCTCTTTTCGCACATGTAGATTCCGGCGTTTCGGAAGATTTCTCGGACCCGACGACCAAAGCACCTCAACTCTTAAACGAAGGCAAGTCGTAGACCTTTGATCATATTGAACCCACTTTATAAAACTATATTATTTTATATAAACATGCATTGCTAGTTTTATATTAAATGGTTTCGGGAGTAGATAACGGCCTAGGTGATGTATGCCTCCTTGATAAATTGCAAATGACATGTATCCTTGAATGACATAAATCCTTGGACACCATAGGATGGGTTATTTTGGTTGTACATTGTTTAACTACCAACACAGGTATCGTAATATGCTTAGCCATGCTATAGTTGTACGTTGGGATTCATGATCACATGCTTGTATGAATAAACATGACTAAAGGAACTATAGAATTGTGGCGTGTCCACTGTTATTAAAAGATGTTGTGCCAAGACAAGGGTTGTCATTGGGCCGGGTTGAACGAAAATGATTTATGCTCGGACGAGTGGGCGGTGGTGAGTGTGGGTGCAGAAGTACATTGGGATGCGGATAGTCTCGTCTGAGCAAATCACTAAGGACTTAACCGTGTACGCCATTGATCTGGGTCATACCATGCAACCACATGTCCAGGATGGGGTGGATCTGGCTGACTAATTAGCAATGTTTTGGGTTTGGTTCTGTTTGGGTTGATTAATGGCGCAAGAGGGGCCATGAATCTGGCGGGAGATAGAACCATTAGAAGCGAATCCTTAGCGAGTAGAACCAAGTCAAAACAGAGCTTTGTAAAAGCCTTGTGATAATGACTTAGTCGCACACTTTCGGCAGTGTGTCAGATAGACATTATAAGTCAAATTATCTCTTGTGGGTAAAGTTGTACAACCTCTGCAGATTGTAAAACTATTCGAATAGCCGTGTCCCCGGTTATGGACATGCCCAGAGATTTCACGCAAGGGGTAGATGTTTTCATAAAAAATGGTGGGATCGATGGTTTGGATGGAATGGTTGGGAAGATCTCTAGTTGTTTCAAAGAACTAAATTACTTACGTACTTATCTTTTAAATTGTGCTTTTCAATCTACTTACTGTATTTACTGTGAATACTGCTTTCTGCAAATTAAACATAAAACTATCCTTGTCAAGCCTAGCATTAATAATAATTGCATACATTTCCCTACGACTTGCTGAGTACATTCAAAGTACTCACGGCTTTATGCCCTCTAGTTTATCAGTCAATGAAGACCCAGGAAGCTTGGAGTTCTATGAAGAGGAGTAATTCGAAGGTTATGCGAACTAGGTCGCGTCCTCCACTCAATTGCCTGTGGGCATGTCGTGTGGCAACCATGAGATATTTTGTTTCCACTGCAAGTTATCTTTTGCTGTTAAGCCCTGCGTGGCCACTCTATAAGCCTTGAACATAAGGTCCTTTTGCTACCAAGTAATATTAATTTGTCTGCTTCATCGCTATTTTGTTGTATGGTTGTGATTACATCTATGTTGAAACTATGCGAGCTAGCTACTGATCTGGGACTAGTTCAGAATACACAAAGGGTCCTGGGGTTGTATACCCGGGGTGCCGACAAGAGGTGGTATCAGAGCCATATCGACTGTAGGACATAACCATAGTTAGCATGGTCGTTTAGTCAAAAATTTCAAAATTTATTTTCTAAATCAAACCAACAAATTAACTTGAATAGTCATTCTTCTCTTACCTTATTCTATTCTTTTCTCATCTCATTCTTAGATTCTCACATCTTATCTATTCTGAAACTTTGTTTCTAAATTTAAATTGATCTCTCTTACCTCAGTAATCTCTTTATTTTCAAACCTTATTTCTGGTCGACCCTCTATAATAAGTTAAAGTAGAGGCGTGTTAGCAGAGTTATCCTCCTAGTTGTAGTATCGTTTAGTAGGGCCTTTAGGCTCGAGTTTTGTTGCTTTTTGGTAGCTTTCCAGCTATTCATTTCTCGGGTTTAACCAGCTATCCCAGATAGGTTGTTCTATCTTCCCCCTCGCTCTCACTCGTCCTTGTGCTTTTCCCCCTTATCTATCGTGCTTTCTTCCTCTCATCTATTAAACCTGGAAAGATTTGTGCAGATGGTTCAAACCTGCAACTCCACAAGCCCAGTTGACCCTGTGGAGTTCAGTACGCCACCACCACCGAGGCTCCAACAGCCACGGCAGATCAGGGTTTGGGTCAGTTCATGGTAGCCCAGACTCAGCTGATGAGTACAATGATGCAGAATATGAACCAGATGATGACTCAACAGAACGAGACCGCTACTGCCCTTCTTGCAATGATGAACTAGAACAACCAAGCAGTTGCCGCAACACCGCCACCACCACCAGCTTTCCCTCAATCCAGGCTGGTAGAATTCATGAGGACTCACCCACCTACCTTCTCTAGCTCCTCCGAGCCATTGGACGCAGATGACTGGCTGCGCTCGACTGAAAGGAATCTTGCCATTACCTGGTGTGATGACCGTGAGAAAGTTTTGTATGCTGCACACCAGCTTGAAGGCACCACCGTAGAATGGTGGGAGAATTACTGCGCTGCCCATGAGAACTACCAGAATATCAGTTGGGCTAAGTTTTCTGAAGCTTTTCGCCACCCACATCCCTGATGGAAACGTGGAAATGAAGAAAAATGAGTTTCGCGAGCTGAAACAAGGAAACATGTCTATGAGTGAATACGTCAATAAGTTCACTCAACTGTCATGATATGCTCAAGAGGACGTCGCCACCGATGATGCAAGTTAGAAGCGCTTTAAGCAAGGACTCAATCCTAGCTTGAAGGTTCAAGTCATCACAATGACTATGCAGATTTTCAGCATCTAGTGAACAAGGCCATGCTCATAGAAGAGTCTCGCCGTGAGCTGGCAGAGTCTCATAAGAGGAAGATGATACAATATGGTGCTCATGAAGGTCATTCACAGAGAGCCAGGATGAATGTGTAGCACCCTGCCCATTTTGCTCCTCCTGTCACATTCAAGACATCAGCGATAGCACCTCGCCCGACTGCACCAGAATTTCGCAGCTCCAACAACAACAACACCAACAACCAGCCTCTGAGAAACACCAATCCTGCTGCAGAAGTCACCTGTTTCAATTGTCAGCAATTGGGGCACGACGCCAGTAACAGCCCGCAGAAGCAAGGCCCTTCATCTGTCAGATTCAACTTGGGAGCTACTCCAGTTAGAATCCCCATGCCTGGAGCCGGACGTGGAGCACCTTAGACTCCAGCTGCACCAGCTAAGAGCCCTCAGCCTTATGGGAGAGGTCGTGTGAACCACATCACAGTGGAGAAAGCCCAAACAGCCCCAGACGTCGTGCTGGGTAAGTTTCTAGTAAATTCAGTACCAGCTACTGTTTTGCTTGATTATGGAGCTTCGCATTCGTTTATTGCTCGGAGTTTTGTTGCAAAGCATCAGCTGAAGGTTTTGACCCTTAAAAATGCCTTGTTGGTTCAATCCCCTGGTTCGGAGTTAAGCACGAACTAGAGTTGCCCACAAGTTAAAATAATCATAGAAGGTGTAGAATTTCTAGCCAACCCGATAATCATTAATACCAAATCCTTAGATGTGATTTTGGGCATGGATTGGCTTACCGATCACCAAGCAGTTTTGGATTGTGGTGGTAGAAGCATCACCTTGGTCAGTCCAGCTGGAATCAAAGAAAAATTTGAAGCCCCCATGAAGAAGCATGATGGAGCCTTAGCCTGCAGTGTCAGGACCCTATCCTTGGAAGATGTACCAGTGGTCAGAGAATTCCCAGATGTCTTTCCTGATGAATTACCTGGAATGCCACCAAACAGAGACCTGTAGTTCGTCATCAACTTAGTTCTAGGAACTGCACCAATTTCCAAGCGACCCTACCGTTTGCCTGTCGACGACCTAGTCAAATTAAAAAAGCAAATTGAAGAGATGCAAGGTAAAGGATTTATCCGACCAAGTTCCTCACCTTGGGGAGCCTCGGTTATCTTTATTGCAAAGAAAGATGGTACCCTAAGGATGTGTGTGGATTACCGCTCACTCAACGAAGTCACCATCAAGAATAAGTACCCCCTGCCCAGGATCAATGTTTTGTTTAACCAACTGAAGGGAGCCGGAGTGTTCTCTAAGATAGATTTAAGGTCAGGATATCATCAGTTAAAGATCCATCAAGAGGACATACCCAAGATAGCTTTCTCAACCTGATATGGACTGTATGAGTTCACAGTCATGTCTTTTGGACTGACCAATGCCCCTGCTTACTTTATGAACCTGATGAATAAAGTATTCATAGAGTATTTAGATAAGTTTGTCATTGTCTTCATTGACGACATTCTAGTATATTCCAAGAGTGAAGAAGAGCATGAAGAACATCTTCGCTTGTTTCTGACTAGGCTTAGAGATCATCAATTCTATGCCAAATTCAACAAGTGTGAGTTTTGGATGAAGGAAGTTACTTTTTTGGGCATGTCGTGTGGCCACCACAAGATATTTTGTTTCCGCTACAAGTTATCTTTTGTTGTTAAGCCCTGCGTGGCCACTCTGTAAGACTTGACCATAAGGTTCTTTTGCTACCAAGTAATATTAATTTGTCTGCTTCATCGCTATTTTGTTGTATGGTTGTGATTACATCTATGTTGAAACTGTGCGAGTTAGCTACTGATCTAGGACTAGTTCAGAATGCACAGAGGGTCCTGGGGTTGCATACCCGGGGCGTCGACAACGCGGATTCGCTGAGCCCATTTTCATGGCCACGTCCTATGCAAGTGCTCGTAGAGTGAGTTTGTGCATGTTTGTACACGTGAGTTCTTGTATTAGATGTGTCCACAAGAAAGCGTGTGTCCATAATACTTTCGTGTGTTCTTGTTAGTTGTGTCAACAAGAAAGTGTGAGTAATTAGGAGTGTGTAAGCTTCGGTCTGAGTCTCCATCGCCGTCAAGTTGTGTCACTGGCAAAAGACAATTGGACCTGAGATAGAGGTCGAAGTCGCTGGTGAGGTGTCACCAGTAGTGAAGAAGTGAAAGACGCCGACAAGTTGTCACCAGCGGCATGGTCAGCAAGAAGAAGTCAAAACTCCTTGGACATGCATCAGGAGATCAGACTTCGGCTTGTGAAGTAGTGACAACAAGATTAGGGGGAGAATGTTAGAAATAATCTTGTTGTTTAGTAGTTGTTACACTTTATATGTAACGTGCTAGTAGAAGTGCTAGATATAGTTTGCATATTAGTAGTCGTCAGTTTGCATGTAGGCTAGTACTTAGTCATCCTGGCTAGTAGGAGCATGATTGAGTGCATGTAGCAATGTCTAGGATCTCAACATGTGAAGGGGAGTTTGTTTGTGCTTGACCACGTGTGGTTAGTGGTGTGCATGTAGGAAGTAGTAGCCGATGGTTTTGTTGGAGCTGTGCCATGGAAATCGGTCAGGGGCAGTGGCGTGAGTTGAGTGAGTATGCACGGCATGTGTTTAAAAGCACTAACTGGTTCATGTGTTTAGTTGAGAGGAGAGTTGAATAACAGAGAGTAAGAGAAAATGATGCAAGGCATTGCGTGTCGAAAAATACTCTATTGTTCATCATCTTCTTCCTTGAGAAAACCAGAGAGAAAACAATGAGTGGTTTCTTGCTGGGTGCCTGAGCCAACAGGCGGCGCCAGTGCGTAAAGGTGCGTTGCATTGTGGTGAAGGAAGGGTGAGTGAAGGTGCGTTGCGTTGTGGTGAAGGAAGACGACGACGACGGTCCAACAGCCATGGTCCTCAGTCGGCGAGGCATGCAAAGTGTAGTAGCATATACCACAGTGGCCGCAGGTCGAGCACTACGATGTGTAGCTACAGCAGCTGCTGTGACCTCGACGGTATGTAGCTCGCAAACGAGATACTCGTGGTAGACCTGTTCATGGCGGCTCGGCTTGGTGACTTGGCCTGATTTTTTCAGACGCGAGCCTTAATTTTCGGCCTGAAGTCTAGAAAAGTCCAACAATGATAACAAAAATAATATTTTTTATTCTCAAAATGAATTAAATATTAATATTAATTCCAAAAAAATTAGAATAAAAAATATTTTATGGAAAAACACAGGTTTCAGACTGGGCCAAGCCGAACTTGTGGTATATTGCGTACTCAACAAAACTTGTAGTGTATCACAAAGTTTATATACATGCATGGCTAACAAAGGATAAGGTTCTAAGCTACAAGTTATTTTCAGTATTAAGCAAGTTTCATTTGCAATATCAATATGTAGTACTTTGCAACGGAATTTTTAAAAAGCAGTTAAGTAGATAAAGGACAACAATTAAGTAATTGAATAAATAACAACTCGCAACCCTCCTCGGCTACGAGCAACATCTCTTTTTCAATCATAGATACAACCACTACTCCACGTCATGGTACAAGGAAGGTTTCCACATCACTTTGTGTCCAAGCCAAGCAAGAGTTCAAGTTGGACACATTTTGGAATCCAATTCGGCCTCCAGAGACAGCCCTGACTTCAAACGTGTATAACTCTTGCATACAGATTTCGTTTGAGGCCCACGAGTACTTGATTGAAAGATTATGTTGTCCTCTTTCAAACAGATCTGGTCTCACCTCTAAATTCCTTTTGTGCAAGCTGTAATCATCAAAAGAAGGTGCTACATCATCTATTTGGGATGCGAGCCTTGTAATCGGATAGAAACCCTAGGCCCAACTGTTCACGTGGTTACTGTTCATGTATGAACAGTGCCACTGCCCCTTCCTCTTCATCCTTTACATAGTGGTTGCCATCCCTTTAGTTTTCGCGGGTTTTGTTGATTGAAGTTTAGCTTTGCTACTTTATACTTTATCCTCTTGTTCGGCGAGATCAACAACGACATTATTCTTCGGCGCCCCACTTATCAATACAATTTCAATTCCTGTTCGCAATTTC
The DNA here is from genome assembly GCA_036346255.1 of Ampelocalamus luodianensis. Lineage (NCBI taxonomy): Eukaryota > Viridiplantae > Streptophyta > Magnoliopsida > Poales > Poaceae > Ampelocalamus > Ampelocalamus luodianensis. Next base: position 56,492,780 of record CM070628.1, read on the forward strand.
AGATTGCATATCTATCTTGTTCTTGCATACTTCTTAGGTGTATGCAGGAATTGATCTTCATGATTAGGTCAACCGGGTATTTGTGCACGGTTGATAATGACTTATCGAGGAGTTTAGCGCTTGCGTGGTTTCGAGCCTTGCGAGTTCGTAGCCAGGAGCATGAGAGTTGAGCGACTACTACCGAACTTACCTTCTCATCAAAAGATCGGGCTAGAACAGGACCTTCGTGGTTCATCAATTTTTATACAAAATAATAGAGGTAAAACCCTCTAGATCATCATTTCAAAAACTTACAGACTCATATTTAACATGTCATCCATTTTTCAAATTTAGTAAAGACTAAAGTGAGGCTAAGCAGTTATGCGATATTCGCATTCGAAAGACCCAATTTGACATTATTTATTATCTAAACCATACCCTAATGGTTACAACAGTAAGGATATTAATATTTCAAGGAGATTCATTCATTGAGTAGAATTACAACTACCTTTAACCCCAAATTTAGCAATTTTAATCAAACATACACGCATGCATAATAGATTTGGTAAAAAGAAGTGTAATAATTAAAATAGTAGGATCAACATAAACAAAGGGGGTGCTTGCCTTACTCTGGTTGCTCTAAATATGAGAGTGAAGGATCGTCGTGAAAATCGATCAAATCATCGACGTCTAAAAAGAGCTGGAAGCAAATTAAATATAGAACAATAATTCCAACAGCAACAAAATTCAAATATTTTTGCATATTCAAGTATATTATGATTTTATATGAATTTATAAAAAAGATTCATCTCATGTGGAGTTATTAATGTTTCAATTTGCTTCGGTTTGAAAATTCTAGAAATTAGAAAAGGGTGACGTCGAAAGCGTATTTTCCGAAGTTTACGCTTTCTAACAGAGAAAGCATATTCTTCTCTATGTTCTATTGAGGCTGACGGTTTCTAGTAGAGAAAGCGTATTTTTCTCAGAACTAAAGGCGGTTTTCTCATTTTTTGGATTTTTATTAACATACATGTGGGGCCTCCTTGTTAGTGACTCGTATTTATTAACTAATTTTTAAACCTATTTCTGAGTTTAATTAACTGATAGTTGGGGTCCATATGTCAGTCTCTCAGTTTTAAAACGTGTTTAAAATAAAAAATAGTGCGTGATCCCACATGTCAGTGACACATTTACTAAAAACTTTTAGAATTACATTTTATATTATCTTTTTAGTCAGCCCAACCTGTCATTGACTGGGTACACTTAACTGTTGTCATTAAGTGCTAATCGACATTTAAACATGTGGGTCCCACTTGTAGAGAAAGAGGAAGAGAGGTGTAACACCCCAGCCCGACATGAGCCTGGAATGCTACTAAACAAACCCTAATAATTCTACTCAAGGCAATTTATTAAATTTCGACAGAACCTCCCTTGTAAAGTTAATTACACGGAGGTTCCAACATACAGATAATTCATAAATTAACTAAACTATCATCCAGAGACATCAAAAGATAATCAAAGACATGCTAAGTAACTAACATCCCAATGAAGTATAAAGTTCCACTACTCATCATTGTTACACTTAAACCACTACAAGAGATAAGACATAATAAACCTTTGAGCATCTTGCCCAATTACTAAAAAACATACGATCTGAAGATCATTCAACTTTATTTAGTTCATGTGGCATGTGTGTGACTATCAGACTACTTCCCCCCATGCATGTCGTTCTTGGCTTGGGTACCTAAAACAACAATAAAAGCAAGAGTGAGTCCACAGACTCAGCAAGTACAAAGTAAAAGTTATAACAACAGCGTCCATAGATAGAAGTGCAACAATAAAACATCTCACATGCAAATGCAATGCTCAAGGATCCTTTCTATTTATCTTTATTTGTGCATTTTACCGGTAATGCAAAGTATGCAACCGTCGCCGCATACCCATGCCTATGCTCGCAAGCACAGGGTCCAATTGCCCATTACTCCGCAAGTAATGGGGACCTCAAGCCCACACTCCACGAGTGTGGGGATCTCGGGCCCGTCACATTCATGACGGGGATCTCAAAGAAAAACATACTTGGTCAACACGTGATCAAGCCTCAATATGATCTCAATATGCATATGCTCATCATTTAATCATCATCAAATTACCACAAGACGATAACATCATACGATAATAGAGCATAGACATATTTGGAGCATCCACCAATCTTAAACCAACATCATACCAACAATCTCACTATGCTATCACATATCGAAAAAGCACATAAACATGACCAATCAATCACAACCACGAATCAAACAATGCACTTGCCTTAACCGCGTGAGGATGGAGGACGTGAAGACGGTGCTGTCTCCGGTACCAATCCCCCACCTAATACATTAAGAATATAAACTAAGACCACAACAATGAAAAACATTAATTATATAAGCGAACACATCAAGTAGCAGATTGCAACGCGATCCCGACCCCACTTTCCTAAGTACTGAACTGCCCTCTGTGAACAGTCAAGTTATAAAATTCATATATTTCCGTACAGTGGTCTAAATTAGGTGTTCTTGGACTTCATTGAAAGGTAATCAAATTTCCCAAATAAACCTAGTTGGTGAGCCTCCCTGATTCGGCCATATAAAATCACTTTTAAGCTGATTAACAAAACATCGATTTCACGTCAGACTTTCTGGACAGAGCACTAAAACTATCATAACTTTCAGCTCGTTCATCCAAATTTTACGTTCTTATGCTTCCCTGAAATCTACGACAATTATCTACAACTTTCGTTATACTGAGATCCTCTAATTCTCTCTTTAACTGATTGCAAAGGTCAGATTACTGAAACCTTTCCAAAAGCTGACAGGGTTGCATAACAGGCTTACCATTAAATTCATAACTTTTGCTACAGAGATCCAAAAATTACGATCTAGCACTTCATTGAAAGCTATTGACATCTTCTACAACTTCCTAGGAGATGTCCGAAACTGAATCCACACTTAACTACAACAAAATGTTCCTTTAACATGATCGCCTCAAAGCATGTAACTGCCAAGAAGAACAATTAAGCGCTAAAGCTCTAAACGAGGGGAAAACGAGGTTACCCTTGAAGAACCGATTGCCGAGCACGATGATCACCCACCAGCGAACTCTCCCCCCAAAGATGGTCCTGTTCCCCTCACCTTCTTCGTCCTCCAACAGCCGGGCACCTCCAGCGATCTCCTTCTTCTTGGCCAATCGATCTCCCGGGTGATCGCCTTCTTCCTTCAATTGGGGCGGCTACTGTTCACGGTACTGTAGCGGTGGTGGGTACTGTAGCACGCCATGCTACAGTACCACTTCTAGGGTTTCCTTCCTCTTTTTATTGGTAGCCAGCCCCTCATGGGCCTAAATGCTGTGGGCTGAAAGCCCATAGCCCAAGTTGTCAAAATTATGCGTAAATCCCCCTCTAAACTCCTGTTAAGACACTTTTCTAATTGGTCATTGTCTCTAATTTATTTCTTCTCTCTCGAATACATTTGGGGTATTACATTCTACCCCCCTTAAATGGAATTCGACCCCAAATTCTGCTCACACTTAACGCCAAAGAATAACCACAGCTAAGAACATACTGACATTACCACATACCTGGAGTGAATAATTTTGTATTCTGATCGCGCATGTGAGACTTCAATTCCCAAGTCGTCTTCCTCTCAGAATTATGGAACCCCCGCACCTTTATGCAACTGACGTGTTACGCCTTATTACTCGCCCCATCCTTTCAAGAGTCACTCAACGGATATGACTCGAGGGCACAATCTTACTCGTGGGTCACCGGCTTCGACGAATCTTCACACTCAGAATGGCTCTAGCATTCTCGTAACACCAGTTCACCCAACACGTTATATTCCCTGCTCCATGACCCGAGACGGTCCTAGTGAATGGCTTTCTTCCGAAGTCCCCGTAACTTCCAGAACAACGAAATATACGTTAGGCTATCTATCTCTTCGGGTCAAAACCACCAAACTTGCATGTAACATATAGAACTCTTGTTCCATCTCTCAGTCGAAATCTTTATCTTAACAAGGAGTACCTCCTTTAACCAGGGACACAACAGAACTCGACTAAAAATAAAGGATTCTCATTGCAAACACGCATTACCAACTCCCCACCAAAGAGAGTTAAATCCAAAACCAAAATATTCATCATGAAACTCCTCCACTTTCCAAGTAGGCAGTTTGCCAACAAACACCACATAAGCTAGAGGCGAAATCACTCAAATGCCCAAAATAGCCATTTCCTTTCTTTTCTTAACCAAAAAGAATCACGCATATCAAGAAGAATCAACACAGTTTATAATTGGCATATGTCTTGGAGACAAAGCTCAAATAAAACCAAGAGTACTTCTCATTAACCGAGAATACCACCTTTTTCCAAACTTTCATTAAGAATTCAACTTCCTCTTAAATCATGGAGTCTCAAACCATCGCATAACCCAATAATTCATTTCTTTAAACTTGGCAACCTCAAAGTTATGCTCAAACTGAACACAAAATCTACACCTATGTAGTGAGACTCTTTCAATCCACCATAACATACTCTGATCAACTTCCCTACCAAAAGAATTACTTTGATAAATAATTCCCACACACCTCAATATAGATTTCACCACAATCACGTTACCTCAATCTTGTAAGGATAATCAACTTGAAATTCACCGCATACACACTTATTTACTACATTCAAGGGATTCTATCAAAGATCACCATAACTCTTGGAACCTAATCATGGGAAACCAAGGTGCTAGCATAAAAATGCAAGCCCGAATTTAATCTCTAAGACTCCTACACTGAACTTCTGGTAAATTTGATAGCTAACCTCGTGTCCGATGACTAAAATTTCACACACCCAACAATAACCTTAGTCCTTAGTATCAACATTCCTCACTAGTCAAGTAACCGCCCAAGGCTATTCGTTTCATCAATCTTAGCCCTTCTCTAACCCACACCAATCAAATGCAGTTACTCAACCACAATAAACACATATTGTCACAACACCCTAACTGATTGACTAAGATTCAAACATACTCAATCACTAATGTCAATAAATAAATATATTCTTGATCAAGTTACCCTTAGAGATAATCTAACTCCCATAGGGTTACTCACTGAGGCCGAGTCATACTTGACAATAACTCAACAATCCCTGCTATCTCATTAATTAACACGACTATTAGATTTCTCTACACTGCTACTCTCCTTGAACTACTCCATCATACTTCTTCTACACAACCTTATCGAGTACCCAAATCCGATACTCTAATAAACTGGTCAAGATTTTCATACTTGTTAATTCTAATGTTCTGTCAAAATGAACACAAAATCTTGGACCACATCTCGCTATAGGTCCTACTAGTTGCAGCAACGAAACCTGTTAGCTCCTAAGACAAGCATTCTTTTTAAATCAAATCCTCTGCAAGGATTATTCTAATAAATTGATTTATTACTCAATGCCCCTCAAACAACCTGACACCTAAAGGTTCACCAAACCATCTACTAGACCACCACTATCTAGTTGCCAAATCACATCCGACGAGACTTTGCAATACTGATTCGATTAACCCTTTCTTAGAAGAAGAGGCAAATAGAATTAAATTTCAGCACAAAGGAAACGTTACCACTTACAATCGTTACAAGATCAAGAGAACAATTAAATAACAATGATCTTGGAAAACAAAAGATGAGATCATAATTGAGGGCACACGTTCCACAAGCAGATAATATCAAGCCTCAAACGAGAATAAAACATTGCTTTGGAAATTCGAGAAAAAAACCTCTTGTGGGCAAGAACAACAGATTTTAGATAAACTTCAATAACACGCAAATTACGAACTTGACTTCAATCTCAAATACTTCTACTTCACTCTTTCCTTTTACAAAGAAAATGACTTCGTTGGTTACAAAATCACCATACCAACTCCAACAAAAAAGGATTTGAAGACCACAACACATAAACCACCTAGGAACTTATAAAACCTCTCAACACTTCACTTTGCTCAAAACAATTTCGGCTACCACACCAACCTGAGGTCTGAAAGATCACAAACACGAAACTAGAAACATTTTCATTTAATCAATATTAGGTGAGCAATCCAATTCCTTTACACAAAACATTCAATATTATGATCATAATCCCTTACTGACCATCGCCATAACAATGACATAATACACTCTTAGCGAGACTCATCATAGCCTCTTATCCCCTCATAAATCTACCCAAAAGAAACACAAGCTACAAGGTTGAAACAAACCTCTTCTAATCAGATCATGCTATCAAATAATAATTTCGCTAGGCACACTATCAGAAACCACATAATCATTCATCCACTAATCCATAAATGGTGCTCAACACCCACCTCATCTATCATCAACAATTGACAATTGTAACTATCACGTATGCAAATAGGATCATACGTCTATTTGTAATCACCTGAACCATCTATATACACCGTGTCAATATTCCACTTTATGCTCAGAGTTTAATTAAGGATTTAATAACATCATCTCCTTAAATCACCGGGTTTCACAAGGTACTACCTCAACATTCATCCAATCCGGAATACATGTTTCAATCTAGCAATTAAGTATAATCATCAAGTAGTCAGCTTATGAAAATTTCTGGATTAAAATCCTCTAAGGCAACGTCAAACATATCCTTAACATAATCATCACTATTAATAGATTAATCCATTGGGACCCATTACACCGAATTATCCAATAAATTTAACAAATTCCACAATCTTAATGCTCAGACCAAATCACCAATATCTCACAATTATTAATAAATCCTTTAACCTCAATTGGGTACAACCATACCCTTAAACACGATTCGACAAGAACTACTACAAAACACCATCAAATTAAACAACTTCCTTCCAAGGATCTTAGTTAAGATCCAATATGCACCACACTCTGAGACTCAACTTGATAACCCATATCACAACCATTAATTTCTTCGGTTATAACCTCTAGTTTAACCATGACAAGACATCGCTAAAGGTTTAACGTTTCCTTTCATAAAAGAGAAATATTCAACTTTCACACTCAAAATACCCAAAAGAGATACCTTACGTCAAAGCCTCCACGTACTAAAGGACTTGCAAAAGGAAACTTTCATTAGCTAAAAAAAACATCAAGCGAATAAATGGGTCAAGGTTTTCCAATGAGAAAGATAAAACTCCATTATAAAGGTCAAGCTTGACAATCAACCAAGTTCACTAGCTGCAAAAATAACACAACGATTGGGAAAACAACAATTGCTTTACAGGACAAAATTAAACCAATGGAAACAAATCAATCCTTTTCAAAGCAACCCATCAACCGTAATAAACTAATAACCCAAGAGAAGCTCATTAACCCCAACTAGACAAGAGTTGACCAAATTCAAATTTCAAAGAAGAGAACAACTCTTCTAAATATACTTACTATTAAAGCCTGAACTATGATATCCAATGTGGGCACTTCACTATTGCTATACCACGAACAGTGGTTTAACCTAGTACAGCACAGGGCCACAACCTCGACCTCAACCTCTCAACATGGGTTATCCCCACACATATTAACTATAGCATTATAATATATATATGTATATATATATATGTATGTCTATCATAACAGGAATCATCAATACAACATGCGAAAATGTAAATGCAATGCAATAACCCAATCCCACCTACTGTACTTAGTGTGTCAAAATTAATGTTTTATTAACCACGGACCTACAACCTGGCTCTGATACCACTGTAACACCCCAGCCCGACATGAGCCTGGAATGCTACTAAACAAACCCTAATAATTCTACTCAAGGCAATTTATTAAATTTCGACAGAACCTCCCTTGTAAAGTTAATTATACGGAGGTTCCAACATACAGATAATTCATAAATTAACTAAACTATCATCCAAAGACATCAAAAGATAATCAAAGACATGCTAAGTAACTAACATCCCAATGAAGTATAAGGTTCCACTACTCATCATTGTTACACTTAAACCACTGCAAGAGACAAGACATAATAAACCTTTGAGCATCTTGCCCAATTACTAAAAAAACATACGATATGAAGATCATTCAACTTTATTTAGTTCATGTGGCATGTGTGTGACTATCAGACTACTTCCCCCCATGCATGTCGTTCTTGGCTCGGGTACCTAAAACAACAATAAAAGCAAGAGTGAGTCCACTAACTCAGCAAGTACAAAGTAAAAGTTATAACAACAGCGTCCATAGATAGAAGTGCAACAATAAAACATCTCACATGCAAATGCAATACTCAAGGATCCTTTCTATTTATCTTTATTTGTGCATTTTACCGGTAATGCAAAGTATGCAACCGTCGCCGCATACCCATGCCTGTGCTCGCAAGCACAGGGACCAATTGCCCATTACTCCGCAAGTAATGGGGACCTCAAGCCCACACTCCATGAGTGTGGGGATCTCGGGCCCGTCACATTCATGACGGGGATCTCAAAGGAAAACATATTTGGTCACCACGTGACCAAGCCTCAACATGATCTCAATATGCACATGCTCATCATTTAATCATCATCAAATTACCACAAGACGATAACAACATACGATAATAGAGCATAGACATATTTGGAGCATCCACCAATCTTAAACCAACATCATGCCAACAATCTCACTATGCTATCACATATCGAAAATGCACACAAACATGACCAATCAATCACAACCACGAATCAAACAATGCACTTTCCTTAACCGTGTGAGGATGGAGGACGTGAAGACGGTGCTGCCTCCGGTACCAATCCCCCACCTAATACATTAAGAATATAAACTAAGACCACAGCAACGAAAAACATGAATTATATAAGCGAACACATCAAGTAGCAGATTGCAACGCGATCCCGACCCCACTTTCCTAAGTACTGAACTGCCCTCTGTGAACAGTCAAGTTCTAAAATTCATATCTTTCCGTACAGTAGTCCAAATTAGGTGTTCTTGGACTTCATTGAAAGGTAATCAAATTTCCCAAATAAACTGTAACACCCTGGCTATTCGGAAGCCAAGATGTCACCTAAAACATATAACATACATCCATAAAGCGGAAGAATTTGAATAAAATCAACTAATGCTAGTATCAAAACAACCAAGACATGATGAAGGTATCCTTCCTTCACCATCTAATCTATTTATTTTAGTTCATTGATAATGAAAGTTCACATGCAGTAATAATTCAACATCAATGTGGAGAAGGTATCCTTCCTTCACCAATTATAAATTTATTATTACAGTTCATCATTAACGAATGTAAGATAGAACTAAATTTAATCTTGAACATGAATTGGATGATGTGAACAAGTAGTGCGTGTCTACTCCTCCCAATTGAGCCAACATCGGGGTTACCTAAAATAAACAAACAACACAAGAGTGAGTCCACGACTCAGCAAGTACGGTGAAAGAGACAGAACACATATACAAACAGAACATCACCATTTAAGAATGTGAATATTGCATCGAATGAGCACTTAAGAAAAACATGAAATGAATGAATGTAATCAAGGATGGACTGCACACATGCCTATACCGGTATAGCTAGTGACACACCCGTCGGTGTACACTTAAGCCCGCATCTTAACAAAAATACGGGGATCCAATTCCCGTATGAAGAACGTTTCATACGGGTGTCCAAAATTGCCCATTCTGGAATTAACGGGTCTTACATGCCCATCCTGGAATTGATGGGTCTTTCAAATCCACTCCCGTGGATGGGACATGACAATGTCCAACATTGCCCACATTGGAATGGTGGGACTTGAAATCCACTCTCGTGGATGAACATGCAAAATGAATGTATAACATGGATTGAGAATATTGAAAGACATGATATCTAAACATGGATATAACACATATATCAAAACATAAACAATCCACCTTCTCATGAATTATATGAAATCACAGCAAGATCATAAAAACATTCATCAATCACAATCAATAAAGGTGGCAAGGTACTTGCCTTCCGCGACTTAACTCGCGGTAGTAGGTAAAGAGGATGTCCCTAAACCGAAGCCTCTCTGCCTACATAAGTAAGTACTCGAAATAAATACAACATAACATAGCTCTTCCATTAACGTTCTACAATGACTTCCCGACAGTCCACAATTAACTAATTTGCTCTAATCTGAAAACAGACTACTCAGGCACAACCCGAAACTGGACAGCAGAACGGTAAAAATCATATCTATTGATTTGGGACTCGGAATGAGGTGAGACCAATTTCTATGGATTATTAACTGACATATCTACAATACTCTAGTTGACAAGGTAAGCCAATTCGGCCAATTTAATTTACTAACAGATAAATGAAACAGCGGAACAGAGTCTGTCCAGATCTGTCTAACAAGCCTGGACAACAGCACGGTATCGGACATAACTTTTTATTGGCTAAACCAAAATTGGTTTTATTTAACAATCTGAAAAGCTAAGAACAAAACCTACTAAAGTCTAGTTGGGCAAAAGTTCAGATTTTGCCTCTAACAAAATTTGGCCCACGGCTCAAATCTGTTGACTGAATTAATAGACAGAAATATCGGCTAAAATAAAATATCCATAACTTTTGTTGTACAACTCCAAATTGGATATTCTTTAACAATATAGAAATATTATCAAATCCTCTACCATAACCTAGTTGGGATGAAACCCTAATTCGTCCATTAACATACCCCTATTTTAAAAGACAACTCAAAAGGTAATTCTCGTCACAATTCTGGACAGCAGATAGTAAATCTATCATAACTTTTGACTCGAAAGTCGGAATGAGGTGATCTTGGCGGCCACCGAAAGCTAAGAGCATCCTCTAAATAACTCTAGGAGATCAAAATCCCTAGTTCTGCCTCTAAGCATACGAAACAGGCCGCGCAAGAAACTGGACAGAATTGAATTTGTAGCAGCAGCAATTTAATCCAATCAAACTAATCGAATTCACATCTAATACAACTTAAACAGCAAAGAACGCCTCTCGTTACCCTTGTAGAACCTTAGGGAGATGCTGGTTGAATCCAAGAAGAAGATCCCCTTCCTCTCCCTCATTCTCCCTTCCTTTTGGCCAAACAGCCCGCGCTTCCTTCTCCTTCCTTTAATTGGCATCAATGGAGGGGAGACCTCCCATGGATGGGGATGTACAGCAAGGGCTGCAAGGGGGAGGTGCTGGACAGGGAGGAGGCGCAAGGGGGAGAGAGGAAGTGGCGGCCAAAGGAGGGGAAGAGGGAAAAGGTAGGGGGCGGCTAGGGTTTTGGGGGAGGGTGGCACCTCCCCCCCTATGGCCGGCCAGGCCTCATGGGCCAAGGCCCAAGCCCAAGTTGCCGAGAAAACGCAGAAAACCCCCTCTAAACTCCTGATTAAGCGCTTTTCCAAAAGAAACCTTCTACCGATTAAATATTTTCTCCCGAAAATTATTTCTAACACTATCGGAGAATTACATTAATTCCCTCTCAAATTGAATTGCACTCTCAAAGGAAAGTCGGGATATTACATAAACCTAGTTGGTGAGCCTCCCTGATTCGGCCATATAAAATCACTTTTAAGCTGATTAACAAAACATCGATTTCACGTCAGACTTTCTGGACAGAGCACTAAAACTATCATAACGTTCAGCTCGTTCATCCAAATTTCACGTTATTGTGCTTCCCTGAAATCTACGACAATTATCTACAACTTTCGTTATACTGAGATCCTCTAATTCTCTCTTTAACTGATCGCAAAGGCCAGATTACTAAAACCTTTCCAAAAACTGACAGGGTTGCAGAACAGCCGCATCATTAAATTCATAACTTTTGCTACAGAGATCCAAAAATTATGATCTAGCACTTCATTGAAAGCTATTGACGTCCTCTACAACTTCCTAGGAGATGTTCGGAACTGAATCCGCACTTAACTACAACAAAACATTCCTTTAACATGATCTGCCCTCAGGCGACAGAACTGCCGGCAAAGAACAATTAAGCGCTAAAGCATCTAAACGAGGTTACCCTTGAAGAACCGATTGCCGGGCACGATGAGCACCCACCAGCGAACTCTCCCCCCAAAGATGGTCCTGTTCCCCTCACCTTCTTCCTCCTCCAACAGCCGGGCACCTCCAACGATCTCCTTCTTCTTGGCCAATCGATCTCCCAGGTGATCGCCTTCTTCCTTCAATTGGGGCGGCTACTGTTCACGGTACTATAGCGACGGCGGGTACTGTAGCACGCCATGCTACAGTACCACTTCTAGGGTTTCCTTCCTCTTTTTATTGGTAGCCAGCCTCTCATGGGCCTAAATGCTGTGGGCCGGAAGCCCATAGCCCATGTTGTCGAAATTATGCGTAAATCCCCCTCTAAACTCCTGTTAAGACACTTTTTTAATTGGTCCTTGTCTCTAATTTATCTCTTCTCTCTCGAATACATTTGGGTATTACAAGAGGGGCTGGGCGCGTGCAAGGTCGAGCACCATGGTGAGCTCGTCGGCGGTCAGGTAGGCACAGGAGGGCTTGGGTTAAGGGCAAAATGGGTTCTTCTCTCAACGGCGATGCCACCGGGTGGTGGTGGAGGTCGGAGAGATGGCCGGAGGTGGTGATACACCGTTGAGAAGCGGCGGAGCTCCTCAGGTCCGATGTGGATTTCGCGATTGGAGATAATCGGCAGTGAAAGGTGGTGCGCACTGGCACTAGGGGGTTACTGCAATGCTACTGGTGGCGGCTCGGGGACCAATAGTCACCGGAGCTGTAGCGACAAGGCTTCCCACGATTCCACCATGATTGGCCACAAGGATGTCTATGCTACGCTAGCTAATCTTCGAATGTAACACGTGAAAAAGCTCTAGAGGACTACTAGAAGCTCACCAAGGTCCTTGACGGTGTCAAGGGATCCAGGAGTGGCTTGGCGGCATTTACCAGTGACAGCGCGAAGGAAGCTCTCAGTGACACCGTGTTGTAGGGATGGAGATGCTACAAGGAGGTGTGCATTAGCTTATATGCACATTGAGGATGGTAGGGTAGAAGGAATCGACCAAAGGCTCACTAAGGTAACGGCTAACTGGAAAATGGTTGTGGCGTCCAAAAATGAGGAAGATGGTCGATTCGGGGGATTCCCTACGTGTGGGTCATCATCAATCGAGCGAAAAGCATCAATGAGGTATAAGACATGAAGTGACGTGGTCAGGTGAGGTTCAAGCTCACCAGAACGTCAGGAAAGCCAAGGTCCGAAGTGGAGTGCGTGCCAGAGGTGAAGAAGACGATTACGCCTCCTTGCTACAGGGTTTCCGGAGCTACATCAAACAAGGAAGAAGCATGAGTGAGGTAAGGGGCGCATGGTGACGTGGTTAGCGAGGGCAAGGAAGCTCACCAGAGAAGATGGCATTGTGGAGCTCGCTCACCGGCGTCGAGAACAATGTGCTCGTTCTCGGTGATTTAGGGAGCTAGAAGCTCGAAGAAAGCATGAGATGGAACATGGGGCGAGCTAGAGAGATGGTGACGTGCTCGGGGGCTTAAGTAGCAGGGAGTAGAGTTCGAGATGATCGACTAGAAAAAGGCGACCGCGGCAAGAACTCGCTCTCTCTCCTTCGGCGTCTCTGCCAGAGCGGGGGTTGGTGCCATTAAGGAGATGGTTAGCATGGGTGAAGCCAGGCGAAGTGATGGAGGTAGGTGAGGTGCAAAAATGGTTGGTGGCGAGGTGAAACCATGGGCGGGCGGGTAGAGCAGGCAAGGGAGTGCTAGAGCGCTGGCGAGCAGGGGCGGGTGCGAGGTGGACGAAGGCTCCTAATGAGCGGGGTCCAATCGTCAGCGAGAGGGAGTGAGTGGAGTTGGTGCGAACTGGAGCTAGGTGAGTGAGAGTGGACCAACTCAGTTTCAGCCCAAAGGTCTGGTGGGAATTCAAAAACTGTTTTTGAATTTCCAAAATCTAGCTTAGTGTTTGCTGAATTTTTGTACAAAGCAAATTTAGTCCAAAATTTACGAAAATTTTTGTGAGGGCTCCTGACCAAATATAGTTGCTTATGTAACTTTTTTAGTATTTTATATGCACAGTGATTTTCCTAAAAATGGTTACAAGTTTCTTCTTTCATGTCAATGCATTATTAGTTTTGATGAAAATTGACAAAAACATACTCAAATAAATTTTCCCTATGTAAACATATCCAAAAATTATTCTCCTACCTATTTTAATTCAATTTTCCCAAAATTGGAATGTTTGGGATTTACACTTATGATATTTCTCGCAAAACTTGTTGAAACTCTCTGAAACGTTGAAGTTTGTCTTTTGAAACTTGGTTCCAATTCTTTTAACACTTGTTTTTAATCAAGTTTCAGATTTGAAACTGGATTAAACTTATAGTTTTAGATTTGAAACCCATTTGATTTGTTGAAACACGCTGAAACTTTATGTTACCTGTTTTAAAACTTGAAACCTAATGAAACCTACGATACTTGCTCTAAACCTTTGAAGTTTGTCTTTTGAAATTTAGTTGAAATTTCTGGAACTTGACGAAAGTTGATAGCTTCAGATTGGAAACCCATCAAAATTTGTTGAAACACGCGTGAAACCCATTTGAAACCTGTGAAACTGCTCCGAAACTTCAAGTTTGTCTTTTTGAAACAGTTGAAATTATTCTAAAACACGTTTCTAATGACGTTTCATATTTGAAACTGGGCGAAACTTATAGTTTCATATTTGAAACCCATTGAAATTTGGTGAACGCGTTGAAACCTGGTGAAAACCATTCGGAATTGTGTTTGAAACGTACTAAAACCTACGAAACGTGGATGAAACCTGTTGAAACCAGGTGATAGCGTGGTGTAGCTTGCATATATATATATATATGTGTGTGTGGATTTCTAAATAATATTACTTTAATTAAAAATTACAAAATTAAATAGTCATTTTTTTTACAAAAATGGCATCCTATCGCCAGTTCAGCCTCCTGTCGCCATTTCATCTTGCGATAGGAGGGTGAATTGTACCAAATTTCCTGTCATAAGATGAAATGACGACTGGAGCCACCTATAAAAACCATAATTTTTCTCTTCCTAGCCTAATTCCACCCGAGAGAAAGAGAGGAGGGAGGGAAAGGAGAGGATAGGAGGAAAATTGAGTAGTGAAGCCCTGCTAGTTTGTAGCGGAAGACACAGAAAAGGAGAAGCTGATCTTGTCGCCTACTTCGTAGGTAATGTTTTTTCCAACTTTGTAATTGAATTCAAAATCATGGTACGTTAGCAAATAAAACTAGCAACATAGAATTAATTTCATTAGATCATTTTAGCGGTAGTGTAGTCCGTTTAAGTTTACATTATCATTGTAGTTTAGATAATTTTTACACGGAAAATAATTTTGAAACGCTTAAAATAGCAAGGTAGCTCTAAAAATTCTGAAAATTCCATAGTAGCTAAATAGGGTGTATGGAGCATGATTAAAATATTTCTAGCTTCAATTATATTCTTATTTTTGCACGGTAAAATATTTTGTAAATGCTGAGAATACCTTTTAAACTGCGAAAATAGCAAGATGGCTCTAAAAATCTGTAAAAATTCAAGACTAGCTAAATAGGGTATGTAGAGCCTGATTAAAATATTCTCAGCTTCAATTCTATTCCCATTTTTTCACACTAAAAATTTGTAAATGCCGAGAATACCTTTTAAACTGCGAAAATAGCAAGATGGCTCTAAAAATTTTGTAAAAATTCTAAAGTAGTAAAATAGGGTGTGTAGAGCCTGACTAAAATACTCCTAACTTTGATACTATTCTCAGTTTTGAATGGTAAATATTTTGTAAATGTTGAGAATACCTTTTAACTACGAAAATAGTAAGATGGCTCTAAAAATTCTGTAAAAGTTCCAGAGTAGAGGTGTGTAGAGCCTAATTAAAATATTTTCAGCTTTAATTCTATTCTCATTTTTTCATGGTAAATATTTTATAAATGCCGATAATACCTTTTAAACTATGAAAATAGAAAGATGGCTCTAAAAATTCTGTAAAAATTCTAGAGTAGCTAAATAGGGTGTGTAGAGCCTAATTAAAATATTCTCAGCTTCAATGTTGTCCTGATTTTTGCATGGTAAATATTTTGTATATGCTGAGAATACCTTTTAAACTGCGAAAATAGCTAGATGGCTCTAAAAAATCTGTAAAAATTCCAAAGTATCTAAATAGGGTGTGTAGGGCATGGTTAAAATATTCCCAGCTTCAATTTTATTCTTATTTTTGCATGGTAAATATTTTTTATATGGTGATATAATCTTTTAAATATGTCCCATCTTAAATTTTAGGTGCGGCAGCCCAAGGAGACACTGCGTAGTGGCCATACGAGCTGCTTGGCTAGGCCAATGATGCGACTCACCATAGCTGCCTCAGCACTATCCTCCCACAGGAGGGCGAGCAGCCAATTGAGTTTGGCATGTTCCGGCTGCGCACACCCACGAGGGAACAAAGGCTGGAGCCACATTGGGTTCTGCGATATGTATAGTTCTGACCTTTGTGTACTAAATTTCAGTTTGACTTGTGTGCGTGGACTCACGTATGTTCTTAATCTTTTTGACACAGGTTGAGAGTGGTAGGCCTCCTTCCACTAGCTAGGGTGGTGGAGGCGACGTGGGGGGACGAGGATGATGTCGCTGCCAGGGTGTCTACGTCGAGGCGGTTTCCATATGACTGGTGCGTCCTGACAGTACTGGTTGACCGGTTGAAGCCAGAGACGCACACGTTCCACCTTCCGTGTGGGGAGATGATGTCTACGCTTTAGGATGGGGGCTACCTGACTGGGTTGCCCTGCACGGGCTTCCCCAAAGTAGCGTACGACATCCGGGCACATGGCGCATGCAGATCCTCGCGAGGTTCCAAGGGTTGTTGTTGGCCAACTTTGGCTATATGGAGTTCTCTAGTATGCACGAGCCAACGCTGAAGTGGATCAACCAGTTCGACATAAGTATTTATAACTCTTGCTTTTCTGCTTCAACTCCTTTGTTCAACTTAGTGATGTGTCTGTCTTCTTGCAGCTGGCTGCCCTGGTTATGAATGCACCTGAGTACACAGTGAGGAGGTACTTCGCGGTATACTGTTGTGGCTCTTCGGGTGGGTCATGTTCCTAGTGTCCCACGGCGACAGCATGGACAAGCACATGATCCACTACTCATGGGAGCTGGCGGACGTTGAGGTGGAGGCTATCCCGCCATACGCCTAGGGCCTGGTGGTGCTGTGTGCGATGTACCGTGGCCTATGCAGCGCATGCCACCAGGTTCAGGGTATCTTCGTCCTCTCCAGATGCCCACTACTTCTTCAGCTGTGGTCCTTTGAGCATTTCCAAATCGGACGACCACAGTGAAACCTGGGAGCCTACACCAATGCCATGTATGTCGTTGCCAACCCTATGGACTGGCCAACCATTGGTACGGTGTGGTGTCGCCAACACGTAATTTTTTTGAATGTTTAGTCCTTTACGTAATTTAATTTAATTGCATCTGCTAAGTTTTTGTTGTTCTATTCCACATGTCACCTTCATTCCGATCACTACGCATGTGTTCTACCCGAACTATGCTGCGATATTCAATCAGTTGATGGATGACCACATCATTTGGACGTCATGCACTACCAATAGGGTGTCAGAGCGCACACCCCAAGGCTTGTCAATCCAATGCACGCGAGACTGGTAGTATTGGTACTCGTGGAGGTTCTTGGTGCATGACATCTTCGTGGAGGAGTACCATGTGCACCGGTGATGTGCCAATTCGGTCTATGATAGGAGTTCCCAGTGCCCTAGGGGCCACGGGTTCTACTGAACGTTCATGTCTATCATAGGCTTTCCCTTACGGACTTACGAATTTATCATTGTCTTCCATAGGTACACTAAGAAGGGAGTAGCTGGTACAACTTCCTAGACTGAGAAGATGGCCCATTGGGTTGAGCAATGGCTCCACACCTTAGCGAACGTGCACCAGGAGACTGCTCCCTACTACCCAGGACATATGAGGAGTACATTGAGTGGTACTCCACTTGAATGAGGGTTCGTTGCATCAGGGTCATGGACGCTCCACCACGCCACGAGGCCACCACGATCAACACGTATCCCACCCAGCCGAACTCCTCATTCCGTCATGCGGTACGTATTGAACGGTCCATACTTCTTATTTCCCATGCATGTTTTCGGTTTCTAAATTGCTAATTCTGTGTACAAAATGATCTCTCATGGGAGATGAATGAGATGGAGACCTCCATGCGTACTCGGATGCTCGAAGAGTGCTTCAGCATGACGACGTAGGAGATCAGAGAGCTCATGGACTGGTTCTTAGAGAGGACGAGGTGATCCATCTAGCTTACGTCGTGCCTTAGGCTGAGGGACATGGTGGACCAAGCTATTCGTGGATGGGGATGAGCCACAATGTGTCACACCCCATGGCTCCTCACCTGGATGTGGCGAGCGGGTCCTCGTGGCATCATGCCGGGAGTAACCCGGTGCCAGCTCAGTTCGTAGGTACACCTGAAACACTTATGTTTGGTTGTTAATTTTGAACTCCACTAGTTACTAACAACATTTTCTTTTGGCATGTCCTTAGTACCATCCGTACCAGGGGCATGACTATGCCGAGCCATCGAAACCTCAGGTTACTCGCATTGGTAGAAACCTCCTTCGGCTACTCGCGTCGGTTGGGTACCTTAGTCGCCGAAGCCTTTGACGTACTCACATCAGTGTCTGCGCCCGCCCTGGGTGAGGCCAGGGACCACACACACACGGGGTATGTCCCAAGAGGGCCCCCGAGTAGATGTATCAGTCTTGTTATGTAAATATTAATTTATGTACGACTTACATTATGCTAATCTCGTGTTTCGATACTATTTGTTCTTCTTGTGTGTACAGATAACCGTGTGAGAGAGTCAGCATCGCGACACCCCACACCACCCTAGTTCTAGCCTTTTTGTACGTGAAATGACTACACCCTGTTCGCAAAGTATATGTCACACATTTTTCATATTGCGTCGCCGAAAGGGGATACTTCTGATATTGCGTTACCGAAGGAGGCTATTTTTTATATTACGCTGTTTAAAACGCATTCCAAATATATTTGGTCACATCGAAACTCATAATTTTTTTTCCTACATCATATCTCCTTATATTGTGGAAAATTATCGGTAGCACGGACAATTAAAGATATACCAAAATTATAAATTTATTTTACCAAAATTATCAATTGGCGATAGATTCTCTGTCGTCATTTGAATTGACGATAGTCTCCTCTCGCCATTTCAATTGGTAACAGAGAACCTTTTCACTGTTTGTAGTGGCGATAGGGCACCTGTCACCATTTAATCTAGCAATAAGCTCTTGTCACCATTTGAAATGGCGACAAGATGCCATTTTTGTAATTTTTTTACTATTTAATTTTGTAATTTTTAATTAAATAATATTATTTTAAAAAAATACAGCTTGGCCGAGACGTCATCTAATGCCTTTGATTGGTTTTCATGACACATGGCATATGGGTTTCATTTTTTAGACGAAGTGGTTCCTACTTCCTCCTAGCAGTCAATGAGAGAACTTTTTTTTATTATTTAATCCATTTTAAAAAAATATAATCTCTCTCTAACTTTATTTCTAATTCTGACTACTTTGACCACGGCGTGGTAAAAGCACGTTGTCACGCCACGGAACTCAGCATGGTAAAGAGTGTTGTCACACCGTCCGTGTTGGCGTGACAGGACTTAGCCAAAAACTGAACGCCTGTTGGCTCGGAGGGCTATCGAGCCAGCTTTTGCCACACCGTGGTACGTGGCGTGACAGAGTGTTTTTGTTACGCCGCACGTTGTGGCGTGACTAAATGTGTAGAATTGAAAATAAAGTTAGAAAAATGTTGACTTTAAAATATTTTTTTAAAATGTCTAAAATAATATAAAAAAGGAAATTTTGATATATGCCATTGCAAACTGTTCAAATCAGAGAAGTGCTACTACAAAGTGACGGCTCCTATAAATACCATTGCAAACATCTCTTACTCATAGAAATGCAATCGATCTGCATATTTCACAAATATTAGACGTTATTGCCCCGTCTTCTTCACAGTCCCATGTCTCAAGCTCATGGCGGCACTATCACCCGGATCTTCTCCTCCGCCTCCAAGGTGACGGGTGCCGCTAGGAAGACGGTGTCGTACGTGGTGAGCTCGCACATCAGGTCTGCAACATCGGCTGTGCGGAGCGACATGCACGTGCCCATGCCGCCCTTGATGCACCAGAGGTCCTCGGCGCCGACCGGCTCGCAGGTGCACCCAGTGCAACACCCCGGCACAGACTGCCTCGCAGGTGCCAACCTCGGTGGCCACCACGCCGTAGCTGCAGCGGCGGGCTAGGTTGTGGGCATGGCGGCACAGCACGCGGACGAGCCACGGGGTGCTCAAGCTGGAGCCAGCAAGGCCGTAGAGGAAGTAGAACCCGAACGGAGCGAATAGGTTGGGGATGGAGGGGATCTTGAGCCATGGTGCTGTGCGGTCCGTCAGCCGCATCGCACCTGCCGCGGCGCGTATCAGGGGTGGAGCGTTGCGCACCTCGAGGCAGAAGGCTTGAATTACCTAGAGCAGTTGAGCACGGTGACTAGGAAGTAGGTCCCCTAGCCCAGCCTCGACCGCTCCAGTATCTTGTGTTGGAAGGCCAGGTTGCTGCGGTGACCGCCCACGACGCCGGCGGTGTGGCCAGGAATACCTTGACCCCGTCCCACCGCATCCCTGCCGGCATGGCCTGGAATGTCCCGAGCGACAGGGCGTTGGACAGCACGACATCGATGTTAGCAGCGAAGAACTCGACGGCGGCAAAGTACTAGAGGTAGAGCAGCTCAGCGTCACGAGCACAGAATCACCTCCATCTTTGTCGAAATTGATACTGATGTGCTGCATGCTACAAAATGAGGAAAATTTGATAAAGAAGACAGGTGTGAGGAGTGAGGAGCAAGAAGGTAGGGGTAATTTGATCTAATACTAACAGAATAGTACACTTGTGGTATTTTTTTGAGCAAGTTATGTCTACAATGGTATTTATAGGAGCCGTCACTTTGTAGTGGCACTTCTCTGCTTTGAACGCTTAACAATGGTATATATCAAATTTTCCCTATAAAAAAAACTCTCAACGAAACAATAATAATGACGTTTTTTTAGGAATAATAATGACGTTTAGAAAGGCAATGCGAGTAGACAAGCTTATCTGGTCTGGGTGACATTGCCTCGCAGTTTTTTCTCCTGGACTATGCAGTGTGCATGCCGGGATCCCTCGTGTGATTTTTTCAATGTAATACATGTTACTTGCAAAATGCTAATTCATGTGGTCCTAAAGTCCTTAAATCTAGTCCATCTAAATGTTTTCCCATGACCCATGTTAAAATATTTCATGATAGCATCTAAATCTTGGTTTGTGCTGTATACAGCGCCTGAGAGTAAACGCTTCAGCCATAACATGGGCCACACGATGCACGACGCGCCTACCTACGACCCATCCGTGCGACATCTCTGGTGCCCCGTAGCAACTGCATGTAAAATCACATGCCACCCCTGCCCTCTTCTTTGACCGTGCTGCAAAGCGCACGCCGTGGCAAAATCGACAGTAAAATGGCATGGTAGCCCACCAATCGGTACTAAAATCGATCCCTTGGCGCCTATGTGTAGATTTCCCATGCCGATTCCATGTAGTTTACCCCGTCATTTACTGCCTTGCCGGACTGAGGACACCTGCTTAAGTTGTTTTATTGTTTTGTATGGGCTCTATTACTATAAAAGGCACATAATATTACTAACGCTAGTTTGTTAGGAATTTTTGTGCGTATGGCAAAAGTTTTACTGCATTGAGAAGTATCTTTTTCTGTGTATTCCAGCCACGATTGCTTTCCTTGTTGGTAGACAAAAAAAGTCTCATGACATAAGTTCTACTATTCTATATGAGATCTCTTAATGTAAACAACACGTAATATTATTGACGCCTGTTTGTTGTGAATTGTTGTGCATATGGTAAAGTTTTACTGCATTGAGAATGATCTTTTATTGGGTATCTAGCCACATGTACTATGTTTGATGGTAGCAAAAAAAGTATCGTGGAGAATTTGTTTTACTATTTTGTATGTGCTTGCTTACCGTAAAAATGTCGCGTGAATACTACTGATGCTTTGCTTGTTGGCAATTACTGCGTGGATTACAATGTTTAACTGCATTGAGTATTGCTATCTACTAGTTATCTGCTACAAATTGCTTTGAATCGATGTTTTACTATTGAACTATGTGATATATGCTCACTACCGGACACAGCTGATTTGCCGAGTGCAAAAAGATTTGCCGAGTGCCAAATAGCGGACACTCGGTAAAGAGATATTTTGCCGAGTGCGACACTCGGCAACGAACAACACTCGGCAAATCCCTCTTTGCCGAGTGCCATGCACTCGGCAAACGTTAACACTCCGTACATTCAACCTTTGTCGAGTGCCAGGCACTCGGCAAAGGGGGGCACTCGGCAAAGGCGGCCTGAGGTAACGGTCCCCGCCCGACGTCAAATTTTGCCGAGCGCCGGCCGTTTGGCACTCGGCAAAATAAATCTTTGCCGAGTGTCGTCTGTGTGGCACTCGGCAAAGACCCCCTTTGCCGAGTGCCGTGCCCTAGCACTCGGCAAACATATTTTTTTTTGGCCTCCAAATTTTTTTTGCAGCCCTACTACAGTACGAGGTACTCTATGTTAGGATTTGGTACATTTTTGTGGCTTTTTGTTATAATTAGTTAATTTATTTCATTTACTATAATTATTTCGGAAAATGCAAATTTGAACTGCACGTGCATCGAATAATGGAATTTAATGATTCAAAAAATGATAGTCATGTTATTGAGTGTAGTGTGAGGCCGTATCCAGGAACAGACCCGAAATTTCGAACATCTTGTTTACGAAACATGACCGTGAACTTGCGGGCGAAGTGTTTTTAAATTCTATTAAAAGGAAACAAAGTCCGAAAATTATGAAACTTGTGGAGATATTATGATATCATATGTGGAGGCTGTGATAAAATTTTGAGAATGTTTCGTGCACGTTGTCACGTACGATCCTTTCAAACCAGGACATCTCCAGCTGAGATATAAGTATCACATGTGGAGATGTCCTGGTTTGAAATACTACACTGAGAACCTTCCTAGCGTTCATAATCCACCCCCTCATTACAATGCTGGTGAAAATGAATCGAACCTCAGCCTTTTCCAAGGGCAACTCGGAAGCGCAAGTGCATCGACCACTAAGCAATTGAAAAATGAAGAGTGGCGCAGTATCATGCTATATGTGTTGACCAACCTTGTCGAGGTGCAGCCGTTCATTGGGTAAGTTCTCAACGAACTTGTTTCAATACGCCGTCACTCCTTGTTTCTTTGTCCAACCCCCTTGTTTCTCGTTGGTACAGGGAATTTCTTCGTCAATCCTGGCATGAATCAAGGGATCCTACCCCGCAGGAAACTGATACCCTTCTTTCACGAGTGCGGGACCAGGGAGCCCGATTTCATTTCTTGGTTCAAACAGAAGGTACTGTCCAATTTAGCTCGTACTTAGTTCGACATTCCAAGTTGATCGTACGTTCGAATAATATAACGATCTATCCTGCTTGAGCTTGCAGGCCCAAACCGATGCGTCTATAAGTGACGAGTTGAGACAGGTTGCAAACGGCTGTGTCGTTAGGGTCAAGTCATTTACCGGTTATGACGTGAATGGATATCGTTTTCACACAGCAAGCTACGAGCAGAGTCGGCCCAATCGAAAAACCACAAACAGCGGAGTTTTTACGCCCGGCACTGATGGCCTCGACTATTATAGAAGAATTGAAGAAATCTACGAACTTCCATTCTACGAGACCTATGATCCAACTAATCCCAATCATGAAGATTATTTCTAATACATGTAATACTATGTTTTTTGTAATTATGTTTTGTTCATTTTGCATCTATTTCTAATACATGTATTACTATGTTTTTTGTAATTATGTTATGTTCATTTTGCATCTATTTCTAAGTACGTCTTGCTTATTCTTTTTAATTGCAGGTGAGTGAACAAAGATGACGGGAACCGTCGTAACGTGTCCTCGCTTTACTGAGACCACGCTGCTGGGAGGAGGCGGAGGGTCGGACGGGAGGAGGAGGAAGAGGACCGCCGGCCGCAGAGGGGCCGCCGCCTCCCACGCCGCGTGAGGAGGTCTTTGGAGGAGGAGGAGGTGCTGGAGGTGGAGGTGGCGCCGTGGGACGAGTTGGACGAGGAGCTGGTTCGGCAGACGGGCGAGGAGGAGGCGGCGGACGAGGACGACGACGAGGCGGTAGGCACGGGTTCCGCTTCCTCCTCCGCCTCTTCGGTGTCTACTTGCGAGGTCCCGCGAGCCTCCTCGAGTTCCGCATCCTCACCGACGCCTTGATGATTCGCCCGAAGGGCAAAAGTAAGTAACTTTAGATGTTGTCACCACTACTTCATATGATATGTTGAAAAAAGAGAAACTAATAATTTTTCTTAATCACTTGTGCAGAACGGGTGGTTGTGTCAGTCTTTGGCGCACGCCCGCCAATGGCATCCACGGGTCTTCGTGCGAGCAACACTACCCCGCATTGTCATGTACGCCGGGAAGACGGAGCCGGCCTACTCGTTTGACCACTACGCCGTCGGCCCCGATGCGGAGTACCCCAACAAGGCGGCGCGGGTGAAGGCGGAGTTTTGGGTAAGTCTCCCTCGCACAACATTGCTCAATACATCGCATTCATTGGACTTTTCTTGAAATAATGAATGGATACATCGCGCTTGTATGCGGACTTATTTCGATGCGATGAGGATTTGAGGCCGTGGCGGACGGTGGCTACCAAAGCTCGTAAAAACTCATCACCGACATGCATCACGAGGTGCGCATCCGAGCCATCGTGACCTACCACGGTCGAAGCTTGAGAGAAGGTCACCAAGAAAGACGCAAGAAACATGACGCCGACGGGAGCGGTACCTTGAGGTAGATGAAGAACATTAATATTGATTCGTTTTGAGATTAAATACGTTTAATTTGATCTTCTTATATGTCAAATACTTGATGACGTGTAGATGATTCCCGGTGGTGCCAATCGTATCCCGAGTCTTTGGCGATGATCATGGACAAGTGGTTCACGGAGGAGTATCTCCGGATGCACATGATGCCGGGACCGTCGTTTGATGATGCAAGGTCGGCACACCATCAAGGCACCGCACCTCTGCGCATACAAACAAGCATGGGTACACGAATTCATTTATCTATTGTGACGCTCAATTTCGCTCGATTTCTAATTATCTTCTTTGTCTTTCTCGCAGTCGGCGTCACATAGTGCCCAGCCTTGCTCGGACTTCCAGGCATGGTGTATGGCCCACAAGGGCAAGGCGACGTCCGACGTCTCCTTCAACCTGGAGGACCCGCCCGAGGCGTACACGAACCCGAGCATCCACACCCGCATTAGTGAGTACACGTCGGCGGCAAGGTCGGTCCATGGGCCAGACCATGATCCGAGCACCCAGGACTTTGATGGAGAGATCGTCATGAGGGTGGGACAAGGCAAGAAGCATGGGCGGTTCTGGCTTGACGACGGCCTCATCGACACGGCCTCTACTCCATCTCTCTCCCAGATCCGAGCACGAGCACGAGCGAGCCCGCCATACGCCACGGCGCGCATCACGCGACAAAGACCGGTCGACGCGACTCGAGGTTATTCTGTTTTACTCGTCGTACATTTGATCTTTACACACCTTTATTAGCTTTGCATTATCAAACATTGGAGTGAAATATTGCAGCCGGTGGAACAAGAAATGAGGCAACGCCGAGCCGAGGCCGAGCAAAGAGAGGATGTCGGCCACCGAGGCCGAGCGGGCCGAGCGCAGCTCGACGCAGAGGTGGTGGACATTACGGAGTTCGGCAAGGTCTTGGGCAACATACGGGCTTCGTTCGCCGGTGGGCCGTTGGCTCTACCTCCGCCACGCGCCCTGCACTGCAGCTACTCCTGTGAGTATGAAAGTTATTTGCTTTCGCTTGTGCTTTGCTTGTATGACCTCTACCTTCCTAGATTAGGTATCTAATGTAATCTTGTCTCACATGCAATCTCTTCTCCTTTGTGCACCTCAATCGGTGGGTTCGAATAATCCACCTCATGCGCCCGAATGATGGAGCTTTTCCTTCACCACGATCGCAGTGGCCACCTTCGAGATGAATGGTAGTTGTATTTTCATTTGTTGTTCACTTGGTGATGGACTTGTGATATACTTATGATGCACTTGTCATTGTGATGAACTTGTGGATTTGTTTGGATGGGACTTGAGCACTTATTGTTATATATGTGATGGATGTGATAAATATGTGATGGATGAGATATATATGTGATGGATGTGATATATATGTGATGGATCGATATATGTTTGGATGGATTTGTTTGTCGTGATGGAATGTACAAAATAAATAAAAATACAGTTTTGGTCACTTTGCGAGTGCAACACACGGCAAAGGGTACTTTGCCAAGTGCCATGGTCATGGCACTCGGCAAAGCTGGGAATGTGGTCACTGAACGCCGATTTTCAGCTTTGCCGAGTGCCATGACCATGGCACTCGGCAAAGAATTTTTTTTTAAAAAAAAAATTAAAACTTTGCCGAGTGTCAGGCCCTGCGGCGCTCGGCAAAGAATTTTCAAAAAGAAATTGTTAAAACTTTGCCGAGTGCCATCATTCCTACTCTCGGCAAAGACATTTTCAAAAAAAAAAAGTAAAAAATATTTGCCGAGTGCCGCCGGGTTGGCACTCGGCAAAGCGGCCGTCAACAGGGCCGGCGCCGTAACTTGTCATTTTCTTTGCCGAGTGCTGACTCGGCACTCGGTAAATCCTTTGCCGAGTGCCCGACAAAATACACTCGGAAAAGGCTGCTTTGCCGTTAAATTTTTTTCCGAGTGCCCTTTGCCGAGTGCAAAGGAGCCTTTGCCTAGTGCCTGAGGCACTCGGCAAAGTGCTTGAGTCCGGTAGTGGCTGTATTTACTTAGATATTTTACTGGATGATATGCACCTTGCGTGGACATAGTATATATCACAAACGAGGCTGGCATTACTACAGAAAAGGTCACCACAGACGGTTCAAAAATATCATCACAAACGGTTTCCTGATGTCAGGACCCACTTAGGATGTACTAATAAGATCTCCCAAGGGCTCTTAGGGAGGTCCGATAGGACTACCCAGAGAATCTGGAAGGTCATCCAAGAGCACCCTAAGAGGAGGTCCTCTAGGACCTCCTAGGAGATCATAAGACCTCCCGAAGGTCTGGTCTCTGTACACTGAGCTAGTCCCAGGAACCAAATCTAGTTTGCACACAACAGCATAGGTGAAATCACAACCGCACAGTCAAACAACAGGAGTAGCAGACAAAGAAAAAAACTTATATTAGACAAGGGCCATATGGGCAAGGTTGTTTACAGAGGTTGCCAACGAGAGCTTACAAAAACCAACAATAAAACCTCATAGCGGAACCACCAAAAGCGCTTGAAGCCATCCAGCAAGCCCACATGCTGCCGAGTGGAGGACGTCTCCTAGAAGGTTGGGTCATCAAAAAATTCCTCCTCAAAGAGGTCTAAGCAACCTTGACCTAGATCATCTTCGGCCACTGCTCAAACAGAGGGCTTAAAGCCATGAGTACGTTGAATGTACTCAAGAAATCGTAGGGAACCAGTATGCAAATAATATTCATGCAATGGCTTGACAACGGAGAGCTGTAGGGTCAGTTTACAGAAGGCAATATTTGATAGTGAATAACATAAATAGATTCCAAAGCTCAAGTTAAAAGAGCAATACATAAGTACATTTGTTTAAAAGGAGGTCGTGAGCACCAACTCACTTCCAAGACCACTCGTGGGAGGTCTGGATGCACCCACGTCCAGGACCACCCCCACGACCACTCTGGAGCACCAACTCCAGAGCTCCCAAAGACCACCCTAGGGTTCCAAGACCTCTCCAGAGCACCAACTCAAGAGCATCGTGGACCACCCTTGGGTTCACAGGACCTCTTTTGAAAAGCTACACCTTGCGCAAATCACCAGGCAAATGTCCATGACCAAGGATTTGGCTATTCGAATAGATTTTTACAGTCCGTAGAGGTGTACAACTTTATCCACAATTCACGAGATCTTTAGTGGGTCGGGATCCCGTCGAAATCTTTGCTCACTTCCGAAGGTGAGCAGTCCAGAGAGCGCGGCAAGGCCTTTACAAAGCTTTGATTTGGCTTGGAGCTGCCTGCTAAGGTTTCACCATCCCAGTGGCCCCCTCTTTCGCCATATGAATCAGACACTCCACCACAATAGAACCGAACCATCTCATTGCTAATTATTTGGCCCAAACCACCCCCATAAAGTGGTCTTGTGGTTGCACGAGAATACCCGGATCAAAAGAACACAAAGTTAAGTCCTTAAACTGTCACATCCCCAAATTAATAAAGAGGTTTATTATGCATTTCATTATCATGCATCATGTTTTGAAACTTTTTATTTTAATATTGCACTTGAAAAATCTCAAAATGCTTATGAAACATCCACTTTAAATTGAACTCCAATCATAAAACTAAAATAAATGCTACTGAAGTATCTCTGGAAATAATTTATTCAAATACTATATTAATTATCATGAATTAATATAATTTTTCCCAAATTTTTGGGACTGTTTTGAACCCTAAGAAAATTCAAACACTAATAAAAGATCTAGTTTAAGTTTGAAATTATATATCACAAATTATATCATGAATAGTAGGGTTCAATAATTTTTATGGACACTAGGTTATCCCAGGAACCCCCAGGATTTATTTCATGATTTTAAGAATTTTATTTCTATTTTTAAGTCCTTGGTCAAGGTAGGGAAAACAATTAAAATCTCAGTCAAACTTGGACCCAAACCGATTGGCGCTGCGATTGTTCCTCGGGCTCGAGCGACTCGCGAATGGACTCAGCCCAACCGCCTAATCGCACCGCGACATGCAACCCTTGGATCTCGGATCAACGGCTCGATCGCCTACCCTTCGACCGGTCCGATTGCACACACTGATCCCATCCGTCCATTCGTGATCCAACGGTTCTGATCAAATCGTTCAACTCGCGTTCGCGCGCGCCGCTGTGAGTCACTGACGCGGTGGGTCCCGCATGTCAGGGGCGTCTTCAACCTCGGGCAGGCGCGAGCAGAGCTCAAGCGCCACGCGCCGAAGGAGCTCTGCGCTGCCCCGTCAACGCCGTGACCGCACCGCCCAGTTTGACCTATCCCGGAGCCTCGGCATGTCACGCGCCTCCGTTCGTCCGTTGGCCATCTTTAACTAGCACCGAACCTAGCAAATTCCTCACTTCTCCTCTGCTTGACCGAGGAGAGGAAGTTTGTTCTCGCTCTCTGCACGGGTAAGCTTCCACCGGGTGTTTACCCTGTGCTCTACCTTCAATGCCGTTTCCATTTTTGCTAAGCCCAGCTCCTACTTTGCCTTGTAGGTCTCGGTTCATCTTCGAGCTCTAGTTCACGTCCAGAGCACGCACCCGAGGACACTTTCGTGCCATCTTCATGTCCCGGAGGTATTATCCTCAACTTTGCGCATCACCTCTCATGCTTTAGTCCACTGAGAGAAACCCCTAAGCTAATTTTTGTAATGCACAGCAGGATCTGGTTGAATCGAAGTTTGCACCATTTCCGACCGTGAAGCAACTTTTCGCCTCCCACCTTGATCCGGTAAGCCATTGTCCAATTCCTTGCTCCTATGGCTTGCTCTTGAGCTCCTTGAGCTAACCCAAGCATTCACTTTGTTTCATATTACTCAGATCTTCATCTCTTCATTGAACCGTGTTGTCGCCGCCTTCTTCTTTGGCGCCGACGCACCCCCAGCAGCTCTGAGCTTTCCCGAGCACTCTTCTCAACTCAGGTAACTCACTATTAGTCCCTAGCACCTTGGGCACCTGCTGGATTGACGCTGCGGAGCTTCACTTTGTTTTTGTCTTCTTGCCGTTTTGAGCGTCGCCGCTCAACTCCGGCTAGCCGCCGATGCAGGCCGGCTCCGTCGTTGAGACTACCCTCATTAGAACCGTCTTGCTATTTTGCACCTATGCATGCCCTTGTCTGGCGTCGCCGTGGCGCACAGCGCCGGCAAGCCGCTGGTGAAGCGCACGGGGCAAAAGCCCATTGCCGTACGCCGACAGGCGCTGTAGCATTGATTAGGGATAATTGGTAATCATTAGCAATTAATCTCTGTCTTAGCCATCCTAATGTTTCACTTACACGCGGGTCCCACGCACAGAAAACGGGGGCTTGAGTTTAAAGCCGCAGTAGCTGACATGTGGGCCTAGCCCTTAAACCCCGCGCACCGTGCCCCTGGGCGCGTGGACCTAGTCCACTGGACCGTCTCACTGACAGCGGGTCCCACACGTCAGAGCTAAATTTAAATCTGAGTTAAATTAGAAAGTACGCTGTTCACCGGGCCCGCTGGTCAGTGACTTTGGCTCGCGCTGCGCTCGGTGAGAAAAAGTTTAAACGACATATAAAATCCGAAATCCATTTATTTGCAAGCTGAAAAATATGTATAACTTTGAAAATGCATAACTAATTCATTTTAACTCCAAAATGAGTGAAACCACTTCTGATAAATTACTTATTTGATGAACTTTATATTAAAAATTGGTTTCAACCTTGTCTCTGTAACAGAGAGCATTATTTTGAAAATTGAGCCTTTAGCACTATTATTTGTACAATAGAAAAAGGCTGATAACTTCAAAAATTCATAAGTAATTCTTGGAAACTCCAAAAACAGTGAAATCAGTTTTGATAATTTCTATTTCAAATAACCTTAATTATAAGAATAGTTTCAAACTCACCTCTATCACAGAAACTATAGTTTGAGGAAAATAATCCTAAAAGTCATTATTTTTACATTATTAATCTTTGGTAACTTTAGAAATTCATAACTAAATCATGAAAACTTCAATTGGAGCAAACTCAACTGTTTTGAACTTGTAATAATATTGCCTAATTATCCAGGTAATCCATTTACTCACCACTACTCTACAAATTTTTGCCTCATAATTAAATTACCCGAATAAAGGCGTATTGAAATATGAAAATCGAATCACCATAACTTTCACATACTAAATCAAAATGAAGTAATTCTTCCACCAAAAATCACTTAAAATCATAACTTAGCTACTGTAGAAAAATCATGCATTTTTGAGCATTTTGAATTTTGAGGTTTTTCTCGATGTTTATTCGGTATTGTATTTATCTAGATTCCGAGCTTATTGATATCGACTCCTACGCGACCGAGAGTGAGCAATTACTTTTCCAGCAAGGCAAGCATCCTTTGAACTTTCTTTTGCATCATATTTGATCCCAATTTTGCTAGGGTAGATGCAATGATAATTGCTTGCATGATAGTCTCATATTGTCGCTATTTTTGTTATGAATGGTTAGACACATCCTATTATCTTGTCATTGAGGCTATCCATGAATTATTCCATTACTAAAATGCTATGGTAGGATGAGTGAAGTAATGTTGTTCGAGTTTGCTTAGCCATGCAAGTCTAGAACCGGTAGCTCGATTGTCGGGAATAGCCCGCCAATTACGGGTTAAACACAACTCTCATTATATGTTTTTGTTTCAGATCTTCGTATCTGTTTTATAAGTGAAATTTTGTCATTTTTAAATGAGCTTTTGGTCTGGACAAGTGTTGGTTAGTGATGGTGCCTTCGTGCACGAGATTTGGGTATGTGGTTTGGCTTGTCTGGACAATTAAGGACCGAACTTTGGGTTGTTGCGATTCAAGCAAAACTCGTGCTATCACGCGCGGTATATGGGTGCCGTATGGTTAAGTAGGGGGAAGGTTTTATTGTGTTGAGTCCCACGGTGGTGAAATTGTAAGGGCATGGGACCGTGAAATCCCGTGTTCCTTTTGGGCCGATAGGATGGGGGCGTTAACGTCTTGTGTTTCCTAGGATATATAGGATGGAGGCGTTAACATCTTGTGTTTCCTAGGAGCCATGGGTTGAGGGACTTAGCTCAATGGGATCTTCTTGCTAAAAACGACCGTATCTTGATTTACTCGGCCGGCATACCTTAGGAAGTATGCTATATTCCAAGGCATCTGGAGGCTTACGGGCTAATCAAGTCGTGTGGGTAAAGTAGTACACCCCTGCAGGGTATAATCTATTCGAATAGCCGTGTCCACGGTTATGGACGACCGCTTGAAATTTGTGGCTGCTTATTGTTAGACTTGAAATTAAAATTGTGGTTATAACTTGGTATCGTCATGAATGGGATGTTCATGCTTATTGTTGTATCAAAGTGGACCGCCACTTTGTTGTGGGTATGATTCATTTGTTATTGAATTCATTACTTATTCACATGCTTTATTTCTACTTCAAACCTGATTTTGAAATGGCACGTGAAAAAAAAAACTAGTATGTGTAGGACTAAGCCAATATGAGCCCTTCCTTTGAATGACCTTATGCATAACTATTTTTATTTGTGTAAGACTTGCGAGTACTCTTTGTACTCAGCCAGATGTTTGCTGGCTTTTTTACAGGTGAGGACGATACTGAGATCGATGAGCTTGTCGGTGTCGATTTAGGCGACACCGATGAATAGTTGCTATCATCTAACTCCCAGTTGGTTGCCGATGGGTTGTGTGGCATACCACTGCTGGCCTTTTGGTTTATTTCCGTATTTTCGCTGCTACTTAACACTTTCCTTTAAATTTGGCCGGTCGGCCACTTGTATTAGATGTAAATTTGGAACTATGTTGTATGTCTTTTGAACTATTTATGTATGGATGTTGTATGGATGTGATCAACGTTGGATGAGAGTATGCTTATATTGGTCGCTGATCTTGGGAGCCAATATAAGTCATATTTGCTGTTCATGGCTTCCTATTTAACTCACTAAGTGTAGCGCTTGACTTGTTGGAGAACCGACAATCATGTAGTGCTCGCAGAGGAGCGGCGCGCATGATCGTCGGGGCTCTAGTTTGAGTTAAGTCTCTCATTTAGATGGAGTTAAGTTGGAATCCATTCTCTGGAGATCTAGAGTTATGTCCCTAAGGCCTTGATTAGTCTCGGTCTTATGGAGATAACTCCGGGGTCCCCACATAAACCACCCAGGGAAGACAACCTCATCCCACAGTGCGTATAGCACCTCCCCTTTACTGCACGATCGTTACCCCGAGTGACAAAACAGTTTTGGGTTCAACCCGGCCAAAAGACCACCCTAGTCTTGACACCACAAGTTTAAACAAAAACGGCATCACACCACAATCGACACATCGGTGGCATCTCACCATGGCATCTCATCACAGTTTCATAGTTCAATTAGTCAAAATTATTAAGAAAACATCGTGATTCTCAAGACGAATGGTTCTAAAGCAGGGCTAAGCATAAACATACGGTCCCAGGTTGGCAATATAACACAATACCAACTAAAATACCCATTCTAAGTTGTCCAAGGGGATCATGTCAACATGTCGAGTACCAATATCCAAGGAAACATAATGTCAAGTAGGAAAATAGTTACTGCCCAAACCACTTTTTTTATAAAGATAGCCATGCATGTAAAGGTAGGTGAACGACACGACAAGGATAAGACTAAGCATGCCATCAAAAGGAGGAAAAGAAGTACCTTAGATGTGATCGCATTTAATGTGAGATAAGAGCCATTAAATGTGCACAGGCTTTTGAGGCGGAGGAATTGGGAAAAAGAGCAGGACTGACAAGTGGGGTCAGTCAA
Organism: Ampelocalamus luodianensis; assembly: GCA_036346255.1. NCBI lineage: Eukaryota > Viridiplantae > Streptophyta > Magnoliopsida > Poales > Poaceae > Ampelocalamus > Ampelocalamus luodianensis. Next base: position 56,526,521 of record CM070628.1, read on the forward strand.
ACTTGGGTGAACAGACCAGTCAAATGGGTGGTCTCAACTCGCAAAGGTGGTCTTTGCAAAAAGAACACAGGTCTTGACCACAAGGGGTCTTGACCGCAATGGTTGTCTTTACAAAAAGACTAGAGGTCTTGACTACAAGGTGGTCTTGACCGCAAAGGTGGTCTTTGCAAAAAGACCACGGGAAGGTCCTAAAGACAACGAGGTCCCGCGGAAAAGGAGGCCCAAAAGAGGTGGAGGTCTTGACGGTCAAGATCTAACAAGGGGAGGTCCTAACAGTCAAGATCTAACAAGAGGAGGTCCTGACAGTCAAGATCTAACAAGGGGAGATCCTGACGGTCAAGATCTAACAAGGGGAGGTCTTGACGGTCGAGATCTAACAAGGGGAGGTAAGCGATAGCGAGATAAGGTGCGAAGGAGCGGGACCATCGAATTATGATCAAACGGGCCAAAACGATTGGGCCGTTCGGGCCATCCGAAGCTAGAACTCGATCCTAGCCGTTGAACTAGATCGGGCGGCCCAAAAAGAGGGGAATGCTCGGACCATCTAAACGCCTCCTCTAAATCGGGCCATTCAAACAAGATCTAACGACCCTTGAGAGGGGAAGGCACGAGGAGGTCTGGACTTAGGGTGGTCTAGACAAGGAGTGGCCTCAACGGATAAGATACAAAAGGGAAAAGGATCTAACGGAGGAGATCCAAAGAACGAGGTCCAAGGAGGTCCTAACAGCTAGGATGAACCAAAGGAGGTCTAGAGAAAGGAGAAATTCAACCAGAACATGAATCTTAGGAATCAAGGAGGTTTGAAACACAAACCCGAGCATAGAACATCACGGGGGTTGGTCGTGACCAACAAAGGAAAATCACCACCAAAGGAAAATCTAGACCAAAAGGGTGGTCCAGACCCAAAGAGTGGTCCTAATACAGGAAAGAGATCCGAACCTAAAGAGAGGTGTAACATCCCAAGTTTTGGACTTGTGTTTCAAATGTAAGAAAATGAGTAGAAATTAAAACCTTTTCTTACATCATGTATTTCCTGTATGTTCTAAACAATTCTTGTAAAAGGAATATGGAAATGCAAAGTCACAAGTCTTTTGATCCAAATCGTGACCCTTCAAAAATATTCTTGTCAAATCTTATGATCATCTCCTAGAAATATTTTTCCTAAGTTCTAGGGTTGGTGTGTGACCCCTCTGAAAAATTTCACAATTTTTAGAAATTGTTTGAATATTTTTGGAGGGCAGTCAAACCTGTTTGACTTTTAGTCAAAACCCTATTCCAGAACCTTGCAGAATTTTTGGAGAAAAATTCACTGCATAAAAACCTCTGAAAATTTTACACAAGGTTATATCTAAGCTAGAAAGCTCCTGTAAAAATTTTAGAATTTTTGGAGTTATTTTGCTACCTCAAATAAATCTCCAAAGTCTGTTTCAATTCAAAACCCTAAAAATTGAACTCTGGTCTGAGTTAGACTTGGGCTCGAGTCAAACCTGAGCCCAAGTCATTTGACTTGATCGAACCAAGCCGCCTCATTTCTGAGCCGTTGGATTAAGATCCAACGCTCACGATCTCCTCTTTTGTTTTAAACCTCAGGAGCTGGAGCGATCCTAGCCGTCCATTCTTCTTCTTCCTCGCGCCGTGCGTGAATAGTGCACAGCATGGCTTGGTCATGTCTTGCTCCCTTGTCAACTCTCTCTGGTTGGGCATTTAGTGCGTGCAGCTGCTTTGGGCCATGATCATGTTCTTTTTTCTGCCCCCCCATCGTTTCTTTTTGGTCCACGGTTGTCCCGTGAGTCACGCTCACCTTGGAGCTCACCCGAGGATTTATTTTTTGCCAAACCCTAGTCCTCCATCTATATGAAGCTCCCTAAACCCCTCCTTGAGCTCATTTGTAGCACCCCTTAGCTTCCCTTTACTTGTGGAGCTCAAAATACCAAAAACACCAAAACCACCATTTTCGGCCGTGAAGCTCCATTGTGGATCTTGGTGCTCTAGTGGTTCTTCCTCCTTTCTTCTTGTACCATTTCGAGCCCCTTAATGCCCTAATCATTTCCCCTAACTCAATTTTGGGTTTTATTCACAAGAATTGACCAATTTTGAGTTTGGATCTTTTCAGCCGAATTCACCCCCTTTCTTCCTCAGCTCCGGTAAGTGGTTCATTTAGCAATTACTTGCTCTTGGAGCTCCTCTGAGCTATAATGAAGCTATATTGTTGATCTGGTCTCACTCATTTTGCTTATATCATCATTTTTCACTTCATCTTCCTCGGCTCTGGTGAACTCCTCCACCGTCAAAGCTTCTCCGGTCAACTTTGAAGCTCTTCTTGGCTAAGGTAGCTTCTTATTAGTCCCTAGAAGCCGCAACACTCGCTTTATTGGACTATTGCAGAGCTTTTCGCCATTTTCGTTTTTGGTAGTAAGCCGGCTCATGTCGGGCAGGGTGTTACAGATTGGTATCGAGCGGTTTGTAATGGTGTATTTGCAATCCACCTCGGATATCTTAGTTTTGGCACTTTGCGCTTGCGGTTGATGAACCTTCACTGAGCAAATATTATCTTTTCGACTCTTGAGCTATTCTTGCTACTTGTAAACGTTGTCATTGGCAATATTGTTCCTCTCAGAGAGTTCTACCTTCTTGTTGGCAAACTTGACCCATTTATTCGCTTGGAGTTTTATGATGGAAGATATCATTTACCAACTCCATTGAAGTATGTTTCGACTTTATGGCATCCTCTTGAGAAAGAAAATATCAAAAACTATTTTGAAATATTTGTTGTGTTATGTGAGAGGTTCCACGCATAAAAGATAAATTGATAATGTATGAGTTATCAAGTTGGGTGTAGTTTGATGCGTGTCGATCTTAACCAAGATCCTTGGAAGTGAAGTGAAAGATTTGATGTTGTCATGGAGTAGTTACATGATGAACTTGTTTAATGGTATGACTATACATACTAGGAATCCACAATTATATTAAGAAGTGTGAGATTTTAATGATTTGAGTCCGATCATAGGATTGTGGAATTTGGTAAATTTATTGGATAATTTGGAGTAATGTGTTCCAATGGATTAATCTACCTATTAGTGATGGTCATGTTTAAGGATGTGATTGAACAATGACTTTGATATATCAATCCAGTAATTTTCATAAGTCGACAACTTGATGATTATACTAAATTGCTAGATTGAAACATGTATATCGATTAGATGAATGTTGAGGTAGTACCTTGCAAAACCCGGTGTTTAAAGGAGATGATGTTATTAAATCCTTAATTAAACTCGAGCATAAAATGGAATGTTGACTCTGTGTTTATAAATGGTTATATGACTATAAATAGCAGTAGGACCCTATTTTGTATACGTGATAGAGACAATTGTCAATTGTCAATGATAGTTGAAGGGTGTTTCTTTTGGAGAGATTTATGTGCTTCTAGGTCGCGACATCTTTTGTTCATTTTGACAGAACATTAGAATTAGAAAGTATGAAAATCTTGACCAAATTTATTAGAGTATCGCAATTGGGTACTCGGTAAGATTGTGTAGAAGAATTATGATGGTGTGGCTTAATGAGAGTAGCGGTGTTGAAAAAATATATAATCGTCGGGTTAATTAATGGGATAGAGGATTGTTGAGCTATTGTCAAGCATGACTCGGCCTCGGTGAGTAACCCTATGGGAGTTAGATTATCTCTAAGGATATCTTGGTCAAAGAATATATTTATTTATTAATGTTAGTGATTGAGTATGTTTGAATCTTGGTCAATTAGTGAGGGTATTGCGAATATGAGGTATAATACATTAGTTGTATCAAGGTGCGTTAGTCCCAAAGTCCGAGAGGAAAACAATTTGGGAATTGAAGTCTACACATCGAGCAATATCGAAATTGTTCACAGCAGTGTGTGGTATTGTTGGTAAATTCTAGTTGTGATTGTTCTTTGGTGTAGGCGTGGTTAGAATTTGGTCGAATTCCATTTAAGAGGTAGAATGTAACACTCCAAATATTTATTTAAATGAGAAGAAAGATTGTAGGGAGGAGAATTGAATAGAGGAGTGGTTTTACTGAAGTTCAGGGGATTTTTGTGTAATTCTGAAAACTTGGGTGTGGGTGAAAGCCCACAACACCTGGCCCATTAGGGCAACCATCCAAGTAGAGGGGCAGCCATGCTACTGTAGCACGCACCGTAGCGCCGCCGCTGTAGCAGCCCCTCCTCCCCATTGCATCTCCACCTCTTTTCCCTCCTCTCCTTTGTGGCGGCCAAGAAGAAGGAAGAAGAAGAAGAGGAGGAAGGAGTTCGTCTTCATGCGGTGGGTTCTTCTTCTCGCCGCGGCTCTACAAGGGTAACGTCGCTTGGTCCTCGCTGGTTTGGTACCGTAGTTGCATTCGCGTCCGTTTTGGTAGATCGATTTTCGTCTCCTGCTAGGCGGCGTTCTGTCCAGAAGGTTGGGGGTCGTTTTTCGTGAGGTTAGAAGCAGAATCTGGGATTCTGATCTCCTAGGAAAAGTTGGGTTTTGGTCATAGCTTTCAGTGGCCGTCAAGATCACCCAAATCCGATTAACGGTTAGTGAGTTATGATTTTTTTAAGATTGTTGTTCCGCTGATCTGTCAGCATTTAGGCAGTTTGTAGAAAACTGATTAAAACTGATGGTTAAATTGGAAATCTGAGAACCTCAGTATAACGAAAGTTGTAGATAATTGTCGTAGCTTTCAGGGAAGCACAAGAACTCGAAATTTGGATAAACGAGCTTAAAGTTATGATATTTTTAGTGCTCTGTCCAGAAAGTATGACGTGAAATCGATGTCTTGTTAATCGGCTTAAAAGTGATTTTAGATGACCGAATCAGGGGAGCTCACCAACTAGGTTTAGTTGGGAAATTTGATAACCTTTCAATGAAGTCCAAGAACACCTAATTTGGACCACTGTACAGAAAGTTATGAATTTTAGAACTTAACTGTGTTTAGAGGGCAGTGCAGCACTTAAGAATTTGGGGTCGAGATTGCGTTGCAATCTGCTACTTGTTGTGCTAGTATATTCAATTCATGTTTTTCGTTACTGTGGTCTTAGTTATATTCTTAATGTTTAGGTGGGGGATTGGTACCGGGGCAGCATCGTCTTCACGTCCTCCGATCTCACACGGTTAAGGCAAGTGCATTGTTTGTTAAATGGGTGTGATTGATTGGCTATGTTTGTGTGTTTTGATATATGATTGCATAGCAAGATGGCTTACTTGATGGTTGTTTAAGTATGGTGATTGCTCAAATTATGCTTATGCTTTCTTGTGGTACAATGTTTGTCTTTTGGTAAGATTGATGATGAATAAGAGATGAGCATATGCATATTGAGAACATGTTGAGGCTTGGTCACGCGGTGACCAAGCTTTTCCTTTGAGATCCCGTCATGAATGTGACGCGGGCGAGATCCTCACTCGTGGAGTGTTGGCTTGAGTCCCGTTACTTGCGGAGTAACGGCAATTGGTCCTGTGCGTGCGCGCCGCACGTGCATGGGTATGTGGCGACGGTTGCTTACTCTCATTACGGTGTAATGCACACGAAAGTTAAAGATAAAGGATCCTTGAGCATTGCATTTGCATATGAGATATTCTATTGTTGATCTCCTTTACATGGATGCTGATGTTATAGTTTCTTTATGTACTTGCTGAGTCTATGGACTCACTCTTGCTTTTATTGTTGTTTTAGGTGTTTACTAGCATTCCGGCTCATGTCGGTCGGGTGTTACATCGCCGCCGTCGAGGTTACCTCCACTGGGTGCGCAATAGTATTTGCAATCCATTTTGGCACTTTGCGGGCACCGCCGTGGCCGGAGCCGCCGGCGACATGCTGTTCTTGGCCCTCGGGTTTTGTCGGACGGGAGCCTCTCTGTGTTGTTGTCATTAAGACATCATTAATGGATAACCATTGTTTAATCATTTCTAATCATGGTTTAGTAATAAATGGTTGTCTTAATGTTGCTGGCATGCCACTAACTGGTGGGCCCAATCACTTAAACCCCCCCGTTGGCACTGCAATGTCGTTAAGACATCATTAATGTTAATCATTGACAATTAGTGTTTAACATTAAGTGGCTGTCTTAAAATGACTTCATGAGTCACTGACATGTGGGCCCGTAGGCCTAAACCACAGTAACGGGGTCATTAGGACAAAATTTGGGTTCATTAATTGCTAATCATTGTTAGCAATTAATGGTTGTCCGAAATAGTCTATTGTGCCACTGACAGGTGGGCCCCCACCCACTTAAACCCCCTCTGTGCGAAATCATTAGGAGACCATTAATGCTAATCATCGCTAATCATTGGATCTAGCAATTAATAGTTGTCCTAAATCGCCCTCTATATCACTTACATGTGGCCCCGCGCATTTAAACCTCTCCGCGCAATTAAAACCCACATGTGTTATATGCGCGTATCGTGGACTGTCGATCTTGAGATCAACGGCCCAGATCTTCAGGAACTTTCGGGCCCCGAACGTTCCACGTCACCAGGGGCCGTCCATCTCACGATCAACGACCGAGATCGATGTGCTGTTCGGGTCGCCTGAACCGCACATGGATCTGGGCCGCCCATCTCTAGATCTGCGGTTCAGATCGCAGAGACGTTCGGACCGCCGAAGGGTGTTGAGTTCTGAGCCCTCCATCTTATGATCTACGGTCATGGTTGATTGGAGCTTTTGGGTCACCCGAACAGCCCAATCCACGTGGACCGTTGGATCTAGAACCAACGGTGAACCTCTTTAGGATCGCGCGCGTGCGCTATTCTCCAGCGCGTGGGCCGTTGGATCCCGAATCAAAGGCCCACGTTTGTCCACGTCCTTTTCTATTGATTTAAGTCTGTTTTATTTCGGTAAGCCTTTATTTGTCAACTGAAAATTATATTAAAACTTTAAAAACTCATAACTAACTCATTTTAGTTCCTTTTTAGATGTTTCCAACTGTATTAAATTCATATTTAATTAAATTTTAATCTAAAAATACTTTTAGACATGTTTCTGTAACATGAAATTTTTATAAGCAATATCAACTTATTTTAGCCATTATTGAATATTCCAGAAATTAAATTGAAACTTGTAAAATGTATAACTTTTTCTGTTTAACTCCAATCTGAGCAAACTCAAGTTTGTAAAATTCCTCTGTTAGTATACTTTAATATGAAATAGGTTTTGATCTTGGTTTTATTTCTAAAAAATGATATGTGCTAGTTTTACAACTTAGAAAATCATAAGTATTTCATTTTAACTCCAAATTAGGTAAACTCAACTTTGCTGTTCTTAGGATATCATTATCTACCTACTATAAAAATTTTAGGTTCCAGATCATTCTAAAAATTTATGCCATGAACAGTACCAATAATTAATTTAGTGGAATTTCCAGGCTGAGAGAATTTGTTTTAGACATAACGTTTGCATGTTTAGTTCAAATTGAATAATTCTTGTTTCTAAATTCATTTAAAATCATAACCTTGCGGCTGTATAAATTTCATAAGTTTTGGATGACTTTGGCTTTTGTATTTCTTTTGGTGTTCTTCGTTCTTATTGGTTTTATCACAATTTTGCGTTAGGTTCCGAAGATATTATCGATCTTGAATCTGATCCTCAGCAGCCAGACCCTGCCCTCCAGCAAGGCAAGCAGATGTAGCATTCATTTGATCATGTACTTCCTACTATTTTGAAATTCTAATATGTTGTTTAAAAATTCTATGTATGCATTACTATCTTGTTTTAAACTATTGTCGATTAGTTGACCTATTAGATGCATAATCTGTAGAGAAAATATTTATCCTCTACTACTGAGCCTAGGACTATCTTGCTGTGATTTTGGGTTTGTTGGATGAGCCCTTGTCACTTAGTAGTACGAGTTAAAATGCTTAGTCATGCTTAGCTATCGGTAGAAATGGGCGGTTATCGACTTGTCGATAACCTTGATCACACAAACTTATTATGATCTTTATGTTTCAGCTTTGTGCTGTGTTTAATTGCAAAAACCAAAACTGAAAACAAAATGATTTCAACTTGGGCACAATGGTAAGATGGTATGATTTTTTGGGTGTGACTGGAATGGTGCCCGGGTCAATTAAGGACCGAACATCTTGTGAGTCCCTGTTATCCAGGCAATTTTTGCGTGCTAACCACACGAGGGGCATATGGGACCCCTCTTGACTTAGTACTTTGGCGTGTGTTGGCTACGAGTCGCAGGTGGGCGTGCGTGTGTTGTGGTAAAATGAGGTGGTTCATGTGTTGGGAGCATTGTAATTGTCCAAAAAGCTTTACCCTGAGGGGTAGTTGTCTTTTCGGCTTTACAATGTAAGCGCATGGGTTTCTATCCATATGAGCGGCTCGTAGTTGATACACAATATTGGAAAATGTCTTGTTAGGCTTAGCCGTGCCCGCATACCAAAGGAAGTATGCTAACCGTGGCTGGTTGAAAGGCGGTCTATTGTGTGGGTACATTGGTACACCCCTGCAGGGTTAAAACTATTCGAATAGCCTCGTCCTAGGTTATGGACACGCTTGGGTAAGCTTTTCAAGAGTTAGACTACAACCTTTTAATTAAAACTTGAAGGGTGGTACGAATCGGGGATTCATGCTATGTCGTGGTGGCTATTGGGTTAGTGACCTCTAGGTGGTTACTTGTTATTTATTGTTACTCACTGTTATTTTAATGCTTAAAAATCGATTTTACCAATTGCCTTCAATCTATTACATTATTGCAAATAAAAATTGCTTTATACGTCCAATTAACCATATAACCATTTCCTTTGATTTTAGCCGTCATGTAGCTATGTATAGGCTTGTTACTCGTAAGCCTTGCGAGTACATTATTGTACTCATCTGCATTGCTTGTTGTGTGGAGAGGAAGAGGGTGAGCCCCAAGGGCATCACTTTTGTGAGATGTGCGGCTTTTGGGACGACTAGCTTGGCGGCCCGGTCGGTTGCCTTGTGGGTTATGGCTAACCGGTCGACTTTTGTCTATAGCCATCTTATGACACTTTTGCTTCCGCTGTTACTATCTCTTTGATGTTATTTGGTCGGTCGGCTCCCTTTGTAATAACTTTATATTATGTATGTCTTTTGCTAGACTTGTATTATTGTGATGTATGGAATTGATGCATGCTTTTGTGATGATGTATTTGTGCTGCAATTCTGGGAAGCACATGTCCATCGAGACACGGTGTATTTTGTTTGTGATGCTAGAGCCAATGGAAGGCTAAGTGTGAGGACCCCGGTTTATTTGACTTGTAATGCTTAACTATCCATTGGTCCTAGCATCACAAATCACATAAACCAAGCCTCGAGATATGTATACTTCCCAGAATTGCAGTATACACACCCCGTTACAAAATCATGCATCAATTCCATTCATTCACATAGAACCGATCAAGCAACGAGCTGAAAGACATACTTAATATAAAGAGTTATTACAAAAGAGAGGCCGACCGGCCAAAAGACAAACAACTAGATAAGTACACAGCGGAAGCAAAAGTGCCATAAGATGGCGATAAGCAAAAGCCAATCAATGTGCCTTTAACCCACAAGGCAACCAACCGGACCGCGAAGCTAATCGTCCCAGAACCCGCACATCTCGCAAAAGTAGGGCCCTTGGGGCTCACCTTCTTCCTCTGCAACAAAACAATTAAGCATAGCATCTGAGTACAAAAATTGTTTTTGTACTCGCAAGACTGACGTGTGAGATAACAGAACTATAAGTAACTACATGCAAGCTTTATTTAGTGGAGGAGGCTCTGGACTTAATTTCAGTACAAAGCAAGTTTTATTTGCAATAAAGTAAATACCTTTCAAAGCAGGTTTGCAAATAATTTTTATTGTTCAAATAAAAGAGAAACAATTATAACAATAGGTAGATGACAACAACAACCTGGAAGTGACTAACCCATTAGTCACCACAACAATAGTATGAAGTACCCCTTCATACCACCCATGTCAAGTTTAAGTTTTTAAAAGGTTGTAGTCTAGTTCTTGCACGACCTTACCAAGCATGTCCATAACCTAGGACGAGGCTATTCGAATAGTTTTAACCCTGCAGGGGTGTACCAATGTACCCACACGATAGACCGCCTTTCCACCAACCACGGTTAGCATACTTCCTTTGGTATGCGGGCACGGCTAAGTCTAACAAGATGCTTTCCAATGGACGATGCTAATTAAGAGCCGCAACCCACGGGGATAAGGACACATTAGACAGCCTAACCGGACTGCTAATGCTCCCCTCCCACACCACACACACACAAGAACACACCCACCGACCAGCTCATAATTAACACCTCCCAGAGTACTTAGTCAAGAGAGGTCCCATATCCCTCTCGCGTGGTTAGCACGCAATAAGCGCTTGGCTTAGTGACACAAATAACTCGATCCTTGGGGACTTAGGCACCATTCCAATCACACCCAACAGATCACACCAACATACCATTGTGCCCAAGTCAAGATATAATTTTTTCTTCAGTTTTTGATTTGCAAATTATTAAAACACAAGGACTGGACATAATGGAATAATATAAGTATTTGTGTGATCAAGACCATCGACTAAGTCGATGATCGCCCAATACTACCGATAACTAGGCATGGCTAAGCAATATTTATTCGAAATCTACTAAGTGACAAGAGCTCATCCAATGAACTCTAATCACAGCAAATAACCTAGGCTCAGGTAGTGGAGGATAATTATTTACCTACAGATTATGCAACTAGACGATTAGCTAATCATTTTAACAATAAAATAGCAATGCATACATAGAAGTTAAACAAAATATTAGACTTTAAAAGTAATAGGATCAAATGGGAAATGATCAAACTGCATGCCTGGTTGCTGCTGCTCAATTTGTTGCTGAGGATCACTCTCAAGGATGGCACAATCGTCGGAACCTACCGAAAGAGCGAAAAAGAACCGATAAGAACAAAGAAATCGAAAAAGACTCCAAAACCAAAATGCTCCAAATGCTTTGAAAATTTTACAGAAGTAAAAGCATGATTTATAACAAATTTATAAACAAGAATCAACTGATTTGGACTCTCAATGCAAAAGTTATGATCCAAACAATTTTGCTCAGCTGGAAAAATTACAATCTGTTACTGTTCAACATAATTAAATTGTTTGGCAAAAATTTCTAGAAAGGTGGTGCAGCTGAAATTTTTATGATAGGTGGCTACTAACATTTTAAGGTTAACACAAGTGGTCTCACCTCATTTGGAGTTAAAATGATTTAGTTATGATTTTTCAAGTTATGAAAATGAATAAAACTAATTTGCATGCGAAATCTTGTTGGAAACAGATAATATGCCTAAAGTCAGTTTTATTAACAAGTTTATTACTAGAGGAAGCTAATGAGGTGGATTCACTCAAAAGGAGTTAAAATGAAAAGTTATGCACATTTGAAAATTAGAACACTTAAACACTTTGAAAACTTGAAGCTCTCGGGAGGTGCGAGGGAGCTAGCGAAAGGAGGAGGTGCGGACCGTCGATGCGGGATCCAACGGTCACGAGCACCGATGCACGCGCACCAAAGACGGCGCACACGGGGAGGTCGACCATGGATATCGAATCCAACGGTCCCGACCACTGGAGGCACAAAGACGCGCGAAGGATCTCCTCGCGCACTAGGAGGTCGTGGCCGTCGGATCGATCTGGCGGTCCCGAGCTCCACGAGGAGGTCTACGGCTATCTCACTAAGGGGGAGTGCGGGCGGTTAAGATCTCAGGGGAGGTCTTAACGGTCTAGATCTGAGCGGAGAGAGGACCTAAACGGTCAGCTTAACAGCGAGAGGTCTTGACGGCTAGGATCTCACCGAGGGGGTCCTAAACGGTCATGATCTCAATGGGGAGGTCCTAAGCGGGTTTTTAACAGAGAGAGGTCTGGACGGCTTAGATCTCCCAGGGGAGGTCATAAACGGTCCAGATCTGAGGCGGGGGAGGTCCTAAAGCCACGGATCTAAAGGAGGAGGTCCTAGATGGTCAAGATCTCCAGGAGGAGGTCCTGAACGGCTAAGATGAAGCGAGGGAGGTCCTAGACGGTCAAGATCTCCAGGAGGAGGTTCTGAACGGCTAAGATGAAGCGAGGGAGGTCCTAGACGGTCAAGATCTCCAGGGGGAGGTCCTGAACGGCTATGATGAAGCGAGGGAGGTCCTAGACGGTCAAGATCTCCAAGAGGAGGTCGTGACGGCTAAGATCTCACGGGGGAGGTCATGGATGGCCATGATCTACGCGGGGAGGGATCTTGCGGTCTTCTTCACAAAGGACCAGAGGTGGTCTTTTTTTGTAAAGAGGACCCCAAAGGTAGTTTTGAAGGTTCTCTTTACAAAAGACCAGGGGTGGTATTTTGCAAAGATGACCTCGGGGCGGTGGCTCAGGGGTGGTTTTCATAAAACGACTAAGGGAGGTCTTTTCGCACAGAGGACCTCAAGGAGGTCTTTTGCAAAGAGGACCCCAAGGAGGAGGGTGATCCTAATGGCTGGGATTTTAACCTACGGAGGTCTTTAACGGCCACGATGCAACCGAGGAGGTCCTGAGATCCGACAAAAACTCGGCAACAGGACAGAGCACCGCACTCTGGTCACCAGCTCGTCGCCGGCGACCGCGGGCACGGCGGCGCGGGCGAATGGGGGCGAAACGTTCGCAATATTATTGCGAACATTTCGGGGGTAGTTTTGTCGCCGGAGGCGACCTAGAACGCCGACTAGCCGGAACGAGGTGGAGAGCAAAGTACGAGAAAATGGAAATGGCTAAGAACCTCGCCGCGACCTAAATCAAGAGGTGCTCGAGCTCGGGGGAACAAAGGGCACTCACCGCAGCACAGGGGAGGTCCGAGGGGTGCCGGGAAGGTCCTGGCGGCGGAGGAGCGTGCCGGCCGTAAAGACGATAATGACGATACGGTGGCCTGAGCAAAAAGAGCAACGCTGCAACATCAAAACGAGTCCCACATAGCTCCGGGGTGCTTCCAGAGCAAGGAATCGGGGGAAGGAGCTCCTTACCGGCAACACGGATGAAGGAGGCGATTTTCAGCCAAAAAGGGGAAACCCGAAATCAGCAGTGACCTGAAGACACAAACTGAAATAGTATTAGTGTCAACACTCCAGGAGACCAGAGGAAGGAGCCGGAGCAAAAGTTTGAAGAAAAGAGCCACTAGAGCACCGGCTGCACCAGGAGCTTCGAAGCTTCAGTAATGGCGGCCAAGGGTGATCTTGGCGATTGAGCTCAAGCAAGAAGAGAGGGTGCCAACTGGGGGTTGCGGAAAGGTGAAAGGAGGGAAAAGAAGGGGAGCCGGGTGCTTAAGTAGCAGAGGGGAGCTCGGTCCACAACGGCTCTCTCGCACGGGAGGTCGGCCACGGTCATGGGAGGCGAGCGGGAGCAGTAGAAAGAGACTTACGTGGCAAGCCACGAGCACAATAAATGCATGCAAGCGAGGAGCAGTTGGGGAGGTGACTAGGCGCTGCTCTCCCCGCTGACTTCACCGCCGCACAGTCGCAAGTGGGCGAGCGGAGGAAGAAGATGACCAGCGGCGACATCAGGCCCACAGGTCGGCGGCACAGAGCGGCTCGAGTCGGGTGCTGCTAGATGGTTCGGCCTAGTCAATTGACTCGAGCCCGAGCCTAACCCGCGCCCGAGGAATAGTGCAAACCCATTAGGGTTTTGATTTTTAAAGCTAAAACTTTGCAGATTTAATTGGGATAGCAAAACAACTCCAAAAATTCTAATATTTTAACTGGAGCTTGCTAACTTTAGAATTAACCTCCCATAAAATTTCCAGAGATTTTGGTGTGATAGAGTTTCCTCAAGAAATTCCAGAAGGTTATCTCCAGGGTTTGACCAGGGTTTGACTTGCCTCTAAACTGTTTCAAATCATTTCCAAAAATTATGAAATAATTCAGAGGTGCCACCAAGCAACCCTAGAACTCAGGAAAAATATTTTCAGAGCATTATCACAAGATTTTACAAGATGATCTTTGCCTTGAGAGAATTGAAGGTTTTGATTTTGCATTTCCCAAAATTCCTTTGCAAGAATTTCAGAAAAGTTCGACAATAGAAGGGAGTAAGAAAAAGTTTTAATTTCTACCCATTTTCTTACATTTGAAACACAAGTTGAAAATGGGGATGTTACAAACCTCCCCCATTACAAAAATCTCGTCCCGAGATTTGGTTCACTCGGAAAAGAAAGAGGGGTAGTCTGCATGGAGGCATCTTCTCATTCCCATGTAGCTTCACTCTCGGAATGGTTTGAACACTGAACTTTGAGGAACTTGATGGTCTTATTCCTGGTTCTTCGTTCAGCCTCTTCAACGATACGAATCTTCCTTTAAGATTTCTTTATCCATTTATAATATTTTTTTGTTGTACTTGGATCTAATTCTCGAACTCTGCTCAGTCCAATTGACACTTTATTTACCGGCATATTGTTCCCACTCGTTCCTTCAGACATAACGCTCAAACAAGCGATCGGTACGAATCTTGGGTCTGACCTGGTAGAAAATGTGCCACTTTAGTTGACACAGAGAAACTTACCAGGTTCAGATAAAGCAAGGATTGACAGACTGAGAGATCTTCTTGATTCTATGGGTGGTGGTGCAAGATCGTTGTTAGCTGGTGGGGCGATTTGTCTGGTCAATTCCGCCAACAACGGGATCTCAGCCTGTTAACTAGCTATGTAGAGTCATCCCTCCGCAACTAGCTTCTTAGAGGAACCAAGGCCATTCTCAGTTGGTGGAGCAATTTGTCTGGTTACTCCACTAATGAACGAGACCTCAGCTTGATAACTAGCTATACGGAGTCATCCCTCCGTAGCTAGTTTGTTAGAGGAGCTATGGCCATTTAGGCCACAGAAATTTGAGGCAATACCTAGTAGGTGATGCCCTTGGATGTACAGGGACAGAAGGGGACCACTCAAGTCAAACGACCGAGGACAAACCAGATGGTAGCATTCTTCTTGGGGGAAAACGGGGTAGGCTAGCAAGGCTTGATAAAATCGAGGTGGTGCTGGGCACCAGATAAAAGAGCAAAACAAAGACCACCAATAGTAGCAAGGAGATGCTCCTGAACTGTATCGGGGCGAGAGGTAACAAGAAATGTACCTACACGATATCGGGTACCTCCTGTGCTTTCCCAGCTGAGATGGAGTTGTCTTGAGTACGAACAACCCTCAGGTCAGGATGTTTCGCAGGTGTGTGTGATCGAATCACGGGCCGCGAAAAGAAACGGGAAGTTACTGCAAGCCTCATAGGACACTTATTAGCATAATGGCCCTTGCGTTTGCAGAAGAAACAAGCGACTCCAGCAAGATTGCAGAGGCCGCTCTGCTGATTCGTAGGTGCACGAGATTGGGGCACGGCCTGCAGAGGACGAGGGGTGGCCGCACTCTCTTTAGGACAATTAAGCGCATAGTGACCCTTGTTGTTACAGAAGAAACAAGTGACATCAGCTATCTGTTGACGCTTGCGACGATCCTTTGGCTTTCCCTTTCTGCCTTTAGCAACAACGGGATTTTCCACCACAATCTGAAAGTCGGGGAAGGTATAGACTGGTAATCTATCATGCAGTTCCTTAGACAAATCATTCGAGAACTTCTCTGGTCCGGAGGCATCGGCGACTGCGATATTTGTAGATGACCGAAGAAGTAGTCGCTGAAGTTCTAGTGACTTGGCGATCACCAGGTTCATGCTACACTCCTTGGGATAGTGATTGCTTCCCTCGCAGAGGAAACAAGTGATTCGGGCAGTCGGACAGTTTCCAGGCAAGTGGTATTCATCACAGTTTGGGCAAGCTGTAGTACACTCGTTGCTGTAGTGTCCTTCCTCACCACATCGCTGACAGACCTTGACCTTTCCTAGTTCACGACCTTTGACGATATGGCTCCCTTCACCATAACCAATGAAAAAGGGAGGCAATTGTCGTTCCCCAGGGCAATGGGAACAAACTCCGTCACAATCGCCTGAGTGGAGGCGCAAGCAAGCCTTGTCCGGACAGTCGGAGATCGGAAGATCTTTATCGGCCACTTGGCGACCTAGTCATTCTTTGGTGCGTCTCTAGACATCCTGATACGAAGAGATGGGTTAGCAACGCAACCCGAAAACTAGAAGCTGAAAGACGCGATTAGAAAAGCCAAGGACTGGGGAATACTGTGGAAAGTTGGGGTGGGGATAGATACTATGATGAGATAAGGGCCAACCACAAAATCGAAGGCAAAGGAAACAATAACTCGCAAGGAAATGGACTCAAAAACTCAAAAACAAACACAAAATTAGCACAAGGTCTTAATCACAAGATCAACTTCCTAGTACGACTAACTCGTATGGAAAGAATGAGCAATCGGTTTAGGAAGGTAAATTTCAGCACCTAACTCAAACCTTAGCACATCTAAAGAGCAGGCGAAACACTACTAATATAGTGTTAGGTACTTAGCCAACTAGTATCACATCTTACCCTTTTATTCCCACAAGTTTTAGTTAATTAAACTCTCATTATCTACCTTGTTTAGAACCTTTGAGCTTGCTGTCCGAAAATTGACGCTCGCTGTCCAGATTTTGCATCCAAGCTTCTAAGCCGAAATCTTCAACTTCCGAAGCTTCAAAACCTTGTAGAGGGAAGCTAACACTTCAATTTTCCAAACTCAATGGTTCCCAAAATCCAATTAATCGATAACAACTATCTTTGGAGGGAATGAGAGGAAAACAACTTTTAAAACCCAAATTAGAGCAAGATGAGATAGAAAGCTAAGGTAGGTAAGGAGTAAAATCTGAGAATTTACTTAAGCTTTCATAAATCATTTGATACTTTGAAAATAAGGTTTCCAAATTATCCTAAGGACGACCAAGCTTGGGTTACTACGGTCGGAATGGCTCTGATACCAACTTTGTGAGGACCCCGGTTTATTTGGCTTGTAATGCTTAACCATCCATTGGTCCTAGCATCACAAATCAGATAAACGAAGCCTCGAGATATGTATACTTCCCAGAATTGCAGTATACACACCCCGTTACAAAATCATGCATCAATTCCATTCATTCACATAGAACCGATCAAGCAACGAGCTGAAAGACATACTTAATATAAAGAGTTATTACAAAAGAGAGGCCGACCGGCCAAAAGACATACAACTAGATAAGTACACAGCGGAAGCAAAAGTGCCATAAGATGGCGATAAGCAAAAGCCAATCAGTGTGCCTTTAACCCACCAGGCAACCAATCGGACCGCTAAGCTAATCGTCCCAGAACCCGCACATCTCGCAAAAGTAGGGCCCTTGGGGCTCACCTTCTTCCTCTGCAACAAAACAATTAAGCATAGCATCTGAGTACAAAAATTGTTTTTGTACTCGCAAGACTGACGTGTGAGATAACAGAACTATAAGTAACTACATGCAAGCTTTATTTAGTGGAGGAGGCTCTGGACTTAATTTCAGCACAAAGCAAGTTTTATTTGCAATAAAGTAATACCTTTCAAAGCAGGTTTGCAAATAACTTTTATTGTTCAAATAAAAGAGAAACAATTATAACAATAGGTAGATGACAACAACAACCTGGAAGTGACTAACCCATTAGTCACCACAACAATAGTATGAAGTACCCCTTCATACCACCCATATCAAGTTTAAGTTTTTAAAAGGTTGTAGTCTAGTTCTTGCACGACCTTACCAAGCATGTCCATAACCTAGGACGAGGCTATTCGAATAGTTTTAACCTGCGCAGGGTGTACCAATATACCCACACGATAGACCGCCTTTCCACCAGCCACGGTTAGCATACTTCCTTTGGTATGCGGGCACGGCTAAGTCTAACAAGACGCTTTCCAATGGACGATGCTAATTAAGAGCCGCAACCCACGGGGATAAGGACACATTAGACAGCCTAACCGGACTGCTAATGCTCCCCTCCCACACTGAGTATTACAAGCTAAATAAACCGGGGTCTCACAAGAGGTCCAAATCGAGGGAGAGATCTGGAGTAAAAGGGGAGGTCCAAGAGAGGAAAAAAAGAAGGCTGAGGGACACATAGAGCAAGCAAAGAAGGGGAACTAAAGGCCAAAGAGCACCAGAGAACTCTAACGAACAAAGAGCACAAATCAACTAGACTTAGTTGAAGTTAAGTTAGTTTAAGTTAAACCTCCAATATTTCCAAAGTTGCAAGTTAAGATTTAGCAAACCAATAAACTAAATGGTTCCTTTTAGGTTTTGAAAACTGGCAAGAACTCTAGGACAAACGGGACGTTACAAACCTTCACCCCTTAATGGGAATCTCGACCCCAAGATTTGGGCTGGCTAGAGAATAGGTGCGGGAAATTTGCCTTGAGGTCCTCTTCGCGCTCCCAGGTTGCTTCTGCCTCGGTGTGATTGCTCCATTGCACTTTTCAAAGACAGATGGTCTTGGTTCTTGTCACCCACTCAGACACGTCTAAGATCTTGATAGGCTACTCTTGGTAGGTGAGATCTTCTTGAAGGTCCACGACTTCTAAGGGCATCTGTTCTTCTAGCACTCACAAGCACTTCTTTAACTGAGACACATGGAAGACATTGTGCCCTCCAGTTAGCTGAGGAGGGAGGTCTATCTTGTAAGCCACTTCTCCTCTTCAGGCAAGAATTGGAAAAGGTCCAATGAATCTGGGTGCAAGATTCCCACTGACTCTGAAACGGTGCATTCCCTTAAGAGGTGACACTTTATGGTACACTTGATCTCTAGGAGGAAAGGCTAGATCTCGACGTCTATTGTGTGCATAGCTTTTCAGTCTAGTTTGAGCAGTATTCAATTTCTCTCTTATTGATTTTACTTGGTCTTTGGCTTCTTTTAAGAGGTCTGGTCCAAGAACTTGACCTTCACTAGATTCTGTCCAATACAAGGGTGTCCTACACTTTGTTCCATAAAGAAATTCAAAAGGGGACATTTGGAGACTTGCTTGGTAGTTATTATTGTAAGAGAATTCAGCATAGGGTAGCATCCGATCTGTCGGGACCCCGAGTATGCAACCCCGAGACCCTCTGTGCATTCTGAACTAGTCCCATGATCAGTAGCTAGCTCGCACAGTTACAACATAGATGTAATCATAACCATACACAAAATAACGATGAAGCAGACAAATTAATATTATTTAGCAGCAAAAGGACCTTATGGTTGAGTCTTACAGACTTTTCCACGTAGGGCTAAAGATCATAGAGTAAACTTGCAGTGGAACCAAAATATCTTGTGGTGGCCACACGACATGCCCACAGGCAATCGAGTGGAGGACGCGAACTAATTCGCATAGTCTTCAACGTGAGCGCGGTGCATCCAGGTTCTTCTGTGGAGACTGCTTAACCAGAGGGCATAAAGCCGTGAGTAATTTGAATGCACTCAGCAAGTCGCGGGAAATGTATGCAAATAGTATTCATACAGGGCTTGACAATAATAGCTTTTTGGTTATTTTGCAGAAAGCAGTATTGACAGTAAATACGATAAGTAGATTGAAAAGCAGAAGTTAAAGGATTAATATATAAGTAAACAAGTTTCCTTGAAAACAATAGTGAACTTCCCAACCATTCCACCCAAACCATCATTCCCACCATTTTTGATGAAAATCTACCCCTCGTGTGAAATCACTAGGCATTGTCCGTAACCGGGGACACAGCTATTCGAATAGTTATACACTTTAGAGAGGTTGTACAGCTTGACCCACAAGACACGACTTCTCTAGTTTTTTTGGCATATATCTATGCTACCGCTCACTTCCTTAGGTAAGCAGTCTAGAGCACGTAACAAAGCCTTTAAAATTTTTGTTTTGATCCGGTTCTGCTTGCTAAGGATTCGCCATTCGGGGCCTCCTCTTGCACCGCTTATCAACCCAAAACAGAACCAAATTAAAACATTGATAATTAGTTGGCCAGGTCTACACACATAATAGACTTGGGGTTGCACGGTATGGCCTAGATCAATGGCTTACAAGGTTAAGTCATTAGGGGCTACTCAGGCGAGGCAACCACATCCCAAAATCATCCCCTTTACTACACGATCACTCGCCCAAGTATGAAATCATTTTCGGTTCAACCCAGCCAAATGGCAAAACTTGCCCTTGCACAACATATTTTTATAGCTGTGGTCGTGCCACAATTCCATAATTCATTAAGTCATATTTAATCATTCTTTGAGTATGTGATCATGAATCCCAATGTACAACTATAGCATGACTAAGCATAATACGATACCCATGTTGGTAGTTTATCAATGTCCAACTAAAATAACCCATCCTATGGTGTCCAAGGATTTATGTTATTCAAGGGTACATGTCGATAGCAATTTTTCAAGGGGGCATACATTAATTAGGCAATTACCTACTCCCGAAACTATTTAATATAAAACTAGCAATGCATGTTTATATCAAACAATATAGTTTTATAAAGTGGGTACGACATGGTCAAAGGTATATGACTTGCCTTCGTTGAAGTGTTGAGGAGCTTTGGTCGTCGGGTCCAAGAATTCGTCCGAAACGCCAGAATCTAGACGTTCGAACGAAGCCAATTAAATAAAACAACTCCAAATAAAATCGAAATAAATACCAAATTGGTACTAACAGCAAGAGGAGGATTTTATATGAATTTAGAAATTTGAATCACTCGAATCGGAGTTCGAACGAAGATGTTACGACCTCTGGAAGATTGAAAATCAAGAAAAAGGGGTTTTACTGATTTTTTGAAATATTTTTGTAAAGGAAAATGGTTTTATTTCGCCGTCAGCGCTGGGGTTTTTATTTCTAGCGAATTATTTTTCAACGGGAAAAGAAAGAAAATGCCACATGGGCGTTGACTGGATCGCCACTCTAGCGGACGATTGAGGTAGCGCTGATGTGGCGCTACCTGGGCTGCCACGTGGAAGCCACGTTGGACCCGAGTGGTGGCGCGCTCGGCCCGATGGTCGTCGGCGAACGGCGGGGCTCTAGTGATCAACGAGGGCACCTAGAGGGAGAGGAGCTCACGGGGATCACGATGCGCACAAATTTGGAGACCCAGCGTGAAGGGGTGGTCAACGGCGAGGAAGAAGAGCGGCGACGGCGGCGGTTGAAAGCGGCGACGTTGTTCTGGTGGCCTTCCAGGGTCGGTGAAGCGCGCACGAGGTAGCTAGGAACCTTGCGATGCCGTAGCCGAAGACGATGGCGGCGGCGCAGATGGCGATGGCAACCTTCGATGGCCGACGATAAAGAACTCTAATCGGGGACGGAGGAGAGCGAGGGCAAGGGCGCGAGGTGAGGGGAAAGAGAGAGGAAGGCGAGGCGCTCTTGGTGCGTGCATTTATAGGGCACGAGGAGGTCCGAGAGAGGAGGACGGGGTTAGCAGGTTTCGCGGCGGCGTTGTTCGACGCGGCACAAAAAAATAAATGCGAAGGGACGGGAGCTGGTGGTGGCAGCGGGCACGAAGGAGCTGGGAGGTGACGTGGCGCAGGATGGGAAGGACGCGGAGGCGACGGGAGTGGGTGAAGCTAGCAAAAAAAGCAGCACAAAGCCCGCGTACTCGCACAGTGTCGCGAGGAAGAAGGCAACGAGAGAAGAAGACGAAGTTGATAGGTGGGTCCCACCTGTCAGTGAGAAGGTTGGAGAGAGATGTGTGGAGGCTGTGAAGGCGAAGGCAATCTGATTTCAATCGGATGGCCCACAATGGATGAGGGCGTGGGCGCATGGGCGCGAGCTGATGCGAGGATGATGGACCATTCGATCTTGATCGGACGGCACACAATGAGTGGGACATTCGGTCCAGCGAACATGTGAATGCGATCGGGACCGTGCGATCTCGATCAGACGGTTGGCAAGCGAGGGAGGGGTGGGCGCGTGCAGAGCGGGCTGGCGTGGGGAGGTTGGGCCACAGAGCTGGGCCGGAGCTTAAGGCTTTCAGCCCAAAAGCTAGGGGGGATTTAAAAGGATTTCCGATCAAAGAAATCCCGAAAAAAGCAAAAGGGGTTTTAGAAAATAGCTAATAAAGTCTAAAAATTCTAGAAAAATTCACAGAAGTCCCTTGAATTATTTAGAACTTAATAAAAATACTTTTAACTATACTTTAACTTTTAATTTTGCAAAAAAATAGATTTTTAACTCCGGGACAAAAGGAAAAACCAAATTAAAATCCAGAAAAAGCAATAAAACTAAAAAAACAACTTTTGATTTAATTGAAGTTTGATTAATTCAAATTATATTATTTTTTATTACTAAATCTCAAGTTTAAGCTTGAGCAGATAAATAAACCAAATGGTTATTTTTAAATTTTCAAATCTCCAAAAATACTCCGAGACGAGATAAACCAGAAAAACAAATAATTTTTTTTAATTAGTTGGATTTGGATTTACTCACATTAAATTGTTTTTAATTTATGAAATTTCATATTATGCTTTAACAATTCAATAAAATCAACTTGGTTCTTTTTATTTTGAAAATTTGAAAAAGGCCTAAAAATTGGGATGTTACAAACCTACACCCCTTAAAGGGAATCTTGACCCCGATATTCGGGCTGACTAGAGAATAGGTACGGGAACTTGAACATTGCTCACTAGACCAAACTTAGTTCCCTTCTGAGTTAGACCAAACCAAAATGGAAACTGAACTGGCTCGATCTTACCTGGGATGAAGTTCTGAGCTGGTTGGGCTGGCCCGGCGATGACATGATTCACTTGTCCTTTTGCAGAAGGACATGGAGTTCGGGCGGCTTGACTGGAAGTGTGAGTTGTTCCTTGTCCTGCTCCTGGTGTAGCGACTCTAGCTGGCGTAGCTCCCAAATTGAATGGATTTGGCGTCGGGGTTCGCTTTCTTGGGCAACTGTGAGCATAATGACCAGTCTTGTGGCATCTGTAACAGGTGTCTCCTGGAGCTGGATTGTTACTTCCCTGTGGTTTGTTGTTGTTGATTCCTGAGACAGCTGGGCGAGGTGTCGGTACAGTGGTTCTGAATGTGGTACGAGGAGTGAAATGGACAGGATAATGCACATTCATTCTGAATCTCTGCGGATGTTCTGTTGCGGAAGCCTTATTTAGTGGGAAATTGTTGGCATAGTGACCCATCTGGTGGCAGTTGAAACACTTGATTCCAGTGGTATGAGACGAGTCCTTCTGTGACGGGCCCCTAATGGATGTGTTAGGAAGTAACAAGCTGGCCGGCTGGTTCACGGTTGTTTGTTGGGGCATTGGCAAGCCTAAGCTTCTGTATTTATGCAATTGTGATATGTATCTTTTGTTGTTTTTACCACCTGCTGCTGGCATTATGGTTGCGATCAGAGTAGCTTCTGGAATGTTGTCCAAAGTGAGTGCTAAATGTCTTCGCGGGCATTCATTGGCAAAATGTCCTATCTCCCAGCACCTAAAACATTGCACTCCTGCCCTGGAGGTTTTGTTCTGTTGAGATTGGCCATGTAATACCCCAAATGTATTCAAAAGGATTATCGAGAGAGAATTAAGTTATTTAAAGAGAAGGACTATTTAGAAATTGAATTGAGGGAAGGACTAATTAGAAAATAATTATTTAAGCAGTTAAAGAGGGGGTTTACAGCAAAATTTGGACAATCTGGGCTAGGGTCTCAGGCCCATTGGTATTTGGCCCAAAGGTGGGAGGTGGTGGCCATCCTTAAGCGGGGGAAATTAGCTATAGTGGCCCATGGCCCATGAGGAAATCAACCACCAACAAAAGAAGGAAGGGAAAACCCTAAGGTTTGCTACAGTAATTCCATGCTACAGTGCTGCCGCCGGTACTGTAGCACACCCTCACCATTGATGCCACCTCACCCTCCATGCCGTCATCCTTGGCCAAGCCATGTTGCCCCTGCTGCCGGTCTTGGTGCTCCTCGCTACCGGCCATTGGAGGAAGGAGCAAGGCGAGGGAAGGAGATCAACTTCGCGAGGCAAGATCTTCAACCTTCTGTGATTCTACAAGGGTAACGTCGCATGTTCTTCGTTGGTTGATGCGTAGTAGTTGCGGTTGATGTCGTTTGGTAGATTGAATTGCGTCGGTTTAATAGATCGCGTTCTGTCCATTAGTTTGGACGACGGTTTTCTTGATGTTAGAAGCAGAATATGGGGATCTAACCTGTTAGAGATAGTTGGGTTATGTTCTTAGCTTTCGGTGGCCGCCAAGTTCACCAGATTCCGACATACAGATCAAAAGATATGAATTTTTTAGTGTCGCTGTCCTGCTGATCTGTCAGTATTTGGACAGTCTGTAGGAAACTGGGTTAATCCATTAGTTAAAGACAAAATCAGAGGATCTCGATATAACGAAAAATGTAGGTAATTTCCATACCTTTTCATAGGGATAAAGAACGCAAGATTTGGACTTTCGTAGCAAAAGTTATGGTGGTTTTAGTGTACTGTCCAGAGAACCCAACGTGTAATTGTTGTTCTATAGTTTGGCTTGGTAGAGGTAGTAAAGGGCAGAATCTGAAGGGCTCCCCAACTAAGTTTATTTAGATAATTTAATTACCTTTCAATGAAGTCCAAGAACATATTATTTGGACTCCTGAGCAGAAAGTTATGTATTTTAGAAGTTGACTGTCCGCAGTGAACACCAAATCGATCGCTAGAAATTGGAAGATTGGAAACATTTGGGAGTTTAGCGAGTTCAACTGTGTTGTTACTTATGATTTTGGTCCAGTATATTGGTCTTAGATTGGGTTATATTTATGTTCAGGTGTGAGCGTGATTCCAGGGGCAGCGCCCTCTTCGCATTCCCCGTTCTCACGTGGTTAAGGCAAGTACATGTTTGCTCGTATTATGGTTAATTGTGATGTCTATGGATGCTAGAATGTTATAGATGTTGTTGACCATGATTATTAGTGTTGTGAAGATGTGAATGATGTATGGTTGCTTGAGTATTTGCATGTTTATGAACAAGTATGGTAGAAGTATGAATGAGTTAAATTCATAAATGATGTTACAGAGGAGGTATGTTTATGATGATTCATGACTCGTACATATGCATCATGTTGATAAAATGAAGACTTGATAACGCGGTGACCAAGCATTGGTTGAGGTCCCCGTCATGCATATGACGGGCTTGAGGTCCCCACACTTGTGGAGTGTGGGCTTGAGGTCCCCTTTACTTGCGGAGTATTGGGAAATTGGTCCCTGTGCTTGCGAGCACAAGCATGGTATGCGGCGACGGTCGCATATCTCGCATTACCGGTGAAATGCGACAAAGAGTGAAAGAGAAAAGTTGCATTGCATGTTTGCATACATATCTCATGAGATGCGTTTTTGTATAAAGCTTTGAAATGGAATGTTGATGTTGTAAATATGAGTTTAATGCTTCATTATTGGTACTTGTTGAGTCTTTGAACTCACCCTTGTTTTGTTGTGTTTTTAGGTACCATCTGCAAGAACGACATGCATGGGAGGGAGTAGACTTGAAGTGGACACATACACTGTCATCCACCTTTAAAGTTGATAAATTTGTCGTTCATACTTTAATAAAAGAGCAAACTGCTTAGAGATTGTTTACGTTTATGCGTTATGCATTGGACTAAGTGTAATAATGATGAGTAGCGTCTTTTGGATAACTCGAATATGCTAGTTGTATCATGATTTGATTGCCTATTGCGATTCGAAAGTCGGATTAATTATTTATGATTTATTCAAATGTTGGAATCTCTTGGTAGTTAACATTACAAGAGAGGTTGTGCGAAAAACTTGGTAAAATGTTTTGGCTTAGAATTGTTTAATGTTAATTTGGTAGCATTCCAGGCTCTTGTTGGGTGAGGTATTACGATTGGTATCGGAGCGGTGAGGTCAGTGGTACAAAAAAATATTAATTCGACACTTTGTACCGATGGGTGGGTTGGGTTGTTGCATTGCATCTACGTTTTCGTTATATCGCATTGATGATTGTTGATATGAATATTGTAAGATTGCTTATTAACTGATTATATGATTGTTATGTGTGAGGATAATAGATGTTAAGAGGTTGAGATTGTGGTTGTGGCCCTGGGCTTTACCAGGTTACACCACTATTCGTAGTAAGGGATTAGTGAAGTGGTTACCTCGGATATCTTAGTACCGGCGTGATAGTGAGTATCTTAGAGAAGTTGTTCCCTTCTTTGAATTTGAATTTGGTCAACTCTTGTCCAGTTGTGGTTGATGAATTTCTTTTGGATTGTTAGTCCATTGCGGTTGATGAGTTGCTTTGAGAAAGGTTGATGTGTTTCCATTGGCTTAATTTGCCCCTTAAACCAGTTATTGCTTTCCCAACTGTGGAGTTAATCTTGCGGTTGGTGAACTTGGTTAATTGCCATGATTGACTTTTGTATTGGAGTTTTATCTTCTTATTAGAAAACATGACTCATTTATTTCGCTGGATGATTTGGATAATACAAATTTCCTTTGCAAGCCCTTTTGTATGTGGAAGATTGACTCAACATATCTCTCTTTTGTATGAAAGAAGTTGTTAAACCCTTTAGCGATGTTTTGTCATGGTTAAGTGAGAGGTTTTAATCAGAGCAATTAATGGATATGTTATGGGTTATCAAGTTGGGTTTGTAGTGTGGTGTATAATCGATCTTTACAATATTCTTGGAAGTAAATGTGATTAAATTGCGGTTGTCATAGAATAATTACATGATAAACTTGTTTAATGGTACGACCATTTATACTGGAAATCCATGATTTATTAAGAGGTGTGGTATATTGATTATTTGGACTGATCATTAAGATTGTGGTATTCGGTAGATTTATTGGATAATTTGGAGCAGTGTGTCTCAATGGATTAGTCTACCCATTAGTGATGGTTATGTTAGGGATGTGTTTGAACGATGCCTTAGAGGATATCAATGTGGAAATTTTCATAAACTGGCTAGTTGATGATCTTACATAATTGCTAGATTGAAACATGTATATCGTATTAGATGAATGTTGAGGTAGTATCTTGTGAAACCCTGTTTTACCGGAGATGATAGTATTAAATGTTTAATTTTATTTTGCCCAAAACTCTGAGCATAAAGTGCAGTGTTGGCTCAATGTTTATAGATGGTTGTGTGACTACAAACAAAAGTAGGACCCTATTTGCATACGTGATAAATACAATTAACAATTGCTAGTGATAGTTGGAGTGGGTGAGAGTAACACTAATGGTTGAGTGGATGAATGACTAAGTGGTCTCTGATAGAGTGTCTTGCAAAAAAAAAATTATTTGATAGTATGATCTAGTAGAAGAGGTTTATTTCAACCTTGTTGCTTGTGTTTCTTTTGGGTAGGTTTATGATGGGATAAGAGACTATGATGAGTCTCGCTAAGAGTGTATTATGTCATTGTTATGGTGATGGTCAGTAAGGGATTATGATCATAATATTGAATGTTTTGTATAAAGGAATTGGATTGCTCACCTGATATTGATTAAATGAAAATGTTTCTAGTTTCGCATTTGTGATCTTTCAGACCTCAGGTTGATGTGGTAGCTAAAAATTGTTTTGAGCAAAGTGAAGTGTTGAGAGGTTTTATTAGTTTCTAAGTGGTTTATGTGTTGTGGTCTCCAAATTTTTTTTGTTGGAGTTGGTATGGAGATGCTGTAACCAATGAAGGTCATTTTCTTTGTTAAAGGAAAGAGTGAAGTAGAAGTATTTGAGATTGAAGTCAAGTTCTGTAACTTGCAAGTTATTGAAGTTTGTCTAAAACTGTTGTTCTTGCCCATAAGAGTTTTCCCGAATTTCCAAAGCAATGTTTTATTCTCGTTTGAGGTTTGATATTCTCTGCTTGTGGGACGTGTGCCCTCAACTATGATCTCATCTTGTGTTTTCCAAGATCATTGTTATTTGATTGTTTCTCTTGATCTTGTAACGACTGTAAGTGGTAACGTTTTCCTTTGTGCTGAAATTTACTTCTATTTGCCTCTTCTTCTAAGAAAGGGTTAACTGAACTGTTTAGCAAAGTCTCTTCGGATGAGAATTGGCAACTAGATAGTAGTGGTCTAGTAGATGGTTGGTGAACTTTTAGGTGTCGAGGTTGTGCGAGGGCATTGAGTAATAAATCGATTTATTAGAACAATCCTTGCAGAGGATTTGATTTAAAAAGAATGTTTGTCTTTGGAGCTATGAGTTTCGTTATCGCAACTAGTAGGACCTATAGCGAGATGTGGTCCAAGATTTTGTGTTCATTTGTGAGAACATTAGAATTAGCAAGTATGGAAATCTTTATCGCTTTTTTTGAGTATCGCATTTGGGTACTCGATAAGATTGTGTAGAAGAAGTATGATGGTGTAGTTCAATGAGAGTAGCAATGTAGAAATCTAATAGTCGTGTTAATTAATAAGATAGCGGGATTGTTGAGTTATTGTCAAGTATGACTCGGCCTTAGTGAGTAATCCTATGGGAGTTAGATTATCTCTAAGTATAACTTGGTCAGGAATTTATTTATTTATTAACGTTGGTGATTGAATATGTTTGAATCTTGGTCAATCGGTTAGAGAATTGTGAATGGATATATTGTGGTGGTGTAAGCGAATTGGATTTGTGTGGATTAGAGGAGGTCTAAGATTAGTGAAATAAATCGCCTTGGGGTGGTTACAGTTAGTGAGGAATGTTGATAATAATAACCGAGGTTATTGTTGAGTCATATGAAATTTTAGTCATCGGACACAGGGTTACCTATAAAATTTACCAGAAGTTCATTGTAGGAGTCTTAGAGGTTAAATTTGGGCTTGCATTTTTATGCTAGCATCTTGGTTTTCCATGATTAGGTTCCAAGAGTTATGGTGATCTTTGATAGAATCCTTTGAATGTAGTAAATGAGTGTGTATGCGGTGAATTTCAAGTTTATTAACCTTACAACATTGAGGTGACGTGATTGTGGTGAAAGCTATATTGAGGTGTGTTGGGAATTAATTGTCAAAGTAATCATTTTAGGTAGAGTAGTTGATCAGAGTATGTTATTGTGGATTGAAAGAGTCTCACTACATAGGTGTGGATTGTGTGTACAGTTTGAGCATAGCTCCGAGGTTGCCAATTTAAGAGAAATGAGTTAATGTGTTATGCGATGATTTGGATCCTATGGTTTAAGAGAAAGTTAAATTCTTAAAAGAAAGATTATGGAAAAGTGTGTGATCTTGGATAGTGAGATATTCTTAGTTCTTACCTGAACTATGTGGCTATGTCGGATGTCAATTGCAAATTGAATTGGTTCATATCGGTATGTGTGATTCCTTCCAGTTAAGAAAAAGGAATAATTTGGTTTTGGAGCGATTTCGCTTTTGGCTTGTGTGGCATTTAATTCTGAACTACCTACTTGAAAAGTGGAGAAGTTTTCATGGTAAGTCCATTGATTTTGGATTGGGCTCTTCTAAGGGAAGATGGTTATGAGTTGGACGCTTTATGACTCCTTTGTTTTCATTGAATTCTTCGGATAAGCGAGTTTTGTGCATCCCTTGGTAAAGGAGATCTTTGCTTGCGTGAGGTAAAGTGATCAACCGAGAGGGACAAGGGTTCCATATGTTTACATGCAAGTTATGTGATTTGGTGCCAAAGAGATAGATAGCCCGAGTATATTTGGTTGTTCGGAAGTTGTGGGGATTCAGGAAGATAGCAATTCGCTAGAACTGTCTCGAGTCTTGGAGCGGGATATATAATGTTTTGGATGAAACGGTGTTGAGAGAATGCTTAAGGTATCTAGAGTGTGATGTTTCGTAAGAGTCGTTGACCAGCGAGCATTACCGCATTTTCAAGTGGTTCTAGTTAGGCTGGTTCGAGCGATGTGGCGCAAAACATCAGTTGCTTTGGTTCCATAAATTCTGAGAGGAAAGCGACTTGGGAATTGGAGTCTCGCATGTGCGAACGATACCCAGAATTATTCACAACAGGTACGTAGTAATGTTAGTAAGTTTTAGCTATGATTATACTTTGGCATAAGCATGGTTAGAATTTGTCACAGCCCCAACTAATTAAATTGGATTAATATGTATTTCACTAACCTGCATTATCAAATTCAAATCATTTCATAATATATTGTACTTGGAAAATCTAATTTGAGGTAAACATACATATCAAAATTCAATTTTTTATTCAAATCAGTGATAAAAAGTTGTGATCATCATCTGAAATCAATTTATTTAAATACTACACTAATTATTAGGAATTAATATAATTTTTCCCAAATTTTTGGGACTAGTTTGAACCTCATTAAAATTCAAACAACGTTTATAGACATACAACATGTTTGAATTTAAATACCACAAACTATATTATGAACAGTAGGGTTTTATAATTTTATGGAACTATATACTCCCAGAACCCCACAAATTATTTGAGGATTTTATGAAATTTATTTCTATTTATAAAGCTCTGGTCAAAGTAGTAAATCTAATTTAATTCTCAGTCAAACTCAACCCTAATCGGCTAGCACTGTTCCTCGGACTCGCGTCCGACTCGGGCGATGGACTCAACCCAACCGCCTAATCGCACCCTCACATCGTCCGTCGGATTGAAGATCAACGGTCGGATCTCATCACCCGTCAACTCTGTCCGAATGCCCCACTCATCTCGTCAGTCCATTCGCCATCTAACGGTCCCGATTGAAACGCTCTCTCTCCCCCGAGCCACAGCTCCCTGTGCCAATGACCGGTTGGGTCCACCAGTCAGCTGCCGTCTACCTCGCGCAGGAGCTGAGCTCCACGCGGCCGCGCCGTTCCGACGCGCACAGAAACGGCAACTCGACGCCGTCAATCCGCCGCTGCCGTTGGCCACTCCGGAACCACCTCCTCTTCACGCCGCCTCCATTGCCGTCATCGCCCGGGCATAACACCCCCTCGAAGCCCTCCATTCTCCCTCACTTCTCCTCGGTTGACAGAGGAGAGGGAGGCTTTCTCTCGGTTTCTACTTGGGTAAGCTTCCACCGGGTGGTGCTCCTCCGTTCCATGTTCGTTGGCATTTCCATTTTTGCTCAAGCGAACTCTTGCTTTTGCTTGTAGCCTCTGCCCCATCGTCGTGCTCTAGCTCGGTACCAGAGCACGCTCCGAAGGACACCCTCGTGTCCTCTTCGTCTCCGGGAGGTATGATCCACATTCCACCGCGTCACTTTGTATGCCTTAGTTTACCGATCAAAACCCCTCACTTGTTTTCGGCAATGCACGGCACGATCCAGTTAATTTGAAGGTGTTCCTCTTTTCAGCCAAGGACAACCTTTTCGTCTCCCACTTAGGTCCGGTAAGCTTTTGTCAAATTCCTCGCTTCTATAGCTTCCTCCGATGATCTTTAAGTCATCTTGATCATTATTTTCTCTGGGTTTTGCTCAGGGAATCCTCTCCTCGCGAAACCGAGTTGTCGTCTCTGTCTTCTCCGGCTCCGGCACAGCTCCAGTCGGCCTCCAACTTCCCCAAGCTTCCCACAGCTCCAGGTGACCTCCCTGAACCTTTAGGTAGCTTAAGCAATCGCCAGGTTGCACTGAGGAGCTCGGTTTAGCTGCATGCCCATTTGCCGTATAACCCGCCGCCGCGCTGTCTCGGCTAGCGCCGTGCATGGTACGGCTCGGTAAGCGAGACCACATGCTTATGATGCGCAAGACTATTGCGGAGCTAATGCGACAAGTGGCGTGCTCCGCCGTGGCGCGTAGCGCCGGCGAGCCGCCAGGCAAGCGAGCGGTGGCGTTGTTGCCGCGCCGTATTAGGACAAATCGTAGCTCGTCATTGGCGCTAAGCACCGATGATTGGCATTTAATGGTGTCTTAGCCGTCGAGTTGAGTCATTGACGTGTGGGGCCATGCACAGAAAGCCGCGTGGGTGAGAGAGGTGAGTGAGAGTCTGACGAGTGGGCCTAGCCCATTAACCCCGTACGCCGCGCGCAGGTGCGCGTGGACCAAGTTCCATGAGCGTGTCGTCGACGATGGACCCCACCGCCGTTCGTTTTCTTTAATCTGAGTTAAATAGAAAGTGCACTATTCACAGGCCCGCTAGTCATTGACTGCGGCTAGCGTATACCTCGGTAAGAAAAGTAATAATCACTTTAGTAAATTCGAGATCAGTTATTTATACACTGAAAAATATGAATAACTTCTAAAATACATAACTAAATCATTTTAACTCCAAATCGCATGAAACCACTTCTGGAAATTTTCATTTGTAGTAAACTTTATATTAAAATTAGTTTAAAACTTTTCTCTGTAGCAGAGAGTATTAATTGGAGATTAATCCATTACAACCATTATTTGTACAATAGAAAAATGACTGATAACTTCAAAAATGCATAAGTAATTATTGGAGGCTCCAAAAACAGTGAGACCACTTTTGATAATTTTCATTTTCAATGAACTTAATTCTAAAAATGGTCTCCATGTTACCTCTGTCACAGAAACTATTTTGGGAGAATATACTCCTTAACTTCATTATTTTTATACTATAAAAGGCTGATAACTTTGATAATCAATAACTAAATCATAAGAACTCCAAATGGGACAAACTCAACTATTCTGAACTTGTATTAATATTACCTATTTACCTATGTAATCCTTTACCCCACCACTGTTCTACAAATTTTGGCCAAATAATTAAATTACATGATTTGAGGTTTAATGAAACCTGAAATTCAAAATAGCATAACTTCCAATTCATAACTCCAAATGGAATAATTCTTTTACCTAAATCCATTTAAAATCATGATCTAACTACTGTAGAAAAATCATGCATTTTTGAGCATTTTGGTTTTTGAGTTGTTTTCTCGGTATTTATTTGATGTTATAATTATATAGATCCCGAGCATATTGACATCGACACTTACGCTACTGAGAGCGAGCAGCTACTATACCAGCAAGGCAAGCATCATTTGAACTTTCTTTTGCATCATATTTGATCCCAGTTTTGGTTAAGTTAGTGCAATGATAATTGCTTGCATGCTATTTTGATTGTGTCAATATTTTTGTGATGTGTAGTTTAGATATGTCCTATGCTTGAGGTTAATCTTGAATTATGCCAACTCCTATATGCTTAAGATAGGATGTGTGAATTATGGGGGATAGAATTGCTTAGCCATGCAAGTCTAGATACGGTAGTTCGATCGTCGGGAATAACCCGATGGTTTTGGGATACACACAACTCTTACGTTATGTTTTTACTTCAGATCTTTGTAGCTGTTTTATGAGTTAAACTTTGTCATTTTTAAAGGAGATTTGGTCCGGACAAGTGTTGGTTAGTGATGGTGCTTTGTGCACGAGCATTGGGTAAGTGGAAGGACTTGTCGGACAATTGAGGACCGAACTTTGGGTACCTCATTGTTCAAGCAACACTCGTCTGCCACACGCGTGTATGGGTGCCGTATGGTTAAGTAGGGGAGGGTTTTATTGTGTTAAGTCCTTGGTGGTGTAAGGGCATAGCGACCGTGAAATCCTATGTTCTTTGAGGAGCCGATGTAATCCTTATAGTGTGCAAGGGAGCACCAATTCTTTTGTTTTGATTGCATCAGTATTTCCAATATAACTTGTGAGCCCCCTAGCAAGTGCTATCCGACGCTTGTACTAGGCAAGGAACCATCTCACAAGGGGGACTTAGCTCAATAGGGCTTTCTTGCTGAAAATGACTGTATCTTGATTTACCCGGCCGGCATACCATAGGAAGTGTGCTATTTCAGAGGCCTCTGGAGGCTTACGGGCTAATCAAGTCGTGTGGGTAAAGTAGTACACCCCTGCAGGGTATAATCTATTCGAATAGCCGTGTCCACGGTTATGGACGACCGCTTGAAATTTGTGGCTGCTTATTGTTAGACTTTTAATTTAAAATTGTGGTTGAACTTGGTATTCGTCATGAACGGGACGTTCATGTGTTTAGTACATCAAAGTGGGCTGCCACTTTGGTCCTTGTATGATTCAATTGTTTATTACTGAAATGCTTTACTATATGCTTTACTTCTACTTCAAATCTGATTTTAAAATGGGCACATGGAAAACTAGTATGTGTAGGATGTTAATTGTTGCGTCTCTTTCGCAAAACTAAACCAATATGAGCCATCCTTTGAATGACCTTTATGCATAACTATTTTTATTTGTGTAAGACTTGCGAGTACACTTGTACTCAGCCAGATGTTTGCTGGCTTTTTCAGGTGAGGAAGGTTATGATTACGATGATCTCGCTAGTGTTGACTTGGGCGACACTAATGAGTCGTGTGTTACCATTTAACTTGATCGGTTGTCGATGGGTGATGGGCATACCACTGCTGGTCTTTTGCTTTATCTATTTACTTTCGCTACTTGATACTTGACTTGAATTTGGCGGTCGACGTTTGTAATAGACTGTAGACTTTAACTATTATGCGATATGTCTTTTAATCACTTGTTGTATGTGTTGTATGGATGTAACCAACGTTGAATGAGGTATGAGTATATTGGTCGTTGATCTTGGGAGCCAATATATGTCATACTCGTTGTTTATGGATTCCCATTTAATTCGATAAGTGCGTTGCTTTGAATCAAAGAGAATCGAAAATCATGTAGTGCTTGCAAAGGAGCGTGGCGCATGATCGTCGAGGCTCTAGTATTCGGAGAAGCCTATCACTTGGATAGGATTAAATTGGAATTCATTCACCGGAGACCCGTATTTATGTCCCTAAGACCTTGTCTAATCTCGGTCTTATGGAGATAATTACTGGGGTCCCCACAGAATTCGAGGTCGAATTCAATTTAAGGGGGGTAGAGTGCAATACCCCAAATGTATTCAAAAGGAATATCGAGAGAGAATTAAGTTATTTAAAGAGAATGACTATTTAGAAATTGAATTGAGGGAAGGACTAATTAGAAAATAATTATTTAAGCAGTTAAAGAGGGGGTTTACAGCAAAATTTGGACAATCTGGGTTGGGGTCTCAGGCCCATTGGTATTTGGCCCAAAGGTGGGAGGTGGTGGCCATCCTTAAGCGGGGGAAATTAGCTATAGTGGTCCATGGCCCATGAGGAAATCAACCACCAACAAAAGAAGGAAGAGAAAACCCTAGGGTTTGCTATAGTAATTCCGTGCTACTGTCTGCGCGTTCATCAGAGCACACCCTCCCATTGATGCCACCTCACCCTCCATGCCGTCCTCCTTGGCCAAGCCATGTTGCCCCTGCTGCCGGTCTTGGTGCTCCTCGCTGCCGGCCATTGGAGGAAGGAGCAAGGCGAGGGAAGGAGATCAACTTCGCGGGGCAAGATCTTCAACCTTCTGCGATTCTACAAGGGTAACGTCGCATGTTCTTCGTTGGTTGATGCGTAGTAGTTGCGGTTGATGTCGTTTGGTAGATTGAATTGCGTCGGTTTAATAGATCGCGTTCTGTCCATTAGTTTGGACGACGGTTTTCTTGATGTTAGAGGCAGAATATGGGGAGCTGACCTCTTAGAGATAGTTGGGTTATATTCTTAGCTTTCGGTGGCCGCCAAGTTCACCGGATTCCGACATACGGATCAAAAGATATGAATTTTTTAGTGTCGCTGTCCTGCTGATCTGTCAGTATTTGGACAGTCTGGAGGAAACTGGGTTAAGCCAATAGTTAAAGACAAAATCAGAGGATCTCAATATAACGAAAAATGTAGGTAATTTCCATACCTTTTCATAGGGATAAATAAAGCAAGATTTGGACTTTCATAGCAAAAGTTATGGTGGTTTTAGTGTACTGTCCAAAGAACCCGACGTGATAATTGTTGTTCTATAGTTTGGCTTGGTAGAGGCAGTAAGGGGCAGAATCTGAAGGGCTCCCCAACTAAGTTTATTTAGATAATTTAATTACCTTTCAACGAAGTCCAAGAACATATTATTTGGACTCCTGAGCAGAAAGTTATGTATTTTAAAAGTTGACTGTCCGCAGTGAACAGCAAATCGATCGCTAGAAATTGGAAAATTGGAAACATTTGGGAGTTTAGCGAGTTCAACTGTGTTGTTACTTATGCTTTTGGTCCAGTATATTGGTCTTAGATTGGGTTATATTTTTGTTCAGGTGTGAGCGTGATTCCAGGGGCAGCGCCCTCTTCGCATTCCCCGTTCTCATGTGGTTAAGGCAAGTACATGTTTGCTCGTATTATGGTTAATTGTGATGTCTATGGATGCTAGAATGTTATAGATGTTGTTGACCATGATTATTAGTGTTGTGAAGATGTGAATGATGTATGGTTTCTTGAGTATTTGCATGTCTATGAACAAGTATGGTAGAAGTATGAATGAGTTAAATTCATAAATGATGTTACAGTGGAGGTATGTTTATGATGATTCATGACTCGTACATATGCATCATGTTGATAAAATGAAGACTTGATCACGCGGTGACCAAGCATTGGTTGAGGTCCCCGTCATGCATATGACGGGCTTGAGGTCCCCACACTTGTGGAGTGTGGGCTTGAGGTCCCCTTTACTTGAGGAGTATTGGGCAATTGGTCCCTGTGCTTGCGAGCACAGGCATGGTATGCGGCGACGGTCGCATATCTCGCATTACCGGTGAAATGCGACAAAGAGTGAAAGAGAAAAGTTGCATTGCATGTTTGCATACATATCTCATGAGATGCGTTTTTGTATAAAGCTTTGAAATGGAATGTTGATGTTGTAAATATGAGTTTAATGCTTCATTATTGGTACTTGTTGAGTCTTTGGACTCACCCTTATTTTGTTGTGTTTTTAGGTACCATCTGCAAGAATGACATGCATGGGAGGGAGTAGACTTGAAGTGGACACATGCACTGTCATCCACCTTTAAAGTTGATAAATTTGTCGTTCATACTTTAATAAAAGAGCAAACTGCTTAGAGATTGTTTACGTTTATGCGTTATGCATTGGACTAAGTGTAATAATGATGAGTAGCGTCTTTTGGATAACTCTGAATATGCTAGTTGTATCATGATTTGATTGCCTATTGACGATTCTGAAAGTCGGATTAATTATTTATGATTTATTCAAATGTTGGAATCTCTTGGTAGTTAACATTACAAGAGAGGTTCTGCTTAAAAACTTGGTAAAATGTTTTGGCTTAGAATTGTTTAATGTTAATTTGGTAGCATTCCAGGCTCTTGTTGGGCTGGGGTGTTACAGGCCACCATTGTTGTCGCGGAACATCTGCATTGGTGGACACAATGCTAATTCTGGAGTCACGAGTGGGGCTGTTGTTGGTGCTTGGTTGGGTTGGGCTTGAATCACACGAGTCTTGGAGTTTCTTGCAACATTTTGTTCTTGATTCACCATCTTCCTCTTGTGATAATTGTCCTGCTAACGGCAGGTAGCTTCTAAATTGAGTGCCTCAGGATTTAGCTTGTTGGAATTTGGTTTCTTTGATTCTTGGAGTATCTTGGTAGAAGTAACCATGGTATTGCCTTCCTCAGCATGGATGAGAGCGGCTTGAAAATGTTCACATTGCTGCTGTAATATAGAGGTCAGTATTGTCTTCAAAGGGCATTGGGCTGGATAATGATCTTTACTCTCACATAAGTAACATGCAATCTTGTTCATTGGACATTCTCTGAGTGGATGGTTTCCTTCACAGCTTGAGCAATTGATTTCGTGCTCACTGGCACTATGCCCTATCTCTCCACAACGGATACATGCACAATCCTTAGACTGGTTTGGTGGGTAGACCCATAATTTCCTTTGCTCATCTTGGGCTTCTTCAGTAATGTCATGGCCCACTTGGCTTCCTATGATGGGCTTAATGATCCTTGCGGCTTGATGTGATATCTGAGGTTCTTCTGACCTGACTTCCAATGCTGAAGTTGCTTGTGGTGCCAAGAATGCTTGTTTATGTAAGGAACATTGTTTGACGAAGTGCCCTTCCTTGCCACAATAGTTACAGACTTTGTACTGGATCAGCTCCCTTTGGGGACACCTGGAGAAATAGTGTCCTGTGCTTTTGCAGTTAGCACAATTATTATCTTGTTTTGGCTTTCCCTTTTGAGGGCATTTCGAGGCGGGGTGCCTTTGTTTACCACACCTATAACAGATAGCATACTTCCCTAGATGGTGACTCTCAGGAAAAAGGTGACTCTTGTCGTTGGAATGAGGTACTTCCAGTGGCTGGATCCTTGGTAACTTATTTTCCCCCTTTCTACTATACTCTCTGGGACATGAGAGTAACGGAAAGCTGTGGAAAACTCGACCCAAGTAATATCTTGGGGGTTCTCATGGGCTGCACAGTAATTCTCCTACCATTCTGCTGCGGTGCCTTCAAGTTGGTGCGCGGCATACAGAACCTTATCGCAATCATCACATCGAGTAAGGGCCAGCTTCTTTGCTATGGAGTGCAGCCAATCATTTGCGTCTAAGGGTTTGGGGGAGCTGGAGAATGTAGGTGGGTGTGTCCTCATGAACTCAGCAAACTTTGATTGCTGAAAAGTTGGTGGTGGCGGCGGCATAGCAACAACTTGATTATTCTGATTCAGCATTGCTACTAAAGAAGTAGCAGTTTGGTTCTGTTGATTCATCATTTGGCTCATATTTTGCATCATAGCATTCATTAATTGTGTTTGTGCTACTATGAACTGACCCAAACCGTGATCTGCTATGGCTGCTGGAGGAGGGGGTGGGGGTGTTGTATTGAGATCCACAGGGTCAGCTTGACTTGCGGTGTTACAGGTCCAACCATCTAAAATAAATCTACCCAGGTTTAATATGAGAGGGAGAAAGAATGATAGATAAGAGGGAAAAGCACAATAGATGAGAAAGATAAGGGAGAAAGACAGAAGCATCATAACTAGGGAAAGTCGGTTAAATCAAAGGAACGAATAGCTGGAAAGCTATTAAGAAACAACAAAATTCCAACAAAAGATCCTACTACGCGGACTAAGCGATATTGAAACTTACACTACTACAAAACATGTCATCCTAGACACCTCATCATATTGAACCGTCTATGTTGTCCTTCATAGACGGTTCGTATTACAAATCGTCTATGACACTAATTATCGTAGACAGTTCGTATCACGAACCATGTGTGATACTTGACAGACGGTTTGTATTACAAACCGTCTGTGATAAGTACCTCTTCACAGATGGTTCGTATTACGAACCGTCTATGATACTATTACAGACGGTTCGTATCACGAACCATCTGTGATAATTACCTCATCATAGACGGTTTGTGATACAAGCCGTCTATGATATGTGATTCACGACGTTGGATTTCAAACATTTTGAACGCGTGCGCGGGAGTAGCAGGAGTCTTATATATTAGCACCAGCCTCCTCCTCCTCCTCTAGTCCTCCTGCTCCTCCTCCTGCTCCTCGATCCTCCTCTAGTCCTCCTCCTCCCTGTGTCGGTGTCCTCCCTCTGCACCGGCCTACTCCCCACGCTGTCCTCCACCCCATGTCGGCATCCTCCCCTGCACCATCCTCCTCCCTGCACCGGCCTCCTCCCCTGCAGCAGCCTCCTCCCTGCGTCGTCCTCCTCCCTACACCGTCCTCCTCCCTGCGCCATCCTCTTCCCTGCACTGTCCTCCTCCCTGAACCCTCCTCCTCCCTACGCTGTCCTCCTCCCTGGAACGGCCTCCTCCCCTGCACCGTCCTCCTCTCCGCGCCGTCCTCCTCCCCGTGTCGTCCTCCTCCCCGTGTTGTGTATGAGTCTATGAGTGTATGTATATCCATGAATCATCTGTTGTGTGTGAGTGTATGTGTATCCACGAATCCTCTGTTGTGTATGTCCTTCGGCTGGTTGCATTGTGTATGAGTGTATGTCCTTCGGCTGGTTGCATTTTGTATGAGTGTATGTCCTCCGGCTGGTTGCATTGTGTATGAGTGTATGTCCTTCGGCTGGTTGCATTGTGTATGAGTGTATGAGCTTCTATTTTATATGAGTGTATGAGTGAAATCCATGAATCCATGATTCAGTCTAAGACACTGTAGATGAGCTTCTGTGATTGTGTTCTATGCATTTAGTATTTTTTTGCAGTAGAAAAATTATCACAGACGGTTCTGAACAAGAACCGTATGTGAAAATATACTATCACAGACGGTTCTTTTTATGAACCGTCTGTAATAGTATCACTAATGGCTCGTGTCTAGAACCGTCTGTGAAAATTTACTATCATAGACGGTTCGGAAGTAGAACCATCTATGATAACTACTATCACATACGGTTCTACTTTCGAACCGTCTGTGATATATTTTTCACAAATGGTTTTAAATCGTCTGTGATGACTTTATCACCACAGACGAACTTTTATAGACGGTTCGGAAAACCATCTGTGATGACGGTTCTGAACCATCTATGATGAGGCTGTGTGTAGTAGTGTTAGGAGGGGTAACTTTGCTAAAGCACTTCAAATCTAACTTAGAGGGACGATCGACCAGAAACAACGCTCGATCCTATAGAGATTACTGAGGTAAGAAAGATCAATTTAAATTTGAAAACCGAGTTTCAAAATAGATACGAGGTAGGAATTTAGGAATGAAATGAGAGAAGATTTAGAATAGATGAGAAAAGATTAGAATAAGGTAAGAGGAGAATAGCTATTCAAGTTATTTGGTTGGTTTGGTTTAGAAAATAAATTTTGAAACTTTTGACTACAACGATCGTGCTAGCTATGGTTACGTCCTACAGTCGAGATGGCTCTGATGCCACCTCTGTCGGGACCCCGAGTATGCAACCCCGAGACGCTCTGTGCATTCTGAACTAGTCCCATAATCAGTAGCTAGCTCGCACAGTTACAACATAGATGTAATCATATCCATCCACAAAATAATGATGAAGCAGACAAATTAATATTATTTAGCAGCAAAAGGACCTTATGGTCGAGTCTTACAGAGTTTGCCACGTAGGGCTCAAGATCACAGAGTAAACTTGTAGTGGAACCAAAATATCTTGTGATGGCCACCCGACATGTCCACAGGCAATCGAGTGGAGGACACGACCTAATGCGCATAGTCTTCAACGTACTCCTCTTCAAAGAGCGCGGTGCATCCAGGTTCTTCTGTGGAGACTGATTAACCAGACGGCATAAAGCCGTGAGTACTTTGAATGTACTCAGCAAGTCGTAGGGAAATATATGCAAATAGTATTCATGCAGGGCTTGACAATGATAGCTTTATGGTTATTTTGGAAAGCAGTATTGATAGTAAATACGATAAGTAGAATGAAAAGCACAAGTTAATAGATTAATATATAAGTAAACAAGTTTCCTTGAAAACAATAGTGAACTTCCCAACCAATCCACACAAACCATCGTTCCCACCATTTTTGATGAAAATCTACCCCTCGTGTGAAATCACTAGGCATTGTCCATAACTAGGGACAGGGTTATTCGAATAGTTTTACACTTTGCAGAGGTTGTACAGCTTGACCCACAAGACACGACTTCTCTAGTTTGTCTGGCATATATCTATGCCATCGCTCACTTCCTTAGGTAAGCAGTCTAGAACACGTGACAAAGCCTTTACAAAGTTCTATTTTGACCCGGTTTTGCTCGCTAAGGATTTGCCATTCTGGGCCACCTCTTGCGCCGCTTATCAACCCAAAACAGAACCAAATCAAAATATTGCTAATTAGTTGGCCAGGTCTACCCACATAATAGTCTTGTGGTTGCACTGTATGGCTTAGATCAATGGCTTACAAGGTTAAGTCCTTAGGGGCTACTCAGGCGAGGCAACCACATCCCAAAATCATCTCCTTTACTGCACGATCACTCGCCCAAGTATGAAATCATTTTCGGTTCAACCGGCCAAATGGCAAACACTTCCACTTGCACAATAGATTTTAATAGCTATGGCCGTGCCAGAATTCCATAATTCATTAAGTCATATTTAATCATTCTATAAGTACGTGATCATGAAATCCCAACGTACAACTATAGCATGGCTAAACATAATACAATA
The DNA here is from genome assembly GCA_036346255.1 of Ampelocalamus luodianensis. NCBI lineage: Eukaryota > Viridiplantae > Streptophyta > Magnoliopsida > Poales > Poaceae > Ampelocalamus > Ampelocalamus luodianensis. The sequence continues at coordinate 56,568,229 of CM070628.1, forward strand.
CCCATGTTGGTAGTTTATCAATGTCCAACTAAAATAACCCATCCTATGGTGTCCAAGGATTTATGTCATTCAAGGGTACATGTCGACAACAATTTTTTAAGGGGGCATACATCAATTTGGCAATTAGCTACTCCCGAAACCATTTAATATAAAACTAGCAATACATGTTTATATCAAACAATATAGTTTTATAAAGTGGGTACGACATGGTCAAAGGTCTACGACATGCCTTCGTTGAAGTATTGAGGTGCTTCGGTCATCGGGTCCAAAAATTCGTCCGAAACGCCGGAATCTACACGTTTGAACAAATCCAAATAAATAAAAGGACTCCAAATAAATGCCAAATTAGTACTAACAGCAAGAGGAGGATTTCATATGAATTTATAAATTTGAATCACTTGAATCGGAGTTCGAACGAAGAATTTACGGCCTCCGGAAGATTGAAAATCAAGAAAAAGGGGTTTTCCTGATTTTGAGAATTATTTTTGTAAAGGAAAATGGATTTATTGCGCCGCTGACGTCAGCCCTGGGGTTTTTATTTCTAGCCGAATTATTTATCAACGAGAAAAGAAAGAAAATGCCACATGGGCACTGACTGGATCGCCATGCCAGCGGAGGGCTAAGGTGGCCTTGATGTGGCGCCACCTGGGCTGCCATGTGGCGAGCACGTCGGACTTGAGTGGTGGTGTGCTTGGCCCGATGGTCACCGATGAACGGTGGGGCTCCAGTGATCGGCGAGGGCACCCAGAGGGAGAGGAGCTCACGGGGATCACGATGCACACGGATTTGGGGACCCAGCCCGAAGGGGTCGCCGGCACCGAGGAAGAAGAGCGACGGCGGCGGAAGTTGAAAGCGGAGACGTCGTTTCGGTGAAGCTTCTGGGGTCGGTGAAGCGCGCACAAGGTAGCTGGGAACCTTGCGATGCCATAGCCAGAGACGATGGCGGTGGAGGAGGCTTGGCGACGGCGCAAATGGTGATGACGCAAATGGCGATGGCGACCTTCGGTGGTCGATGGCGAAGAACTCCAATCGCGGATGGAGGAGAGTAAGGAAGAGGGCGCGAGGTGAGGTGAAAGAGAGAGGAGGGCGAGGCGCTCCTAGAGCGCGCATTTATAGGGTGCGGGGAGGGCTCAGAGAGGAGGACGGGGTCGGCGGGTTTTGCGACGGCGTTGTCTGGTGTAGCGTGGGCACGACATGGAAAAATAAAGGCGAAGGGATGGGAGCTAGTGGTGGCAGCGAGCGCGGAGGAGCCAAGAGGTGACAGGAGTTGGTGAAGTCGGTGAAAAACACGGCGCAAAGCCCGCGTACTCGAGCACGGCCACGCGAGGAAGAAGACAACGAGAGAAGAAGATGAAACTGACAGGTGGGTCCCACCTGTCAGCGAGAAGGAGAGAGAGGGACACGTGGAGGCTGCGAAGGCGAAGGCTGTCCGGTTTCAATCGGACGACCCACAATAGATGAGGGTGCGAGCGCTCGAGCGCGAGCTGATGCGAGGAGACTGTACCATTCAATCTTGATCGGACGACTCACAATGAGTGGGACGTTTGGTCCGGCCGAACGTGTGAATGCGATCGGGACCGTGCGATCTCGATCGGACGTTGGCAAGAGAGGAGGCGCGGGCACGTGCGAAGCGAGTTGGCGTGGGGAGGTTGGGCCACAGAGCTGGGCTGGAGCTTAAGGCTTTCGGCCCAATAGCCAGGGGGATTTAAAAGATTTCCGATTAAAGAAATCCCGTACAAGCAAAATGGGTTTTAGAAAATAGCTAATAAAGTCTAAAAATTCTAGGAAAATTCACAGAAGTCCCTTGAATTATTTAGAACTTAATAAAAATACTTTTAACTATACTTTAACTTTTAATTTTGCAAACAAAATAGATTTTTTACTCCGGGACAAAAGGAAAAACCAAATTAAAATCCAGAAAAGCAATAAAACTGAAAAAAATAACTTTTGATTTAATTGAAGTTTGATTAATTTAAATTAAATTATTTTTGATTTCTTAATCTCATGTTAAGCTTGAGCAGATAAATAAACCAAATGGTTATTTTTAAAATTTCAAATCTCCAAAAATACTCCGAGACGAGATAAACCAGAAAAATAAATAAAACAAATTTTAATTAGTTGGAGTTGGATTTACTCACATTAACTTGTTTTAAATTTATGAAATTTCAAATTAAGCTTTAACAATTCAATAAAATCAACTTGGTTCTTTTTATTTTGAAATTTTCAAAAGGCCTGAAAATTGTGATGTTACACGATCCCAACTAGCTTGCTTTTCCAGAGCACAAGCTCTCAGCATATCCTCAAGGACCTGGTTAACTCTTTCGGTTTGGCCATCAGTCTGTGGGTGATAAGCTGTGCTAAAATTGAGATCTATGCCCAAAGCATCATGCAACTTTTGCCAAAATTTGGAGGTGAATTGAGATCCTTTGTCTGACACGATCTTCTTAGGCACCCCATGTTGACACACAATTTTTGTCATGTAGAGCTCTACTAACTTGTTTCCATAATAGGTGGTCTTGACGAGGATAAAATGAGCCACCTTAGTCAGATGATCCATGACCACCCAAATGGAGTCAAAACCAGCTTGGGTCCGAGGTAAACCAACTATGAAGTCCATCCCGACCTCTTCCCATTTCCACTCGGGTATGGGCAAAGGCACCAAAATACCCCCAGGTCATTGGTGTACGACCTTAATCTTTTGACAAGTATCACACTTGGCCACGTATTCTGTGATCTCTCGCTTCATGCTAGACCACCAATACATCTCCTTGATGTCTTGATACATCTTTGTAGCTCCGAATGAATGGAATACAGGGCTTCATGGGCTTCTCTGAGGAGCACTTTCTTGAGCTCTGTGTTGTTTGGTACACACAGTCTTTTGTCGAACCAGACAGTCCCCTGTTCATCTTTCAAAAACCTTAAAGACCTCCCTTTCCTCATGTTGCTTTTGATCTCTTGAATGTCAGCATCATTAACTAGAGCTGCCCTGATCTGACTTTGTAAGGTTGGTTGCACCTCCAGAGCTGCCAAAACCCTTCTTCAACTAACTCTAGTTTGAGCTTCTAAAATTCCTCATGCAAGGTTGGTTGGTTTTCTTTGATCATCAAGGTGCTGCTATAGACCTTTCTGCTCAAAGCATCAGCTACTACGTTAGCCTTGCCGAGGTGATAATGAATTCCCACATTGTAGTCCTTCATTACCTCTAACCACCTTCTCTGCCTCATGTTCAAATCAGCTTGTGTAAAGATATACTTTAAGCTCTTGTGGTCGGTGTAGACGTCACAGCGGTTACCAATAAGGTAATGCCGCCAAATCTTCAAAGTATGCACTACGGTAGCTAATTCTAGGTCATGAGTAGGGTAATTTGCTTCATGAGGTTTCAACTACTAAGAGGCATAGGCTACCACCCTCCTTTCTTGCATCAAGACACAACCAAGGCCTTGTCGTGATGCATCACAATAAACCTCAAAGTCCTTTCGGACATCTGGCAAAATCAGAACTGGGGCAGAGGTCAACCGTTTCTTGATCTCTTGGAAGCTTTGTTCACACTCAGAGGTCCAGGAGAACTTATTTTCTTTGTTTAACAATTGAGTATAAGGTCTTGCTATTCGAGAAAATCCTTCAATAAACCTTCGGTAATACCCTACCATTCTAAGAAAGCTTTTAGTTTGGGGTACTGACTTAGGAGATTCCCAATTGAGCACATCTTGGACCGTACTGGGGTTGACAGAGACTCCTTTCTTGGAGAAGACATGTCCTAAGAAGACCACTTCTCTTAACCAGAACTCGCACTTACTAAACTTAGCAAAGAGTTGGTGGACTCTAGGCTTTTCCACAACCAAGTGGAGATGCTCTGCATGCTCTTATTCACTTTTGGAGTACACCAGGATGTCATCAATGAAGACAATGACAAACTTATCAAGATATTCCATGAACACTCTATTCATCAAGTTCATAAAATAGGCAGGGGCGTTGGTCAGCCAAAAGGACATGACAGTGAACTCAAACAACCCATATCTAGTTGAAAAAACTATCTTGGGGATGTCTTCTTTGCGAATCTTAAGTTGATGGTACCCTGACCTCAAATCTATCTTTGAGAACACCCCTGCTCCTTTCAATTGGTCAAACAGGTCATCAATTCGTGGTAGAGGATACTTGTTCTTAATGGTAACCTCATTGAGAACATGATAATCCACACACATTCGTTGAGTGCCATCTTTCTTGGTAACAAAAATCATTGGAGCTCCCCAAGGTGAGGAGCTAGGTCTGATGAAACCTTTGCTCAACATGTCTTCAATCTGCTGCTTTAGCTCTACTTGGTCATCGACTTGCAACCTGTAAGGTCTTTTGGATACGGGGGAGGTCCCTGGGACAAGGTTTATGACAAACACATAGTCCCTGTCTGGTGGCATCCCTCGAAGCTCATCAAGAAAAACATCTAGGAAATCTCGGACCACTAGGACATCTTCCAAAGATACAACTTGGGCACTGCAAGCTAGAGCTCCATCAAGCTTTTCGGAGGAGGCTTCAAATTTCCCTGTGACTCTACTGGGGTTGGTCAAGGAGATGCTTCGGCCACTACAATCCAACATTGTATGGTGGTATGCAAGCTAATCCATTTCCAAAATCACATCTAGGGACTTGGTGTCCAGGAGAATGAGATTGGCTACAAATTCTACCTCTTCTATGACCATCTTAACTTGTGGATAACCCTGGTTCGTGCGTAACTCCAAACTGGGGGATTGGACCAACAAGGTAGCTTTAAGAGTTGCAACTTCAAATTGGTGTTTGGCAACAAAACTTCGAGAGATAAATGAATGGGAAGCCCTAGAATCAAACAAAATGGTAGCTGGCAAGCAAGGTAGTGGTGGTCTGGCTTTGTTGAGCCCTCATTTGGTTCATATGTTGCATCATTGAACTCATCATCTCGGCTTGTGCTGCCATGAACTATCCCAACCCTTGGTCTGCCACGGCTGCTGGAGGAGGAGGTGGTGGAGGCAATTGCTCTGCTGGGTCATCCTACTTGCTGATTGACGGGTTTGAACCATCTGCATAGAACTCTCAAGTTTAATAGACGAGAAAGAAAGCATAATAGATAAGAGGAGATTCCAAGAAGAGCTAGAGCAAGGGAGAGAGAGAGATGGATCATCCTATTAGGGGTAAATTGGTGAAACCCAAAAAGCAAAAGCCAGAAGGCTAAAAGGAGGCAATAAAACTCAGGCAAAAGGTCCTACTGACCCATCAAAACGACACAGAAACTTAAAAGGATCACTACCAGCTTAAATCTCAAAGAAACTACCCTATAGAAGTTACAGGGATAAGAAGGTCAAGTTAAATTTGAAAACAAGATTCCACAGGAGGTAAGATGGGAAAAGAGTAGGATGAGAAAAAGAGTGGGACAAGACGAGATCAGAATAGATCAAGACGAGAGAGAGACCACTTAAGCAAATTACAAGGTTGGTTAAATTTAGAAAATAGTCTTTTGAAACTTAACTGAAACGACCCTTCTATCTATGGCCAGGTCCTACAGTCGACCAGGGCTCTGATACCACCTTGGTCAGGACCCTCTCAGGATGTACTAAGAAGATCTCCCAAGGGCTCTTAGTGAGGTCTGGTAGGACCACCCAGAGAATCAGAAGGTCATCCAAGAACACCCTAAGAGGAGGTCCTCCAGGACCTCCTAGGAGATCATAAGACCTCCCGGTGGTCTGGTCTCTCTGCACTGAGCTAGTCCCAGGAACCGAAGCTAGCTCGCACACAACAGCATAGGTGAAATCACAACCGCACAGTCCAACAACAAGAGTAGCAGACAAAGAAAAAAAACTTATATTAGACAAGGGCCTTATGGCCAATGTTGTTTACAAAGGGTTCCAATGAGGGCATACAAAATCCGACAATAAAACCTCACAGCGAAACCACCAAAAGCGCTTGAAGCCATCAGGCAAGCTCACAGGATGTCGAGTGGAGGACGTCTCCTAGAAGGTTAGGTCATCAAATAACTCCTCCTCGAAGAGGTCTGAGCAACCTTGACCTGGATCATCTTCAGCCATTTCTCAAATAGAGGGCTTAAAACCATGAGTATGTTGAATGTACTCAGCAAATCGTAGGGAACCAGTATGCAAATAATATTCATGCAATGGCTTGACAACGGAGAGTTGTAGGGTTAGTTTGCAGAAAGCAAAATTTGACAGTGAATAACATAAATAGATTGCAAAGCTAAAGTTAAAAGAGTAATACATAAATACATTTGTTTAAAAGGAGGTCGTAATCACCAACTCACTCCCAAGACCACTCGTGGGAGGTCTGGCCGCACCCATGTCCAGGACCACCCCCATGACCACTTGGAGCACCAACTCCAGAGCTCCCAAAGACCACCCTAGGGTTCCAAGACCTCCCTAGAGCACCAACTCAGGGGCACCCTGGACCACCCTAGGGTTCAGAAGACATCTTTTGAAAAGCTACCCCTTGCACAAATCAACAGGCAAATGTCCATGACCAAGGACTTGGCTATTCGAATAGATTTTTACACTCTGCAGAGGTATACAACTTTACCCATAATTCACGACCTCTCTAGCGGGTCGGGTTCCCGTCGAAACCCTTGCTCACTTCCAAAGGTGAGGAGTCTATAAAGCGCGACAAGGCCTTAACAAAGCTTTGATTTGGCTCGGAGCTGCCCGCTAAGGTTTCGCCATCCCAGTGGCCCCCTCTTTCGCCATGCGAATCAGCACGCTCCACCACAACAGAATCGAACCATCTCATTGCTAATTATTTAGCCGAGACCACCCCCAAAAGTGGTCTTGTGGTTGCACGAGAATACCCGGATCAAAAGAACACAAAGTTAAGTCCTTAAACCACCCAGGGAAGACAACGTCATCCCCTAGTGCGTATAGCACCTCTCTTTACTACACGATCACTTCCCCGGGTGAGAAAACAGTTTTGGGTTCAACCTGGCCAAAAGACCACCCTGGTCTTGGCACCCCAAGTTTTAACAAAAGCCGCATCACACCACAATCGACACAACGGTGGCATCTCACCATAGTTGCTCAATAGTGGCATATCACCATAGTTCCATAGTTCAATTACTCAAGATTATTAAGAAAACATCATGATTCTCAAAACGAACGGTTCTAAAGGAGGGCTAAGCATAAACATACGGTCCTAGGTTGGCAATATCACACAATACCAACTAAAATACCCATTCTAAGTTATCCAAAGGGATCAAGTCAACATGTCGAGTACCAATATCCAAGGAAATATAATGTCAATTAGGAAAATAGCTATTGCCTATACCACTTTTTATAAAGATAGCCATGCATGTAAAGATAAAACAATATATCTTTGAAATGCTAGGTTCAACATGATCAAAGGCCTGTGACTTGCCTTCGTTGAGAAGTGCTGGGGCTTCGGAAGAGACTGATGGGTCCAAGTACTCCTCTTCGAACTCGGGACCTACACGTTCACAATGAACCAAATAAACAAGACAAACTGGGGTGAAAGAACTTAAAAGAACTTAAACGAATCCAACTCAAAAAAGCCAGAAAGCAGGAGGTCCTGGTGAGAGGGCAGGTCCAACCCAAAGGAGAAAGAAGTTGGGAAAATGAGGAAGAAGGGGATGAAGGGAGGCACACTCGGCTACTTATAGCCAGAGATGGTGGAGAAAAATGCTGAGGGCTCAGGGCATACGTGTCAAGGGTAGGTGAACGATATGATAGGGATAAGACAAGGCATACCATCAAAAGGAGGAAACAAAGTACCTTAGATGTGACCGCATTTAATGTGATACAACAGCCATTAAATGCGCACAGGCTTTTGAGGTGGAGGAATTGGGAAAAACAGCAGGACTGACAAGTGGGGTCAGTCAAACATGGGTGAACAGACCAGTCAAAGGAGTGATCTCAACCCGCAAATGTGGTCTTTGCAAAAAGACCACAGGTCTTGACCATAAGGTGGTCTTGACCGCAAAGGTGGTCTTTGCAAAAAGACCAAAGGTCTTGACCATAAGGTGGTCTTGACCGCAAAGGTGGTCTTTGCAAAAAACCACGAGAAGGTCCTAAGGACAAGGAGGTCCTACGGGAAGGAGGCCCAAAAGAGGGGGAGGTCTTGACCATCAAGATCTAACAAGGGGAGGTCCTGACGGTCAAGATCTAACAAGAGAAGGTCCTAACGGTCAAGATCTAACAAGGGGAGGTCCTAACGGTCGAGATCTAACATGGGGAGGTAAGCGATAGCAAGATAAGGCATGAAGGAGCGGGGGCAATTGGATTACGATCAAACGGGCCAAAACAATTGAGCCGGTTTGGGCCATCCAAAGCTAGAACTCGATTTGAGCTTCTTCCACTGCAACATGATTTACATGACCTCTCCCATAAGGTTGAGAGGTCCTGGGTTGAGGAGGTCCTGCGGCTGGCTAGGAGGTCCAGGCTGGGGGAGATCCTGAAGAGGAGGTTCCCACGACTTGTCCTGTCCTCTGTGGGTACTGGCTAGCATAGTGCCCCACTTGATGGCACTTAAAACATGTGATTCCCGCTATGGAGGAGGTCTTGGGTGGCTGGCTGCTGCTGCTGAAGCTACGGTGATGACCTTGGGCAGTGGGGCGAGAGGTCTTGGCAGGGGTCCAGGAAGTGCTAGGAGGTACTTGGCACCTGTATTGGTGTTGTACAAAAGTTCTATCATGCTGAGGAGATCCTTGTTGAGCATTGGAGGGTGGCATCTTCCTCTTATAAGACTTAGAGAGCTCTCGGTGGGATTCTTCGATAAGTATAGCCTTGTTCACCATGTGCTGAAAATTAGGGTAGTCATTGCCAACAACTTGGACCTTCAAGCTGGGGTGGAGACCTCGCTTGAAGTGCTTCTAACGGGCATCATCAATGGCAACATCCTCTCTAGCATAACGGGACAGTTGTGTAAACTTGGTGACATACTCACTTACGGATATATTCACTTGCTTGAGGTCCCGAAATTAATTCTTCTCCATCTCAACCTTCCCATCAGGGACATGGGAGTGGCGAAAAGCTGCCGAGAATTCAGCCCACGTGATCCTCTGGGGGTCTATATGAGAGGCACAAAAGGTGTCCCACCATTCCGCGGCAGTGCCTTCCAACTGGTGTGAGGCAAACAAGACCTTTTCATGGTCTTCACAACATGCAATATACAACTTCTTCTCTGTGTGCCTCAGCCAATCATCTGCATCCAGAGGCTCACGGAAGCTGGAGAAAGTGGATGGGCGAGTCTTTATGAACTCAGACAACCTTGATTGGGCTGAACAGGAGGTGGAGGAGGTGGCACAACTGCTGCTTGGCTGTTTTGGCTCATCATGGCAAGCAAGGCAGTGGTGGTCTGGCTTTGCTGGGCCATCATTTGGTTCATATTTTGCATCATTGAACTCATCATATGGGCTTGTGCTACCATGAACTATGCCACGACTGCTGGAGGAGGTGGTGGTGGAGGCAATTGCTTTGTTGGATCATCCTGATTTGCTGATTGACGGGTTTGAACCATCTGCAAGAACTCTCAAGTTTAATAGACGAGAAAGAAAGCATAATAGATAAGAGGGGATAGCACCAAGAAGAGCTAGAGCAAGGGGGAGAGAGATGGATCATCCTATTAGGGGTAAATTGGTTAAACCCAAAAAGCAAAAGCCAAAAGGCTAAAAGGAGGCAATAAAACTCAGGCAAGAGGTCCTACTGACCCATCTAAATGACACAGAAACTTAAAAGGACCACTACCAGCTTAAATCTTAAAGAAATAGCCCTATAGAAGTTACAGGGATAAGAAGGTCAAGTTAAACTTGAAAACAAGATTCCAGAGGAGGTAAGATGGGAAAAGGGTAGGATGAGAAAAAGAGCGGGACAAGACGAGATTAGAATAGATGAAGACGAGAGAGAGACCACTTAAGCAAATTACAAGGTTGGTTAAATTTAGAAAATAGCCTTTTGAAACTTAATTGAAACGACCCTTCTATCTACGGCCACGTCCTACAGTCGATCTGGGCTCTGGTACCACCTTTGTCAGGATCCTCTCGGGCTGTACTAAGAAGATCTCCCATGGTATCTTAGGGAGGTCCGACAGGACCACCCAGAGAATCTGGAAGGTCATCCAAGAACACCCTAAGAGGAGGTCCTTCAGGACCTCCTAGGAGGTCATAAGACCTCCCGGAAGTCTGGTCTCTGTGCACTAGCTAGTCCTAGGAACTGAAGCTAGATCGCACACAACAGCATAGGTGAAATCACAACCGCACAGTCAAACAACAGGAGTAGCAGACAAAGAAAAAACTTATATTAGACAAGGGCCTTATGGCCAATGTTGTTTATAGAGCTTGCGAGTGAGGGCTTATAAAATTTGACAATAAAACCTCACAGAAGAACTACCAAAAGCGCTTGAAGCCATCCGGCAAGCCCACAGGCTATCGAATGGAGGACGTGTCCTAGAAGGTTGTGTAGTTAAAGAACTCCTCCTCGAAGAGGTCTGAGCAACCTTGAACTGGATCATCTTCGGTCACTGCTCAAATAGAGGGCTTAAAGCCATGAGTACATTGAATGTACTCAGCAAATCGCAGCGAACCAATATGCAAATAATATTCATGCAATGGCTTGACAACGGAGAGCTATAGGGTTAGTTTGCATAAAGCAATATTTGACAGTGAATAACATAAATAGATTGCAAAGATCAAGTTAAAAGAGTAATACATAAGTACATTTATTTAAAAGGAGGCTGTAAGCACCAACTCACTCCCAAGACCACTCGTGGGAGGTCTGGCCGCACCCACGTCCAGGACCACCCCACGACCATTCTAGAGCACCAACTCTAGAGCTCCCAAAGACCACCCTAGGGTTCCAAGACCTCCCAGAGCACCAACTCAGGAGCACCCTGGACCACCCTAGGGTTCACAGGACCTCTTTTGAAAAACTACCCCTTGTGCAAATCACTTGGCAAATGTCCATGACCAAGGACTAGGCTATTCGAATAGATTTTTACACTCTGTAGAGGTGTACAATTTTACCCACAATTCACGAGCTCTCTAGCAGGTCGGGTTCCCGTCAAAACCCTTGCTCAGTATCGAAGGTGAGTAGTCTAGAGAGCGCGACAAGGCCTTTATAAAGCTTTGATTTGGCTCAAAGCAGCACGCTAAGGTTTCGCCATCCCAGTGGCCCCCTCTTGTGCCATGCGAATCAGCACGCTCCACCACAACAGAACTGAACCATCTCATTGCTAATTATTTGGCCTAGACCACCCGATAAAGTGGTCTTGTTGTTGCACGAGAATACCCGGATCAAAGGAACACAAAGTTAAGTCCTTAAATCACCCAGGGAAGACAACCTCAACCCATAGTACATATAGCGCCTCCCCTTTACTGCACGATCACAGTTGCTCAACAGTGGCATCTCACCATAGTTCCTAGGCATAAACATACGGTCCCAGGTTGGCAATATCACACAATACCAACTAAAATACCCATTCTAAGTTGTCCAAGGGGATCAAGTCAACATGTCGAGTACCAATATCCAAGGAAACATAATGTCAAGTAGGAAAATAGCTATTGCCCAAACCACTTTTTATAAAGATAGCCATGCATGTAAAGGTAAAACAATATATCTTTGAAATGCTAGGTTCAACATGATCAAAGGCCTACGACTTGCCTTCGTTGAGAAGTGGTGGGGTTCGGCAAAGACTGCTGGGTTCAAGTACTCCTCTTCGAACTCGAGACCTACACGTTCGTAAAGAACTAAATAAACAAGACAAACTCAAGGCGAAATAACTTAAACGAATCCAACTCAAAAAAACAAAAAAGCAGGAGGTCCTGGCGAGAGGGGAGGTCCAACCCAAAGGAGAAAGAAGTTTTCGGCACAAGCACGGAGAAGTCCAGGGGAGAGCAAAGAAGTTGGGAAAATGAGGAAGAAGAGGATGAAGGGAGGCGTACTCGGCTACTTATAGCCAGAGATGGCGGAGAAAAACACTGAGCGCTCAGGGCATACGTGTCAAGGGTAGGTGAACGACATGACAAGGATAAGACAAGGAATGCCCTCAAAAGGAGGAAATAAAGTACCTTAGATGTGACCGTATTTAAATGCGCACAGGCTTTTGAGGTGGAGGAATTGGGAAAAAGAGCAGGACTGACATGTGGGGTCAGCCAAACTTAGGTGAATAGACCAGTCAAAGGGGTAGTCTCAACCCGCAAAGGTGGTCTTTGCAAAAAGACCACAGGTCTTGACCACAAGGTGGTCTTGACCACAAATGTGGTCTTTGCAAAAAGACCAGAGGTCTTGACCATAATGTGGTCTTGACCGCAAAGGAGGTCTTTGCAAAAAGACCACGGGGAGATCCTAAGGACAAGGAGGTCCTGCGAAGAGGGAGGCCCAAAAGAGGCAGAGTTTTTGACGGTCAAGATCTAACAAGGGGAGATCCTGACGGTCAAGATCTAACAAGGGGAGGTAAGTGATAGCGAGATAAGGCGCGAAGGAGCGGGGGCCATCGGATTACGTTCAAATGGGCCAAAAGGATTGGACCAGTTTAGGCCATCCAAATCTAGAACTCGATCCTAGTTGTTAAACTAGATCGGGCGGCCCTAAAAGAGGGGAACGTTCGGACCATCTGAACACCTCCTCTAAATCGGGCTATCCGAACAAGATCTAACGGCCCTCGAGAGGGGAAGGTGCGAGGAGGTATGGACTTAGGGAGGTCCAGACAAGGAGAGGCCTCAACAGATAAGATACAAAAGGGAAAAGGATCTAACGGAGGAGATCCAAAGAAGGGGGTCGAAGGAGGTCCTAACAGCTAGGATAAACCAAAGGAGGTCGAGAGAAAGGAGAAATTCAACCAGAACTTGAATATCAGGAATCAAGGAGGTTTGAAACACAAACAAGAGCATAGAGCATCACGGGGTTGGTCGTGACCAACAAAGGAAAATCACCACCAAAGGAAAATCTAGACCAAAAGGGTGGTCCAGACCCAAAGAGAGGTCCTAATATAGGAAAGTGGTCCGAACCTAAAGAGAGGTCCAAACCGAGGGAAAGATATGGAGTAAAAGGGGAGGTCCAAGAGAGGAAAAAAACTAGGCTAAGGGATGCACAGAGCAAGCAAAGAAGGGGAACTAAAGGCCAAAGAGCACAAGAGAACTCCAACAAACAAAGAGCACAAATCAACTGGACTTAGTTGAAGTTAAGTTAGTTCAAGTTAAACCTCCAATATTTCCAAAGTTCCAAGTTAAGCTTGAGCAAACCAATAAACTGAATGGTTCCTTTTTGGTTTTGAAAACTGGCAAGAACTCTAGGACAAACTGGACGTTACACCTGAGTTGTCTGTCTTTATGGTCAATAATAACCTGAGTTATCACGTACAGTTTTTCAACCGTCTATGATAATCCTTATCACAGACGGTTCATAACTCAGAACTGTCTATGATAGTCAATTATCACAAACGGTTCGCAGCAAAAACCGTCTATGATGGTCGACTATCACAGACGGTTTTTGCTATGAACCATCTGTGAGGGATATATGCAAGACAAAAAAAAATGGTGCAGATACACCACGAAGCGCCCCCTCACCACCGATTACAGCCTAAACACCACCGGCATGGTGTGCATTGCGTTACGCAACATCAGCTCCCTACTCGCTGGCCTCCCTAGCTCCACCCATACCACTACCTCTCCCCGCTTAGAGGCCGACGAGAAGACCGGAAGCACGGAAAGGGAACACATTCCAAACCCTAGGAATAGTAGCAAAGAAATCAAACCAACGAGAAAGGGGAATGGAGAGATTAATGATAGGAATGTGCTCACTAGGGTCTTAGGGGCATCGATCTAGATTGGGTGAGGTCAGCCCTGGATGGAGACACGGACAAGGCGTGTGGGCTCGGGGAGTGGAGATCGGCCTCCACGCTGAGTTCGCTTCAGCACCATGGGATGGGATAAGAGGCGGGGATGGGATCTCATCGCAGTGCCTCCAGGATGGTCGACGGCATGGGAGAAGACACGGGGATGAGACGGGAGGGTGGGGAGGTGGAGGGATGTTAGGAGGGTGGTGCTTGCCTTTCGATATTGAGGGAATGAACGAGCGAGATGGGGATCGTGGGGAAGATGCCGCGGATCGATGACGTGGCGGAAGCTTGGATCGGTTGGCGGGTTATCACAGATGGTTTTAACACAAACCATCTGTGATATCCGTCTATGATGAGCTAATACCATGACTTGTATGCTTGCCTATATTCCTTACTCCCTGATTTTACTTCGTGATTTTACCATGACTTGGACACACACAGAAATATCTGACTCCCTAATTTTACCATGACTTGGATGCCTACCTATACTTCTTACTCCCTATCATGTGTGTCCAAGTAATGGTAAAATCAGAGAGTAAGGAGTATAGGTAGGCGTCCAAGTTATGGTAAAATCAGAGTTAGGCATTTCTGTTTGTGTCCAAGTTATGGTAAAATCAAGGAGTTAGGCATTTCTATGTGTGTCCAAGTCATGGTAAAATCATAGAGTAAGAAATATAAGTAGGCATCCAAGTCATTGTTGAATCAGGGAGTTAGACATTTCTGTGTGTGACCAAGTCATGGAAAAATCACAAAGTTGGGTGTTTCTATGTGTGTCCAAGTTTTGGTAAAACCACAGAGTCAGGTAATATTGGGAGATACTTATCACAGAAGGTTTTTAATACAAACCATTTGTGATGAGATACTTATCATAGATAGTTCATATTAAGAACCGTCTGTGAAGTATCATGGACAGTTCGTGATACGAACCATCTATGATACACTACTACAGAAAACCTCATCCTAGACGGTTCAGAACCGTCATCAAGACGATTTTTGAACCGTCTATATTTGTATGTCTGTGATAACAGGCGTATCATAAACCGCTCAAAAACCGTCTATGATATGTATGCTATCACAGATTGTTCTATTTACAATATGTCTGGGATATTACGTATATCACAGACGGTTCTATATACCAACCGTCTGGGATATCCGACATATCACAGACGGTTAGTAAATAGAACCGTTTATGTTATCCGGCATATCACAGACGATTAGTTAATAGAACCATCTGGGATATCCGACATATCCTAGACAGTTCTATTTACCAACCATCTAGGATAGCCTACATATCACAGACGGTTAGTTAAAATAACAGTCTGTGATATGTGTATATCACAGATGGTTGGTTAATAGAACTGTCTGTGATATACATAATATCATAGACGGTTAGTTAATAGAACCGTGTGTGATATAGGTCATATCACAGACAGTTAGCAAATAGAACCGTCTGTGATAGTTCTTTATACCTAACTTTTTTTTTTGCTTTTCGGCTAGCCTCAGAAAATATACATCACAGATGAATCAATATGTATCAAGTATTGTTGCTAGTGTTATAATTGAATTACAACTATTCAAAGTGAAGGTCGTTCAGCAGTGTTGACGAAGTAGTGAAACTCTCCGTCGGTGTTAATGATCTCCGTCTTGATGAAGCCACAGAGCCTCCCTCGAACCACCGAAATCTTTCTCATAACGAGTGCATCTAAATGTTTGTTCAAGCCCTGTCGGTAGCAAGAGTAAAGTAGTAAGCATATATTCAAAATTTATAATTAGAAAATAATTATTACGAGATTAACCAACCTTGGGATCCTTCAACTTAGCACTCATGAGTTGCTGCATATGATGGCGAGCGTAGAATGCACAATCTTCTTGTTTTTGCTGGTGGCACTACAAAAATAGAATTACATATATAGGTATAGTCAGTTCGAGACGCATTATTACTAAGTATGATATAGAATTATTGTGTTGTAGCGCGTACCGAAAATCGCGTCCTGTGTTGCAGTGTGGCACTCGATCCCCTGTATGCCCCTCCCTCGGCAACATAGGCGATGAACGACCTACATGTTTCCAAAAAGTTAACCTCGGCCATTTCAAACGAAGGAAAACTACAATAGAGTTATGTATAGAGGAAATGGGTATACCTATCAAGTATTTCTTGCGCAAGGGTGAAGTCGTTGTTTACCTTGAGTAGGGAATCAAGGTATATTACCTTGTTCCTCCTTGGTATAATGACTAAAAGGATCCAGTGGTTCCTACTCATGTATGTCGCTATAGTCATTAAACCTAAGTTCGTGCTGCGTATAAAGTACAAATAAAATTTGTATAGCAAGTAGTAAAGCACTTACTTCTGGTTGTAGGGCACCATTATGTAGTCCTTGTCATCCTGAGCAAGCAATGCTGTCATTATGTATTTCATGACGTAGGATGCGTCTACCAAGATGGTTTGCTCAGAGACCATGTGTGGGTCGTGTATCTGATGGTGATTCCATCAGCGCACCCTTTCTCTTTGGTCTTCTGCATGTACCAGGCATGCAAACCCTAACAACTTAATCTAGCGTGGGATAATACTGTGGTGGTCACCAACGGACATCTGAAGGAGTATTTCTTAGGGTTGGGAGGCGGAGGTGCCTTAATGTTCTTCAATTTCGATTTGTCCTGAACCGATACGACGACACGCTTTTCTTGTTCCTTCGATGTCTTCTCCATGAGAACCGATGAGGCAGGCTTCTGAAGTGAAGGTTGAGGTGGGGTCATCGAGGGTCCTGTTGGAGAGGCATGGTCATGTCGATATGGTTGAGGCGGAGTCATCGAGGATCCTGTTGGAGAGGCCTTCTGAATCAAAGGTTGAGGCTACACTGTAGGGTCCAGGGCGATGTCCTTCTTGGGCCACTGGATAAAACTGTACTCGACATCCCCTAGTGTTGTGGTGTCTTTGTTCGGGCAATCTCCAGCGGGATGGCCCTAAAATTGTCATGTACCATGTCCACCTAGACTCTAGCGTAACTCTGCGCCACCTAGGCACCGTGCAGCACTGTCCCTTCCTGGCATGGATACACCACCCCCTGCCCAACCTCAATAGACATGGGCCCAACCATCCTCACTTGGAGTGTGCAGGGTATCGGCTCCTAGAAAACAATACGCAATTAGCTAAGGCGCCCTATAGGTCTATCTTTGGAGCATTCCAGAGATGTACATTACCTTGATGTCGTCGATAGGTAATTGGACATCATATTAAAAATTTTGCGTGAACGCGACGCTACTCTTATGTTGAGGAGGACTGGCTCCCAAAATAATGGGGGCGGCTTGCGACTAGTTAAGGAGTAGGAGTTGATTCACTTGGTCCTCCAATTTTGCTATCTTTCCTTGAAATTTTGCAGTAAGGACCTATTCCAACACTGTGTCGTACTCGACCTTAGATCTCTTCCTACTCCTATATGTGCAGTAGTCATCTGCGAATCCATTCCTCCAAGTTACGTAAACCCCTTTGCCTCGCGTGCGACCCGAGTTCTCCTTGTTTCCTAGGGCCGTAGATAGTATATCCTTCTCCCTGTTTGCTTGGAAGGAGCCTTCGGAACATACGAAAGTCAATTCATGCTGCAAGATATCATCATGTTATTATAGACACTATGAAGTTATGGGCTTATTAACAACTAGGTAGTTCGACATATTTACCACACGTTGGGCCACATCCTGATCTACCGAGTTTGTGAAAGAGAATCCACCCGAAGACGTGGTTGATGCCCTCGCTTTTAACCAGGGTCGAGCGCGCTCGTCTGTGATCTCACCAAATGGCCCTGTTCCATTCTCGTCCTCCGCCGCCCATTGTGCGGTTTTACCCACGTACCCAGCGGTGCTGAGTCTATAGGGGTGAGTGTTTCTTGTCTAGATCGTCTTCATTTGCACAAAGGCGTCCCATATATCCCGCGACAAGAATTTATACTACTTGAAGGGCATCCGACCTGTGTTCGTGTACTTCGTGACAAGCATGCTCTTGAAGGTCCTCCACGCCTTTTCCATTGTGAGCAACGCCTGCCGTTCCACGTGTGCCTGGTTTGCTTCTGGGAAAGTGGACGATTCTGAAATTTCTGTCCACAGCTTGCCTGTCCGATCTTTAGACAGAGTGTCCTAGCTTAGTGTGCTGATGGGGACTCATTCCCTTCCAAGTATCCCGCAGATGGTCCAGAATCTCGCCGCTGCTTTCGGGGGACTCACAGGGATCCCAATGTCACTAACCTCCGTGATGGTCATTCGGCCTGTAGGAATTTTTGATTTTCCTCTGCCATCTCGCCTACGTACCACTTTCCTCAGAGATCCAGACGCATTCGGCGACGTTGATGACGGCGGCAAAGATGGTGCAGACATCATCTTGCTTACTTGCTATCTATACATATGAAGTTTCACCAAGGCATTTAAGATGAATAAAATACTCAGCATATACCACATGTAAATTAAAGATGTCAGCCTAAATGACCAAATCATAATCAACCGAACTACTGTAAGAAATGCGGTTTTAGCAGATAATTAAAATTAATTCTAGCATAATCATAAGACATTAAAGCATTAATCCATTTAAACTAAATGAAAAGCTAAACACATAACACATGTATATGAAAGATATCAGCATATAGCTCAGAAATATGATGTTATTGAGTGCTCTCAAAAGATGAGATGTAAAAGAATTAATCTTTGTCATCTCAATCCTTTAGTCTAAACTCTTCATTAATTGAATATGACAACAAAATTCAGATTTTTAGCTCTTAAGAATGCTTTACTAAGTTGTCAAATTATTTCTCATAAACAACAATAATAATCAACTAATAGTGAGATGATTTGATTACTAGTGCAAGAATACAGAATAGAGATACTCACAGACTGGATACAAAGCTTCAACCAACAGACTGGATAACAACAAAAAAGGCTAGAACCTCTCAAACTGAAACTTCTAAGTCTAGGCAATGAATAGAGAGATACTCACAAGACGATCGTACTCGAAACCACCAAGAAGATATACAGATGTGGAGGAGGCTGAGTCGTCGGTGGCGCGAGGGAGGACCAGAGGAGACATTGAAGCCGGCGGCGCGAGGACCGGAGGAGGCACTGGAGTCAGTGACGTGAGGGAGGACCGGAGGAGGCACTGGAGTCTGCGGCGCAAGGGAGGACCGGAGGAGGCGTTGGAGCCGACGGCATGAGGACCGGAGGAGGCACTGGAGTCGACGACGTGAGGGAGGACCTTGGGCAGTGGCGACATTGAGGGCGGGGGCACTCGGGTGGGGAGGTGAACGGGCGAGAGTAAGGGCGAGTGACGAGTAAGGGCACAAAACCTAGCGGTTCCCGCCTAATAAAGGCATATCACCGGCGGTTCTATAATTGAACCATCTGTGATATGCGACATATCACAGACGACTCTATAATGAAACCGTCTGTGATATGGTCATACAAGAGCACATTCAGAGAAATCCATAATTTGGCATATTAGGACATGAGACAAATAGGTTGTACATGTGCATAATATTACCATTCCACATTACAATGAAATCCACATTGACAGCAAAATCAGAGATGACAAGTTCATATATAACACATAACACATGACAATTCCACATTAACATATCTCATGTTATGGAATAAATTACAATGGAATAAATTCTTATTTAAAATATAGCCTGTCATGATGATCGACGTGCATATAGCTAGCTTCCTCATTGGGTTCTTCCTCGAGCCTGATGTCGTCTCCAAAAGGAGGCAACTCGTCGAATTGATTGTACTCTTCCTCATCCGTGACATTTTCAACTCCAACAATCCTTCTTTTTCCATAAAGAACTACATGGCGGTTCTTATTTGCTAGATTCGTTACATAAAAAACTTAAACAACTTGCTTAGCGAGTATGAATGGTTCGTCCTTGTATCCGACACGTCTGAGGTCCACAGTAGTGACGCCGTACTTGTCGACCTTCACACCCTGCGGAAGTTTAACCTAATGGCATCGAAACAGGGGGATCTTAAAAAGTACGTAGTCGAGCTCCCAAATCTCCTCTATGAACCCACAGTAGGAGTTCAACCCACGTGGCCCAGCGGTATTGAACTGCTCGTGAAACGCATCTATCCGCATAACGCCGCTCGGATCGTGCTCTCCTATCCTGAAAGTCGTCGATAAAATGTGTACCCATTTATGTCGTATCCTTGCCATATCAAAATTGTAAATTTTGGCCCTTTTTCCGACCATAGAAGCATATCATCATTTGAGGACCTCCCAGTGAATCACACCTTTAACCATTCGTTGAACCGACGATTGTGCTCTCTCGTGATTCAAACTTTCGATCAGTCTAGATTCTCTTAGCGTACCATGTCGATGTACGGGGATACTTGGATTGGAGTGATTGCTTTCCTTTTGATGGTCCCGATACCCTCCAGTCTCCCCTCATGATGAGATAAAGGCACACCTATCGGTTCCACCTGAGCCATGTAGTCGATGCAGAACTCAATGACCTCTTCGGTTGCATAACCTTCGATGATGGTTCCCTCCGGTCGAGATTGATTCCGTACGTAGGACTTGAGAATTCCCATGTACCTCTTGAATGGGTACATATGATGTAGGAACACAGGACCGCATATCTTTATCTCTTTCACAAGGTGAACAATGAGATGGACCATGATATCAAAAAATGACGGAGGAAAATACATCTCAAGATGACATAGAGTCGTCACCACCTCGCCCTGCAGAGCATCTAGTCCTTCGGGATCGATGACTTTCTGAGCAATTGAGTTAAAGAAATAACACAGCCTCAAGATTGCCACTTGGACCTTGTTCGGCAAGATACTTCTAATTGCAACAAGAAGCATTTGTGTCATCAGGACGTGACAATTATGAGACTTCATACTAATTAATTTCAAATCTTCCATAGAAACAAGTTTCTTAATGCTGGCGGAGTAACCAGACGGAACTTTCACTCCATGCAAGCTCTGGCACATTTTATTTCTCTCGGCCTTGGATAGAGTGTAGCAAGCTGGGGGAAGGTACAATCGACCTTTATCGGTCTCTTTCGGTGCTAACTCGGTCCTTATGTTCATATCAACCAAGTCACGCCTTGCGTTAACACCATCCTTTGTTTTGCCACTAATGTTTAGTAAGAGACCAATCAAACTATCACATACATTCTTTTTCACGTGCATGACGTCTATGCAGTGACGAATTTCTAAGTTCTCCCAATAAGGCAAGTCCCAAAAAATTGATCGTTTCTTCTAGATGTTCTTTTGACAGGTCCTTAATTTACGTCTCTTCTCAAGCACAACAATGATATCCTTAACCATATCATAGACCTCTTTCCCTCTAAAAGCCTTTAGAGCTGAACCGTCCTCCTTATTTCTGTCGAATTATTTCTTTATATTGCGGTATGGGTGAATCCTGAGAAGGAACCTACGGTGATGCGTATACCATTGCTTGCCTTCAATTTCAGCAGTTCAAGCACGGTTGACAACCTTGTGTATTCCGGCTTGCAGCCAGGGAACAAAGGTTTCCCCGAGTCCTCCATTAAGCGCTCAAATTTACAAAACTCTCTCTCACTGTAGTTCCCTTCTACATCACGTAGCATCTGATCCAGGTTGTTATCGTGCGACCTATCCTTATCAAAAGCACAGTCCACATCCGGCATATCGTTGACTTTCTCGGCGATGTCATCATTATTAACTTCCTGTATAATCTGCTCTTCACCGTGACTGGTCCAACATGTATACCCTTTTTTTAAACCCCTTCGAATCAAATGCGCTTCGATCTGTACCAGGTTGTTAAACATCTTCAGATTACCACCAGCAATGCATGGACAGTATATAAATTTTATCTCCTTCAACATATCCTGCTCGGCAGCTCTTCTAAAAGCAAACACGCCATTAATGTACTCTTCACTCACACGATTCGCACCGTACATCTAGTTTCGGTCCATCTACGCTATGTACGGAACAAATTAGTAGTAAATTAGATTAATAAACCACAAGTACTCTCATAGCTAAAACTGAAACATACTAAAACTGATTAACGATTAACCTAGAGCAAATATAAAGAGTTACAGATCGTTACCCTCGGAGCTAACGAAGAAAATCCCAAATATATCACAAGATCCTCCTCCCTTTCTTCCTCCTCTCCTTCTCCTCCCTTCTTCCACTCTTTAGCTTCCTCCTTTTCTTCTCCTCCCTGCCTCCTTCCTTCCCTTCCTTCTCCTCTCTAAGGTGGCGCATTGGGGGAGGAGGCAGCAGTGGGTAGCGGCTCAAATGGGAATGGGCAGGGGGTCTATCGAGACCAAGTATTTATAATGCCTGCATATCACAGACGGTTTTTATTACGAACCGTCTGTGATACGGACCTATCACAGACGATTTTTAAATAGAACCATCTGGGATACTTCATAGATGGTTCTTAACAATAACCGTTTGTGTTGTCCGATATTATCACAGACAGTTCTTATTAAGAATCGTCTGTAATACTTCACAGACGGTTCTTGAGAACCGTCTGTGATAGGTTCGTGTCACAGACGGTTCCTAAGGAACCGTATGTGATGAGCGTCCACTATAGGATGTTTTGTAGTAGTGAGAGAGAGGAGAGGGAGAGAGAGAGGGGGTAGTGTGCATGAATCTCTAAGGGGATAGTTGTCATAATGGGTGCATGTGCATGACGTGTGCATTCTTGCATTTTCCGTGTCCACCTAATTTTTTTCTACCATGTAAGTACATGTGTGTCAATATTTGGATCTATACAAAGTATGCAGCCCATTGCAATCACCTTTTCTTCATTACCAATTCTTTGATATGCAAAAGAAATCATTTAGAAAAGAGGGAATTATTATATTGATATATGGCTGTGTAGTTGTATGCAGGGATATTTTTTTTGGCCGATTTTCGGCCGAAAATCGGTTAAATCGGTTTTACCCGGCACCTCCTGGTAGGATGGCAAATCGGGCCCGAAATTGTCGGCTCAGTTCGCATGCAAGCCGTCCGGTCACAGCCCAGTAGCCCATTCGACCTTCTGCCCTCCTCGCCAGACGCAGCCGAGCAGCCCTAGTCCTCAACTCCTCATTCCTCAACTCTGTGCTTTGTTCCCCAACAGCGGCGCCGACAATTTCTTCTTCCCTTATCCCCAATCCTCATCCCTTCTCTTGGTGAGTTGCTTGGGTCCCCAATCCACCTCCTCGCTCTCGGGTGCTCCATGGCGCCTCCTCCGACTTGGCTTGCCGGAGTGCCCCTGCGAGTCGGCGACCCATCCAAGGGTTCTTCTGCTCCTCGTCGAAGCCTGCAAGTTCCCAACTCCTCCTCCACACCTGCGGCGCATGGAGTGCGGCAGAGGCGCAGAGGAGGGGAGTAGCGGCGGGCGCGGTGCTGGTACTGTGGAAATGCTTACTGTTGATTGATTCGAACTTGATTGATTGAAATGCTCTCCCCTGGAAATGCTGTTGACTGTTGAAATGCTCTCCCTTGGAACTTATCTCTGTTGATTGATTCGAACTTGAACTTGTTGTTGAGTATTTTGAGTGCTTGCTTGCTTCTTCCATTAAGGAATGTTGTATTGAGTCTCTATTTAGAAATTGTTGAAAATTTTCGATCAATTTCGGTTCATTTTTAGCCGAATTTTGTTTAAAATTCAAAATTCAGTTTGAAATTTTCGGCCGAAATCAACCGAAAAAAATCCGAAAATCGGTCAAATCGGATCCATCGGTACCCCGTTAAAAAAACTAAACCGATTGCCAAAACCCTGGTTGTATGTAATATTCATGTACAAGGTTACGCCATCTACAAGCAGTCCTGAATAGAAACAAGTGCTAGAACGCATGCATTTTTGTAAAGGCGGCGACCATTTCATAAACAACCAAACTATTCTTATTCTTACATCGCCAACAACGACAAGAAAGCAAAGCAAATCATCACTACTGCACCGGACAACGAGACGGCATGGCATGCATCATCAAATGGCAAAGACACATGGCTAGCTGAGGACACGGAGACATGCACGACGCGTCCATGCACGCATGCATGGACTTATTTAACCACTGCTAAGAGCTTAATAGTGGCAGGCGTAGTTGGCCTTCTTGAACATGGCGGCCTGCGTGACGGCCGCGGCCTCGGAGGTGAGCGCAACGGCGATGCAGTCCTTGACCTGCTGGGTGCTGTAGGCGTACTTCTTTGCGGCGATGGAGTTGATGTACGCGGCGGCGCCCTCCTGCAGCAGGTCTCCGTAGCAGTCGGTCCGGGTGTTGCACAGCGCGTCCTGCAGCGTCTGCAGCTTGCTGCCGAAGAAGGCGCTGCACACGTCGCCGAACGAGCTCACGATGCTGCCCAGCGACCCGATGCACGCGATGATCTGGTCCGGGTGGCTCTTCCAGTAGCTGAATACATACGTGAATGTCATGTGATTCACTCAAAATTTCAGCTAATTGTGCATATGTTGATCATGTATAGTATAGCTAGTACAACTGTACGAGTGCCTTACTCGCAGGTTCCGGTGTAGCTGGGCGTCGGTGCGTACCCACCACCGCCGCCTCCGCCGCCGCCGCCGCCGCCACCATACCCACCTCCACCTTCGTAACCGCCACCGCCGCCTCCGTAACCGCCACCGCCGTCTGTTGAGATCGATAGGCAGTGTGCCACATAATCAGCAAAGTGCATTGTATGCAGTGTTCCAAGTACGTAATACACTAGTACTACGATGGTAAGAGATTGTGAAATCTATCTATAATTAATACATACACTTCTGTTCAGACAAGTGATTTCCTTGCAGGCTCCTGGCTGAGCTCTCAGAGGCTATGCCCACCAAGAGAACGGTGACCAGAAGCATCTTGCAGCCCATCTTCCTCTCTCTATCTCCCCTCTCTTCGTCCTGTTTCTAAACAACACTGGAAGAGAGAGAGAGAGCAGTAGCTAGTAGTAGTAGAGATGCTTGGGCTTGAGTGCCTTGGGACACTGCATCGGCAGGTATATATATAATACAGGCACAAAGCATGACAGCACCTACCGTTGCATTGCCGCTGTTGCATGGACCGTGTGATCCTGCCACGGATTGAGGGTAGTTCGCCACCATTGAATGCCCTCGTTGATCCATCCAGCTCAGTACTATAGTGATCTCCTGGCCTCAACGGTCAAATGATTTGCTTCCACTGCACGTGTTAAATCCCAGTATAGTGTATGGTTATTCTTCCACACGTGAAGTAGAATCCGTCAGGGCTTGGGAGCCGGTTATAATTTTTACCAGGGGTACCGATAGCTGATTTTCCCCATTTTCGGTATTTTTTCGGTTGAATTTGGCCGAAAATTTCAAACCAAAATTTGGAATTTAAAAAAATCGGCCAAAAATTGATTGAAAATAACGGACAGATAACGGCCGAAAAATTCAACATGTCACACAGAGAAAGCATTTTCCTCTGTACATTATGCGGTACAAGGAAATGCTAGAAACTAGGAGACAATAGTAAACTAATTCAAAAAGATGAGTACAGATTAATTTCCAACTCTCGTATCCAAACAAATAATGGCTCCTAATGCCCCTCTTTACAGATCAAATTAGAAAATCAATACACGAGGGGACGAAAAGGAAACAGATCAAATGAATGGATCAATCATGTACTAATCCAAATTAAAAACTCAATTAATTACCAGTATCACAATGGGGCAAATTAAGATGAGGACAATGTAGAAGCCCTTGATGTAGGAGTTGGTCAGGAACGCTGTCGGGATGGTGAACATCTGCAGCGCGACGACGAAGTTGGTGGTGGTCATCGACGTGGCCGCGACGCCCATGTTCATCATGGGGGCCGAGGCTAGGGCTTCGGCGGCGAGGGCCACGCTGGCCGAGGCGGCGACGAGGACGGTGCAGACGATCTTCTTCATCTCCGTTGCTCGCCACGGGAATGGGAAAAGAAATCAAGCGGCCACGGACGGATGGGGAGGATAGAATCGGTCGGTGTGACCTAAGGCAAACACAAGAGGAGGCCAAATGGGCTATTTTGGCCGGGACAAAATTCAAAATAGGCCGGTTTATTTGAACCCGATTTGAAATTTAACCGGGCGCCCCAATAGAGCCGATCTCCTGAAAATCGGCCGGTTACCCGTACTCTACCCTGGTATCAGTAGTTCAGTTCTCCCTAAGCGTAACACTGTCCATGCATGTATGCATTCAGCTGAAGCTTTTAGCTTGGCACTTAGCAGTTAGAAGTACAAATTGAAGAAGCATGCCAAGTTTGAGATGGAGAAGTGCATAATAAAAACTAAAGTTAATATATAGTATAAAAATGCAGACATGCTAGTTGGAGCTACGTTGGACCAAGAGGCCGTGTATACCGATCAGTACATGCACGTTGCTACTGCAGATATGCTCTCCTATGACAAAGGACATGCCGCTATCAGCACTAAACGGGTGTCGTTCCAGTGGAGAGGAATAAATTGGATTCGGCGCTTGCCACCTACTCGCTGTCTACTTAATTAGATGGAGTGTGCCCTTAATTTTCTGGTCCTTTGCCAAGGGAAGTTGCGACGTCGACTAACTGAAACACAGTGGATTTCATTTATGGGCTGTCCTTATGGACCAACGCATAGCTAATTAGGAATGTCAGAATGATCGATATGATCCAGCGTGATTTTCTGTAGTTAATTGTGTTGATCATGTAATTGAATTTGACAAAATGAACTGAAATGGAGTTCCATGATCTAATACATCATGTGGTCACATGTTCTGTGGTGCAATTTGATTTCTCTCTCTCTCTCATATATGTTTTGTTACTTGTTGCAATGTACACTACTACAAAACAGGCTATAGTAGACATTCCATCACAGATGATTCCTTTGGAACCGTCTGTGTTGGGTCTGTTGGGACGAGGCATTTGCACTGCCAGCGTATCACAGACGGTTCATGAATAGAACCATTTGTGAAATATCACAGACGGTTCTTTTAAAAAATCGTCTGTGATAATCTCTCGTAACACAGACGGTTTACTAATAGAACCGTCCGTGAACTATCACAGACGGTTCTATTAGTAAACCGTCTATGATAATCTCCAGTATCACAAACGGTTCATGAATAGAACCGTATGTGAAATATCACAGATGGTTGTACTGAAAAACCGTCGGTGATAGTTGTATATCACCGACGGTTCATAATAAGAACCGTCTGTGATATCCTCGCGCTATAAATACCTGGACTACCCCTGCCCATTCCCATTTGAGCCGCCACCCATGTAAACGCCCACTGCGCCGCCGACAGAGAGGGAGGGGAGGAGAAGGAGAGAAATCTCGAGAGATTTGGTATTTTCATCGTGAGCTCCGAGGGTAACAATCTATAACCCTTTAGAGCATCTGCAATATACGTGCTTAATTAGCCAGTTCAAATGGTTAGATTTGATGCTAGGACCCGATTCCACATGTGGGAGCTACCTATTTTGAAGCAAAACTCTAGGCCGAGGTGGTGACAACTCTATGTCATCTTGAGATATATTTTCCTCCGTCATTTTTCGATATCATGATCCATCTTATTGTTCACCTTGTGAAAGAGATAAAGATATGCGGCCCTGTGTTCCTACGTCATATGTACCCATTCGAGAGGTACATGGAAATTCTCAAGTCCTACGTACAGAATCGATCTCGACTGGAGGGCAACATCATCGAAGGTTATGCAACGGAAGAGGTCATTGAGTTATGCGTCGACTACATGGCTCAGGTGGATCCGATAGGTGTGGCTCTATCTCGTCATGAGGGGAGACTGGATGGTATCGGGACCATCGGAAGAAAATCAATCACTCCCGATCTGGATACTCTGACTTCACAGATAGTTCATATACAGAACCGTCTGTGATACTGGCCTTCACAGGCGGTTTTAATACAAAAACCGTCTGTGATATTCGTATCACAGACGGTTTTCGGATCGTCTGTGATAACCACCTGTTATCAGAGACCAACTTATTCAGATGGTTCAAAATCAGTCTGTGATGACGGTTCTGAACCGTCTATGATGACCCTCTTTGTAGTAGTGGTAAGAGCTTCATCATATCCTTGACCTATTTATTTCGAACTGATGTCTGCTACCAATATATCCAGCAATCTTAATAATGGCATAAGTTGTACCAGCGCAATCCTGCAGGTATCCTACCAAGTATTACACTATACTAGGTACTTCCAGCAGAGAGTAGCTGGCCACTTGCCCCACTGCCTTTTCTAATTTTTTGTTTGCATGGAAATTGTTAGTTTTAAGTTAGTCATATTAGTATTTTCTATTCTAAGAGTTGTTCTTGGATTGTCAAGTGTTAGGCAATTCCGAAATTGTATTGCATAGCAAATTAGGACAGTTTGCATTGCAAAGAGAGTCAGTTTGGGATTCTGTAATAGCCCAAATTTGGACTTGTGTTTCAAATGTAAGGAAATATGTAAAATTTAAAACTTTTTCTTGCATCTTGAAGTTTTTGACTTTTCCTATAATTCTTGTAAAGGAATCATGGGGAATCAAAAACCTAAACCTTCCTTTTTACCTAAGTCTTAGACTCCTTGTTGAAAATCATGGGTTCTACTCCCAAGTGATACTTTCCCTTGGTTGTGTTACCCCTCTGAAAAATATGGCTTTTGTTAGGAAGGGTTTGAATATTTTGAGAGGCAGTCAAACCACCCTGACCCTTGGTCAAAGCCTAAGTCAGCACCTTGGGAAATTTTTGGAGAAAAATGCTCGGCATAAAAACCTCTGAAAATTTTACACAAGGTCCATCTCAAAGTCAGCAAGCTACTGTAAAAATTTCATAAATTTTGGAGTTAGTTTGCTACCTCTAAGAATCCGTCAAAGTTTTCAGCTCAAATGAAATCCTAAGTCAAACCTTTGGTTTGGGTTCGTGTCAAACTCGGGTTCTAGGTTGAACCCAACCGCTTGGAGCACTTCGAGCCCTGTCCTTTAGGCGCAAACAATATCAGCCGTTGGATCTTTGCCCTGCCGCTGAAGATCTTCAGGAGCTCCTCAAAGACCTCCTCTGGTCTTTGTAAAAGATCTCCCGCTCGCACGACCACCTCGTGTCCTTTTTGCAAAAAGTGCCCTCTTGGACCTCCCCGAGGACCTCCTTTGCATTTTTGCAAAGACCACCCTAGGTCATCCTCAAAAGACCTCCTCAGACCTCCTCGAACACCTCTGTTAACACCTGAGTGATCGTGGGCCGTCCATCCCTTGATTTGTGCCTCCGACCTCCCTCAGCGTTAGGTCCTCTGAGCACCTCTTAAAATCAGAGCCTTTCGTTGTAGATCCAACCGTCCAGACCTCCCTTGCTAGAGCTCAACACTTAGTTTAGCCGTTGTGTTCTTTGACCAATCCACCCAGGTTCTCTCACTGACTGTGGGACCTCTCTGAGCCTGGTCATCATCATTTTTTGTGCGCATGGCAGTGTAGAGCAGTGCCTTGTCAATTCTCAGTCCTGACAACGGCTATTTACTGCCAACATTTAATGTACGACAGACCTTTGCCCTAAAAAGTTTTCTGTTACCTACTCCTATCATTTAAATTGCACCCGGGTAACATTGCCCTTGTTCTCTTTGCTCTCCGACTATATAAGAAACCCAAGCTTCCTCCTTAAGCTTCTTTTAGACACCATTCTTGCAACACTACTTTCCTCTCAGTGCTCTTGTGCTCAAAACTTCCGAGAAGCTTAGCCACCATTGCCGGACCTTGGAACTCCTCGTCGATCTCTGAGCTCCAGTGGTTCAAATTGCAATCTTGGCGTGTCATCTTGTCATTCTGGTCACCTCAAGCATCCCCTAACTTATTTTTGTTTGACCTTCACAGAGGTTGACAAATTGGGGGCTTGCTTTTCGTGGTCGGGATTGCTGTCTTCCTCAACTCCGGCAAGCACCGTCGTCACCGGAGCTTTTTCGACCATCTCTAGACCTCCTCCATCCTCAGGTTAGTACCTTAGTGCTTGGAATCCCGCTCTGTTTTGGACCACGGTAGTTTTTCGTTTTTGCCATGTTTTGCCTCCGGCGGTCATCTCTGGCTAGCCGCCGGTAGGAGGTGCTTTAGCTCTAGTTTTTGGCACCTTTAGGTTTTCCTCGCTATTTAGAACCCCGCCGTGCCCTTGGTTCTCGCCGGCGTGGTCCACTTCGCTGGCGGTGAGCTAAAACCCAAACTCGTGTTTTTGTCGTGCCTTACTCGGACAAGTCCTGTAGCCTAATGATTAGTATTTATGTTGTCCTAAAGGCTAATCATTTGTGTTAAATGCAGTTCTTGTCGGCAGAGCGTGTGTGTCGTTAAGTCTCTAGAACTCTTAGGTTAAATCTTGGCCGTTAAAGACCTCCTTAGATCTAATCTGGGCCGTTAGGATCACTCTTGGTGTTTCAAAAGACATCCCCTGGTCGTTTTGCAAAAACCACCCCTAGACCACCCCTTGGGGTCCTCTTTGTAAAAGACCACCTCTTTGTCTTTTGTAAAGAAAACCTCAAGACCTCCCCTTCCCAGAAGTCTTAACCCTCAAGACCACCCTGGGTGAATATTGACCGTTGAGACCTCCCCAGTCTAGATCTAAGCCGCCTAAGACCTCCTCACCAGTTTAGCTTATCGTCTAGGACCTCCCTCGGTGGAATCTTAGCTGTTCAAGACCTCCCCCTAGAGATCTTGACCGTTTAGGACCTCCTCCGTTAGATCCTTAGCTTTAGGACCTCCCCGTCAGCTCTGGACCGTTAGATCTAGATCTAACGGCCTAGACCTCCTCAGCGCGGTTGGAGCTCTAGCATTCGATCCCCTTTTTGTCGTTTACCTCTAGATCTATGGCTCAGAATTTGTGAACATTCGGACCTCCGAATGTGATCTTGATCTAAGCCGTTCGTTTTGAGATCCAAGGCCCAGACTCATTGAGGCATTCGGGAAGTCCGAATGTTCCCTCTCTCATGCAAACAAGGTACATAGCTGAATTGGATCTAAATCCATCTAAGACTCGTGGAGACATTGGCGAAATGTTAAGACCTCCTCTGTAGATCTTAGCCGCCAAGACCTCCCTCCTTCAGATCTCACCGTTCAGACCTCCTCTCTTAGATCTCCACCATGAGGACCTCTGTGAGGACCCCCGAAATCGGATCCGTATCAAGCTAAGTAATTTTAGACAATGGACCACCATAGCAAAACGCAATACTTAACGTGAGAGCGCGACACGATTCACCGAGTGACCGGATATGTGTCACATGCTAGCTCCCAAGGATAAGTGGCTAACATGCACATATCCTAGTACTAACATTGCCATCACTTCCATACACAATGTACAAGAATACAAGAATCAAATACAACATCATTTAAATAGAACCTTGTAGTGCAAGGTTGCAAAAAGAGGGCCGATCGGCCAAATCTAATTAACACAAATAAATTGCAGCGGAAGGTAACTTAAAAACAAAAGGAATAACCGAGTTGGTATGCCCACAATCCCACAAGCAACCAAGCTGGAGTTAAAGCCGTTCCACCCGTCGGTCTCACCTGAATAAATAGACATTGTTAGAGTACAAAGTTGTACTCGCGAGACTTTCAAAAGAAATAAGGATGCATGTAAGTATCAAAGGAAGGCTACTACACTAGTCAATTTCAGCATAAAGCAAGTTTTGCATATAGATAAACAATAAAGGTTCTAACTAGCCATTTGTAAAACATTTAGAAAACATTTTATAGCAGTAAGTAATGATCATCAATGGTATAATCTCCAAATATAATCAACACACGAACGTCCCATTCGTGGCAACATAAGATCTAAACAAACTAGCATAAAGATATAACATTCCCAACCATAACCCAACTTAATTTTCCAAAAGACTAACTGTGCCTGCTTTCCCACAAGTGTTGTCCATAACCTAGGACGAGGCTATTCGAATAGATTTAGTTACTCTGCAGAGTTGTACAGCTTTACCCACACGATATGCATTCCTCATAATATCGGCCAATGCACTCTTCCGTAGGAGTGTGACTGAGGTAGCATAACGAGGCCGTTACAATGTCATGTCCCAACTATCAAACCACCCGAGGAACAGCATCCCATAGCAGACTAAGCGCCTCGCACCACAGGTGAACCTCGTTGTGTAAGTAACTCCCTATCCAACAAGAGACCCTTAAGGGCAATCAAGAGAACAACAAACATGCCCCCACGAGATTGACAAGAGAACAATTAAATACATAACAATAACAATTGTCAATCCCATTGTGTTTTGATAGCTAACACACAATAAATTATTAAGCCAAGCCTTCGCCATTATCCCGGCGTGTGGTTGCACGTAAGACTTGGTTCATCACACCACAGACCGGTCCTTAAACACTCAGACGGGGCTACACAATTCCATAACAACAAGCAACAATAGAAATTCATCATCAACCTACACCCGTCCAAGTTAAGAACATAAAACCCATACCCAACATGTCCACAAACCCCAGATGCGAAGATCTGGATATAATCCTCAAGTTCAACATAAACCAATCCATAAAATCCTCAAATCTCATTAAGATTCAATTCGATTCACCGGCCGATGGACTAGCTCCATCAACCACTCTCGGCTATGACTACTAGCATGGCTAAGCATCGTTCTACAAACTAGCAAACAGCCCATATAACATATATTCTTAATCGTTCAAGGTAAAAAGGGTAATCAACATTCAAAGGAGGGCTAATGCAGCAATTAGGAGATTAACTACTTCTACCCATAAACATACATTTCAAAATAGCATGCAATTGCGATAATAAAACTCACACCAAACATTTAAGATCCACTGGGAGCAATATGATCAAGAGGAGGGTGCTCGCACCTTTGCTGTATCACTTGTTCATTCTCAGGTTATAATCATAATACTCTCACGAATATATCGTTATCGTCGAAAACCTAATAAAAGACGATATTGCAATAAATATCGAATAAAGCCAAAAATTCAAAGTACTTAAAAATGCATGAAACTTATACAGTAGGTAGGTTATGATTTTACATGAATTATGGTGAAAGATTCATTCCAATTGGATTTAGTATGTGAAAGTTATGGTGGTTTGAATTTCAGGTTTTAATACGCCTTCATTCGGGTAATTTAATTATGAGATGAAAATTTGTAGAGCAGTGGTGAGTACATGGATTTTATGGATAAAAATGTAATATTATTATAAGTTCAAAACAGTTGAGTTTGCCTCAATTGGAGTTTTCATGATTTAGTTATTGATTTCTAAAGTTATCAGCATTAATAGTGTAAAAATAATACCCTTTTGGACCCTTTTCCTCAAACTATAGTTTCAGTGACAGAGGTAAGTTTGAAACCACTTTTATAATTAATTTCATATGAAATAGAAGTTATCAAAACTGATTTCACTATTTTTGGAGTTAAAATGAAATAGTTATGTATTTTTGAAGTTAAAACCCTTTTCTTATTGTAAAAATAATAGAGTTATGGATCATATTTCCAAATCTATATTCTCTGCTACAGAGACATATTTGAAACCTATTTTAAAGTAAGATTCTCTTAGCATGAAAAATATCAAAACTGGTTTCATTAATTTTGGAGTTGATTTGAATTAGATATGGATTTTTGAAGTTCAAATGATTTTTCAGTGTAACAATAATTCACTTCGGAATTTATTCTTGCATTTAATACTTCTAGTACACGGGTGAAGCTAGCCCTAGAGACTGACCAGTGGGACCCGGGGTCAGGGTTTTGACCCAGTCAACGCGGACTGGTTTCGGCCGAAACCTAGCCGAAGGCGTATTCCAAGGAATACGTCTCCTACACAAAGAGACGTAAATCTAATCAAAGTGTCCTAATAATACGCGTTTCCTTAGCAAAAACGTACCAACAAACTACACTTCCACTTAACCAAAAATACGGGCCCACCAGTCATAGATACATTAGCCTTCTAATGAAACCATTAAGCAACTAATCAAGGTTTGCGCTAATTAAACATGCCACTGTTTTCGGACGGAAAACCGACAACGCGCGCACTGGCTTCGCCGGAGGCTCGCCGGAGCGGTGATCTACGCGCGGGTGAAACAAGGGTATCACAGGGTTGCTAATAGCCTGACCGTCCGACTGGTGGCCGGAACTTCGCCGGAGAATGGTTGTAGCGGCGGCGCGACAATGGACTTGCGGCGGTGCAACACGGCAAAAGTGGCTAAGTCCACCCGATAGCGCAATGAGCTAAACAAAGCATGGCGATTCTTGGTGCACTCCAGAAGCTTACGAGGTTGGAGCGGCCGGAGGAGCTCGGGTAGGAGCTGGCGCCAGCAATGGTGACGGCGGCGGAGGGCTTCACGAGGAGGAGGCAATCTGTGCAAGGAACCCAATAAGAAACGGTTGGGAATGCCTTAGATAGCGATGCAGATGGTAGCATGTCTGAGGAATTGGAAAATGGATTACCCGGTCGACAACAGATTATGAATAGGGTTGCCGGCCGAGAATTTGGGGGAGAGCTACAATCCAAGTGTTCCTGTGAGCAATCCGACCAACAAATTGAGGGGAAAAGATGTTAAGACCTAGAGGCAAAGAGTGACGCGCAACAGAGAGGTCAAAACTCACTGGAGACCAATATGGCACAAAAGTGGCCTTCGGGGCGCGCTCTGGAGATGACAAGGACCCGACGGCGTTCCAAGGGCTACAAGAAGAATGAAGAACTTGGGTTAGCAAAAATGGAAACGGTAAGGTACGTAGGAGCTAAGGGACAAGGTAGGGTGGATTTTACCCAAGAGGAACGCTCACAAGAGCTTCCCTCTCCTCGGTCACCGAGAGGAGAAGTGGGCGGAGAGAGGGGGTAGAGCTGGTTTGAAACGGGGAAGAGGACGGAGGAAGAGGCGGCATTACAATGCGGAGCTTCAGGAGTGGTCGGGAGGGGCGGTGAGACACGGCGTTGACGGCATGCAGCTCAGAGCTCAAGCGGCGCGTGGCGTTGAGCTTCTGCGCAAGCCAACGGGAGGAAGAAGATGGTTCTGACAGGCGGGCCCGGTGCGTCAGTGGCACAAAGGCGAGGGAGGTGCGAGATGGCCCAGCCGTTTGATTGAGAATGGGCGGCTCAGATTGAACGGGATATTCGGACGGGTCAAATAGAGCCAAGATCTGGACCGTCGAAACCCAATCGAACGGTCAAACTCAGATGGGTTCGGCGCAGTGCACTTAGGTGGTTAGGTGCAGTCAAGAGGCGAGGGGCTCGGTCGGTGCAACAGTGCTGAGCCCAAAGTTTGATTTCAGTTTGACTAAAGGATAGAGAGTTTGACCCAGGCTTTAAATATAGAAATAAATTTCTAAAAATTCTGAGATTAATCAAGGGTGTTCTGGATGACATAGTACTCATAAAATTATAAAACCATACTGTTCATGATATAATTTGTGTAAACTAAATTCAAACTTAGTCTAGGTCTATTAATGGTGTTTGAATTTTCGAGGTGCAATTGAGTTCCAAAATTTGGTAAAAATTATATTTATTCATGATAATTATTCTAGTATTTGAATAAAATATTTCCAGGTGATGATCAAATGTTTTTGTTCCTGTTTTCATTTGGAGTTTGAATTCGAAGTGTATGTTTGATCTTTGATTTAAATTTTCCAATTGCAATATTTTATGCAAATGTCTCCAAAATGTCATGCATGCTGATAAGATGCATACTAAACCCATTAATTAATTTGGGGATGTTACAAACCTCCCCCCTTACAAAAGATCTCGACCCCGAGATCGATAGGGTGGAAGTTGGCTAAAAAGGTTCTAAAAGAAAACAAAACATCTGTTTTCTTTATTTCCTTCAAAGATAGTGCTAAGATATCTTTCAAAGATAGAACTAAGATATCCTAACAAAGTTACAAGGAATTTCTATTACATTTTCCTTCCCATTGCTTTGTTTAACCTTACCTTTCTTGATCCGAAGACACTTCATGTAGAAGGAAAAAGTTATGGATACTCGGCTCGCATCCGGTCTTCACGCTCCCATGTTGCTTCATCTTCAGTGTGGTTTCTCCACTGAACCTTCAAGAATTTAATGTTGCGATTCCTTGTCTGGCGCTCCATTTCTTCAAGAATGCGAATCGGGTGCTCCCGATAAGAGAGATCAGGCTGCAAATTGAGTTCTTCCAACTCGGTTGTTTCAGTTGGGACGCGAAGGCACTTCTTGAGTTGAGAGACATGGAAGAAATTATGCACGTCTGAAAGTGATGGTGGTAGCTCCAACTGATAGGCTACCGATCCAATCTTGGCTAGAATTCGGAAAGGTCCAATGTAGCGAGGCGCCAATTTGCCTTTGACATTGAAGCGATGTATTCCTTTCATAGGAGAGACCTTAAGATAGACATGATCATCTACCTCGAAACTCAACTCGCGACGACGACGGTCGGCATAAGATTTCTGACGGGATTGCGCCGTCCGAAGTCGCTCACGAATGACACGAACCTGTTCTTCAGCATCCTTCACCAGGGTTGGACCATAAAATGGCCTCTCCCCGGCTTCAGACCAGTTTAAGGGCGTCCTACAAGGTCTTCCGTACAATGCTTCGAATGGTGACATCTGAATGCTGGATTGGAAGCTATTGTTGTAAGAGAATTCCGCAAACGGTAAACATTTTTCCCAATTCTTGCTATAAGACAAAACGCATGCTCGGAGAAGATCTTCCAAGACCTGATTTACACGCTCGGTTTGTCCATCCGTTTGCGGGTGATAAGCGGAGCTAAAGGATAGGTTAGTACCCATGGCTTGATGCAAGCACTTCCAGAAGTGAGATGTGAACTGGGGACCTCTATCCGAAACGATTACCTTCGGTACACCGTGAAGGCAAACAATCCTTGCAATGTATAACTCTGCTAGCTTGACCCCGGTGTAGGTGGTCTTGACAGGAATGAAATGGGCAACCTTGGTCACACGATCCACGATCACCCAAATAGAATCGGATCCAGATTGTGTTCTAGGGAGGCCAGTGATAAAATACATGCCAACTTCTTCCCATTTCCACTCGGGAATGGGTAGGGGATCTAGAGTACCGGCTGGTTTTAGATGCTCAGCCTTGACTCTTTGACATACATCACACTCGGCCACAAAGCGTGCAATCTCCCGCTTCATCCTAGTCCACCATATTCTTTGCTTCAAGTCTTGATACATTTTTGTGCTTCCCGGATGAATAGAGAAAAGAGAATTATGGGCTTCATGAAGGATTAAT
The DNA here is from genome assembly GCA_036346255.1 of Ampelocalamus luodianensis. NCBI lineage: Eukaryota > Viridiplantae > Streptophyta > Magnoliopsida > Poales > Poaceae > Ampelocalamus > Ampelocalamus luodianensis. Next base: position 56,605,168 of record CM070628.1, read on the forward strand.
TCCTTAAGCTTTGCATCATTCGGCACCACTAAACGCTTTCCGAACCACAAAACACCTTGGTTATCTTCGGAAAAACACTTGGCTTTGCCGACCTTCATTTTCTGCTTAATCCTCTCTATACCCTTGTCATTCTTCTGGGCCATCTTGATCTGGTCCTCTAGGGTAGGTTTCACTTCCAAGGCAGCGAGAAAACCTTCGCTAACCATCTCCAAGTTGAGCCGTTGGAATTCATTGCAAAGAGCTTCGTTTGTGTCGAACCAAGATCTGATTGCATTGTGATTTTCGGCTCAATGCATCGACAACGACATTAGCTTTCCCTGGATGATAATGAACTCCCATATCATAGTCCTTGATCAATTCAATCCATCTTCTTTGCCTTAGGTTCAGATCGGCTTGAGTGAAGATATACTTCAAACTCTTGTGATCAGTATAGACTTCGCAGCGATTGCCGATAAGAAAATGTCGCCATATCTTCAAAGCATGAACCACTGCTGCGAGCTCAAGATCATGAGTGGGATAATTCATCTCATGAGGTCTCAATTGCCTCGATGCATATGACACAACTCGGCCATCTTGCATAAGAACGCAACCAAGGCCAAGGCGAGATGCATCACAATAGATGTCGAAGTCTTTATGGATATCCGGCAGAACTAACACCGGAGCAGAAGTTAAACAATCCTTCAACATCTGGAAGCTTGCCTCACATTCAGCTGACCATTCATACTTCTTTTCTTTCTTCAACAATTGAGTCATGGGTCTCGCTATTTTTGAGAAATTCTCGATAAAGCGGCGGTAATAGCCCGCAAGACCGAGGAAACTGCGGACTTCGGAGACGGACTTGGGTTGTCTCCAATTAAGCACATCTTGGACTTTGCTAGGATCCACAGCAATACCACCTTCAGATAACACATGACCCAAAAAGGCGACTTCTTTTAACCAAAATTTGCACTTGCTAAATTTTGCATAGAGTCGATGTTCTCGGAGCTTGTCCAACACAAGACGAAGGTGTTCTTCATGCTCACTTTCAGATTTGGAGTATATGAGAATGTCATCAATAAATACGACCACAAATTTATCTAAGTACTCCATAAACACGGAGTTCATGAGATTCATGAACAAGGATGGTGCATTAGTCAAACCGAAGGACATGACAGTGTACTCGTATAAGCCATAACGAGTTGAGAAAGCCGTCTTAGGAATGTCTTCAGATCTGATCCTAACTTGATGATAACCCAATCTCAAGTCAATCTTGGAGAAGATACGAGCACCGGTCATCTGGTCGAACAAATCATCAATCCGTGGAAGCGGATACTTGTTCTTGATGGTGACCTCGTTCAACGGATGATAGTCAACACACATCCGCAGACTGTGGTCCTTCTTCTTCACAAATAGAGCGGGGCATCCCCAGGGTGAGGAGCTCGGTCTAATGAAACCTTTCTCTTGAAGTTCTGCGAGTTGCTTCTTCAATTCAACCAACTCATTTGGCGGCATACGATAAGGACGTTTGGATATTGGAGCAGTTCCGGGCTGCAGCTCAATCACAAACTCAACTTCTCGTGAAGGTGGCATGCCAGGTAATTCCTCGGGACAAACATCCGGGTACTCACATACCACTGGAACTTCACTCAATTCTGGCAATTCTTTGCTGCTAAGGGCATAGAGATGAGGATGCTCCAATTTTGGCGCCAATTCAACTCGAACACCAAGAGGACTAGTGAGAGTGATGACCTTGCGGGCACAATCAATTTGACCATGGTTCTTGGACAGCCAATTCATCCCAAGAATGACATCAAGGCCCGCTGAATCTATCACAATAAGATTTGCTGAAAACTTCACCCCTTTAATCTCAATTTCAACTTCCCGACATTCATGAATGCTTCTCATTTCTGAACCTGGTGATTGAATCATCATAGGGGTAGGCAATAAGCTGAGTGAGATATTGCGGAGGGTAGCAAAACCTCTGGACATGAAAGAATGAGAGGCTCCTGAGTCAAACAATACAGTCGCAGGAGTCGAATTGACTAGAAAAGTGCCCAATACCACGTCGGGTGCTTCATGCGCCTCCTCGGCGATGACATGGTTAACATGAGCATGACTGGTGATCTAAAAAACGGTATCAGACCGCTGGTCAAGGGATGTGCCAAGGTCTCGGCACGGAACGGGATTGGCTTGGTGCCTTTCTGGACAATAGTCCGCAAAGTGGCCCTGATTGCCACAAGTGAAACATACGAGATAATGAGCTTGCGTGCGGCTTCTCGACCTCTTTCGGGTTGCCTAGATGGATAACTTGCGAGGGGAAGAGACACTATCATAGGAGGTACTGGTGATGCTGTGTCTTGGAATTCAGGAGGGACGGGCTGCCAAGCACACGGCTCCTGAGAACTGCAGCTTGCTGAAATTTGTGCAACCCTCTTGCATTTTCGCGATACTTCAACCACTTGCATCATATTCTCTACCGTAATAGCCTTATTAACCAGCTGTTGGAAATCTGGGAAATCATGGGCGGCGAGTGCCAGCTGCATCTCTTCCGATAGACCAATCAAGAACTATTCTTGTCTTCTTGCGTCAGTGGGGACACAGTCAGAAGCGTAACGAGCTAAGTGATTGAACTCGTAGAGATACTTCATTACAGACTTGTCTCCTTGCTTCAACGCGAGGAATTCACGCCTCTTGAAACTAACAATGCTAGAGGAACATGCGCCTCACGGAAAGTCGCTGAAACTCGCCCCATGACGGACGTGGTCGCCGGCTGCATGGTGTAAAAGCGATCCCACCATGCACCATTGCTCCTTCTAGTTGGTTGGAGGCATAGAGGACCTTCTCATGGTCGGTGCATTGAGCAATGATCAACTTCCGCTCGATGCTCCTAAGCCAATCGTCGGCATCGAGAGGGTCTTCCGAACACGAGAACACGGGAGGCTTCGTGTTTAGAAAATCATCGAATCGGGAGCCATAAGGATCGGCTCTTCGCTGCCATTTGAGCACCTTGGACAATGGCGGTGTTTTGAGCAATTTGCTGCAACATCAGAGTTTGGTCTTGCTGATTCTGTTCCATCAGGGCCAACACGTATACCACAGATGGCTGAGGTGGAGTCACTTCTTCTTGTTGACTCACGTGCTGAAATTGCGGGTCGGGGTGCTCCGGATTGTGCCGTTGAGGAATCGGGGGCTGATCACTAGAGACTAGAGAACCTACAAGCTGAGAGTCTTCCATTACTTCCAAAGTCAAACGAGTCTTCTATCCTGACATCCTGTTGTCATACACCTAGTTAGCAACCGACAAAAGAAGAGAGGTAAAGGCAGAAAACAAGCAATCGCTAGCAGCGGCAACTTAACCTAGCATGTATGCAAGATAAAAAACCATTTATGCATCACAAAAATGAGGTGCTAAAGTCCAGGTGGACATTACAAGATACAATTGAAAACCCTAACTGCTCATACGCGATGCACGACTACTGGAAGCAAAAGAGAGAAATTGATCACCACAAAATCCAGCGTCTACAAGCTAAGTAATATCCTTACGGGGTATAATATCTAAGGATAATTCCTAGTTTATTCCTAAAATCGCAGCAAGGCGTCGTCTTATTGTTCTTCCATCATTGCCCTTCACCGGTGACTATTTAACGTTTCTAGTGTTGGAAGAGAGATGAGCATTGGAGAAAACGATTTTGCACAATTCAAAAGAATAGTGAGGTAAGAATTAGATACTAGGATGGGTAAGAAACAAAGGAACTATATTACTAACATTTTTGCCAAACTTTTGATACTTTGAAAAATATTTTAACTCAAAATCCTAATAACGTCCATTGCTACGGCTTTAACCTACAGTCAGTATGGCTCTGATACCAACGCTGTGAGGACCCCCGAAATCGGATCCGTATCAAGCTAAGTAATTACGCCGTAAATGCAATACTTAACGTGAGACGACACGATTCGAGTGACCGGATATGTGTCACATGCTAGCTCCCAAGGATCAGTGGCTAACATGCACATATCCTAGTACACAACATTGCAATCACTTCCATACACAATGTACAAGAATACAAGAATCAAATACAACATCATTTAAATAGAACCTTGTAGTGCAAGGTTGCAAAAGAGGGCCGATCGGCCAAATCTAATTAACACAAATAAATTGCAGCGGAAGGTAACTTAAAAACAAAAAGGGAATAACCGAGTTGGTATGCCCACAATCCCACAAGCAACCAACTGGAGTTAAAGCCGTTCCACCCGTCGGTCTCACCTGAATAAATAGACATTGTTAGAGTACAAAGTTGTACTCGCGAGACTTTCAAAAGAAATAAGGATGCATGTAAGTATCAAAGGAAGGCTACTACACTAGTCAATTTCAGCATAAAGCAAGTTTTGCATATAGATAAACAATAAAGGTTCTAACTAGCCATTTGTAAAACATTTAGAAAACATTTTATAGCAGTAAGTAATGATCATCAATGGTATAATCTCCAAATATAATCAACACACGAACGTCCCATTCGTGGCAACATAAGATCTAAACAAACTAGCATAAAGATATAACATTCCCAATCATAACCCAACTTAATTTTCCAAAAGACTAACTGTGCCTGCTTTCCCACAAGTGTTGTCCATAACCTAGGACGAGGCTATTCGAATAGATTTAGTTACTCTGCAGAGTTGTACAGCTTTACCCACACGATATGCATTCCTCATAATGTCGGCCAATGCACTCTTCCGTAGGAGTGTGACTGAGGTAGCATAACGAGGCCGTTACAATGTCATGTCCCAACTATCAAACCACCTGAGGAACAACATCCCATAGCAGACTAAGCGCCTCGCACCACAGGTGAACCTCATTGTGTAAGTAACTCCCTATCCAACAAGAGACCCTTAAGGGCAATCAAGAGAACAACAAACATGCCCCCACGAGATTGACAAGAGAACAATTAAATACATAACAATAACAATTGTCAATCCCATTGTGTTTTGATAGCTAACACACAACAAGTTATTAAGCCAAGCCTTCGCCATTATCCCGGCGTGTGGTTGCACGTAAGACTTGGTTCATCACACCACAGACCGGTCCTTAAACACTCAGACGGGGCTACACAATTCCATAACAACAAGCAACAATAGAAATTCATCATCAACCTACACCCGTCCAAGTTAAGAACATAAAACCCATACCCAACATGTCCACAAACCCCAGATGCGAAGATCTGGATATAATCCTCAAGTTCAACATAAACCAATCCATAAAATCCTCAAATCTCATTAAGATTCAATTCGATTCACCGGCCGATGGACTAGCTCCATCAACCACTCTCGGCTATGACTACTAGCATGGCTAAGCATCGTTCTACAAACTAGCAAACAGCCCATATAACATATATTCTTAATCGTTCAAGGTAAAAAGGGTAATCAACATTCAAAGGAGGGCTAATGCAGTAATTAGGAGATTAACTACTTCTACCCATAAACATACATTTCAAAATAGCATGCAATTGCGATAATAAAACTCACACCAAACATTTAAGAACCACGGGAGCAATATGATCAAGAGGAGGGTGCTCGCACCCTTTGCTGTATCACTTGTTCATTCTCAGGTTATAATCATAATACTCTCACGAATATATCGTTATAAATGAAAACCTAATAAAAGACGATATTGCAATAAATATCGAATAAAGCCAAAAATTCAAAGTACGTAAAATGCATGAAACTTATACAGTAGGTAGGTTATGATTTTACATGAATTATGGTGAAAGATTCATTCCAATTGGATTTAGTATGTGAAAGTTATGGTGGTTTGAATTTCAGGTTTTAATACGCCTTCATTCGGGTAATTTAATTATGAGATGAAAATTTGTAGAGCAGTGGTGAGTACATGGATTTTATGGATAAAAATGTAATATTATTATAAGTTCAAAACAGTTGAGTTTGCCTCAATTGGAGTTTTCATGATTTAGTTATTGATTTCTAAAGTTATCAGCATTAATAGTGTAAAAATAATACCCTTTTGGACCCTTTTCCTCAAACTATAGTTTCAGTGACAGAGGTAAGTTTGAAACCACTTTTATAATTAATTTCACATGAAATAGAAGTTATCAAAACTGATTTCACTATTTTTGGAGTTAAAATGAAATAGTTATGTATTTTTGAAGTTAAAACCCTTTTCTTATTGTAAAAATAATAGAGTTATGGATCATATTTCCAAATCTATATTCTCTGCTACAGAGACATATTTGAAACCTATTTTAAAGTGAGATTCTCTTAGCATGAAAAATATCAAAACTGGTTTCATTAATTTTGGAGTTGATTTGAATTAGATATGGATTTTGAAGTTCAAATGATTTTTGATGTAACAATAATTCACTTGAATTTATTCTTGCATTTAATACTTCTAGTACACGGTGAAGCTAGCCCTAGAGGCGACCAGTGGGACCGGGTCGGGGTTTTGACCGATCTAACGCGATCAAGTTTAGTAGAAACCTAGCGAAGGCGTATTCAAGGAATCGTCTCCTACACAAAGAGACGTAAATCTAATCAAAGTGTCCTAATAATACGCGTTTCCTTAGCAAAAACGTACCAACAAACTACACTTCCACTTAACCAAAAATACGGGCCCACCAGTCATAGATACATTAGCATTCTAATGAAACCATTAAGCAACTAATCAAGGTTTGCGCTAATTAAACATGCCACTGTTTTCGGACGGAAAACCGACAACGCGCGCACTGGCTTCGCCGGAGGCTCGCCGGAGCGGTGATCTACGCGCGGGTGAAACAAGGGTATCACAGGGTTGCTAATAGCCTGACCGTCCGACTGGTGGCCGGAACTTCGCCGGAGAATGGTTGTAGCGGCGGCGCGACAATGGACTTGCGGCGGTGCAACACGGCAAAAGTGGCTAAGTCCACCCGATAGCGCAATGAGCTAAACAAAGCATGGGCGATTCTTGGTGCACTCGGGAAGCTTACGAGAGGTTGGAAGCAGCGGAGGAGCTCGGGTAGGAGCTGGCGCCAGCAATGGTGACGGCGGCGGAGGGCTTCACGAGGAGGAGGCAATCTGTGCAAGGAACCCAATAAGAAACGGTTGGGAATGCCTCAGATAGCGATGCAGATGGTAGCAATACAGGGAATTGGAAAATGGATTACCCGGTCGACAACAGATTATGAATAGGGTTGCCGGCCGAGAATTTGGGGAGAGCTACAATCCAAGTGTTCCTGTGAGCAATCCGACCAACAAATTGAGGGGAAAAGATGTTAAGACCTAGAGGCAAAGAGTGACGCGCAACAGAGAGGTCAAAACTCACTGGAGACCAATATGGCACAAAAGTGGCCTTCGGGGCGCGCTCTGGAGATGACAAGGACCCGACGGCGTTCCAAGGGCTACAAGAAGAATGAAGAACTTGGGTTAGCAAAAATGGAAACGGTAAGGTAGGTAGGAGCTAAGGGACAAGGTAGGGTGGATTTTACCCAAGAGGAACGCTCACAAGAGCTTCCCTCTCCTCGGTCACCGAGAGGAGAAGTGGGCGGAGAGAGGGGGTAGAGCTGGTTTTGAAACGGGGAAGAGGACGGAGGAAGAGGCGGCGTTACAATGCGGAGCCGGGAGTGGTCGGGAGGCGGTGAGACACGGCGTTGGCGGCATGCGGCTCGAGCTCAAGCGCGCGTGGCGTTGAGCCTGCGCAAGCCAACGGGAGGAAGAAGATGGTTCTGACAGGCGGGCCCGGTGCGTCAGTGGCACAAAGGCGAGGGAGGTGCGAGATGGCCCAGCCGTTTGATTGAGAATGGCGGCTCAGTTGAGCAGGATATTCGGACGGTCAAATAGCGCCAAGATCGGACCGTCGAAACCCAATCGAACAGTCAAACTCAGATGGGTTCGGCGCAGTGCACTTAGGTGGTTAGGTGCAGTCAAGAGGCGAGGGGCTCGGTCGGTGCAACAGTGCTGAGCCCAAAGTTTGATTTTAGTTTGACTAAAGGATAGAGAGTTTGACCCAGGCTTTAAATATAGAAATAAATTTCTAAAAATTCTGAGATTAATCATGGGTGTTCCTGGGATGACATAGTACTCATAAAATTATAAAACCATACTATTCATGATATAATTTGTGTAAACTAAATTCAAACTTAGTCTAGGTCTATTAATGGTGTTTGAATTTTCTGAGGGTGCAATTGAGTTCCAAAAATTTGGTAAAAATTATATTTATTCATGATAATTATTCTAGTATTTGAATAAAATATTTCCAGGTGATGATCAAATGTTTTTGTTCCTGTTTTCATTTGAAGTTTGAATTCGAAGTGTATGTTTGATCTTTGATTTAAATTTTCCAATTGCAATATTTTATGCAAATGTCTCCAAAATGTCATGCATGCTGATAAGATGCATACTAAACCCATTAATTAATTTGGGGATGTTACAACCTCCTTGTTGGATCTGAACCATCAAGTCATGATCTAGCGATTAGGACCTCCCCTAGGCGCGTTGAGGTCTTTTCGCATAGGTGCTCGTGGGGGGATTTTGCACCCGTGCTCGTGAGCCGTGCGATCTCAGATCAAGGGCACACGACCTCCCCAGATTGAGTTGGTTTTCAAGTTTAAGTCCTGAAAGCTTTTTATTTGCAACTTGTTAATTGTTTTGAACTTCAAAAATGCATAACTTTTTCTTTGTAACCCCAAATTGAACAAACTAAAGTTCATTAGGTTCCTCTGTTAGAATGCTTTAACTTAGCATAGGTTTTAATATAGTCTTTAACTCTGAAATGCCCTAGATTTATAACTTAGAAAAATCATAATAAATTCATTTTAGCTCCAAATGAAGTAAACTCAATTTTGCTAACCTTAGAATGCCAGTATCTACCTACCATAAAAATTTCAAGTACCAGATCCTTCTAGAAATTTATGCCATAAACAGTAACAGATAGTAATTAATTTTGAATTTTTCCAACAAACTAAAAATGTTTTGGCCATAACTTTTGCATCTTTAATCCAAATTAAATGATTCTTGTTGCTAAATTTGTCTAAAATCATGATCTGCTTGCTGTGTAAGTTTCATGTGTTTTGGAACACTTTTGGTTTTGAGTCTTCTTCAGTGTTCGTCGATTTATTTGGATTTGCTTGCCTTTTCGATAGGATCCGACGATTATGTGTATTTGGAGAGTGATCCTCTGCAGCAACCAAGCGAATCGCAGCAAGGAAAGCAGTGTAACATCATTTGATCATATTGCCCTATTACTTTTAAAGCCTAATATCTTGATTGCAAAAACTAAGTATGCATGCTTCTTGTGTCAAAGTTAATTTTGTCGATCAAAGGTAGCTAAGCCTATTGCATTGTTGCCTCGAAATTGTTCACCCCTGCCACTACCTTTGGATTATTATCCTCACTGGTGAATTAGAGCCCGGTGAATGATTAATGGTCTTTTTATTGTTTTTACGAGTTAATGCTTAGCAATGCTTAGTTACCGGTAGAATTGGGCGGTTATCGACTTAGTCGATGACCTTGATCATACAAAACTTGTTATCAATTATGATTCATACCTTATGATTTGTTTATTTGTGCAAAACAAAATAAAAAACAAAATGTTTTAGACGTGGGCGAACTTTGGTTGGTTTCATGGTGGGTGCACTGGGAGTGCATAGGGGTTCGTGGTAATCTGACTCCCCAGGGTTGAGGATATCACCCATGTCATGTAAGGACCAAGTTACTTGTGTCACTAAGCCAAGTGAATTTGCGTGCTAACCACACTAGAGATATATGAGACCTTTCTTGACTTAGTACTTTAGGGGGTGTTAATTAATGAGTCGCTTGGAAGGTTGTATATTTCTATATACAAGATGGGTCACGTGATTGAGGGGAACACCTGCCGAGGTCGGTGTATCCTACTCTACGTATGGGTCCTTGTGATCCATATTTCGCTGGCAGATCACTAAGGGTTAACTCCCATGCGTGCGGCTCTTAATTAATGCAATCCATTGGAAATGTCTCGTAGGATTTAGCCGTACTGGCATACCAAAGGAAGTGTGCTTCATCTAGTGGCAAAAGGCGGTCTGAAGTGTGGGTACATTGGTACACCCTGCAGGGTTTCAAACTATTCGAATAGCCTCGTCCTAGGTTATGGACATGCTTGGTAAGGTCGTGCAAGAACTAGACTACAACCTTTTTAAATTAAAACTTGATGTGGGTGGTACGAGTGGGTAGCTCGTGCTATTGTTGTGATGGCTATGGGGTTAGTCATCTCCAGGTTGTCTTTATGTTATTACCTTATTGTCTCACTGTTATTTATGCAAATAAAATTCAGATTGTTAAAACTGCTTTCAAACTATTACTTATTGCAAATAAAACTTGCTTTATGCTGAAAATTAATCTTGAGCCTTCTCCTTTGATTAAAGCCTGCATGTAGTAGTAACTAGGTTTGTTACCCGTAAGTCTTGCGAGTACATTTTTGTACTCATTTGCTTTGCTTAATTGTTGCGGAGGAAGAAGGTGAGCCCCAAGGGCCTCACTTTTGTGAGTTGTGCTGTGGCGGTGTTTGGGACGACTAGCTTGGCGGCCCGGTCAGATTGCCTTGTGGGTGTAGGCAAACCGGTTGGCTTTTGTCTTAGCCATCTTATGGCATTTTGCTTTCGCTATTCTTTTAGTTCTTGGCCGGTTGCCTCCTTTTGTAATAACTATTATGTATGTTTCTGTTTGTAAAGTTAAGCTTTGGTTATATGTGTTGTATGGAATTGATACAATGTTTTGTAAAAGGGTGTGTATACTGCAATTCTAGGAAGTATACATTTTCCTGAGGTACGGTGTATTTGGTTTGTGATGCTAGATTCAATGGAAGACCAAGCATTACAAGCTAAATAAACAAGCTCTCAGATTCGGTTTAGGAAACAGAATCGTTTCTGTAAAATAGAGCTTTGCCGTATCCGAAACAGTGTATATCTAGTTGTCAATATAAACAAGCACAAAACAGAAAAAGACTGCAACTTTGCAGCGCAAAATTCAGAGTGTTCTGTGATCTCGTTTTGATTTTTTCCACTATGATTCGTCTAGGTGATTGATCTGGGTTTGATTTCTGTCAATTGGTATCAGAGTCAGAAGATTTCTTCACAAGAAAGCAGCAGAGGATATCTTCGGAAGGAACTAACAGGCATAGTTCATGGCTAGTGGAGCGTCTTCGTCAGGAGCTGGAGAAACGTCAGAGGAGAAGAAAGGAAGCCTTGTACCGACCGTGTATCCACAACTTACGAGGAGCAATTATACCATCTGGGCGATGAAAATGCATGTGGTGCTGCAAGCACAGGAGGTCTGGGATGTTGTGGAACCGAGCAGCGATGCATTCAAGAATGGCGGTGCTGAATACCAGAAAGATCGTATGGCTCTAACAGCGATCTATCAGGCAATTCCAGAGACTCTCATGTCAACTCTTGTTGGAAAAGATTCGGCAAAATTGGCATGGAAAGCGATTGAGACAGCTAACCTGGGACATGAACTTGTCCGAGAAGCCAGATTGCAAACTCTCAGAAGAGACTTTGTGGGTTTAAAGATGCATTAAGACAAGACTATAGAAGCGTTTGCTGGCCGATTTTCTTCCTTGGTCTGTGGCATCTGTGACATTGGAGGAAATCGAGGTCGTCCGATGCTTTCTTCGAGCAGCTCCGGCAAGGTACAGGCACCTAGTAATTTCAATCGAGTGTGTTGATTTGAAAACTCTCTTTGTCGAATACTTGGTTGGCTTGTATAAGGCGTATGATGAAAGAGTGCGTGATAGTTTCGTTGACCCAAAAGACGGGGAGCAGTTGATGCTATCTCGTTCTCAATGGGAGGCATTATCAACACAAAGCAAGAAGTCTGGTGAGACTTTTAACAGTATTGCCAGGAAGGGAAGATGGGAGAGCAATAATCAAGGATACAATAAAGGGAACTAGCGAGGAGCTGGTCATGGAGAGGGAGATTGTAGCAGTCAACCCAAGCCAAAATTTGTTAAGAAAAAGATCAAATGTTATAATTGCGGGATCTTTGGTCACTTTGCGTTTGAATGTCACAAACTGAAGAAGGACAAGACTTTCAAGGCAGAGAAGGGTGATGACGATCCAGTGCTATTGATGCTCGAAACTTGTGAATTGATGGAGACTCAAGAATAACTTCCTGATTCAGTAATGATAGTAGAGGAAGACGTTCCACTCCTACTTGGAGTAAACGAGAAAGCCGATGGGAATACATGGTACCTTGATATTGGAGCTAGCAACCATATGTCAGGTTGTAGGAAGCAATTCACTCAGCCAGATATGTCAATCGGAGGCTTGGGGAAATTTAGGGATGGCTCTACGGTCACCATCGGCAGTCGAGGGTCAGTACTGATTGAAGGGCGCATGGGTGAACACAATGTACCGATAGGTGTTCTATAAATTCCAAAATTAACAAGCAATGTTATCAGCTTGGGTCAGCTTGAAGAACGAGGGTGCAAAGTCATACTAGAGGATGGTCACTTGCGCGTGTTTGATCGTGAGGGACCTTGCTAGTGCAAGTCAAAAGAGCAAATAACATACTATATATTCTTAATCTTGATTTCTTGCTGCTAGTATGTTTGTTGACACATCTCGATGATGTTGCATGGAGATGGCACGCTCGGTATGGTCATCTAAATTTCAAAGCTCAACGAAAACTAGGCCTGGAAGGTTTAGTTAAAGGTCTCCCACCAGTGAATCATGTGGAACAAGTGTGTGATGGCTGTTTGGCTAGCAAATAGCGTCGCGTCTCATTTCGACAGCAGGCAATGTTCAGGGCAAATAGTGTGCTGGAACTTATTCATGGTGACTTGTGTGGCCCCATCTCGCCCCAACCTCGACAGGTAACAAGTACTTTTTGCTAATGGTTGATGATCATAGTAGATACATGTGGCTTGTGCTGTTGAAATCCAAGGATGAAGCATTTCAAGCTTTCAAGAAGATCAAAGTAGCAGCCAAGGTTGAAGCGAATGCGAAGATGAAAACTTTCCGCACAGATCGGGGAGGTCAATTCATATAGAATGAGTTTACGACGTACTGTGAGGCGATGGCATCAAATGTTACTTGACTGCACCCTACTCCCCTCGGCAAAATGGGGTAGTCGGGCACAGAAATCAAACTATGGACACCATGGCACGAAGCATATTAAAAAGTATGAATATTCCTAGTATGTTTTGGGGAGAGGCGGTGACAACCGCAGTATATATTCTCAACAATGCACCAACTAAAAGTGTAGCTGGCATGACGCCATATGAAGATTGGTGCAAATGGCAGCCGACAATTCATCATCTTCGGACCTTTGGATGTCGCCCCTGTGAAGAAGCTTGGGGGCCATATCAACAAGCTAGCTAATCGTAGTACTCCAATGGTATTCATTGGGTATGAGAGCGGTTCAAAGGCTTACCGCACTTATGATCCCGTTGCCAAAAGAGTATGTGTGACACATGATATTGTGTTTGAAGAAGAAAGGCCATGGGATTGGAGTGCCTCACATCAAAAAGATGAAGTTTTTGATGTGGTGTATGATCATGTTGAAATTGCTGTGCTCGGTAACTCGGATCAGCAACTAGTGCATGATCTACCTCCAGAAGTGGAGGTAGATTCAGAAAATGCAGCAACTCCAGTGGTTTCTTTGACAGTTGATACAATGCCTTCCACACCTGTGACAGATTCAGTTGCCGATACAAATTCAGAATCATCATGGGGAGCTCTGGTTAGAATGCGTACTTTGGAGGACATCTATGATGCAACTGAACAGATGTGCTGAAGAGCCAGCAACTTTCGAAGATGCTAAGGAGGAAAGTTGGCAGTGTGCAATGCAAGAGGAGCTGGTTTCAATACGCAATAATCAAACATGGTGTTTGGTTAGCCTTCGTGCTGGAAAATGGGCTATAGGGCTAAAATGGGTATTTAAAGTAAAGAAGTACTCAAATGGCGATGTGGTGAAGCATAAAGCCCGGTTAGTAGCAAAGGGGTATGTGCAAAAGCAAGGTATTGATTTCAAAGAAGTATTTTCTCCAGTGGCAAGGATGGAAACAACAAGATTACTTATTGCTTTAGCGACTCAAGAAGGATGGCGATTGAATCACATGGATGTGAAGTCGTCCTTCCTCAATGGGGACTTAGAAGAGGAAGTATATGTGAGTCAACCTCTTGGTTATATTGAGAAAGGGAGTGAGCACAAAGTATTGAAGTTACATAAAGTGTTGTATGGACTCCGACAAGCACCTAGAGCTTGGAACTCCAAATTGGATCCTACTTGGTGTATATGTGGACGACTTGGTAATTACAAGAGCTAGTGAAAAGGAGATTGAGAAGTTCAAACAGTAGATGAAAGAACTATTCAAGATGAGTGATTTTGGCTTGTTAAGTTACTATCTTGGAATAGAAGTACATCAAATTCCGAGTGGAATCTCTATTTGCCAAGAAGCATATGCAAAGAAGATTATTAAAAACTGTGGGTTAATGGATTGTAATCCAACTCAAGTTCCAATGGAAGCAGCGTGTAAGCTAAGCAAGAAAAGCTTACAACCACCTGTAGATCAAACCAAGTACAAAAGCATTGTAGGAAGCTCGAGGTACCTCATAAATACTAGGCCAGATTTAGCCTACTCGGTTGGCATGGTGAGCCGGCTCATGGAATGCTCGACAACTGAACACATGGTTGTGGTAAAACAAATATTGAGGTATGTTAAAGGCACTCTTGATTTAGGCGGTTATTATGAGAAGAAAGATGGAGAAGTATTGCGTTTGGAAGGTTATAGTGATAGTGACATGGCAGGAGACATTGATGATCGTAAGAGCACGACTGGAGTTATTTTTTATTTAGGCTCTAGCTTAATCAGTTGGATGTCACAAAAACTAAAGGTTGTTGCATTATCCTCATGTGAAGCAGAATATATAGCAGTAGCAGCCGCAACATGTCAGGGAGTTTGGTTGGAACGTCTCCTTGGTGTTGTCTTGAACAGGGATCCTGGAGGGGTAATACTCAACATCGACAATAAATCTGCTATTTCTTTGTGTAAGAATCCGGTGCATCGTGATAGAAGCAAATATATCGATACTTGGTTTCATTACATTAGAGAATGCGTAGAAAACGAAAAGGTTATGGTTGAGTATATTAGTACAAATGATCAGCTTGCAGTATTCTAACCAAGCCTTTGGAAAGACTCAAATTCTTGGAGATGAGAGAAATAATTGGGATGCAAGTCGTGAAGAAAGCATAACTAACTTAGGGAGGTGATTGTTAGTTTTAAGTTAGTCATATTAGTATTTTTTGTTCTAAGAGTTGTTCTTGGATTGTCAAGTGTTAGGCAATTCCGAAATTGTATTGCATAGCAAATTAGGACAGTTTGCATTGCAAAGAGAGTCAGTTTGGGATTAGGTTTAGGAAACAGAATCTTTCTGTAAAACAGAGCTTTGCCGTATCCGAAACAGTGTATATCTAGTTGTCAATATAAACAAGCAGAAAACAGAAAAAGACTGCAGGTTTGCAACGCAAAATTCAGAGTGTCCTGTGATCTTGTTTTGATTTTTTCCACTGTGATTCATTTAGGTGATTGATCTGGGTCTGATTTCTGTCAGAAATTAATGATGGAATGAAACCCACCGCCATTTTTGTTCTGAGGAAAAGAAAACGAATCTAAGACCACCTCGCTTCACTGTTATGAAACTGCATCCATCATAAAACATAGTCGGAAATATAGAAATCATCATATTGTTATTGGTCACTATCGGGTAACCAATTTGCACTGGCGGTCTTCATATATAATTTGGGCTTCAAGACAAATGCTACTCTATATCCTTGCCAACTCAAAGCGACGGCTAACAGCAAGAATATTAGACTGGCGGTGCATAAATACTAGTGATGACAGGATGTGATCTACACTTCACATGGTGACTTGACGTGAAGAGTGTGTGTGATCATATCTCAGGAATTTTGGCTTATGAGAGCTAGGTCTAATGTTGTTGGATATGGGCGGCGGATTAAAAGGATGATGTGTCGCCTATATGTTCAAATTAAAAGTTATGCACGTTTTTTTAGAGGAAAAATTATGCATGTTAATTTCCTTGAGTACATCTGTTTCTTTTTAAAAAGTCACTTTGGCTAGCTAGGTATGTAAGGTGAGTAAGATGGCCACTTAATTGGCCATATATACTTCTTTTGGGAAAATGTTGTGTATAATTGGAACATAGGTCTATCATATTCTATATATACGTAATTTGCCTGGATGGGTTAGTGTGCATGCATGGGTTGAGTAGTATAATTGGAACACGAAATCCCAATTTGGAGCTGAAGGTTGATATAACAACAAATTGTCCACAAATATCATTTTTATATATTATTTCTCCACAATTTCTCAATCCGGCACCAGGGTTTCTGTTTTTTTTTTAGAATTGGACAGTTGGCGTCCTAAGGTTCACAACCCACAAATGTCAGCTTAAAATACAAAAAGGTTCATGCACTAGCCATTTCACCCGCAAGTCTTAATATATAGTCATACTAAAACATTTGCTATGGACATCCCGGAGCTACAAAAGTGTAACACATGGGAGTATATCTACACATAATTTTTATTACTAACGACAATATTCAAAACTATGTACTAACAAGTTAAACTGTCAAAGATCTAAAACTTTGACCACATATTTCCTGTTGCGACAAGAATTTGTGCGGTAGTAGACCCCGACCAATTGATTAATGGAGTACAATGGAAAGCGGAAAAGAATCTGTTGGATTGTACTTGCGCAGGAGATTTGCTTCAGACAAATGCCATGTGATCTCCCAAATATGGGTGGGGAAAGAGTTTGGAGGGGCCAGCTAACCGGGAGAAACTCTGCGGCTACAGCGGATCGCTTGATGGTTTGCACATTGAGGGTTCAACTAACAGAATAATGCATCCCGGCCCTCATCATAACGTTGTCATCATCACCAATTCACCGTCTCTCTCTCACTGCTTGTTACTTTTTTTCAAAGAGTATACGCTGCATGCACTCGCACACACATCACACGTACGCTTACACACAGGTGCTTGTTACTTGGACGGGCTTGCTTCTTACGCTAGTTGGTTGTTGATACCTTCATCGTTTATATAGTGGGTTTTTACATATGTACAAGTGTACATCCCATGTAAAATCTGACATATCTAGACTTGTTGGGCGAGAACTGTCCCGGCTGGGGCGGGCGATGCACACATTACGTTTGTGCAAGCTGTCGGTGGTGTGCGTGACGCTGCCACACGAACTGTCACGCACGTAGGACCCTATAGATGCCATTTGGTGGCACTGATAGGTAGTCACGCTGCACGGATGGCGTAGCCAGCTAAAAATGTTTAATATATGGTCCTTGTTGTAAATAATGTACGAAAAAATACAAACGGGTGACACAAATTTTACATGGAAAATCTTTTTGAGATATACACAGGCCTACAAAGGTAATATTACTGTATAAGGAGATATTTACAATGAACCTCTTCCTCTTCCCTATAAATTACTGGGATATACTTATAGTGTATGTAACAGCCCTAACTTAGGGTTTGTATTTCAAATATAAATTATGAGGAGAAATAAAAACTTTTGGTGCCTCATGAAATCATTTGAGAGTTTCTACAATTTTCCCTAGCAATTTCCAATTTTTAGAATGTAATTCTTGTGATTGGAAATTGTTGTCAGCAAATTTTAGCTTTCAAACTTGTGATCATCCTCTGAAACTATTTTTCCTGTCATCTTGATCATCCTATCTACCTCCCTGAATTATTTCATAATTTTTAGATTTTATTTGCTATTTCAAATGGCCAAGTCAACCTAGTTTGAAAACTGGTCAAACTTCTGTTCAGCATCTTGTGAATTTTTATTGGGAGAAATCTAGTTCATAAAAATTCCTGGAAAAATTTCACAAGGTTGTCCGCTGTTCCAGTAAGCTCCCATAAAAATTTCGGAATTTTTGGAGCTCAGGAGCTACCTCTAAAAATTCCCCAAACCCTCTCTGTCTTTCTAATTCAAATCTGGAAACACTGTTTGTCGGGCCCGAACCCCACTTGGGCTCGAATCCGACCGCACCTAATGGACTCGGTCGCACCGCCTAGTTGCACCGCGCGAGCCCGAAGGCTATCAGCCGTCCGATGAAGATCGCACGGTCCTCATTGTTTGTCTCGTCGACCTGTCCGAATGCATACATTGATCTCGGCCGTCCATCCTAGATCCAACGGTCGACATTTTCTTGATCGAGCCAGACCAAATCGTTGAACCACACTTGGTCCGACTCGCACCGCTTCGCTGCTGTCGCTGACATGTGGGCCATCCTTGTCAGGTTCTTCCTCGCCGACTCGCCTCTTACGGAGCTCACCGGCGCGCTCGCGCATGCGTGCCACGCAGCTCGTCGCTGCCACGCCGGGGACGCGTGTCTGCCTCCAGGGGATCGCCTGAAGTCCATCTACCTCCTAGGGTCGTCCATTCCTTCTCGCAGCCATTCTTACGCCCTCTCCGCCCATTTCTTAGCTTCGGCCGGAGAAGAAACCGAGGGCGGCACCACCACCTCACTGTCGTTCGAGCAACAGCGACCCCGCCGTCGTGTTCCTCTTGCCTCGCCGCCTCCATTTTGCCCATTCCGGATCCTTGGTGTCCAGTATCGCCAGAGCTAGTTCATCGTCTCGCCTCCCGCGCCTCGGCTCAGTGAACTCAAATTGCGTTCGGTGAGTTTCTAGCCGTCACCTAGTCCCTTAGGATCGCATCACGTGGCGAGTCTAAGCGTGACTTTGTTTCATGCTTTGATGCATCACCGAGGTGGTGCGACCCCTTCTTCTCAAGTTCGGTGATTCGCGCGCGGTGTTTCCGGCCACCGTGCTCCATCGTCGTCTTGATCGTGGCGAAACCTTCCGAGTCAAGGCGGCCGGCGCGCACCTTCCGTAGCTTCGAAGCTCTTAGCGTCTTCTCGCGAGGCGCATCTTCTTCTCCGCCTCCGGTCGTCACAAGCTCAACTCGGTGACCATCGGACCCGCGCCGCCACCTGCGGGTTCGCGAAGTCTCGTGAACCCGAAGGTATCACTCACTCGCTTTGAAACTCACCGGTTTGCGAGATCCACCGCGCGCGCGCGCGCTGTCTGTCGGCGCGCGGTGAACCGCCGGTGATGTTTTAGTTTAGCTCTAATCGCGTCTAGTTTGAGCCTCTGACTTGTGGGCCCTCTCTGTTAAATCGCGTTTAGAAATCCTTTAATCCAACCGTTATGTTTTCTCTTAGTCACTGCCTTGTGGGTCCATGCTGTCAGTTAGGGTTGTGTAGCTCTGGTAATGCGTTTTCTCTGTCGGTAAGCGTATTTCTCTGTGAGAGTATGTTAGGTTTGCACTTTGGTAAGCCGAAGGCGTATTCTCAGAATACGCCTTCGACGTCACCTTCGGCGGGCAGTCTGTTCTGGTCAGCACCTTTCGCGCGGGCCCGCCTGTCAGTGTCTGGGGCTAGCTGGTTGCCGGTAGAAAAAGATTTAAATGCTTTGGTATTTCTGAAATGCTTTTCTGTTGCACTGTTAATTCAATTAAACTTAGAAAATGCATAACTAATTCAATTTTTATCCAAATTGCATGAAACCAGTGCTGTTAATTTTCATTTTAAATGTACTATTTACTAAAATTAGTGTCAACCTTGTCCCTGTATCAAAAATCTGTTAATTAATTTAATGTTGTAGAATGTAATCTCCAAATTAGAAAATGTATATCTCTTTCAATAATTGTCCTAACTCAATGAACCCAATTCTGTAAAATTTCATTTTCAGTATACTAATTATCAGGATAGGTTTTAGATACTGTTTCTGTTCATGAAAGTTGGTTAAGTAATTAACTAGTGTCTTGTTATGTTTTTAGCTTAGAAAATTCATAGAAAGTTCTTAATAACTTAAAATGAATTGTTCTCTGTTTCTAAAATTTTGTTATGTCATGCTTAGGCTGCTGTGTGAGTTTTGGCATGTTTTGGTGATATTGTATGTTTGAGTTTTGTCGGTGTTATTCGTTCTTATTTGCTGTTATTTGATCGATCGTTAGGCTTCGACATTTGCGGTAACCCTGAGAGCGATCCTCTGCAACAGGTTGAGCATTCTGAGCAACAGCAGCCAGGCAAGCAGTTTGATCATGTTTATCCCAGTATTTTAAAGTCTAATATTTTGTTTCAACTGTATGTATGCATCGCTTAATTTGTGTTAAGTTGATTAGTTAAATCCGTAGATGCATATCCTGTAGTCAAAATATTGATCTCTACTACCTGAGCCTAGGTTATTTGCTGTGATTAGAGGTCGCTGGATGATTTCTTGTCACTTAGTAGATTCGATTTCAGCTGCTTAGACATGCTTAGTATCGGTAGAAATGGGCGGTTATCGACTTATTCGGTAACCTTGATCACACAAAATTTACTACAACTTTATGTTTCAGCATTTTTGCTATGTTTAATTGCAAAATTAAAAATAAAAACAAAAATGATTTAGACTTGGGCACAATGGTAAGACTGGTGTGATCTGTTGGGTGTGACTGGAAAGGTGCCCGAGTCAGTTAAGGACCGAGTTACTTGCGCCACCGCATCTTGAGCATTTTTGCGTGCTAACCACACTAGAGTATATGGGACCTCTCTTGACCTAGTACTTTGGCGTGTATTGGCTCCGGATCGCAGGAGGTCGCAGGAGGGATGGAGGTGGGAGCATGGTAGTTGTCCGAAAAGCTTTATCCTGAGTGGGTAGTTGTCTTTTCGGCTTTACCATGTAAGCGTATGGATTTCTATCCATACGAGCGGCTCGTAGTTAATACACAATATTGGAAAAAGTCTCGTAGGACTTAGCCGTGCCAAAGATACCTTCGGAAGTGTTTTTGGCTTAAAGGCGATGCAAGTGTGGGTACATTGGTACACCCCTGCAGGGTTAAAACTATTCGAATAGCCTCGTCCTAGGTTATGGACACGCTCGGATACGCCCCGTAAGAACTAGACTACAACAATTTAAATTAAAACTTGATGGGTGGTACGAATCTGGGATTCGTGCTATTGTTGTGGTGACTATTGGGATAGTCACTTCTAGGTTGTTTTTCTTTACTCTTTGTAATTATTACCTTCTTGTTATTTCAGCATTAAAAATAAATTGCAAACTTGCCTTCAAAGCTGTATTACATTATTGCAAATGAAAATTGGCTTTATGCAAATGAAACATATGGCCTCCACCAAACAAGCTCGCATGTAGCATATGAGCAGTCCGCTAGTTCACACGTCGGTCTTGCGGGTACAAAGACAATCTTTGTACTCGGTGCTTTGCTTAATGTTTTGTTGCAGAGGAAGAAGGTGAGCCCCAAGGGCCTCACTTACGTGAGTGTGTTGCCGTTTTCGTGGACGACTAGACTTGGCGGTCCGGTCAGATGCCTTGTGGGTTGAAGGCACACTGATTGGCTTTGTTTATAGCCATCTTATGGCACTTTTGCTTCCGCTGTCTTCTCTCTGTTATTTTTGTATCTTGTGGCCTGTCGGCCTTTGTCTGTAATAACTCTACTATTTGTTTATCTTCCGTTTGGTAGTGTGGTGTTTGGACTCTATGTTTGGAATGGAGTTGATGTCTAATTTTGTAACGAGTTGTGTATACTGCTTTCTGGGAAGTATACATATCTCGAGGATCAGTTTATTTGATTTGTGATGCTAGGACCAGGTGGTTGGTTAAGCATTACAAGCCAAATAAATTGGGGTCCTCACAGTGTACTCCTACAAAAAGGTCAATACTGGATGCCTCATCACAAATAGTTAACCAAAACTGTCTGTATTACATGCAATTACAGACGGTTTTAATTTAGAGACCGTCTACGTTACTCGTTGCGCATAAAACCATCTGTGAAGAGGCAACATCACAGACGGTTCATATTTAAAACCGTCTGTGAAGTATCACAGACGATTTTTAACACGAACCGTCTGTGATAATTGTTTATTTCACAGACGGTTCTAAACACGAACCATCTGTGTAGACTTCACAGACGGTTTTTAACTATAACTGTTTGTGATATTATCGCTTCAGCTCCCCGATGAGTTTCTTCGTTCGCCGTCATCGCCGATGCATCTCCTCATTCGCATCAATGCCGCTTCGGCTCCCTGATGCGTCTCTTCGTCTCACGCGTCGAATTTATTCCTTGTTTTATAAAAAGGATATTAATCGATCCGCCATCGAAGATGTTCAATCATTCGGACATCGGTCGGTCTATACATATATATAACCTCTCTATCTCATCACTCTATATACGATCACGACATTGATCATACGTATATATAGCGATCACGTACGGAGCATGACGGCGAGGACCAAGGTAAGGAGGTCGGTGATTGCCGTCGCTGATCTTCCTCATGATGTCTACAGCCTACGAGCTCGCCTCACCCTATGGCTGACCTCTACAGCCTACGAGCCACGTACGTGTGTACATATTTATACCTATGAAAATACCCACTACTATTTATTCTAACTTCTTGAATTGTATATGTACATATATTAATTGGAGTTGCAAGTTTATGTACAAGGCATCCAAGGAGGGTGCTGTGGGGAGGCACGTGGCGCTAGAGCGGGAGGAGGCGATGAAGTGGCTGGACAACGAGCGCTACCTCACCATCGTCAACCACCTGGTCGGCGCCAGTAACCCGAAGGCCTGCTTCATCGTCGGCCTCCTGCTTATCTTTGCGCACCAGGACATACAGTGCGACCTCGTGTGCCCTGAGCGGGCGGCCGATGCCGGCCACAAGGCCGTGGCCTACATGCTCGGTCTCGTCCTCTACACGGCCGGTGAGGCGCACAATGTTGAGAAGCACTAAATCAGCCAGGTCGAGGGTGAGCCGGCTGACGACAGGTGTGAGATGGCCAAGAGGACCAACCTGGAGTGCAGGTGGTGCTGGAGGCTCGCTGCGGACGCGGTCCAGGAGGCAGCGTGGAAGATGGCCAGGCCGCTAGGCTGGGTGCGGGCGCTGTCAGAAGACGGCCACCGGTGCAAGAGCACCGGCTGCGGCGTCACGAAAGGGTGGGACTGTAACACACTGGCCACGCGAAAGCCAAAATGTTACCTAAATTCTAACACACAACAACAATACAGTTTACTTTCAACACTTTAACAACTAATGATGTTTACAGATCAATAAACAAGATAACAGATATAAAATTTGAATTAAAATTTCAGCAACTTAAAAAACTTTATTTGTCCAATCATAATATGCTATTCAGGAGAAACGCTATCAAGAATAATTAAAATGAACCTAAAGCATAGTCTAGTTCAACCAAAATCATAACGATGGACGATAGTAACCATCAGGTCGCCAATTATTACAATACCAAAATTCTCAACTGAAGGATAATAGCAGGCTTATTAAACAAAAGTGAAATATGTGAAATGAGTGAAGTTATCCATGTGACTACTTGCTCCCAAAAGCATGCCGTATTTAGCGTTTACCAAA
This sequence comes from Ampelocalamus luodianensis, assembly GCA_036346255.1. Classification (NCBI taxonomy): domain Eukaryota; kingdom Viridiplantae; phylum Streptophyta; class Magnoliopsida; order Poales; family Poaceae; genus Ampelocalamus; species Ampelocalamus luodianensis. Next base: position 56,628,574 of record CM070628.1, read on the forward strand.
AACAAACAAACTAGCAAGAGTGAGTCCACGAGTCAGCAAATACAATTGAATAATACAGAAAACAATGGAACAAACATATGTCATTTCCAATATCTAAATACATAAACAAAATACCAGAAACTTATGCAAGTACAAAATGCATGCTCTTCACTTTTGCTTATACTGGTATAGCTAGTGAAAACCCATCGGTATTCACTCAGGCCCGTATTATCCAAAATACGGGGATCCAAGGCCCGTATGAAGAATATTTCATAACGGTGATCCAATTTGCCCACAATGGAATGGTGTGGGTCTTACTTACCCATATTGGAATGATGGGACTTCTCTACCCACTCCCGTGGGGAATCATGAATGAATGTATTGAAATGTAAAACATTCTCGAAGAATCATGGCATAACAATTTTGAAGGTAAATAAGTAATACTGAAATTAACCACAACTCGTCAAGACAACGCATTGTTAATCATCAATCAATTTGAACAAACAACAATCAAGATAATTCAATTGTACTTGCCTTCCGCGTTGTGATGCTTTAGGAGGCAAGGAAGATGCCACTAATCCCAAAGGCTCTCCACCTACACAATTAAGTTACTCAAAATAAGAATGACATGGTAACATGACACTACTCGCAATACTCTACAATGCCTTCCTAAAACCTAAGATTTAACTATTTGATCTACTCAAATCAAACAACAAATTACCAGGAAACTACTCTGGACAGCGTCCTTATAAATTACATAATTTTCGCTCTGTATATCATAAAAATGCATTCTCAGATTCTATGCAAAGATAACAAAATTATCTACAATAACCTAGTTGGCGAGATCCTCTAATTCTGCCCACATTTGAGTCTAATATTCACTTGAAAAATCTAAAGTTATAATATGATAAACGGAAAGGACAGCACACGCGAAATGCTATAACTTTTAATTGGCTGAACCAAATTTTGATTTCTTTATCAATCTATAAAGATAAGAATATGAACTTCAAAAGTCTGGTTGGACTGACCCTCAGATTATGCCTTTAACAAAATTTAGCCAGCAGCTCAAAACTACCGTCACAATCTGACATACACTTTGGATAGCCAGATTAAAACGTACATAACTTTCGTTCTAAAAATCCAAAAAGGGTGTTCTTTAACAATCCTAAAAGCTAATGGAATTACCTATAGAAATCGTGTTGGGAGACCCCCTGAATCAGCCATTAACAGAACCTTAATTCTTAAACAAGACGACTGTTGTAATCTCGTCAGGATTTCTGGATAGCAGTAAATAAACTAACGTATCTCCCAAACTACAACTCCGAATTAGGTGATCTCAGATCCTACTGAAATCTAACAACATTTCCCACAATTCTCTAGGAGACACAAAGTTCTAATTTCGCACTGATCTAGACGAGAACTACTGATAAAAAAGGCTTCAGATCTTAGATTCAATTTCAGGAGGAACCACAAATCGCTAAACGACAACAATCGTATAGAAAAAGACTAAACAAATGAACGAAGAATTGAAGATCACCTTTGGAGACCCTCTGAAACTCGAAGAAGATCCCCCATGAGCACTTCCTCTTCCCTCTCTTGTGAGGACCCGGGGCATTTAACTCGTAATACTTAACCTCCAAATTGTTCTAATATTACCAATTAAATATCCTAAGCCTCGATGGACATGTGCTTCCCAGAAATGCAGCACACATACATCAATCAAAAAGTCATGCATCATTTCCATACAAGTTGACATAACTTAGTCTAGCAACAGGCATACAACATAGAGTTATTACAAGATCAGGCCGACCGGCCAAATAAGTCCAGAAGACAGAAGAGTAGCGAAAACAAAAGTGCCATGAGATGGCTTCAACATAAGCCAACCGGTTGCCCACTCACCCACAAGGCAACCGACTGGGCCGCCAAGCTAGTCGTCAAATCCACCGCACAACTCACAAAAGTGGATCCCTTGGGGATCAACTTCCTCTGGACACAATTAGCATAGCAAATAAGTACAAAAACATACTCGCAAGACTTACGAGTAAGCCTATACATAGCTACATACAAGCTGTTAACAAAGGAGATGGTCATATGGTTTATTTTCAGCACAAAGCAATCTTCCATTTGCAATAATAATAGATTGAAGGCAGTTTTCAAATCTGTTTTTAATTATTGAAATAACAGCGAGATAACAAGTAAATAGCATAAGTAAAAACCTAGAGGTGACTAACCCAATAGCCACCACAACATAGCAGGAATTCCCCATTCGCACCACCAAGTTCAGTTTCAATGAAAGGTTTAGAGTCTAACTCTTGCAAAACCTAACCAAATGTGTTCATAACTTAGGACGAGGCTATTCGAATAGTTCAAAACCCTGCAGGGGTGTACCAATGTACCCACACTTCAGACTGTCTTTTTGCCACTAGATTAAGCACACTTCCAAATGTATGCCGGCACGGCTAAGTCCTACGAGACGTTTCTAATATTGTGCATTAACCACGAGCCGCTCGTATGGACATAAACCCGTACGCTACATTGCAAGCCGAAAGTCAACAAATCCCATCAGGGTGAAGACTTTCGGACACTACAATGCTCCCAACATCTGCCTCCTACATCCTCCTACGACTCGGAGCTAACACACACCAAAGTACTAAGTCAAGAGAGGTCTAATTTCCCTCTAGTGTGGTTAGCACGCAAAAATGCTTGGATAGTGTGACACAAGATGTTCGGTCCTTGTTGACTGGGCACCAACCATTCACACCCAAAAGCACATCAACATACCATTATGCCCAAGTCTAAATCATTTTGTTTTCAGTTTTAGTTTTCTCAATTAAACATAGCACAAGGTGCTGAATATAAAGTTATAATAAATTTTTGTGTGATCAAGGTTATCAACTAAGTCGACAATCGCCCAATTCTACCGGTAGCTAAGCATGACTAAGCAACATTAACTCGTAAAACTACTAAGTAATAAGGGCTCATCCAACGAACCCTAAATGACAGAAAGGTAATCCTAGGCTCAGTAGTAGAGGATAAGAATTTGCCTACAGATTATGTATCTAATGGGTCAACTAATCGACAATAGTTTAACAACAAAATAGCAATGTATACATAGAATTTGCAAACAACATATTAGACTTTGAAAATAGTAGGAGCAATATGATCAAATGATGCTACATCTGCTTGCCTTGCTGATAGTTCTCTTGCTGCAGAGGATCACTCTCAGGTTCAACAATTTCTTCGGAACCTAACGCAAAAACACGAAAATCTAATAAGAACGAAGAACACCGAAAGAGACTCAAAAACCAAAATCATCCAAACTTCAAGAAATTTACACAGCAGGAAGACCACGATTTTAAATGAATTTAGCAACAAGAATCAATCGATTTGGACTAAGCATGCAAAAGTTATAACCTAAACAATTTCAGTCTGCTGGATAATTCTATTTAAATTGTTTTCTATTACTGTTCATGGCACAATTTTTTAGAAAGTTTTAGAACCTGAAATTTTTATGGTAGGCAGAACATGGTATTCTAAGAATAGCAAAATTGGGTTTGCTTCATTTGGAGTTAAATTGATCTACTTATGATTTTTCTAAGTTATGAAGCTAGTGTTCAACATTTTTCAGAGACTAATACCTAAATAAAACATATTCTATATTACAACATATTAACAGAGGAACCTAACAAATTTTAGTTTACTCAATTTGGAGTTACAGAGAATTACTTATGTATTTTACAAGTTTTAAACAATTTTTAAAGCACTAATAAAGCTAAACAGGAATAAAATCTATTAACAAAATTTTCTGGAGCCAAACTAAGCCTACAACCATTTTTAGACTAAATTTTAGGTAATTTCAGAATTAACAAAATTGGAATACAATTTTCAGTTGACAAATAAAGCTTATCGGAAACTATTAAACAATACTCAATGCGAAAACGACGTGGCAAAGCGTGGGCCGTTGAGATCAGATCTAATGGTCCACGTGCACCGAAGCACAGCACACGCACACACAGTCCAACAGAGTCAAACGTTGGATTATAATCTAACGGTCCACAGCGAGCGAGCTTCTCGGAGGTCCGAACGCTCACGACGATCTTGGCCGTTGATCTAAAGATGGATGGTCAAGGTTCTCTTCTGTAACAGTCCAAATTTCTTTTTAGTAAAAATTAAAAGTTTATTTATGTTTGTGGAATTTTCTGAAATTTTAAAAGCTTTTTATAAATATTTTAAAGCCAAAACAAATTTATTTACAAAACTAAAAGCCAACAAATAGTTGGAAATAATTTTATCAAGTTCAGAAAGAGTATGGAAATTTCTGTGAATTTTTCCATAATTTTTGGAAGTATTTTGCTATTTTCTAAAGCTATTATGAATTATCAGAATTAAAACAATTGAAAAATGAAAAGTAAATCGAAAACCCTGGTTGGGCCGAAACCCAAAGGCTCCGGCCCAAACCCCCATTCCAGCGCGGCCCAGCCGGCCCACGCCCTCGCAACGCGCACACGCACCCCTCCTCTGTATCCACCGCTGGATTTGGCATCAACGATCAAGATCTTCCGTAACTGCCGCACAGTCCGAATGACATCATCAATATAAGCCGTGCGATCTGAATCGGACGTCCAGATCTTCGTACCGCTTCGGGGACCTAAGCTCCTTCTAATCTAAACCCTTCAATCTAAATCCTACGGCCAGGATTTCCTCCACAATCTTCTACTCTCACCAAGTCCCAACCGCTGGATCTAAATCCAACGGCTCCACGTCGTCGTCTTCCTCGCCTTCTTCTCCGCGCGCTCAAAACCCACGACCGCCATTATCGCGACGCGCCCAAGCTCCGCTAACGCCGCCCAACGCCCCCGACACCTCGCGACGCGCGACGCGACCACCTCGTCGCCGCACACGACTCGCACGATCCCCACGCCCTCTCCCCTTTCTGCGCGACGATTCCACCCACGCGCCCAAAACCGCCGTCATACACCCCACGTCGCCCCGCCACCTCCGGCCTCCTCTTGCTCTATAAAAGGGAGCCCCGTGAGCCCCTTCTCCTCCTCCATCTGCTACCCACACTCACTCCCCCTCTCTCGCACTAGCGTTGCCGGGATCGCCTGATTAAGCTTCTCCGCCGCCACCACCTCCTTCTCCGATTCCGGCGCCTCCGTTGAAGCTTCGTCCTCGCCGCCGCCACCATCAGCATCGCCGTAACCCCGCGAAGCCCGAACGCACCTCCGTTCGCCGCGAGGATCACCGAGTGTCAGACGCTGCTGCCGAGCGACGCCGCCGCCTTCTTCTCGCCGCCGGCCGCCTCCGACCTCCTCTCGACGTGTGGGTGAGCGCATCATGTTCACCATCTTCCCCTCTCCCTGCTGGTATCTTCACTGGGCATCGCCGTGCACCACAACGCCGGTGACCCTCGGTCCCGACGCCGGCGTCGCACTCGCTGACGTGGCACCCATCGTCGGTGCCACGGCGGAGCCACATCGGCGCCACGTATGCGGCTCTGCTGAGGCAGCGCCTGCGTGGCACCGCGCACGCCACCTCACCTTAGCCCCTGCGCCAGCGGTCCATGGACTCAGTCCATATCGACCATGTCACTGACACAAGGGGCCCACATGTCAGAAATCTTTTTATTTAAAGTTAATTCCGAAAATTCTGTGCTGAGGTCATCATTGCACATTAAACTGATTTTCCTTTAGAAAAATAAATCAGGAAATCTGATAAATTGAGAATTTAGGTTTTTAAATAGATTTAAACTTCAAAAATTCATAACTTTTGCATATGAACTCCAAATTGGGTGATTCAAATTGCAAAATTTATATAAAATTATAATCTAGCTAACTAAACCAAAATATTTCAATTTGGAGTTAATTTGAACTATGTTTTTGAATTTATTTGAATTTGAATATTGAATTTGTCGTATTTTCGCGTATAGAATTCGACGACTCCGGAGAGTTTGATCAAACTGAAGATTTAGAATTTCAAGACATCGACCAAGGTAAGTTACACCATTGACCATATTGCCCCCAGTACTTTTAAGTTATTTTCAGTTTTTAAATTCTTTATCGCATGCATATGTTGTTATAAATATTTTAATATCCTGTTTTACATATAGTTAATTCCATGTGTTATTGTATGGCCAATTTGAATGTTGTATATGACTACCTTGACACCATAGGCAAGATATTACCAAAATTAAATATATGCTTAGCCAAGCTTAGTTCACATTTACAGAATTTGGGGAGGGTTTACATCAAATTTCCATAAATTTGTTTCAAACTTGTCATTGTGGTATTGTCTTACCACATGGCTTATAAATGGAGTTTTACTCAAAATAAAATCAAAAATGGATTTGGACTTGGGCGAAATGGTCGGAATGGTGGGTGCAGGTTTATGCACGGGATTGATCTGGTTAAGATTAAGGCCCCTGGTTTGTAGGAATGACGCCCAAGTCAATTGAGGACCGGTCTTTGAGCCTCTTATTGCTATGCCATAACGTACTACCACATGTCCTGTATGGGCAGGATTTGGCTAACTAATTTGTGATGTTCTAGTATACTTATGTCATGTGATTAGGTGGGTGTCGATTAGACGTTTTATTCCCACTTGGCGCAAGAGGGGGCTTTCGGAGGACGGTTAGTCCAAAGGGGCGAAACCTTAGCGGGCATAAATATAATAGGATAGCACATTGTAAAGGCCTCATGGTAATTGCTCAGTCACACGCCTACGGAAGCGTGAATTGGCCGACATAACGAGCATGTCACCTCGTGTGGGTAAAGTTGTACCAACTCTGCAGAGTAGAAAACTATTCGAATAGCCGCGTCCGCGGTCATGGACATGCTAGCAGGGCCACTTAAAGTTAGAATTGTTTTTGGTTTTTAAAACACTTTATTAAATGCTGAGGATGGTCAATCTTTATGAAAATTTGGGCGGGAAGCCAAGTGTTAGGAGGGGATCGTTCACTTCATTATTGGAGGTTATCCACTTTATATCATTGTCAATTTAAAATATGATTTTTGTCATAGTATGAAACTGCCTTATAAATTACTATGTCTATTTAAGCTGAAAATACTGTTTATGCAAAACAACCCCAGCCGTACTCACTTGTTTCCTTATGCATGCATTTAAATTCAATATTGGGTGTGACTTGCGAGCACGGAAGTTGTGCTCATCCTTGCTGAATAAATCTTATTCAGGAGAAGACTGCTACCTTGACGGTGAGGACCCGGACGAGTAGGCCTTTTGACCCAGACAATTGCTTGTGGCGCATCGTGTGGCTCCCACTATTATATTGTTTCCGCTGTGTTTATCATTTGACATTTGATATTATTATTCAGACTCATTGTATTAAACAATTACTTAATTAATGTCATTTACGCTTTCGTGATATGAATGTGATATCCTTTTTGTGAGACTGTGTACGCTGGAAATCCTGGACCAGTGTTCGAACACAGAGAATTCGGGATCCTTCGTTCCCGGGTTCGACATCTTCGGAGGTCCAAAGGTTTACGAGATCTGAGCCGCAGATCTAGAAATGAACAGCTCATACCGATTTGGACGATGGGGTGGTCCGAATGTTCCCACAGATCTCGGCCGTTGAAACAAATCGAACGGTCCAGCGATCAAAGAAGTGCTGCACAGAAACGCACGTGGGTTTTACGTGCACAGTGAGGTTTAAGTGTGCGGGCCCACATGTAAGTGGCACACTGGGCTATTTAGGACAACCATTAATTACTAATAATGATTAGTAATTAATGGGCCGAATCCTTGTCCTAATGACCACACTACAGTGGTTTAAGCACGCCCACTTGTAAGTGACTCGGGCCTTAACCCAAGCCAACTAACGTGTCCAAGCGTAGGCCCACATGGCAGCGACTCATTAAGTCATTTTAGGACAGTCATTTATTACTAAAGCAATGATTAACCATGATCATCAATGATTAGCAATTAATGGCCGGATCTGTGTCCTAACGACAACCAGGTGACGCCTGTGCCCGACAAAAATCGAGCGTAAAGGAAAGCTCGTCGCCGGCGACTCCGGCCACTGCGACGGCAACTAAGGATAAAAATGGATTCGCAATAGCATTGCGCCCCCACGAAGAGCACTCACACAAGCTGAAACGGCCTAAAGCGCCGATGAGCCGGAGATGAGCGCCGGCGACCAACACGGCCAAAACTGAAAACGGCTAAAAGCAAAGATCCACAAAAGCGGGTGCCCAAGCTTCTAGGGACTAATAAGGAGCTACCTTAACGCAGGAGAGGGTCGAAGGAGGCCGAAGGAGCTTCAACGGCGGAGGAGCTCACCGGAGCTAAGGAAGAAAGTGCGGAGACGATGGCCGGAGCAAAAAGAGAGCCACTGGGTGGTAAATATAACTTCATTAAGGCCCACAGAAGGTCCATGAGCAGTTAATTGAAGAACGAAGCAACTTACCGGAGTTGGGGAAGAAGGGGGTGAATTCGACCGAAAAGATTTGAACTCAAAATTGGACGATTCTTGTGAATGAAATCCAAAATCGAGTGAGGGGAAATGCTCAAGGTGTTAAGAGGCGCACATAGATACAAAAAGAAAAGAGAAGGAACCACTGGAGCACCAAAGCCACCAACAGAGCTCCACGGTCTCCAATGGCGAATTGGGGATTCTAGGGTTTTGAGCTCACAGAACAGAGGGGGAGCTAGGGGTGTTGTAAAGGAACTCAAGGAGGACATTGGGGGCTTTTTATAGCCGAAAAACAACGGGCAACTTGAGAACAAAGCCCTTGGTGAACTCGGTTCACACACTGCCATGGGCAAGGTGGAGAAGACAGGAGCAGCTGAGAAAGGCAATCTTGAGGGCAAAAACTCACTGATGGCATTAAATGCCGAGGACCAGGAGCCGTTGAATGGTGACACCCGGAGTTGACAAAAGCTCTCTCTCTCTCTCTCTCCCATGCCCTGTTCTATCACACTGGCACAGGCACGAGCGCGAGGAAGAAGAAGGTAACCAGGTACTTGAGGGCCCACACATCAGCGAGGGAGATGAAGGACTCCGGTCAAAAAGGACGAAGGGGTTAGGTTAAGTTGGGTCAAAAAATCTGGGCGGTTGGATTAGAATGGACGGCTCAGATTGAATGGGGCCATCGGAGGTCCCCAAATGACCCCAAGCAATGCGAGCGATCCGATCAAAAAGGACGGTCACGATTAAGAGAAACAATCGGAGGTCTGACTGCATCGAGCAACGAGGGCGGTTGGATCAGGATCCAACGGCCAAGGAAAGCGAGCGCGAAAGGGAGGTCCGAACGTTCTAGCGAACGTGGGCCGCCCGATTGAAATCCAACGACTCGCAAAGATTGCGCGTTTTAAAATGGGCCCGAGTGCGCTAGTTGACTGAGCCAAGTCAAGTTGCTCGAGCCCGAGACTGGTTCGCACCCAAGGAACAGTGAACCCAAGTTTTAGGGTTAGATTAGAATAGAGAACTTTGGGGAATTTTTCAAGTTAACAAACTAACTCCAAAAATTCTAAAATTTTTATAGTAGCTTGCTAACTCTGGGATGCACCTTGTGTAAAAATTTTAGAGGTTTTTATGCAGAGAAATTTTCTCCAAAAATTCCTTAAGGTACTGATTTAGGGTTTGACCAACAGTCAACTGGTTTGACTGGTCTCTTAATATATTCAAATAATTTCTAAAAATTATGAAATTTTTCAGAGGAGTCACACATCATCCCTAGAACCAACGAAAAATATTTCCCCGGAGTTGAACACAAGATTAGACAGGAAGGTTTTTAAAGGGTCAAGATTTATGTCAAAAGAGGGTTGTGGCTTTGTATTTCCATAATTCCTTTATAAGAATTTTTAGAACATACATAAAACATAAGATGCAAGAAAAGTTTTAAATTTCTACACATTTTCTTACACTTGAAACACAAGCCAAGACTTGGGACCTTACATCTCTCCCTTGGCTGACAGCACACAAAGGAGGCTCCCTCCTTCTTTTTCCTTGGCCTACAACAATGGAGGAGCACCGAAGGAGAGAGGGCACCACCAGGGAGGAGAGGGTGTTGCTATAGTGCCGGTGGCGCTACAATGCCGCCTCGTGCTATAGTAACCTCTAGGGTTTGGTTGCCCCTTCTTAAACTAGCTTTCCACTTGGGCCAAACAATGTGGGCCAAAAGCCCAAGATTATTTCTCCTCGAAAAATCTGAATTCTCTCTTTTTAAAAAAATCCTATTAAATACCTTTCTCGTTTTAATCAATTCTCTAATGCTAAATGGGATATTACATTCTACCCCTTAAACAGAATTGACCCCGAATTCTACTCGTCGTTCTACACGAAAGAATAACCACAATTGAACTAAACAATAAATAACTCGTAGAGGACGTGAAAAAAATTCCGAATAAAGCTCACATTGTTGGTGAAAAACAACGGGCAACTTGAGAACAAAGCCCTTGGTGAACTCGGTTCACACACTGCCATGGGCAAGGTGGAGAAGACAGGAGCAGCTGAGAAAGGCAATCTTGAGGGCAAAAACTCACTGATGGCATTAAATGCCGAGGACCAGGAGCCGTTGAATGGTGACACCCGGAGTTGACAAAAGCTCTCTCTCTCTCTCTCTCCCATGCCCTGTTTTATCACACTGGCACAGGCACGAGCGCGAGGAAGAAGAAGGTAACCAGGTACTTGAGGGCCCACACATCAGCGAGGGAGATGAAGGACTCCGGTCAAAAAGGACGAAGGGGTTAGGTTAAGTTGGGTCAAAAAATCTGGGCGGTTGGATTAGAATGGACGGCTCAGATTGAATGGGGCCATCGGAGGTCCCCAAATGACCCCAAGCAATGCGAGCGATCCGATCAAAAAGGACGGTCACGATTAAGAGAAACAATCGGAGGTCTGACTGCATCGAGCAACGAGGGCGGTTGGATCAGGATCCAACGGCTAAAGAAAGCGAGCGCGAAAGGGAGGTCCGAACGTTCTAGCGAACGTGGGCCGCCCGATTGAAATCCAACGACTCGCAAAGATTGCGCGTTTTAAAATGGGCCCGAGTGCGCTAGTTGACTGAGCCAAGTCAAGTTGCTCGAGCCCAGACCGTTCGCACTCAGGAACAGTGAACCCAAGTTTTAGGGTTAGATTAGAATAGAGAACTTTGGGGAATTTTTCAAGTTAACAAACTAACTCCAAAAATTCTAAAATTTTTATAGTAGCTTGCTAACTCTGGGATGCACCTTGTGTAAAATTTTTAGAGGTTTTTATGCAGAGAAATTTTCTCCAAAAATTCCTTAAGGTACTGATTTAGGGTTTGACCAACAGTCAACTGGTTTGACTGGTCTCTTAATATATTCAAACAATTTCTAAAAATTATAAAATTTTCAGAGGAGTCACACATCATCCCTAGAACCAACGAAAAATATTTCCGAGGAGTTGAACACAAGATTAGACAGGAAGGTTTTTAAAGGGTCAAGATTTATGTCAAAAGAGGGTTGTGGCTTTGTATTTCCATAATTCCTTTATAAGAATTTTTAGAACATACATAAAACATAAGATGCAAGAAAAGTTTTAAATTTCTACACATTTTCTTACACTTGAAACACAAGCCAAGACTTGGGACCTTACATCTCTCCCTTGGCTGACAGCACACAAAGGAGGCTCCCTCCTTCTTTTTCCTTGGCCTACAACAATGGAGGAGCACCGAAGGAGAGAGGGCACCACCATGGAGGAGAGGGTGTTGCTATAGTGCCGGTGGCGCTACAATGCCGCCTCGTGCTATAGTAACCTCTAGGGTTTGGTTGCCCCTTCTTAAACTAGCTTTCCACTTGGGCCAAACAATGTGGGCCAAAAGCCCAAGATTATTTCTCCTCGAAAAATCTGAATTCTCTCTTTTTAAAAAAATCCTATTAAATACCTTTCTCGTTTTAATCAATTCTCTAATGCTAAATGGGATATTACATTCTACCCCTTAAACAGAATTGACCCCGAATTCTACTCGTCGTTCTACACGAAAGAATAACCACAATTGAACTAAACAATAAATAACTCGTAGAGGACGTGAAAAAAATTCCGAATAAAGCTCACGCATGCGAGTTTCCAACTCCCAAGACTCATCTCGCTCAGACCAATGTGACCACAACACCATAACGTATACCAACATCTATACCTCAACACTCTCTCTGACCTCTCCTGTACACACATCGGACGAAACTCAACGGTGAGGTTTAGCTCGGTGGTCAACAGCTCTAACGAAACCTCAAACTCCAGATTGTCCACGTATGGACCCAAGACGATCCTAGCGATATGCCAACTTCCGAATCCCCGCAACTATCAAAAACAAATTAGTGTACATTGGGCCAACTTCCCCTTTGGTACCAAACGACACAACCTGCACATAACACACGAAACACTTGTTCCATCTCTCAACCGATCTACTCACTTAAAGAAGGAGCACCTTCTTTAACCAGGGGCGCACAACAGAACTTGCTTTAAATAATCCCTTTTATAAATAGAACCCAATTGAAATTAAAGGATTCTCATCGCAACCATGAAATGCCAACTCCACACCAAAAGGGTTAAATTCAAAAGCGAAGATTCATCATGAAAACCTTTCTACTTTCCAAATTGGCAGTTGGCAAATAAACACCACGCAAGCCAAAAGAGAAATCACTCAAATGCCCAATTCAATCATCTCTTTTGTTTTTTTCTAAATCAGAAGGAACCACACATACCAACGTAAAGCCAACTCAAATTTCAAACGACCTCTGTCATAAACACCCAGTTCCAACAAGAATTGAGAGAGCGAATAAACTTTCTCTCAAATTATGGAATTTCAAATCATCAAACTAAATCTTTCCTCTTAACCGACAACTCAAAGCGATGCTCAACCCGAAAGCAACAACCACACTCATCTAGAGGAACTCTACTAGTCCACAAAAGGATGCTCTAGTCCACTCCTCTACTAAAGAAATTATTTTGACAAATGATGCCCAACACCTTGATAAAGATTTTCACCCACAACCACATTACCTCAATCTTTTAAGGATAATCAACTTGAAATTCTCAGCGTACCCGCTCATTTACTGCAACCAAAGGATTCTATCAATGATCATCACACTATTCGTAATCCACTTTTTATTCTACTACCTCTACACATAGCCATTGGGAAACCAAGGTTCTAGCATAGAACACCAAACCCAATTTTCATCTCCAAGACTCCAATAAATGTATTTCGGTGTAACTGATACGAAAATTCTCAACTCCGATGACTAAGATTCCCACCATCCAAACATACTCAATCCTTAACACAACATGTAAACATATTCTCAACAAAATCATCTTTTTAAAGAGATTCTAACTCACAAAGGGTTACTCACGGAAACCAAGTCATACTTGACATCGGCTTATAACGATCCTTGTTATCCCTGTAATTGCCATAATGATTAGATTTCTTCGCTAATCCCTTTTCTCATTAAACTACACCGTCATAAATCACCTACACAACCTTGCAAATTACCATTACCCAATAGCGATGCTCTAATAAACTGATCAATATTTTCATTCTTTCAATAATTCTAATATCCCACCCAGAATGAACAAAACATCTTGGACCACAAATCACTATAGGTTCTATTAGTTACAACAATGCAATCAGTTTAGCCCCAAAGACAAACATTTTGTTTAAATAAAATTTTCTCCAAGAATTATAACACAAAATCAATTTATCCTCCAATGCTCCTCAAATAACTTATAACCCATGTAACACCTTGGCTATGTGGAAGCCAAGATGTTACCTATAAGACTAACATACAACAACAATACGGAATAATTTCAACCATATTTCAACTAATGACATAAGGAGATCAACATCTCAAAAGTTGAGTATAAGAATTGAATCAGAATTTAACAACATATCGAACTCTATCATCCAATCATAATGAATCAAATACAATAAGACTATCATAGGTTTATACGAAGATCATTAAGCATTCACAGGTTCAACCAAGTCATGATGAATGAAAGTCTAAATCATCACAACTCCATTTATTACAATCCAACTTATTAAATGAAAGATAATAACAAGTTCAACTGTTAAAAAGGGTGACGAATGTGAAGTAAAAGAAGTGATTCGTGTGACTAATCCCTCCTATGCATGCCGTCTTCAATGTTTACCTAAAACAAATAAACACGGCAAGAATGAGTCCACGACTCAACAAGTACAACAGAACAATATGAACAATACTGAATAAGAATAACAATCACAGAATAGAATACGAATGTAGAACGACTGAATAAGAACATAGCATCATAGAATATAATTCAAATGTGGAGTGGATGATTAAGAACTTATCATCATAGAATAGAATATGAATGTAGAATGTCAAAAACTATATGAATGAATGAAATGCATGATCTCCACTTCTACTTATACCAGTATAGCCAGTGAACACCCATCGGTGTTTACTCAGGCTGCATTTCACAAAATACGGGGATCCAAGGCCCGTATGAAGAACGTTTAATAACGGGGATCCAATTTGCCCACATTGGAATGGTGGATCTTACATGCTCATACTAGAATTGATGGGTCTTTACATCCCACTCCCGTGGGTGAATCATGAACAATGAATAAATGAATGAATGCATGAATATGGAAGACGAAATCTCAAGAAGCATGTATTCTCATATATAGAACGAATAAAAAAATCATTGAAAATTACTCCTAAACCATAGTATTCAGTCATGGCATGAACATCAAGCACTATAAACAAACCACATCACTACATACACTATGTACTTACCCATGTTGGAATGATGGGACTTCGCTACCCACTCCCGTGGGTGAAACACAAATGGTAGAACGAATGAATATGTTGAACGTAAACATATAATCGAAGAATCATGGTATATCAATTATGAGGGGAAGCAAGTAATACCAGAATTATCTATTGCACATTCATCACTCTAGTGGAACAAATAGCAATCAAGACAAATCAATTGTACTTGTCTTTCGAACTGCGATGCGTTAGGAGGTAAGGATGAAGCCTCTAATCTAGAATTCCCTCCTCCTACACAATTTAATTGCTTGAATAAAAAACAACGTGAATAAGATGCTACCCGCAATGCCTAATCTCATATTCCTAAACCCAAGGTTCATATAATTGCTCTAACCAAATTAACCGACAGTCTAGCAGGACATTAAACTAGACAACGGTACTAAAAACATCATATCCTTTGCTCTGAGAATCGAAAAGGAGTGATCTCAGATCCTATGGAAAGGTAATGAAATCCTCCACAATAGTCTAGTTGGCTAAATCCTCTAATTTGGCCAAAACCTTAGACTAACTTTCAGATAAAAGTCCAATCTATAATCGGTCTAACAGAATTGGACAGCAGTACAGAAACAATCATATCTTTTTATTGGCTTAACCAAAAACCAAGATTTTTATCATTCTAAAAATCTAAGAACATAACCTTCAAAAGTCTAGTTGGCATGATACTTAGGTTTTGCATTTAACAAAATGTGGCACACGGGTCAAAACTAATGACAAACACTGACACACATTCTGGACAGTCAGATTGAAACGTACATAACTTTTGTTCTACAAATCCAAATAGGGTATTATTTATCAATCCTGAAAGATAATGAGATTATATACAAAAATCATTTTGGGCAACACTTCTGAATCAACATCTAACTTTGTCATATTTTAATAAATATAGTGACTGTTAATTCTCGTCAGACTTTCGGGACAGCAGCAAAGAATTCATCCTAACTTTTAAATCATAATCAGAATTGAGTGATCTTTGCGTCCACTGAAAGCTAAGAATGAACCCCACATAACTCTAGGAGATGGGATCCTTTAATTTGGAATCTAAACACATGAAAATAGTCGCACAATTACTTAGACAGAATCTATTCTACTTGTAGTAGGAATACGATCCACTAAACAAGCCAACTACGATCCAAACAACGAAGAACATTGATCGTTACCCTTGTAGAAACACCAGGAATCACTGATCAAAATTCATGAAGAAGATCTCCTTCCTCTTCCTCTCTTCCTCTCCCTCTTCCTCTTCTCCTCTACCATGGCCGGCAGCGCAAAGAGCTTCATCCTCCTTCCTTTGGCCAGCAACAATGGAGAAGCACCGGAGGAGAGGGGTGTGCTATAGTGACTGTGCTACAGTAATGGCGGTGCTACAGTTGTAATATCCTGGAAATCGTTAAGAGAGACAGTTGTGCGGGAGAGAGAAATTAATATAATTTCAGGAATTTCAAAGGAATTTGGAGAACCTGGGCCTTTGGCCCACGGTGTCTTGGCCCAATTGAGTCGGCCGGCCTTAAAAGGAAGTGGGACCACCCAAACCCTAGCTCTAGGTACTATAGCACGCTGCGGTTACTGTAGCACCTCCCCTCCCAAAGCGCTGCTACCTCCTTGCTCGACCAGCAGAAGAAAGAAGGTGAAAGAGAAAGAAAGGAGGGAAGGAGAGGGTGGGGAGAAGGAGGATCATCTTCTTCGAGGCATGTTCATCGTCGTCCTGCACATCATCAAGGGTAATGACGGGTTTCATGTGATGTTTGAAAGTCATTAGATGCGATTGCGATTAGATTGATTGGATCGGATTAATTTTGTTCATCGTTCAGTTCTGTCAAGAATATTGCGTGGCCAGTTTCGGGTTCTTAGAGGCCGAATTTGAGGTTTCCATCTCCTATAGATTTTTAGATAATGTTCTTAGCTTTCGGTGTCCGCTATGAACACTTGATTCCGACGTACGGATCAAAAGATATGACCGTTTTAGTTTCTGCTGTCCAGAATTCTGACGAGATCTACCTATCAAGTTGTCTCCTAAAATATGATTATGATAATAGGTGATTTAGGGTTTTCACTCAACTAGGTTATTGTATAGAATTTTATAAGATTTCCAGATTGATAAAGAACATCCAATTTGGAGTTGTAGAACAAATGTTATGGATATTTTAATTCAGTC
Organism: Ampelocalamus luodianensis; assembly: GCA_036346255.1. NCBI lineage: Eukaryota > Viridiplantae > Streptophyta > Magnoliopsida > Poales > Poaceae > Ampelocalamus > Ampelocalamus luodianensis. The sequence goes on from CM070628.1 coordinate 56,645,492, forward strand.
GATATTTCATGCATTATTCATCAATGATTTGAGCCGTGGGCCAAATTTTGTTAGAGGCGAAATCTGAACTTTTGCCCAACGAGAATCTGGTAGGTTTTGTTCTTAGCTTTTCAGATTGTTAAAGAACACCAATTTTGGTTCAGCCAATCAAAAGTTACGTCCGTTACCGTGCTATTGTCCAGGCTTGTTAGACAGATCTGGACAGATATTTTTCATTGATCTATTAGATTAATTTACAAACAGAATTTGAGATGTCCACCAACTAGGTTATTTTAGATATTTACATTATCTTTCTAGCCCAATTGAGTTTGCTATTTTTCGATCTTTGGAGTAAACGTTATGTAAGTTTTAAGGGTCCTGTCCAGACTCATTTTCCTTGTTTGAGTTGTCTGTCTTCGGATTAGATAAAATAGTTAGTTCTAAGAGTGGTCAGGAAGGTATTGTAGAACGTTAAGTCGCGTCGTGTACCATGTTGTTCTTATTTCGTTTATTTAACTGTTTAGGCAGCGAGGCTTCGAGTTTGGGAGCACCATCGCTGCTTGCTAACGCGTCGCAACGCGGAAGGCAAGTACTTTGCTAATCTTAATGATTGTGATTGATGAATACTTACATGATTATGTTGTGACATCTTACGATACAAGAGAAGATGAATTGTCTATGTTCTTTCATATGTGTTGAAGCTATGTTAAGAGATGATGTCTTTCATTATTCATATTTGTTCATGCATCCATAATTCATGTTTCATCCACGGTAGTGGATTGTAAGTCCCACCATTCCAATGTGGGCAGATTTGGACATTGTCATGTCCCGTCCACGGGAGTGGATAGAAAGACCCATCAATTCCAGTATGGGCACGTAAGACCCATCAATTCCAGTATGGGCAGATTTGGACACCTATATGAAACGTTCTTCATACGGGACTTGGATCCCCGCACTTTTGTTAAGGTGCGGGCTTAAGTGAACACCGACGGGTGTGTCACTAGCTATACCGGTATATGCATGTGTGCAGTCCAATCCTTTGATTTTGAACATTCATCTCATACCTTCATAAGTATTCATTTGCTGTATGTTCAGAAGTTGTGAAGAGAATTGTCTTGTTCATGTTGGTTGTCTGTTCTTATTCATTATACTTGCTGAGTCTTGGACTCACTCTTGCTTTGTTTATTTATTTATAGGTGATCATTGATGAAGTTTCTCTTGGGAGGGAGTGGACACGCACTACTCAAATATTTCACTTTATACTAGGTTCAATAAAAGAATTGTTACCGTCTTTCATTCATTAATTTTTGGATTGTAATAAATAAACTTAGACATGGATGATAACTCCCTTCCGTTGAGTTTGTTTTAAAAAATTGTTTATGTTCATTGATCATTCGTTGATAGGATTATCTTAGTGGATCCATTATTACATTCTTGTTTATGTTCCAACTGATGTTGATCTGTTTAGCTTAGTTGATGAAATATTGTCGAAGTTATTCCACTGTACGGTTATATGTTAGGTCTTTAGGTAGCATTTTGGCTTCCGAATTGCCATGGTGTTACAGTTGGTATCAGAGCGGGCTTTAGGTCCATGGTAATTAAGTTATTAAAATGACACACTGTGCACAGTAGGTGGGGGTTGGGAAATCCATTGTTTCCGTATTTCTATTGTTATGTTTCATTTGTTGAGCAATTGTCGAATTGCTTCTGTACTATCTTTCTTGTTGTTAATCTATGATATGGTGTGATATCTTATACCTATGAATTTATTTTGTGACCGTTGAGATGATATTCTCTATTCATAATTGATTATTGGCTATGGGTGACATTGAGAGGTTGAGGTCGTCATGGTGGCCCTGGGTTTTATCAGGTTACACCACCGTTCGTGGTAACAGAATAGAGTAGTATCTACCCCGAATACCATAGTTGAGTGTTGAGGGTGAGTTTCTTTAGAAAATATTATTCTCTTCCTTGATTCTGAATGTGGCCAGTTCTGGTAATAGTTGCGTTTGATGAAGTTTTCTTGAGTCAGTGTTTTACATTTCTTCTGATGAGTTTTCATTGGACTTTCTTGATTCCATAAATCGACTACTTGTTCTCCTGACTACTGGTCTAAAGTTGTTTCTTGGGATCGTTGGATATCGGCAAAAAATTATCTTTTCTTGGGAGTTCTACCCTTCTTATTGGAGAATGTGAATCATTTATTCGCTGAGTATTCTGGATACTGGAAGTTTTCTGTTGCAAGTTCTTTAACATGTGAAAGCTTTGGTTTTATGTATTTCTTTTGGATTATTTCTAGTGTTGAAATTTGATGCGTCTTTTTCTGAAAGATTGGGTTAAAAATCTTTAAGTGATGTCTTGGCATGCTTAAGTAAGAGGTGTTAATTAAATGAATTAATTATTATGGTATGAGTTATCAGATTTGGGTTATTAGCTTTGTGCAAGCAGTCTATTCTTAACTAGTATCCATGGAAGTGAATTGCTTAATGTGAAATGTCGTTGTATTTGGTACATGAGGAGTTTTAGATAAGAGTTTGTCCATATTTGTTCAAGAACCTATTGTTGTTAAGAAGTGTGAAAATGTGGATGTATCGGGTTAATCTTTACGATCGAGTAATCGGATAAATTTGTTAGATGAGTTGGAATCTAGGCCCTCTTTCAGTTATTCTAACCGCTAGTGATGGTTAAGTTAAGGATGTGTTCGAATGTTGCCTTGATAAATATTAATCTTGAATCTGTCTTCTATTTGGATCTTGATGATCTTATTTGAATGATAGCTTTACCTAATTCTTGTCATGCTAAAAATTATTGAAACATGTTTAAATGACTAGATGAGTGATGATGTATCGCCTTGTGAAACCTTGTCTTATGCATCCTATAATATTGAAGTTTAAGATATTTAATTCTAATTTCTGAACATAAGGTAGAATGTTGAATCTATCCTCATAACTATTGTTGAGTTTGCAATCAGAGGTAGGATCATGATTGTGCCATGTGTGGCTAGAGAGCATTTAGTGTGTACTATCTTAGCGTGGAGTGTCAGTAAGAGTCAAATGGATGAAATCTAATAAGAGATTTTTTTGTTGGTGTACATTGGTGAGATTGTCATGTTCTATTATCATCTTGTTGAAAGAGCTTGTTTCAATTATGAGGTTTTTGCACTAGGCTTTCCCTATATCAAGTATATGCAATCTTATTTAGATTTTAGAGACATAATGAAGTAGTTCATTGTGTTTCTTTTCAAAAGTTCATGAAGTGATAAGAGGTTATGATGATTCTTGCTAATAGCATATTATTTTGTTGATTAGTATGATTGTCAGACTGTGGTTGTGATGATAATGTTGAACGAATTATAAGAAAAAAAATCGATCATTTGCATGATACTGTTTTAGTGAAAGTGTTTCGAGATTTGCGTTTGTTATCTTTGGACCTCATGAGTTATGTGGTAATTGATTCTGTTTTGAGCAAAGAGACGGGTTGAAAGATTTTATTGGTTCTTAAGTGGTTCCTATGATTTGGTGTTAAGAGCTTATCTTGTTTAACCTGGTAAAGTGATGTAGTAATCACGGAAAATAGCTTTCCTGGTTAAAGGAAGGAGTGAAGTAAAAGTATTTGAGATTTAAGTCGCGTTTCACAACTTGTAGTTTATTTGAGTGTGCTTAAACCCTATGCATTTGTTCCATAAGAGTTTACCAATTTTCAAAGGGCAATACCTTCTTCTTATTTGTGGTTTGGTATTCGCTTATAGCAGGGCTTGAGCCCTCAGCTGTTGACTTCCTCTATATTTTTCGAGTTCTTTGCCTAAGTGACTATTTCCTTTAATCCTGTGGTTACTTCGAGCAGTAAATGTCTTCATTTGCCTTTTCTTTTGAGGAAGGATCCACCGATTCGTTTCACCGTGGTTTTCGAAGTGTTTATTCAATGTGGTTGTGAGACCTTGGATTGTAAGTTAATCGAGGGGCATTGAAGGATGAACTAATTTCGTGTGTAATTCTTGGAGAGAATTTTATTTATACAGAATGTTTGCCTTTGAGGCTAAACTGATTGCATTGTTGCAACCATTAGAACCTATAGAGATTTGTGATCCAAGATCCTTTGTTCAATTCGGGTGGAACATTAGAATTTTCGAAAGGATGAGGAATCTTACACGATGTATTAGAGTGTCGCGATTGGGTACCTTGCACGGTTGTGCAGTTGAATTATGATGGTGTTGTAATGAGAGTAGTTTTAGCGAAGTAATCTGATCGTTAAAGCGATTAATGAGATAGTCGAGATTGTTGGATTATTGCCAGGAATGGCTTGGACTTAGTAAGTAACTCTCTAAGAGTTGAATCTTTATAAAGATAATTGTGTCGAGGAAATGTTTTCGTGTTGATGTTAATGCGCGAGTATGTTTGGATTGTGATAATTTTAGGGATTTAATCTGTGGTTTCCTCTATCTTCTATATGAGAAGTTCATGGAAGGAGTCTTGGAGTTCAATTTTGGGCTTCGCATTCTTTTTGTTAGGACCTTGAGTCCCCCAATGATTATGTGTAGAGGAAGTAGAATAAGAGTGGATTCCGAACAATGGGATGATCATTGATAAAACCCTTTTGATGAAGTATATGAATGTGTGTGCTGGGAATTTTGAGTTGTATATTATTAAAAGATTGAGGTGATGTGATTGCATGTGAAATCTATTTTGAGATGCACTGGAAGTCATCTGTCAAAGTAATTCTATCGGTAGAAGAGTTGGCTAGAGTTTGTTTCGGTGGAGTCAATAGAGCCTACCTACATAAGTGTGGATGATGTATTTTGACTTGAGCATAGCGTTGATAATGCCAAGTTAGGAGAGATGAGTTAGTGTGTTAAGCGATGAATTAGAATTCCAAAGTTTGAGAGAAATTTTATTCCTAAAGAGAAACTGAGAATTTTATGCTTCCTCAAGTAGAGACATGTTTTCTTGATTCTTGTTCGAGCTATGTGTTTTGACGGATGTCTTTCGCAAGTTGAGCTCGGCATTTATGTTGGCATGTGTGATTCTTTCCATTTCAGACGGAATAAATGAAAATTTTGAGTTGGGCATTCAAGTGTTTTCCCCTTTGGCTTTCGTGACGTTTATTCGCAAATTGCCACTTGGAAAGTGGAAAGGTTTCCTTGATGAAATTCTGATTTCTGGATTTGAATCTTCAGTACCCAGTTGGTAATGCATAGTTGCGATGTGAATCTTTCTTATTCAGATGGGTTTTGTCGGTAAAAGAGTTTGCTTAAAGAGATTTCGATTGTGTGTTTCCGGTTAAAGGAGATGATCCTTGTTTCAGTGAAGAGTTCAATTGAGAGGTGGAACAAGAGTTCCGTGTTCTATGTGCATGTTGTGTGGTTCGGCATCAATGGGGAGGTTAGCCCAAGGTACGTTGGGTTGTTTTCGCTAGTTGGCGTATCGCTAGGACCGTTCCGGGTCCCTACGCGGTGAACGCAACTTTTGGTATGTTCTGGTGACAAGTGAGTACCTAGGAGATCCAAAGTTTGATTATTCGTTAACATCGTGGACCATCAAGTAGGATCTTACCTTCGATTCTCTTCTAATGAGTGTACCTGGAATTTCCGGGTTGAGTGTTATGACAGACATCGTTGTACGTCATTTTGTTGTGGTCTCAACAGTCCGAGTGTGAGGCCTCTTGGGAGTGGGGTTTCGCATGCGTGAGCGTTATCCGGATTTGTTCGCAACGGGTATCTGTTTACCGTTGTTAAATTCCAGTCGCAGTTTTCTTTGGTGTAGATCGGCGTTTAGATTCGGGGTCGAATCCTTTTAAGGGGGGTAGAATGTAATATCTTGGAAATCGTTAAGAGAGACAGTTGTGCGGGAGAGAGAAATTAATATAATTTCAGGAATTTCAAAGGAATTTGGAGAACCTGGGCCTTTGGCCCACGGTGTCTTGGCCCAATTGAGTCGGCCGGTCTTAAAAGGAAGGGGGAGAGACCAGCCAAACCCTAGCTCTAGGTACTGTAGCATGCCTCGGTTACTGTAGCGCCGTCACTGTAGCACCTCCTGTAACATCCCCATTTTGGCTTGTGTTTCAAATGTAATAAAATGAGGGTAAATTAAAACTTTTCCTTCATCCTTTTACTTTTGAAACTTTTCTGAAATTCTTGTAAAAGAATTTTGGAAAATTAAAAATCAAAGGCCTCATTTATCAAGTCAACAACCTCCTTGGTCAAATCTTTTGTCAAACCCTTGGAAATAATTTTCCCTGGTTCTAGGGTGGCTTGGTAACACCTCTGAATTATTTCATAATTTTTGGAAATTATTTGAAATATTTTAGAGGCAAGTCAAACCTTAGTCAAACCTCTGTCTTAAACTTCTGGAAATTTTTGGGAAAATTCCAGTGCACAAAAATCTCTGGAAATTTTATGGAAGGTTAACCCTAAGGTCAGGAAGCTCAAGTTAAAATTTCATAAATTTTGAAGTTGATTTGATGCCTCAATCAAATCCCCAAAAGTTTCAGCTCAAAAATCAAATTCTAATGGGTTTGCACTGTTCCTCGGGCGCGGGTCAGACTCGGGCTCGAGCCAACCGACTCGGTCGAGTCAACTAACTGTACCGGCGCGGTCGATCGGGCGCGCGCGCTCTGGACCGTTGGATCTCAATCGGACGGCTCGCGTTCGTGTATGCATTCGGACAACTCCGGTTGCCCTTTGGTTCTCGACCGTTGGATTTCCATCGGACGGTGGGCGTTTGTGCGCGGCCGTTTCAACGCGATCGCGTGATAGCCGTTGGATGCGAATCGGACGGCTGGCTGTCGTCGCCTTCCTCTCGCTCGCGCGGCGCAGCGCCAGAGCTCGCGTCAGCAGCGCCATGGCAGGGGGTGGTTGGAGCGCAGCGCTGGGTCACCTCGCAACGGGTCTCTGCAGTGCATTTAATGCGCGCCAATGCACCGCCTCGCAAGTCCATGGCTCAATCGCTCCGTCGCTCGTCACGACCGTGAGAGGCGCCGGCATCGAGGCGCCAACGAGCCCTTGCTCCCCTCGGCTACTTAAGCCCCTTGCTCCCTCCTTGACCTCCCTTTCACCTTTGCGCAACTCGAGCTAGTACTCTTTGTGTGTGTTTGAGCTCTAAAACCCCGAAACCGTTTCGGCCGCCATTGCCGAGCTTCAAGCTCACGGTGAAGGCGGTATCACAGTGGTTCCCTGGCTCCCTCCTTGCTCCTGTTGCATCCTCTTACCTCTGTGGTGCTTAACCCTCACTCTATTTTGGGTTTCCTCTTCAGAGGCAGCGGAGATTGGAGTTTTGGAGCTCGCGGCCGCCAGCACCCCTTTTCTTCTCCGGTGCCGGTAAGACCCCATTTCCCAATCCCTGCCTCCTGGAGCTTCTCTATGGTATTGCGAAGCTCATGGTACCACCCGGTGTTGCTAGCTTGGCCCAGGTTGACCCCTCCACGGTGAAGCTCTTCGCATCGCCGCTGGACTTCGTCGCCGGGCTGCTCCGTTCATCCTCCGTCCACCGCAACCCCGTCATCATCTTCAGTGAACCCCTGGTGAGCGTAAGCTCTTCCCCGTTTAGTTTTTGCTGCACCCTAGCCATGGTTTCCTGTTTCGGTCGCGCCGCCGCCGCCGTTAGCCTCCGGCTCGCCGTCGGCTACCATATGGGCTCCGGTTGGTCGCATTAAGTCCGTAGGACCCCGTCATAGTTTTTGCACCTGTCCTTTTGTGCGTAGCTTAGCCTTGTCGTTGTTTTCGCTTTCGGCCGTAGCACTGCCCTCCTCGCTCGTCGCATCGCACCACCGCCTCCGTCCACCTCGCGCAGTCCCACCGCCTTTAGGTGCGCAATAGTGCTAGGGTCCCATTTGCCCTTGGCGCGGCCGCCATGGCGATCTCGCCGCGCCGAGCCGAGCAAGTTCGCGGCGGGGACTCCTCGTTGTCGGACGAGCAGCAGCAGCGTCGAGGCGGCGTGGCTCATTAGTGATCGTCCGATCTGAAATCAACGGTCTCAATCGCCCACGCCTCGGTTGTTAGGAAAAGCCCCAAAAATGCTAAGTCCAAAAACTGAAGAACTTTATGGTCTTGTCATTTTTGTATCTATGTAACTATAAATCCAAATTAGATGATTCCAATTTTGTTCGCTTCCTTATATAGAAAAATAATTGTAGACCATGATCAAATCTGGAAAACCACTTTCAAAAATAATAAACAAGTGAACTTAATACTGTTTTCAGAACTTTTAGCAAACTTGTAAAATGCATAACTTTTAGTCTATAACCCATTTTTGTATGAATCCAATTGGGTTAGCTTCCACTGATAGTGTATTTGCTAGGAAAATTGGTTTCACAAATTTCACTGTTTTTAGAATTCATAAGGATCATATTTTAGTTTAATAACCTAAACAATTTAGACAAATCATAACTCTTTCAATATAACTCCAAATGACCTGAAATTTTATATGGGTTATCACCACACCAGTAGGTAGCCACCCTAAAAATTTCAGCTCCGAAATCTTTCTAGAAAATATTTTGCTACTGATTGCTAATTATGGCCGAAAATAGGTTTTTAGGGAATATCTTTTGCACCACAAATCCAAATTAGGTTTTTCCAGTTCCTATGTCTAGGTATATTCCTATTATACCTTGTGTATAATTTTAAATCGCATTTGGATAATTTTTGCTTGCTCTTTTATTTAAGCGTTGCTCGTCTTATTGATTGTTTTCGCTCTTTCGCTTAGGATTCGATATTTGCGGTAACCCGAGAACGACCCTCCGCAACAATTTGAGCCACAACAAGCGAGGCAAGCAGTTTGATCATTTCCATTGATCCCTTTACTTTTAAAGTCTAATATTTTGTTTAACTTCTATGTATGCATTGCTATTTTATTGTTAAATTGATTAGTTAGACCTCTAGTTGCATAATCTGTAGGTAAATGGTTATCCTCTACTACCGAGCCTAGGTTATTTCTTTGTGGTTAGAGTTCGATGGATGAACTCTTATCACTTAGTAGATTACGAATGAATATTGCTTAGCCATGCCTAGTTATCGGTAGTATTGGGCGATCATCGACTTAGTCGGTGATCTTGATCACACAACTACTTATACTACTCCATTATGTCCAACCCTTGTGTTTTATTGATTTACAAATCAAAAGCTGAAAACAAAACTATATCTTGACTTGGGCACAATGGTATGTTGATGTGATCTGTTGGGTGTGTGGAATGGTGCTTAAGTCCCCAAGGACCGAGTTACTTGTGTCACTAAGCCAGCGCTTATTGCGTGCTAACCACACGAGGGGATATGGAACCTCTCTTGACTAAGTACTTTGGGAGGTGCTAATTATGAGCTGGTCGGTGGGTGTGTTCTTGTGTGTGTGTTTTGGAGGAGCATTAGCGGACCGGTTAGGCATCTAATGTGTCCTTCTCCCGTGGGTTGCGGCTCTTAATTAGCATCGTCCATTGGAAAGCGTCTTGTTAGACTTAGCCATGCCTGCATACCAAAGGAAGTGTGCTAACCGTGGCTGGTGGAAAGGCGGTCTATCGTGTGGGTACATTGGTACACCCCTGCAGGGTTAAAACTATTCGAATAGCCTCGTCCTAGGTTATGGACATGCTTGGTAAGGTCGTGCAAGAACTAGACTACAACCTTTAAAAAAAAAAACTTAAACTTGACCAGGGTGGTATGAAGGGGTACTTCATGCTATTGTTGTGGTGACTATGGGTTAGTCACTTCTAGGTTGGTGTTGTCATCTATCTATTGTTATTATTGTCTCTCTTTTATTTGAAGCATAAAAGTTAATTGCAAACTTGCTTTGAATCTATTACCCTATTGCAAATGAAAACTTGCTTTATTTGAAAATAAGTCGAGCCTCATCCACTTAAATAAAGCTTGCATGTAGTTAATTATAGTTACGTTATCTCACACGTCGGTCTTGCAGTACAAAAACAAGTTTTGTACTCATACGCTTGCTTAATATTAATTGTTGCAGAGGAAGAAGGTGAGCCCCAAGGGCCTCACTTTTGTGAGTTGTGTTGCGCGCTGTGCTGGGGCGATTAGCTTGGCGGTCGGTTGGTTGCCTTGTGGGTAAAGGCACACCGATTGGCTTTTGTTTATCGCCATCTTATGGCCATTTTGCTTCATTGTGTATTTACTTATTTGTATGACTTTTGGCAGTCGGCCTCTCTTTTGTAATAACTCTCTTTATATTATCTATGTCTTTCAGATTGTTGCTTTTGCTTGGCTCTATGTGTATGAATGGAATTGATGCATGATTTTGTAACAGGTGTGTATCTGCAGTGCAGGAAGTATACATATCTCGAGGCTTAGTTTATTTGATTTGTCTTTGTTAGGACCAAGTGGATGGTTAAACAGTACAAGCCGAATAAACCGGGGTCCTCACAAAGTTGGTATCAGAGCCATTCCGACCGTAGTAACCCAAGCTTGGTCGTCCTTAGGATATTTTGGAAACCTTATTTTCAAAGTATCAAATGAGTTATGAAAGCTTAAGTAAATTCTCAGATTTTATTCCTTACCTATCTTAGCTTTCTATCTCATCTTACTCTAATTTGAGTTTTAAAAGTTGTTCTCTTTTCCTTCTCTCAAAAGATAGTTGTATCGATTAATTGGGTTTTGGGAACCAATGAGTTTGGCAAATTGAAGTGTTAGCTGTTCTCTACAAGGTTTTGAAGCTTCCGAAGTTGAAGATTTCGGCTTAGGAGCTTGGATGCAAAATCTGGACAGCGATCGTTCAATTTCCGGACAGCAAGCTCAAAGGTTTCTAAATAGGGTAGAAAACGAGAGGTTAATCAATTAAAACTTGTGGGAACAAAAGGGTAAGATGTGATACTAGTTTGCTAAGTACCTAACGATATTTTTGCCGCCTTAACCTTGCTCTTTAGTAGTGTTAAACTTGTTGTAGTGCGCTGAAATTTTTATCTTCTCACACTATTACTCGTTCATTCAATACGGGTTAATGGCATTGAGAAGTTGAGCTTGTTTTGGAGTTTCCTTGCTGTTTTGGAGCTTCTTTGGAAACATTTAAAGTTGTTTACTTGCTGTTTTTGGCTTTCGGTTAGGGTGGTGTCACATTCCCCTAATCGTCAGCTTTTCGCTTTCATCAACTTCTAGTATTAGTGCTTTGGTTTCTAACTTAAAATTCTTGAATCAGGATGGCTGGAGGTACTCGTAGCGGCCGTGGTCGTGACTTTGGTTTGGATGAGGAGCTTCGCCTCCTCCGACCATGGTGAGGTCCTTCTTGGATCGAGCGCAACCTTCGGAGAGGACAGGGAGGTCTGCTGGATGTTATTGCGCGCAACACCTCATACGACCGGTGCCTCGGGATCCGGCGGGGAGGACATCGATCTCGTGGGGGCCTTGCTGAGTTTCTTCGCTTTCGGCCCCACGTTCTCGATCTGAGGACCCTTTGGGCGCAGATGGCCGGGCTGCGTCGAGTTGAGCGTAAGCTCGGCGTTGCTCGATGCTGGACCGGGGACAGGCACTCTTTGCCTCCCATCGGCTTCAGGGGGCAGCACTCTCCTGGTGGGAGAACTTCTTGGCCATGCAGCCCGCCGGCCACACCGTCTCTTGGGATGAGTTCCGGACGGCGTTCCGTCGAGCTCACATCCCCGCCGGCTTGATGAAGTCAAGAAGAAGGAGTTTCTCGCGCTCAAGCAAGGGCGTAAGTCGGTGATGGAGTACATGCGAGTTCAACCACTTGGCTCGTTATGCTCCATCCGAGGTGGCTACCGATGAGGCCAAGCAGAGAAGTTCATGGAGGTTTGTGCGAGGAGCCGCAAGGCAGGCTATCCATTGTGGACTTTGTTGACTTCCGGGCCTTGGTGGACAAGGCCATTGTTGCTTGAGCACAAAGCGAAAGCGCTGGCGAGTCCCGCAGCGCAAGTGGGAGGCCCAGCGGTCTGCACAGGCCGGCCTCTCTCGTCCTCGTGTCGGGCCTACCCCAGGGGCCCGTTCTGTGGCTTCACTACCACCGAGGCCGCCAGCACCAGCTCCTCGCCCTCCGCAGGCGTGCCCCGCCACGTGCGCTGCGAACAGCCAGAGTGGCCCCGCAATCCAGTGCCGGGTCACTTGCTTTGTGCAACCGAAGGGCATTATGCCAATAGTTGCCCTAACAGATCGAGCGGCCCCTCGTCCTAATGGAGGGGCGCGGGCGGGAGGTGGTTCTCCCGAGATCGAAGGTTGTCCCCGCTACCCAAGGCGTGGGTAGTGGCGCGTCAACCTCATCTCCGCGGAGGAGGCACGAGGAGGCACCCGGCGTCGTGTTGGGTACCCTTCGGTTAACTCTTTCCCCGCTCTGATTTTGTTTGATTCAGCGCATCTCATTCGTTTGTTTCTAAGTCTTTTCTTGCTGTGGGGTCTCCTTTACTCCATTGTTGGTCCCGCTGCTCATTCGCTCTCCCGGTTGGAGTTAAGAGCGAGTCCGAGTGTAGGGATGTCCTGTTAAGATAGAAGGGTAGGATTCTTGGCAAACCTTATCCTCCTTCGATCGGCGAGCTTAGATGTAATCCTAGGCATGGATTGGTTGTCTCAAAGCACATGGGACAAATTGATTGCGCTAGGAGGCTCATCTACCTCACCGACCCTACGGCGGCGCAGTCCGCTTTCGCGAAGGCTGCGGGATCCGCATCTCTTCGCGCTCGAAGCGAAGCGACTCTAGATATTAGTGAAGTCCGGTGGTATGTGACTTTGTTGATGTCTTCCCGACGACCTTCGGGGATGCCACGATTCGAGACCTCGAGTTTGTCATTGAGTTGGTTCCGATACCGCCCGATCTCGAAGAGGCCTTACGGATGGATCCAATTGAGTTGGTGGAGTTGAAGAAGCGGTGGGTGAGCTTCAAGAGAAGGGTTTCATCCGCCTAGCTCATCTCCTTGGGGATGCTCGGCAATCTTTGTCCGAAAAGGACAAGGCGCTGCGCATGTGCGTTGATTACCGTCCACTTAATGAAGTAACGGTAAAGAACAAATACCCTTTGCCCGCATCGATGACCTCTTCGATCAATTAAGCGGAGCTCGAGTTTTCTCCAAGATTGATCCGAGTGGGATATCACCAGTTCGGATTCGACACGAGGATATTCCAAAGCGGCTTTCTACTCGTTATGAAGCATGCGAGTATACCGTCATGTCATTCGGCTTAACCAATGCTCCGCCTTGTTCATGAACCTCATGAATTCGGTATTCATGGAGTATTTGGATAGGTTCGTTGTGGTCTTCATCGATGATATCCTTATCTACTCCAAGAGCGATGAGGAACACACCGGCATTTGAAGCTTGTGTTGGGCAAGCTTCGCGAGCACAAGCTGTATGCAAAGTTCAGCAAGTGCGCGTTCTAGTTGAAGGAAGTAGCCTTCTTAGGCCATATTCTTTCGGCGGGAGGCGAGTGTGGATCCTAGCAAGATCGACGTGCTTTCTCGAGTCGACCCACCGGTCACGAAGTTGGAGTTTTCTTGGTTTAGCGGGATATTATCGTCGCTTTATCGAGAACTTCTCCAAGATAGCGAAGCCTATGACGGAGTTGCTCAAGAAGGACAAGAAGTTCTCGTGGTCCGCTAATTGCGAGGAAAGTTTCCAAGCACTTAAGAAGCGATTGACCACCGCTCCGTTCTTGTTCTCCCGATGTCCGTCGAAGCTTGATATCTTTTGTGGCGCTTCTCGTCGAGGCCTCGGTTGTGTCCTTATGCAAGAAGGCAAGGTAGTGGCCTATGCATCAAGGCAATTGAGACCTCATGAACTCAACTATCCTACCCATGACTTGGAGTTGGCGCTGTGATTCATGCACTTAAGATTTGGCGACATTACCTAATCGGAATCGTTGTGAAGTGTATTCGGATCACAAAAGCCTAAAGTATTTGTTCACCCAACGACACTGAACCTCGGCAAAGGAGATGGTTGGAGTTGATCAGGACTATGACATGGGTATTCACTACCATCCGGGCAAGGCCAATGTCGTTGCGGATGCGCTTAGTCATAAGCGCATTGCAATGCATTGTTGCTTCAGAGCATCGCCCCTCTTCTAGAGGAGTTTCAGCGTCTCAACTTGGGTTTGGTGGAGCATGGTTCCCTCACCGCCTTGGTTGTGCAGACCAACCTTGGTGGATCGGATCAAGTCCGCTCGCGATCGGATGTTGGAGTGACCGCATCAAGGAAAATGTCAAGAATGGAACGACCAAGTGCTTCTCCGTAGATGAGCTTGGTGTCGTGAGGTTCGGGCAACGCCTCGTGGTTCCAAAGGACATGGAGTTGCGGGAGTTGATCCTCCGCGAAGCCCATGATTCTCCGTTATCCATTCATCCCGGGGCCACGAAGATGTATCATGATCTCAAGCGAGATTTTGGTGGACCCGAATGAAGAGGAGATCGCAAGGTTCGTTGCAGAGTGCGGCGTGTGTCGTCGTGTCAAGGCGAACATCGTCGTCCGTGGATCGCCATTTTACCAATTCCGGAGTGGAAGTGGGATTCGGTCGGGATGGACTTTATCACTGGTCTACCCCGGTCCCCAAAGAGGAATGATGCCATCTGGATCGTCATCGATCGATTGACTAAGGTGGCTCATTTTCTTCCTGTCAAGACTGACCTTCGAGTAGGTCTTCTGGCGGATCTCTACATTGCCCGCATCGTAAGTTTGCATGGTGTGCCAAAGACGATTGTGTCAGATCGTGGTTCGCTGTTCACTTCGCGATTTTGGCATAGCCTACAAGAGGCTATGGGAACTCGCCTTTCTTTCATTTCGACATTTCACCCCAAGCAGATGGTCGGGCCAGAGGGTCAACCAAGTTTTGGAGGACATCTTTGCGAGCTTGTGTCCTTTCCTATGGGAAGCATTGGGAGAAGTGCTTGCCATTCGCGAGTTTTCTTACAACAACGACTTCCAAGCCAGTCTCGGCATGGCACCATTTGAGGCCTTATACGGGAGAAAGTGTAGGACCCCGTTGAACTGGTCTGAGACCGGTGAGAGACCTTTCTTTGGCCCGGACTCGATCAATGAAGCTGAGGATCAAGTCCGGCTCATTCGTGATCGCTTACGCACAGCTCAATCCAGGCAAAAGAGCTATGCGGATCGCCGTCGTCGTGAGTTGAGCTTTGAGCCCAATGACTTCGTTTATCTCAAGGTTTCTCCTCTGAAGGGTCACCAGCGTTTTGGTGTCAAGGGCAAGTTAGCTCCTCGATATGTCGGTCCCTACCGTATTATCGAGAAGAAAGGAGCTGTCGCCTACAAGTTGAAATTGCCTGCTGCACTTGCGGGGGTACATGATGTTTTCCATGTGTCCCAGCTAAAGAAGTGCCTCCGTGTTCCAACAGAGGAAACTCCGTTGGAAACTCTTGATGTTCAGGAAGATTTGACCTATCGCGAGCGCCCTGTTCGCATACTCGAGGAGGCTGAGCGAAGGACAAGGAACAAGACCATCAAGTTCCTTAAAGTTCAGTGGTCAAACCATTCCGAGAACGAGGCTACTTGGGAGCGAGAAGATCGTCTCCGTGCAGACTACCCCTCTTTCTTTTCCGAGTGAACCAAATCTCGGGACGAGATTTTTGTAAGGGGGGGAGGTTTGTAACATCCCCATTTTGGCTTGTGTTTCAAATGTAATAAAATGAGGGTAAATTAAAACTTTTCCTTCATCCTTTTACTTTTGAAACTTTTCTGAAATTCTTGTAAAAGAATTTTGGAAAATTAAAAATCAAAGGCCTCATTTATCAAGTCAACAACCTCCTTGGTCAAATCTTTTGTCAAACCCTTGGAAATAATTTTCCCTGGTTCTAGGGTGGCTTGGTAACACCTCTGAATTATTTCATAATTTTTGGAAATTATTTGAAATATTTTAGAGGCAAGTCAAACCTTGGTCAAACCTCTGTCTTAACCTTCTGAAAATTTTTGGGAAAATTCCAGTGCAGAAAAATCTCTGGAAATTTTATGGAAGGTTAACCCTAAGGTCAGGAAGCTCAAGTTAAAATTTCATAAATTTTGAAGTTGATTTGATGCCTCAATCAAATCCCCAAAAGTTTCAGCTCAAAAATCAAATTCTAATGGGTTTGCACTGTTCCTCGGGCGCGGGTCAGACTCGGGCTTGAGCCAACCGACTCGGTCGAGTCAACTAACTGTACCGGCGCGGTCGATCGGGCGCGCGCGCTCTGGACCGTTGGATCTCAATCGGACGGCTCGCGTTCGTGTATGCATTCGGACAACTCCGGTTGCCCTTTGGTTCTCGACCGTTGGATTTCCATCGGACGGTGGACGTTTGTGCGCGGCCGTTTCAATGCGATCGCGTGATAGCCGTTGGATGCGAATCGGACGGCTGGCTGTCGTCGCCTTCCTCTCGCTCGTGCGGCGCAGCGCCAGAGCTCGCGTCAGCAGCGCCATGGCAGGGGGTGGTTGGAGCGCGTGGCGGGTCACCTCGCAGCGGGTCTGCGGTGCATTTAATGCGCGCGATGCACCGCCTCGCAAGTCCATGGCTCAACTGCTCCCGTCGCTCGTCACGACCGTGAGAGGCGCTGGCATCCGAGGCGGCCAACGGAGCCCCTTGCTCCCCCTCGGCTACTTAAGCCCCCTTGCTCCCTCCTTGACCTCCCTTTCACCTTTGCGCAACTCGAGCTAGTACTCTGTGTGTGTTTGAGCTCTAAAACCCGAAACCGCCGGCGCCATTGCCGAGCTTCAAGCTCACGGTGAAGGCGGTATCACGATGGTTCCTGGCTCCCTCCTTGCTCTGTTGCATCCTCTTACCTCTGTGGTGCTTAACCCTCACTCTATTTTGGGTTTCCTCTTGAGCGCGGAGATTGGAGTTTTGGAGCTCGCGCCGCCAAAGCACCCCTTTTCTTCTCGGTGCTTGGTAAGACCCCATTTCCCAATCCCGCCTCTGGAGGTTCTCTATGGTATTGCAAGCTCATGGTACCACCGGTGTTGCTAGCTTGGCCGGGTTGACCCCTCCACGGTGAAGCTCTTCGCATCGCGGCTGGACCGTCGCCGGCTGCTCCGTTCATCCTCCGTCCACCGCAACCCCGTCATCATCTTCAGTGAACCCCTGGTGAGCGTAAGCTCTTCCCCGTTTAGTTTTTGCTGCACCCTAGCCATGGTTTCCTGTTTCGGTCGCGCCGCCGCCGCCGTTAGCCTCCGGCTCGCCGTCGGCTACCATATGGGCTCCGGTTGGTCGCATTAAGTCCGTAGGACCCCGTCATAGTTTTTGCACCTGTCCTTTTGTGCGTAGCTTAGCCTTGTCGTTGTTTTCGCTTTCGGCCGTAGCACTCCCTCCGCTCCGTCGCATCGCACCACCGCCTCCGTCCACCTCCGGCGCAGTCCCAGCTGCCTTTAGGTGCGCAATAGTGCTAGGGTCCCATTTTGGCCCTTGGCCGGCGTCGCCATGGCGATCCTCGCCGGCGCCGAGCCGAGCAAGTTCGCGGCCGGGGACTCCTCTGTTGTCGGACGAGCAGCAGCAGCGTCAGGGCGACGTGGCTCATTAGTGATCGTCCGATCTGAAATCAACGGCTCTCAATCGCCCACGCCTCCGGTTGTTAGGAAAAGCCCCAAAAATGCTAAGTCCAAAAACTGAAGAACTTTATGGCCTTGTCATTTTTGTATCTATGTAACTATAAATCCAAATTAGATGATTCCAATTTTGTTAGCTTCCTTATAACTTGAAATTAAATAGAAAAATAATTGTAGACCATGATCAAAGCTGGAAAACCACTTTCAAACATAATAAACAAGTGAACTTAATACTGTTTTCAGAACTTTTAGCAAACTTGTAAAATGCATAACTTTTAGTCTATAACCCATTTTTGTATGAATCCAATTGGGTTAGCTTCCACTGATAGTGTATTTGCTAGGAAAATTGGTTTCACAAATTTCACTGTTTTTAGAAATCATAAGGATCATATTTTAGTTTAATAACCTAAACAATTTAGACAAATCATAACTCTTTCAATATAACTCCAAATGACCTGAAATTTTATATGGGTTATCACCACACCAGTAGGTAGCCACCCTAAAAATTTCAGCTCCGAAATCTTTCTAGAAAATATTTTTGCTACAGTGCTAATTATGGCCGAAAATAGGTTTTTAGGGAATATCTTTTGCACCACAAATCCAAATTAGGTTTTTCCAGTTCCTATGTCTAGGTATATTCCTATTATACCTTGTGTATAATTTTAAATCGCATTTGGATAATTTTTGCTTGCTCTTTCATTTAAGCGTTGCTCGTCTTATTGGTTGTTTTCGCTCTTTCGCTTAGGATTCGATATTTGCGGTAACCCTGAGAACGACCCTCCGCAACAATTTGAGCCACAACAAGCAGGCAAGCAGTTTGATCATTTCCCATTGATCCCTTTACTTTTAAAGTCTAATATTTTGTTTAACTTCTATGTATGCATTGGTATTTTATTGTTAAATTGATTAGTTAGACCTCTAGTTGCATAATCTATATGTAAATGGTTATCCTCTACTACCTGAGCCTAGGTTATTTGCTGTGGTTAGAGTTCGATGGATGAACTCTTATCACTTAGTAGATTACGAATGAATATTGCTTAGCCATGCCTAGTTATCGGTAGTATTGGGCGATCATCGACTTAGTCGGTGATCTTGATCACACAACTACTTATACTACTCCATTATGTCCAACCCTTGTGTTTTATTGATTTACAAATCAAAAACTGAAAACAAAACTATATCTTGACTTGGGCACAATGGTATGTTGATGTGATCTGTTGGGTGTGTGGAATGGTGCCTAAGTCCCCAAGGACCGAGTTACTTGTGTCACTAAGCCAGCGCTTATTGCGTGCTAACCACACGAGGGGATATGGAACCTCTCTTGACTAAGTACTTTGGGAGGTGCTAATTATGAGCTGGTCGGTGGGTGTGTTCTTGTGTGTGTGTTTTGGAGGGGAGCATTAGCAGACCGGTTAGGCTGTCTAATGTGTCCTTCTCCCGTGGGTTGCGGCTCTTAATTAGCATCGTCCATTGGAAAGCGTCTTGTTAGACTTAGCCATGCGCATACCAAAGGAAGTGTGCTAACCGTGGTGGTGGAAAGGCGGTCTATCGTGTGGGTACATTGGTACACCCCTGCAGGGTTAAAACTATTCGAATAGCCTCGTCCTAGGTTATGGACATGCTTGGTAAGGTCGTGCAAGAACTAGACTACAACCTTTTAAAAAAAACTGAAACTTGACCATGGGTGGTATGAAGGGTACTTCATGCTATTGTTGTGGTGACTATGGGTTAGTCACTTCTAGGTTGGTGTTGTCATCTATCTATTGTTATTATTGTCTCTCTTTTATTTGAACCATAAAAGTTAATTGCAAACTTGCTTTGAATCTATTACCCTATTGCAAATGAAAACTTGCTTTATCTGAAAATAAGTCGAGCCTCATCCACTTAAATAAAGCTTGCATGTAGTTAATTATAGTTCTGTTATCTCACACGTCAGTCTTGCGAGTACAAAAACAAGTTTTGTACTCATCTGCTTTGCTTAATATTAATTGTTGCAGAGGAAGAAGGTGAGCCCCAAGGGCCTCACTTTTGTGAGTTGTGTTGCGGCGCCGTCTGGGGCGATTAGCTTGGCGGTCCGGTTGGTTGCCTTGTGGGTAAAGGCACACCGATTGGCTTTTGTTTATCGCCATCTTATGGCCATTTTGCTTCCGCTGTGTATTTACTTATTTGTATGACTTTTGGCCGGTCGGCCTCTCTTTTGTAATAACTCTCTTTATATTATCTATGTCTTTTATTTGTTGCTTTTTGCTTCGGCTCTATGTGTATGAATGGAATTGATGCATGATTTTGTAACGGGGTGTGTATCTTGCAGTGCAGGAAGTATACATATCTCGAGGCTTGGTTTATTTGATTTGTACTGTTAGGACCAAGTGGATGGTTAAACAGTACAAGCCGAATAAACCGGGGTCCTCACACCTCCCCTCCCAAAGCGCTGCTACCTCCTTGCTCGATCAGCAGAAGAAAGAAGGTGAAAGAGAAAGAAAGGAGGGAAGGAGAGGGTGGGGAGAAGGAGGATCATCTTCTTCGAGGCATGTTCATCGTCGTCCTGCACATCATCAAGGGTAATGACGGGTTTCATGTGATGTTTGAAAGTCATTAGATGCGATTGTGATTAGATTGATTGGATCGGATTAATTTTGTTCAACGTTCAGTTTTGTCAAGAATATTGCGTGGCCAGTTTCGGGTTCTTAGAGGCCGAATTTGAGGTTTCCATCTCCTAGAGATATTTAGATAATGTTCTTAGCTTTCGGTGTCCGCTATGAACACCTGATTCTGACATACGAATCAAAAGATATGATCGTTTTAGTTTCTGTTGTCCAGAATTCTGACGAGATCTACCTATCAAGTTGTCTCCTAAAATATGATTATGATAATGGGCGATTCAGGGTTTTCACTCAACTAGGTTATTGTATAGGATTTTATAAGATTTCCAGATTGATAAAGAACATCCAATTTGGAGTTGTAGAACAAATGTTATGGATATTTTAATTCAGCCGATATTTACATGCATTAGTGCATCATGATTTGGTAGTGGGCCAAATTTTGTTAGAGGCGAAATCTGAACTTTTGCCCAACTAGACTCTCGTAGAGCAGTTTTTATTTTTTAATCCTTTTTTAAGAAATATTTTAAAGATAGTCTCTTCTTAACTTTATTTCCAATTCTAACCCCTTTGGTCACGCCATGACCCGTGGCGTGACCAAGCTAGGTTATCACGCCACCTACCATGGCGTGTGAAACTACGAATAACCCCCAAGCCAACACGCGTCCGTGTTCGGGCTATGTCTTGTCACGCCAAGAGGAGTGGCGTGACAACACTCATTTGCCACGCCAAGATCCGTGGCGTGACAACGTGCTTTTGCCACGCCACGCGTGCTGGCGTGGCCAGAGGGGTTAGAATTGGAAATAAAGTTAGGAAGAGGCTATCTTTAAAATATTTTTTTTAAAAAAGGATTAAAAAATAAAAACTGCTCGCTCCGGTAGGTTTTGTTCTTAGCTTTTAAAATTGTTAAAGAACACCAATTTTGGTTCAGCCAATCAAAAGTTACGTCCGTTACCGTGCTATTGTCCAGGCTTGTTAGACAGATCTGGACAGATGTTTTTCATTGATCTATTAGAGTAATTTACAAACAGAATTTGAGATGTCCACCAACTAGGTTATTTTAGATATTTACATTATCTTTCTAGCCCAATTGAGTTTGCTATTTTTCGATCTTTGGAGTAAAAGTTATGTAAGTTTTAAGGGTCCTGTCCAGACTCATTTTCCTTGTTTGAGTTGTCTGTCTTCGGATTAGATAAAATAGTTAGTTCTAAGAGTGGTCAGGAAGGTATTGTAGAACGTTAAGTCGCGTCGTGTACCATGTTGTTCTTATTTCGTTTATTTAACTGTTTAGGCAGCGAGGCTTCGAGTTTGGGAGCACCATCGCTGCCTGCTAACGCGTCGCAACGCGGAAGGCAAGTACTTTGCTAATCTTAATGATTGTGATTGATGAATACTTACATGATTATGTTGTGACATCTTACGATACAAGAGAAGATGAATTGTCTATGTTCTTTCATATGTGTTGAAGCTATGTTAAGAGATGATGTCTTTCATTATTCATATTCGTTCATGCATCCATAATTCATGTTTCATCCACGGTAGTGGATTGTAAGTCCCACCATTCCAATGTGGGCAGATTTGGACATTGTCATGTCCCGTCCACAGGAGTGGATAGAAAGACCCATCAATTCCAGTATGGGCACGTAAGACCCATCAATTCCAGTATGGGCAGATTTGGACACCTATATGAAACGTTCTTCATACGGGACTTGGATCCCCGCACTTTTGTTAAGGTGCGGGCTTAAGTGAACACCGACGGTGTGTCACTAGCTATCTGGATATATGCATGTGTGCGGTCAATCCTTTGATTTTGAACATTCATCTCATACCTTCATAAGTATTCATTTGCTGTATGTTTAGAAGTTGTGAAGAGAATTGTCTTGTTCATGTTGGTTGTCTGTTTTTATTCATTGTACTTGCTGAGTCTTGGTCTCACTCTTGCTTTGTTTATTTATTTATAGGTGATCATTGATGAAGTTTCTCTTAGGAGGGAGTAGACACGCACTACTCAAATATTTCACTTTATACTAGGTTCAATAAAAGAATTGTTACCGTCTTTCATTCGTTAATTGTTGGATTGTAATAAATAAACTTAGATATGGATGATAACTCCCTTCCGTTGAGTTTGTTTAAAAAAATTATTTATGTTCATTGATCATTTGTTGATAGGATTATCTTAGT
This sequence comes from Ampelocalamus luodianensis, assembly GCA_036346255.1. Lineage (NCBI taxonomy): Eukaryota > Viridiplantae > Streptophyta > Magnoliopsida > Poales > Poaceae > Ampelocalamus > Ampelocalamus luodianensis. Next base: position 56,667,700 of record CM070628.1, read on the forward strand.
GGATCCATTATTATAATCCTGTTTGTGTTCCAACTGATGTTGATCTGTTTAGCTTAGTTGATGAAATATTGTCGATGTTATTCCACTGTATGGTTATATGTTAGGTCTTTAGGTAGCATTTTGGCTTCCGAATAGCCAGGGTGTTACAACAATACCGTCCTACAGTAAAAAGGGTGGTTGGCTAGGGTTTTGGGGAGTTGGGCACCTCCCCCCTCTTGGGCCCCTTAAAATTATTATCTAGCTAACTAAACCAAAATATTTCAATTTGGAGTTAATTTGAGCTGTCTTTTTGAATTTATTTGAAATTGGATTGAATTTGTCGTATTTTCGCGTATAGACTTCGACGACTCCGGAGAGTTCGATCCTTCCGAGGACTTAGAGTTTCTAGACTTCAACGAAGGCAAGTTATACCATTGATCATGTTGTTCCCATTACTTTAAAGTTAATTTCAGTTTTTAAATTACTTATTGCATGCATATGTTTATACAATTATTTTAATTCCCTGTTTTAATTATCTAGTTATTCCAATTTTCCTTGTATGACCAATTTGAATGTTGAACATGAATACCTTGTCACCATTAAACAAAATGATACTGTCACAGCCCCAACAATTAAAATGGATTAATATGTATTTCATTAGCGTGCATTATTGAATTCAAACCATTTCCTAATATATTGCACTTGGAAAATCTGTTAAAAAAAATGAACATACCCTTCAAAGTTTGAAATTCAATTCAAATCAGAAATAAAAAAGTTTGATCATCATCTGGAAACAATTTATTCAAATACTACATTAATTATTGAGAATAAATATAATTTTTTCCAGAATTTTGGAATTAGGTTGAACCTAATGAAAATTCAAACCAACTTAATAGACATACAACATGTTTGAATTTAAATATCACAAAATATATTATGAATAGTGGGGTTTCATAATTTTTATGGGAACTATATACTCCCAAGAACCCCCACAAATTATTTCATGATTTTAGGAGATTTCTTTCTAATTATAAACCCCGGTCAAAGTTGCTAGACAGATTTTAAATCACGATCAAACCTTAACCTAAAACCTAAACCTCAGTACTATTCCTCGGGCGAGTCCAATTTGCTTTGGTTCAACCGAACCACCTAAGCGCACCACTGCGAGCCGTCAGATAGAAGCTCAACGCTCGGATCACTTACCGCTTCACCCGCACTACTTACCTTTTTCAAATCCCAAGCGTTCGATTCGGATCGAGGATCCCTAGTGGGCCACGTTCCCCATCTTGCGCGTGAGCGGAGCCGCCGACTGTGGGCCCGCTTGTCGGTTCGTCTTCCTCCTATCACCTCAGGCTCGAGCTCCAACGCCACGCGTTCGAGTTTCCTGTTTGGCCGTTGGGAGATTCTTACTCAGTGAATCCACGCCTCCATCCACCACTCCGGTGTGTTCCTCGCCTAACACCGCCTCTGCTCCGTTATCTCCCCATGCATAAGACCCCTCAGAACCCTAGAATTCACTCACTCTTCCTCTCGGTGGCTGAGGAAGGGGAAGCTAGCTTGAGCTCATTTCTCAGTAAGCTTCCCACCTCCGGTACCCTCGGTTCCTCCTTTGCATGCCTTGTCCATTTTTGCTAATGCGAGCCTCTCTCGTTGCTTGTAGTTCTTGTTCACACATCGTGCTCTCGGCGGCTCTGGAGCACGCACCGAGTGACATCCTCGTGCCATTTCTCACTTCCAGGAGGTATGGTCCTCAACCCACCGCGTCATCTTACATGCCTTAGACCACTAATCTAAACCCCTCAATCGATTTCTTGGATTCACGACAGGATCTCAGTGAATTGAAGATTTGACCATTTTCGGCCGTAGCCCAACCTCTTCATCTCCCACTTCATTTTGGTAAGCTATCTTTCAATTCCTTGCTCTTATAGCTTGACCTTGAGTTCCTGGAGCTGATCCAAGCACTCACTGGCCTTGGTTTTGCTCACGGAATCCTCTCCTCATGGCCGTGTTGCCCGCCGTCTTCTCCAAGACCGACAAGCCTCGGCCGACTTCCGGCTTCCTCAAGCCCTCTCCTAGCTCGGTAGTTTCCTCATGCCCCTAGGAGCATAAGCATGTGTACATTTGCTCGAGCAGCGTTCAAATCGGCGTAGCTCCTTTTGCAGTATTTAGTAGCGCCGCTCGCCGTCGGCTAGCCGCCGTTTTGGGCCGGCTCAGTCGTCGGGACTACTCCCATTAGGAGCGCCTTGCTATTCTCCATCTGTCCATGCTCTTGGTTCACGCCTTGCGTCGCGGGATCGCAAACAAGCCGCCGATGAAGCGCGGGATGAAATCCGTTGTCGTCGCCGGCGTCGCGTAGGAAATGATTACGAGTTAATGGCAATCATTAGTAATTAAGCGTTGTCTTAAACCTCCTTACTCGATCGCTTACATGCGGGCCCCACCCACGAAAAACAACACGTTGGTAGCGTTGGAGCCAGCGGCGTGTGGGCCCAAAAATTTAAACACGTCGCGATGTATTGGCGCTCTTCCTTGCACTTGGATCGTTGTGGACCGTCCGATGCGATATCGGCGGTCCGATTGGTGGCTTTCGGAACTTCCGATTACGCTCACGATCATGGGCGTCGGATCCGGAATCTCGATCTAGATTCGTTGAGACATTGGACCGTCCTATTGCGCCTTGTGGGACCGTTGGATCTTGATCCAGCGGCTCGCGATCTAGCTACGAGTGGTGCGTGTTGCGCCTCGCCGTGGGGCGGCGGCGGGCCCGCTGGTCTAGTGCTGCGGCTAGTGCTGCACTTTCGGTGAGAAAAGTATAAAGCGCTTTATGAAATCCGAAATCGGTTAATTTACACCGAGAAATTGTTTTAACTTCTAAAATGCATAACTATTTCTTAATAACTCCAAATCACATGAAACCACTACGGAAAATTTCACTTTTAGTAGACTTTATATTAAAATTAGTTTCAAACTTGTCTCTGTAGCAGAGTATTAATTGGAGATTGATCCATTAAAACCATTATTTGTACAATAGAAAAATAGTGATAACTTCAAAAATGCATAAGCAATTATTGGAAGCTCCAAAACAGTGAGACCACTTTTGGTAATTTTCATTTTCAGTAAACTTAATTCTAAAAATGGTCTCCACATTACCTCTGTCACAGAAACTATTTTTGGGAGAATATACTCCTTAACTCCATTATTTGTATACTATAAAAGGCTGATAACTTGGAAAATCAATAACTAAATCATAAGAACTCCAAATGGGACAAACTCAACTATTCTGAACTTGTATTAATATTACCTATTTACCTATGTAATCCTTTACCCCACCACTGTTCTACAAAATTTCACCTCATAATTAAATTACATAAATGACGACTTATTGAAATCGAAGTTCAAACCATTATAACTTTCACATGCTAAATCAACATGAAATAATTCTTTCACCTAAAATCCTTTAAAATCATGACCTAACTACGGTAGAAAAACCATGCATTTTTGAGCATTTTGGTTTTGAGTTGTTTTCTCGGTATTTATTTGATGTTATAATTATATAGATCTGAGCATATTGACATCGACACTTACGCTCACGAGAGCGGCGATTCTGTACCAGCAAGGCAAGCATCATTTGAACTTTCTTTTGCATCATATTTGATCCCGTTTTGGTTAAGATAGTGCAATGATAATTGCTTGCATGCTATTTTGATTATGTCAATATCTTTGTGATGTGTAGTTTAGTTATGTCCTATGCTTGAGGTTAATCTTGAATTATGCCAACCCCTATATGCTTAAGATAGGATGTGTGAATTGTGGATTATAGAATTGCTTAGCCATGCAAGTCTAGATCTGATGAGTTCGATCGTCGGGAATAACCGGCGGTTTTGGGATACACACAACCCTTACCTTATGTTTTTTCTTCAGATCTTTGTAGCTGTTTTATGAGTAAAACCTTGTCATTTTTAAATGAGATTTGGTCGGACAAGTGTTGGTTAGTGATGGTGTCTTTGTGTACGAGAATTGGGTATGTGGAATGACTTGCGGACAATTGAGGACCGAACTTTGGTAACGTCGTTAATTCAAGTACACTCGTCTTTGCCACACGCGGTGTATGGGTGCCGTATGGTTAAGTAGGGGAGGGTTTTATTGTGTTAAGTCCTTGGTGGTGTAAGGGCATAGCGACAGTGAAATCCTATGTTCTTTGAGGAGCCGATGTAATCCTTTATAGTGTGCAAGGAGCACCAATTCTTTTGTTTTGATTGCGTCGGTATTTCCAATATAACTTGTGAGCCCCTAGCAAGTGCTATCGGCGCTTGTACTAGGCAAGGAACCACCTCACAAGGGGACTTAGCTCAATAGGGCTTTCTTCTGAAAATGACTATATCTTGATTTACCCGGCGGCATACCATCGGAAGTGTGCTATTTCGGGGGCCTCACGGAGGCTTACGGGCTAATCAAGTCGTGTGGGTAAAGTAGTACACCCCTGCAGGTATAAATCTATTCGAATAGCCGTGTCCACGGTTATGGACGACCGCTTGAGTTCGGGAGTTACTATTGTTAGACTTTTAATTAAAATTGTGGTTGAACTTGGTATTCGTCATGAGCGGGATGTTCATGTGTTTAGTACATCAAGGTGGGCTGCCACCTTGGTCTTTGTATGATTCAATTGTTTATTCTTGAAATGCTTTACTACATGTTTTACTTCTACTTCAAATCTGATTTTAAATGGGCACATAAAAACTAGTATGTGTAGGATGTTAATGGTTGCGTCTTTTCGCAAAACTAAACCAATATGAGCCATCCTTTGAATGACCCTTATGCATATCTATTTTATTTGTGTAAGACTTGCGAGTACACTTGTACTCGGCCGGATGCTTCTTGGCCTTTTCGGTGAGAAGGTTATGATTATGATGATCTCGCTAGTGTTGACTTGGCGACACTAATGAGTAGTGTGCTACCATTTAACTCGATCGGTTGCCGATGGGTGATGGGCATACCACTGTTGGTCTTTTGCTTTATCTACTTAATTCATTGCTACTTGATACTCTACTTTAAATTTGGCGGTCGGCCGTTTGTAATAAGTGTAGACCTTAACTATCGTGCGATATGTCTTTTATCTTTGATGTATCGTTGTATGGATGTAATCAACGTTGGATGAAAGCATGAGTATATTGGTCGTTGATCTTGGGAGCCAATATATATCATACTCGTTGTTGATGAATTCCCATTTGACTCACCAAGGGTAGTGCTTGAATCGAGGAGAAGCAGACAATCATGTAGCGCTCGCAAGGGAGCAGCGCGTATGATCGTTGAGGCTCCAATATTCGGCTAAGTCTCCCACTTGGATAGAGTTAAATTGGAATTCATTTACCGGAGACCCGTAATTATGTCCCTAAGACCTTGTCTAATCTCGGTCTTATGGAGATAATTACCGGGGTCCCCACAGCGTTGGTATCAGAGCCATACTAACTGTAGGTTAGAGGTAGCACTGGCGTTAGAGTTAGTAAGCCTTCAGGAGTCAAAATATTTTGAAACTATCAAATTACTTTTAGAAAGTTTAAGTTAAGAATATCTTTTATTCCTTATCCATCTTAGTATCTTTCCTCTCCGATCTGTTTTGGTTTATGAACCGACTTACCTTGCCTTCTTGCCTTTAGATGAACCCTCGCACCTTGTTCGGGAAACTCAAAGTGAAGGTGGATGGATACCGGCGTTGCTACGAGATATGATGTGGAGGCGAACTTCACATATCAGCCCACTTATTCCATCTACCACCGTGATCGAGGACACGGAATGGAGGAATTTATGGCGATGATAGATATCGTTGCGGACAAGTCACGGAGCATACCTTACGCTTCGGCACGTGGTATACGAGGCCATGGCGTTACAAGAAGTGGCTTTGGTGGCCATGAGTCGTCTTCGCTACGACTGACGGAGTTAGCTCAGCCCCCATACGATCACTTTCCGATGCGCGCACGCGCTAGGGACGTGAACTTCGTTTGCTAGGATCGGTTTGGGAGGACCCCAAGTCGAGCGATTGGCGAGATTGGTTCACATGATGGACCAAATGCATCGTTGCATGATGCATGAGTTATGGGAGGCAGCGTCGTCGTCTCATTATAGCTCAGAGCATTCTGACTTATGCATGACATGAGGCTCATTCGTCGGATGTCTTTGTATGGCGCTAATGAGGTTTCACCATACATTTCTGCGCCGCGGACTATCGTCTCCTGAAGTAGGAGGCCATATCATCGGCGTAGGATCCCCTTACGCCTCACCAACCCGGAGACCCAGAAGATCAGAGGATCCTGGATACCACACCTTTCGATGACTTTCGGTGAACTTTGACCGGAATAATATCTAGGTTGTTAGGCGGAAGCTCTATGTTTGGCGTGTATCCTTAGGATTATGTAATAGGGTAGTAGATGTCGAACCGTTATGTTTCATTTGCAAAAAAACCTACTATTTGAGTTGTAATCTTAAGCTGCGGGCGCTTATATGCTGTGTTGTACCAATTCGGTTTATGTTGCTTAATGTTTGGTGTTCCATTTGATGTTACATTTTCTTGCTTTTGATGTTGATTGTGCATGTACGGCCAAGTAATGGCTTTTGTCTTAAGTTACTAACCATCCTTATCCAATACGGGATGACGGGACCGACTCTGCGATCGGGAGCCTGCGCGTAGAGGCTCCCCATCCCCATCTAGGGCACCGCGTCTAGCGCCGGCGATTTCTACGATCGGGGCGGTCGTCCCGGCGGCCGTGCGGGCATGGTGAGCCCTCTCGCGATCGTCCCAACAGGTGGGACTGCACGAGGAGGTGCTCCTCGCCGCCATCCATGGTCGAGTTTATGATGATGATCGGCGCAGCCGGATGGACGGACCGGATGCTTGAGGCGACAGCGCAACACCGCTCGGCTCCCGTTCCGGCGGGAGGGCTGCCCGCACCGAAGCGTCCGGAGGTCTCGAGTTCCAGCGGACCAACCCTCCGACATTTGCGGCGGCAAGGACCCGATGGAAGCGGTAAGACCGTTGCACAACATTGAGAAGAAGGCGAACATTGCGCGATGTACGGGTTGAGAGGGTCTTGTTCGCCACTATCGGTTGGCGAGTGCGGCGGCGTGTGGTGGGGCGATTATTCCGCCATGCAGCCGCTGGTCACGCCCCGACTTGGGGCGAGTTCGAGATGCGTCCGAGGCCCATATCTGGGAGTCTCGCTTATCAGCGGCGGCAGTTCCTGCCACGAGGCGAGGCGGCGGACCGTCGCGAGTACTGCATGACTTCAACTACTTGGCGGTATGCTCGGACGGCGTCTCGGCGAGGCGCTCGTCGCGGGCGAGTTCTTCCATGGGTATCATAGGAGTTGCGGCTTGTTTTAGCCGCACATGATTTGAGTTTCGGCATCCGGTCAACAAAGCGATCGTGGTGGAGCATGAGAGCATGACGGTGGATGAGTCGAGGAAGAGAAGGAAGGCTTTCGAGGCGGCGATGGCGAGTGGCGATTTTCGAGCCACGCCAGACTACCTCGGGCACCTCGTGCCCGGCAACACCATCGAGGTCTCTGTGGCACCTCCACGACCCTCTCCACCGGCGGCTCAGAAGCCTGGCGGGGCGAGACCACGGTGGCGGGGCATACAAGCGGCGTCATCTGTTTCCACTGTGGCGTCGGGGCCACTATGCTGCAGATGCCTCGCCAGCGGCGAGGATGCCGGGCGTACTACGCTCGGCACCACCGGCCCCAGCTCAAAGAAGGCCACGCCACCACCACGAGAGCAGCACCTACTCCACCCGGCATGCACGTGGTCGCGTCAACCACGTCTCAAAGAGGAGGCGGCAAGCGCACGGCGTCGTGCTAGGTACACTATTTGTTAATTCATGTCCTGCATCCGTTCTATTTGATTACGGAGCATCTCATTCCTTTATTAAAAGCGAGTATGCTGAAATTAACCAATTTAAGATACATACACTACACCCACCTTATCATATCCGGTCCCTGTGGTCGGTTTTCTCGCCGATCAAGTCTGCGAGGACGTAAAATTGAAATACAAAATGTTAACTTTTCAAAGCAAACCTAATAGTGATAAGTTCAGTGGGCATCGATGTTATCTTAGGGATGGATTGGTTATCCAAGAATCAGGGGAAGATTGATTGTGCCCAGCGGTCTATCTCAGTGACTAGTGAGGACGGCACCCAGGTCGTCTTTGCGCCTGTTGTGGGTAGTTCTCACCTATACGCTTTAGAGGCGAATACCTCTCTCGCGCTAGAGGAGGTGCCAATAGTGAGTGAGTATCCTGATGTGTTCCCTGAAGAACTTCCAGGCATGCCCCCTGACCGAGAAGTAGAATTTGTCATTGAGCTTGCACCCGGTACCGCGCCCATCTCAAAAAGGCCGTATCGGATGCCGCCCAATGAGCTAGCTGAATTGAAAGAACAACAGGAATTGCAAGACAAAGGTTTCATCGGGCCTAACTCCTCGCCTTGGGATGCCGGCTCTCTTTGTCAAGAAGAAGGACAAGAGTCTACGGATGTGTGTTGACTACCGTCCGTTGAATGAGGTCACCATCAAGAACAAGTATCGCTCCCGCGGATCGATGACCTATTTGACCAGCTTAGTGGAGCTCAGGTGTTCTCCAAAATTGACTTGAGGTTAGGCTACCATCAGATTAAAGTTAGAACCGAGGACATACCGAAGACCGCCTTCTCTACTCGTTACGGTTTATGCAGTACACGGTCATGTCATTTGGTTTGACCAATGCTGACCTATTTCATGAACCTCATGAATTCGGTATTCATGGAGTACTTGGATCGGTTTGTAGTGGTCTTCATCGATGATATCCTTATCTACTCTAAGTCTGATCTTGAGCACGAGCAACACTTGAGACTAGTGTTAGAAAAGCTTCGCCACCATCAGCTGTACGCCAAATTCAGCAAATGTGAGTTTTGGCTTCGAGAGGTTAGTTTCTTGGGACATATCCTATCTAAGGGCGGTGTCGCTGTTGATCCTAGTAAGGTACGAGATGTCCTTGAATGGAAGCAACCCAAGAGCGTCACTGACATTCGTAGTTTTCTTGGACTTGCGGGATACTACCGTAGGTTCATCAAGAATTTCTCAAAAATCGCGAAGCCTATGACCCAACTTCTAAAGAAAGAAAAGAAATTTGAATGGACGGCAGGATGCGAGCAAAGCTTCCAAACCCTGAAAGAATGCCTGACAGAAGCTCCCGTACTTGTTCTGCCGGACATTCATAAGAGTTTTGATATCTACTGTGATGCATCTCGCCATGGGCTCGGTTGTGTGCTTATGCAAGACGGCCGAGTGGTGGCCTACGCATCAAGGCAATTGAGGCCCCATGAGGCCAATTATCCCACACACGACCTAGAGCTCGCGGCTGTAGTTCATGCCTTGAAGATTTGGCGGCATTACCTCATCGGTAATCGTTGCGAGATCTACACCGATCATAAGAGCCTTAAATACATTTTCACCCAAGCCGACCTGAACTTGAGACAAAGAAGATGGCTTGAGTTGATTAAAGATTATGATATGGGACTCCATTATCATCCAGGGAAAGCTAATGTCGTGGCCGACGCATTGAGCAGAAAATCCCAATGCAACTGTTTGTCGGTAACTCCTTTTACTGAGCTTATGTTTGCATTGCAAAGCCTACACGGAGATAGTTGAAGAAGGTTAGCTTGCAGCCCTCGGTGTGACTTGCACACTTGAGGACCAGATTAGGGAAGCCCAGAAAACTGATGCGGAAGTGGCTAAATTTTAGAACTAATGAAACAAGGCAAGGCTAATTGTTTTAAGCAAGATGCACAAGGTACTCTATGGTTTGGAAACCATATGGTGGTACCGTTTGATCACCACTTGAGAAAATTGATTCTCAAGGAGGCTCATAACTCAAAATTCTCTATCCACCCCGGGAGTACAAAAATGTATCAAGATTTGAAAAAGAAAGCGTGGTGGGCCGGATGAAGCAAAGCGTTGTACAAGATGCGTGGCGAGTGTGATCTATGTCAAAGAGTTAAGGTGAGCATTTGAAGCCGGTGGTACTCTAGATCCCTGCCCATTCCCAGTGGAAATGGGAAGAAGTTGGCATGGATTTTATCACAGGCCTTCCTAGAACTAAAGTGGGTTTGATTCTATATGGGTGATTGTGGATCGTTTAACCAAGGTTGCCCATTTCATTCCTGTCAAGACCACTTACACCGGGGCCAAACTAGCAGAACTTTATATTTCCAGAATTGTTTGTCTCCATGGTGTACCAAAGGTGATCGTTTCAGACAGAGGTCCCCAATTCACCTCTCATTTAGGGCGCTTGCATCAAGCAATGGGAACCAACCTATCCTTTAGCTCCGCTTATCACCGCATAAGCGGATGGACAAGCGAGAGGGTAAACCAAGTCTTGGAAGACCTTCTCGGGCTTGCGTCTTGTCCTCAAATGATAGTTGGGAAAAAATGTTTGCCATTTGCGGAGTTCTCTTACAACAACAGCTTCCAATCGAGCATTCAAATGTCACCCTTCGAAGCATTGTATGGGAGAGCTTGTAGAACACCTTTGAACTGGTCGAAGCGGGAGAGGCCATTTATGGCCCAACCTTGGTGGAAGATCTTTGAAGAACAAGTTCGGTCATCCGCGAACGACTTAGGGCGGCTCAATCACGTCGAAGTCATATCCGAGGCCGTCGTCGTCGCGAGTTGAGTTTGAAGTGGGCGATCATGTTTATCTTAAAGTCTCTCCTATGAAAGGAGTTAAGTCGCTTCCAAATCAAAGGTAAACTAGCACCTCGCTATATTAGACCTTCCGTATTCTAGCTAAGGTAGGATCGGTGGCATACCGATTGGAGTTGCCACCATCACTTTGAGCGTGCATGGCGTCTTCCATGTCTCCCAACTCAAGAAATGTCTTGAGTCCCAGCGGAGGCGGCACCGAGTTGGATAAACTCGACTTGCAACCCGATCTATCTTATCGAGAGCCCGATTCGTGTCCTTGAGGAAGCGAGCGTAAGACTAGGAATCGTAACATCAAGTTCGTCAAGGTTCAATGGAGCAACCACACGGAAGGCGAAGCAACTTGGGAACGAGAAGACCGCATGCGAGAGGCATATCCAGAACTCTTCTCTGCATGAAGTGCTTTCGTATCAAGAAAGGAAAGGTCAAACATATTAATGTAAATTATAACCTGTCAACACTATCTTTGAAGGAAATCAAGACAACATAAATTAGAACTTCTAATGAAAACTTTCTAATTCTTCTCACCGGATCTCGGTGAGATCTTTTGTAAGGGGCGGAGGTTTGTCACAGCCCCAACAATTAAAATGGATTAATATGTATTTCATTAGCGTGCATTATTGAATTCAAACCATTTCCTAATATATTGCACTTGGAAAATCTGTTAAAAAAAATGAACATACCCTTCAAAGTTTGAAATTCAATTCAAATCAGAAATAAAAAAGTTTGATCATCATCTGGAAACAATTTATTCAAATACTACATTAATTATTGAGAATAAATATAATTTTTTCTAGAATTTTGGAATTAGGTTGAACCTAATGAAAATTCAAACCAACTTAATAGACATACAACATGTTTGAATTTAAATATCACAAAATATATTATGAACAGTGGGGTTTCATAATTTTTATAGGAACTATATACTCCCAAGAACCCCCACAAATTATTTCATGATTTTAGGAGATTTCTTTCTAATTATAAACCCCGGTCAAAGTTGCTAGACAGATTTTAAATCACAGTCAAACCTTAACCCTAAAACCCTAAACCTCGATTACTATTCCTGCCCGAGTCCAATTTGGCTTTGGTTCAACCGAACCACCTAAATGCACCACTGCGAGCCGTCAGATAGAAGCTCAACGCTCCAGATCACTTACCGCTTCACCCCGCACTACTTACCTCTTTCAAATCCCAACCGTTCGATTCAGATTCGAGGGTCCCTAGTGGGCCACGTTCCCCATCTTGCGCGTGAACGGAGAGCCGCTGACCTGTGGGCCCGCTTGTCAGTTTCGTCTTCCTCCTATCACCTCCGACTCAGAGCTCCAACGCCACGCGTTCGAGTTTCCCTGTTTCGGCCGTTGGGGAGATTCTTACTCCGTGAATCCACCGCCTCCATCCACCACTCCGGTGTGTTCCTCGCCTAACACCGCCTCTGCTCCGTTATCTCCCCATGCATAAGACCCCTCAGAACCCTAGAATTCACTCACTCTTCCTCTCGGTGGCTGAGGAAGGGGAAGCTAGCTTGAGCTCATTTCTCAGTAAGCTTCCCACCTCCGGTACCCTCGGTTCCTCCTTTGCATGCCTTGTCCATTTTTGCTAATGCGAGCCTCTCTCGTTGCTTGTAGTTCTTGTTCACACATCGTGCTCTCGGCGGCTCTGGAGCACGCACCGAGTGACATCCTCGTGCCATTTCTCACTTCCAGGAGGTATGGTCCTCAACCCACCGCGTCATCTTACATGCCTTAGACCACTAATCTAAACCCCTCAATCGATTTCTTGGATTCACGACAGGATCTCAGTGAATTGAAGATTTGACCATTTTCGGCCGTAGCCCAACCTCTTCATCTCCCACTTCATTTTGGTAAGCTATCTTTCAATTCCTTGCTCTTATAGCTTGACCTTGAGTTCTGGAGTGATCCAAGCACTCACGGCCTTGGTTTTGCTCGGGAATCCTCTCCTCATGGCCGTGTTGCCCGCCCGTCTTCTCCAAGACCGACAAGCCTCGGCCGACTTCCGGCTTCCTCAAGCCCTCTCCTAGCTCAGGTAGTTTCCTCATGCCCCTAGGAGCATAAGCATGTGTACATTTGCTCGAGCAGCGTTCAAATCGGCGTAGCTCCTTTGCGATATTTAGTAGCGCCGCTCGCCGTCGGCTAGCCGCCGTTCTGGGCCGGCTCAGTCGTCAGGACTACTCCCATTAGGAGCGCCTTGCTATTCTCCATCTGTCCATGCTCTTGGTTCACGCCGCCGTGGCCGGGATCGCCGGCAAGCCGCCGGTGAAGCGCGCGGGATGAAATCCCGTTGTCGTACGCCGACCGTCACTGTAGCAAATGATTACGAGTTAATGGCAATCATTAGTAATTAAACGTTGTCTTAAACCTCCTTACTCAGTCGCTTACATGCGGGCCCTGTCCAGTGACTGCGGCTAGTGCTGCACTCGGTGAGAAAAGTATAAAACGCTTTATGAAATCCGAAATCGGTTAATTTACACACTGAGAAATTATTTTAACTTCTAACATGCATAACTATTTCTTAATAACTCCAAATCACATGAAACCACTTCTAGAAAATTTCACTTTTAGTAGACTTTATATTAAAATTAGTTTCAAACTTGTCTCTGTAACAGAGAGTATTAATTGGAGATTGATCCATTAAAACCATTATTTGTACAATAGAAAATGGTGATAACTTCAAAATGCATAAGCAATTATTGGAAGCTCCAAAAACAGTGAGACCACTTTTGGTAATTTTCATTTTCAGTAAACTTAATTCTAAAAATGGTCTCCACATTACCTCTATCACAGAAACTATTTTTGGGAGAATATACTCCTTAACTCCATTATTTGTATACTATAAAAGGTGATAACTTGGAAAATCAATAACTAAATCATAAGAACTCCAAATGGGACAAACTCAACTATTCTGAACTTGTATTAATATTACCTATTTACCTATGTAATCCTTTACCCCACCACTGTTCTACAAAATTTCACCTCATAATTAAATTACATAAATGACGACTTATTGAAATCAAGTTCAAACCATTATAACTTTCACATGCTAAATCAACATGAAATAATTCTTTCACCTAAAATCCTTTAAAATCATGACCTAACTACTGTAGAAAAACCATGCATTTTTGAGCATTTTGGTTTTGAGTTGTTTTCTCGGTATTTATTTGATGTTATAATTATATAGATCCCGAGCATATTGACATCGACACTTACGCCACGAGAGCGAGCAGCTACTGTACCAGCAAGGCAAGCATCATTTGAACTTTCTTTTGCATCATATTTGATCCCGCTTTGGTTAAGATAGTGCAATGATAATTGCTTGCATGCTATTTTGATTATGTCAATATCTTTGTGATGTGTAGTTTAGTTATGTCCTTTGCTTGAGGTTAATCTTGAATTATGCCAACCCCTATATGCTTAAGATAGGATGTGTGAATTGTGGATTATAGAATTGCTTAGCCATGCAAGTCTAGATACGGTAGTTCGATCGTCGGGAATAACTTGCGGTTTGGGATACACACAACCCTTACCTTATGTTTTTCTTCAGATCGTTGTAGCTGTTTTATGAGTAAAACCTTGTCATTTTTAAATGAGATTTGGTCGGACAAGTGTTGGTTAGTGATGGTGTCTTTGTGCACGAATTGGGTATGTGGAATGACTTGTCGGACAATTGAGGACCGAACTTTGTAACGTCGTTAATTCAAGTACACTCGTTGCCACACGGTGTATGGGTGCCGTATGGTTAAGTAGGGGAGGGTTTTATTGTGTTAAGTCCTTGGTGGTGTAAGGGCATAGCGGCCGTGAAATCGTATGTTCTTTGAGGAGCCGATGTAATCCTTTATAGTGTGCAAGGAGCACCAATTCTTTTGTTTTGATTGCGTCGGTATTTCCAATATAACTTGTGAGCCCCTAGCAAGTGCTATCACCGCTTGTACTAGGCAAGGAACCATCTCACAAGGGGACTTAGCTCAATAGGGCTTTCTTCTTTGAAAATGACTATATCTTGATTTACCAGTGGCATACCATCGGAAGTGTGCTATTTGGGGGCCTCGGAGGCTTACGGGCTAATCAAGTCGTGTGGGTAAAGTATTACACCCTGCAGGTATAAATCTATTCGAATAGCCGTGTCACGGTTATGGACAACCGCTTGAGTTCGGGAGTTACTATTGTTAGACTTTTAATTAAAATTGTGGTTGAACTTGGTATTCGTCATGAACGGGATGTTCATGTGTTTAGTACATCAAGGTGGGCTGCCACCTTAGTCTTTGTATGATTCAATTGTTTATTCTTGAAATGCTTTACTACATGTTTTTACTTCTACTTCAAATCTGATTTTAAATGGGCACATGAAAAACTAGTATGTGTAGGATGTTAATGGTTGCGTCTTTTTCGCAAAACTAAACCAATATGAGCCATCCTTTAATTGACCCTTATGCATATCTATTTTATTTGTGTAAGACTTGCAGTACACTTGTACTCACCGGATGCTTCTTGGCCTTTTCAGGTGAGGAAGGTTATGATTATGATGATCTCGCTAGTGTTGACTTGGGCGGCACTAATGAGTAGTGTGCTACCATTTAACTCCCAGTCGGTTGCCGATGGGTGATGGGCATACCACTGTTGGTCTTTTTCTTTATCTACTTAATTCCGCTGCTACTTGATACTCTACTTTAAATTTGGCCGGTCGGCCGTTTGTAATAAGCTGTAGACCTCAACTATCGTGCAGTATGTCTTTTATCTTTGATGTATGCGTTGTATGGATGTAATCAACGTTGTATGAAAGCATGAGTATATTGGTCGTTGATCTTGGGAGCCAATATATATCATACTCGTTGTTGATGAATTCCCATTTGACTCACCAAGGGTAGTGCTTCGAATCGAGGGAGAACCGACAATCATGTAGCGCCGCAAGGGAGCAATAGCGTATGATCGTTGAGGCTCCAATATTCGGCTAAGTCTCCCACTTGGATAGAGTTAAATTGGAATTCATTTACCGGAGACCCGTAATTATGTCCCTAAGACCTTGTCTAATCTCGGTCTTATGGAGATAATTACCGGGGTCCCCACATATACTAAAGTTAATCATATGCTTAGCCAATGTTTAGACCACATTTATGATTTTGGGGAAGGTTTAGCCAAATCATTTACAAACTTGGTTTAAATTTGACACTTTGGTATTGTTTTACCACAGAAAGTTTATAAAGAGGGTTTTACTCTAAATAAAATTAAAAATGGGTTTGGACTTGGGCAAAATGGATGAATACTGGGTGTAGGTTTATGCACGGGCTTAATTCTGGTTAAGATTAAGGCCTAGGGTTTGTTTTGAAAGACACCCAAGTCAATTGAGGATTGATCTTTGAACCGCTTTTTTGCTATGCCTTATCGTACCATCACATGTCCTGTATGGGCAGGATTTGGCTAGGTAATTTGTGATGTCTTAGTGTTATTTGTGCCATATTGATTGAGTGGGTGTCGGGTACACATTTATTCCCACCTGGCACAAGAGGGGGCTCCCGGAGGACGGTTAGTCTAATGGAAGTAAAACCTTAGCGGACATAAGTACATTAAGACAGAACATTGTAAAGGCCTCATGGTAACTGCTCAATCACACGCCTACGGAAGCGTGTATTGGCCGACATGATGAGCAAGTTATCTCATGTGGGTAAAGCTGTACAGACTCTGCTGAGTAGAAAACTATTCGAATAGCCGCGTCCGCGGTCATGGACATACTAGCAAAACCACTTAAAGTTAGACTTTGTTTTTGGTTTCAAAATGTTTTATTAAATGATTTGAGGATGGATAATTCTTATGGAAAATTGGGCTATCAGCCATGTGATAGGAGGGTATCCTTCACCTATTTATTTGGAGGTTATCCATACTATAAAGTTATCATTTTAAAATCTAATTTTAGATATAGTATAAAAATGGCCTTGGAAATTAATATGAGTATTTAAACCAAAATAGCTACTTTACGCAAAATAAACCCTGCCATAATCAATTGTTACCTTGTGCGTGCATCTTCATTCCATATTGGGTGTAACTTGCGAGCATGGTAGTAGTGCTCACTCTTGCTGAATAATTTTTATTCAGGAGAAGACTTCTTTCTGGACGGTGAGGACCCAGACGTTTAGGCCTACGACCCTAGACGATTGCCTGTGGTGAATCGTGTGGTCTACATTTACTGCTTTGCTTCCGTTATGTTATTTGTTATTTGTTATTTGTTTATCAGACTCATTGTACTAAACTTTGAATATTTAATGTTATTTATTTTCCCGTGATATGATTGTGATGTCAATTTTGTAAGACTGTGTACACTGGAAATCCCGGACTGGTGTATGAACATAGAGGATTCAGGATCCTTCGTTTCCGGGTTCAACACAATAAGAATCACAAGGTACTTGCCCATATGGGAATAATGGGACTTCACTACCCACTTCCGTGCGTGAATAGGAACGAAGGAACAAATGAATATAACGAACATAATCTTATTATTGAAGAATCATGGTATATTAACTATGAAGGGAAACAAGGAATACTGAAATTACCCATTTCATATTCATCAATCAAGTGGAACAAACAATAAACCAGACAAATCAATTGTACTTGCCTTTCAAACTGCGATGCGCTAGGAGGTAAGGACGAAGCCACTAATCTCGAATTCTCTCCTCCTACACAAATTAAATACTTGAATAAGGAACCACGTGAACAGGACATCGCTCGAAACGTCTAATCGCAGCATCCTAACCCAAGGATCACAAAGTCGATCTATTGAAATAAACTAACAGTCTAGCAGGACTACAATCTGGACAACAAGTACAAAATAAATCATAACTAATGATCTGAGACTCGAAATAGAGTGCGCTCAAATACTATGGAAATATAACAATATCCTTCACAAATGTCTAGTTGGCGGGATCTCCCAAATTGGCCAAAAACCTACCTCAATAATCCTCTGAAAGTCGAACATCGAATCTGTTTGACAGAACTACACATCGGTAAAGAAATATTCATAACTTTTGATTGGTCTAAACAAAACCCAAAATTCTTACTTTTCTGGAAAGCTAATAATACCATATTCAAAATCCTAGTTGGCATGATACTCAAATTTTGCCTTTAACAAAATGTGGCACACGGGTCAAAACTAATGACAGAACCTGACATGCAATCTGGACAGTCCACTTGAAACGTGCATAACTTTTGTTCTACAAATCAAAATAAGGTCTTCTTTATCAATCCTGAAAGCTAATGATATTATCTACAAAAATTGTTATTGGCAACACTTCTGAATCAGCCCCTAACTAAGTCATATTTGAGCAAATACAGTGATTGTTAATTCTCGTTAGACTTTCGGGACAGCAGCAAAGATTCCATCATA
This sequence comes from Ampelocalamus luodianensis, assembly GCA_036346255.1. Lineage (NCBI taxonomy): Eukaryota > Viridiplantae > Streptophyta > Magnoliopsida > Poales > Poaceae > Ampelocalamus > Ampelocalamus luodianensis. Next base: position 56,685,792 of record CM070628.1, read on the forward strand.
ATGTTTAAACCGTAACCCGGAATTGAGTGATATTTACGTCCACTGAAAGCTGAAGAACGAACCCCACATATCTCTAGGAGATGGGATCCTCTGATTCTGTGGGGACCCCGGTAATTATCTCCATAAGACCGAGATTAGACAAGGTCTTAGGGACATAATTACGGGTCTCCGGTAAATGAATTCCAATTTAACTCTATCCAAGTGAGAGACTTAGCCGAATACTAGAGCCTCAACGATCATGCGCGCTGCTCCCTTGCGAGCGCTACATGATTGTCGATTCTCCCTCGATTCGAAGCACTACACTTAGTGAGTTAAATGGGAATTCATCAACAACGAGTATGACTTATATTGGCTCCCAAGATCAACGACCAATATACTCATACCCTCATCCAACGTTGGTTACATCCATACAACACATACAACAGGAATTCAAAAGACATACTGCATAATAGTTAAGGTCTACAGCTTATTACATACGGCCGACCGGCCAAATTCAAAGTAAAGCACCAAGTAGCTGCGGAAGTAAATGGATAAAGCAAAATACCAGCAGTGGTATGCCCATCACCCATCGGCAACCGACTGGGGGTTAAATGATAGCACACTACTCATTAGTGTCACCCAAGTCAACACTAGCGAGATCGTCATACTCATAATCTTCCTCACTGAAAAGGCCGACAAACATCCGTCGAGTACAAGTGTACTCGCAAGTCTTACACAAATAAAAATAGTTATGCATAAGGATCATTCAAAGGATGGCTCATATTGGTTTAGTTTTGCGAAAGAGACGCAACAATTAACATCCTACACATACTAGTTTTTCATGTGCCCATTTTAAAATCAGATTTGAAGTAGAAGTAAAGCATATGGTAAAGCATTTCAGTAATAAACAATTCAATCATACAAGGACCAAAGTGGCAGCCCACTTTGATGCACTAAACACATGAACATCCTGTCCATGACGATTACCAAGTTCAACCACAATTTTAATTAAAAGTCTAACAATAAGCAGCCACAAGTTTCAAGCGGTCGTCCATAACCGTGGACACGGCTATTCGAATAGATTATACCCTGCAGGGGTGTACTACTTTACCCACACGACTTGATTAGCCCGTAAGCCTCCAGATGCCTCCGAATATAGCACACTTCCTATGGTGTGCCGGCAGGGTAAATCAAGATATGGTCATTTTTAGCAAGAAGATCCCATTGGGCTAAGTCCCCCTTGTGAGATGGTTCCTTGCTTAGTACAAGCATCTGATAGCACTTGCTAGGGGGCTCACAAGTTATATTGGAAATATCGATGCAATCAAAACAAAAGAATTGGCGCTCCCTTGCACACTATAAAGGATTACATCGGCTCCTAAAGAACATAGGATTTCACGGTCGCTATGCCCCTTACACCACCAAGGACTTAACACAATAAAACCCACCCCCTACTTAACCATACGGCACCCATATACCGCGTGTGGCAGCACGAGTGTTGCTTGAACAGCAGGTACCCAAAGTTCGGTCCTTAATTGTCCAGACAAGTCCTTCCACTTACCCAATGCTCCTGCACAAAGCACCATCACTAACCAACACTTGCCCAGACCAAAAGCTCATTTAAAAATGACAAAATTTAACTCATAAAACAGCTACAAGATCTGAAGTATAAATCATAAAGTAAGAGTTGTGTTTATCCCAAAACCGCCGGGTTATTCCCGACGATCGAACTACCGTATCTAGACTTGCATGGCTAAGCAATTCTATAACCCATAATTCACACATCCTATCTTAAGCATATAGGAGTTTGCATAATTCAAGATTAACCTCAAGCATAGGACATAACTAAACTACACATCACAAAAATATTAACATAATCAAAATAGCATGCAAGCAATTATCATTGCACTAACTTAACCAAAACTGGGATCAAATATGATGCAAAAGAAAGTTCAAATGATGCTTGCCTTGCTGGTACAGTAGCTGCTCACTCTCAGTAGCGTAAGTGTCGATATCAATATGCTCGGATCTATATAATTATAACATCAAATAAATCACAGAAAACAACTTAAAAATCAAAATGCTCAAAAATGCATGATTTTTCTACAGTAGTTAGGTTGTGATTTTAGATGGATTTAGGTAAAAGAATTATTCCATTTGGAGTTATGAATTGGAAGTTATGCTATTTTGAATTGCAGGTTTCATTAAACCTCAAATCATGTAATTTAATTATTTGACCAAAATTTGTAGAACAGTGGTGGGGTAAAGGATTACATAGGTAAATAGGTAATATTAATAGAAGTTCAGAATAGTTGAGTTTGTCCCATTTGGAGTTCTTATGATTTAGTTATTGATTTTCAAAGTTATCAGCCTTTTATAGTATAAAAATAATGGAGTTAAGGAGTATATTCTCCCAAAATAGTTTCTGTGATAGAGGTAATATGGAGACCATTTTTAGAATTAAGTTCACTGAAAATGAAAATTATTAAAAGTGGTCTCACTGTTTTTGGAGTTTCCAATAATTACTTATGCATTTTTGAAGTTATCAGTCATTTTTTTATTGTACAAATAATGGTTTTAGTGGGTTAATCTCCAAATAAAGCTCTCTGCTACAGAGACAAGTTTGAAACTAATTTTAATATAAAGTTCATTAAATAAGAAAATTATCAGAAGTGTTTTCACCCATTTTGGAGTTAAAATGATTTAGTTATGCATTTTAGAAGTTATACATATTTTTCAGTGTATGAATTAATTCATTCTCAGAATTTCTTAATCGGCTAATACTTTTCTTACCGAGCGCTGGCTAGCCGCAGACGCTGACGGCGGGACCAGTGAATAGTGTGTTTTCTAATTTAACTCAGATTTGAAATCCTGACCTGACCTATGGGACCCGCCGTCAGTGACTCGGTCCACAGAACTCGGTCCACGGGCGCATGCGAACGGTGCACGGGGTTTATTGCCTAGGCCCACAGGTCAGTCACTCCACTCTACAGTATAACCCCGCAGTTTTCTGTGCACGGGACCCACGTGTAAGTGACTTATTACTACGGCTAAGACATCACTTAAATGCTAATCCAATCATTAGGCATTAATGGTCATTATTTGTCGTAAGCGGACAGCTCGAGAGCGCCCACGCACGACAAGGCGCCCGTGAGGTTGCGGCGGTTCGCGGCGCTACGCGCCACGCGCGAGCCGCCAAGACCAGCGATAGCCGCAATAGTGCTACGCGTCTCTCGAGAAGTGGTGGCGAGGTGCGGGTGCCCTACACCGTCGGCCAGCCGGAGCTAAGCGGCGGCGGTGCTACGCAAAGTGCAAACAGCATAAGGAAGCTCGTGAGCGACATACAATCAGTGCCGAGGTCCTAGGGAATAACTAGGAGCCACGAAGCTAGGAGAGGCTCGGGAAGCTTGAGTAGCCGGAGACTTGTCGGTCGAGAAGAAAGTAGCGAAACCCCGCTTCACGTGGAGAGATGGCCTGAACAAAATGGTGACAAAAGGATGGTCGGAGTAGCTTGAGCATCACATGGGGAGGCTAGAAGAGCAAGGAATCGACAAAAGACTCATCGGACCAAGTGGGAGAGGAAAGGTTGTCCTTGGGCCGAAAAGAGGAACACCTTCAAATTAACTGGATCCTGTCGTGCATTGCCGAAACCAAGTGAGGGGTTTTGATCAGTAAACTAAGGCATACAAGGTGACGCGGTGGAATGTGAACCATACCACCCGAGACAGAAATGGCTCGAGGATGTCACTCGCGCGTGCCCCGAGCGCCGAATGGCACCAAGGTGGAACCAATGCTACAAGTCATCGCAAGAGCTAGGTTAGCAAAAATGGAGAAGGCATGGAAGGTAGAAGCCGAGGGCACCGGTGTTGAGAAGCTTACGGAGAGATGAGCTCAATGAAGCTTCCTCTCTCTCACAACCGAGGAGAAGTGAGGGGAAAGGAGGGCTTCGAGGGGGTAATATGGCCAGAGGACAGTGGGAGCGGGCGCGGCGTACAGAGGAGAAGCTCCAGGATAGGCTCATTTGGGCGGTGGCGCAGGGAGTGCCAGAGGCGCCGGCGCAGACATACCGCGTGGAGCTCGCTCCTGCGTGCCGCTGCCGTTGGAGAAGACAATCTTGGATGTGGGCCCGCAATGGCAGTGACTCAAAGTGGCGCGGCTCGGTGCAACATAGGGATTAAATCGGGACCGTTGGATGACGAACGGACGGACAAGACGAGTGGGGGCATTCGAACAGGTCGAATGACGGGGAGACCTGGGCCGTTGGATGAGGATCTAACGATTGCATGTGACGGTGCGTTTAGGTGGTTGGGTTGAGTCCGGTTGCCGAGTCGGACTCAGCCTGAGGAAAAAGATGCTAGGTCGTGGTTTAGGTTTAGAGTTGATCGAGATTAAAGAATCAGATTTCTACTTTGACCAGTGCTTAAAAATAGAAATAAAAATCCTAAAATCTTGAAATAAATTGTGGGGGTTCCTGGGGAGATATAGTTCCCATAAAAATTATGAAACCCCACTGTTCATATTAAAATTTGTGACATTTAAATTCAAACATGTTGTGTGTCTATGAATGTTGTTTGAATTTTAATGAGGTTCAAACCAGTCCCAAAAATTTGGGAAAAATTATATTAATTCCTGATAATTAATGTAGTATTTAAATAAATTGATTTCAGATGATGATCACAACTTTTTATTACTGATTTGAAGTGAAATCTGAATTTGATGTGTATGTTCACCTCAAATTAGATTTTCCAAGTACAATATATTATGGAAATGTTTTGAAATCAATAATGCATGCTAATGAAATACATATTAATCTATTTTAATTATTGGGGCTGTGACAAACCTCCCCCCTTACAAAAGATCTCGACCCGAGATCTGGGTGGAGAAGAATTAGAAAGTTTTCATTAGAAGTTCTAATTTATGTTGTCTTGATTTCCTTCAAAGATAGTGTTGACAGGTCATAGTTATGATATAATTACATTGTTATGTTTTACCTTTCCTTTCTTGATACGAAGGCACTTCATGTAGAGAAGAGGTCTGGATATGCCGCTCGCATCCGGTCTTCACGTTCCCAAGTTGCTTCATCTTCCGTGTGATTGCTCCATTGGACCTTGACGAACTTGATGTCATGATTCCTCGTCTTGCACTCGGTTTCTTCGAGGATACGAATCGGGCTCTCTCGATAAGATAGATCGGGTTGCAAGTCGAGTTTGTCCAACTCGGTTGCTTCCGTTGGGACTCGAAGACATTTCTTGAGTTGTGAGACATGGAAGACGTCATGTACGTCTGAAAGTGATGGTGGCAACTCCAACTGGTATGCCACCGATCCCAACTTAGCTAGAATACGGAAAGGTCCAATATAGCGAGGTGCTAATTTACCTTTGATTTGGAAGCGACGTACTCCTTTCATAGGAGAGACTTTAAGATATACATGATCGTCCACTTTGAAACTCAACTCGCGACGACGACGGTCGGCATACGACTTCTGACGTGATTAAGCCGTCCTAAGCCGTTCGCGAATGACACGAACTTGTTCTTCAGCATCTTCCACCAAGGTTGGGCCATAGAATGGCCTCTCCCCGGCTTCGGACCAGTTCAAAGGTGTTCTACAAGCTCTCCCATACAATGCTTCGAAGGGCGACATTTGAATGCTTGATTGGAAACTATTGTTGTAGGAGAACTCCGCAAATGGCAAACACTTCTCCCAGTTTTTGCTATAGGACAGCACACAAGCTCGGAGAAGGTCTTCTAAAATCTGATTCACTCTTTCAGCTTGTCCATCTGTTTGCGGGTGGTAGGCGGAGCTGAAAGATAGACTGGTCCCCATCGCTTTATGTAAGCATCCCCAGAAATATGATGTGAATTGAGGGCCTCTATCAGAAACTATCACCTTTGGAACACCGTGGAGACAAACAAATCTTGCAATGTAAAGCTCCGCTAACTTGTCCCCATGGTAGGTGGTCTCGACAGGAATGAAGTGAGCAACCTTTGTCAAACGGTCTACAATTACCCATATAGAATCAAACCCAGTTTTTGTTCTAGGAAGGCTGGTGATAAAATCCATGCCAACTTCTTCCCATTTCCACTGGGGAATGGGCAGGGGATCTAGAGTACCGGCTGGCTTCAGATGCTCAGCCTTAACTCTTTGACATAGATCACACTCGGCCACATACTGCGCAACGTGTTGCTTCATTCGGCTCAACCACAGTTTCTTCTTCAAATCTTGATACATTTTCGTACTCCCGGGGTGGATAGAGAATTTTGAGTTATGAGCCTCCTTGAGAATCAACTCTCTCAAGTGGCGATCAAATGGTACCACCATGCGGTTTCCAAACCATAGGGTACCTTGTGCATCTTGCTTAAAACATTTTGCCTTGCCTTGTTTCATTAGTTCTAAAATTTGAGCCACTTTCGCATCAGTTTTCTGGGCTTCCCTAATCTGGTCCTCAAGTGTGCAAGTCACATTGAGGGCTGCAAGCGAACCTTCTTCAACTATCTCCAGGTGTAGGCTTTGCAATGCAGCACATAAACCCGCAGAAAAAGGAGTTACCGACAAACAGTTACATTAAGATTTTACGCTCAATCGCGGCCACGACATTAGCCTTCCCCTGGATGATAATGGAGTCCCATATCATAATCTTTAATCAACTCAAGCCATCTTCTTTGTCTCAAGTTCAGGTCGGCTTGGGTGAAAATATATTTAAGGCTCTTATGGTCGGTGTAGATCTCGCAACGATTACCGATGAGGTAATGTCGCCAAATCTTCAAGGCATGAACTACAGCTGCGAGCTCTAGGTCGTGTGTGGGATAATTAGTCTCATGGGGCCTCAATTGCCTCGATGCATAGGCCACTACTTGGCCCTCCTGCATGAGCACACAACCGAGCCCGTGACCAGATGCATCACAGTAGATATCAAAGCTCTTGTGAATGTCTGGCAGAACAAGCACGGGAGCTTCTGTCAGGCATTCTTTCAGGGTTTGGAAGCTTTGCTCGCATTCTGCTGTCCACTCAAATTTCTTTTCTTTCTTTAGAAGTTGGGTCATAGGCTTTGCAATTTTCGAGAAATTCTTGATGAACCTACGGTAGTATCCCGCAAGTCCAAGAAAACTACGAATGTCAGTGATGCTCTTGGGTTGCTTCCACTCAAGGACATCTTGCACCTTACTAGGATCAACAGCGACACCGCCCTTAGATAGGATATGACCCAAGAAACTAACCTCTCGGAGCCAAAACTCATATTTGCTGAATTTGGCATACAGCTGATGGTGGCGAAGCTTTTCTAACACAAGTCTCAAATGTTGCTCGTGCTCAAGATCAGACTTAGAGTAGATAAGGATATCATCAATGAAAACCACTACAAACCGATCCAAGTATTCCATGAACACCGAATTCATGAGGTTCATGAAATAGGTACAGGGCATTGGTCAAACCAAAGGACATGACTGTGTACTGCACAAACCGTAACGAGTAGAGAAGGCGGTCTTGAATGTCCTCGGTTCTAACTTTAATCGATGGTAGCCTAACCTCAAGTCAATTTTGGAGAACACCGAGCTCCACTAAGCTGGTCAAATAGGTCATCGGTCCGCGGAAGCTGATACTTGTTCTTGATGGTGACCTCATTCAAGCGGACGGTAGTCAACACACATCCGTAGACTCTTATCTTTCTCTTGACAAAGAGAGCGGGCATCCCAAGGCGAGGAGCTAGGCTGATGAAACCCTTGTCTTGCAACTCCTTAAGTTGTTCTTTCAATTCAGCTAGCTCATTGGGCGGCATCCGATCTGACCTTTTGAGATGGGCGCGATGCAGGGTGCAAGTTCAATGACAAACTCTACCTCTCGATCAGGGGGCATGCCTCGAAGTTCCTCAGGGAACACATCAGGATACTCACTCACTATTGGTACCTCCTCTAGCGCGAGAGAGGTACTCGCCTCTAAAGCATATAGGTGAGAACTACCCACTAAAAGTGCAAAGACGACCTGGATGCTGTCCTCGCTAGTCACTGAAATAGACCGCTGGGCACAATCAATCTTCCCCTGATTCTTAGATAACCAATCCATCCCTAAGATAACATCGATGCCCACTGAACTTATCACTATTAAGTTTCTTTGAAAAGTTAACGTTTTGTATTTCAATTTTACGTCCTCGCAGACTTGATCGGCGTAGAAAACCGACCCTGGGGACCGAATATGATAAGGTGGGTGTAGTGTATGTATCTTGAATTGGTTAATTTCCGCATACTCGTTTTTAATAAATGAATGAGATGCTCCAGAATCAAATAAAACCGATGCAGGACATGAATTAACAAGTAGTGTACCTAGCACGACGTCAGGTGCGTCGGTCGCCTCCTCTGCTGAGACGTGGTTGACGCGACCACATGCATGCTGGGGTGGAGTAGGTGCTGCTCTCTGTGGTGGTGGCGGTGGCCTCGCTGAATTAGGGTGGTGGTGGTTGGAGCGAGTATGTCGGGCATCCCTCGCTGCTTGGCGAGGCACTGCGAAGCATAGTGGCCCTGACGGCCACAGTGGAAACAAATGACGCCGGGCTTGTATGCCCCGCCAGTCTATGGTCTCTAGCCCCCGCTGTGCTGCTGAGCTGCCGGTGGAGAAGGTCGTGGAGGTGCCACAAGAGACCTCGATGGTGCTGAAGCTGGGGCACGAGGTGCCTGAGGTAGTCCTGTGCGCGGCCTGGGAAAACTGCCACTCGCCACTGCCATCTGTAAAGCCTTCCTCCTCTTCCTCGACTCATCCACCGTCATGCTCTCATGCTTCACCACTATCGCCTTGTTGACCAAATGCTGGAAGCTCCTGAAATCATGTGCAGCTAAAACAAGCCGCAGCTCCTCGATACCCATGGAAGAACTCGTTCCGCGACGAGCGTCCGCCGAGACGCCGTCCGAGCATACCGCCAAGTAGTTGAAATCATGCGGTACTCGTGATCGCCCCGCCCCTCGCCTCAAGGCAGGAACTGCTGCCGCTTGATAAGCGGCACTCTCCAGTATATGGGCCTCTCTAACGCGTCCTCAATTCGTCCCAAGTCGGACGTGACGGCGGGCTGCATGGCGGAATAACTATCCCACCACGCGGTCGCCGCACCTGCCAACTGATAGCTGGCAAACAAGACTCTCTCAACTCCGGTACACTGCGCAATGTTCAGCTTCTTCTCTATGTTGTGCAGCCAGTCCTCTGCCTCCATCGGGTCCTTGCCACCAGCAAATGTCGGAGGGTTGGTCCGCTAAAACTCAGCGAGACCTCCGGACGCTCGGTGTGGGGCAGCTCCTCCTGCCAGAACGGGAGCTGGGCGGTATTACGTACGATCGCCTCAAGCATCCGGGTCTGGTCCATCCGGTTGCGCTCAATCATCATCATAAACTCGACCATGGATGGCGGCGGAGGGAGCACCTCCTCAGGCGGTCCGCCCTGCTGGGACGGCAGCTGAGAGGGCTCGCCATGCTCAGACGGCTGCTAGGATGACTGTCCCTGATCGTAGAAATCGCTCAAGGGTGCTAGATGGGGAGCCTCTGCCGCGCAGGGCTCCTGATCGCTTAGTCGGTCCTGTCATCCTGTATAGGACAAGGATGGTTAGTAAATAAGATAAAAGCCATTACTTGGCTATACATGCACAATCAATATCAAAGAGCAAGAAAATTGTAACATCAAATGGAACACCAAACATTAATCAACATAAAACCAATTCGATACAACTCCGTACATAAGCGCCCGCAGGCTTAAGATTACAACTGAAATAGTAGTGTTTGCAAATAAACATAACAGTTCGACATCTACTACCCTACTACATAAACCTAAGGATACAAGCTCAAACATAGAGCTCTCTGCCCTAACTGCCTAGATATTATTCCGGTCAAAATTCACCGAAAATTCGTCCAAAAGATGTGCCCCAGGGGATCCAGATCATCGTGGTCCCTAGATTAGAAGACGCAAGGGTGATCCTATGGCGTTAATATGACCTTCTACCACGGAAGGCGACAATCGGCTGGCGCAGAAAGACAAGGAGAGATCATATTAGTGCCATATAGCACACTGGGATGAATGAGTCTCATGTCATGCATGAGCCTTAAGTGCTCCTGAGCTTCAATGAGACGCCGTCGCGTCTCCCACAACTCATGCACCATGCAGCGATGCATTTTGTCCATTACGTCGACCAATCTTGCCAACTGCCGGACTTGAGGGTCCTCCCCAAACTGGATCCTAGCAAACGAGTTCACGTTCCTAGCGCGTGCGCGCATCGGAAAGTGATCATACAGGGGCTGGGCTAACTCTGTCAGGTCGTAGCGAAGACGACTCATGGCCACCAAAGCCACTTCTTGTAACGCCATGGCCTCAGAAGTGCCATGCGCCTGGAAGCGGTAAGGTATGCTCCCCGTGACCTGTCTAGCAACGATATCTACCACTGCCATAAACTCCTCCATTCCTGGTCCTCGATCACGACGGTAGATGGAATAAGTGGGCTGATATGTGAAGTTCGCCCTCCACATCATGTCTCGCGCAGAACGCGGTATCCGTCCACTCCTTCACTTGAGTTTCCTGACAAGGTGCGAGGGTTCATCTAAAGGCAAGAAGGCAAGGTAAGTTAGTTTCATAAACCAAAACAGGAATAAGGTGAGAAAAGATACTAAGATGGATAAGGAATAAAAGATATTCTTAACTTAAACTTTCTAAAAGTAATTTGATAATTTCAAAATATTTTGACTCGGAAGGCTTACTAACTCTAACGCCAACATGCTACTCTAACCTACAATCAAGATGGCTCGATAATGTATTTGTAGGGACCCGGTAATTATCTCCATAAGACCGAGATTAGACAAGGTCTTAGGGACATAATTCTGGTCTCCAGAATGAATTCCAATTTAACTCTATCCAAGTGAGAGACTTAGCGAATACTAGAGCCTCAACGATCATGCGTACGCTCCCTTGCGAGCGCTACATGATTGTCGATTCTCCCTCGATTCGAAGCACTACACTTAGTGAGTTAAATGGGAATTTATCAACAACGAGTATGACTTATATTGGCTCCCAAGATCAACGACCAATATACTCATACCCTCATCCAACGTTGGTTACATCCATACAACACATACAACAGGAATTCAAAAGACATACTGCATAATAGTTAAGGTCTACAGCTTATTACATACGGCCGACCGGCCAAATTCAAAGTAAAGCACCAAGTAGCAGCGGAAGTAAATGGATAAAGCAAAAGACCAGCAGTGGTATGCCCATCACCCATCGGCAACCGACTGAGGGTTAAATGATAGCACACTACTCATTAGTGTCACCCAAGTCAACACTAGCGAGATCGTCATACTCATAATCTTCCTCACCTGAAAAGGCCAGCAAACATCTGGCTGAGTACAAGTGTACTCGCAAGTCTTACACAAATAAAAATAGTTATGCATAAGGATCATTCAAAGGATGGCTCATATTGGTTTAGTTTTGCGAAAGAGACGCAACAATTAACATCCTACACATACTAGTTTTTCATGTGCCCATTTTAAAATCAGATTTGAAGTAGAAGTAAAGCATATGGTAAAGCATTTCAGTAATAAACAATTCAATCATACAAGGACCAAAGTGGCAGCCCACTTTGATGCACTAAACACATGAACATCCTGTCCATGACGATTACCAAGTTCAACCACAATTTTAATTAAAAGTCTAACAATAAGCAGCCACAAGTTTCAAGCGGTCGTCCATAACCGTTGACACGGCTATTCGAATAGATTATACCCTGCAGGGGTGTACTACTTTACCCACACGACTTGATTAGCCCGTAAGCCTCCAGATGCCTCCGAATATAGCACACTTCCTATGGTGTGCCGGCCGGGTAAATCAAGATATGGTCATTTTTAGCAAGAAGATCCCATTGGGCTAAGTCCCCCTTGTGAGATGGTTCCTTGCCTAGTACAAGCGTCTGATAGCACTTGCTAGGGGGCTCACAAGTTATATTGGAAATACCGATGCAATCAAAACAAAAGAATTGGTGCTCCCTTGCACACTATAAAGGATTACATCGGCTCCTAAAGAACATAGGATTTCACGGTCGCTATGCCCCTTACACCACCAATGACTTAACACAATAAAACCCACCCCCTACTTAACCATACGGCACCCATATACCGCGTGTGGCAGCACGAGTGTTGCTTGAACAGGAGGTACCCAAAGTTCGGTCCTTAATTGTCCAGACAAGTCCTTCCACTTACCCAATGCTCGTGCACAAAGCACCATCACTAACCAACACATGCCCAGACCAAAAGCTCATTTAAAAATGTCAAAATTTAACTCATAAAACAGCTACAAGATCGGAAGTATAAATCATAAAGTAAGAGTTGTGTTTATCCCAAAACCGCCGGGTTATTCCCGACGATCGAACTACCGTATCTAGACTTGCATGGCTAAGCAATTCTATAACCCATAATTCACACATCCTATCTTAAGCATATAGGAGTTGGCATAATTCAAGATTAACCTCAAGCATAGGACATAACTAAACTACACATCACAAAAATATTGACATAATCAAAATAGCATGCAAGCAATTATCATTGCACTAACTTAACCAAAACTGGGATCAAATATGATGCAAAAGAAAGTTCAAATGATGCTTGCCTTGCTGGTACAGTAGCTGTTCACTCTCAGTAGCGTAAGTGTCGATATCAATATGCTCGGGATCTATATAATTATAAGATCAAATAAATACCGAGAAAACAACTTAAAAATCAAAATGCTAAAAAATGCATGATTTTTCTACAGTAATTAGGTTGTGATTTGAGATGGATTTAGGTAAAAGAATTATTCCATTTGGAGTTATGAATTGAAAGTTATGCTATTTTGAATTGCAGGTTTCATTAAACCTCAAATCATGTAATTTAATTATTTGGCCAAAATTTGTAGAACAGTGGTGGGGTAAAGGATTACATAGGTAAATATGTAATATTAATACAAGTTCAGAATAGTTGAGTTTGTCCCATTTGGAGTTCTTATGATTTAGTTATTGATTTTCAAAGTTATCAACCTTTTATAGTATAAAAATAATGGAGTTAAGGAGTATATTCTCCCAAAATAGTTTCTGTGATAGAGATAATATGGAGACCATTTTTAGAATTAAGTTCACTGAAAATGAAAATTATTAAAAGTGGTCTCACTGTTTTTGGAGTTTCCAATAATTACTTATGCATTTTTGAAGTTATCAGTCATTTTTCTATTGTACAAATAATGGTTTTAGTGGGTTAATCTCCAAATAAAGCTCTCTGCTACAGAGACAAGTTTGAAACTAATTTTAATATAAAGTTCATTAAATAAGAAAATTATCAGAAGTGTTTTCACCCATTTTGGAGTTAAAATGATTTAGTTATGCATTTTAGAAGTTATACATATTTTTCAGTGTATGAATTAATTCATTCTCAGAATTTCTTAATCGGCTAATACTTTTCTTACCGAGCGCTGGCTAGCCGCAGACGCTGACGGCGGGACCAGTGAATAGTGTGTTTTCTAATTTAACTCAGATTTGAAATCCTGACCTGACCTATGGGACCCGCCGTCAGTGACTCGGTCCACAGAACTCGGTCCACGGGCGCACGCGAACGGTGCATGGGGTTTATTGCCTAGGCCCACAGGTCAGTCACTCCACTCTACGGTATAACCCCGTAGTTTTCTGTGCACGGGACCCACGTGTAAGTAACTTATTACTACGACTAAGACATCACTTAAATGCTAATCCAATCATTAGGCATTAATGGCTGTTATTTGCCGTAAACGGACAGCTACTGAGGCGCCGCGTACGACAAGGCGCCCGTGAGGTTGCCCGGCGGTTCGCCGGTGCTACGCGCCACGGCGGAGCCGGCCAAGACCCGCGATAGCTTCGCAATAGTGCTACGCGTCTCTGAGAAGTGGTGGCGAGGTCTGGGGTGCCCTACACCGTCGGCTAGCCGGAGCTAAGCGGCGGCGGTGCTACGGCAAAGTGCAAACAGCATAAGGAAGCTCCGCAGTGACATACAAGCAGGTTCCAGAGGTCCTAGGGAATAACTAGGAGCTACCTGAAGCTAGGAGAGGGCTCGAGGAAGCTTGGAGCAGCTGGAGGCTTGTCGGTGCCGGAGAAGAAAGTAGCGGAAACCCTGCTTCACGTGGAGAGATGGCCCTGAACAAAGTGGTGACAAAAAGGATGGTCGGAGTAGCTTGAGCATCACATGGGGAGGCTAGAAGAGCAAGGAATCGACAAAAGACTCACCGGACCAAGTGGGAGAGGAAAGGTTGTCCTTGGGCCGAAAAGAGGAACACCTTCAAATTAACTGGATCCTGTCGTGCATTGCCGAAACCAAGTGAGGGGTTTTGATCAGTAAACTAAGGCATACAAGGTGACGCGGTGGAATGTGAACCATACCTCCCGGAGACAAGAAATGGCTCGAGGATGTCACTCGGCGCGTGCCCCAGAGCGGCCGAATGGCACCAAGGTGGAACCAACGCTACAAGTCATCGCAAGAGCTAGGGTTAGCAAAAATGGAGAAGGCATGAAAGGTAGAAGCTGAGGGCACCGGTGTTGAGAAGCTTACCAGAGAGATGAGCTCAAGGAAGCTTCCCTCTCCTCTGTCAACCGAGGAGAAGTGAGGGGGAAAGGAGGGCTTCGAGGGGGTAATATGGCCCGAGGACAGTGGGAGCGGGCGCGGCGTACAGAGGAGAAGCTCCAGGATAGGCTCATTTGGGCGGTGGCGCAGGAGTGTGCGAGGCGCCAGCGCGACACGGCCGCGTGAGCTCGCTCCTGTCGCGTATGCGCTGCTCGTTGGAGAAGACAGTGCTGACAGGTGGGCCCGTGATGGCAGTGACTCAAAGTGGCGCGGCTCGGTGCAACACGGGGATTAAATCGGGACCGTTGGATGACGAACGGACAGACGAGACGAGTGGGGGCATTCGGACAGGTCGAATGACGGGGAGACCTGGGCCGTTGGATGAGGATCTAATGGTTGCATGTGACGGTGCGTTTAGGTGGTTGGGTTGAGTCCGGTTGCCGAGTCGGACTCGAGTCGGAGGAACAGTACTAGGTCAGGGTTTAGGTTTAGAGTTGACTGAGATTAAAGAATCAGATTTCTACTTTGACCAGTGCTTAAAAATAGAAATAAAAATCCTAAAATCATGAAATAAATTGTGGGGGTTCCTGGGGAGATATAGTTCCCATAAAAATTATGAAACCCCACTGTTCATATTAAAATTTGTGACATTTAAATTCAAACATGTTGTATGTCTATGAATGTTGTTTGAATTTTAATGAGGTTCAAACCAGTCCCAAAAATTTGGGAAAATTATATTAATTCCTGATAATTAATGTAGTATTTAAATAAATTGATTTCAGATGATGATCACAACTTTTTATTACTGATTTGATGTGAAATCTGAATTTGATGTGTATGTTCACCTCAAATTAGATTTTCCAAGTACAATATATTATGGAAATGTTTTGAAATCAATAATGCATGCTAATGAAATACATATTAATCCATTTTAATTATTGGCGTTGTGACAGATTCGGCCTCTAAGAACAAGAAAACTGCCGCACAACAAACTGGACATAACTGATCTACCAGCAGCAGGAAACTGATCTACTAAACGTAATCAAATTCGCATCTTTTACAATTCAAACAGCAAAGTAAACCCTTCATTACCCTTGAAGATTCGCAGGAAGATGAAGAACAACCCCCACGAAGAATATGTTCTCCCTCTCCTTCCTTTCTTCTTCGTCCTCCTCTTCTTCTCCCTTAGCCGAAAGCACGCAAGAACAAGACGGTAGCGAGGGCTAAGGACGGATGTTACTGTAGCTACAGTACATGTTATGGTTTGCCCTCCTTTTGTTGGTGGCCAGATCCCCCATGGGCCATGGGCGAAAAGGGTTGATTTTCCCCTATCGCTTAACTTTGGGTTGAAAGCCCATTTCCCTCTAAATTCTGAATTTTTCCTCTTTTCATTCCCTTAATTCCTTCTCTAATCTTATTGCACTCACTAATGATAATCGGGATATTACACCCTGATCGGGTCTCTAGATAACTTCTAGTAGAGACTTTTCGTAAAACAGTCCTTACTACTTGGAAACTCACTAGACTAACTTTATCTATGACTTGCTTCCAGTTAGTACTACATACACTATGAAAGTTGTACTATTCATCAACCTTTAATTATCACACTACTTAGTCCCTATGATAAGTTTACCATTTCATTAGTTAAACACATCACAGTCGGAGCCTAGCAACATACTAGAAACAACAAAAGCAAATTAAAATAATTACAAGATAAAAATATTCACCGTTAAAATATTCATAATTACAATTTCAGATTGCTTATTTATCTTGCTCTTGCGTGCTTCTTCGGTGTATGCAGGAATTGATTTTCATGATCAGGTCATCCAGGTATTCGTGCACAGTTGATAACGACTTGTTGAGTAATTCAGCGATTGTGTGGTTTCGAGCCTTGCGAGTTCACAGCTAGGATCATGAGAGTTTAGCAACTACTACCGAACGTACCTTCTCATCGAAAGATCGGGCCAGAACAGGAGCTTCGTGGTTCATCATTTACCAAGTTCGTTTGCTATTTCTTTGAGTTCTCTTCAATTTAATTCCTTTTTTGAAATTCAGAAATCAATTAAATCCTCAAAATCTTCTTGGGCCGAAACCTCTCTCTCCAGCCCATTCCCTTTCTTTTTCAACCCAGCCCATCTTCTCTTTCTTTTACTTTTTCCCTTTCCTTTTCTCCACCTGAGCCGACCCACCTTCTCCCCGTCTCAGCCTCCTCTCATGCTGGCCCATCCCGCACGCTACTCCCCCTCTCTTCCTCATTGACACCTAGGCCCCGCCCGTCAGCCTCCCTCTCTCTCTCATTCTCTGACTTCCCGGGTACGCCCATCAGCCTCCTTCCTTCCACTATATTCCTCCTCGCGCCATGTGGCCCGTCCGCCATTACCGCATCTCAAGGTCTTCAAAGCTCCTGTGTTTGTCTCCCCATCATGCGCATTAGATGCCAATAAACACCCACTACCTCCCGCACATACTCCGATTATTCGTCTTCCCTTTACTCATGATTATAGCGCATTTGCACCACCGCTCGCACCGCCAAGTAATGGCTGCCAGTTGATCTCCCTCCTCCGTGCTCCTCCGCCCCCATAAAAGGAAGCACCATGCACCTCTCCTCTCACCTAAATCCCAGCCTCTCTCTTCGTCTCTCCACGCTGTAATCGATTGTTTCCCTCGCCGGCACCCAATCACTACCGCCACCGATTGTGCTGCTACCCATGGAGCTCCGACGTCATCATCTCCACCAATGGCTTCGCCTCGTTGTGTTCTACGTGGTGCTCAAGTTGCCTTCACCGGAGCACCCTCGCCATCTTGACCCGAGTTGTGTCGCCTCTTCCTCCTTGTTGCTGGCCACCTCCAACCTCCCGCGTGAGATAACTAGCCTACCTGTCTGTCCCTTTCTTGGTTGCACCCCTCGTCGACTGCCGCTATGCCATCGTTCGCCGTGACCCTGGCCGATGTGAGCACCACATCACGTCACACGTACGCAACCTCAGCTACTTGAGCCTCTTCACACACTTGCATGGCAAAGCCACGCCGTGCCAAGCACCCGATCTACCATGGACCAAGGTTGTCCCATGGACCTGGTCCATTCACCCGAGCCCAGTTGTTAGTGAGACAATTCCTTTTTCTTTAAGAAAATAATTTCGGCTAAAATTCAAAATCCACGTTGACGTCATGTTGACGCAATTATCCATATTTTCTTTTAGAAATAAAATTCCAAAAATCACAAAATTCCAATAATGTTGACCCAGGCCCACTTGTCAGTCACTCTCTTTTTCTTTGAATTAAATCTTTGTAAGGCCCGTTCTTCTAGTACTAGTTTTATTAATTTTGGATTTTGTTTGATTTTATTTTTGAATTTATTTCTGTCTCATTCGTTTTCTCTCTCGTTCAGACAACGATTTACAAGGAACATGAGCAGGATTTGAAGATCAGAGTGTGATAATTGAGCAAACCCAAGGAAAGTTGTAACATTTGATCATGTTGTGCCCATGTTTGCAAAATTATGTTGTTTTATATCAACATGCAGGCTACTTTCATATCAACTGCTTTATGGGAGTAGCTATTTATCTACTTGACATTATGCCACCAAGTTTAGCTTAGATGTCATGTATCCATTGTCACCACAGGTTGGGTAACTATTAGTAGGACATAAATGTACTACCAACCTGGGCTGACATAGATATGCTTATCCATACTTAGTTGTATGATGGGCTCATATTCACAATATCAAATATGATAACTTGACTTAATGAGATATGGAATTGTGGTGCAATACCACTGTTGTAAAATTTATTGTACCATGGCAGGGGATGTCATTGATTTTGGTTAAAGAAAATGGTTTTATGCTCAAGTCAGTGATCATGTAGTAAAGGGGTGTCGTGTGCACATTGGGATGAGGTAGTCTCACCGAGGTGAACACTAAGAACTTAATATTAATCTTGTGCGCTATTGAACTGGGTCATATCATACAACCACGTGTCTAGTATGGGATAGACCTAGCTGATTAATTTGCAATGTCTTGACATTGATTCTCCCATGTGTGGTGTGGGTTTTGGGATAGACCGGTAAATTCACATGGCGCAAGAGGGTTAAGACAGAGCTTTGTAAAGCTCTTGTGATAATCACTTAATCGCACACCTATGGAAGTGTGTCGGACGGAATTGTAAGTTGATATCTCTTGTGGGTAGAGTTGTACAGCCTCTGTAGAGCATTAAAACTGTTCGAACAGCCGTGTCCCCGGTTATGGACAATGCCTAGAAATTTCCTACAAGGTATAGAGTTTTGATAAAAATCATGGATAGTGGAATGGTTGGAAAGTGAACAGGTAATTCACTGGTTGTTTTCAAGTAATTTTTTACTTTATGTATTATGTCATTCCAATTACGCTTTACAATCTATTTACTGTATTTACATCCAACATTTGCTTTTTGCAAAATCAGTTGCATATTGTTCCCTACGACTTGCTGACTACTCTATGTACTCATGGCTATATACATTGTTGATGAGTTGTTGAAGAAAAACCGGGGAACTCAGAGTTCTACTAGGAGTATTTTGAAAACTATGCGAACTAGGATGCACTCCCCAATTGATTGCCTGTGGGCATGTCAGATGGCCACCTCGAGTTATTCTTATTCTACTTCAAGAGTTTATTTCTCTTTTAAGCCATGCGTGGCAAGTTATGTAAACATTAACCATAAGGTCTACTTCTACTATTTAATAATAAGTTGCTACTTTGTTAGTCATTTCGTTGAATGGTTGATATTTCATCTATGTTGCCACTGTGTGCACTAGCGTGATCTTGTACTAGTGTAGAATACATAAAGGGTCTAGATTTGCATATTCCGGGCCTGGCACTATGACATATTGGAGTGAGGTCTTCATGGATTGGGCCATCTTTGGAAGGTGGTTGACAATATGCTTCACTTGAGCTTTGATGCCATCACCAGTTCTTCAACAGGTGGTTCATTCTTTGTAAATTCTATCTTTGCACACTTTATTTTTACAACAATTGCTTTTAGCTGTGTCAAAATGAAAGTTAGAGATATATAGTTGACTTCTTTGTTGTTCTCGATTACTTCTATGAGAGATTTCTTTTCCTTTTCAAGCTTTGGGCTTTTCTCATATAGATCATACTGAAGTTTTTCTACTTCTCTTAACTCAAATAATGCTTTGCGTGTGGATCTTGCTGGTCTCTCAATTTGCACTTCATATAATATAAGATTGAGATTTTACCTTTCGTCTCCTTACATTTGCGAAGAAGTACATTGTGGTCTTGCACAAGCTTTTCGCAGACCACTTCACGCTCCTTAAGATCAGTTAAAAGCTTCAAATTAAGTTCCTCAAGGTGCTTGTGTTGTGTAGTATGAGACTTTCATCCTCTTCTTTAAGACTTCTATTCTTTAGAACAAGTTGGAACTATAGTCCTTTGGCAGCATTGTCAATGAAGACCAACTTGTTCTCATAGTCTTAGATGATTTGTTTAGAAGATTGCTTTACCTGTTTAAGTTGACTGAAATAGTAAAGTTAGAAAGACAAGCATTACTCAAGTACTTAAAACTAGAGTTTGTTTAACTTACACTTTCAGTCTTGCAAACTCTATATCCTTAGATGTATCTTTTTTTGTCGAATTATCCATGAAAGCCTTAGAAATGCCAAGCAGTTTGGATGTTTTCTATAAACATGATAGTAACAAGTCAGAATTCTCTACTATCCATATATTATTATCATGTTATTCAAGTTCGTAAGTTGATTTTTTAATTCACTGTACCAAGATTCATCTAGTATAGTAGGCTAGTCAACTCTTACTTCTATTGGACTGATCGGAGCATGTCTTGGTTCAAAAGGTGGTCTCCATACCATCATAGCACCGGTCTCAGAAGTAGAAGTTAGATTTGGAGAAGGAATATTTTCCTAATCAAGGACCAATATACAAAAATAAAAAAAGAAGAAGAAGGCAATTTTGCAGTCATAGCACATTGAAAAAGTAAAGGATACTTACTTGATCAAGTGATTAAAGAGTCAAATCATGACCAACATTCTAGTCAGGAATAGCTTTAGCTCTTTCTTCTGTGACAGGCAAAATTTCAGTGGTACTAGATAAGCTAGAGTTAGATAACATACAATATACCTTCTTCATAATGATCCTATTCATGCATTCGGCCACACTATTTTGATGAGGAGTGTCTGGAACAGTGTAATGTCTCAGAATGCCATCTGAACTGTATAAAGCTTTAAATTCTCCATAATAGAACTCCAAGCTATTATTAGTATGTAGCTTTTTGACATGCTTGCTAGTTTGCTTTTCAATCATAATCTCCTACTCTTTGAATGTTTTGAATACATCCGATTTGTGCTTCACGAAATATGATCAAACTCTTCTTGAATAATTATCATTGATGGTCAACATGTAGCCAGCACCTCTAAGGGATTGAACGTGGGATTCTCCCCACAAATCACAAAACTTTAACTTATCAATGCTTTGACTATCAAGGAGTCTTCTTGCATCAGAATCGAATGATTTATTGGAGGGAACAGTAGCATTACCTAAAATTGTAGTACCTTCAGATGATATAAGTTGATAGTTTTTATATCACCTTTCATCACAACAAGAGAGCTTTTAGAGATCTTCATAACTCCTCCAGTTGAATACTTATACCTTTTAGCATCAAGAGTACTTAGCAAAATAAGATTTCTCTTCAAATCCAAAATGTGTCGAACATCGAATAAAGTTCTGATAGTGCCATCAAATATTTTGATCTGAGTAGAAGCAATGTTTGCAATCTTACATTGTGAATTATCATCCATCAACATAGAACCACTTGGCGTAGCATCATAATTCACAAATCAATCTCGATTCGTATTCATATGGAAATTGCGAGCAGATACGGGATTGGGCTCTGCGACCGCGCGGCAAAGACGGTGCTCTGTGCCGCGCGCGGTGGGGGAGCGGCACCTGATGGACAATCAGGATAGGGCCGGGGCGTGCGGCCGTGCGATTTCAGGTCCTGCGGTTCTTGACTTGTGCTGAGAATTTCGCGCCGCTCTCACGCGGGCCGACAAGGACGACACGAGCCGAGCCGAACGAACGGTATTCGGCGGGGGCAGAAGAGGCCTCTCCGCCTTTTGCGGTTGAAGGTTCGCTTGGGCTGGACCAAACTGCCTTGGGTAGGAAAAAGATCGTGCTCAGCTCCGGATTCCGGCGACCCGTAAACGATGGCCTCAGGGAAGCTCTCCGGCTGCAACTTTCTCGGCCCGCCACCGCCTCTTCTCCCGCGTTCTCGCCCTTAGTTCCTCCACACGTACAAGCCCTGGTTAACGAAACAAAACGTAAAACTTTGGCTGTCGAACAAAATTAAGTATCAACCGTAACAAAAATTATCCACTCAAAAAAAAAAACGTAACAAAAATCGACTAGTGCTGCTCCTAATTCCGCTTCCAGACGGGCATGAATTTCCTCACGGAAGTCAACTTTGAGCTGGTGATGTTTAACGCTAGCTACCAAAGGTCGCAACTCGCAACAACATTAAATCAAGGAGACACACTGCGTTTGATTAGCCCATGCAAACAACCTGATATGGTGCATGCTATATGAACACCAACCGAAGCTAGCTAATTAACTAAAAAAAATTCACGCATGCCGGACTGCCCTCCATATATAGTTGCTGTTGGCATGCAAGGAACCTAGCAGACCGTACAGATGTCTCCATCAGTACGCTTCAACGACTTTACACGCTGAGGCCTGAATTAGCTACGCGGGCAGGTGGCACCCGGCCATTCACTTCATATATATAGCTAGCAGATCAAAATTTCGGTATTTGATGTTGCAATTTGCAACAACGTGGTGAAATGGCAAGTATTGCAGATAGATCACTATACTCATCGATCCGTATCCAATATGGAAGTCCTTCTCTTTTCAATATTTACGGTCTCTAAGGTGAAATTTTGACCACTGATTTTTATAATGATATATTTGTAAAAGTTCAAGAAATTATAATATTATGAAAGTATTTTTCAGAAAAAAATATTGATACTATTTTCATGTGGTAAACAATTCAACATATTTCTATATACATGGGTAGTGAAAGTTTAAAATGTTAGACTGGATAAATACTGTCACTACTACAGAAAAGATCTTCACAGACGGTTCAAAAATGTCATCACGGACGGTTTCGTGAGTCATCTAAGTCTATGGGTCAGTGAACCGTCTGTGATAGTCTATTTTCACAAACGGTTTTGAACAAAAACTGTTCAGAACCGTCTGTGATAATTTTTCTATTGCAAAAAAAAAAATGGATTTTGAGTCAAACCAATCAATTACTGGACAGTAGTTTCCATATGCAACCTCTAGAAGGACAACTAAAATCCAATTAAAATTCTGATGACAAACACATTATAGGAAAAGGAAACAAAAAGTTTTCACAACGTCCCCTCCGAATGGGAAATAAAGAATAAAGTTACAAAGTTAAACTAGCTAGAAACCATCTGTGTCTCCAAGCTCCTGAAGAACTCATCGGCTTCTTGGATTGGTTCAACACTGCTTCTCTCTGTATCTCACCAGCATATCACAAGTTGTTCTTACATATCGTCTGAGTTCGACTCAAGCTCGTCGGCAAGGAGAGACGACCGAAAACCTCCGATGGTGCTCTGGCATTAGGTATAAATAAAATAAGAATCATCAAACAACCAACAAATTATATATGTTTTAGAGATATACACGTACCTTTCGGCAGTCTACCTCCTGCGGCAGACATGGAGCACTTATGCGTCCCTCCTCCTCCTCATCGCCGGCTGTGTCTCCTTGCCGAACCGCGCTGGGGAATCGAGAGCGGTCATCGGAGCTCAGTGTGGGGAGGGGAGATGTAACACCCTAGCCCGCCATGAGCCTGGAATGCTACTGAACTAATATTAAATAACACTAACCAAGGCAATTGCTAATAAATTTCGGCGGAACCTCCCTTGTAAAAACAGTTACAAAGGGGATTCCAATAGACATGTAAATCATAAATAAGTAAATCATCAACTCTAATCCACAATAAATAATCAAATCATGCTAAGTGACTAACAAAACTAGAGAAGTATAAAGTTCCACTACTCATAATTATTACACTTAATCCATTGCATGAAACATAACATAATAACCTTTGAGCAATTCGCCCAACACTAAGAAACATGGTCCAAGTTTAATTCATCTTTATTTGGTTCATGATGTGTGTGTGTGACTATCACTCTATTTCCCCATGCATCGTTCTTGGATCGGGTACCTAAAACAACATTAAAAGCAAGAGTGAGTCCACAGACTCAGCAAGTACTGAGAATAAAAGCTATAACATCAGCATCCATACATATAGGAGATCAACAATAATACATCTCACATGCAAATGCAATGCTCAAGGATCCTTTCTCTTTATCTTTCTTTGTGCATTACACTGTAATGCAAAGTATGCAACCGCCGCCGCATACCCATGCTCGTGGCGCGCACGCACGAGGACCAATTGCCCAATACTCCGCAAGTATTGGGACCTCAAGCCCACACTCCACGAGTGTGGGGATCTCGGCTCGTCACCTTCATGACGGGATCTCAAGGAAAACATACTTGGTCACCACGTGACCAAGCCTCAACATGATCTCAATATGCACATGCTCATCATTTAATCATCATCAAATTACCACAAGACGATAGCATCATACGACAATAGAGCATAAACATATTTGAAGCATCCACAAATCTTAAACCAACAACATGCCAACAATCTCATTATGCTATCACATATCGAAAAAGCACTCAAACATGACCAATCAATCACAACCACGAATCAAACAATGCACTTGCCTTAACCACATGAGAATGGAGGACGTGAAAACGGTGCTGCCACTGGAACCAAACCCCCACCTAATACATTAAGAACATAAACTAAGACCACAGTAACGAAAAACATGAATTATATAAGCGAACTCATCAAATAGTAGATTGCAACGCGATCCCAACCCCACATTCCTAAGTGCTGAACTGCCCTCTGTGAACAGTCAAGTTCTAAAATTCATAACTTTCACTACAGGGGTCCAAATAAGGTGTTCTTGGACTTCATTGAAAGGTTATTAAATTTTCCAACTAAACCTAGTTGGTGAGCTCCCCTGATTCGGCCATCTAAAATCACTTTTAATCCGATTAACAAAACATCGATTTCACGTCAGACTTTCTGGACAGAGCACTAAAACTATCATAACTTTCAGCTCGTTTATCCAAATTTCGCATTCTTGTGCTTCCCTAAAAGCTACGATAATTATCTACAACTTTCATTATACTGATATCCTCTAATTCTCTCTTTAACTGATCATAAAGGTTAGATTACTAAAACCTGTCCAAAAACTGACAGAGTTGTAGAACAGCCGCACCAATAAATTCATAACTTTCGCTACAGAAGTCGAAAAATTATGTTCTAGCACTTCATTGAAAGCTATTGACGTCCTCTACAACTTCTTAGGAGACGTCCGGGACTGAATCCGCACTTAACTATATCAAAATGTCCCTCTAACACGATCTGCCCTTAGGCGACAGAACTACCGACATTGATTAACTATCCAAAAACGCATCGGATCAAAGGGGAATTGAGGTTACCCTTGAAGAATCGTAGGGAGATGACGAACCACCCCTACGAAGGAGATCCTCTCCCTCTTCTTCTTCTTCTTCTTCTTCTTCTTCTTCTTCTTCTTGGTCGGCAGCACCAGAAGGAGACGACGCAAGGAGGCGGGGGTGGTACTATTCATGGGGAGTACTGTAGCAGTGGCGGCTACTGTAGTACGCCATGCTACAGTACCACCCTAGGGTTTCCCCCCTCTTTTTAATGGTGGTCGGCCCCTCCTGGGCCTCTTGGGCCAAAGCCTGACGCCCAGGTTGTCGAATAATTGCACAAACCCCCTCTAATCCTCTGTTAATTCTATTTTTTTCTAGTTGGTTCTTCTCTCTAATACTTTCTTTTCACTTAAATAGACTTCGGGTATTACAGGAGAGAGAGAGACTGATGGAAGACAAAGCGGGGGTGGGTATAATATATAAGGACAGCGCCAAAACATTTCACCTTCCGCGCAAGCGTTCAAAAATTTCCGTGAATCACAGACGGTTTTAAATAAAAACCGTCTGTGATAAGCTAGTATCACAGACGGTTCAGATTAAAAACCGTCTATGACTTAGATACCATGGCTTGGAATTTCCTCTCTCTGATTTTACCATAGCTTGAAATCACCAACTCTCTGATTTTACCATGGCTTGAAATCACTAACTCTCTGATTTTACCATGGCCACCCTTTCAATAGCTCAATTTTTTTACCCTTATATCTGCATCCAATGGATCTTCCTTCCTATCCCCTCTCTCGTATAAAAATCCACCTTCTTGCACCCGCCCCAAACCCAACCCTAACTGCTCCTACCCTAGCCCCCTCCACCGCCACCACCAATCCCAGCCCAGCGCCACCGCTGCTCACCGATGAGTCGCCACCCCTGCCTCCCTACATGTGCTGTCTGTTGTCTCTCCCTCTACCCCGACCACCACAGCCGCCATTCTTCCTCATCTCTAGCGAGCCCCTACTCCCCCCTATCGCCCTCCTTCCTCATCTCCGGTGGCTACTGCCGCCGGATCCGCCTCTGCCTCCTAAGCATTCCCTTCTCATTGCCCCTGCCAACCTCCACCACCCAACGCCCTCCTCTGACCCGCGATCAGTGTTCCTAGACACCAGTGAACCTAAACCCTAACCCAGGTAAACTCGAGCCTTAACTCACTAGAGACGTCATCGAAGAGTTGTCGCTATTTCCAGAGACGAATCTAGAGCATGAATCGCGATGCAAATCGGAGGGATAGAAATTTGAGTACTCCCGAGGTGAGAAAACACCTAAGTACTCCTTAGCATTCTCCTATAAAAAAATATGGGGTGGCTTAGGTATAGTTACCTCTCTTAGACTACAAATGTTTCTAGATTTATTAATTCTTTGGAGTCTATTTTTTTTATTTCTTCCACCTACCCATCATCCTCCACCCCATAGCTAGATGTTGACTGTCATTACCCTCCCGCTGTTGCACATGCCGCCTCCCCTGAGCGGCAAGCGGCGTCGTGCCCTACGTCGACCTCCTCCCAAACATGGTCCTCCCTATCGATGATCGAGACCCAGTGTCCCCTTTTATAGCTATTTAAAGGGTGGCAATTAATACCACTAAAGGCACCTTATGTCTTCACGCATATTCCTTCGTTGAGTTTTGAACCGTCACATCTCTTAGCCAATTGTCGTAAGTTCATGTTAGTCACATGGGAAATAGCCGTGTCTCCCGACCAGTTTGCTGGTCGGGGATGGCCCAAACCGTATAGCTAGTCATATGGTATACATGACTGGTCATCTCATAACTAAAACTGGTCTGCGATAAGTTTGAGCGTAATAAAAGGTATTAGACTTTTTTTTAATACTGGTCGTAGATTCATAACCATTATAAAGTGAGCCTCTAATATGTGGGTATGCATTCACAGACTCTTACATTGACCAAATTGACCGAAAATATTGACCTAGTCAAGAATTCTCGTCACTCCCTTTCCCTCGTGGGCCCACTCCCATATGGTGTGCTGCGCTCGACTGCGACTCCCTTCTTGCTATCTCGTCACTATGACCGTAGCTGAGTTTCTCATCTCCCGCTGCCTCCCCCACTGTTGCAACCACCTTCTACCTGCTTGCCACCAACGCCACCCTCGGTTGCGTTGTTTCCGTTGATCGACTCCTCCAATTGCTGGATATACCACTGCTAATGCCTGTTATGCTTGCTGTCATCGCCCACCTCCCTCTTTCGACCCAGCAATGCATCTACCACCCATTGCTGCCCGCGGACCACCGCGGTGCTTCGTGGCGGATTTCTAAGATTGGAACCGGTAAATCGTAAAGCCTAATATGCACGAATATCAATGCGGATGAGAGTAGGGAAACGTTGTATGTGACTTGCATGAAAAGAGTTAATTGTACCAGAATAGTAACTCTCATCAAATATTGATTTTTATTGAAAATACGATTGTAACTCCATCGAAGAAATAGGAGAAGTTTGTTGGGCCTTAATTAAAGCTAAGACCTCAAATGGATCTACATATATAGTTTAACAGTTTGCTAGTTGGAAACCCTTGGCCCCTTGATTTGGTATTCACTAAGGGTTTGTTTGGATACATTGTGATCCGACTCAATTATTTCGAATTGATTCAAAATTTGAACTAAAATCCTTTCCAATCCAAAAGAATTGGTTCTAATCCCTCCCTACCCAAACAAGCCCTGATGATTTGTGCTATGCATCAAGCAACTATGTGGGAGGCAGTACTACCCACTACTACAAAACATGTCATACTGGACGCCTCATCACAGACGGTTCCAAAGGAGCCGTCTGTATTGAACTTATACAAACGGTTCCCTTTGGAACCGTCTGTGATAGTGCCTAATCACAGAAGGTTCTTATTACCAACCGTCTATGATACTTCACAGACGGTTCATGATAAGAACCGTCTGTGATAGTGCCTCATCACGGACGGCTCCTTCTACCAACCGTCTGTGATACTTCACAGACGGTTGGTAGAAGGAGTCGTCTGTGATGAGGACACCTCATCACAGACGGTTAGTATAACGAACTGTCTATGATAGTTCACAGACGGTTCGTGATACCAACCGTCAGTGATAAGTACCTCATCACAGATGGTTGGGATTAACAACCGTCTGTGATTTTGATTTTACTATGGCTTAAAATTTTTCTTACTATCTGATTTTACCATGACTTAAAATTTTCCTTACTCTCTGATTTTACCATGGCTTCAAATTTTCCTTACTCGTAAAATCAGAGGCGGTTTGGAACAAGAGCCGTATGTGAAAGAGCTGTTGGTACTTTGCCCCTGGCCATAATCAACGTATGGATCTAGTTAATTAGCTAACACATGTCGTTATCTGTCACATCCCCAAATTAATAAAGAGGTTTATTATGCATCTCATTAGCATGCATCATGTTTTGAAACTTTTCATTTAAATATTGTACTTGGAAAATCTCAAAATACAAATGAAACATACACTTTAAATTGAACTCCAAACTAAAAACTGAAATAAATGCTACTAAAGTATCTCTGGAAATAATTTATTCAAATACTATATTAATTATCATGAATTAATATAATTTGTTCTAAATTGTTGGGACTGGTTTGAACCATAAGAAAATTCAAACACCATTAAAAGACCTAGCCTAAGTTTGAATTTATATATTCCAAATATATTATGAACAGTAGGGTTCAATAATTTTTATGGATACTAGACCTACCCAGGAACCCCTGTGATTTATTTCACATTTTTAGGAAATTTATTTCTATTTTTAGCACCTCAATCAAAGTGGAATCAGTTTGAATTAAATCAGTCAAACCCTAGTACTGTTCCTCGGGCCTGAACCAAACCTTGACTCGAGTCCGACCCGGCCTCTTGACTCAGTCGAGTCAACTAAATGCACCGCACGTGAACCACCTGATGGAAAATCAATGGCCCAGATCGCGTACCCCTTCGTCACGGCCCGAGAGCCCCTTTTCTAATCCTAGCCATCCATTTCCGATCCAATGGACCGTATTCCACATCGTCTCCTCTCATTTTGAGTCGCTGCCACGCCGGACCCACCTGTCGGATTCGCCTTCCTCCTCTCGCTGACACTCGCGCAGGAGCTGAGCTCCACGCGGCCGAGGCAGTCTGCTCCGAGCCGTTGAGGGATTCCGACGCCGTCAATCCACCGCCCTCATCCACCACTCCTGGAGCTTCAGCACACGACGCCGCCTCCATCTCCGTCAACATCCGAGGATAATACCCCTCGCAACCCCTTCCTTCTCCCTCACTTCTTCTCTGTTCACCGAGAAGAAGGAAGCTCGCCTGTGCTCCTCGCTTGGGTAAGCTTCCACCGGGTGTTTTCCCTCTACTCTATCTTCAATGCCTTCTCCATTTTTGCTAAGCTCAGTTCTTGTCTTTGCTTGTAGCCTCTGGTTCACCTTCGTGCTCTAGCTCACGTCCAGAGCGCGCACCCGGGGACATCTTCTTGCCATCTTTGTTTCCGGTGAGATTTTTAACCATTCTTGCGTGTCATAACGTGTATTAGGGTACCCTGACGCTTTCCCCTCAATCAATTTCACGGATGCATGGCAGGTTTGAAGTGAATTGAAGTTTTGCCTGTTTCGGACGCAAAGTAACTTTTCATCTCCCACTTGGATCCGGTAAGCCATTGTTCAATTCCTTGCTTCTATAGCATGCTCTTAGGCTCCTGAAGCTATTCCGAGCATTCACTAGTCTTGGTTTTGCTTAGTGCCATCTCTCCACGTGAAGCCGTGTTGTCAACATCTTCTTCTCCGGCGCCGTCGGTGCTCCAGCCGACTTCCAGTTTCCCCGAGCTTCCATCTAGCTCAGGTAACATCCTAGTAGCCAGTAGAACCTCGGGCACCCGCTTGTTTGCGCTGCGGAGCAACTTCTTGCTATTTTCGTTTTCGCAGTACTGAGCGTCGCCGCTTAACTCCGGCTAGCCGCCGATGCAGGCCGTCTCAGTCGTCGAGACTACCCTCTTCAGAAGCGCCTTGCTATTTTACATCTATGCATGTCCTTGGTCGGCACCGCTTTGGCCGGAATCGCCGGCAAGCCGCCGGTGAAACGCGCGGGGTCGAAATCCCGTTGTCGTACGCCGACCACGACTGTAGCAAATGATTAGGAATAAATGACAATCATTAACAATTAATCACTGTCTTAGCTGCGGTAATGTCTTGCTTACATGTGGGCCCCTAGCACAGAAATGACAGGGTTGAACTGAAACCTAAGACGACTGACATGTGGGCCCTAGGCCTTAAGTCCCGTGCGCCGTGCGCGTGCGCCGATGGACCTAGTCCCGTGGACCGTGTCACTGACAGTGGGACCCACTGGTCAGAATGCAATTTAAATCTGAGTTAAACTGAAAAATGCACTATTCACTGGGCCCGCTGGTGAGTGAACGCGGCTAGGCTAGCGCTCGGTGAGAAAAGGAGTAAATACTTTATAAAATCCGAAAACAAATTATCTGTGCATTGTAAAATATGTATAACTTTGAAAATACATAACTAATTCATCTCAACTCTAAAATGAGTAAAACCACTTCTGATAATTTTCATATTTAATGAACTTTATATTAAAATTGGTTTCAACCATGTCTCTGTAACAGAGAGCATTATTTTGGAAAATGAGCCATTAACACTATTATTTCTACAATAGAAAAAGGCTGATAACTTCAAAAATTCATAAGTAATTTTTGGAAACTCCAAAAACAGTGAAATCAGTTTTGATAATTTCTATTTCAAATGAACTTAATTATAAAAATGGTTTCGAACTTACCTCTATCACAGAAACTGTAGTTTGAGGAAAATGATCCTAAAGGGCATTATTTTTACACTATTAATGCTGATAACTTTAGAAATCAATAACTAAATCATGAAAACTTCAATTGAAGCAAACTCAACTATTTTGAACTTGTAGTAATATTGCCTATTTATCCATGTAATCCATTTACTCACCACTGCTCTACAAAGTTTCACCTCATAATTAAATTACATGAATGGAGGCATATTGAAATCTGAAATTCAAACCACCATAACTTTCATATACTAAATCGAAATGAAATAATTCTTCCACAAAAAATCATCTAAAATCATGACTTAGCTACTGTAGAAAAATCATGCATTTTTGAGCATTTTGATTTTTAAGGTATTTCTCGATGTTTATTCGGTATTGTACTATATAGATTCCGAGCCTATCGATATCGACTCCTACGCGACCGAGAGTGAACAATTACTTTACCAGCAAGGCAAGCATCCTTTGAACTTTCTTTTTGCATCATATTTGATCCCAGTTTTGTTAGGATAGATGCGATGATAATTGCGTGCATGCTATTTTGATAATGTCGCTATTTTTGTGATGAATAGTTAGACACATCCTATTATCTTGTCATTGTGGCTATCTATGAATTATTCCCGTACTGAAATGATTAAGATAGGATGTATGAATTTATATTGTTCGAGTCTGCTTAGCCATGCAAGTCTAGAACCAGTAGTTCGATTGTCGGAAATAACCCGACAATTATGGGATAAACACAACTCTTATTATATACTTTTGTTTCAGATCTTCGTATCTGTTTTATAAGTTAAATTTTGTCATTTTAAATGAGCTTTTGGTCTGGACAAGTGTTGGTTAGTGATGGTGCTTTGTGCACGAGCTTTGGGTATGTGGTTGGACTTGTCTGGACAATTAAGGACCGAAGTTTGGGTTGTTGCGATTTAAGTAAAACTCATGCTATCACACGCGGTATATGGGTGTCGTATAGTTAAGTAGGGGAATGTTTTGTTGCGTTGAGTCCCACGGTGGTGAAATTGTAAGGGCATGGGACCGAGAAATCCCATGTTCCTTTTGGGCCAATAGGATGGAGATGTTAACGTCTTGTGTTTCCTAGGAGCCCTGGGTTGAGGGACTTAGCTCAATTGGATCTTCTTGCTAAAAATGACCATATGTTGATTTACCCGGCCGGCATACCTTAGGAAGTATGCTATATTCGGAGTTATCTGGAGGCTTACGGGCTAATCAAGTTATGTGGGTAAAGTAGCACACCCCTGCAGGGTATAAATCTATTCGAATAGCCGTGTCCACGGTTATGGACGACCGCTTGAAATTTGTGGCTGCTTATTGTTAGACTTGGTATTAAAATTGTGGGTAAACTCAGTATCATCATGAATGGGCTATTCATGTTTGGTGTTGTATCAAAGTGGACAACCACTATGCCATTTGTATGATTTATTTGTTATTGAATTCATTACTTATTCACATGCTTTACTTCTACTTCAAATCTGAATTTGAAATGGCACTTGAAAAACTAGTATGTGTAGGTTGTTCAGTGTTGCGTCTTTTTCGCAAAACTAAGCCAATATGAGCCCTTCCTTTGAATGACCTTATGCATAACTATTTTTATTTGTGTGAGACTTGTGAGTACTCTTTTGTACTCAGCCAGATGTTTACTAGATTTTACAGGTGAGGAAGATATTGAGACCGATGAGCTTGTCGGTGTCGATTTAGGCGACACCGATGAGTAGTGTACTATATTTAGCTCCCAGTCGGTTGCCGATGGGTTATGTGGCATACCACTACAGGCATTTTGGTTTATTTACTTGCTTCCGCTATGAACTTGTTTAATTTGGCCGGTCGGCCACTTATGTAGTTGTAAACTGGAAACTGTGATGTATAACTTTTGTACTATTTATGTATGAGCGTTGTATGGATGTGATCGACATTGTAATAAGAGTATGAATATATTGGTCGCTGATCTTGGGAGCCAATAGATGTCATGCTCGCTGTTTATGGCTTCCTATTTAACTCGCTAAGTGTAGTGCTTGACTGGTTGGAAAACCGACAATCATGTAGTGCTTGCAGAGGAGCGGCGTGCATGATCGTCGGGGCTCTAGATTTTAGTTAAGCCTCTCACTTGGACTGAGTTAAGTTGGAATCCATTTACTGGAGACCTGGAGTTATGTCCCTAAGACCTTGATTAGTCTCGATCTTACAGAGATAACTCCGGGGTCCCCACAGCGTTGGTATCAGAGCCATACTGACGGTAGGTTAGAGATAGCACTAGCGTTAGAGTTAGTAAGCCTTTTTGAGTGAAAATAATTTGAAATTATCAAATTATTTTCAGAAAGTATAAGTTAGGAATATCTTTTATTCCTCATCCCTCTTAGTGCCTTTTCTTACCTTACTCTTGTTTGGATTGAAAAAGAAGTCTTACCTTGTTTTTCTTGTCTTTAGATGAGTCGTCAATACCTGGTCAAAGAAACTCAAGCTGAGAACGTGTATGGATACCCAGCGCTTCTTCGAGATATGATTTGGAGCGCGAACTTTACTTACCAACGACCTACGCCATCTATCGCCGCGATAGGGGGCCAGGCATGGAGGAATACTTGGCCGTGATCAGCATTATCGCCAGACAAGTCACGGGGAGTATCCCATATTGTTTCCATGCACGTGGCACTTCTGAGGCCATGGCTCTACAGGACGTGGCTCGTGTGGCTATGAGCCACCTCCGTTATGATCTGACGGAGTTGTCTCAGCCGCCTTACGACCATTTTCCTATGAGAGAGCATGGCACGGATGTAGACACCTTTGCCCGGATTCAGTTTGGGGAAGATCCCCAGGTTAGGCAGTTGGCATGATTGGTTCATATCATGGACCGAATTCATCGGTGCGTTGTGTATGAGTTGTACGAGACTCGTCAACATCTCGTGGTGGCCCAAGAGCACTTACAACTCATGTGTAACATGGGGATTGTTGACCGCCATGTGGTATATGGCGCAAATGAGATTCCCCCACATGCTTCAGCACCACCGATGTACCGTCTTCTGGAAGTGCCAGGTCATGTACCCAACTATGGGGCGAGACGCCAGGCCCGTATGCCAGTCGACTTTGCTCGTGCTCATAGGATGGAACCTGCTGGAGGCCATGTGATAGAGCAAGGCTCCCCTTTGCGTCTTCCTAATCTAGGAGACCCCGATGATACGGGATCCCCTAGGGCACATCTTCTGGACGAGTTTCCGGTGAACATCGACCGGAACAACATTTAGGATGTTGTAGGTGTAAGCTCATGGTCGAGCATGTATCTTTAAATTCCTGTAATAAGTTAGTAGTAATTGAACTATTAATGTTTCTCTTGCAAGAACCTTTATTTCAGATGGTTACTTTCGCCCACGGGACTTTATGGATGTAATCACATTGGGAAAACTATGATTTGAATTTATGGATCTTGTACTGGCATTAGCGCCTTTGTACGCCCATTTGGTGTTATGTTTTTGTGTATTTTATATCGTTATGCATGCCTAATTAAGAACTATGTGCTTGCTGTCCAGAGTTTTATTATTCATCCTTTTTCCAGCAATCTTGGCCTCTTTTTAATTTTCCTTGTCACTTCAGGATGTCAGGCCCTAACACTCGTGCGAGAGCTTAGCGTGAAGGGGGATCTCCACCCCAGGGCACTCGCTCTGCTGCAGTAGCTGAGCTCTATACTCGAGAAGAGAAGGGTGAGCCCTCTCAACAGCACCATTAGCAGGGAAGTTCATCTGAGGAAGTGCTTCCTCCGCCACCCACTATGGCAGAGGTTTTGGCTCAGATCGAGAGGAATAGGATGGATCAGACTAGGATTCTTGAA
Organism: Ampelocalamus luodianensis; assembly: GCA_036346255.1. Classification (NCBI taxonomy): domain Eukaryota; kingdom Viridiplantae; phylum Streptophyta; class Magnoliopsida; order Poales; family Poaceae; genus Ampelocalamus; species Ampelocalamus luodianensis. The sequence continues at coordinate 56,720,570 of CM070628.1, forward strand.
GCTATCACTCGCAACACTTCTCCTGCTCCTGCGGCAGCAGGGGGAGGGGGAAATCATAGGTAGCGTGGAGGTCTTGCTGATTTTCAGAGGACTAATCCTCCATCTTTTGCGGGTATAGAAGACCCGATGGGGGCTGAAGATTGGCTACGAGATATTGAAAAGAAGCTAGCTATTGCTCAGTGCACAGGCATTGAGAAGGTTCTCTTTGCCAGCTATCAGCTGGAAGGCGCTGCTAGTGCGTGGTGGGATAACTTTTCCGCTATGCAGCCTGATGGAGACGTTCCCTCTTGGAACAAGTTTCGAGCGACCTTCAGGGAGGCCTACATTCCTGATGGGGTCATGTTGATCAAGCAGCAGCAGTTTCTTGCGTTGAAGCAAGCAAGGAAGACTGTCACTGAGTATCTTCAGGAGTTCAATTCCTTAGCCCGCTATGCCCCTGATGATGTCTCCACTGACACTCGCCGGTAGAATCGGTTCATGGGCGGCTTGGCTGAGGAGATGCAGCTGGCTCCAGCTGTACATGACTTCAGGAACTTCCAACACTTGGTGAACAAGGCCATTGTAGTGGAGCACAAGAGTGTGGCTGTAGAGGAGTCCAAGAAGAGGAAGAAAGCCGCTCAGTTTTCAGCTAACGGCAGTTTTCCTCGACAGTGCACCGGGCCGCCCCAGACACCTCGTTCTCAGGCCCTAGTGCCACCGAGACCTCCTATGGCACCTCCACGACCTTCTCCACCTATGGTGCAGCGGTACAATGGGGGTAAGAACTCCCAAAAAAGTGGTACTTACAAGCCTAATGTCACCTACTTTCATTGTGGTCGTCAGGGCCACTATGCATCTCACTGCCTCGCCAAGCAGCGGGGAATGCCTCAGGTCTATCGAGCTCCTACACCACCAGCTGTGGCGAGACCTACCCCACCTCCGAGGGCAGCATCTACCCCTCCTCAGGTCCCTGCACGTGGCCGAGTGAACCACGTCACCGCTGAGGAGACCAGCGACGCTCCAGACGTCGTTTTGGGTACACTTCTTGTTAATTCTTGTCCAGCATCAGTTTTATTTGATCAAGAGCATCTCCTTCATTCATCAAAGAAGAATATGCTGCACTTAATCATTTTGAAATACATAAACTTCAGCCACCTTATCAAATCCAGCCGCTGGGATCGGTTTTCCAAACCGATCGAGTCTGCCGAGACGTAAAAGTCGAAATTCAAAATATCAACTTCCTGGCAAACTTAATCGTGATAAATTCAGTGGGTATTGATGTGATCTTGGGGATGGATTGTCTGTCCAAGAATCGGGGAAAGATCGATTGTGCTCAACGGTCTATTTCGGTCACTAGCGAAGACGGCAGTCAGGTCGTTTTTGCACCTTCAGTGGGCAGTTCTCATCTTTATGCTTTAGAAGCTTGTTCCTCTCTTGAAATTGAGAAAGTGCCAGTAGTGTGTGAATATCCAGATGTATTCCCTGAAGAACTCCCAGGCATGCCTCCTGATCGAGAAGTTGAGTTCGTCATCGAGCTTGTACCCGGTACTGCGCCGATCTCAAAACGGCCATACCGGATGCCCCCTAATGAGTTGGAAGAATTGAAGAAGCAACTCCAAGAACTTCAAGACAAGGGATTTATTAGGCCGAGCTCCTCACCTTGGGGATGTCCGACCATCTTTGTCAAAAAGAAAGACAAGAGTTTGCGGATGTTTGTTGACTACCGTCCGTTAAATGAAGTCACTATCAAAAATAAATATCCGCTTCCGCGGATTGATGACTTATTTGATCAATTGAGTGGAGCCCAAGTATGCTCCAAGATTGATTTGCGCTTGGGCTATCCTCAAATTAAATTTCGAACTGAAAACATTCCGAAGACGACATTCTCTACTCGCTACGGGTTGTACAAGTATACTGTCATGTCTTTTGGTCTGATGAATGCACCGGCATACTTCATGAATCTTATGAATTCAGTTTTCATAGAGTATTTGGATAAGTTTGTTGTTGTACTCATCGATTACAACCTTATCTACTCAAAGTCTGATGAAGAACACGAGCAACACTTGAGGCTTGTGTTGGAAAAGCTTCGTCAACATCAGCTCTATGCTAAATTCAGCAAATGCGAGTTTTCGCTCCATGAAGTTAGTTTCTTGGGACATGTCCTATCTAAGGGTGGTATCGCTATTGATCCAAGCAAAGTGCAAGATGTCCTGGATTGGAGACAACCCAGAAACATCATTGATATTCGCAGTTTTCTCGGACTTGCGGGTTACTACCGCAGATTCATCCAGAACTTTTCCAAAATTGGCAGGCCAATGACTCAACTTTTAAAGAAAGAAAAGAAGTTCGAATGGTCGCCTGAATATGAAGAGAGTTTTCAGATCCTAAATAAATGCCTAACCAAAGCTCCAGTACTTATCCTGCCCGACATTCACAAGAGCTTTGACATTTACTGCGATGCATCTCGCCAATGGCTCGGTTGTGTACTTATGCAAGAAGGCCGAGTAGTAGCTTATGCATCAAGGCAATTGAGACCACATGAGTTGAATTATCCCACTCATGATTTGGAACTCGCAGTAGTCGTTCATGCTCTGAAGATTTGGCGACATTACCTCATCAGTAATCGTTGCGAGATCTACACTGACCACAAGAGTCTTAAATATATCTTCACTCAAGCCGATCTGAATTTGAGGCAAAGAACATGGCTTGAGTTGATCAAAGATTATGATTTTGGACTCCATTATCATCTAGGAAAAGCAAATGTGGTAGCTGATGCTCTAAGCAGAAAGTCTCAATGCAGCTGTTTATCGGTAACTCCAATTTCGACAGGCTTATGTGCTGCGATGCAACGTCTGCACCTGGAGATAATTGAAGAAGGTTCTCTTGCTGCGCTTAGTGTGAATTTTACACTTGAGGACCAGATTAGAGAAGCCTAGAAGACTGATGAAGAAATAGCTCATATCCGGCAAGAAGTAAAGCAAGGCAAGGCCAAGTGCTTTAAAGAAGATGCACAAGGCACCCTTTGGTTTGGAAACCGGTTGGTGGTGCCCTGTGATCATATCTTGAGAGAACTAATTCTCAAAGAGGCTCATGATTCCAAATTCTCTATTCACCTAGGTAGTACCAAGATGTATTTGAAGAAAAGGCTGTGGTGGAGCCAAATGAAGCGGCAAATCGCTCAATATGTTGTCGAGTGTGATGTATGCCAAATAGTCAAGGCTGAGCATTTGAAGCCAGCAGGTACTCTACAACCCCTGCCCATTCCCAAGTGGAAATGGGAAGAAGTTGGCATGGATTTTATCACCGGCCTTCCAAGGATTCAAGCTGGGTCCGATTCTATATGGGTGATTGTCGATCGTGTGACGAAAGTTGCTCACTTCATTCCTGTTAAGACCACCTACCATGGAGATAAGTTGGCCGAGCTTTATATCTCCAGGATTGTTTGTCTCCATGGTGTACCTAAAGTGATCGCTTCTGATAGAGGTCCTTAGTTCACATCTTACTTTTGGAAGTGCTTACATAAAGTAATGGGGACCAATCTATCTTTCAGCTCCACCTACCACCCGCAAACAGATGGACAGACTAAAAGAGTGAATCAAATTTTAGAAGACCTTGTCCGAGCATGTGTGCTGTCCTATAGCAAAAACTGGGAGAAATGTCTACCATTTGCGGAGTTCTCCTACAACAACAGTTTCCAATCAAGCATTCAAATGTCACCTTTCGAGGCATTGTATGGAAGAGCTTGTAGGACACCTTTGAACTGGTCCGAAGCCGGGGAGAGGCCATTTTATGGTCCAACCTTGGTAGAAGATGCGGAAGAACAAGTTCGTGTCATCCGCGAACGACTTCGGACGGCTCAATCTCATCAGAAGTCCTATGCCGACCGTCGTCGTCGTGAGTTGAGCTTTGAGGTGGATGATCATGTCTATCTTAAGGTTTCTCCAATGAAAGGAACACATCGTTTCCAAGTCAAAGGCAAATTGGCACCTCGCTACATCGGACCTTTCCGAGTTCTAGCAAAGTTGGGACCGGTGGCTTATCAAATAGAATTGCCACCATCACTTGCTGATGTGATGTTTTCCATGTTTCAAAACTAAAGAAGTGTCTTCGTGTCCCCACCGAAGCAACGAAGCTAGAAAAACTTGACTTGCAACCCGATCTTTCTTATCGGGAGCACCCGATTCGCATTCTTGAGGAGAAGGAGCGCAAGACGCGAAATCGCATTATCAAATTCATCAAGGTTCTGTGGAGTAACCATACTGAAGATGAAGCAACATGGGAACGTGAAGATCATGTGCGGGCTAATTATCCAGATCTTTTCCTTTCTACTTGAAATGTCTTCGAATCAAGAAAGGAAAGTTTAAACAAAGCAATGAGAAGGAAAGATGTAATAGCCATCCTTTGTAACCTTACAAAGATATCTTGGCACTATCTTTGAAGGAAATCAAGACAACGGATGGTATGTTTTCTTTTAGAACTTTCCTCTCCAACTTCCACCCTACCGATCTCGGGGTCGAGATCTTTTGTAAGGGGGGAGGTTTGTCACATCCCCAAATTAGTAAAGAGGTTTATTATGCATCTCATTAGCATGCATCATGTTTTGAAACTTTTCATTTAAATATTGTAATTGGAAATCTTAAAATACAAATGAAACATACACTTTAAATTGAACTCCAAACTAAAAACTGAAATAAATGCTACCAAAGTATCTCTGGAAATAATTTATTCAAATACTATATTAATTATCACGAATTAATATAATTGTTCCTAAATTTTTGGGACTGGTTTGAACCATACGAAAATTCAAACACCATTAAAAGACCTAGCCTAAGTTTGAATTTATATATTACAAAATATATTATGAACAGTAGGGTTCAATAATTTTTATGGATACTAGACCTACCCAGGAACCCCTGTGATTTATTTCACATTTTTAGGAAATTTATTTCTATTTTTAACACCTCAGTCAAAGTGGAATCAGTTTGAATTAAATCAGTCAAACCCTAGTACTATTCCTCAGGCCTGAACCAAACCTTGACTCGAGTCCGACCCGGCCTCTTGACTCAGTCGAGTCAACTAAATGCACCGCACATGAACCACCCGATGGAAAATCAACGGCCCAGATCGCGTACCCCTTCATCACGGTTCGAGAGCCCCTTTTCTAATCCTAGCCATCCATTTCCGATCCAATGGACTGTATTCCACATCGCCTCCTCTCGTTTTGAGTCGCTGCCACGCCGGACCCACCTGTCGGATTCGCCTTCCTCCTCTCGCTAACGCTCGCGTAGGAGCTGAGCTCCACGCGGTCGAGGCAGTCTGCTCCGAGCCGTTGAGGGATTCCGACGCCGTCAATCCACCGCCCTCATCCACCACTCCTGGAGCTTCGGCACACGACGCTGCCTCCATCTCCGTCAACATCCGAGGATAATACCCCTCGCAACCCCTTCCTTCTCCCTCACTTCTTCTCTGTTGACCGAGAAGAAGGAAGCTCGCCTGTGCTCCTCGCTTGGGTAAGCTTCCACCGGGTGTTTTGCCTCTACTCTATCTTCAATACCTTCTCCATTTTTGCTAAGCTCAGTTCTTGTCTTTGCTTGTAGCCTCTGGTTCACCTTCGTGCTCTAGCTCACGTCCAGAGCGCGCACCCGGGGACATCTTCTTGCCATCTTTGTTTCCGGTGAGGTTTTTAACTATTCTTGCGTGTCATAACGTGTATTAGGGTATCCTGACGCTTTCCCCTCAATCAATTTCATGGATGCATGGCAGGGTTGAAGTGAATTGAAGTTTTGCCCGTTTCGGCCGCAAAGCAACTTTTCATCTCCCACTTGGATCCGGTTAGCCATTGTTCAATTCCTTGCTTCTATAGCATGCTCTTAGGCTCCTGAAGCTATTCCGAGCATTCACTAGTCTTGGTTTTGCTCAGTGCCATCTCTCCACGTGAAGCCGTGTTGTCAACATCTTCTTCTCCGGTGCCGTCGGTGCTCCAGCCGACTTCCAGTTTCCCCGAGCTTCCATCTAGCTAAGGTAACATCCTAGAAGCCAGTAGAACCTCGGGCACCCGCTTGTTTGCGCTGCGGAGCAACTTCTTGCTGTTTTCGTTTCGCCGTATTGAGCGTCGCTGCTTAACTCCGGCTAGCCGCCGATGCAGGCTGGCTCAGTCGTTGAGACTACCCTCTTTAGAAGCGCCTTGCTATTTTACATCTATGCATGTCCTTGGCCGGCACCGCCGTGGCCGGAATCGCCGGCAAGCCGCCGGTGAAACGCGCGGGGTCGAAATCTCGTTGTCGTACGCCGACCGCGACTGTAGCAAATGATTAGGAATAAATGACAATCATTAACAATTAATCACTGTCTTAGCTACGGTAATGTCTCGCTTACATGTGGGCCCCTAGCACAGAAACGGCGGGGTTGAACTGAAACCTAAGGTGACTGACATGTGGGCCCTAGGCCTTAAGTCCCGTGCGCCGTGCGCGTGAGCCGACGGACCTAGTCCCGTGGACCGTGTCACTGATAGTGGGACCCACTGGTCAGAACGCTATTTAAATCTGAGTTAAACTGAAAAATGCACTATTCACTGGGCCCACTGGTCAGTGACCGCGGCTAGGCTAGCTCTCGGTGAGAAAAGGAGTAAATACTTTATAAAATCCGAAAACAAATTATCTGTGCACTGTAAAATATGTATAACTTTGAAAATACATAACTAATTCATCTCAACTCCAAAATGAGTAAAACCACTTCTGATAATTTTCATATTTAATGAAATTTATATTAAAATTGGTTTCAACCTTGTCTCTGTAACAGAGAGCATTATTTTGGAAAATGATCCATTAACACTATTATTTCTACAATAGAAAAAGGCTGATAACTTCAAAAATTCATAAGTAATTTTTGGAAACTCCAAAAACAGTGAAATCAGTTTTGATAATTTCTTTTTTCAAATGAACTTAATTATAAAAATAGTTTTGAACTTACCTCTGTCACAGAAACTGTGGGGACCCCGGTAATTATCTCCATAAGACCGAGATTAGACAAGGTCTTAGGGACATAATTACGGGTCTCCGGTAAATGAATTCCAATTTAACTCTATCCAAGTGAGAGGCTTAGCCGAATACTAGAGCCTCGACGATCATGCGCGCTACATGATTGTCGATTCTCTTTCGATTCGAAGCACTACACTTAGTGAGTTAAATGGGGATCCATTAACAATAAGTATGACATATATTGGCTCCCAAGATCAACGACCAATATACTCATACCCTCATCCAACGTTGGTTACATCCATACAACGATACAACAAGAGATAAAAGACATCTTGCATAATAGTCAAAGTCTACGACTTATTACATACGGCCGACCGGCCAAATTCAAAGTAAAGTATCAAGTAGCAGCGGAAGCAAGTAAAATAAGCAAAAGACCAGCAGTGGTATGCCCATCACCCATCGGCAACCGATTGGGGGTTAAATGATAGCACACTACTCGTTAGTGTCACCCAAGTCCATAATAACAAGATCGTCAGACTCATAATCTTCCTCACCTGAAAAGGCCACCAAACATCTGGCTGAGTACAAGTGTACTCGCAAGTCTTACACAAATAAAAATAGTTATGCATAAGGGTCATTCAAAGGATGGCTCATATCGGTTTAATTTTGCGAAGGAGACGCAACAAATAACATCCTACACATACTAGTTTTTCATGTGCCCATTTTACAATCAGATTTGAAGTAGAAGTAAAGCATATGGTAAAGCATTTCAGTAATAAACAATTTAATCATACAAAGACCAAAGTGGCAGCCCACTTTGATGTATTAAACACATGAACATCCCGTTCATGACGAATACCAAGTTCGATCACAATTTTAATTAAAAGTCTAACAATAAGCAGCCACAAATTTCAAGCGGTCGTCCATAACCGTGGACACGGCTATTCGAATAGATTTATACCCTGCAGGGGTGTACTACTTTACCCACACGACTTGATTAGCCCGTAAGCCTCCAGATGCCTCCGAATATAGCATACTTCCTATGGTATGCCGGCCGGGTAAATCAAGATATGGTCGTTTTTAGCAAGAAGATTCCATTAGGTTAAGTCCCTCAACCCAGGGCTCCTAGGAACATAAGACGTTACGACCTCTATGCCCTATCGGCCCAAAAAGGAACATAGGATTTCACGGTCCCATGCCCTTACAATTTCACCACCGTGGGACCCAACACAATAAAACCTTCCCCCTACTTAACCATACGGCTCCCAACCCGCGTGTGGCAGCACAAGTGTTGCTTGAACAGCAGGTACCCAAAGTTCGGTCCTTAATTGTCCAGACAAGTCCTTCCACTTACCCAATGCTCGTGCACAAAGCACCATCACTAACCAACACTTGTCCAGACCAAAAAGCCCATTTAAAATGACAAAATTTGTCTCATAAAACAGCTACAAAGATCTGAAGTAAAAACATAAAGTAAGAGTTGTGTTTATCCCAAAGCCAGGGTTATTCAGACGACCGAACTACTGTATCTAGACTTGCATGGCTAAGCAATTCTATAACCCATAATTCACACATCCTATCTTAAGCATATAGGAGTTGGCATAATTCAAGATTAACCTCAAGCATAGGACGTAACTAAACTACACATCACAAAAATATTGACATAGTCAAAATAGCATGCAAGCAATTATCATTGCACTATCTTAACCAAAACTGGGATCAAATATGATGCAAAAGAAAGTTCAAATGATGCTTACCTTGCTGGTACAGTAGCTGCTCACTCTCAGTAGCGTAAGTGTCGATATCAATATGCTCGGGATCTATATAATTATAACATCAAATAAATACCGAGAAAACAACTCAAAAACCAAAATGCTAAAAAATGCATGATTTTTCTACAGTAGTTAGGTCATGATTTTAGATGGGTTTAGGTAAAAGAATTATTCCATTTGGAGTTATGAATTGGAAGTTATGCTATTTTGAATTTCAGGTTTCATTAACCCTAAGTTATGTAATTTAATTGTTTGGCCAAAATTTGTAGAACAGTGGTGGGGTAAAGGATTACATAGGTAAATAGGTAATATTAATACAAGTTCAGAATCGTTGAGTTTGTCCCATTTGGAGTTTTTATGATTTAGTTATGTATTTTCAAAGTTATCAGCCTTTTATAGTATAACAATAATGGAATTAAAGATTATATTCTCCCAAAATAGTTTCTGTGACAGAGGTAACATGGAGACCATTTTTAGAATTGAGTTCACTGAAAATTAAAATTATCAAAAGTGGTCTCACTGTTTTTGGAGTTTCCAATAATTACTTATGCATTTTTGAAGTTATCAGTCCTTTTCTTTTGTAATAAGAACAGTGTTTATAGCTTATTTTTCCAAAATAATGGTTTCTGTTACAGAGACATGTTTGAAACCAATTTTAATATAAAGTTCATTAAATATTAAAATTATCAGAAGTGGTTTCACTCATTTTGGAGTTAAAGTGATTTAGTTATGCATTTTAGAAGTTAATATCAATTTTCAGTGTATAAATAAACTAATTTCGAATTTACTAAAGTGATTATTACTTTTCTCACCGAGCGCCGCGCTAGCCATAGTGAATGACGTGCGGGACCGGGAACAGGGCGCATTCTATTTTATCTCAGATTTAAAAATCCATTCTGACACGTGGGGCCCGCCGTCAGTGACTCGGTCCACCGACGTACACCCAAAGCGCGCGGGGTTTAAGGGCTAGGCCCACATGTCAGTCACTCCATTCCATGGTATAACCCCGCAGTTTTCTATGCACTGGACCCACGTGTAAGCGACTGTTTAACTCGTTAAGACATCATTTAATGTTAACCAATCATTAGGTGATTTAATGACCGAATCTTTGTCCTAATGATCTTGCTACAGCGTGCCGGACGGCCCGACACGCTGCCGCTGGTTTGCCCGGCGGCGCCAGCCAAAGGTACGAACAGGTACGCAATAGCAATGCAATCCTAATGAGAGTAGTCTCGACGGCTGAGCCGGCCCAGAACGGCGGCTAGCCGGAGTTAAGCGGCGGCGGTTCAAATGGCAAAAGTGCAAGCAGCTCGACCGAGCTTCTCAGTACAACCTGGTGGTTGCTTATGCTTCCTAACGGTTTAGGGAGGTCACCTGGAGCTGTGAGAAGCTTGGGGAAGCTTGGAGATGGCTGGAGTAGTGACGGCGCCGGAGAAGACAAGTGCGGCAAAGGGGTTTCACGTGGATAGGAGCCCTTGAGCAAAACCAGCTAAAGTGAGTGGTCGGAGCAGCTCAAGGGTTACATTAGGAAGCTACTGGAGTAAGGAATCGACAAAAGACTTACCGGAATGAGGTAGGAGACGAAGAGGTGTTTCACGGCCGAAAATGGTTAAGTCTTCGATTCAACGAAATCCTGTCGTGCATTACCAAAATAGGTTTAGGGGTTTTCATAACCATGCTATATGGCACGACATGACGCGAAAAAGTTGAGATCAAACTCACTGTAAGTGAAGGGTGACAAGATGGCGCTCACGGGAGCGTGCTCTAGAGCGGCCGAATGGCACCAAGGTGGAAACAATGCTACAAGTCATCACAAGAGCTAGGGTTAGTAAAAATGGAGAAGACATGGAAGGTAGAACACAGAGGAATCACGTGAAGGGGGCTTACCCCAGAGACGAGCACGGGAGAGCTTCCCTTCCCTCAGCCACCGAGAGGGAAAGTGAGGAAGGAAGGGGATGCCGGAGGGGTATTATGCCCGGGAAGAAGACGGAGGGGAGGCGGCGTGAAGTGGGGAACGCTCCGGAGTGGCCAACGGCAGCGGCGGATTGACGGCGTCGAGTTTCCGTTCTGAGCGCGTCGGAGCGTTGCGGCCGCGTGGCGTGGAGCTCCTGCGCGAGGTCGAGGACGGCCGCGGCGGCTCGGGTCCACCGTGTCAGCGAGAGAAAGCGGCGCGCGAGAACGTGAGTTGATCGGTTTGATGCGCACCATTGGATCTAGGATGGGCGGCTTGGATTCAGAGGGGGATCGGACAGGTCGGAAGGGGTATGCGATCTGGGCCGTTGATCTTCCATCGGGTGGCTCACGTGCGGTGCACTTAGTGGACTCGACCGAGCCAGCTTGCCTGGGTCGGGCCCGAACCCAAGGAACAGTGCACAGGTTTGAGTCCAGGGTTTTGACTGGAATTAAAATAGCTACTCCACTTTGACCAGAGGCTTAAAAATAGGAATAAAATTCCTAAAATCATGAAATAATTTGTGGGGGTTCCTGGGATAGTCTAGTATCCATAACAATTATGAAACCCCACTGTTCATATTAAAATTTGTGACATTTAAATTCAAACATGTTGTATGTCTATGAATGTTGTTTGAATTTTAATTGGGTTCAAACTAGTCCCAAAAATTTGGGAACAATTATATTAATTCATGATAATTAATGTAGTTTTTAAATAAATTGATTCCAGATGATGATCACAACTTTTTATTACTGATTTGAAGTGAAATGTGAATTTTGTGTTCACCTCAATTTAGATTTTCCAAGTACAATATATTATGGAAATGTTTTGAAATCAATAATGCATGCTAATGAAATACATATTAATCCATTTTAATTGTTGGGGCTGTGACAGAAACTATAGTTTCAGGAAAATGATCCTAAAGGGCATTATTTTTACACTATTAATGCTGATAACTTTAGAAATCAATAACTAAATCATGAAAAATTCAATTGAAGCAAACTAAACTATTTTGAACTTGTAGTAATATTGCCTATTTATCCATGTAATCCATGTACTCACCACTGCTCTACAAAGTTTCACCTCATAATTAAATTACATGAATGGAGGCATATTGAAATCTGAAATTCAAACCACCATAACTTTCATATACTAAATCGAAATGAAATAATTCTTTCACCAAAAATCATCTAAAATCATGACTTAGCTACTGTAGAAAAATCATGCATTTTTGAGCATTTTGATTTTTAAGGTGTTTCTCGATGTTTATGCGGTATTGTACTATATAGATTCCGAGGCTATCGATATCGACTCCTATGCGACCGAGAGTGAAAAATTACTTTACCAGCAAGGCAAGCATCCTTTGAACTTTATTTTTGCATCATATTTGATCCCAGTTTTGTTAGGATAGATGCAATGATAATTGCGTGCATGCTATTTTGATAATGTCGCTATTTTTGTGATGAATAGTTAGACACGTCCTATTATATTGTCATTGTGGCTATCCATGAATTATTCCCGTACTGAAATGATTAAGATAGGATGTATGAATTTATATTGTTCGAGTCTGCTTAGCCATGCAAGTCTAGAACCGGTAGTTCGATTGTCGGGAATAACCCGACAATTATGGGATAAACACAACTCTCATTATATACTTTTGTTTCAGATCTTCGTATCTGTTTTATAAGTTAAATTTTGTCACTTTAAATGAGCTTTTGGTCTGGACAAGTGTTGGTTAGTGATAGTGCTTTGTGCACGAGCTTTGGGTATGTGGTTGGACTTGTCTGGACAATTAAGGACCAGACTTTGGGTTGTTGCGATTCAAGTAAAACTCGTGCTATCACACGCGGTATATGGGTGCCGTATGGTTAAGTAGGGGGAATATTTTGTTGCGTTGAGTCCCACGGTGGTGAAACTGTATGGGCATGGGACCAAGAAATCCCATGTTCCTTTTGGGCCAATAGGATGGAGATGTTAACGTCATGTGTTTCCTAGGAGCCCTGGGTTGAGGGACTTAGCTCAATGGGATCTGCTTGCTAAAAACGACCATATCTTGATTTACCCGGCCGGCATACCTTAGGAAGTATGCTATATTCGGAGGCATCTGGAGGCTTACGGGCTAATCAAGTCGTGTGGTTAAAGTAGTACACCCCTGCAGGGTATAAATCTATTCGAATAGCCGTGTCCATGGTTATGGACGACCGCTTGAAATTTGTGGCTGCTTATTGTTAGACTTGGTATTAAAATTGTGGGTAAACTCGATATCGTCATGAATGGGCTATTCATGTTTGGTGTTGTATCAAAGTGGACAGTCACTTTGCCATTTGTATGATTTATTTGTTATTGAATTCATTACTTATTCACATGCTTTACTTCTACTTCAAATCTAAATTTGAAATGGCACTTGAAAAACTAGTATGTGTAGGTTGTTCAGTGTTGCGTCTTTTTCGCAAAACTAAGCCAATATGAGCCCTTCCTTTGAATGACCTTATGCATAACTATTTTTATTTGTGTGAGACTTGCGAGTACTCTTTTGTACTCAGCCAGATGTTTGCTGGCTTTTACAGGTGAGGAAGATATTGAGACCGATGAGCTTGTCGGTGTCGATTTAGGCGACACCGATGAGTAGTGTGCTATCTTTAGCTCCCAGTCGGTTGCCGATGGGTTATGTGGCATACCACTGCAGGCATTTTGGTTTATTTACTTGCTTCCGCTATGAACTTGTTTAATTTGGCCGGTCGGCCACTTATGTAGTTGTAAACTGGAAACTGTGATGTATAACTTTTGTACTATTTATGTATGAGCGTTGTATGGATGTGATCGACGTTGTAATAAGAGTATAAATATATTGGTCCCTGATCTTGGGAGCAAATATAGGTCATACTCGCTGTTCATGGCTTCCTATTTAACTCGCTAAGTGTAGTGCTTGACTGGTTGGGAACCGACAATCATGTAGTGCTCGCAGAGGAGCGACGTTCATGATCATTGGGGCTCTAGATTTTAGTTAAACCTCTCACTTGGACTGAGTTAAGTTAGAATCCATTTACTGGAGACCTGGAGTTATATCCCTAAGACTTTGATTAGTCTCGATCTTACGGAGATAACTCCGGGTCCCCACATTATCAATATGTGTCTCGATATATAAACGATTGATCTAGAAGGTTGCATGCGATGACCCGTGTCCTTGCCTACGTACGCTCAGAGCGCTATACATGTGTACCTCGGCGACTATTCGATGTGTAAGTAGCACTTACTTTGCACTGCAAACATGTGTCCCTAAGCTAGCTTTGTGTATAGTTTGGAATCTCCATATGTAATGATGCACTAGCTAGCTCCAGAACATATGCCACATTATTCGTAGCATGCGTTGCAATCTCTGGTACTACTACAACTCCATGTAATGATGCACTAGCTAGCTCCAGATCATGTCACATTATTCGTAGAATGCGTCGCAATCTCTTGTACTACTAGAACAAACAGATCTAGATGAATATTGGAGTAGTGACCATTGCAGAGACCTGAACACGTACGAGAAAGAATCAACGAAGACACGGCACGGCACGGTGAAAGAATCAACGAGGACACGACACGGCAGGGAACGGCACCGTGTAACCGTCTCTTCCCTCGCTTACTTTGCACTGCAAACCTGTGTCCCTAAGCTAGCTTGGTGTATAGTTTGGAATCTCCATGTAATGATCCACTAGCTAGCTCCAGATCATATGCCACATTATTCGTAGCATGCGTTGCAATCTCTGGTACTACTACAACTCCATGTAATGATGCACTAGCTAGCTCCAGATTGTGTCACATTGTTCGTAGAATGCGTTGCAATCTCTTGTACTACTAGAGCAAACAGATCTAGATCAATATTGGAGTAGTGTCCATTGCAGAGACCTGGACACGTACGAGAAAGAAGCAACGAGGACACGACACGGCACGGTGAAAGAAGCAACGAGGACATGACACGGCACGGAACGGCACCGTGTAACCCTCTCTTCCCTCGCCAAACAAATGCTGTGCGGCATGGCCGGTGACCAGCTTCTTTTTTTCTTTTTTGCCGTGTGCCGGCAATGCATCACGCACGAGAGCAAAGTTTTGGTTTGTTACGTTACCGTGCACATCCTGTCGCGTTCCTATTGACCAGCTGTGCCAATATAAAGCTAGCCTCTTTTTGACCGGCTCCAGTACGTACGGTGCTTGTCCGACGGCGATTGGTCGAGGCTCATCCAAGGGTTGTGCTTTCTGCAGACATTCAAGTGTGCCCGTGTCGGAGAGTGTCCATACGCACATCGCACACGCGGTAAACCGAGCCATCGATCGCTAGCCGACGATACAAAGATTATGTCCCCTTTGTCGTTGTCCGTGGCGTTAAATTGTTACTACTCACGTCTCCAGAAAAATGTGAGGGCGTAGTTTCAAATCAACCCATGCCCTACCTCCGACATCCAAACGCATGCATGCATCCGTGCATGCATGATTCCTATTTTCCTATTCTTGATCTGACCTTTTACCTTATTTAGCTGATTTTTTGTAAAAGTTTAGCTAGCCAGTAGGTATAGCATTGCTTCAACTTAGTGTTACCAGCGAACTGTTCACACGATGAGGCCAGAAGCTAGCACGGATTGTACATATTCTATATAGAAAACCACATATGTTATGTAAATGCACATGTGAACACTTGGACGACGACTACTCGACAGTCGACACAAATATTCCACGGTCCAACTACCCACTCTGTGGTCGTACTACGCACTCGTCTACTTCTCCTACAACACACAGGTTAATTTAATGCCTCCTCCTATATATGGTAGATTCAAGCTTAGCCTAGCTAGCTAGCTAGCAACCCAAACACACTCGATCGAGGTGAAAAAGAGACAAATGTTTAGGGAGACAGTTGAGGACGGACACTGTGGCGAGCGCCAGGAAACGCATCTCCCGTGCATCTCCGTTTGGCCCCCACGTGCAGTCAAGTCCAAATCACAGAAAAGCTCAAAACAAAGCATGCACAATGATCTCAAAGGTGAGGAACGATGATACATGGACCGCAGAGCCATCGGCTGCCCATAGTAGGAATGGCAATTGTGCCAATTATCCATGTATCCACGAGTAAAAACTCTAATGTAAGTTAGTATGTTCCTCATTTTTATCAATGGGTTTGAACATGGGAGTAAATCTCTACCCAACAGGCAAACAAGTGTGGGCGTGAGCTCTACTTGCGCCCGCTTTGCCCATTTACCCACCAACGGCACAGCAACATGTGGGCTCGTATGGAAAACCCTAGACACCCACTCTTCCAACCAGCACTTGACATGTCGCCATCCCAACTCCAGTCCGCATCTGCATTTATGCTCCCCTCTCTGCATCCACCTCCATCGCTCCGCCGCTAGTGCATCACGCAAGCCGCAGCCAGCTCATCCTACCGACGCCAGTGGCCACCCCAACTCTCTTGGTCCTAACTCCCTCCTCTCCTGTAACACCCCAAACAAACATGAGCCTGAAATGCTACCCAACTAACATTATAACAAGCCAAAACCAGAATATCTTACTAATTTTTGGTTGAACCTCCTTTGTATAGCTAACTATACCAGGGGGTTCCAACAGGTACAAATATCAAAATTAAACAACTAGCATTCAGCATATTCAATAGGCGTTCAAAGTATGCTAAATGACTAAATCATAATCATGGGCACCTAAAATATGCTACTCATCATTATTACAAACAATCAAACGCGTAAGGCATAACCAGAAAAATCTGAGTTTAATCAATTATGACAAGTTCATTGTGGGGACCCCGGTAATTATCTCCATAAGACCGAGATTAGACAAGGTCTTAGGGACATAATTACGGGTCTCCGGTAAATGAATTCCAATTTAACTCTATCCAAGTGAGAGGCTTAGCCAAATACTAGAGCCTCAACGATCATGCTGTATTTGCTCCTTTGCGAGCGCTACATGATTGTCGATTCTCCTTCGATTCGAAGCACTACACTCAGTGAGTTAAATGGGAATCCATTAATAACGAGTATGACTTATATTGGCTCCCAAGATCAACGACCAATATACTCATACCCTCATCCAACGTTGATTACATCCATACAACGCATACAACAAGAGATTAAAAGACATACTGCATAATAGTTAAGGTCTACAGCTTATTACATACGGCCGACCGGCCAAATTCAAAGTAAAGTATCAAGTAGCAGCGGAAGTAAATAGATAAAGCAAAAGACCAGCAGTGGTATGCCCATCACCCATCGGCAACCGACTGGGGGTTAAATGATAGCACACTACTCATTAGTGTCACCCAAGTCAACACTAGCGAGATCGTCATACTCATAATCTTCCTCACCTGAAAAGGCCAGCAAATATCTGGCTGAGTACAAGTGTACTCGCAAGTCTTACACAAATAAAATTAGTTATGCATAAGGGTCATTCAAAGGATGGCTCATATTGGTTTAGTTTTGCGAAAGAGACGCAACGATTAACATCCTACACATACTAGTTTTTCATGTGCCCATTTAAAATCAGCTTTGAAGTAGAAGTAAAGCATATAGTAAAACATTTCAGTAATAAACAATTGAATCATGCAAAGACCAAAGTGGCAGCCCACTTTGATGTACTAAACACATGAACATCCCGTTCATGACGAATACCAAGTTCAACCACAATTTTAATTAAAAGTCTAACAATAAGCAGCCACAAATTTCAAGCGGTCGTCCATAGCAGTGGACACGGCTATTCGAATAGATTATACCTGGGGTGTACTACTTTACCCACACGACTTGATTAGCCCGTAAGCCTCCGGATGCCTCCGAATATAGCATACTTCCTATGGTATGCCGGTAGATAAATCAAGATCTGATCATTTTCAAAGAAGAAAGCCCTATTGAGCTAAGTCCCCCTTGTGAGATGGTTCCTTGCCTAGTACAAGCGTCGGATAGCACTTGCTAGGGGGCTCACAAGTTATATTGGACATACCGATGCAATCAAAACAAGAAGAATTGGTGCTCTCTTGCACACTATAAAGGATTACATCGGCTCCTAAGGAACATAGGATTTCACGGTCGCTATGCCCCTTACACCACCAAGGACTTAACACAATAAAACCCTCCCCCTACTTAACCACACGGCACCCATATACCGCGTGTGGCAGCACGAGTGTTGCTTGAACAGCAGGTACCCAAGGTTCGGTCCTTAATTGTCCAGACAAGTCCTTCCACTTACCCAATGCTCGTGCACAAAGCACCATCACTAACCAACACATGTCCAGACCAAATCTCATTTTAAAAAGGACAAAATTTAGCTCATAAAACAGCTACAAAGATCTGAAGTATAAATCATAAAATGAGAGTTGTGTTTATCCCAAAACCGCCGGGTTATTCCCGACGATCGAACTACCGTATCTAGACTTGCATGGCTAAGCAATTCTATAACCCATAATTCACACATCCTATCTT
This sequence comes from Ampelocalamus luodianensis, assembly GCA_036346255.1. Classification (NCBI taxonomy): domain Eukaryota; kingdom Viridiplantae; phylum Streptophyta; class Magnoliopsida; order Poales; family Poaceae; genus Ampelocalamus; species Ampelocalamus luodianensis. The sequence goes on from CM070628.1 coordinate 56,738,706, forward strand.
AAGCATATAGGAGTTGGCATAATTCAAGATTAACCTCAAGCATAGGACATAACTAAACTACACATCACAAAAATATCGACATAATCAAAATAGCATGCAAGCAATTATCATTACACTATCTTAACCAAAACTGGGATCAAATATGATGCAAAAGAAAGTTCAAATGATGCTTGCCTTGCTGGTACAGTAGCTGCTCACTCTCAGTAGCGTAAGTGTCGATATCAATATGCTCGGGATCTATATAATTATAACATCAAATAAATACCGAGAAAACAACTCAAAAATCAAAATGCTAAAAAATACATGATTTTTCTACAGTAGTTAGGTTGTGATTTTAGATGGATTTAGGTAAAAGAATTATTCCATTTGGAGTTATGAATTGGAAGTTATGCTATTTTGAATTTCAGGTTTCATTAAACCTTAAGTCATGTAATTTAATTATTTGGCCAAAATTTGTAGAATAGTGGTGAGTACATGGATTACATAGATAAATAGGCAATATTAATATAAGTTAAAAACAGTTGAGTTTGTCCTTTTTGGAGTTTTTATGATTTAGTTATGTATTTTCAAAGTTATCATCCTTTTATAGTGTAACAATAATAGAGTTAAAGATTATATCCTCCCAATAATAGTTTCTGAGACAGAAGTAATATGGAGACCATTTTTAGAATTAAGTTCACTGAAAATGAAAATTATCAAAATTGGTCTCACTGTTTTTGGAGCTTCCAATAATTACTTATGCATTTTTGAAGTTATCAGTCATTTTCCATTGTACAATTAATGGTTTTAATGGATTAATCTCCAAATAAAGCTCTCTGTTATAGAGACAAGGTTAAAACCAAATTTTGATACAAAGTTCATTAAATATAAAAATTATCAGAAGTGGTTTCACCCAATTTGGAGTTAAAATGATTTAGTTATGCATTTTAGAAGTTATACACATTTTTTAGTATGCAAGTAAATAATTTGTGGATTTTATAATCTATTTACTGCTTTTCTCACCGAGGCTCAGCTAGCCACGGTCACTGACCAGTGGGTCCAGTGCATAGTGCGCACACTAAAAGAGCTAACCCTTTTGCTACTCACCTACTGCTAGCCCTAGCGAATGGCAGGTGGGACCGGGGTCAAGGTTTGACCCGGTCAACCACTGGCTCAGCCTTCACTGAAAATCAACTGAACGCGTAAACCTGAGGATACGTTTTCCATTCCTACAAGCGCAACTTCGCAATTTAACTATCCAGAGTCCGTATGCCCTTAAGAAAAACGTAACTACTAAATACGCCAACACTTAACCGCTAAACCTCAGTTTAAACTTAAGTGATATGCTACAGTGTTGCCGACAACGGCGCCGCTCGGTCGCGCCGCCGGTGGATCGCCGGTGCTGCGCACCGCGGCGGTGCGAACTAAGTGCCGGGATGGGACCACAACAGTCCTACACACCTCCAGGAGGAGTAGGCGGTTGCTGAGGGGGACTGTGCCGGTGGCTAGCCGGAGAGGAGCGGCGCTAGGACCTCGGCCAAAATGCAAACGCACGACCGAGCCTTACAAGGTCCAAGCCGGTGTGTGCTATAGGTCCTGGGGACTATGAAGGAGTTACCTGAGCGAAGATGGGTGCTCGGGGAAGGTTGGAGTAGCTGGAGGTCGGCCGGACTCGAGGAGTGTGATGACGGCGCACGGCTCCACGCAGAAGAGGACTCTAAGCAAGGGAGCACAAGGAAGGCTCGGGTTAGCTTAAGGACATCCGAGGGCATATGGGTGCAAGTAATTGGGCAATGGCTTACCAGCCGGAACTGGAGAAGAAGGTACTCGCAGACAGCCGAAAAAAGGGAACTTCACAATCTGGCGCTCCCTGTGAAGCAGACAAGAAATTGATTGAGGGGAAGTACTTACGGTACCCTAATGCACCTCATGACGCGCGAAAAAGAGAAATATACCTCCCCGATCCGAGGATGGCAAGGTGAGCTCCTCGGGTGTGCGCTCTGGAGCCTCGAATGGCACGATGGTGGCTTAAGTGCTACAAGGCAAAAGCAGTGAGTTGGGGCAAAATGGGTTCGGCACCGAACAAGGACAAGAGGGGAGCTAAACATGTGAAGCTTACCCTAGAGATGAGCTCAAGCTGGCTTCCCTCCCCTCTGTCAACCGAGGAGAAGTGAGGGAGAAAGCCGGGCATGGAAGGGTAATATGGCCAGAGGACAGTGGGAGCAGGTGCGGCGTACAGAGGAGAAGCTCCAGGATAGGCTCATTTGGGCGGTGGCGCAGGGGGTGCCAGAGGCGCTCAGCGCATTACGGCCGCGTGGAGCTCGCCCCTGCTTGCGCGGCTGCCGTTGAGAAGACGATCTTGACAGTGGGCCCGCGACGACAGCGACTCAGGGCGCGCGCGTGGGCGGGGATTAAGTAGCTTAGAGCAGATCGATGGATCACGGATGGACGGCTAGGATTAGAGGGAGAGTTCGAACGGTGGCGAGACATGATCTGGGCCATTGATCTTAGATCAGACGGCTGCATGCGTCGGTGCGTTTAGGCGGTTGGGCTGAGCCGGTTCACCTGGGTCGGACTCGAGCCCGGGTGTGGTTCAGGCCCGAGGAACAGTACCAAGAGTTGACTGAGGTTTAAAATAGCTACTCCTCTTTGACCAGAGGCTTAAAAATAGAAATAAAATCCCTAAAATCATGAAATAATTTGTGGGGGTTCCTGGAAAGATATAGTTCCCATAAAAATTATGAAACCCTACTATTCATAATATATTTTGTAATATTTAAATTCAGACTTATTGTATGTCTTTTAAGTTGGTTTGAATTTTCATTAGGTTCAACCTAGTTCCAAAAATTTTGGAAAAATTATATTGATTCATGATAATTAATGTAGTATTTAAATAAATTGGTTCCAGATGATGATCACAACTTTTTATTACTGATTTGAAGTGAAATGTGAATTTTGATGTGTATATTCACCTCAAATTAGATTTTCCAAGTACAATATATTATGAAAATGTTTTGAAATCAATAATGCATGCTAATGAAATACATATTAGTCCATTTTAATTGTTGGGGCTGTGACAAACCTCCCCCCCTTACAAAAGATCTCGACCCGAGATCTGGGTGGAGAAGAATTAGAAAGTTTAGCTAGAATACGGAAAGGTCCAATATAGCGAGGTGCTAATTTACCTTTGATTTGGAAGCGACGTACTCCTTTCATAGGAGAGACTTTAAGATATACATGATCGTCCACTTCGAAACTCAACTCGCGACGACGACGATCGGCATATGACTTCTGACGTGATTGAGCCGTCCTAAGCCGTTCGCGAATGACACGAACTTGTTCTTCAGCATCTTCCACCAAGGTTGGGCCATAGAATGGTCTCTCCCCGGCTTCGGACCAGTTCAAGGGTGTTCTACAAGCTCTCCCATACAATGCTTCGAAGGGTGACATCTGAATGCTTGATTGGAAACTATTGTTGTAGGAGAACTCCGCAAATGGCAAACACTTCTCCCAGTTTTTGCTATAGGACAGCACACAAGCTCGGAGAAGGTCTTCTAAAATCTGATTCACTCTTTCAGCTTGTCCATCTGTTTGTGGGTGGTAGGCGGAGCTGAAAGATAGACTGATCCCCATCGCTTTATGTAAGCATCCCCAGAAATAGGATGTGAATTGAGGGCCTCTATCGGAAACTATCACCTTTGGAACACCGTGAAGACAAACAATTCTTGCAATGTAAAGCTCCGCTAACTTGTCCCCACGGTAGGTGGTCTCGACAGGAATGAAGTGAGCAACCTTCGTCAAACGGTCTACAATTACCCATATAGAATGAAATCCAGTTTTTGTTCTAGGAAGGCCGGTGATAAAATCCATGCCAACTTCTTCCCATTTCCACTGGGGAATGGGCGGGGATCTAGAGTACCGGTGGCTTCAAATGCTCACCTTAACTCTTTGACATAGATCACACTGCCACATCTCGCGCAACGTGTTGCTTCATTCGGCTCCACCACAGTTTCTTTTTCAAATCTTGATACATTTTCGTACTCCCGGGGTGGATAGAGAATTTTGAGTTATGAGCCTCCTTGAGAATCAACTCTCTCAAGTGGCGATCAAATGGTACCACCAGACGGTTTCTAAACCATAGGGTACCTTGTGCATCTTGCTTAAAACATTTTGCCTTGCCTTGTTTCATTAGTTCTAAAATTTGAGCCACTTCTGAATCAGTTTTCTGGGCTTCCTTAATCTGGTCCTCAAGTGTGCAAGTCACACTGAGGGCTGCAAGCGAACCTTCTTCAACTATTTCCAGGTGTAGGCTTTGCAATGCAGCACATAAGCCTGCAGAAAAAGGAGTTACCGACAAACAGTTGCATTGAGATTTTCTGCTCAATACGTCGGCCACGACATTAGCCTTCCCTGGATGATAATGGAGTTCCATATCGTAACCTTTAATCAACTCAAGCCATCTTCTTTGTCTCAAATTCAGGTCGGCTTGGGTGAAAATATATTTAAGGCTCTTATGGTCGGTGTAGATCTCGCAACGATTACCGATGAGGTAATGTCGCCAAATCTTCAAGGCATGAACTACAGCTGCGAGCTCTAGGTCGTGTGTGGGATAATTGGCCTCATAGGGCCTCAATTGCCTCGATGCATAGGCCACTACTTGGCCCTCCTGCATGAGCACACAACCGAGCCCATGGCGAGATGCATCACAGTAGATATCAAAGCTCTTGTGAATGTCCGCGAACAAGTGCGGAGATTCATCGGGCATTCTTTCGTGGTTTGGAAGCTTTGCTCGATTCTCTTGTCCACTCAAATTTCTTTTCTTTCTTTAGAAGTTGGGTCATAGGCTTTGCAATTTTTGAGAAATTCTTGATGAACCTACGGTAGTATCCCGCAAGTCCAAGAAAACTACGAATGTCAGTGATGCTCTTGGGTTGCTTCCACTCAAGGACATCTCGTACCTTACTAGGATCAACAGCGACACCGCCTTTAGATAGGATATGCCCCAAGAAACTAACCTCTCGAAGCCAAAACTCACATTTGTTGAATTTGGCATACAGCTGATGGTGGCGAAGCTTTTCTAACACAAGTCTCAAATGTTGCTCGTGCTCAAGATCAGACTTAGAGTAGATAAGGATATCATAAATGAAAACCACTACAAACCGATCCAAGTATTCCATGAACACCGAATTCATGAGGTTCATGAAATAGGCTGGGGCATTGGTCAAACCAAAGGACATGACCATGTACTCGTACTGTAATACTCCTGATTAATCTTTGAGAAGGTTTTTGTTTAATCGGTGTAGGAATCAATGGAATCAGTGAATAGTCTAAAGAACGGAGGGGTTTTTCGCTATTTTTGGCCAACCTGGGCCTGGGCTAGAGGCCCATTAGGCCTCCTTGTGGCCGGCAAAGGAGGGGGGGCGCCACCCCCTTTTCTTTCCCTTGCAAACCCTAGCCCCTCCTCCTTTGCCTCTCCCACCCCTTGGCCGCCGCCCTTTGGCCTCCCCTCCTGTGCGCCTGCCTCCTCCTCCCTGGTTGTTCCTCCATGGTGCTACCCCTCAAGACGTTTTCCCCGCTGCGGTGTTGGTCTCCCTCCATTGCCGGTCTTCGCGAGGATCGGGGACGACGATCGTGGGCTGTGGAACAAGAAGAGGAAATCACCACCAACTTCTCCTTCGAGGCTCGCTCAGCATCATCTCCCATGTCGTCAAGGGTAACGATGTGTTCTTGGGATTTCTAGAAGTCATTCGTTAAGTGAGCGAGTAGTTTTGTTAAATTCCAGTCTGTCCGTGTTTCGTTCAGTTCTGTCCAGTATGTTGGAGGGGTTGTTTCGGTTGTTTTATGCAGAATCTGAAGGTTTGGTCTCCTAGAGATATCTAGGCCTCGTTCTTAAGTTTCAGTGGCCACCAAGTTCACTTGATTCCGAGGTCTGAGTCAAAAGTTATGGATGTTTTAGTACCTGCTGCCAGAAACCTGACGAGAATAAACTGTCTGGTTATTTCCTAAATTATGAAAGGGAAATTGGTTGAAACTGAAAGTTCACCCAACTAGGTTATTGTAGAGGATTCGATGACCTTTTCATATTGGTAAAGAACGTTCAATTTGGAGCTACCTAATAAAAGTTATGATCTTTTTAATTTTACTGTTCGTTCTGTGGACAGATTCTGGACCGAAAGTTCAAACGATTATTAACCTATTAAATTGGCCAAATTGGTTTATCACGTCAACTAGAGTATTGTAGATTAGTCAGATAAGAAGCTACAGAAATTGGGTTTACCACTTTTTGACTTCCTGACACTGAGATACGTTAATTGTCGTGCTGCTGTCCAGGGACAGTTTTATAGCTGAAAACATTGATTTTAGTTTAAGCTTTGTATTAATGACTAGAGTCATCAGGGAAGCAATGTATAACGTCGGTTAGTAGAAATGGGTATTTTTGGTGTTCTTATTGAATTTATCTCATTGGTTAGGCGGCGGAGCTTCGAGTTTAGGAACGCCATCGCTGCCAGCTAACGCGTCTCAACGCGGAAGGCAAGTACTTTGTTAATCTAAATGTTTGTGCATTGTGGTTATTGATATGAGCGTCTTTGTGATAACTCTTGTGTAGTATGAAGTGAAATATCCATGTTTTGTCTCTATGTTGAATTCATGAATAGAAATGATGATAATGTTATATTCAATAAGTTGTTTCATGCATTCATTATCATTTGCAGTCCACGAGGAGTGGATGAGGAGACCATCAATTCTGGATGGTTGAGTAAGACCCATTAATTCCAATATGGGCAATGTTGGACACCCGTATGAAACGTTCTTCATACGGGAAGTGGATCCCCGCATTTTTGTTAAGATGCGGGCTTGAGTGAACACCGACGGGTGTTTCACTGACTATACCGGTATATGTGTGTGTGCAGTCCATTCCCTTGATTTTAAGCATTCATTTCATGTCATCATAAGTACTCATTTGTGTTATGATCAATGTTGATGCCGAGAAGGTCTTATTCATATTGATAAATGTGTTATTAATCATTGTACTTGCTGAGTCATGGACTCACCCTTGCTTTGTTTATCTATTTCTAGGTGATCGCTGATGAGGTTCTCTTGGGAGGGAGTAGACATGCACTACTCGAATAATGAACTTCACCTTAGTTCCATTGCAAGAATGATTAACGACTCTATTATGTTAACTTTCAGATTGTAATAAATAAATCTAGTCATGGATGGCATTCTTTTATGATCTTTGAGGATTGATCGATGTTATTGAGAAATTTTATGCTGTATGGTTTATGTTAAGTTGGTGGTTAGCATCTTGGCTTCTGAATAGCCAAGGTGTTACCTTAATTGGTTAATTAGGATTTATGAATAAGTCTTATAACTGATTTTATTATTGTTTTATGAATTATTGTGAAGAACCTCCGGTATCGTCGTATACCAAAGAGGTTCTGTCGAAATTTTGTAATTTAGCTTGGGATAGTAGCATTCCAGGCTCGTGCTGAGTTGGGGTGTTACAGTTGGTATCAAAGCGGGCTTTAGGTCCGTGGTTAAAATAAAATTATTAAAATTGACACACTGTGCACAGTAGGTTGGGTTGGGTGATTCATTATTTCCGCAATTTCTGTTGTTATGCTTTATTTGTTGTGCAATTGTTGTTTAGTTCCGTGCTTCTTCTGAACTGCTAAGTTAAGTGTTTAGTTTTGTTCGGTTGTGGTGTTCTTAGATGGCGAGAGGAATAGGACGTGGTCGTCACGGCCGTGGTCGCGGTCGTGGACGTGGTCCGGTTGTTTCTGCAACCTCCGCAGAAGAGGCTGCTGGTGGAGCTGCTGAGGAGGTTGCCTCAGCTGCTCACCTAGCCGCAGAAGCTCAAGCTGCGCCGGCCGTGGATGCCCAGGCGGCGTCGGCTATTATTATTCGAATCTTCGAGGGAGAACGAGCAGCTCGCGGCAGATGCGTGCGGCTCATCCGCCGCTGCATTCCTCGCTGCTCCGCGCCGCTTCCGCTGTCTCAGTTGCAGTCGATCGTTGCATTTGTTCCACCCGAGACTAGGATAAGTCTCGCGAGTGGATGTCACCGACTTGACACTTTTGATGGGCGGTACCCGATTCGAGCAGCAGATTGGCTCCGGTACATGGAGCGGCGATTTGATGCGTTGGAGATGAACTTCGTGCAAAGGGTTCGTTTGTGGCCTTTCAACCGAAGGCCAAGCCGATATCCGGTGGGAAGGGGTTCGTCGCTAGGACCCCAGCGAGGACCGATTACTTGGGAAGTTTTGTGGGGTAATTTAGAGCCAAGTACTATCCGGATTCCTTCGTTGAGAAGATGGAGCGATCTCGACGCGTTGACTCGTGGTCATAGGTCGATGTCGAGTATGAGGTGAGTTCAACACCTGCACGCTTTGTACCAGCGGTAGCCAATGATGATATGGAGAAGGCCAAGAGGTTCCGTCGGTCTCGTTCAGAGTATCGCGATTCGGGGCATCGTCTTGCGTGATTTGATGCGGTGGTTGAGCAAGCTAGAGGAATGGAGTTGGCGAGAATCTCCTTCGCAGACGCAGCGCTAGTGGCACTGTTCTGTTGGTGGTTCCGCAGTGGCGGCGGAGCTTTAGTGGTGGAGGCGGGTCTTCTCGACCGCATCCAAGAGATTTCAAGGAGTCGCCGCCTCGTCGATTCACCGTGGCGCCTTCTTTCGGCGCCACACACTTCGTCATCCACACCTCAGCTGCGTCCCGTCCCGGGACAAGGTATGAAATGTTTCAGATGTGGAGAGGGTCACCGGTCTTCAGAGTGTTCTTTCAGAGGGACGTGTCGTCAGTGTGGCCGGGAAGGCCACAAAGCGTCAGTTTGCAAACAGAACCCAGCGAGCATCATTAAGTGGGAAGCAGTTCCAGTTGCGTCTTCTTCCAGTGCACCTCGGGGCTCAGTTCAGACTCTAGCTGCTCCTCCTGCGCCTCAGTTTTCTTCAGGATGGGTTCCTCCTGCAGTTTTTACCCCTGCGCCTCCTGCGGGGTTCTACTGGAACCCTGCCCCGTCTGCACCACCTTCGTATGCTTCTCCTGCAGCAGCCGCTCATCCTTCACAGAGTCTTTGGTGCGTCCTCCGCCCGGTGCCCCGGGAGTCTACGCCATGCCTACTCCTGATACCGTGGGCCGTCCTGACGTGGTAACAGGTACTTTGCTAGTTGATTCACATGAGGCTTTCGTACTATTTGATTCCGGAGCTACTTATTCTTTTGTGTCCTTAGAATTTGTTAGAAGGGCGAGTTTGAGTGTGCAGTTTATATCTGAGTCTGTGGTGGTCAGTTCTCCGGGGGGTCTTATTTCTAGCTCTACAGCGTGTCCTGGCTGTACTATTACTATTGAAGATGAGAATTTCACTGCCAACCTTATGGTGATTCAGTTATCACCTTTTGATGTTATTTTGGGTATGGACTGGTTATTCAGTTATCGTGCCAAGATTTGTTGCTTTTGGAAGACGGTGACTTTGCAGGCTCCATCGGGTGAAGAACTGGTATTTCAGGGTAGCGCGCCGTTTGATTCCTTGTTCGTGTTGGCTAGTCTGTTTCCCAGTCGTCGAGCCTCAACCATTGGGTTGCTTTGGTCCCTTAGCGAGAAGTCTGAATCTCCACTTCGTATTGAAGATATTCTGGTAGTGAATGAGTTTCCCGATGTTTTTCCGGTAGAGCTTCCTGGAATGCCTCCCGAGCGTAAAGTGGAGTTCCGGATAGATCTTGTTCCGGGAACCCGACCTATTTCTATATCTCCATATCGTTTGGCGCGTCCCTTTCAGGAGGAGTTGAAAAAGCAATTGGATGATTTGCTATCCAAAGGTTTGATTCGGCGTAGTGTTTCGCCGTGGGGAGCTCCTGTTCTTTTCACTAAGAAGAAGGACGGTAGTTGGCGTATCTGTGTGGATTACCGGGCTCTTAACCAAGCAACTGTGAAGAATAAATATCCTTTGCACCGTATTGAGGATCTCTTTGATCAGTTGAAGGGAGCTAAAATATTCTCCAAAATTGACCTTCAGTCAGGTTATAATCATATTAGAGTTCGAGAGCAAGATATTGAGAAGACAGCTTTCTCTACAAGGTATGGTCATTATGAGTATAAGGTTATGTCTTTTGGGCTAACCAATGCTCTCTGATTTTCATGGAAGCCATGAATAGTATGTTGCACCCTTACCTTGATGACTTCGTCGTAGTATTCATTGATGACATCCTGATTTATTCCAAGACGAAAGAAGATCATGCTCAGCACCTGAGGTTGGTACTTGAGACCCTGAGAGTGAACCAATTTTATGCCAAACTGAAGAAATGTGAATTCTGGATTTCTGAAGTTGGGTTTCTGGGCCATGTAATCAATCAAGAGGGCATTTCAGTTGATCCAAGTAAGATCTCAACAGTGGTGGAATGGAAAAGACCAACTAATATAAAAGAAGTGAGGAGTTTTCTGGGTTTAGCTGGTTATTATCGGCGTTTCGTGGAGGGTTTCTCTACCCTTGCTAGACCAATGTCACAGTTGACACAGAAAGGGGTCAAGTTCCAGTGGACTGACGTGTGTGAACGAAGTTTCTGTGCTTTGAAGGATAGATTGGTGACCGCTCCAATTCTCACTCTTCCTGAACCAGGGAAGCAGTTCACTATTTATTTAGATGCATCCAGAGTTGGGCTTGGTTGTGTACTTATGCAGGATGGCAAGGTGATTGCCTATGCATCGCGGTAGTTGAAGAAACATGAACAGAATTATCCTACTCATGACCTAGAGCTTGCAGCAGTAGTACTTGATTTAAAGATCTGGCGCCATTATTTGTACGGCGAGTCTTGTGACATTTTCACTGATCACAAGAGTTTGAAATACATCTTTACCCAAAAAAGATTTGAATCTGAGACAGAGAAGGTGGTTAGAGTTGATAAAAGACTATGATCTCACTATTCAAGATCACCCGGAGAGGCGAATGTTGTAGCAGATGCTCTAAGTCGTAAGGCGACCCCTCCTACCCTCGATTGTCTTGTCGGTGATTTTGAGCGTATGGATATATCTTTTGCTTTGCGGTACCGTCGAGACCGAGACCCGCTTGCTTCTTGAGTCGACCATTGCGAGCGAGTACGGAAGCACAACAAAGATGATCAGATGCTCCAGCGTGTGAGGAAGCGCCTAGATGAAGGCAAGCAAGGCCATTTTGGTATAGATGATTACGGTGCTTTGCGATTTAAAGGTCGCCTTTGTGTGCCACAGAGGCAAAGTTAAAAATGAGATTCTAAAGGAAGCACACCATTACATCAGTATCTGAGACATCCAGTGAGACCAAAATGTACAAAGATTTGAAGAAGAGCTTCGGTGGAAGAGAATGAAAGTCGATATTGCGCGAGATGTGGCCTCGTGTGGAATCGCCGGCGAGTTAAGGCTGAACATAGCGGCCGGCAGGATTGTTGCAACCTTTAGAGGTTCGGTGTGGCCATGGGATGACATCTCCATGGATTTTGTAGTTGGATTACCTCGCACTCAGCAAGGGAAGGATGTTATTTGGGTTATAGTGGACCGATTCAAGAAGTTCGCACATTTTATTCCCATTCGAACAACCACTGCGAGCGATTTGGCTCCACTCTATGTACGAGAGATAGTACGGTTGCACGGGGTGCCAAAGACTATTGTTTCCGACCGAGATGCCAAATTTGTTTCCAAGTTTTGGGAGAGCTTGCAAAGTGCTTTGGGCACGCAACTCCGTCTTAGTACTGCATTCCACCCACGCATGATGGTCGATGAGCGTACAATCCAAACCTTAGAAGATATGCTCGGTGTTGTGTTTTATCCTGGAAGGGTGGTTGGGAAGATCACCTGGCTTTGGCAGAGTTCGCCTATAACAATAGCTATCACGCCAGTATTCGAGCTGCACCATTTGAGGTTCTCTATGGGCGGAGATGCAGATCTCCATTGTGTTGGGATGCAGTTGGAGAGCGGGCTGTTTTGGGTCTGGACTGGTTCGACAACCGTGGCTAGAGTAGCAGAGATCGGGAAGAATCGCTAGCCGCCAGAGCCGGCGTAAGAGTTATGCGAGATGTGAGAAGGCGAGAGTTGGAATTGAAGTGGGAAACGAGGTTCTTCTGAGGGTATCGCCTACCAGAGGTGTCGTGCGGTTTGGTACCAAAGGAAAGCTTAGTCCGAGGTACATTGGACCATTCCCAATCGTGGCACGAATTGGGAAATTGGCTTATCGCTTGGATCTTCCAGAGTCCATGCGTGGAGTTCATAATGTGTTTCATGTGTCTATGCTGAGAAAGTTCTTAAGAGACCCTGAGCATGCAATTCCCTTAGAGCCTTTGAACATTGAGCAGGACCTTACTTTTGAGTCACGACCAGAGAAGATTCTAGAGGAGTCAGAGCGGGTTCTCAGAAATAAAACCCTCAAGTTTGTCAAGGTACTTTCGTCCCATCAGACTGAGAGAGAAGCCACTTGGGAACTGGAATCTCGCATGCGCGATCACTATCCAGACTTGTTTCGACAGGTGTGTATCCTTAATTCCTAAGTTCAATTCCGGATACCTTCCTTGTAGGATAATGTCTAGATTCGGGGTCGAATCCTGGTAAGGGGGGTAGAGTGTAATACTCCTGATTAATCTTTGAGAAGGTTTTTGTTTAATCGGCGTAGGAATCAATGGAATCAGTGAATAGTCTAAAGAACGGAGGGGTTTTTCGCTATTTTTGGCCAACCTGGGCCTGGGCTAGAGGCCCATTAGGCCTCCTTGTGGCCGGCCAAGGAGGGGGGGCGCCACCCCCTTTTCTTTCCCCTTGCAAACCCTAGCCCCTCCCTCCTTTTGCCTCTCCCACCCCCTTGGCCGCCGCCCCTTTGGCCTCCCCCTCCTGTGTGCCCTGCCTCCTCCCCTCCCTGGTTGTTCCTCCGTGGTGCTGCCCCTCAAGACGTTTTCCCCGCTGCGGTGTTGGTCTCCCTCCATTGCCGGTCTTCGCGAGGATCGGGGACGACGATCGTGGGCTGTGGAACAAGAAGAGGAAATCACCACCAACTTCTCCTTCGAGGCTCACTCAGCATCATCTTCCACGTCATCAAGGGTAACGATGTGTTCTTGGGATTTCTAGAAGTCATTCGTTAAGTGAGCGAGTAGTTTTGTTAAATTCCAGTCTGTCCGCGTTTCGTTCAGTTCTGTCCAGTATGTTGGAGGGGTTGTTTCGGTTGTTTTTAGGCAGAATCTGAAGGTTTGGTCTCCTAGAGATATCTAGGCCTCGTTCTTAAGTTTCAGTGGCCACCAAGTTCACTTGATTCCGAGGTCTGAGTCAAAAGTTATGGATGTTTTAGTACCTGCTGCCAGAAACCTGACGAGAATAAACTGTCTGGTTATTTCCTAAATTATGAAAGGGAAATTGGTTGAAACTGAAAGTTCACCCAACTAGGTTATTGTAGAGGATTCGATGACCTTTTCATATTGGTAAAGAACGTTCAATTTGGAGCTACCTAATAAAAGTTATGATCTTTTTAATTTTACTGTTCGTTCTGTGGACAGATTCTGGACCGAAAGTTCAAACGATTATTAACCTATTAAATTGGCCAAATTGGTTTATCACGTCAACTAGAGTATTGTAGATTAGTCAGTTAAGAAGCTACAGAAATTGGGTTTACCACTTTTTGACTTCCTGACACTGAGATACGTTAATTGTCATGCTGCTGTCCATGGACAGTTTTATAGCTGAAAACATTGATTTTAGTTTAAGCTTTGTATTAATGACTAGAGTCATCAGGGAAGCAATGTATAACGTCGGTTAGTAGAAATGGGTATTTTTGGTGTTCTTATTGAATTTATCTCATTGGTTAGGTGGCGGAGCTTCGAGTTTAGGAACGCCATCGCTGCCAGCTAACGCGTCTCAACGCGGAAGGCAAGTACTTTGTTAATCTAAATGTTTGTGCATTGTGGTTATTGATATGAGCGTGCTGTGATAACTCTTGTGTAGTATGAAGTGAAATATCCATGTTTTGTCTCTATGTTGAATTCATGAATAGAAATGATGATAATGTTATATTCAATAAGTTGTTTCATGCATTCATTATCATTTGCCGTCCACGGGAGTGGATGAGGGAGACCATCAATTCCAGGATTGTTGAGTAAGACCCATTAATTCCAATATGGGCAATGTTGGACACCCGTATGAAACGTTCTTCATGCGGGAAGTGGATCCCCGCATTTTTGTTAAGATGCGGGCTTGAGTGAACACCGACGGGTGCTTCACTAACTATACCAGTATATGTGTGTGTGCAGTCCATTCCCTTGATTTTAAGCATTCATTTCATGTCATCATAAGTACTCATTTGTGTTATGATCAATGTTGATGCCGAGAAGGTCTTATTCATATTGATAAATGTGTTATTAATCATTGTACTTGCTGAGTCATGGACTCACCCTTGCTTTGTTTATCTATTTCTAGGTGATCGCTGATGAGGTTCTTTTGGGAGGGAGTAGACATGCACTACTCGAATAATGCACTTCACCTTAGTTCCATTGCAAGAATGATTAACGACTCTATTATGTTAACTTTCAGATTGTAATAAATAAATCTAGTCATGGATGACATTCTTTTATGATCTTTGAGGATTGATCGATGTTATTGAGAAATTTTATGTTGTATGGTTTATGTTAAGTTGGTGGTTAGCATCTTGGCTTCTGAATAGCCAAGGTGTTACCTTAATTGGTTAATTAGGATTTATGAATAAGTCTTATAACTGATTTTATTATTGTTTTATGAATTATTGTGAAGAACCTCCGGTATCGTCGTATACCAAAGAGGTTCTGTCGAAATTTTGTGGTTTATCTTAGGATAGTAGCATTCCGTAACGAGTAGAGAAGGCGGTCTTCGGAATGTCCTCGGTTCTAACTTTAATCTGATGGTAGCCTAACCTCAAGTTAATTTTGGAGAACACCTGAGCTCCACTAAGCTGGTCAAATAGGTCATCGATCCGCGGAAGCGGATACTTGTTCTTGATGGTGACCTCATTCAACGGACGGTAGTCAACACACATCCGTAGACTCTTGTCTTTCTTCTTGACAAAGAGAGCCGGGCATCCCCAAGGCGAGGAGCTAGGCCTGATGAAACCCTTGTCTTGCAACTCCTTAAGTTGTTCTTTCAATTCTGCTAGCTCATTGGGCGGCATCCGATACGACCTTTTTGAGATGGGCGCGGTACCGGGTGCAAGCTCAATGACAAACTCTACCTCTCGGTCAGGGGGCATACCTAGAAGTTCCTCAGGGAACACATCAGGATACTCACTCACTATTGGTACCTCCTCTAGCGAGAGAGGTACTCGCCTCTAAAGCATATAGGTGAGAACTACCCACTAAAGGTGCAAGGCGACGACGGATGCCGTCCTCGCTAGTCATTGAAATAGACCATTGGGCACAATCAATCTTCCGTGATTCTTAGATAACCAATCCATCCCTAAGATAACATCGATGCCCACCGAACTTATCACTATTTAGTTTCTTTGAAAAGTTAACATTTTGTATTTCAATTTTTCGTCCTGCAGACTTGATCGGTGTAGAAAACCGACCCTGGGGACGGAATATGATAAGGTGGGTGAAGTGTATGTATCTTGAATTGGTTAACTGCAGCATACTTGTTTTTAATAAATGAATGAGATGCTCCAGAATCAAATAAAACCGATGCAGGACATGAATTAACAAGTAGTGTACCTAGCACGACGTCAGGTGTGTCGGTCGCCTCCTCCGCTGAGACGTGGTTGACGCGACCACGTGCATGCTGGGGTGGAGTAGGTGCTGCTCTCTGTGGTGGTGGCGGTGGCCTTGCTGGAGCTGGGGCTGGTGGCGCTGGAGCAGAGTACGTCCGGGGCATTCCTCGTTGCTTGGCGAGGCACTGCGAAGCATAGTGGCCCTGACGGCCACAATGGAAACAAATGACGCCGGGCTTGTATGCCCCGCCAGTCTGTGGTCTCTGGCCCCCGCTGTGCTGCTGAGCTGCCGGTGGAGAAGGTCGTGGAGGTGCCACAGGAGACCTCGATGGTCTTGGCCGGGCACGAGGTGCCCGAGGTAGTCCCGGCGCGGCACGAAAATCGCCACTCGCCACGCGCGTCGTAAAGCCTTCCTCCTCTTCCTCGATTCATCCACTGTCATGCTCTCATGCTCCACCACTATCGCCTTGTTGACCAGATGCTGGAAACTCCTGAAATCATGTGGAGCTAAAACAAGCCGCAACTCCTCCGAGTCCATGGAAGAACTGTTTCAGCCGACGAGCGTCTGCCGAGACGCCGTCCGAGCATACCGCCAAGTAGTTGAAATCATGCAGTACTCGGTGGATCGTCCTCCGCCCCGCCTCAAGGCAGGAACTGCTGCTTGATAAGCGGCACTCCTTCGGTATATGAGCCTCTCGGAACGCGTCCACTGGTCGTCCCAAGTCGGACGTGACCGTGGCTGCATGGCGGAATAACTATCCCACCACGCGCGCCGCACCGCCAACCGATAGGCGGCTAACAAGACTCTCTCAACTCCGGTATCTTTGCGCAATCTTGACTTCTTCTCTATGTTGTGCAGCCAGTCCTCTGCTTCCATCGGGTCCTTGCCGCCCGCAAACGTCGGAGGGTTGGTCCGCTGAAACTCAGCAAGACCTCCGGACGCTCGGTGCGGGGCAGCTCCTCCTGCCAGAACGAGAGCTGGAGCGGTGTTACGTACGATCGCCTCAAGCATCCGGGTCTGGTCCATCCGGTTGCGCTCAATCATCATCATAAACTCGATCATGGATGGCGGCGGAGGGAGCACCTCCTCAGGCGGTCCGCCCTGCTGGGACGGCGGCTGAGAGGGCTCGCCATGCTCAGACGGCTGCTGGGACGACTGTCCCTGATCGTAGAAATCACTCAAGGGTGCTAGACGGGGTGCCCTAGATGGGGAGCCTCTGCCGCGCAGGGCTCCTGATCGCGTAGTCGGTCCTGTCATCCTGTATTAGACAAGGATGGTTAGTAAATAAGATAAAAGCTATTACTTGGATATACATACACAATCGATATCAAAGATCATGAAAATTGTAACAACAAATGGAACACCAAACATTAATCAACATAAAACCAAATCGATACAACTCCGTACATAAGCGCCCGCAGGCTTAAGATTACAACTGAAACAGTAGTTTTTGCAAATAAAACATAACAGTTCGACATCTACTACCTTATTACATAAACCTAAGGATACAAGCTCAAACATAGAGCTCCCTGCCTCAACAGCCTAGATATTATTCCGGTCAAAGTTCACCGGAAATTCGTCCAGAAGATGTGCCCCAGGAGATCCAGTATCATCAGGGTCCCCTAGATTAGGAAGACGCAAGGGTGATCCTATGGCGTTAATATAACCCCCTACCACGGGAAGACGACAATCCGCTGGCGCAGAAAGATAAGGGGAGATCATATTAGTGCCATATAGCACACTGGGATGAATGAGCCTCATGTCATGCATGAGCCTTAAGTGCTCCTGAGCTTCAATGAGACGCCGTCGCGTCTCCCACAACTCATGCACCATGCAGCAATGCATTTGGTCCATTACGTGAACCAATCTCGCCAACTGCCTGGCTTGGGGGTCCTCCCCAAACTGGATCCTAGCAAACGAGTTCACGTCCCTAGCGCGTACGCGCATCGGAAAGTGATCATATGGGGGCTGGGCTAACTCTGTCAGGTCGTAGCGAAGACGACTCATGGCTACCAAGGCCACTTCTTGTAACGCCATGGCCTCAGAAGTGCCATGCGCCTGGAAGCGGTAAGGTATGCTCCCAGTAACTTGTCTAGCAACGATATCTATCACTGCCATAAACTCCTCCATTCCTGGTCCTCGATCACGGCGGTAGATGGAATAAGTGGGCTGATATGTGAAGTTCGCCCTCCACATCATGTCTCGCAGCAACGCCGGGTACCCATCCACTCCTTCAGTTTGAGTTTCCCGGACAAGGTACTGAGGGTTCATCTAAAGGCAAGAAGGCAAGGTAAGTTAGTTTCATAAACCAAAACAGGATCAGGAGAGAAAAGATACTAAGATGGATAAGGAATAAAAGATATTCTTAACTTAAACTTCCTGAAAGTAATTTGATAATTTCAAAATATTTTGACTCCAGAAGGCTTACTGACTCTAATGCCAGTGCTACCTCTAACCTACGATCAAGATGGCTCGATACTAACATTTGTGGGGACCCCGGTAATTATCTCCATAAGACCGAGATTAGACAAGGTCTTAGGGACATAATTACGGGTCTCCGGTAAATGAATTCCAATTTAACTCTATCCAAGTGAGAGGCTTAGCCAAATACTAGAGCCTCAACGATCATGCGCGCTGCTCCTTTGCGAGCGCTACATGATTGTCGATTCTCCTTCGATTCGAAGCACTACACTCAGTGAGTTAAATGGGAATCCATTAATAACGAGTATGACTTATATTGGCTCCCAAGATCAACGACCAATATACTCATACCCTCATCCAACGTTGATTACATCCATACAACGCATACAACAAGAGATTAAAAGACATACTGCATAATAGTTAAGGTCTACAGCTTATTACATACGGCCGACCGGCCAAATTCAAAGTAAAGTATCAAGTAGCGTGAAGTAAATAGATAAAGCAAAGACCAGCAGTGGTATGCCCATCATCCATCGCAACCGATGGGGTTAAATGATAGCACACTACTCATTAGTGTCACCCAAGTCAACACTAGCGAGATCGTCATACTCATAATCTTCCTCACCTGAAAAGGCCAGCAAACATCTGGCTGAGTACAAGTGTACTCGCAAGTCTTACACAAATAAAATTAGTTATGCATAAGGGTCATTAAAGGATGGCTCATATTGGTTTAGTTTTGCGAAAGAGACGCAACGATTAACATCCTACACATACTAGTTTTTCATGTGCCCATTTAAAATCAGCTTTGAAGTAGAAGTAAAGCATATAGTAAAACATTTCAGTAATAAACAATTGAATCATGCAAAGACCAAAGTGGCAGCCCACTTTGATGTACTAAACACATGAACATCCCGTTCATGATGAATGCCAAGTTCAACCACAATTTTAATTAAAAGTCTAACAATAAGCAGCCACAAATTTCAAGCGGTCGTCCATAACCGTGGACACGGCTATTCGAATAGATTATACCCTGCAGGGGTGTACTACTTTACCCACACGACTTGATTAGCCCGTAAGCCTCCAGATGCCTCCGAATATAGCATACTTCCTATGGTATGCCGGCCGGGTAAATCAAGATACAGTCATTTTCATCAAGAAAAGCCCTATTGAGCTAAGTCCCCCTTGTGAGATGGTTCCTTGCCTAGTACAAGCGTCGGATAGCACTTTCTAGGGGGCTCACAAGTTATATTGGACATACCGATGCAATCAAAACAAGAAGAATTGGTGCTCTCTTGCACACTATAAAGGATTACATCGGCTCCTAAGGAACATAGGATTTCACAGTCGCTATGCCCCTTACACCACCAAGGACTTAACACAATAAAACCCTCCCCCTACTTAACCACACGGCACCCATATACCGCGTGTGGCAGCACGAGTGTTGCTTGAACAGCAGGTACCCAAGGTTCGGTCCTTAATTGTCCAAACAAGTCCTTCCACTTACCCAATGCTCGTGCACAAAGCACCATCACTAACCAACACTTGTCCAGACCAAATCTCATTTTAAAAATGACAAAATTTAGCTCATAAAACAGCTACAAAGATCTGAAGTATAAATCATAAAATGAGAGTTGTGTTTATCCCAAAACCGCCGGGTTATTCCCGACGATCGAACTACCGTATCTAGACTTGCATGGCTAAGCAATTCTATAACCCATAATTCACACATCCTATCTTAAGCATATAGGAGTTGGCATAATTCAAGATTAACCTCAAGCATAGGACATAACTAAACTACACATCACAAAAATATCGACATAATCAAAATAGCATGCAAGCAATTATCATTGCACTATCTTAACCAAAACTGGGATCAAATATGATGCAAAAGAAAGTTCAAATGATGCTTGCCTTGCTGGTACAGTAGCTTCTCACTCTCAGTAGCGTAAGTGTCGATATCAATATGCTCGGGATCTATATAATTATAACATCAAATAAATACCGAGAAAACAACTCAAAAATCAAAATGCTCAAAAATGCATGATTTTTCTACAGTAGTTAGGTTGTGATTTTAGATGGATTTAGGTAAAAGAATTATTCTATTTGGAGTTATGAATTGGAAGTTATGCTATTTTGAATTTCAGGTTTCATTAAACCTTAAGTCATGTAATTTAATTATTTGGCCAAAATTTGTAGAACAGTGGTGAGTACATGGATTATATAGATAAATAGGCAATATTAATATAAGTTAAAAACAGTTGAGTTTGTCCTTTCTGGAGTTTTTATGATTTAGTTATGTATTTTCAAAGTTATCAGCCTTTTATAGTGTAACAATAATAGAGTTAAAGATTATATCCTCCCAATAATAGTTTCTGAGACAGAATTAATATGGAGACCATTTTTAGAATTAAGTTCACTGAAAATGAAAATTATCAAAAGTGGTCTCACTGTTTTTGGAGCTTCCAATAATTACTTATGCATTTTTGAAGTTATCAGTCATTTTTCCATTGTACAATTAATGGTTTTAATGGATTAATCTCCAAATAAAGCTCTCTGTTACAGAGACAAGGTTAAAACCAAATTTTGATACAAAGTTCATTAAATATAAAAATTATCAGAAGTGGTTTCACCCAATTTGGAGTTAAAATGATTTAGTTATGCATTTTAGAAGTTATACACATTTTTCGGTATGCAAGTAAATAATTTGTGGATTTTATAATCCATTTACTGCTTTTCTCACCGAGGCTCAGCTAGCCACGGTCACTGACCAGTGGGTCTAGTGCATAGTGCGCACACTAAAAGAGCTAACCCTTTTGCTACTCACCTACTGCCAGCCCTAGCGAATGGCAGGTGGGACCGGGGTCAAGGTTTGACCCGGTCAACCACTGGCTTAGCCTTCACTGAAAATCAACTGAACGCGTAAACCTGAGGATACGTTTTCCATTCCTACAAGCGCAACTTCGCAATTTAACTATCTAGAGTCCGTATGCCCTTAAGAAAAACGTAACTACTAAATACGCCAACACTTAACCGCTAAACCTGAGTTTAAACTTAAGTGATATGCTACAGTGTTGCCGACAATGGCGCCGCTCCAGTGCGCTTCGCCGGTGGATCGCCGGTGCTGCGCACCGCGGCGGTGCGAACTAAGTGCCGGGATGGTACCACAACAGTCCTGCGCACCTCCAGGAGGAGTAGGCGGTTGCTGAGGGGGACTGTGCCGGTGGCTAGCCGGAGAGGAGCGGCGCTAGGACCTCGGCCAAAATGCAAACGCACGACCGAGCCCTACAAGGTCCAAGCCGGTGTGTGCTATAGGTCCTGGGGACTATGAAGGAGTTACCTGAGCGAAGATGGGTGCTCGGGGAAGGTTGGAGTAGCTGGAGGTCGGCCGGACTCGAGGAGTGTGATGACGGCGGCACGGCTCCACGCAGAAGAGGGACTCTAAGCAAGGGGAGCACAAGGAAGGCTCGGGTTAGCTTAAGGACATCTGGAGGGGCATATGGGTGCAAGTAATTGGGCAATGGCTTACCAGTGGAGAATCGAGAAGAAGGTACTGCATGACAGTAGAAAAAGGGAACTTCACAATCTGCACTCCTCGTGAAGCGGACATAAGAAATTGATTGAGGGAAGTACTTACGGTACCTAATGCACCTCATGACGCGCGAAAAAGAGAAATATACCTCCCCGATCCGAGGATGGCAAGGTGAGCTCCTCGGGTGTGCGCTCTGGAGCCTCCGAATGGCACGATGGTGGCTTAAGTGCTACAAGGCATAAATAGAAGCTGAGTTGGAGCAAAATGGGTTCGGCACCGAACAAGGACAAGAGGGGAGCTAAACATGTGAAGCTTACCCTAGAGATGAGCTCAAGCTGGCTTCCCTCCCCTCTGTCAACCGAGGAGAAGTGAGGGAGAAAGCCGGGCATGGAAGGGTAATATGGCCAGAGGACAGTGGGAGCAGGTGCGGCGTACAGAGGAGAAGCTCCGAGATAGGCTCATTTGGGCGGTGGCGCAGGTGTGCGAGGCGCTCGGCGCGACACGGCGCGTGGAGCTCTGCCCCTGTGCGCGCGCGGCTGCCCGTTGGAGAAGACGATCTTGGCGACAGTGGGCCCACGACGGCGGCGACTCGGCGCGCGTGGGCGGGGATTAAGTGGCTTAGCGCAGACCGATGGATCACGGATGGACGGCTAGGATTAGAGGGAGAGTTCGGAACGGCTGAAGCAGTACATGATCTGGGCCATTGATCTTAGATCAGATGGCTGCATGCGTCGGTGCGTTTAGGCGGTTGGGCTGAGCCGGTTCACCTGGGTCGGACTCGAGCCCGGGTGTGGTTCAGGCCCGAGGAACAGTACCAAGAGTTGACTGAGGTTTAAAATAGCTACTCCTCTTTGACCAGAGGCTTAAAAATAGAAATAAAATCCCTAAAATCATGAAATAATTTGTGGGGGTTCCTGGAAAGATATAGTTCCCATAAAAATTATGAAACCCTACTGTTCATAATATATTTTGTAATATTTAAATTCAGACTTAATGTATGTCTTTTAAGTTGGTTTGAATTTTCATTAGGTTCAACCTAGTTCCAAAAATTTTGGAAAAATTATATTAATTCATGATAATTAATGTAGTATATAAATAAATTGGTTCCAGATGATGATCATAACTTTTTATTACTGATTTGAAGTGAAATGTGAATTTTGATGTGTATATTCACCTCAAATTAGATTTTCCGAGTACAATATATTATGAAAATGTTTTGAAATCAATAATGCATGCTAATGAAATACATATTAGTCCATTTTAATTGTTGGGGCTGTGACATTCATGGCAGTGTGCATGCGACATATGGCTACTCCCTCCACTGCATGTCATTCCTGTGATGGGTACCTAAAAACAACAACAACAGCAAGAGTGAGTCTACAGACTCAGCAAGTACATATAACAGACATTACAATGCAAGATAATAACATCAGCATTCACTTCCAGAAGCATTTCATTAAATCATACCACATGCATATGCAATGCTCAAGGATCCTTTCTCTTTATCTCTTTTTGCATTTTACCGGTAACGCAAAGTATGTAACCGTCACTGCATACCCATGCTTGTGCTCGTAAACGCAGGGACTAATTGCCCAATACTCTGCAAGTAAAGGGGACCCCAAGCCCACACTCCACAAGTGTGGGGACCTCAAACCCGTCATATACATGATAGGGATCTCAAAGAAATGCATGCTTGGTCACCACAAGATCAAGCCTCAACATGATCTCAATATACACATACACAGTTCTCTATCCATCATCAACATGCCAAAGCAATAACATCATACATGAACTGAACTTAATCATACTTTGAGCATTCACTATTATTAGTACACAAATCATGCCAGCAACCATGCATCGCTATCTTGTATTTAATACACGCAATCATGATCAAACATTCACAACAAATGTATCAAACAATATACTTGCCTCAACCGTGCGAGAACGAATGACACGAGGAGGGCGCTGCCCCTGGAACCAATCCCCCACCTGAGGTAAGTCAAAAAGCACTATAAGATAACAATACTAGACCAAAACAAAGCTGGAAACACTTACAAAAAAACTATACTCTCTTACGCAA
The DNA here is from genome assembly GCA_036346255.1 of Ampelocalamus luodianensis. Taxonomy (NCBI): domain Eukaryota; kingdom Viridiplantae; phylum Streptophyta; class Magnoliopsida; order Poales; family Poaceae; genus Ampelocalamus; species Ampelocalamus luodianensis. The sequence goes on from CM070628.1 coordinate 56,762,393, forward strand.
CCTCAACTCCAAAATCATAAGCAGCAGTTTGTCCCACCGACAGACAGTCATAATAAAAAATTCATATATTTTAGTACATAGATCCAAATAGGGTGTTCTTGGACTCTCTAGAAATCTTATAAAATCCCCCATCTAACCCTAGTTGGTGAACCTTCCAGATTCGGCCATCTACTACCCCTACCAAGCTGATGAACAGAACAGCTAATTCACATCGGGTTTCTGGACAGAGATATTAAAACTATCATAACTTTCATAATAATGATCCACATTTTGTGTTCTTTAGCTTCCGTGAAATATAAGATAATTATCTACATTTTTTGTTATAGTGAGACCTCCCAAAAATTCCTTTAGCTATCCTCTTAAGTCTGATTACTAAAAACTGTCAGAATTGTAGCAGATTTACAGAATAGCAGCGCTACGAAATTCATAACTTTTGAACCGCTTGTCCAAACGACGCGATCTTGTATCTAAAGAAAGGTATAGACGTTACCTACAATTCTCTAGGAGGCATCCTGGTCAGATTCTGTAACATCCCAATTTTTTGAGCTTAAAAATCTTTTAAATAGTTAGTAGGGAGAAAAGTCACCATTTGGTTTTATTTGAATTTTAATTCAAAAGCTTAATATTGGACTTTACAATCAAAAATATTTAATGTGAATAATCCCAACATGAACAATAGCGAAAACTATTTTATTTGGGTTCTTTGTGCTCAGATATATTTTCTAGATTTTTCTAGAATTTTTCTGAGTTCATTTGTTATTTTCTATTGCTTATTTGAATTTCTGGTAATTTCTAAAATAGAAAAGCTATTTAAATCTAAGATAAAAGCTTTCGGCCGAGTTCCTTTCCTCCGGCCCATTTCCTCTCTATTCCGGCCCAACCCCGCGCGCAGCCCAACTCCCGCGCGCGCCCGCCTCCGTGCCGCTGACGTGTGGGCCCCACGCGTCAGGTCGTCGTCCTCCTCGTGCCCGGCGTCGTCTTCGTAAACGGCCGCTGTAACATCCCAATTTTGAGCTTGTGTTTCAAATGTAAGAAAATGAGTAGAAATTAAAACTTTTTCTTACATCCTGTATTCCCTATTGTACCAAGCAAGTATTGTACAAGAAGTTATAGAAATACGAAGTCACAAGTCTTTTGATCCAAACCTTGTTCCTTCAAAAACATTCTTGTCAAATGTTGTGATCATCTCCTGGAAATATTTTTCCTAAGTTCTTGGGATGGCATGTGAACCCTCTGAAAATTTTTACAATTTTTAGAAATGGTTTGAATATTTTTGGAGGGTAGTCAAACCTGTTTGACTCCTAGTCAAACCTTGAGCCTGCACCTTGTGGAATTTTCGGAGAAAAATGCAATGCATAAAAATCTCTGAAAATTTTACACAAGGTCAATGTCTAAATCAGCAAGCTCCTGTAAAAATTTCAAAATTTTTGGAGCTATTTTGCTACCTCTAATAAATCCCCAAAGGTCTCAGCTTTAATTTAAAACCTAAAGCTGATTCACTGTTCCTTGGGTTCGAGTCGGACTCGGGCTCGAGTCACTCAACTTGACTCAATCAACTAACTGCACCGAGCCGCGTTTTATAGCGCGCGTGCAATCGCGGCCGTCGGATTTGGATCGCTCGGCCCACGATCGTGCGTGCTTTCGGACGGTGCGGTTGCACTATTCAATGTGGACCGTTGGATCTCGATCCAACCGCCCGTTCCTCGTGGCAATCGGATCGTCCGCGAACTCGTTTAATCGTGACCGTCCATTTTCAATCCAAAGGTCACGGTCTCTTTTCATTCTTCTTCCTCTCTCGCTTCTCCGTATGCGCGTGCGCAATGGCGTAAAGAGAGAGATTGCGAGGGCGGTTTCGATGTGTCACTTGAGGCTTGTTTTCGTCAACGTCTCTCCGTGGAGCATTAAATGCGCTCAGGCTTTCTCCTCCATTGTCCCGAGTCTCAGCTGCTCCCGTCATTTCTTGGTCCATGACCGTAGCATGAACCGAGCCCACCATGGACTCGGGTTATTGCTCAAACCCTAATCCCTTCCTATATATTGGCCCTCTAGGTCCTCCCGGTGTTCTTTACACCACACCTAGCTCCTCTCGTGTTTGAGCTCAAAACCATCTCAAACCTTCAATCCACCATTGTTGACCCGAGGGCTCCAATGGCGGCCTTGGTGTCCAGTGGTTCATCTTCAACCTTTCTTGCACCCTCTTGAACTCTTCAACCTCCTTTATACTTCCCCTAACTTGATTTTGGGTTGCATTCGCAGGAATCACTCAATTTGAAGTTTGGAGATTTTCGGTTGGTTTCACCCCCTTTCTTCTCCAGCTCCGGTAAGTGGTTCTTTTTGCAATTAATTGCTTTTGGAGCCTCTTTGAGCTATAATGAAGCTGTGGTAATGATTTGGTTCCACTCATTTTGCTCAGAACATCATCTTCCACTTCATCTTCTTCGGCTCCAGTGGACTTCATCGTGTTCAAGTCTTCCCCGGCCATATTTGGAGCTCCTCTCGGTTAAGGTAGCTTCTATATAGTCCCTAGAAGTCATGGCACTCGCTTCCTTGGACCGCAGCGGAGCATCTTGCTATTTTCGTGTTTTGCCGTGTCGGCCTCTTTCTTTGTTTTCCGGCTCGCCGGCGTTCCAGACCTCCACCGCCGGCGAGGTCATCACTGTTGGGTCCGCAACACTATTGCGAACCCATTTTGATAGTTTGTGGGCGCCGCCGCGACCGGAGTCGCCGGCGACAAGCCATGAGAGCCACTCGGGTTTTGTCAGCTGGGAGCCCCGTTTTCGTCAAATATTTAGGACACGTTTAATGCTTAATGATTACCAATCAGTAGAGCATTAATGGTGTCTTAATCTGGCCTAATGTCTGACTGACATGTGGGTCCAGCCCCCTTAAATCACCCGCTGGCGTTTATCTGTGCGTTTAGGCATCATTAATGTTAATCTTAGGTTAATTAAGTGTCGGCGTTTATTAGCTGTCGGGGATGTCCCCTGTGCCACTGCCGGGTGGGCCCATTAGCTTAGCGCCGAAAATCAGAAGTCATTAGGGCTGATTTTGGGTTTATTTATTGCTAATCATTGTTAGCAATAAATGTGTCCGAAATTACCTTTTTGGGTCACTGACGTGTGGGCCCTCAGTCCTTAAATCACCTCTGCACAAAATCTTTAGGACACCTTGATTGCTAATCATCATTAATCATTGGTCATTAGTAATTAATTAGCTGTCCTAAAAACCTCCTTTAAGTCATCGCCGCCGGTGGGTCCACGTGCCGCGTGCGTGTGTTAAATCTCGCATGTGTGACTCTCGCCAGCGACATGCGCCCCACGTGTCGGCCTCGATTGCGCCGATCTTGGACCACCGTCCATTTGGCGATCTGCGGCCTAGATTTTGTATGCGTTCGGACCCTCCGGTTCCCCTCATCATTCTTGGCCGTCCATCGCTTGATCTGCGGCCCTGATCGTGTGTGCAATCGGACCTTCCGACCGAGGCGTGATCGAGCCGTTCATCCTTAGATCCGCGGTCGTGGATCGTCGAGGCAACCGCACCGTCCGGTTGCATCCTTCCTCGTGAGCCGTTGGATCTTGATCCAACGGTGGGCCCCTTTTTGAGATCGCGCGCGTACGCTGTTTTCCGTGCGTGTGGCTCGTTGGATTTTGCATCGACGGCCCACGAGCGTCCACATCGTTTATCTCCGGTTGGGTTGGATTTTATTTCTGTAAGTATTTGTTTATCAACTGAAAATTGTGTAAAAACTTTAGAAATTCATATTTAATTCAAGAAAAATCCTTTTTACATGAAACCGACGGCAATAAATTTGTATTTCACTAAAGTTTAATATAAAAATGATTTTAGCTATGCTTCTGTAGTGGAAAATTCTGTAATCTTTAATAGCTTGTTTCCTGCTATTTCTATATATTCCAGAATTGTATTAAAACTTGGAAAATGCATATCTTTTTCTGTATATCTGCTAATTGAATGATTTTAACTTTGATAAATTTGCTATTCACTAAACTTTAATCTAAAAATGGTGGTAGGCCTAAATCAGCACCAGAAAAATATGTTAATAGATTTAACCTTATTAGTAGCAATTGAAAATTCATTTAACGTTGTAAAAGACACCAGTAATTCCCTGTAAATCCTAAAAATAGAAAGTTGATGTTAGGAAATCCCTCTGTTATCATACTATAATGTGAAATAGGTTTTGCACATGTTTATATTTCTGGAAAGTGCATTATGCTAGTTTTGCAACCTAGAAAAGTCATAACTAAATCACTTCAACTCCAATTAAGATGAAACCACTTGTATTAGCCTTAAAATGTCAGTAGCCACCTATCATAAAATTTTCAAGTCCAGAAAACCTCTAGAAAATATTTTTGCTACAGTACCTAATTATGGCCGAAAGTAGGTTTTTAGGGAATATCTTTTGCACCACAAATCCAAATTAGGTTTTTCCAGTTTCTATGTCTAGGTATATTCGTATTCTACCTTATGTATAAATTTCGTCGCATTTGGATAATTTTTGCTTGCTCGTTTGTTTAAGTGTGGCTCGTCTTATTGGTTGTTCTCGCTTCTTTTTGTTTTTCGCTTAGGCTTCGACATTTGCGGTAACCCGAGAGCGATCCTCCGCATGATTTGACCAACGACAAGCGTGCAAGCGGTTTGATCATGTTAATCCCGAGTATTTTAAGTATTTATGTTGATTACAAATTCTATGTATGCATTGCTACTTTGTGTTAATAGTTGGCCTAGTAGATGCATTTCCTTAGCGAATGATTATCCTCTACTACCATGAGCCTAGGTTACTTGCTGTGATTTAGAGTTCATGGATGGGCTCTTGTCACTTAGTAGTTGCGAATTAATTGCTTAGCCATGCTTAGTTTCCGGTAGAAGTGGGCGGTTATCGACTTGTCGATAACCTTGATCACATAAAACTTATTATGGATTATGATTTCCACCTTGTGCCATGTCTACTTATGAAAACTAAAACTGAAAACAAAATGATTTAGACTTGGGCACAATGGTATGATGGTGTGATTTTGGGTGTGACTGGAATGGTGCCCGGGTCAACAAGGACCGAACATCTTGTTACACTAAACCAAGCATTTTAGCGTGCTAACCACATTAGAGGGTATGGGACCTCTCTTGACTTAGTACTTTGGCGTGTATTGGCTCCGAGTCGCAGGGAGTCGCAGGAGGGATGGTGTTGGGAGCATTGTAGTGTCCGAAAGACTTCACCCGTGATGGGATTGGTTGTCTTTCGGCTTGCAATGTAAGCATATGGGTTTTTATCCATATGAGCGGCTCGTAGTTAATACACAAGATTGGAAATGTCTCGTAGGACTTAGCAGTGCGGCATACCTTGTAGTGTGCTTTGTGGCTTGAAGGCGGTGCTCAAGTGTGGGTACATTGGTACACCCCTGCGCAGGTTAAAACTATTCGAATAGCCTCGTCCTAGGTTATGGACACGCTTGGCAAGGTCTTTCAAGAGTTAGACTACAACCTTTTAAATTAAAACTTGATGGGTGGTACGAATCGGGGATTCGTGCTATGTTGTGGTGGCTATTGGGATAGTCGCTTCCAGGTGGTTACTTGTATGTACCTTTACTTACTGTTACTTTGATAACAAAACAGATTTGCAAACTTGCTTTCAAAATGTATTACATTATTGCAAATAAAGTTGGCTTCATGCAAAATGAGACATACAACCTCCACTTAAATAAGCTTGCATGTAGTTTATGAATAGGTCTGCTATTCCACACGTCAGTCTTGCGGGTACAAAGACAATCTTTGTACTCAGTTGCTTCGCTTAATTGTTTTGTTGCAGAGGAAGAAGGTGAGCCTGAGGGGCCTCACTTTTGTGAGCTGTGTTGTGGTAGCTTGCGGGGCGACTAGCTTGGCGGCCCGGTCGGTTGCCTTGTGGGTGTATGGCTAACCGGTCGACTTTTGTTCTAGCCATCTTATGGCACCTTTTGCTTCCGCTGTCTTTCTTGTATATTGCTCTATTTGGCCGGTCGGCCCTTTTGTAATAACTTTACTTTATGTATGTCGTTGTTGAACTTAGTGATGTATGTGTATGGAATTGATGTGTAATTTTGTGATGATGTGCATATGCTGCAATTCTAGGAAGCATATGTCCATCGAGGCTTAGAATGTTTAATTAGTAATGCCAGAACCATTTGGAGGTTAAGTGTTACTAGTTAAATATTCCGGGTCCTCACAAACGCGCCCGTCCGCCATTGCCGATCTCCGAGTCCCGTACGACAACGCGAGGTTTCCAACAGAACCCCTTCTAGAAAACGTGCCAAATCTTATCCCCAACTTCCCGCATCTTCCCGGATCAAAATCGAACCCCGGATTCGTTTCTATCTTCGTTTTCTCGCGGGATCGTTTCAGACTCTTTTTAGGGTTCCGCCGCCGCACGCCTTCCTAGCCCTCCCGGACCCTATAAATAGGCCCCCGAGGTTCGCATTGTCCTCCGCAACCCAGAACCGCCACCCACGCCGCCCCGAGAGCCCTAGCGCCGCCGCAATCGGAGTTTTAGGGTTTTCTCGCCGTCGGCCTTTTCCTCATTTTGCCCCGTCGTCGACGTCGCCCTGCCCTCAACCTACCTCGAGACCGCCGGGTCCGTCGTCACCGCACCTACCTCCAGAACCCCTTCGCATCGCCGGAGCATCACCGGAGCCCCCGTCCGACAAGACCCGAAGCTCCTCCGCCGCTAGAATCTCGCCGCTGGCCATCTCCGTCGACCTTGACCACCCGGAGTTGGTTCAACAGGTTCGCAATAACCTGGGCTACATCCCAGTACCACACACCGCCGGCGAAGCGCCGCCGTTCGCCGTTGTCGTCGGTTTTGCGAGCGCCGCTGCCTCCGAGCCGACGTGGCACGCCGCGTCAGCCCGCCGCCTGCATGTCCTCGACGTGGCATGCATGTCAGCACCGCGTGGCTCAGTCCACCGGTCCCCAGGTCCCGAGGCTCGGTAGACTTGGTCTACTGTGAGCCGTGTCTCTGACATGTGGGTCCCACTTGTTCAGTTCGTTTTTCGCCCCGTCCGAACGTTCTCTGATGACGTCAGCGTTGCGCAATAATCTAATTTTTTTGTTAAGATATAATTCAGAAATTCCAGAAAATCCAAATTAGGCTCTCTTTAGATTTTCAATCTTCCAGAGCCCATAACTTTTGCATCCGAACTCGGATTGAGCCCATTCAAATTCCTAAATTTATCTAAATTCGATCTCTATTTATTTGAGATTTTTATTTAATTTTTGGAGTTTGTTTTACCTCTGTTATTTATTTGTTTTGTTTATTTGTGTCTCGTTTGCGAGTAGACGTCGATTCGTCGGGGAATTTTGGAGAAGAAGGAGCACCTCAAGATCAAGACCAGTACTTAGACCTTTTCCAAGGCAAGTCATACCTTTGATCATCTTGAACCCAGTTTTCAAATTAGTTTGTTTCAAAGTATTGTATTATATTTTAATTATGTATTTAAATGCTTTTGGGCATAGTTATCATCCAAATTGTTATCATCACCTTGACTTTGTATGCCATAATTTCTTATCACCCTAGATTGGTTATTAGTTGGTAATATTGTAGCACCAACGTGGGTTGGTTTGATACGAGTACAATTGCTTAGCCATGCTACGAGTCTCACATCTCATTGGGTTGCAAATATTAAATTTGACTAAGTGACTATGGAACTTTTGTGTAAAACTGTGTGTGCTATGTGTTATTACTTCGTGATATCATGTGTTGCACCAAAACCAACTGGGTGGGAAAGGATTTAGACTGAGGCAAGTGGTGGATACTTCGTGATATGGTGGACTTTGTGAATGGGAACGATAATCTTTGTGATCTAGTTAGAAAATGGAAGTCTTGCCTTGGTCAATTAAGGACTTAACTTTGTGCGCCATTGAACTGAGCCTTACTGTACGACCACATGCCTGGTATGGGACGGCCCTAACTTAGTAGGTTATGGATTCTTGGCATTGATTACTCAGGTGGTAGGTTAGGCTATGGGTGGAGGTGTGTACTACAAGGTAGTCGCATCACGGGGCGGTTCGCCGTGTCCCTGTCCAGCGGTGTGTGTTATGCCAAAGCGCTCCGTTTAGGTTGGCATAGTGGTTTGTAAGCACATCGGGAGTGTCAATGTTAAGATGAAGTTTCTGAACCGTTTTGTTATGATTAGTGCTTGCAACACTAGTTGTATCGTATGGGTCAAGTGTATAACCTCTGCAGAGTGTTAAAGAATCTATTCGAATAGCCGCGTCCGCGGTCATGGACATGCTCGGGGATTTCACATGAGGGGTAGTTTTCATAAAATGTTTGGGATGGGAGCTATGTGATTTAAGTCATGTGGCTATGTGAAATAATCTGTTTAGCTTTGTGTCTTTGTGGAAAATAACTGTTAAATTAATATTGTCTATTTGTTTTGAACTGCATTTCAACCTATTATTGTATTCAATTGCAAATAGTGCTTTTATGGAAAAGAACCACAGAAGCCTTTTCTTTTGGAATAAGTCTGCATCTATAAATTGCATTCTGTGGTATGATTTGCGAGTACGTTTGTGTACTCACGCTTGTTGTAAAACTTGCGCCCAAACCTACAGAAGAGGAGGAGTCTACGCCTGCTTTCGAGGAGGAGTTCGCCGAAGGTTGCTGATCGTTAAGGTCTGGATCCCAGTCGGTTGCCTATTGTGAATTGAAGGGATCTACGCTGAAGTTATCTCTATTCCGCTGCTATTTATTCTTTGTTCACCCTACGTGGCTTAATAAGTGTAAACTCGACTATAAAGTCAAAACCCTTATTTATTATTCAAACTAATTGTTTACTTTATTTGTCGTTTGTGTGGATTGGTATTCACCTATGTTGACACTGTGTGCACTAGCGTGATTATGGACTAGTGCATTATATACAGAGGGTTCAGAATCGTAATTTTGGGTCCCGACAGAGGTGGTATCAGAGACATACTGACTATAGGTCTTGACCTTAGTTATATCGGTCGTCTTTAGAGTGTCCAAACTATTTTCTAAAGGAAAAATTAACTTGCAAGGCTAAATAGTTGCTTAACTCTTCTCATATCTCTCTTGACTCAACTATTGCTATAATCTTTTCTCTCCCCGCTGTTTTTAAGTTGCTCTTACCCTTCCTTCGTCTGTCTTGACAGATGCCTCGTCTCCAGAGCTAGGGTGAGCGCACAGGAGGATATGCCGCCGAGCTTTGGAAGTTGCTTCAGGTTCTTGGAGGCTTTGATCGTCCGTTGTACGTCGGCAACAATTGGATAGTGAATGGATAAAACCGTGGAGTGATCTGTCGCCTGACGATCTACGCCAAGAGGAACGATAAGGCGAGCCAACCTTCGCACATCTCTGTAAGGAAGATCATTTGGCTGGAAGGCATCCAAGAGTCATCGCGCTTGGCCATGCTTCGTATCTACAACATCTACGCACGAGAGCTTCAAGATACAGTCTTCAGTTACCACCCCAGAGCTGCAGCCGTGGATTTGCCAGCACGCTACCCGTCCATAGAAGAAGAGAGCAATGCTACAGTCGTGCATCTCGCCCAGTTTGCAGCAGCCCAGGAGGAAGCATTGGAGAGGACTATCACAGAGCTGGATCATGTCTATGAGGCTTTGCAGAGAGCTGAAGAAAAGGTCGCCACTCTACAAGAGATTCTCTACGACCAGGATGACGAAGAAGAGGAAGACCCCAAGGAGGATCCCGAAGAAGACCTAGAGGAAGGCCCAGTTGAGCCAGAAGAAGCCGCAGAGCTAGAGGAGCCAGTTGAGCCAGTTGCACCGGGAATGTCTGTTCCTGCTGCACTAGTTCCAGGGCATCGGGATCAGTTTGCCAAGATGCCGGCTCACTTCCGAGTCTACAACCGTCAGGAGCCCGCCGAGGCTGTGGAGGCTTTCTTGAGTAGTTGGTCTTAGTTTCAGTTTTTCAGGCTTAGCTAGTTTCAGGTTAGTAAGTCGACCTTTAGGCGGTAGTTTTGTGTGCTTAGGTCGTTGTTTCTTTGTGTGTGGATATGAGCTGCAAAGGCCCTTAAGCATTTGTTGCAGCCATGCTAATACCCTAATTAATAAAAGCATTTCGTTGGAGTTTCTTGAGCTGTGTTTTGTTGGGTTTAACCTACCCCCTGCTTAGTTCTTAACTCATCTTGTGCTTGCTACCTTATCTAACCCATGGAGCTTCATCAGATGGTCAAACTCGTCAGACAGCTGCAAGTGGTTCCGGCACCCCAGCGCCGAGAAGCAATAAGCAACCAGCCGCAGGAGCAATTCCGCCACAAGCACCCCCGATTGACTTGCAAAACTTTGGAGCTTTCATGACAGCACAGATGCAACTGATGAATACCATGATGAATCAGATGCAAGCTATGAACAACCAGGTCAACAACAACAGCAGTCAACAGCATGGAGCCCTAGTTACCCAAGGTCACCATGGACCATCTAAACTTGAGGAGTTTATGAGGACCTGTCCACCAACATTTTCTGGACACGTCGCCCCAGTGGAAGCAGATGATTGGCTTCGGGTCATTGAAAGGAAGCTACTGATCACCCAGTGTAGCGACCGTGAAAAGGTTCTGTACGCCACTTACCAGATGGTGGGCATAGCTGCTGAATGGTGGGAGAACTTCTGTGTCGCGCATGAGACGCCACAGGATATCACCTGGGAAGAATTTTCTGCAGCATTTCGCCAGTATCATGTACCAGAAGGCATTATCGATCTGAAGAAGGATGAGTTTCGCGCTCTCAAGCAAGGATCTATGTCAGTATCTGACTACCTCAATAAGTTTTCTTAGGTAGCTCGCTATGCAGCAGAGGATGTGGCTACAGACAAGGCTCGCCAGAGTCACTTTTTGAAAGGGCTGAATACTGGACTGCAGGTCAGTCTAATTGCCCATACTTTCCCTGATTTCCAAGAGCTGGTCAATAAAGCCTTTATTCTAGAGGACAAATGCAAGGAACTGAAGGACAACCGCAAACGCCGGATGGCTCAGCAAGGAAGCCATCAATCACAGCAGAGGGCAAGGACAGTTCCGTCTATAACATCCCAATTTTCTGAGTATAAAAATCTTTTAATAGTTAGTAGGGAGAAAATTCACCATTTGGATTTATTTGAATTTAAATTCAAAAGCTTAATATTGGACTTTACAATCAAAAATATTTAATACGAATAATCCCAACATGAACAATAGACAAAACTATTTTATTTGGGTTCTATGTGCTCAGTTATATTTTCTAGATTTTTCTAGAATTTTTCTAAGCTCATCTGCTATTTTCTATTGCCTATTTGATTTTCTGGTATTTTCTAAAGTAGAAAATGTATTTAAAATCTCAGAAATCCTCTCGGGCCGAATCTCTTTCCTTCGGCCCGTTTTCTTTCTTTCCGGCCCAATCATGCATGCCATTTCGCCCGTGCATGTGTATCCCTCTGGCGGCAGTGGACCCCACCTGTCACTCTCCCTCCGCCTTTTCTCTCTCTCTCCGAGTGCCCCGATCATCCTCCACCGTTCGATCACAAAATGGATGGCTGGATGCACGTGTGTTAATCGGGAGTTCCGAACGTCACTTGTGTTGTGGGCCGTTCGATCAGATCTGGACGGTCAGATCTTGAGTCCGTTTCGCAGCCGCGCCGTTTCGCACACCCACGCGCCCGTGTCCGAGCCCTAGCCGCTGACGAGTGGGCCCCACTGAATCTTCTGTGCTTCGTCCCCGAATCCGTTAGGGATACGATCGCCGCCGCCGCATGCCGTTTTTGGGCGTTCGTGCTCTGGACTCTTCCGAGCCGGCGCCTATATAAAGAGGGGTAGCCCTCGGTCTCCGCATCTCAACCCTAGCCGCCTTAGCCCTCGAGCCGAACCCTAGCCGTCGCAGAAGCTCGAAGTTTAATCTGCGCCGCCGCCAACTCCGACGAGCTCTTCCGCCGCAACCGGAGCTGCTCGAGCCTCGTGGTCTGCACCATCGGCATCGCACGGAGCTGCACTTCACCTTGGTGGCCTTTGTTTCGTCGGAGCGTCACCGGAGCACCGATCCCGTCGAGCCCGTACGTCCTCCGCCGCTAGAACCTCGCCGCCGGCCACCTCCGTCGACCTTGACCACCCGGAGTTGCACCAAGAGGTTCGCAATAACCTCAGCTGCACGTCGGTACCACTCACCGCCGGTGGATCGCCGCCGTTCGCCGTTGTCGTCAGTTCCCGAGCGCCGCCGCTTGCCGAGCTGACGTGGTCATCCACGTCGACCACCACCTCAGCGAATGCGCCTGCGCGTCATCCCGCATGGCGCCGCGGCAGCATCCTCGTCAGCGCCGCGTGGCTTAGTCCACCGGACCCCAAGTCCCGAGGCTCGGTAGACCTAGTCTACCGTGAGCCGTGTCTCTGACATGTGGGTCCCACATGTCAGCGTTTTCTTTAATTTCTTTTATTCCCGAAATTCCTTCGCTGACGTCAGCATTGCGCAATAATCCGATTTTTCTTTAGAGAAATAATTCAGAAATTCCAGAAAATCCAAATTAGGGTTCCTTTTAGATTTAAAACTTCCAGAGGCCATAACTTTTGCATCCTAACTCCGATTGAGCCCATTCAAATTTCTAAATTTGTCTAAATTCGAGCTCTATTTATCTGAGATTTGTATTTAATTTTTGGAGCTTGTTTTGCCTCAGTTATTTGTTTGTTTTGTTTATTTTTCTCGTTCGCGAGTAGACGTCGTTTCGTCGGGGGATTTCGTTGAAGAAGGAGCACCCCATGATCAAGACTAGTACATAGACCTTTTCCAAGGCAAGTCATACCTTTGATCATCTTGAACCCAGTTTTCAAATTACTTTGTGTTAAAGTATTGCATTCTACTTTAAATATATATTTAAATGCATTGGGCATAGTTATTATCCAAATTATTATCACCCTTGACATTGTATGCCATAATTCCTTGTCACCCTAGATTGGTTTATTAGTTGGTATTATTATAGCACCAACGTGGGTTGGTTAGATGCGAGTACGATTGCCTAGCCATGCTACGAGTCTCACATCTCATGTAAGTTGCAATTATTAAATGTGACTTAGTGACTATGGAACTTTGTGTAAAGCTGTGTGCTGTATGTTATTACTTTGTGATAGCATGTGTTGCACTAAAACCAACTGGGTGGGAAAGGATTTGGACTGAGGCAAGTGGTGGAAGCTGTGTGATATGGTGGAAGCTGTGTGCTTGGGTTTGATAATGTAACACCCCAACTCAGCACGAGCCTGGGATGCAACTATCCTAAGCTGAAATACTAAATTTCGGCAGAACCTCCTTTGTATACGAGGATACTGGAGGTTCCACACAACAAAAACACACAAGTAATCATAAACTAGTCATGAAATTCAATTCTAAGATCTAAACATGATTCAACGTTAACAAACTAAGATAACAAATAACCATATGACATAAAGTCCTCATCTATGTTCTATCCAACCTCAATGATCATAAAGGTACCATCCATGACTAAATTTGTTTATTACAAACCGAAAGATAACAAAAGAGAATCATTATTTCTTATAGCAATGAGTCTAATGTGTAGTGCGTTATTCGAGTAGTGCTCATCTACTCCCTCCCAAGTGAACTCCGTCAACGATCACCTAGAAATAAACAAACAAAGCAAGAGTGAGTCCATGACTCAGCAAGTACAATGATTAAGAAAAACATTCATTCATTGAAGAACAAACATATCATCATTGGGTTCGATTATAACACATTTGATTACTTATGAATACATGATACGAATGCTCAAATCAAGGAAATGGACTCGCACACACGCAGATATCGCAGTATAGCCGGTGAACACCGTCGGTGATCACTCAAGCCCGCATCTTAACAAAAATACGGGATCCACTTCCGTATGAAGAACGTTCATACGGGTGTCCAACTTTGCCCATATTGGAATTAATGGGTCTTATCCAACCATCTTGGAATTGATGGTGGTTCTCATCCACTCCAGTGGGCGTTCAAATGTCAATGAATGCATGCAACAATTAAGTGAAATATACAATAACATCATTTCTATTCATGAATTCAATGTATTGAACAAGGCATGAATAATTCATTTCACATGTCTCACAAGTTACCAAAACAACTCATGCTAATAACCACAATACACAAACATCCAAATAAACATGGTACTTGCCTTCCGCGTTGCGCGTTAACCGCAACGGCGCTCTTACACCGAAGTTTCACGCCTAAACCAACGAAATAACTCAATAAGTATACATGATACCCAGCTCAGCTAGTCGGGTTCTATATTACTTCTATTAAGACTCAATTCAATCCTATATCGCATAAACTGAAAAACAGCGAAACTGTCCATAAAAATAAATCCTGGACAGCAACACGGGGACTAACATAACTCACAGCCTGGAAGTCGAAAAATAGCAAACCCAATATCTGTAGATTCTTAACTGGTCTAACTACAAAACTCTAGTTGACACGACAATCCAATTTGGTCAAATTAATAGGCTAATAATTGTTTGAACATTCAGCACAGATTCAGCCTACCAAATTTCAGCAGAAATATTCAGTTGATCATAACTTCTATGTTACAACTCCGAATTGAGCGTTCTTTACCAATCTGAAAAGGTTATCGAATTACCTACAATAACCTAGTTGGGTGAACTTTCAGATTCTTCCAACTTCTCTATCTTAAAATAGAAAATATACAGACAGATTAATCACGTCAGGTTTCTGGCAGCAGCTGTTAAAACAGACATATCTTTTGATCCGTAACTCGGAATCAAGTAAACTCAGTGGCCATCTAAACCTGACAGGGAATACTTCAATTTTCTAGGAGACACCAAGTTCAAAAACTGTGATTAACAATTTCTTATACAATTTACAAGTTGACTACAGAATCTCGTCAGGATTCTGGACAGTCAAGACTAATTCTATCCTAACTTTTGACTCGGACCTCGGAATTGAGTGAACTCGGCGGCCACTGAAACGTAAGAACAAGACCTAGATATCTCTAGGAGACCGAACCTTCAGATTCTGCCTAAAAATAACCGAAACACCCTCTACAACGTACTGGACAGAATCAGTTTCTAATTTCAGCAAGTCTGCCTAATCAAAAACGTATCCAAATCTCTTCTACCAACTATCAAACCACGAGGATCGGCATCGTTACCCTTGCTGCAACCAGGGAGTAGGTAGAAGGATCCTTGGTGAAGAAGCTCTTCCTCCTTTTCCCCTCCTTTGGCCGAATCACCCAACAGCCCACCTCGAAGCTTTGCGAACACCAACCGTGGGGAAACTCCGGAGATCGGTTGGGGCAGCACCACAGCAGGAGGAGCAGCCACAAGGGGAGATGGGGGCGGCTCCAAGGCAGGGCGCAAGGGAGGAGAGGAGGGGAGGGGAGGGGTGGCGGCCAAGAGGGAAAAGAAGGGGAGGGGTGGCCGGCCAAGGAATAAAAGGGGGAGGGCTAGGGTTTGCACCAAGGGGGAGGGGAGAGGGGCGCATGGGCCTAGGCCCATGGCCGGCCAAGGCCTCGAAAGGCTACCGGAGGCCCAAAAACCCTCATCCTCTCCGAAAAACGACATTTTTACGCTAGCCAAGTTCCCGATTAAACCTTTCTTTCCGAACAAAAGCAGGGTATTACATTCTACGCCCTTACTGCATTCGACCTCGAATTCGCTCACGAAACGAACACAAGGGCGAGAAGACTAAGGAATTTGAAACAAACATTCACACGCACAAAGCAACAAATAGGTGCGGATAAAGCTCGCGCATACGAGACTCCAATTCCCAAGTGGCCTCCTTCTGGCCCGATGGGACCAAAGGATTTTGATAAACTTCGTGGTTTTATTCCTCGAACCCGCTCTCGATTCCTCTAGAATCTTTTAAGTCGCGACTCAAAAGTAAGGTCCTGCTCAATACTCAATGGCTCCAATGGAACGGCATGATCTGGGTCTCTCAAGTATTTCCTCAACATAGACACATGAAACACATTATGAACTCCACGCATGGACTCTGGAAGATCCAAGCGATAAGCCAATTTCCCAATTCGTGCCACGATTGGGAACGGTCCAATGTACCTCGGACTAAGCTTTCCTTTGGTACCAAACCGCACTACACCTCTAGTAGGCGAAACCTTCAGAAGAACTTCGCTTCCCACTTCGAATTCCAACTCTCGCCTTCTCACATCCGCATAACTCTTCTGTCGGCTCTGAGCAGCTAGCAGATTTTTCCTGACCTCTGCTACTCTAGCCACAGTTTGCTGAACCCAGTCAGGACCCAAAACAGCTCGTTCTCCAACTGCATCCCAGCATAAAGGAGATATGCACCTTCGCCCATAGAGAACCTCAAATGGTGCAGCTCGAATACTGGTGTGATAGTTGTTGTTATACGCGAACTCTGCTAGGGCTAGGTGATCTTCCCATCCACCTCTCCATGACAAGACACAACACCTGAGCATATCCTTAAGAGTTTGAATTGTACGCTCGGACTGACCATCTGTTTGGGGATGAAAAGCTGTACTAAGACGAAGTTGTGTGCCTAAAGCACTCTGCAAGCTCTCCCAAAACTTGGAAACAAACTTGGCATCTCAATCAGAAACAATAGTCTTTGGTACCCCGTGCAAACGTACTATCTCTCGCACATAGAGTGGAGCCAAATCGCTCGCAGAATTGGTGGTTCGAATAGGAATGAAATGTGCAGACTTACTGAACCGATCCACTATAACCCATATAGCATCCTTCCCTCGCTGAGTGCGAGGTAAACCAACCACAAAATCCATGGAGATGTCATCCCATGGCCACACCGGAACCTCTAAAGGTTGCAACAATCCTGCCGGTCGCTTATGTTCAGCCTTAACCATTGCGAGATCCCACACGAGGCCACATACTGCGCAATATCGACTTTCATTCTCTTCCACCAGAAACTCTTCTTCAAATCTTTGTACATTTTGGTCTCACCTGGATGTACTGTATACGGTGTACGGTGTGCTTCCTTTAGAATCTCGTCTTTAACCTGTGCCTTCTGTGGCACACATAGTCGACCCTTAAACCGCAATGCACCTGACTCATCTATGCTGAAATGGCCTTGTTTGCCCTCAACTAGGCGTTTCCTCACACGTTGAAACATTTGATCAAGCTGTTGTGCTTCCCGCACTCGATCTGGAACAGTTGACTCAAGAAGCATACGGGTCTCAGATTGGGCGGTGCCCGCAAAACAAAAGGAGATATCCATACGCTCTAAATCGGCAATGAGACAACTGAGAGTAGGAGGTGTCGCCTTGCGACTCAGGGCATCGGCTACAACATTTGCCTTGCCCGGATGATACTGAATGGTGACATCATAGTCTTTTATCAACTCAAACCATCTCCTCTGCCTCAGGTTTAAATCTTTCTGGGTAAAGATGTACTTCAGACTCTTGTGATCAGTGAAAATGTCACAAGATTCGCCATACAAATAATGACGCCAAATCTTCAAAGCAAGAACCACTGCAGCCAGCTCTAAATCGTGAGTAGGATAATTCTGTTCATGTTTCTTCAATTGCCGCGATGCATAGGCAATCACCTTGCCATCCTGCATAAGTACACAACCAAGCCCAACTCTAGAAGCATCTGAATAAATAGTGAACCGCTTCCCTGGTTCGGGAAGAGTGAGTATCTTGAGCGGTCACCAATCTATCCTTCAAAGTACGAAACTTCGTTCACACGTCACCCACGAAACTTGACCCTTTCGTGTCAATCGTGACAATGGTCTAGCAAGGGTAGAGAAACCCTCCACGAAACGCCGATAATAACCAGCTAAACCCAGAAAACTCCTCACTTCTTTTACATTGGTTGGTCTTTTCCATTCCACCACTGTTGAGATCTTACTTGGATCAACTGAAATGCCCTCTTGATTGATAACATGGCCCAGAAACCCAACTTCAGAAATCCAGAATTCACATTTCTTTAGTTTGGCATAAAATTGGTTCACTCTCAGGGTCTCAAGTACCAACCTCAGATGCTGAGCATGATCTTCTTTTGTCTTGGAATAAATCAAGATGTCATCAATGAATACTACGACGAAATCATCAAGGTAAGGGTGCAACATACTATTCATGGCTTCCATGAAAACTGCAGGAGCATTGGTTAGCCCAAAAGACATAACCTTATACTCATAATGACCATACCTTGTAGAGAAGGCTGTCTTCTCAATATCTTGCTCTCGAACTCTAATCTGATTATAACCTGACTGAAGGTCAATTTTGGAGAATATTTTAGCTCCTTCAAGCGATCAAAGAGATCCTCAATACGGGCAAAGGATATTTATTCTTCACAGTTGCTTGGTTAAGAGCCCGGTAATCCACACACATACGCCAACTACCGTCCTTCTTCTTAGTGAAAAGAACAGGAGCTCCCCACGGCGAAACACTACGCCGAATCAAACCTTTGGATAGCAAATCATCCAATTGCTTTTTCAACTCCTCCGAAAGGGACGCGCAAACGATATGGAGATATAGAAATAGGTCGGGTTCCCGGAACAAGATCTATCCGAACTCCACTTTACGCTCGGGAGGCATTCCAGGAAGCTCTACCGGAAAAACATCGGGAAACTCATTCACTACCGAATATCTTCGATACGAAGTGGAGATTCGAACTTCGCTAAGGGACCAAAGCATTCCAATGGTTGAGGCTCGACGGCGGGAAACAAACTAGCCAACACGAACAAGGAATCAAGCGCGCGCTACCCCCAAAAACCAGTTCTTCACCCGATGGAGCTCGCAAAGTCACCGTCTTCCAAAAGCAACAAATCTTGCACGATAATTGAATAACCAGTCCATACCCAAAATAACATCAAAGGTGATAATCTGAATCACCATAAGATTGGCAAGTGAAATTCTCATCTTCAATAGTGATAGTACAGGCCGAGGACACGTTGTAGAGCTAGAAATAAGACCCCGGAGAAGCCACCACCACAGACTCGGATATAAATTGCACACTCAAACTCGCCCTTCTAACAAAATCTAAGGACACAAAAGAATAAGTAGCTCGGAATCAAATAGTCGAAAGCCTCATGTGCATCAACTAGCAAAGTACACATTACCACGTCGGGACGCCCACAGTATCGGGAGTAGGCATGGCGTAGACTCCCATGGGCACCGGAGCGAGAGGACGCACGGCACTCGTGAAGGATGAGCAGAACTGCTGCAGGAGAAGCATACGAAGGTGGTGCAGGCAGGCGGGGTTCAGTAGAACCCGCAGAGGCGCAGGAGTAAAAGCTGCAGGAGGAACCCATCTCAAGAAAAGCGAGAGTGCAGTGGAGCGGCTAGAGTCTCAACCGAGCCCGAGGGTGCGGAGGAAGACGCAATCGGGCGGTTCCCACTTAATGATGCTTGCTGGGTTCGTTTGCAAACCGACGCTTTGTGGCCTTCCGGCCACACGGCGACACGCCCTCTCAAAGAACACTCAAGACCGGTGACCTCTCCACATCTCGAAACATTTCATACCTTGTCCGGGGACGGACGCGGTGGGTGTGGACGACGGCGCGTGGCGCCGATGAAGAAGATCGCCATCGCTAAGCCGGGCGAGGCGGCGACTCCTTGAAATCTCTTGGATGCGGTCGCCGAAGACCCGCCTCCACCGCTAAAGCTCGCCTCGCCACCGCTGCCGAACCACCAACAGAAGAGCAGTGCCACGATCATTGCGTCTGTGAAGGAGATTCTCACCAACTCCATTCCTCTAGCTTGCTCAACCACCGTCATGAAATCACGCAGACGGATGCACCGAATCCGGCGATACTCTGAACGAGACCCGACGGAACCTCTTGGCCTTCTCCATATCATCATTGGCTACCGTTGGTACAAAGCGTACCAGGCTGTTGAATTCAGCCTCATACTCAAATCGACCTATTACCTTGAGTCAACGTCAACGAGATCGCTCCATCTTCTCCACGAAAGAATCCGGATAGTACTTGGCTCTAAATTGCCCCACAAAACTTCCCAAGTAACGGTCCTCCTGATCGGGTCTGGCATGAGAACCCCTTCCCACGGATATCGCTTGGCCCTTCGGTTGAAAGGCCACAAACGAACCCTTTGCATCGAAGTTCATCTCCAACGCGTCAAGCTGCCGCTCCATGTACCGAGCCAATCTGCTGCTGAACGGGGTACCGCCCATCAAAAGTGTCAAGTCGGCGACATCCACTCGCGGAGACTTATCCTAGTCTTAGGTGGAACCGCCGCAACGACGGACTCGCAACGGAGACAACAAAGCAGCAGCAGAGAAGCGGCGAGCAGCGCAGCAGGATGAGCCGCTGCATCCGGCGACGGGCGGCTCGTTCTCCTCTCAAGATTTCGAATAATAATAGCCGACGCCGCCTGGGCATCCACGGCCGGCGCAGCTGGAGCTTCTGCGGCTGGGTGAGCAGCTGAGGCAACCTCCTCAGCAGTTCCACCAGCAGCCTCTTCTGCGGAGGTTGCAGAAACAACCGGACCACGTCCATGACCGCGACCACGGCCCGGCAGACGACCACGTCCTCTACCTCTCGCCATCTAAGAACACCACAACCAAACAAAACTAAACACTTAACTTAACAGTTCAAAAGAAGCACGGAACTAAGCAACAATAACACAACAAATAAATCATAACAACAGAAATTGCGGAAACAATGAATCACCCAACCCATCCTATTGTGCACAGTGTGTCAATTTAATAATTTTATTTTAACCACGGACCTAAAGCCCGCTCTGATACCAATTGTAACACCCCAACTCAGCACGAGCCTGGGATGCAACTATCCTAAGCTGAAATACTAAATTTCGGCAGAACCTCCTTTGTATACGAGGATACTGGAGGTTCCACACAACAAAAACACACAAGTAATCATAAACTAGTCATGAAATTCAATTCTAAGATCTAAACATGATTCAACGTTAACAAACTAAGATAACAAATAACCATATGACATAAAGTCCTCATCTATGTTCTATCCAACCTCAATGATCATAAAGGTACCATCCATGACTAAATTTGTTTATTACAAACCGAAAGATAACAAAAGAGAATCATTATTTCTTATAGCAATGAGTCTAATGTGTAGTGCGTTATTCGAGTAGTGCTCATCTACTCCCTCCCAAGTGAACTCCGTCAACGATCACCTAGAAATAAACAAACAAAGCAAGAGTGAGTCCATGACTCAGCAAGTACAATGATTAAGAAAAACATTCATTCATTGAAGAACAAACATATCATCATTGGGTTCGATTATAACACATTTGATTACTTATGAATACATGATACGAATGCTCAAATCAAGGAAATGGACTGCACACACGCGTATACCGGTATAGCCAGTGAACACCCGTCGGTGATCACTCAAGCCCGCATCTTAACAAAAATACGGGGATCCACTTCCCGTATGAAGAACGTTTCATACGGGTGTCCAACTTTGCCCATATTGGAATTAATGGGTCTTATCCAACCATCTTGGAATTGATGGTGGTTCTCATCCACTCCCGTGGACGTCAAATGTCAATGAATGCATGCAACAATTAAGTGAAATATACAATAACATCATTTCTATTCATGAATTCAATGTATTGAACAAGGCATGAATAATTCATTTCACATGTCTCACAAGTTACCAAAACAACTCATGCTAATAACCACAATACACAAACATCCAAATAAACATGGTACTTGCCTTCCGCGTTGCGACGCGTTAACCGGCAACGAAGGCGCTCTTACACCCGAAGTTTCGCCGCCTAAACCAACGAAATAACTCAATAAGTACACATGATACCCAGCTCAGCTAGTCGGGGTTCTATATTACTTCTATTAAGACTCAATTCAATCCTATATCGCATAAACTGAAAAACAGCGGAAACTGTCCATAAAAATAAATCCTGGACAGCAACACGGGGACTAACATAACTCACAGCCTGGAAGTCGAAAAATAGCAAACCCAATATCTGTAGATTCTTAACTGGTCTAACTACAAAACTCTAGTTGACACGACAATCCAATTTGGTCAAATTAATAGGCTAATAATTGTTTGAACATTCAGCACAGATTCAGCCTACCAAATTTCAGCAGAAATATTCAGTTGATCATAACTTCTATGTTACAACTCCGAATTGAGCGTTCTTTACCAATCTGAAAAGTTTATCGAATTACCTACAATAACCTAGTTGGGTGAACTTTCAGATTCTTCCAACTTCTCTATCATAAAATAGAAAATATACAGACAGATTAATCACGTCAGGTTTCTGGCAGCAGCTGTTAAAACAGACATATCTTTTGATCCGTAACTCGGAATCAAGTAAACTCAGTGGCCATCTAAACCTGACAGGGAATACTTCAATTTTCTAGGAGACACCAAGTTCAAAAACTGTGATTAACAATTTCTTATACAATTTACAAGTTGACTACAGAATCTCGTCAGGATTCTGGACAGTCAAGACTAATTCTATCCTAACTTTTGACTCGGACCTCGGAATTGAGTGAACTCGGCGGCCACTGAAACGTAAGAACAAGACCTAGATATCTCTAGGAGACCGAACCTTCAGATTCTGCCTAAAAATAACCGAAACACCCTCTACAACGTACTGGACAGAATCAGTTTCTAATTTCAGCAAGTCTGCCTAATCAAAACGTATCCAAATCTCTTCTACCAACTATCAAACCACGAGGATCGGCATCGTTACCCTTGCTGCAACCAGGGAGTAGGTAGAAGGATCCTTGGTGAAGAAGCTCTTCCTCCTTTTCCCCTCCTTTGGCCGAATCACCCAACAGCCCACCTCGAAGCTTTGCGAACACCAACCGTGGGGAAACTCCGGAGATCGGTTGGGGCAGCACCACAGCAGGAGGAGCAGCCACAAGGGGAGATGGGGCGGCTCAAGGCAGGGCGCAAGGGAGGAGAGGAGGGGAGGAGGGTGGGCCAAGAGGAAAAGAAGGGGAGGGTGGCGGCCAAGGAATAAAAGGGGAGGGCTAGGGTTTGCACCAAGGGGAGGAGAGGCGCATGGGCCTAGGCCCATGGCCGGCCAAGGCCTCGAAAGGCTACCGGAGGCCCAAAAACCCTCATCCTCTCCGAAAAACGACATTTTTACGCTAGCCGAAGTTCCCCGATTAAACCTTTCTTTCCCGAACAAAAATAGGGTATTACATTCTACCGCCCTTAACAGAATTCGACCTCGAATTCTGCTCACGAAACGAACACAAGGGCAGAAGACTAAGGAATTTGAAACAAACATTCACACGTACCATACATAGCAGTGCGACACATAAAAGTGCAACTGATACTACATTACTATGCATTGAACGATTGATACAAAAAACAAAAAAAATTACTGCAAGTCATCCTATGTACTAGAAGGAATCCTAATTCTTCTAGGATCACATCTGGCTGACAAATTTGCTTTGCACCTACAAGAGAAAAAAAAATAGTTACACAAATGAAAATCAACCAAAAAAATATATATAAAATAAATACATAGTAACCAAAGGATTAAAGTCACAGACTATCCGAATGGAATCAACACACAAATTATGAGGGCTGAACAACATGTCATTCACAATCTAAACCCAAAAATTTGGAAGATCAAGATAAGAGAACAAATCAGTGAGCTGATCTCGTGGGCAGTTCCAAAGTTCCATGAATTTCATGACATAGACACCACAGTCAACACTTAAAAAAAAAACAAAGAAAACCAAATTGATTGAAAAAAACAAAGATAAACAAAACACAGAGAGAACAAATAATTTTATGCATTCTTTTGTTGAGGGACCGTTGGGTAAACTGACTCAAAGGTAGACAAATTTATTTGCTTCATAGCAAATTCAGCCATGCCTTCTTGAAATTTGCAACCTTGGAAAAATGAAACAATAACAAAAGGAAACATGACAAAATAATAATAACAATTACAACTCAGAAAAAATTTACCCACAATGAGGGTCTTCACTTTTCAATGGAAATTAGTGTCTCAACCAAACAAAGAACCCAAGAACACAATCTTGCAATCCTTCAAATCAACCACAAAAAGGAACCAATGGCTCTCATACAGAGTAGGGAAGAATAACTACAATAAAGAACAACAAAAAAAAAATGAGAAAAAGAAAATAAAAAAAATCAAAAATAGCAAGAAAAAATATTAAAAAACCTAACCAAATGACAAAGATGAAGTAGTCTTGTAGAAGCAGCGCCTTTAAAAGGAGATTGCACTAATTTTTTCATATCTTCTCTCTTCCTTTCATTGGGCCATTTTTTCAATAGGTACTCCTAAACAATAAAATTAAACACAAAATTAGGTAGCTCAAAAAAAAAACTAAAAATAATGGCGCAAAGGAAACAAAAAAAAAACAACTGATACTCATAGAATGAAAGTAGTAATGCTTCTTTGAAACATTAGGATGTATATCCTTGAATAGCTTGTGGTAGAAGGCATTCATAACATACGTATCAACTGAGCCTCTAGGCTTTAGAGACTGTCCTAACGACATCTTCACGTTTTTGTAGTCAATAGCACTTTGGTTGTTAAAAAAAAACAATTTCAATAAAACTAACAAAACAAGGGAAAGAAATAAAATAAAAAACATATGATCTCTCTAGAAAGTTTACGAACTTGTCTACAAAAGTTAAGTTGGCGAGATCTCCTAATTTTTCCTTTAACTAATTTTAACAAATAGATGAATAACATTGTCAGAACTGACAGACAATCTGGATAGCAGCATTAAAATGGCTATAACTTTCATTCGGCTAATCCAAAAATTGTGTTCTTTAACATTCAAGAAAGATAAAATAATTTTCTACACAAATCATGTTGGTCAACATCTCTGATTCAGCCGTTATCTATCCTTAATCTATCAATTACCACGACTGCTATAACCTGACAGAGAATTTGGACAACAACATTGCAAAATTCATATCACGAGATCTACTCAACCAAACAAGGTGAACGAAGACTCTATGGAAAACTATTTATTTTCTCCACAATTCTCTAACAGACGACCAAACCAAATTTTGACATCACATAATCCAAATCTATAGTGCAATACGAACCGTCTACACTCGATCTACTACCCGATAGTGCCTGAATTGCAAAAGTAATAACAAAGCAAAGGGAAACTGAAGATCACCCTTGAAGAACACGATGACGATGCTGAAAAATCTGTGAGATCCCTTTTTTCTCCTTCCTTCTCCCTTCTTCCTCTTCTTCTTCTTCTTCTTCTTCTTCTTTTTCTTTTCTCTTCTCTCTTGATCTTGGCTGGCAGCAAGGAGGGGAGGCACCACGAGGGGAGGAGAGGAGGCGTGGGGGAGGTGTTGGGCAGATGGGGAAGGGGCGGTCAAAAGGGGGTGGGGAGGAGGAGGCGCAAGGGATGTGACATGGTGGCGGTGGCAACAGGGGGCGTGATACAGTAACAGTATGCTACAGTACTGTGTGCTACAGTAACAATGCCTAGGTTTTGGTAGTTCCGCCCCCCTAGTGGGCAGCCATGGGCCTTGGGCCAAAATGACTAGTCAAACGGGATATTACGTTGGTTTCCAAATAATTTTATTGTTGGGAGGGAAGACTATCCAAAAAGCTCAAGGAACAAGGCTTTATCTGAATCAACCTCAGATTTTACTACCCTACCACCTATGGGAATGCCTAACACATGGTGTACAGCTTCGGGGCTTATTGCTATAACCCTGTTTTGGAGGACTATATCGGAACACCTGACATCTACATGATCAGACCTAGGGACAACACAAACCAATAATAAAAACCAGATTATAAAAAAATAACAAAAAACAACTACCAAATTATGTTCCTAATGAATACATAAACCCAAAAAAAATTCAAAAAAGGCCCAAACGCTCACATATATTACAAAAAATCCAACAAATTACAGTAATGTGAAACAGAAAATTACAGAAGATAACAAAATACATCTTAAAGCGTCTAACACAAAAGGTCATAAGCTACAATGCCACCAAAAGACAACTACTAGAACACTGATAGCCTACGACTACTTCTTGCAATACAACGCGAAATACTTATCGTCGACACGGGTGCACGGCCTAGGATCATCAAAAACAACTCCATCTTGGGCATACTGAATTTCACCACAAAAAGCACTAATGTGCTGACCATTGAGGTTCTCAACATCAAGAACATCCTCAACACAAATGTAAACATGCCCATCTGCGGAACACGAAAATTTAAAATTGTTTCTCCAGAGAAGAAACTGGGTAACGGGCTAACGGCGGTAACAACATAAACTTGATCCACATCCTTGATGCCAGGGACGCATACGAAAAACAACTTCTTGTTCACCCTCTTCTCACACCCCAAAGTACTTACGAATGGGAATGGAAGAGTCCACTAACTCCTCAACCTTATCGTCCTCCCCATAAGCCCCACTTTCAGAACTCATCTTCCTAAACAAAAACAACCATAAAAATCAGTAAGGGCGAAGAAATAAAACTCAGATTATTCTTGTAGGGAAATATCAAAATTAAGATTATAAGAAAAATACAATAAACTGCCAAACAATAAACAAAAACTTAAAGTAGAATCAGATAGAATACTGAACACAGACGAAGCTAAACCCAAACAAAAATATCACCTGCTACCTACAAAAAAAGGACATGAGATTTCAAAAAAAAAGGAAAAAATAATAATAACAAGGACATAAAAAATAATCTAACAACAACAACAAAATAACATGTGTGAACCCTAACATATAACAAAAAAAATATGAGACTAAATAATAAGAATATAACAAGGGTTGTTCACTAATATTATGAGACTAATGCTAATGCGGACCCCTCAAATTCTCATATGCAGTTGCCCTAAATACAAATTGGAGTGAACATGCCTTTTCTCATTTCTTGCAAATAACAAAATACAACATAACTTAAATCTTAAGAAATGATAAAAAAATGTCTATACACTTACAGCATGCATCGCTGCGCTACATTGAAAAAAAAACAAAAAAAAATGGTACATTGCAATTTCCAGTTGAAGTTTAGGAAAATTGCACATTACATGCAACTGAAACTTCAATTTAGGAAGTGCACAAGTTTACACATGACATACTCCCTTTGGATGGTACTACAAAAAAAAAAGAAAAAGAATATTAATGGATTGCGTTACAATTATATAACGATTGTAAATACTAAAAACAAAAACAAAAAAAGCAACTGGAGATAAAAAAAATGAGGCAACATGGGATAGCACTAGCCTTTCCAATGTTCCATATCCCAACATGTTCCAGTTAATCAACTTTCCACGATCCCAAAAAAAATCCAAACTGTGCTATTAAATAACTACCAATCTCTACCCCCTCCCCTCCAGTTTGATCTCTCTCTCTCTCTCTCTCATGAAAATACGATTGCAAGGGCTACTGCCTACGCATAACCTTAAGGCTCATCACATTTTGCATAATCTATGATGATATTGGAACATTTGAGAGCAGTTTTTTTAGGAAAAGATGCAAAAATTATTTTATTTACAATGGCAAATGAAGTACATAATCAAAAAATAAATAAAATCTACAAAACTATTCATACTAAAGTTGCGCACTACAATTAGCATCAAACTGAAAAAAATGCCACTAAATAAACTAACTGATACATAAAAGATACACAATCATAAACTATTATGTTCACTGTTGTTTTGAGCCTTAAGGTTGTGCGTATGCAGCAGGCCATGCAAATTGTATACCCATTTGAGAGTGTTACAAAATGAAAAAGTGAACAGATGAAAAGTTATTTAATAGCACAACAAGTTTTTTTTTGGAATGTGGAAGGCTAATTGACTGGAGTTTGATAGGATATAGAACAATGAAAAAAACAGGTACTACAAAATAAGCTATTGAAAAAACAAGCATCATTGATGCAACCTCCGACATTCCTCCCCACCCCCATCCTATTTCAATTCCACTAACTCAAACGAAATTATATCAAAACATTAACTAAGAAAAAAAAATGTAGGGAAAAAATAATACTTAGAATGACAAAGAACTAGATAATCAACAGAACTTGACAACATAACTAAATATAAAATACACAGAAACTCTATTCTGAAATTCCATGTTACATACCAAATAAATTTTCACTAACATTCGAATGGACATTTCTCTCTGGCGTGTATTTCCAAACGATGTACTGGGAAGAATAAAAATTACTTCTATGTATCACTCGTATTAATATTGTAACTCACATGTATTTCTTATATGTATATCTGGCATGTATTTCTCTCTGTAATTGTAATACTCCAGAGTAGAATTTGAGAGAAAACCAAATATTCGAAGAAAAAGACTATTTACAAATTGATCCAGGAGAAGGATCAAATAGAAAATAATTAATTAAACAGGTAACAGAGGGGTTTACAGCATTATTAGGGCAACTTGGGCCTGGGCCTTGGCCCATTAGGCCATGTAGTGGCCGACCAAATAAGGGGGAGGCGCCCCACCCCCAAAACCCTAGCCGCCCCTCCTCTCCCCATCTTGGCCGCACCCCTCCCTCTCCCCTGTAACACCCTGGCCAAACGGAAGCCAAGATGCCACCTAGTTAATCTAACAATCTACACAATTCGGAAGATTAAGAAATAATTATATCAACCAACTGACAGCATTAACATAATCAAGATATGGTGAAGGTATCCTTCCTTCACCTTCTAAGTTATTTATTACTGAGAAACATTAAAGAGGGTTCACATGCAGAATAAATCAACATCATAGCAGAGAAGGTATCCTTCCTTCTCCAATTAAAGTTTAATTATTACAATTCAGCATTAACGAATGTAATATTGAACTAGAATTATGTCTTGAACATGAAATTGGTGATGTAGACAAGTAGTGTGTGTCTACTCCCTCCCAAGAGAATCTCATCAACGATCACCTAGAAATAGACAAAAACAACGCAAGGGTGAGTCCAAGACTCAGCAAGTACAATGATCAATAAGACATTTATCAATACGAATAAGACATGCTCGGCATCAACATTGGTCATAACACAAATGAGTGCGTATGGAGACATGACATGAATGCTTAAAATCAAGGGAATGGACTGCACACACACATATACCGGTATAGTCAGTGAACACCCGTCGGTGTTCACTCAAGCCCGCATCTTAACAAAAATGCGGGGATCCATTTCCGTATGAAGAACGTTTCATACGGGTGTCCAACATTGCCCATCTTGGAATTAATGGGTCTTACTCAACCATCCTGGAATTGATGGTCTTCCTCATCCACTCCCGTGGACGGCAAATGATAATGAATGCATGCAACAATTAAGTGAAATATACAATAACACCATTTCTATTCATGAATTCAATGTATTGAACAAGGCATGAATAATTCATTTCACATGTCTCACAAGTTACCAAAAACAACTCAAGCTAATAACCACGATACACGGACATCCAATTAAACATGGTACTTGCCTTCGCGTTGCGACGCGTTATCCGCAACGGCGCTCTTACACCAAGTTTCACGCCTAAACCAACGAAATAACTCAATAAGTATACATGATACCCAGCTCAACTAGTCGGTGTTCTATATTACTTCTATTAAGACTCAATTCAATCCTATATCGCATAAACTGAAAAACAGCAGAAACTGTCCATAAAAATAAATCCTGGACAGCAACACGGGGACTAACATAACTCACAGCCTGGAAGTCGAAAAATAGCAAACCCAATTTCTGTAGATTCTTAACTGGTCTAACTACAAAACTCTAGTTGACACGACAATCCAATTTGGTCAAATTAATAGGCTAATAATTGTTTGAACATTCAGCACAGATTCAGCCTACCAAATTTCAGCAGAAATATTCAGTTGATCATAACTTCTATGTTACAACTCCGAATTAAGCATTCTTTACCAATCTGAAAAGGTTATCGAATTACCTACAATAACCTAGTTGGGTGAACTTTCAGTTTCGACCAATTTCCTTTCAAAATTTAGGAAATAACCAGACAGTTTATTCTCGTCAGATTTCTGGCAGCAGGTACTAAAACATCCATAACTTTTGACTCGGACCTCGGAATCAAGTGAACTTGGTGGCCACTGAAACTTAAGAACGAGGCCTAGATATCTCTAGGAGACCAAACCTTCAGATTCTGCCTAAAAATAACCGAAACACCCTCTACAACGTACTGGACAGAATCAGTTTCTAATTTCAGCAAGTCTGCCTAATCAAAAACGTATCCAAATCTCTTCTACCAACTATCAAACCACGAGGATCGGCATCGTTACCCTTGCTGCAACCAGGGAGTAGGTAGAAGGATCCTTGGTGAAGAAGCTCTTCCTCCTTTTCCCCTCCTTTGGCCGAATCACTCAACAGCCCACCTCGATGCTTTGCGAACACCAACCGTGGGGAAACTCCGGAGATCGGTTGGGGCAGCACCACAGTAGGAGGAGTAGCCACAAGGGGAGATGGGGGCGGCTCCAAGGCAGGGCGCAAGGGAGGAGAGGAGGGGAGGGGAGGGGTGGCGGCCAAGAGGAAAAAGAAGGGGAGGGGTGGCCGGCCAAGGAATAAAAGGGGGAGGGCTAGGGTTTGCACCAAGGGGAGGGTGAGGCGCATGGGCCTAGGCCCATGGCCGGCCAAGGCCTGGAAAGGCTACCGGAGGCCCAAAAACTCTCATCCTCTCCGAAAAACGACATTTTTACGCTAGCCGAAGTTCCCCGATTAAACCTTTCTTTCCCGAACAAAAACAGGGTATGACATTCTACCCCCCTTAACAGAATTCGACCCCGAATTCTACCCACGCAACGGACACAAGAGCAGAAGTCTAAGGAATTGAAAACAAGATTTAACACGTACCAGCAACAAAAAGGTCTGGATACTGCTCGCGCATGCGAGACTCCAGTTCCCAAGTGGCTTCTCTCTCCGTTTGATGAGACCAAAGAACCTTGACATACTTCAATGTCTTGTTCCTCGAACCCGCTCGACTCTTCCAAAATTTTCACCGGTGAACTCAAGCGTAAGGTCCGCTCAATGATCAAGGGCTCCAATGAATAGCATGCTCGGGTCCTCAAGAACTTCCTCAACATTGATACGTGGAACACATTATGAACTCCTTGCATGGATTCGGAAGATCCAAGCGGTAAGCCAATTTCCCAATTCTTGCCATAACCGAAACGGTCCGATGTACCTTGGGCTAAGCTTCCCTTTAGTACCGAACGCATTACGCCTTTGGTAGGCGATACCCTCGAAGAACCTCGTTTCCACGCCGAATTCCAACTCTCGCCTTCTCACATCGCATAACTCTTACGTCGGCTTTGAGCAATGGCGATTCTTCCCGATCTCGCTACTCTAACCACGCTTTCTTGAACCAGTCGGGACCCAAAACAGCCCGCTCTCCAAGCGCATCCCAACACAATGGAGATCTGCATCTCCGCCCATAGAGAACCTCAAATGGTGCAGCTCGAATCTGGCGTGATAGCTATTGTTATGGCGAACTCGCCAAAGCGGTGATCTTCCCAACCCCCTTCCAGGATAAAACACAACACTGAGCATATCTTCTAAGGTTTGGATTATACGGTCGATCGACCATCATGTCGAGGGTGGAATGCGATACTAAGACAGAGTTGCGTGCCCAAAGCACCTGCAAGCTCTCCCAAAACTTGGAAACAAATTTGGCATCTCGGTGGAAACAATAGTCTTTGGCACCCGTGCAAAGCGTACTATCTCTCGCACATAGAGTGGAGCCAAATCGCTCGCAGAATTGGTGGTTCAAATAGGAATGAAATGTGCGGACTTCTTGAACCGATCCACTATAACCCATATAGCATCCTTCCTCGCTGAGTGCGGGTAAACCAACCACAAAATCCATGGAGATGTCATCCCATGGCCACACCGAACCTCTAAAGGTTGCAACAATCTGCCGATCGCTTATGTTCAGCCTTAACCACCGGGCAGATCCCACACGAGGCCACATATCGCGCAATATCGACTTTCATTCTCTTCCACGAAACTCTTCTTCAAATCTTTGTACATTTTGGTCTCACTGGATGTATTGTATCTGATGTCTGGTGTGCTTCCTTTAGAATCTCATCTTTAACCAGTGCCCCCTGTGGCACACAAAGGCGACCTTTAAATCGCAATGCACCTGACTCATCTATGCTGAAGTGGCCTTGTTTGCCTTCATCTAGGCGTTTCCTTGCACGCTGAAACATTTGATCAAGCTGCTGTGCTTCCCGCACTCGATCTGGAATGGTTGACTCAAGAAGCAAACGGGTCTCAGATTGGGCGGTGCCCGCAAAACAAAAGGAAATATCCATACGCTCTAAATCAGCAATGAGACAACTGAGAGTAGGAGGGGTCGCCTTGCGACTCAGGGCATCGGCTACAACATTTGCCTTACCCGGATGATACTGAATGGTGAGATCATAGTCTTTTATCAACTCCAACCATCTCCTCTGCCTCGTGTTTAAATCTTTCAGGTAAATATGTATTTGGACTCTTGTGATCGGTGAAAATGTCACAAGATTCGCCATACAAATAATGACGCCAAATCTTCAAAGCAAGAACCATGCGCAATGACTCTAAATCGTGAGTAGGATAATTGTTCATGATTCTTCAATCGCCATGAGGCATAGGCAATCACCTTGCCATCCTGCATAAGTACACAACCAAGCCCAACTCTAGATGCATCTGAATAAATAGTGAACCGCTTCCTGGTTGGGAAGAGTGAGAGCTGGAGCGGTCACCAATCTATCCTTCAAAGTCTGAAACTTCGTTCACACGCGTCACCCATCGAAACTTGACCCCTTTCGTGTCAATCGTGACAATGGTCTAGCAAGGGTAGAGAAACCTCCACTAAACGCCGATAATAACCAGCTAAACCAGAAAACTCCTCACTTCTTTTACATTAGTTGGTCTTTTCCATTCCACCACTTGTTGAGATCTTACTTGGATCAACCAAATGCCCTCTTGATTGATTACATGGCGAAACCCAACTTCGTAAATCCAGAATTCACATTTCTTGATTTGGCATAAAATTGGTTCACTCTCGGTCTCAAGTACCAACCTCGGATCTTGAGCATGATCTTCTTTCGTCTTGGAATAAATCAAGATGTCATCAATGAATACTACGACGAAATCATCAAGGTAAGGGTGCAACATACTATTCATGGCTTCCATGAAAAGCTGCAGAGCATTGGTTAGCCCAAAAGACATAACCTTATACTCATAATGACCATACCTTGTAGAGAAAGTGTCTTCTCAATATCTTGCTCTCGAACTCTAATCTGATTATAACTCGATGAAGGTCAATTTTGGAGAATATTTTAGCTCCTTCAATGATCAAAGAGATCCTCAATACGGGCAAAGGATATTTATTCTTCACGATTGCTTGGTTAAGAGCCAGGTAATCCACACACATACGCCAACTACCGTCCTTCTTCTTAGTGAAAAGAACAGAGCTCCCACGGCGAAACACTACGCCGAATCAAACCTTTAGATAGCAAATCATCTAATTGCTTTTTCAACTCCTCCTGAAAGGGACGCGCCAAACGATATGGAGATATAGAAATAGGTCGGGTTCCCGGAACAAGATCTATCCGGAACTCCACTTTACGCTCAGGAGGCATTCCAGGAAGCTCTACCGGAAAAACATCGGGAAACTCATTCACTACCAGAATATCTTCGATACGAAGTGGAGATTCAGACTTCTCGCTAAGGGACCAAAGCATTCCAATGGTTGAGGCTCGACGACTGGGAAACAAACTAGCCAACACGAACAAGGAATCAAGCGGCGCGCTACCCTGAAAAACCAGTTCTTCACCCGATGGAGCCTGCAAAGTCACCGTCTTCCAAAAGCAACAAATCTTGGCACGATAATTGAATAACCAGTCCATACCCAAAATAACATCAAAAGGTGATAACTGAATCACCATAAGGTTGGCAGTGAAATTCTCATCTTCAATAGTGATAGTACAGCCAGGACACGCTGTAGAGCTAGAAATAAGACCCCCCGGAGAACTGACCACCACAGACTCAGATATAAACTGCACACTCAAACTCGCCCTTCTAACAAACTCTAAGGACACAAAAGAATAAGTAGCTCCGGAATCAAATAATACGAAAGCCTCATGTGAATCAACTAGTAGAGTACTGTCACCACATCGGGGCCACAAACATCCGGAGTAGGCATGGCGAGACCCCATGGGTACAGGAGCGAAGACGCACCGGCACTCAGGAAGGATGAGCAGAGGCTGCTGCAGGAGAAGCATACGAAGGTGGTGCAGCAGGCGGGGTTCGATGAGAACCCGAAGGAGGCGCAGGAGTAAAAGCTGCGGGAGGAGCCCATCTCGACAAAATCGAGGCACGGGAGGTGCAGCTAGAGTCAGATCGAGCCCCGAGGTGCACTGGAAGAAGACGCAACTGGAACTGCTTCCCACTTGGTGATGCTCGCTGGGTTCTGCTTGTAAACTGATGCTTTGTGGCCTTCCCGACCACACTGACGACACGTCCCTCTGAAAGAACACTCTGAAGACCGGTGACCCTCTCCACATCGAAACATTTCATACCTTGTCCCGGACGGACGCAATCGCGAGTGCGGTGACGGCGTGCGTGGCGCCAGAAAGAAGGCGCCATCGCTGGGTGAGAGGTGGCGACTCCCTTGAAATCTCTTGGATGCAGGTCGCTGAGAAGACCCGCCTCCACCACTAAAGCTCCGCCGCACTGCGGAACCACCAACAGGAACAGTGCCACTAGCTGACTGCGTCTGCGAAGGAAGATTCCTCACCAACTCCATTCCTCTAGCTTGTTCAACCACCGTACTGAAATCACGCAAGACAGATGCACCCAGAATCTGGCGATACTCCTGAACGAGACCCCGACGGAACCTCTTGGCCTTCTCCATATCATCATTGGCTACCACTGGTACAAAGCGTACCAGGCTGTTGAATTCAGCCTCATACTCTGAAACTGACCTATTACCCTGAGTCAACGTCAACAGAGACTGCTCCATCTTCTCCACGAAAGAATCCGGATAGTACTTGGCTCTAAATTGCCCCACAAAAACTTCCCAAGTAACCGGTCCTCTGCTCGGGTCTGGCATGTAACCCCTTCCTACGGATATCAGCTTGGCCCTTCAGTTGAAAGGCCACAAAACGAACCCTTTGCACTGAGTTCATCTCCAACGCGTCAAACTGTCGCTCCATGTACCGGAGCCAATCTGCTGCCTGAACTGGGGTACCCGCCCCATCAAAAGTGTCAAGTCGAAGCGACATCCACTCGCGGAGACTTATCCTAGTCTTGGGTGGAACCGCTGCAACGACTGGACCTGCAACGGCGACAGCAGCAGCAGGAACAGCAGCAGCAGGAGCAGCAGCAGCAGGAGCAGCAGCAGGAGCAGGAGGTTGAGCTGCCTGCATCTGCTGACGGAGCAGCTCGTTCTCCCTCTGAAGATTCTGAATAATAATAGCCGACGCCGCCTGGGCATCCACGGCCGGCGCAGCTTGAGCTTCTGCGGCTGGGTGAGCAGCTGAGGCAACCTCCTCAGCAGTTCCACCAGCAGCCTCTTCTGCGGAGGTTGCAGAAACAACCGGACCACGTCCACGACCGCGACCACGGCCCGGCAGACGACCACGTCCTCTACCTCTCGCCATCTAAGAACACCACAACCGAACAAAACTAAACACTTAACTTAACAGTTCAAAAGAAGCACGGAACTAAGCAACAATAACACAACAAATAAATCATAACAACAGAAATTGCGGAAACAATGAATCACCCAACCCATCCTACTGTGCACAGTGTGTCAATTTAATAATTTTATTTTAACCACGGACCTAAAACCTGGCTCTGATACCAACTGTAACACCCTGGCCAAACGGAAGCCAAGATGCCACCTAGTTAATCTAACAATCTACACAATTCGGAAGATTAAGAAATAATTATATCAACCAACTGACAGCATTAACATAATCAAGATATGGTGAAGGTATCCTTCCTTCACCTTCTAAGTTATTTAATACTGAGAAACATTAAAGAGGGTTCACATGTAGAATAAATCAACATCATAGCAGAGAAGGTATCCTTCCTTCTCCAATTAAAGTTTAATTATTACAATTCAAAGATTAACGAATGTAATATTGAACTAGAATTATGTCTTGAACATGAAATTGGTGATGTAGACAAGTAGTGTGTGTCTACTCCCTCCCAAGAGAATCTCATCAACGATCACCTAGAAATAGACAAAAACAACGCAAGGGTGAGTCCAAGACTCAGCAAGTACAATGATCAATAAGACATTTATCAATACGAATAAGACATGCTCGGCATCAACATTGGTCATAACACAAATGAGTGCGTATGGAGACATGACATGAATGCTTAAAATCAAGGGAATGGATTGCACACACACATATAACGGTATAGTCAGTGAACACCCGTCGGTGTTCACTCAAGCCCGCATCTTAACAAAAATGCGGGGATCCATTTCCCGTATGAAGAACGTTTCATACGGGTGTCCAACATTGCCCATCTTGGAATTAATGGGTCTTACTCAACCATCCTGGAATTGATGGTCTTCCTCATCCACTCCCGTGGACGGCAAATGATAATGAATGCATGCAACAATTAAGTGAAATATACAATAACACCATTTCTATTCATGAATTCAATGTATTGAACAAGGCATGAATAATTCATTTCACATGTCTCACAAGTTACCAAAAACAACTCAAGCTAATAACCACGAGATACGGACATCCAATTAAACATGGTACTTGCCTTCGCGTTGCACGCGTTATCCGCAACGGCGCTCTTACACCCGAAGTTTCACGCCTAAACCAACGAAATAACTCAATAAGTATACATGATACCCAGCTCAACTAGTCGGTGTTCTATATTACTTCTATTAAGACTCAATTCAATCCTATATCGCATAAACTGAAAAACAGCGAAACTGTCCATAAAAATAAATCCTGGACAGCAACACGGGGACTAACATAACTCACAGCCTGGAAGTCGAAAAATAGCAAACCCAATTTCTGTAGATTCTTAACTGGTCTAACTACAAAACTCTAGTTGACACGACAATCCAATTTGGTCAAATTGATAGGCTAATAATTGTTTGAACATTCAGCACAGATTCAGCCTACCAAATTTCAGCAGAAATATTCAGTTGATCATAACTTCTATGTTACAACTCCGAATTAAGAATTCTTTACCAATCTGAAAAGGTTATCGAATTACCTACAATAACCTAGTTGGGTGAACTTTCAGTTTCGACCAATTTCCCTTTCAAAATTTAGGAAATAACCAGACAATTTATTCTCGTCAGATTTCTGGCAGCAGGTACTAAAACATCCATAACTTTTGACTCGGACCTCGGAATCAAGTGAACTTGGTGGCCACTGAAACTTAAGAACGAGGCCTAGATATCTCTAGGATACCAAACCTTCAGATTCTGCCTAAAAATAACCGAAACACCCTCTACAACGTACTGGACAGAATCAGTTTCTAATTTCAGCAAGTCTGCCTAATCAAAAACGTATCCAAATCTCTTCTACCAACTATCAAACCACGAGGATCGGCATCGTTACCCTTGCTGCAACCAGGAGTAGGTAGAAGGATCCTGGTGAAGAAGCTCTTCCTCCTTTTCCCCTCCTTTGGCCGAATCACTCAACAGCCCACCTCGATGCTTTGCGAACACCAACCGTGGGAAACTCCGAGATCGGTTGGGGCAGCACCACAGAGGAGGAGCAGCCACAAGGGAGATGGGGCGGCTCCAAGGCAGGCGCAAGGGAGGAGAGGAGGGGAGGGTGGCGGCCAAGAGGAAAAAGAAGGGAGGGTGGCGGCCAAGGAATAAAAGGGGAGGGCTAGGGTTTGCACCAAGGGGAGGGGAGAGGCGCATGGGCCTAGGCCATGGCGGCCAAGGCCTCGAAAGGCTACGGAGGCCCAAAACTCTCATCCTCTCCGAAAACGACATTTTTACGCTAGCCGAAGTTCCCGATTAAACCTTTCTTTCCCGAACAAAAACAGGGTATGACATCCCCCTTGGCCGCCCCCACCCTCCTCAGTCCCCCTGCACCTTCCCATGTCCAGCAGCACCTCCTCCTCCATTGAAGCCCCTTGCTGCTGGCCAAAAAGGTGTTCCCCGCTGCCGGTGTCGGGGAGGAAGAAGGAGGTTCGCCCGGGAGACAGATCGGCCAAGAAGAAGGAGAAGAAGAAGAGCAAAGGGGAAGGGAGAGATTGTGGCCTGGGGTGAGTGTTCATCATGTTCGGCGGTGGTTCTTAAAGGGTAACACCGGTTTTCCCCCAATTAGATGCATATTTAATTGTTGTAGCAATGTCGGTATTAAGGTCTGCTCAGGACAGATTGCGTTAGACGGACGTTTTCATGTAGATAGGTGCGGACTCAGTCCTGGGCATCTCCTAGAGAGTTGTAGAGGACGTCAATAGCTTTCAATGAAGTGCTAGATCGTATTATTTGGACCCCTGTATCAGATGTTATGAATTAATTAGTGTGACTGTTCTGCGAATCTGTCAGTAATCTAACAGGTTTTAGTAATCTAACTGGATCGATCAGTTAAAGGGAGAATTAGAGGATATCAGTATAACGAAAGTTGTAGATAATTGTCATATATTTTAGGGAAGCCCAAGAATGTGAAATTTTGACAAACGAGCTGAAAGTTATGATAGTTTTAGTGTACTGTCCAGAGAACCTGACGTCAAAACGATGTTCTGTTATTTGGCATGATAGGGGTATTAGACGGCCGAATCAGGAGGGCTCACCAACTAGGTTTAGTTGGATAATTTGATAACCTTTCAATGAAGTCCAAGAACACCTCATTTGGACTCCTATACTAAAAGATATGAATTTTAGAATGCGACTGTCCACAAAGGGGACAGAACGATGTTTAGGATATGAGTTTGTTTGGTCCATTACTGTTATCTTAGTATGTCTTTAAATGAATCTAGGTGGGGGACTGGTCCTGGAGGCAACACCTTCTTCGCACTCTCCGTTCTCTCGCGGTTGAGTCAAGTACCCTATTTGGTAGAGTAGTTATGGATGGTTTGACAATGCTTGCTAGTACTTGATATTTAGCAGTTGTGGTTGATTGATAGTGTGCATGCTGGTTAAAGATGATGAATGCTTACAGTACATGCTAGTATATGGTATGTTTTAGCTGTGGTTGATTGGTGGTATGAGATGTTGGCTATAAATGACGTATGCTTATATTATGAATGGTTATTATTCATGTACAGTGCTGATGTTGTTCGTGCTTAATGCAAAGTTGTTATTGTTCCCGTGCACTATGAGAGCATACATAAAACCTGGTCACGTGTTGATCAGGAGTGCACGATTGAGGTCCTCACATTCATGGAATGTGGGCATTGAAGAGAGGTCCCCGTCATGTAAACGATGGGCTTATGGTCCCCACACTTGTGAGTGTGGGCTTGAGGTCCCCTTTACTTGTGGAGTATTGGGCAATTGGTCCCTGCGCTTACGAGCACAGGCATGGGTACGCAGCGACAGTTGGATACCCCGCACTACTGGAGTAGTGCGCAAAAGAGTGAAAAAGAGAAAAGATGCATTGCATGCCTTCATTCATACATCATGAGATATGGCTTTCGAGAAAATTTAGAATTGGATGATGATGCTGTAATTGTGAAGTTAATGTTTCTTGTTGTGATACTTGCTGAGTTCTTGAACTCACCCTTGCTTTTGTTGTGTTTTAGGTACTGTTGCAAGAACGTCATGCATGGGAGGGAGTAGACCTAAATTGGATCCACGCACTACCACACAACATTAATAGTCGATCAAATTCTAGAATGTCAAATAATAAATAAACAAACTGGTTAAGTTTCGATTATGGATAATCTTCATGCAATGAGTTTTGTAATAATGATGATTAGCATACTTTAGATATCTTTGATTATTATCTAGTTACTTATCATGGTTCTAATGCTTAGTGAAGATTTTGGATGAAGGAATATTGAGTTATGATTCCCTGTTATCTGTCGGAACCTTCGTATGGCTAGCTATACAAAGGAGGTTCTGCCGAATTTAGTAAATTGTCCTATTTAGTTTTGTTTAATGTTTCTTTAGTAGCATTCCAGGATCACTCCAGGCTGGGGTGTTACAGTTGGTATCAAAACGGGCTGTAGGTCCGTGGTGAATGGATTTACGACTTAGGTAACTTAATTTGTTAAAATTTTAAAGTCGTTAATGAACTTAAAAACTTGACATACTGGTGCGTAGTAGGATGGAAATGGGTCAAGCATTGCATTTACGTTTCTGTTATGTCGCATTGATCATTGCTGTTATGAATTGATTACGAATGCTTATGACTTGATTATTTTGATAGCTCTATAACTATAGTTGTTGTTGAGAGGTCGTGGTCGTGGTTGTGGCCCTGGGCTTTACCAGGTTACACCACCATTCGTAGTATGAGAATAGTGAAGTGATTACCTCGAGTACCATAGCTACAGGTACTATGGGTGAATACCTTTAGAAAAGTTGTTCAAAGTTGTTCTCTTCTTGAGCTTGATTTAGAGCAATACTGGGTATAGATGCGGATGGTGAAATTTGTTGGGATTTCACTTGGTCTCTATTTGTGTCTTGGGAGTCCTGCCCTTCTTATTGGAAAAACTGATTCATTTAATCGCTTGGTATTTGGGATGCTGAAAGTTTCTGTTGCAAGTTCTTTATCATGTGAAACCCTTGGCTTTATGTATTTCTTTTGGATTATTTCGAATTTTGAAATCAATGCCTCTTTTCCTGAAGGGAGTTAAAAACCCTTTTGTGAGATCCTAATATGTTTAAGCGAGAGGTTTGAAACATAGAAGTTCATTGATAAGGTTTGAGTTCTCAAGTCGGATCTGCAGCGTGGTGCATGATTGGTCGTAGCCCAGATCTTTGGAATTGGAGTTGATTAATGTGATGTTGTCATAGGGTAATTACCTGCTGGGTAGTGACAGAAAGTATGTCCATACCTAATTGGAGACAGAAGAGTTATTAGGAAGTATATTGGAGATAGAAGAGTTATTAGGAAGTATGGAATGTTGACGAGACTGGTTTGATCACTATAGGTGATAATTGTTGGTAAGCTTCTCTAATAGATTGGATTTGTTGGACTCAATGGATTAACCTAATCCTTTGGGATGGATGAGTCCACAAGGTGTTAAATTAGTGTCATAAGTGGACATTCATCTTGGAAGTTATCTTCCATGGATAAGTACTGATCATATGTAATTGTTAGGTGCAATTATAATGTATCAAAGTATTGTATTGAGCATCGCTAAGAGATGAACTGATGGGATGTAGTTGGCAATCTTTGTTTACTTGATGGTGGAGTGGTAGGATAATAGTGTATCGTTGATGAGAAGGTTGATCATTAAAAATTGTTTACATTGCTAAACCGGTTGGATTACTTGATCTCAATGTTTAAATTTAATTGTGTAGGGAGGGAGAGAAAGGGATGTATTTGACTGTTGTCCTAGTGGATAATAATATGGAAATTTTCTTTAATTGGTTGCTTGATGATCCCATATTTGCTAGTGGGAACGTAGATAGTGAAAGGACCGTAAATTCTTCCATGACTGTATATTCGTTAAATGTCTACGATAACCGCTAGATTGGAAGTTGTGTACAAAACGAGTGTGAGCATTGCTAATAGGTGAAGGGTTGAAAAAAATATATATATGATTTATTCAGGTGTGTCTCATGAGGATTGTGACTTGTGGGAGTGGTGGTGATTCTTGTAGAAAGAAGGTAATTTGACCACCTCCTATAATGTCAGTTAAAAAGAAAGTTTGGAGTTTTGCATTTGTGAGCTTTTGGTAGTTCATGCTTAATGTGGTGGCTGAAATTGTCGAGAAAGGTGAAGCGTGAGAATGTTCTAATGGGTTCTTAAGTGATTAATGTGAATTGTTTTAAAAGTACTTTTTCTTTGGGTTAGCGAGAGGTGATGTAATCAAAGGAAATTGTTTCCTCTGTTAAAGGAAAAAAAAAGAAAGGTGTACCATAAGTATTTGAGGTTAGAGTTCAGGGTGATAACCTGTCAGAACCCGGGATTACCATCCCAGATCCTCTGTGCATTTCTGAACTAGTCCCATGATCAGTCGCTAGTTCACACAGTAAACAAATATGGTAACAAATTCATATCACAACTTTATTAATAATCAACAGAGTTTATTACAAAAGAGGCTTACAAGCCAACAATAAAGAACACAACGGAAGACGAAGAAGTAGTAGAGTCCAGTAATCTGCCACAGGCAATCGACTGGGGTAGCGGCCTAGTCGTCGAGATCCACATGGGTAGCAAAGTCCTTCTCCTCTGAAATTTGTTTGCATAAAGCAAGTATGAGCACAACTACCGTGCTCGCAAGTTACACCCGTCAAGTAACAAAATGACATGCATATATGGATGTAACAAAGGATGGCTTATTGGTTTATTTGCATAATGCAACATTTCCTTTAAATACTGGTACTAAGTTCCAAAACAGTTATTTTATAACTAAAATTCTTTTTATAAATTCTCAATTTTATAGTCAGATAACATTCACACATGAATGGTGAAGGATACCCTCCTATCACATGGCTTCCTGCCCAATTCCCATTTGGATAAACCAGTTTTAAAGAAGTCTTTTTCAGACAAAACTAAAGTCTAACTTTGAGTAGTTCTGCTAGCATGTCCATGACCGTGGACACGGCTATTCGAATAGTTTTACACTCTGCAAAGGTTGTACAACTTTACCCACAAGAGATAATCAACTTTCAATGTCCGTCTGACACACTTCCGAAGGTGTGCGACTAAGTGATTATCACGAGGCCTTTACAATGTTCTGTCTTAATGTATTTATGCCCGTTAAGGTTTCGCTACCATTGGACTAGCCATCCTCCGGAAGCCCCCTCTTGCGCCAGATGGGTCTACTGTCTGACCAACACTCATACCAACAACATAGCACAAATGACACTTAGACATCACAAATTATTTAGCCAAGTCCTGCCCACACAGGACATGTGGTGGTACTGATAGCGCAAAGATGCGCTCAAGACCGGTCCTTAATCGACTTGGCGACTTTCCATAAAAACCCCTGGGCCTTAACTCTAACCAGATTAAGCCCGTGCATAAACCTGCACCCACCAATCATCCATTTCGCCCAAGTCCAAACCCGTTTTTATTTTATTTTTCAAGTCATTTGTAAAACTCCCATGACACACCAATGCCAAGGGTATAATTTAAACAATAATTGATTGTTGGCTAAAATTCCCCAAATCAGACAAGTTTGGTATATAAGCATGGCTAAGCAATACGTTTAAATGATCCTAGTTCATACTATCGTATCAACCAGGTTTTATCTAGGGTGTCAATGTGTTTGATTCAATATCAACGTTGGTCATACAAAGGATTTAGGTATAGTTATGAATTGAAAAACAGGAATTTATATTACTGAATATAAATAAGCATGCAGTAATAATTTAAAAACAGAATATAAATAAATTAAAATAATGGGATCAATATGATCAAGGGTATAACTTGCCTTGCTTGATTACTCGTTGTTCTTAAACGGCGTCGAAATCCGGTCGTCCGAAGTCGTCGAAATCTATACGCGAAAACGAGCTAAATTCAAATAACACTCAAATAAAATCCAAATAAAATCCAAGATAAATACTGGGAGGAAAGTATCGACTTTATATGAATTTAGGAAGTTGAATCGACGGAATCGGAGTTCGTATGAAGGAGAACGAACACCCGGAAGGTTGATTATCACAAGAAAAGATGAAATTCCGAATTTCAGAATTTAAGGAATTATTTTTCTGAAGGAAATCCCTTTATTGTGTTAGCATGATGT
This sequence comes from Ampelocalamus luodianensis, assembly GCA_036346255.1. Taxonomy (NCBI): domain Eukaryota; kingdom Viridiplantae; phylum Streptophyta; class Magnoliopsida; order Poales; family Poaceae; genus Ampelocalamus; species Ampelocalamus luodianensis. The sequence continues at coordinate 56,806,142 of CM070628.1, forward strand.
CTGCAGGTGGGAAAATGAATTTTCGGTCGAATTTATTTTGTAAAGAAAAATGGTTGGAGTCAATGACATATGGGCCCGGGTGAAACACCTCAGCTCAGCATTTAGCCTGGAATGCTACCAAACTAACATTAAACAATTCTAAGCCAAAACATCCTACCAAATTTTTGGCAGAACCTCCCCTTTATTATTAACTACCAGGAGGTTCCAATATTTGAATAAAACGTATATAATTAATCCAACATTCAGCATAATCAATAGTCATTCAAAACATGAAAGCAACTAGCATATCCAGAGATATCCAAAAGACACTACCTATCATTATTACACTTAATCCAATGCATGAAGCATAATCATAAACAATCTCTAAGCAGGTTGCTCCTTTATTAAAGTATGAACTAAAAATTTATCAACTTTTAAGGTGGATGGTAGTGTGTGTGTCCAACTCAAGTCTACTCCCTCCCATGCATGCCATTCTTGCAAGTGATACCTAAAAACACAACAAAAGCAAGGGTGAGTCCAAAGACTCAGCAAGTACCAATAGTGAAACATTAATCTCACATTTACATCATCAACATTCCATTCCAAAGCTTTACACAAAAACATATCTCATGAGGTATGTATGCGAATATGCAATGCAACTTTTCTCTTTCACTCTTTGTCGCATTTCACCGTGTAATGCGAGATATGCGACCGCCGCCGATACCATGCCTCGTGCTCGCAAGCATAGGGACCAATTGCCCAATACTCCGCAAGTAAAGGGGACCTCAAGCCCACACTCCACAAGTGTGGGGACCTCAAGCTTTGTCATATACATGACGGGATCTCAACAAATGCTTGGTCACCACGTGACCAAGTCTTTATTTTGTCAACATGATGCATATGCACACATCATAAATCATCATAATCATACCTCCTCAGCAATATCACTTATGAATTTAACTCATTCATACTTCTATCATTCATATCATAAGCATTTACCATCTTTAATCAACATATCACACTATCAACTAAGCATAGCTAATATGGATCAAAACATAGCACTCACTGTTAAACAATTCATAATTACTCTATCAAACAGAGTACTTGCAACCACCAAGATAATTTGGTACTCATCACAATATCATCCATTCATGGCTATTATGACCCAAACACAAACAATACAAAGATACAAGCATAATAATACCATAACCCGGATACTTGCCTCAACCGTGCGAGAACGGTGGACGCAAGTGGCGCTGCCCTGGGATCTCGCTCCCACCGAACATAGAGATAACCCAATCTAAGACCAACATACTGGACCAAAAGCATAAATAACAACACAATTGAACTCTCTAAACTTCCAAGCATTTTCCAATCTTCCAATTTCTAGCGATCGCTTTTGGTGTTCACTGCGGACAGTCAACTTATAAAATACATAACTTTCTGCTCCGGAGTCCAAATAGGATGTTCTTGGACTTTCTGGAAAGGTAATTAAATTACCTAAATAAACTTAGTTGGGGAGCCCTTTTGATTATGCCAACTATTGCCTCTACCAAGCCAACCTACAGAACAACAATTTTCACGTCGGTTTCTCTGGACAGTACAATAAAACCACCATAACTTTTGCTACGAAGGTCCAAATCTTGCGTTCTTTATCTCTGTGAAAAGGTATAGAAATTACCTACATTTTTCGTTATACTGAGATCCTCTGATTTCGTCCTTAAATAATATATTAACTCAGTTTTCTACGGACTGTCAGAATGTTGACAGATTAACCAGACAGCGGCACTAAACAATTCATAACTTTCTAACCGTTAATCAGATTTTGGCGTTCTTGGCGGCCACTGAAAGCTAAGAACATTATCTACATAACTCTAGGAGACCAAAACTCCTAATTCGGCCTCTAAACACCCGAAACTGACCGCGCAATAATCTGGACAGAACACGATCTATTAAACCGACGCAAATCAATCTACCAATCGACATCAACCGCAACTATTACGCATCAAACAACGAAGAACACGTGACGTTACCCTTGTAGAATCGCAGCAAGATGATGAACTCTCCCCATGAAGTTGATCTCCTCTCCTTTCTTCACTTGATCGGCAGCAGGGAGCACCGACGGCGAGGAAGGGAGGCACCAATGGAGGGGGGCACCACCATGGAGGAGAGGTGTGCTACAGTAGCCGTGCTACAGTGCGGCGGCACTGTAGCTACAGTGCACCTAGGGTTTTCCCCCTTCCTTTTATTGGTGGCCGACCCCTCATGGGCCTCCTGGGCCAAGGCCCAAGGCCCAAGTTGCCGAAAAACTGCAGAAACCCCCCTTTTTTATGTCTAATTTCTCTTTTGAACGCTTTCTTTCGTAGAATAAATTGGAGTATTACATTAAAACCCCTCTTTCTCCTGTTCAATCGCTTTGCTAAAAGAAATATTCCCCCGATTTTAATTATTCTCTCCCGATTTAATTATTCTCTCCCGATTTAATTTTTGGGGTATTACATTCTACCCTCCTTAAACAGAATTCGACCCCGAATTCTATTCAACCTCAACACAAAAAAACCTTTGCTAAAAGATTTACTAACATTACTATGTACCGCCGTGAAAACTTTGGATAAAGCTCGCGCATGCGAGACTCAATTCCCAAGTCGCCTCCCTCTCGGGCTAATGGGACAAAGGCACCTTGACACAAACCAACGACTTGTGCCTCAAAGACTCGCTCGACCTCTCTAACAACGCACGGATGCTACTCAAAGGTCACAGCGGCCCGCGAAACTTCAAACTGGACCTCTCGGTACTCACTCAAGATCGGGACAAACAAGACGATGTGTACTTCGCGCTTGGACTCACTACGGTCCTAACGTTTTGCCAACTAGCGAAAGCAACCCAATATACCTTGGGGCAACCCCCCCTAGTGGTACCGAACCACGCAACATGTGCATAGAACACTGAACTTTTGTTCCACCTATTAAGCGGACTTTTTCACCCAAAGAAAGATCACATCCTTTAACGAGGGACACACAACAGAACTCGCTTTAAACACACTCTTACACCGACATAGCCCAACTGAAAAAATGAAGGACTATCATCGCAACCAAGTGTTACCAACTCAGTACTAAAAAGAGTCAAGTTCAGAATCGAAGATTTATCACGAAAATCTTTCCACCTTCAAATTAAACAATTTGCAAATAAACACCACATCCGCCAAAGGAGAAATCACTCGAATAACCAAATCCAACATTTCTTTTATTCTTTCTGAACTGATAAGAACCACACACACCAACATAAAGCCAAGCTCAACTTTGCAAAAGACAAAGGTCAACAAAGATAGAACTTAAACGAAAATCGGAAAACAATTCACTTCTTGAGGAAGCATCAATTTACAGTTTCTCTTCTAGGACCAAAATTTCCTCAAGCTATGGAATCCCAATCATCGCACAACACACTAACTTGTTACTCTTAACTTGGCGATCTCAACGCCAAGCCCAAATCGAAACGCCTTGTCTACACCTTTGAAGAGGGACTCTGATGATTTCACAAAACATTCTCTAACCGATTCCTTTTATTGATAGAATTCATTTGACAGATGGCACTCAGAAAGTATCCCCAAATTAGATCTCTCACACGATCATATCACATCAACCCTTTTTTAGGACAAACATTTCAGATTCCACATCACACACTCTCATGTACTACATCAGAAGGATGTTATCAACGATCATCCCACTGTTCGCAATCCACCCTTATTCTACTTCCTCTGCACATAATCTTTGGGCGACTCAAAGTTCTAGCATAACAATGCAAAGTCCACATTTAACCTCCAAGACTCTTGCAACTAACTTCTCATATAAAGGGTAGGGAAATCCTTAGATTAAATCCCTAAAAATCCATAATTACCACATACTCACTTATTAATATCCTCATGAAAATATTTTCTTGACCCGGTTACCTTTACAAAGATTATAACTCTTAGAAGGTTACTCAATCAAAACCAAATCACTCTTGACATTACTCAACATTTTCTATTATCCCATTAATTGACATGACAATTCGATTACTTTGTAATCCCACTCTCATTAAACCACGTCATCGAGAATAACCATTCACAACCTCGCAATACTACCAAATTACGATACTCTATAAAATTGATCAAGATTTTCATACTCTCAGTAATTCTAATGTCCCACCCGAAGTGAACAAAAGATCTTGTATCACAATCACTATAGGTTCTACTATCTTTAACAATGTAATCAGTTTAATCCCATAAGACAATCTTCCATTGAGATAGACTTCTCTCAAAGAACTATATTACGAAATTATTTCATCCTCCAATGCTCATCGAATAACTTACAACCCAAGTTTCACAACTACAATTATTGAACACCTCAAAAGACTCAGGTGAAACGAATAGGTTGATTCTTCCTCAAAAGAAAGAGCGAATGGAATCAATTTTCATCAACTAGGAAAACATGTGCCACCCACAGTGAACACAAGACCAAGGAAAACTGTCACTTAGGCCAAGTACTCGAAAAACATAAGGGAATGTCAACAGTCGAGGGCTCAAGCCCCACTGAAAGCGAATACCAAACCACAAATGAGAAGAAGGTAATGCCCTTTGAAAATTGATAAACTCTTATGGAACAACTGCATAAGGTTTAAGCACTCTCAAATAAACGCAAGATACTGAAACGAGACTTAAAGCTCAATTACTTATACTTGACTCATTCCTTTAACAAGGAAGGTTATTTTCTGTGATTACTACATCACTTTGCCAGCTTAAACAAGATAAGCTCTTAAGACCAAATCGTAGGAACAACTTAAGAACCAATAAAATCTTTCAACATGTCACTTTGCTCAAAGCAACTCAATCACCACACACAAGTCACAATCTCTTGCAGATAATCTTACTAACATCAAGAATAATATACTCTGAACATGAATATTTATCATCAACTATTCCATTAGAAAGCCCCCAAAGTTTCACTAATTTGTTCCATACTGCCTTTTCATCCCATCTTCAAAATGAGAGTATATCAAAATCATACAACATCACTACATCAACTTCTTAAGTTTAGAAGGGGTCTACTACCCAATTGAAAAGCTCCTACCAAAACCCTTTCATCAAGGACACAAGTTCATCCAATTATTTCACAATCATGTGGGCATAAGCCACCTATTATATCATATCAGTTCAACTTTTAGCGATGCTCATTATCAAACTTCAACACACAATGATTATCGACAACCCTTGTTGTTATCAATCAAGCCGTTATGAAATCTAGTTGCTACCTACTTTCCTTCCCAAATCACATGGATATTAACAAGCACATATTCAACTGTTCCTCCTCACATTGGATTTCGGCAAAAAAAAACACTAAAACTTCAAAAAAACAAAATCTTCTATCGATCAAGAGTCTCAACAACACTACAACCAAATTCATCACGTCATCCTACATAGAAGAACTACATAGAACTCCTCCCATAATTTCTAGATCCACCGATATTCAATCTGTTCAACCGGTTGTACACAATTCTAATAACTAATCATACTAGGGAATATGTAAATCTGGTATTCCCTCTAATTTTTCCTTTCCACACAATTAAATTAATCCATGAGAACCAAAGAACCCAATAAGTTTAACAACCTAAACAGTTTTAATGACCAGACTAGTTCATCAAGGTTCCATACTTCTTGATATCTCTCAATCACTACTCATATATACCGTTCATCAAGAACTAGAAAAAGACAACATCATCCTAATCAATTTCACTTCCAAGGTTACTAATTAATATTAATTATTCACCATACCAATGACTCAACTTGATATCCATACCATATCGAGTTATTTGATTACAATATCTGATTTAACCATAACAAGGCATCAGAAAAGGATTTTAGCAATTTCCAACAGAAAAGAGATGCATTAAACTTCATCACTCGGAATAATCCAAAAGAAATACATAGAGCAAAAGTTTTCTCATGTTAACAAACTTGCAACAGAAACTCTCATTACCCAAACTTTCAAACGAATACATGAGTCATTCTTTTTCAATGAGAAAGAAGAAACAACCATGAAATTATCAGTAATGTCAATTGAGGACGATCACTAGTAGTAAACACAGCTCAACAGTCGAAAAACAATACTTGTTTCAGAGAACCATTAGAGACCATTGAAACACAACCATTACCATGAACCACGAACCCACGAGAAAATCATCACCCACCACCGAACAAGAATTTGCCAAGATTGAGGTCAAGAAGGAAAACAACTTTCTAAAGCAGCTCACGCTCAACTCCTGCAACTATGGTATTCGGGGTAACTACTCTATTCGTCTACCACGAACGGTGATATAACCCGACAAAGTCCAAGGCCACAATCACGGCCTCCACTTCTTATCCACTATCATCGACACGCATTAACAATATAATCAAATATGATTATACATGATCATCTCATGGTAATCATATAGTAGATTCATAGTTATAGAATATCATAACATATCATTTCATAGATTAACAACAAGAAAGATAGCACAGAGGCAATTCAACAATTGCTCAACAAATGAAACATAGAAACACATAATGCGGAAGCAATGTAATTCCCAACCCCACCTACTGTGCACAGTGTGTCAATTTAATATTTTTTTTTCTATTAACCACAGACCTAAAGCCCGCTCGATACCAATGTAACACCCACCAAAGCATTTAGCCCGAATGCTACCAAACTAACATTAAACAATTCTAAGCCAAAACATCCTACCAAATTTTTGGCAGAACCTCCCCTGTATTATTAACTACCAGGAGGTTCCAATATTTGAATGAAACGTATATAATTAATCCAACATTCAGCATAATCAATAGTCATTCAAAACATGAAAGCAACTAGCATATCCAGAGATATCCAAAAGACACTACCTATCATTATTACACTTAATCCAATGCATGAAGCATAATCATAAACAATCTCTAAGCAGGTTGCTCCTTTATTAAAGTATGAACTAAAAATTTATCAACTTTTAAGGTGGATGGTAGTGTGTGTGTCCAACTCAAGTCTACTCCCTCCCATGCATGCCATTCTTGCAAGTGGTACCTAAAATCACAACAAAAGCAAGGGTGAGTCCAAAGACTCAGCAAGTACCAATAGTGAAACATTAATCTCACATTTACATCATCAACATTCCATTCCAAAGCTTTACACAAAAACATATCTCGTGAGGTATGTATGCGAATATGCAATGCAACTTTTCTCTTTCACTCTTTGTCGCATTTCACCGGTAATGCGAGATATGCGACCGTCGCCGCATACCATGCCTCGTGCTCGCAAGCACGGGGACCAATTGCCCAATACTCGCAAGTAAAGGGACCTCAAGCCCACACTCCACAAGTGTGGGGACCTCAAGCCCGTCATATACATGACGGGGATCTCAACAAATGCTTGGTCACCACGTGACCAAGTCTTTATTTTGTCAACATGATGCATATGCACACATCATAAATCATCATAATCATACCTCCTCAGCAATATCACTTATGAATTTAACTCATTCATACTTCTATCATTCATATCATAAGCATTTACCATCTTTAATCAACATATCACACTATCAACTAAGCATAGCTAATATGTATCAAAACATAGCACTCACTGTCAAACAATTCATAATTACTCTATCAAACAGAGTACTTGCAACCACCAAGATAATTTGGTACTCATCACAATATCATCCATTCATGGCTATTATGACCCAAACACAAACAGTCACAGCATACAAGCATAATAATACCATAACCCGGATACTTGCCTCAACCGTGCGAGAACGGTGGACGCGAAGTGGGCGCTGCCCCTGGGATCTCGCTCCCACCTGAACATAGATATAACCCAATCTAAGACCAACATACTGGACCAAAAGCATAAATAACAACACAATTGAACTCTCTAAACTTCCAAGCATTTTCCAATATTCCAATTTCTAGCGATCGCTTTTGGTGTTCACTGCGGACAGTCAACTTCTAAAATACATAACTTTCTGCTCCGGAGTCCAAATAGGATGTTCTTTGACTTTCTGGAAAGGTAATTAAATTACCTAAATAAACTTAGTTGGGGAGCCCTTTTGATTATGCCAACTATTGCCTCTACCAAGCCAACCTACAGAACAACAATTTTCACGTCGGTTTCTCTGGACAGTACAATAAAACCACCATAACTTTTGCTACGAAGGTCCAAATCTTGAGTTCTTTATCTCTATGAAAAGGTATAGAAATTACCTACATTTTTTGTTATACTGAGATCCTCTGATTTCGTCCTTAAATAATAGATTAACTCAGTTTTCTACGGACTGTCAGAATGTTGACAGATTAACCAGACAGCGGCACTAAACAATTCATAACTTTCTAACCGTTAATCGGATTTTGGCGTTCTTGGCGGCCACTGAAAGCTAAGAACATTATCTACATAACTCTAGGAGACCAAAGCTCCTAATTCGGCCTCTAAACACCCGAAAATGACCGCGCAATAATCTGGACAGAACGCGATCTATTAAACCGACGCAAATCAATCTACCAAACGACATCAACCGCAACTATTACGCATCAAACAACGAAGAACACGCGACGTTACCCTTGTAGAATCGCAGCAAGATGATGAACTCTCCCCATGAAGTTGATCTCCTCTCCTTTCTTCACTTGATCGGCAGCAGGGAGCACCGACGGCGAGGAAAGGAGGCACCAATGGAGGGGGGCACCACCATGGAGGAGAGGTGTGCTACAGTAGCCGTGCTACAGTGCAGAGGCACTGTAGCTACAGTGCACCTAGGGTTTTCCCCCTTCCTTTTATTGGTGGCCGACCCCTCATAGGTCTCCTGGGCCAAGGCCCAAGGCCCAAGTTGCCGAAAAACTGCAGAAACCCCCCTTTTTTATGTCTAATTTCTCTTTTGAATGCTTTCTTTTGTAGAATAAATTGGAGTATTACATTAAAACCCCTCTTTCTCCTGTTCAATCGCTTTGCTAAAAGAAATATTCCCCCGATTTTAATTATTCTCTCCTGATTTAATTATTCTCTCCCGATTTAATTTTTGGGGTATTACACCGGGTCCATGAAAATGGGGTTTGGTCCACGGTGGACCGGCCCAAGGAATAGTACCAGCCACGCAAGCGCACACATAGGCTGCCACGTGGGCTTGGGGCAGTGAGGTGGTCGTGGCATGGCAATTACGAATTATTGCAAAATTCAAAATTTTGTTTGAATAGAAAGGTAGATAATATTAAAAGGAACATGTAGGTAAAAGGGCTCGAGTAATTACATGAAATTTTATTTTTCACTTTAAATCCAATAAAAACTCATAAAACTCAATAAATTTTATTTTTGACTTTTAGAATCTTATAGATTTAAGAAAACCAAAAAAAACATTAATGAAACTTGAAAAATCCAATAAAAGAATAACTTTATTAATTTTTATTTTGGTAACAGAACTTTGGGATGTTACATAACCCGCAATTCTTCTATCGTTGCCGCTTAAGTGTTTTTTGAGTTTCAAAAGCAATGTTTTATTGTGATTTTTTCAATGTTTGAAACTCCCTTCTTGTGCGACATGTGCCCTCAATTGTAGTCTCATCTTTTGATTTCCGAGATCAATGCTATCTGACTATTTCTCTTGGCCTCGTGCTCACTGCGAGGAGTAGCGTTTCTTCGTGAGTTAAAATTTGTATTTGTTTACTCTTTCTTATTGAGAAAAGATTAACAGACTTGGGTTGCGAGGTCTTATAAAGTGTAATATGGAGATTGGTTGGTGGTAGTCAAGTAAATGATAACAGTGAGAGTGTTGGGGGGCCAAGTTAGTTGAAGAGCAGTAGAAAGTGATTTGCTGTTGACCTATCACTCTTGGAGAGAGTTCTATGTAAATGGAATGTTTGTCGTTGGAATACAATTGATTAGTGTTACAACTAGGAGAACTTATGGTGAATTATAATCTTAGAACCATTGTCCATATTGGAATGATGGAATTATCGAAAGTCTGGGAAACTTGATCAATGTGTTAGAGAATAGCGATTGGGTTTATTCGCAAGGTTGGGTAGGTGATCTATGATGGTGTAGTTTAATGAGAGTAGGATTAGCGAAGTAATCTAATCGTAATATCAATTGATGGGATAGTAGGTAGGGTTGAGATATCGGCAGGTATGCCCTGGTTTTAGTGAATAACCTTCTGGGAGATAGAATTCTTCTAAAGGATAATTTGGTCGAGAAAAATATTTACATGTGAATGATAATGCTTGAGTATGTTTAGAGTGTGGGAATTTTAGTGAATGAATTTGAGGATTTCTCGATCCTTTATATGAAAAGTTGGTTGTAGGAGTTATGGAGGTTGGATTTGGTCTTTGCATTTTGATGCTAGAACCTTGGTTGCCAATGGTTATGTGTAAAAGTAGTAGAATAAGAGTGGATTCCGAGTAGTAGGATGATCATTGATAGTATTATTTCGGTGTAGTAAATGAGAGTGTTTGATGTGAATTTCAAATTAATTATCCTTAATGGATTGAGGGATGTAATGGTGGGTGAAGTCTATATTGAGTTGCATTGGGAGTTATTCTGTCAAAGTAGTTCAGTCGGTAGAGAAGTTTGCTAGAGTGTGATATTGTGGATTGGGAAGAGTCTCCCCGCATAAGTGTGGATTTTGTGCTCGGTTGAACATAACTTTGAGGTTACCAAATTAAGATAAATGAGTTAATGTGTTATGCGATGATTTAGAATCCTAGGGTTTAAGAGAAAGTTAAATTCTTAAAAGAAAGATTGTAAAAAGGGTGTTAGAGATCTTGGATGGTAAGATATTTTCTTAGTTCTTATTTAAGCCAGGTGTTTATGGCGGATGTTAGTGTAACATCCCAATTCTCAACTTGTGTTTCAAATGTAAGAAAATGTGTAAAATTTAAAACTTTTCTTACATCATGTATTTCCCTGTATGTCCTGTACAGGAATTATGGGGATACAAATCACAAGTCTCTTTTTGACCTAGAATCTTGACCTTTCAAAAAGTTTTCAAGGTAACCTTGTGATCATCGTCTGGAAATATTTTTCCTAAGTTCTAGGGATGTTATGTGACTCCTCTAAAAAATTTCACAATTTTTACAAATTTGTTTGAATATGTTAAGAGGCAGTCAAACCAGTTTGACCTTTGGTCAAACCCTAGAACAAGCCTTGATTATTTTCTGGAGGAAAATGTTGTTCATAAAAACCTCTGGGAAATTTACACAAGGTTTATCCTGGAGTTAGTAACCTCCAGTCAAAATTTCATAAATTTTGGAGTTAGTTTGCTACCTCTAAAAATCCCTCAAAATTCCAGCTTCAAAATCAAAACCCTAAGTCAACTTTGGTTTGGGTTCGAATCAAACCCGAGCCCAAACCCTATTTTGGTTGGACCCAACCCTGTCAGCGCTGGACTCAGTCCTTTCTAACGCGCGATCTATCTCCACCGTTGGATCCTCATCGGGCCACCCTCGCAGCGTGTGCCTTTTGGGTCTCTGATCCCACCACCGCTTGCGAGCCGTTAGATTCCCATCGGGCGGTCCACGTTGCCGTGAACCTTCGGACCCCCCGCCCCCCGAATGCGCCAACGATGCTCAGTCGTGGGATTTTAATCTAACCACTGTATTTCTTATACTAACTCGCATGTATTTCTTATATGTTTATCTGGCATGTATTTCTCTCTGTAATTGTAATACTCCAGAGTATAATTTGAGAGAAAACCAAACATTCAAAGAAAAAGACTATTTAGAAATTGATCCAGGAGAAGGATCAAATAGAAAATAATTAATTAAACAGGCAACGGAGGGGTTTGCAGCATTATTAGGGCAACTTAGGCCTGGGCCTTGGCCCATTAGGCCATGTAGTGGCCGACCAAATAAGGGGGGAGGCACCCCAACCCCAAAACCCTAGCCGCCCCTCCTCTCCTTATCTTAGCCGCACCCCTCCCTCTCCCCCTTGGCCGCCCCCACCCCCCTCATTCCCCCTGCACCTCCCCATGTCCAGCAGCACCTCCTCCTCCATTGAAGCCCCGCGCTGCTGGCCAAGAAGGTGTTCCCCGCTGCCGGTGTCGAGGAGTAAGAAGGAGGTTCGCCCGGCAGACAGATCGGCCAAGAAGAAGAAGGAGAAGAAGAAGAGGAAAGGGGAAGGGAGAGATTGTGGCCTAGGGTGAGTGTTCATCACGTTCGGTGGTGGTTCTTCAAGGGTAACACCGGTTTTCCCCCAATTAGATGCATATTTAATTGTCGTAGCAATGTCGGTATTAAGGTCTGCTCAGGACAGATTGCGTTAGGCGGACGGTTTGATGTAGATAGGTGCGGATTCAGTCTTGGGCATCAACTAGAGAGTTGTAGAGGACGTCAATAGCTTTCAATTAAGTGCTAGATCGTATTATTTGGACCCCTATAGCATAAGTTATGAATTAATTAGTATGATTGTTCTGCGAATCTCTCCGTAATCTGACAAGTTTTAGTAATCTGACTGGATCGATCAGTTAAAGGGAGAATTACAAGATATCAGTATAACGAAAGTTGTAGATAATTGTCATAGCTTTCAGGGAACCCCAAGAACACGAAATTTGGACAAATGAGCTGAAAGTTTTGACGTGATGTGAAAGTTTTAGTGTACTGTCCAGAGAACCTGACGTGAAAACGATGTTCTGTTATTTGGCATCATAGGGGTATTAGACGGCCGAATCAGGAGGGCTCACCAACTAGGTTTAGTTGGGAAATTTTATAACCTTTCAATGAAGTCCAAGAACACCTCATTTTGACTCCTGTACTAAAAGATATGAATTTTAGAACGTAGTCCACAGAGGGGACAGAACGATGTTTAGGATTTGGAGTTGGGCTCATGATAAAAGAACTATTGCAAGTTCGTGTTTACTTTTATAGTTTGTTTGGTCAATTACTGTTGTCTTAGTATGTCTTTAAATCAATCTTGGTGGGGGACTGGTCCTGGAGGTAGCACCTTCTTCGCACTCTTCGTTCTCTCGCGGTTGAGGCAAGTACCCTGTTTGGTAGAGTAGTTATGGATGGTTAGACAATGCTTGCTAGTACTTGATACTTAGCAGTTGTGGTTGATTGATAGTGTGCATGCTGGTTAAAGATGATGAATGCTTACGGTACATGCTAGTATATGGTATGTTTTAGCTGTGGTTGATTGGTGGTATGAGATGTTGGCTATAAATGACGTATGCTTATATTATGAATGGTTATTATTCATGTACAGTGCTGATGTTGTTCATGCTTAATGCAAAGTTGTTATTATTCCCGTGCACTGTGAGAGAATACATAAAGCCTGGTCACATGGTGATCAGGAGTGCACGATTGAGATCCCCACAGTCATGGAATGTGGGCATTGAAGAGAGGTCCCCATCATGTAAACGATGGGCTTATGGTCCCCACACTTGTGAGTGTGGGCTTGAGGTCCCCTTTACTTGTAGAGTATTGGGCAATTGGTCATGTAAACGATGGTTGCATACCCTGCACTACTGGAGTAGTGCGCAAAAGAGTGAAAAAGAGAAACGATGCATTGCATGCCTGCATTCATACATCATGAGATATGGGTTTCGAGAAAATTTAGAATTGGATGATGATGCTGTAATTGTGAAGTTAATGTTTCTTTTTGTGGTACTTGCTGAGTTCTTGAAATCACCCTTGCTTTTGTTGTGTTTTAGGTACTATTGCAAGAACATCATGCATGGGAGGGAGTAGACCTGAATTGGATCCACACACTACCACACAACATTAATAGTCAATCAAATTCTGGAATGTCAAATAATAAATAAACCAACTGGTTAAGTTTCGATTATGGATAATCTTCATGCAATGAGTTTTGTAATAATGATGATTAGCATACTTTAGATATCTTTGATTATGATCTAGTTACTTATCATGGTTCTAATGCTTAGTGAAGATTTTGGATGAAGGGATATTGAGTTATGATTCCCTGTTATCTGTCGGAACCTCCGTATGGCTAGCTATACAAAGGAGGTTCTGCCGAATTTAGTTAATTATCCTAGTTTAGTTTTGTTTAATGTTTCTTTAGTAGCATTCCAGGATCATGCCAGGCTGGGGTGTTATAGTAATTCAATTCTTTATTCTTACATTAAAGAACGAATCAAATCTCCCCAAGTAGGATTTGAACCTACGACTAGTCGGTTAACAGTCGACCGCTCTACCACTGAGCTACTGAGGAACAAGGGGAGATTCGACCTCCTAGAGTTCAACTCCCGCTCTCAACCCATGAACAATATGAGTCTGAAGCTTCTTTCGTAACTCCTGTATCACTGGTAAAACCATGTAACTAGCCCTCCTCAATGTAAACCTCATAATCTCATGAGGAACTAAACTAAAAGAACAAACATGTCAAACAAGAGTAGAGTTTGAGATGGGATGAGTACCGAGTGTTCAACCTTCACAATTTGGAGCAAGCTGGCACATCCTGACAAGCAATCTCTGCAACCAAACAAAGAAAAAAGTCATAATTTAATCACAACACTACTGAGACATTTATTTAAAAAAACAAACATTATTGCAACTTAAAGAAGTTGTTCCATATAGGCTAACAAAAAAAGCGTGCTTAAATTTCAAATTGCTAAATACTAAAAATTTGACAATAACGATGTGTGGCTTCCTTAATTCGATGGATTTTCCAAAGGGATATATGTGCTTTGTTTTTTTTTAATTTGTCTAGCTAACGCTTACAAAGAAACTGACACAAAAGATATTGTAACACTCTGGCTATCCAGAATCCAAGATGTCACCTAAATATTCTAACATACCACCATCAAGCGGAAGGTTTTAATCCATATCTCATCTACGGACACAAAGAGTTCCAAATTTAATAGAACAATGGTAGGAATATAGTCTGAAACCATAAAAGCATATCAAAAGGGATGACCAAGTACCACAGGCAGAAATAATCAACCATAACCTAGAGGGAGTCATCAACCACATTTAACTTCATTTATTATAGTTCGTCACTAAATGAATGAAAGGCTGAACCAAGTCTAATTATTGAAACTGAAATTTGGTGAAATGAATGAATAGTGCGTGTCTACTCCCTCCTAGTAGAGTCATCATCAACGTTCACCTAAATAAACAAACAAAGCAAGAATGAGCCCGAGACTCAGCAAGTACAATGAAATATTAGACATACAACAGATATGAACAAGACAATAACGTTAAAGAATATGAACATATCATTGAATGTTTAATGAATGAATGGAATGACTAGTTTTAATGAAATGAATGGACTGCACTCCTGCTTATACCGGTATAGCTAGTGACACACCCGTCGGTATTCACTTAAGCCCGTATTTAACAAAATACGGGGATCCAAATCCCGTATGAAGAACGTTTCACACGGGTGTCCAAAATTGCTCACATTGGAATGGTGGGTCTCACATGCCCATACTGGAATTAATGGGACTTTAAAACTCCACTCCCGTGCATGAAACATGAAAATGGATGCATAAATGAACTTATGCATAATGACTAACATCATCTCCAAACAGGTGAATTTCACATACGAAAGGAATATAAACATTAGAACTTCTCACGTATCAAATGAAAACACAATACAAACATCAAGCATCCAATATACACAAATCATACGAATCTCAATGTAACATCCCAATTTTGGGCTTGTGTTTCAAATGTAAGAAAATGGGTAGAAATTAAAACTTTTTCTTACATCATGTATTTCCTGTTTGTACTGAACAGTTCTTGTACAAGAGTTATGGAAATGCAAAGTCACAAGCCTTTGATCTTAATCTTGATCCTTCAAAAACAATCTTGGCAAACCTTTTGATCATCTCCTGGAAACATTTTTCCTAAGTTCTTGGGATGATGTGTGACCCCTCTGAAAGATTTCACAATTTCTAGAAATTGTTTGAATATTTTTAGAGGGCAGTCAAACCTGTTTGACTTTCAGTCAAACCTTAAACCAGTACCTTGCAGAATTTTTGGAGAAAAATTCATAGCATAAAAACCTCTAAAAATTTTACACAAGGTCAATATCTAAGCCAGCAAGCTCCTGTAAAAATTTCAGAATTTTTTGAGTTATTTTGCTACCTCTAATAAATCCTCAAAAGTATCAGCTTAAATTAAAACCTAAAAGCTGATTCACTGTTCCTTGGGTTGAGTCGGACTCGGACTCGAGCCACTTGACTCAACTCAGTCAACTAACTGCACCGAGCCCTTTCAAACGCGCGCGATTGATTTTTGGCCGTTGGATTTCAATCGCTCGGCCCGCGTCGTTTGTGCCGTTCGGGCCACCGCGATCGAGCCACCCTTTCTGAGCCGTTAGATTTAGATCTGGCCGTCCTTATTCAATGGGCTGTTTGGGTCACCCGAACATCGCAGTTGATCGCAGCCGTTGGTTTTTGATCGGACTGCTCAGATTGCCTGGAGTGTTAAAACACTCGGCTGGACCCTTTTAATCGTGACCGTTCATTTTCGATCCAACGGTCACGATTCCCTTCTCTGTTCTTCTTCCTCCTCTGTCTCTCCATGCACGCATGCGTCCATGGCAGGAAGAAAGAGAGAGGGAGGGCGGCTTGTTGTGTCACTTCGAGCGTGCCTCGTCAACATCACTCTGTGGGGCATTTAATGCACCCCAGGCTTTCGGCTCCTCCATCCCGAGTCTCACTTGCCCCCATCATTTCTTGGTCCATGGCCGCACCATGAACCAAGCTCACTGTGAGCTCTTCTTCTTGCTCAAAACCCTAATCCTTCCTCTATAAATAACCCCTTGGTTCCTCCTGGTGTTCCTTTACACCACTCTTTGCTCATTCTCTGTGTTTGAGCTCAAAACCACTTCAAATCCTCAAAACACCATTGTTGACCCCAGGAGCTCCAATGTGGATCTTGGTGTCCAGTGGTTCACCTTCAATGTTTCTTGCACCCTTTTGAGCTCCTCAACTTCCTTTATATTTCCCCTAACTTAATTTTGGGTTGCATTCACAGGAATCACTCAATTTTAAGTTTGGAGATTTTCGGTTGATTTCACCCCCTTTCTTCTCCAACTCCGGTAAGTGGTTCTTTTTGCAATTGCTTACTTATGGAGCTCGTGGGGACCTTGATGAAGCTAATTTGATCACCCATTGGTGTTCATTTTGCTCAGATTGTCATTTTCGTCTTCATCTTCCTCGGCTCCGGTGAACTCCATCGTGTTCAAGCTTCTCCGGCCACCTTTGAAGCTCACCTTAGCTCAGGTAGCTTCTTATTAGTCCCTAGAAGTGTTGGCACTCGCTTTCCTGGACCGCAACGGAGCATTTTGCTATTTTCATGTTTTGCCGAAAATGGCTCCATCTTTGTTTTCCGGCTCACCGGCGTTCTAGGCCTCCACCGCCGGCGAGGTTATCACCATTGGGTCCGCAACACTATTGCGAACCCATTTTGATAGTTTTGGGCGCCGCCGCGACCAGAGTCGCTGGCGACAAGCCGTGGTAGGCACTCGGGTTTTGTCAGCTGAGAAGCTCCCATTTTCGTCAGATTATTAGGACACAGTTAATGCCTAATTATTGTTAATCATTAGGAGTATTAATTGTGTCTTAAGTTGGCCTAAATGTCTCACTGACATGTGGGTCCAACTTCTGTAATCCCCTCCGCTGGCGCTAATTAGTGTGTTTTGGACATCATCAATGTCTAATCATTGATTAGTTATGTGTCGGCACTACCGGCTGTCGGAAATAACCCTGTGCCACTGCCAGGTGGGCCCGTAAGCTTCAAGCCGAGAACCAGAAGTCATTAGGGCTGATTTTGGGTTTATTTATTGCTAATCATTGTTAGCAATAAATGTGTCTGAAATTGTCTCTTTGGGTCACTGGCGTGTGGGCCCTCAGTCCCTAAATCCACCTCTGTGAAAATCGTTAGGACACATTAATTGCTAATCATCACTAATCATTGGTCATTAGTGTTTAATTAGCTGTCCTAAAATCTCCATGTGTCTCGCTGCCATGTGGGCCCTGAGCCCTATGCACGTATGTTAAAGTCTGCGTGTATGACTCTCAGTCACTGACATGCGACCCCACGTGTCAGCGCTCCTAGTTGCACTTCGTTCATTGACCGCCGTCCATTTCGCGATCTGCGATCCAGATCAGTTGGGCTGATCGGGTCACCCGATCCTCCCATTTGTCGTGGGCCGTTCATTTGTTGATCTGCGGTCCTGATTCTTGCACCGATCGCGAAGTCCATACCTTCCTCGATCTTGGCCATCAGATCTTCGATCGACGGTCGAGATGAGTTGGGCCGTTCGGGTTGATCTCGCGCACCCCTCGCGCGCGCCGTTGAATTCCAAATCAAAGGCCCAAAATTGTCCACGTCGATTATTTTCTGTTAAGCGATTGTTTATTTCTGTAAGTATTTATTTAGCAACCGAAAATTGTATAAAAACTTTAGAAATTCATATCTAATTCAAGATAGATCCTTTTTACATGAAACCAACTGTAATAAATTTGTATTTCACTAAAGTTTAATATAAAAATGCTTTTAGCTATGCTTCTGTGGTAGAAAATTCTGTAATCTTTAATAGCTTGTTTTCTGCCATTTTTATATATTCCAGAATTGAATTAAAACTTAGAAAATGCATATCTTTTTCTGTATATCTGCAAATTGAATGGTTTTCACTTTGATAAATTTTTTATTAACTAAATTTTAATCTAAAAATGGTTGTAGGCCTAAATCAGCACCAGAAAAATATGTTAATAGATTTAACCTTATTGGTAGCATTTAAAAATTTATTTAATGTTGTAAAAGACACAAGTAATTCCCTGTAAATCCTGAATATATAAAATTGATGCTGGAAAATCTCTCTGTTGGCATACTTTAATATGAAATAGGTTTTGCACCTGTTTATGTTTCTGGAAAATATAATGTGCTAGGTTTACAACTTAGAAAAATCATAAGTAAATCATTATAACTCCAAATTTAGTAAACTCAACTTTGCTGTCATTAGGATGTCAAAATCTACTTGCTATAAAAATTTCAGAGCTTAGATCATTGTAGACATTTTCGCCATGAACAGTACCAATAATTAATTTAGGTAATTTATAGGCTGAGAGAACTAGTTTTAGCCATAACTTTGTCATGCTTAGTCCAAATGAAGTGATTCTTGTTTCTAAAATTGTCTAAAATCAACCTCTAACTGCTGTGTAAATTTCATGGGATTTGGATGTCTTTTGCTGTTGAGTTTTGTTTGGTGTTCTTCGTTCTTATTTGGTTTATCGCATTTTCGCGTTAGGTTCCGAAGAATATATTGAACCTGAGAATCCTCCTCTGCAGCAAGAGCCAGACCAGCAAGGCAAGCAGTTTGATCATGTTAATCCCAGTATTTTAAGTATTTATGTTGTTTACAACTTCTATGTATGCATTGCTATCTTGTTTTAACTATTGTCGACAGTTGGCCTAGTAGATGCATTTCCTTAGACAAATGATTATCCTTTACTACCATGAGCCTAGGTTATTGCTGTGATTTAGAGCTCGTTGGATGAGCTCTTGTCACTTATTAGTTTGCGAACTAATTGGTTAGCCATGCTTAGCTTCCGGTAGAAATGGGCGGTTATCGACTTGTCGGTAACCTTGATCACATAAAACTTATTATGAATTATGATTTCAGCCTTGTGCCATGTCTACTTATGAAAACTAAAACTGAAAACAAAATGATTTAGACTTGGGCACAATGGTATGGTTGGTGTGCTTCTAGGTGTGACTGGAATGGTGCCCGAGTCAACAAGGACCGAACATCTTGTTACACTAAACCAAGCATTTTAGCGTGCTAACCACACTAGAGGGTATGGGACCTCTCTTGACTTAGTACTTTGGCGTGTATTGGCTCCGGGTCGCAGGGAGCCGCAGGAGGGATGGTGCTGGGAGCATTGTAGTGTCCGAAAGGCTTCCCCCGTGATGGCTGGTTGTCTTTCGGCTTGCAATGTAAGCGTATGGATTCCGATCCATACGAGCGGCTCGTGGTCAATGCACAATATTAGAAAGCGTCTCGTAGGACTTAGCCGTGCCGGCATACCTTCGGTAGTGTGCTTTTGGCTTAAAGGCGGTCTGAAGTGTGGGTACATTGGTACACCCCTGTAGGGTTAAAACTATTCGACTAGCCTCGTCCTAGGTTATGGACACGCTTGGCAAGGTCTTTCAAGAGTTAGACTACAACCTTTTAATTAAAACTTGATGGGTGGTACGAATCGGGGATTCGTGCTATGTTGTGATGACTATTGGGATAGTCACTTTCAGGTGGTTACTTGTATATATCTTTATTCCGCTGTTATTTTGACAACAAAACAGAGTTGCAACTTGCTTTCAAATGTATTACATTATTGCAAATAAAGTTGGCTTTGTGCAAAATGAGACATACACCCTCCACCTAAATAAGCTTGCATGTAGTTTATGAATAGGTCTGCTATTCCACACGTCAGTCTTGTGAGTACCTTTGTGTACTCAGTTATCTTGCTTAAATGTAATTGTTGCAGAGGAAGAAGGTGAGCTTGAAGGGCCTCACTTTTGTGAGTTGTGTTGTGGTAGCTTGCGGGGCGACTAGCTTGGCGGCCCGATCGGTTGCCTTGTGGGTTTGTGTTGCTAACCGGTCGACTTTTGTTCTAGCCATCTTATGGCACCTTTTGCTTCCGCTGTCATTCTTGTATATTGTTCTATTTGGCCGGTCGGCTCTTTTGTAATAACTTTACTTTATGTATGTCGTTGTTGAACCTAGTGATGTATGTTGTATGGAAATGATGTGTAATTTTGTGATGATGTGCATATGCTGCAATTCTAGGAAGCATATGTCCATCGAGGCTTAGAATGTTTAATTAGTAATGCTAGAACCATTTGGAGGTTAAGTGTTACTAGTTAAATATTCCGGGTCCTCACACTCAATGTACTTGCCTTTAGCATTGCGATGCGTTAGGAGGCAGCGACGATGCCGCTAACCTCGGAGCCTCACCTCCTACACCATTAAATTACTCAATAAGAACCACAACATCAAGAAACTACTCGCAACTCTCCTAAATCATACCCCAAAACCCCAACGTTTAATCATATACTTTACTCAAATTGATCTACATTCTAGCAGGAAGCCGTAATTGTAATACCCCATTTTCGTTTAGAAAGAATTATGTTCGAATTCGAATTTTAAAAGAGAAAAATTTGGTGTTTCGTCTGTTTTTCCGGTTTTGGGCCTGGGCCTTTGGCCAACAGGCCCAAGAGGGGGCCTTGTGTGCCAAGGGGGGCCAGCCATGAAGCCCAAGGGGGGCAAACCGTGGGGCCCATGGCCCATAAGTGGTCGGACAATAGGGGGGCAAACCCTAGCACTCTCCCCACTTCCCCCACATTTCCCACTCCCTCCACCTTGTGGCCGCCGCCCCCATCCTCTCCACCTTGTGCCTCCCCCTGCTGGTTGCAGCCCCATCTCCACCTCCATTGCTGCCACCCCAAATCCTTGGTGCTGCGCCTCCATCCTCGGGAGCTACCCCTTGGTGCCGATCTCCTCGTTGCCGGCCTCTCGCAAAGGATTGATTGGATCTTCACGGCATCGCGGATCAAGAACGTGGGGATCATCGTCGAGGAGCAACCATTGTCTTCCTAGGTAATCCAAGGGTAACGTTTATCGAATGTCATTGTTTGATTAGCCGTAGAAGGGAAACCAATTAGTTTTGGTTGGATCAAAGTCTGCATGCTATAGATTCAATTCTGTCCAGATTATTGCGCGGTCAGTTTCGTGTGTTTAGAGGACGAATTAGGAGTTTTGATCCCCTAGAGTTATTTAGATTATGTTCTTAGCTTTCAGTGGCTGTCGAGTTCACCTGATTCCGACGTACGGATCAAAAGTTATGATTTGTTTAGTGTCGTTGTCCTGCTAATCACAAAGATCCGCATAGCTTGTAGAAAATCAGGTTAAGCCGTTAGTTAAAGAGGAAATCAGAGGATCTCGATATAACAAAAAATTTAGGTAATTTCCATACCTTTTCAGAGAGCTAAAGAACGCAAGATTTGGACTTTCTTAGCAAACGTTATGGTGGTTTTAATGTACTATCCAGAGAACCCAACGTGAATATTGATGTCTTTTAATTTGGCTTGGTAGGGGTATTAGATGGCCGATTCAGAAGGGCCACTCAACTAGGTTTAGTTGGGGAATTTAATTACCTTTCCAGAAAGTCCTAGAACACCTTATTTGGACCCCTGTAGTGAATGTTATGAATTTTAAAATTTGACTATCCATAGAGGAGACAGATCAATCGTTAGAAGTGGGTAGTGGGAAGGCGTTTGAGAGTTTGGCATTTTATCGTTTGAGCTATTAAAATATGTCTTGGATCCAGTATGATTGTCTTAGCTTGGTTCATAATTATATTCAGGTGGGGGTTTGGTCTCAGAGGTATCACCTTCTGCATGTCTATAACATCCCAAGTTTTGGCTTGTGTTTCAAATGTAAGAAAATGTGTAGAAATTAAAAACTTTTCTTACATCTTGTATTTCCTGTATGTTCTAAACAATTCTTGTAAAAGGAATATGGAAATACAAAGTCACAAGTCTTTTGATCCAAATCTTGACCCTTCAAAAACATTCTTGTCAAATCTTGTGAACATCTCCTGGAAATATTTTCCTAAATTCTAGGGTTGGTGTGTGACCTCTCTGAAAAATTTCATAATTTTTAGAAATTGTTTGAATATTTTAAGAAGTCAGTCAAACCAGTTTGAAAACTGGTCAAACCCTAGCTTAGCAATTTGCAGAATATTTGGAGGAACATTCACTACATGAAAACCTTTGAAAATTTTACACAAGGTCAATATTGAAGTTAACAAGCTTCTGTAAAAATTTTAGAATTTTTGGAGTGGTTTTGCTACCTCAAATAATTCCCCTAAGATCAGCTCATTTTTTTTTTAATTCAAAATTCAAACCCTAGGGTTGAGTCTGACTCGGGCTCAAGTGAGACCCAACCCATCTGACTCGGTCGAGCCAGGTCCAGCGCCGCACTCGAGCTCGGGGTTGGGTGCGAGTGTTTTGGCCGTTGGATTTCAATCCAACGACCACGACCTCCCATGAGGCTCTAAACCTCCGGAGGACTCGTTCGATCTCGACCGTCCGCTTCTAATCCTACGGTCTCGACCACCCCCGTCGTCCTCCTCTGTTCTTCTTCTTCCTCGAGCGTCGTACGCGCGTGTGCGCTTGGGCAGGTGAGCGGTGCAGGCTCTAGTCACATCATGGGGCCCGGCAATGGCTCCAAGCCCCGCTTTTCCGCACATGTCAGCGTCCAGCTCTGTCCTATACCTACTCCTGTTGACATTTTCGACGGTGGCAGAACTTTGGGTCTTGTCGCCATTAGTGGGCGTCCTCGTGTAGCCGTGGACCTCCGAGCTACTTGAGCACCCAGAGCCTCCCTTGAGTTCCCCTTCCGCACTTCTTGTCGCCTTAGCTCGTTCTCTCTGTGAGTTGAGCTGTGAGACCCCGATTTATTTGACTTGTAATGCTTAGCCTTCCATTGACCCTAGCATCACAAATCAAATAAACCAAGCCTCGAGATATGTATACTTCCCAGAAATGCAGTATACACACCCCGTTACAAAATCAAGCATCAATTTCATACACAAGTGCTTACAATAACAAAACTTCATCATTACAACATATTGAACTTACATGGTTCGGTTTCATACAAAAGGGGCCAACCGGCCGAATGACAAGATCAGTATCAAGTATGCAGCGGAAAAACAATAAATTAACTGAATAAAAAGAAAAAAAATCATGAGTTAACCATAAAGGAAGTCCCAATGGCTTGCCATAACCCGCAGGGCAACCGACTTGGTTGAAACCAAAGCAAACTGACATTTCTGCGCAAACTTTCCTTACCCGATTCGATCTCACCACCTGTTATCCAGATTAGTAAATGCAAGCAAACAGTGAGTACACGAATGTACTCGCAAGACTTACGAGTAACAAAACTAGTTACTACTACATGCAGGCTTTAATCAAAGGAGAAGGCTGAAGGTTAATTTTCAGCGTAAAGCAAGTTTTGTTTGCAATAGATAATAATTTGAAAGCAAATTTGGACAATCTGAATTTTAATTGCAGAAATAACAGCGATACAATAAGTAATAGACATAAAGACATCCTGGAGATGACTAACCCAATAGCCAGCACAACAATAGCACGAATCACCCATTCGTACCACCGACGTCAAGTTTTAATTTAAAAGGTTGTAGTCTAACTCTTGAAAAGCTTACCGAAGCGTGTCCATAACCTAAGACGAGGCTATTCGAATAGTTTTAACCCTGCAGGGGTGTACCAATGTACCCACACTTCAGATCGCCTTTTTGCCACTAGACGAAGCACACTTCATTTGGTATGCCGGCACGGCTAAGTTCTACGAGACGCTTTCCAATGGAAAATGCTAATCAAGAGCCGCACGTATGTGTGGGGACCCCGGAGTTATCTCCATAAGACCGAGACTAATCAAAGCCTTAGGGACATAACTCTAGATCTCCCGTAAATGGATTCCAACTTAACTCCATCTAAATGAGAGGCTTAACTCAAACTAGAGCCCCGACGATCATGCGCGCCGCTCCTCTGCGAGCACTACATGATTGTCGGTTCTCCAACAAGTCAACCGCTACACTTAGTGAGTTAAATAGGAAGCCATGAACAGCGAGTACAACTTATATTGGCTCCCAAGATCAGCGACCAATAAAGTCATACTCTCATACAATGTTGCTCACATCCATACAACATTCATACATTAAATAGTTCAAAAGACATACAACATAGTTCCAAGTTCACAACTAATACAAGTGGCCGATCAGCCAAATTGAAATAAGAGTATCAAGTAGCAGCGGAAACAAATGCATAAACCAAAAGACCAGCAGCGGTATGCCCCATAAACCCATCGGCAACCGACTGGGAGCTAGAGATAACACACTACTCATCGGTGTCGCCTAAATCGACACCGACGAGCTCGTTGGTCTCATTATCCTCCTCGCCTATAAAAGCCAGCAAACATCTGGCTGAGTACAAAGAGTACTCGTAAGTCTTACACATATAAAAATAGTTATGCATAAGGTCATTCAAAGGAGGGGCTCATATTGGCTTAGTTTTGCGAAAACGACGCAATACTGAATAACCTACACATACTAGTTTTTCAAGTGCCCTTTCAAAATCAGATTTGAACTAGAAGTAAAGCATGTGAATAAGTAATGAACTCAATAACAAATGAATCATACCAACAACAAGGTGGCGGTCCACTTTGATACAACAACAAACATGAACATCCCATTCATGTCGATACCAAGTTATAACCACAATTTTAATTTCGAGTCTAACAATAAGCAGCCACAAGTTTCAAGCGGTCGTCCATAACCGTGGACACGGCTATTCGAATAGATGATACCCTGCAGGGGTGTACTACTTTACCCACACGACTTGATTAGCCCGTAAGCCTCCAGATGCCTCCGAATATAGCATACTTCCTATGGTATGCCGGTCGGGTAAATCAAGATACGGTTGTTTTTAGCAACAAGATCCCATTGAGCTAAGTCCCTCAACCCATGGCTCCTAGGAAACACAAGACGTGAACGCCTCCATCCTATATATCCTAGGAAACACAAGACGTTAACACCCCATCCTATCGGCCCAAAAGGAACACGGGATTTCACGATCCCATGCCCTTACAATTTCACCACCGTGGGACTCAACACAATAAAACCTCCCCCCTACTTAACCATACGGCACCCATATACCGCGTGTGATAGAACGAGTTTTACTTGAATTGCAACAACCCAAAGTTCGGTCCTTAATCGTCCAGACAACTCAACCACTTACCCAAAGCTCGTGCACGAAGCACCATCACTAACCAACACTTGTCCAGACCAAAAGCTCATTTAAAATGACAAAATTTAACTCATAAATCAGATACGAAGATCTGAAACAAAATTATATAATGAGAGTTGTGTTTAACCCATAATTGTCAGGCTATTCCCGACAATCGAGCTACCGGTTCTAGACTTGCATGGCTAAGCAATTCGAACAATATAACTTCACTCATCCTATCATAAAATTTCAGTAATGGAATAATTCATGGATAGCCTCAATGACAAGATAATAGGATGTGTCTAACCATTCATCACAAAAATAGCGGCAATATAAGACTAACATGCAAGCAATTATCATTGCATCTACCCTAGCAAAATTGGGATCAAATATGATGCAAAAAGAAAGTTCAAAGGATGCTTGCCTTGCTGGTAGGCTAATTGCTCTCCCTCAGTAGCGTAAGAGTCAATATCAATGAGCTCGGAATCTATATAAATACAATACCGAATAAACATCAAGAAATACTCCAAAAATCAAAATGCACAAAAATGCATGATTTTTCTACAGTAGCTAAGTCATGATTTTAAATGATTTTTGGTGAAAGAATTATTTCATTTTGATTTAGTATATGACAGTTATGGTGGTTTGAATTTCAGGTTTCAATACGCCTTAATTCATACAATTTAATTATGAGGTGAAAATTTGTAGAGCAGTGGTGAGTACAAGGATTATATGGGTAAATAGGAAATATTATTACAAGTTCAAAATAGTTGAGTTTGCTCCAATTGGAGTTTTCAAGAATTACTTATGAATTTTCAAAGTTATCAGCCTTTTTCTTTTGCAAGAATAATAGTGTTAATAGCTCATTTTCTAAAATAATGCTCTCTGTTACAGAGACATGGTTGAAACCAATTTTAATACAAAGTTCATTAAATATGTAAATTATCAGAAGTGGTTTCACTCATTCTGGAGTTAAAATGAAATAGTTATGCATTTTCAAAGTTATACATATTTTTCAGCTCGCAAATAAATGGATTTCGGATTTTATATGTCGTTTAAACCTTTTCTCACCGAGCGCTAGCCTAGTCACAGCCACTGACCAGCAGGCCCGGTGAATAGCGCGTTTTTCGTTTTAACTTAGGTTTAAATTTTGGTTCTGACCAGTGGGTCCTGCTGTCAGTGACTCGGTCCACGGGACTTGGTCCACCGACGCATGCGCATGGCGCACGGGACTTAAGGCTTAGGGCCCACATGTCAGTCACTCTTTGCTCTGGTTTAACTCCCGCCGTTTTCTGTGCTCGGGCCCACACGTAAGTGAAACATTAGGACGGCTAAGACAACGATTTATGGCTAATCTAATCATTAGGCATTAATGGCCGTCATTTACCGTAAATTCCCGGCTACAGTGCCGGTCGGAGTACGACACGTTCCCGCGCGGTTGCCCGGCCGTTCGCCGGCGATTCCGACCCCGGCGGCGTGAACCAAGAGCATGTTTAGGTGCACAATAGCGCTGCGCTCCCAATGGAAGTGGTCTCGACGGCTGATCCGGCCTGTACCGGCGGCTAGCCGGAGTTGAGCGGCGGCGAAAATACGGCAAAAGAGTACATGGCAAAAGAGAGCTCCGCAGCGACATTCAAGCGTGTGCCTGAGTACTAAGGACTAACTAGAAGCTACCTGAGCGAAGGAAGGTGCTCGGGGAAGCTTGGGGACGTTGGAGCTGCGCCGGCGCCGGAGAAGAAAAGTGGCAGCAATACGGCTTCGCGGGGAGAGAAGGTCCTGAGCAAAACCAAGACCAATGAATGCTTGGAGCAGCTTCAAGAACTCAAGATCAAGCTTTAAGAGCAAAGAATTGAAGAATGTCCTACCAAATCGAAGTGGGAGGTGAAAAGTTGGTTCCTCGGCCGAAAATGATGCAAACTCCGATTCACCAAGACACTGTCGTGCAACCCTGAAATAAATTGAGGGGTTTTGATCAGTGGTCCAAAACACGTAAGGTGACGCGGTAGATTGAGGACAATACCTCCCGGACACGAAGAAGGCACGGATGTGTCCGTGGTGGCGTGCTCTGGACGTGAGCTGGAGCACGACAGTGGACCAGTGGCTACAAGCAATTACAAGAACTGAGATCAGCAAAAACGGAGAAGGTGTTGAAGGTAGAAAGGATGGAAAACACCCGGTGGAAACTTACCCAAGCAAGGAGCACAGGCGAGCTTCCTTCTTCTCGGTCAACAGAGAAGAAGTGAGGGAGAAAGAAGGGTTGCGAGGGGATGTTATGCCCAGGCGATGACGGCACTGGAGGCGGCGTGAAGTGGAGATCGCTCCGGAGTGGTTCGAGGTGGCGGTGGATTCACGGCGTGACGGAGCGCCAACGGCCCGGACAGAATGGCGCGGCCGCGTGGCTTGCATCGCTTGAGCGCGCGCCTACCCAAGGAGGAAGACAGGTCTGACAGGCGGGCCCGCGACGACAGTGACTCAAGGCGCTGAGGTAAGTCACCGCTACGTGGCTGATTGGAGTCCGTTAGATCAGGATCGGGCGGATGAGATCGTTACTGATCCAAGGGTCACTGTGACGCGTTGGAGTGATGATGATTCTTCTAGAGAGAAAGTAAGTTGATTATTTTAATAACGATTAAATGAAATGTTTGGAGTTTCAGATTCGTGATCTTTTGGGGGCTCATGATTTATGTAGTAGATAAAATTAGTTGAGCAATGTGACATATGGAAAGGTTCCGTTTGGTTCTGAAGTGATGAATGTGATTTGGTATTAAAAGCATCTCTTGTTTGGTTTGGCAAGTAATGTTGTAATCAAAGAGATTGCTTTCGTTGTGTTAACGGAAAATGTTTACCATAAGTATTTGAGGTTGGAGCTAAAAAAGTAATCCGTAACTTACTTGTTGTCTCACTAAGAGTTTCTTGGGTTTATGAGCAATGTTTTATTATGAGTTATGGAGATGGCAAATTTCTTCTTGTGGGACTTTTGCCCTCGATCGTGGATTCACATTCGCTTTCGAGATCAGTTCTATTTGACTATTTCTCTTGGTCTCGTGCTCACTTGAGGAGCCATGATTTCTTATGCGTCGAACTTTGTATCTGCTTATTTCTTCCTTTTGAATAAGGAAGTAACCAAATTGTGTTGCCAAGTGTTATAAAGAGTAGCATGGTGATTGGTTGGAGGTGGTCAAGTATTTGGAATTGTTGATATTTTGGGAACCAATCTATTTGAAGAGCAAGATAATGTGAATTGGTTTCGACTTACAACACCGGAGAGAATTCTACTTAAATGGAAAGTTTGTCGATGAGATAAAAGTGATTAGTGTTACAACTAGTGGAACCTACGGCGAATTATGATCCAAAGAACCTTTGTCCATGTTGAAATATTGGGACTATTGAAATTATGGACTTTGATAAACTTATTAGAGTATCACAATTGGGTACTTAGTATGATTGTTCAGAAGAGTTGTGGTGGTGAAGTTTAATAAGAGTCGCGGTGTGGAGGAACCTAAGTGTCATGCTAATTAGAGGGATAGCAAGAATTGTTGAGCTATTGTCAAGTATGACTCGGCCTCGATGAAGTGACCTTATGAGAGTTAAATTATCTTCGAGGATATCTTGGTCAAAGAAGATATTTATTTATTGACATTAGTGATTGGGTATGTTTGAGTCTTAGTCATATAGTGAGGGTATGACGAATGGGTATATTGTGGTCGTGTAGTTGAATTTTGATTAGTGTGGTTTAGTGAAGGTCCAAGATTGGTGACATGAAACGCCTTGAGCGGTTACTTGATTAGTGAGGAACGTGGATGTTAATGATTGAGGTTATTGTTGAGCTATGTAAAATTTTAGTAAATGAATTGGAAGATTTCCTATCAATCATACCAGAAATTCATTGTAGGAGACTTCGAGGTTGATTTTAGGCTTTGCATTCTCATGTTAGAACCTTGGATGCCAATGACTATGTGTAGAGATGGTAGAATAAAAGTGGATTCCGAGTAGTGGGATGATCATTGATAGTAAGTATCCTTTGAGGCTAGTATATGAGAGTGTGTGATGTGAATTTCAAATTGCTCATCCTTAATGGATTAAGGGATGTGATGGTGGATTAAATCTATTGAGTTGTGTTGGAAATTATTTTGACAAGTAATTCATTCGGTGGGGAAGTTGGCTAGAGTACGATATTGTGGATTGGAAGAGTCTACCTGCATAATTGTGGATTTTGTGTTCGGTAGAGCATAGGTTTGGGATTGCCAATTTAAGAGAAATAAGTTAATGCGTTATGCGATGATTTGGGATCCTATGGTTTAAGAGAAAGTTGATTTCTTAAAAGAAAGATTGTGGTCAAGGGTGTGATCTTGGATAGTGAGATGTTTTCTTAGTTCTTACTTGAACTATGTGGTTATGACGGATGTCAATTACAAATTGAGTTGGTTCTTGTCGGTATGTGTGATTCTTTCCAGTTAAGAAAAAAAATGTTAATATGGTTTTTTCGAGTGATTTCGTTTTTGGCTTGTGTGGCATTTATTTCTAAACTACCTATTTCAAAAGTGGAAAAAAAATTCATGGTAAATCCATTGATTTTGGATTGGGCTCTTCTAAGGGAAGATGGCTTTGAGTTGGATGCATTTTGACTCCTCTGTTCTCAGTTGAGTTCTTCGGATAAGTGAGTTGGTAG
Source organism: Ampelocalamus luodianensis (assembly GCA_036346255.1). Taxonomy (NCBI): domain Eukaryota; kingdom Viridiplantae; phylum Streptophyta; class Magnoliopsida; order Poales; family Poaceae; genus Ampelocalamus; species Ampelocalamus luodianensis. The sequence goes on from CM070628.1 coordinate 56,836,606, forward strand.
GCGAGTTCTTTGTACGTCCCTTGGTAAAGGAGATGCTGCTTGCATAGGTAAGGTGATCGACTGAGAGTTGGAACAAGAGTTCTATGTGTTTTGTGTAGACGGTGTACTTCGGTACCGAAAGGAAGTTTAACCAAAGGTGTGTTGGATAGATTCCCTGTCACGGGAATTTGTAGATTGGCATATCACTAGGACCGTCTCGAGTACTTGCGCGGAGTATGCAATGTCTTGTGTTTTTCGGTGCTGAGAGAGCACATGAGAGGTCCGGAGCTTGAGATTTTGTTAGAGCTGTTGGCTAAGAAGTAAGACCTTACCTTTGAGTCCCGTGTGTTGAGTGTACCTGTAAAGGTCGAGACTAGTGTTGAGGTGAAAGACGTGATATCCGTCAAGGTGATATGATCCCATAAGCCCAAGAGGGAAGCGACTTGTGAATTGCGGTCTCGCATGTGCGAGCAGTACTTGGAGTGGTTCACGTTGGGTATAAGTTAAAGATTGTTGATTTCAGTTCCTTTCAAGTAGATTGGTGAAAGTAGAATTCGGGGTCGAATTCTTTTTAAGAGGGGTAGAATGTAATATCCTGTTTGTCGTTAGTGGATGTAATAAAAAAATTAGAGAGGGAATTAAGATAATTAAAAGAGAAAAAAATCAGGAATTGAGAGAGAAATGGGCCACGCAGCCCATAGTTAAGTGGAGGAAAACAGCTTAGTGGCCCATGGCCCATGAGGAAACCGAAACCAACTAAAGAAGGAGGGGAACCTAGGGTGCTACTGCATGCGCCGCCCATGTAGCACGACACTGTAGCAACCCATCTCCTCCATGGTGGTGCCCCTCTCCTCCGATGCCTCTTCATCGTGGTGACCAAGTATGTTTCCCTTTGAGATCCCCGTCATGAATGTGACGGGCCCGAGATCCCCACACTCGTGGAGTGTGGGCATGAGGTCCCCAATACTTGCGGAGTATTGGGCAATTGGTCTCTGTGCGTGCGCGCACAGGCATGGGTATGCGGCAACGGTTGCATACTTTGCATTACCGGTGTAATGCACAAAGAAAGATAAAGAGAAAGGACCCTTGAGCATTGCATTTGCATATGAGATGTTCTATTGTTGATCTCCTTTACATGGATGCTGATGTCATAGTTTCTTTATGTACTTGCTGAGTCTGTGGACTCACTCTTGCTTTTATTGTTGTTTTAGGTACCCGAGCCAAGAACGACATGCATAGGGGGAAGTAGTCTGCTAGTCACTCACTTGCTACATGAACTAAATAAAGATGAATGATCTTCAGAACATAATTGTAATATCCCGATGGTATGTTGCACTAGAAGTCAGAAGGGAGAATCAGTTCGGGAGAATATTAAACGGAATTTCGGGAGGGACCAATTGGAAAGATTGCAGTGCTGCAGTTGTAGAGGGGGGAAAGAGCAATTTTGCGCAACTGGCTAGAGCCCATGGCCCAGAGGGGCCCAAGGGGTGGCCGGCCATAGCTAGGGGGGGCGCCACTCACCTTCCCAACCCTAGCCGACCCCTCCCTTCCCCTTTCCTCCCCACTTCCCCAACCGGCCGCCACCTCCCCACCACCTCTCTACCTCCCCTCAACCCTCCCTTGCGCACCTCTCCACCTCCCCACCACCTCCATTGCTGCTGGCCAAAGAGGAGAAGAAGCTCCATTGCAGCCGGCCAAGGAGGAAGAAGAAGGGGAAAAGAAGGAAAGGAGGAAGAAGAAGAGGGAGAAGAGAAGGAAGAGAGGAGAAGGAGGATCGTCTTCGGGGCTGATCATCGTCGTTCAGCACGTCGTCAAGGGTAACTTGTTGTTCTTGTAGGGTAATTAGTCTTGGAAGAGTTTTTGGTTAGTCTTTGGTTAGATGGCATTCGGCCTGGTGTAATGCAGTTTCGTCCAATGGCTTGCGGGGTAAATTTCATGTGGTTAGAAGATGAATCTGGAGTTTTGGTCTCCTAGGGAGTTGTAGGTTATGGTCTTAGCTTTCTGTGGCCGCCAAGTTCACCCAGATCCGATTAACGGTTAGAGAGATATGATTTTTCTAAGATTGTTGTTCCGCTGATCTGTCAGCAATTAGGCAGTTTGTAGAAAACCGATTAAAACTGATGGTTAAATTGGAAATATGAGAACCCCAGTATAACGAACGTTGTAGATAATCCTTCCAGCTTTCAGGAAAACTAAAGATCATGAAATTCGGACGAAAGTAGAGAAAGTTATGATAGTTTCATTGTTGCTGTCCAGAGACCCGACGCGAGAATTGATACTCTGTTGTTTAGTTTGGTAGGGCTAGTAAAGGGCCGAATCAGAGAACCTAACCAACTAGGTTTAGAAGGGGAATTAAATAACCTTTTCAGATTGTACAAGATCACTCCATTTGGATTTCTTTATATTTAGTTATGATTTTTCGAAGGGGGCTGTTCTCTGGAAAAGAAAACTGACAGCCAGCAATAGAGTTGGGGATTGCGTTTAGTGGATGATGTACTCATTTTGTGTTTATGGTTTTGTTATTAGACCTTTATGTGAGCCTTTGCTTGTCTCAATTGTATGTCCAGGTGTGGGTTTGACTCCGGGAGCAGTACCTTATCCTCGACATCCACCTTCGCACGGTTGAGGCAAGTGCATTGTTGTTAAATGGGTGTGATTGATTGGCTATGTTGTGTGTTATTTGATATATGGTTGCATAGCAAGATGGCTTACTTGATGAATGTTTAAGTATGGTTGTTGCTCAAATGATGCTTATGCTTTACTATGGTTCAATGTTGTTGTCTGTTGGTAAGATTGATGATGAATGAGAGATGAGCATTTGCATATTGAGAGCATATTGAGGCTTGGTCACGCGGTGACCAAGCATGTTTCCCTTTGAGAACCCCGTCATGAATGTGACGGGCCCGAGATCCCCTCACTCGTGGAGTGTGGGCTTGAGGTCCCCGTTACTTGCGGAGTAATGGGCAATTGGTCCCTCTGCGTGCGCGCGCATGTGCATGGGTATGTCTGGCGGTTGCATACTCTGCACACGTGTAATGCACACAGAAAGTTAAAGATATAGGTTCCTTGAGCATAACATTTGCATATGAGATGTTCTAATGTTGATCTCCTTTACATGTATGTTGATGTTATAGTTTTTTTATGTACTTGCTGAGTCTATGGACTCACTCTTGCTTTTATTGTTGTTTTAGGTACTTGAGCCAAGAACGACATGCATGGGGAAGTAGATCGCTAGTCACACACATGCCACATGAACTAAATAAAGTCAATGACCTTCGTAACGTGATTGATTTAGATTATTATGTTTCGCCTTATGCAATGGATTAAATGTAATAATGATGAGTAGTGGATCTTCATATCTCTCTAGTTATGTTGGATTCTTAGCATGTCTTTGATTATCTTTTGATGTCTTTGGATGAAAGTTTTAATTAATATTTGAATAATTCGTGTGTTGGAACCTTCGTAATTAACTTTACAAGGGAGGTTCTCACTAAATTTTATTAGGATTGTCTAGTCTAGAGTTATTAGAGGTTGTTTAGTAGCATTCCGTGTTCATGTCGGATCGGGTGTTACGCTTGGTATCGAGAGCAAAGTTGTAGGTCCGTGGTATATGAAAAGTTAAATTTGACACACTATGCACAGTAGGTGGGAATGGGTTAATGCATTGCATTACGCTACTATTGAGTTTTTGATTTCTCTTGTGTGATAGCTACTAGTTAGACTGTACTTGTGGTCCTAGTTGTTGTAAGTGCTCATTGTTTGATTGTTTTGCTGTGATGTTTAGAGATGGCAAGGGGAGGAGGCCGAGGTCGTGGTCGTGGCCAGCAGGGAGCCGGGCGAGGCCAGGCATCGCCCCCGCTAGAAGTTCAGAATTCCGTAGTTGGAGAAGCTAGCCCTGCGGAGTCAGAGGAAGAGGTTGCTTCAGCGGTAAAGGAGAACCAGGCCCCACCAGCTGCGCCTGTTGTCGCTCCTGTGGTGGCCCCTGCAGCGCCACCTGCGGTGTATGCCATGGGATTACACCAATGGAACGCTTTGAGGCTGGATACCTTCGACGGTCAGCACGCTGTCGACGCAGCCTAATTGGTGCGACACATGGAGAGGCACTTGAGCTCGGGATGACTTCGTAAATGAGGGCTCGGTTCGTGGCTTTCCAATTGAAGGGCAGCGGATATCCGTGGGAAGGAGTCCGATGGCCGTGACAAAGACTCATGGACCGATTACTGGGAACATTTTGTTGAGCATTTCAGGAAGAGGTTTTCTCCAGCTTCATATGTGGAGCGAATGGAAGTCTCTTTGAAGAACTTCAAGCAGGGTAAGATGACAGTGACAGAGTATGAAGCGGGTTTTAACAAACTGGTTCGTTTTGTTCCAGCTGTGGCCACAAATGATGAAGAAAAAGCCAAGAGGTTTCGCAGGGGCCTGCAAAAGTTCCGTCTGTATTGGGAGCATTGAGTTATGGATTTCAGTTCTCTGTAGAACAAGCCGTGGGCATGGAACTCGAGATGCAGCTTGGTGAGGAACTGCCAGGAGCGGAAGGCGTTGTGGTTTCTGAGGGTTCAGGTGGCAGCCAGAAGAGGGGTTTTGGCAGTGGGGGTGGGACCTTCTAGAGGCCAACTTCCAAGAGGTTCAAAGGGCCGCAGAAATCACTCAAGACCAAGTTCGCATGGGCACAGTCTTCTTCCACCTCGTGAGCGTCGCAATCGCACCTGTTACGCCCGTCCCCAGGCGGGGCATGAAGTGCTTCAAGCGCGGCAATGAGCATAGAGCTTCAGAGTGCAGCTGGTTCGGGTCTTGCCGCCATTGTGGTCAGGAGGGCCATAAGGCATTGGTTTGTCGGCGGAATCCCGCCAGTATCATCAAGTGGGAACTGCTCAGAGTGTCGGTGCAGCCGCGCAGCAGCCTTCTTCTCGAGGGTCGGTGCAGATATTAGCGGCTACTCCTACTCCTACTTGGGCACCGCCACAGCCTTACCTCCCTGCAGCTGGAGGAGCCCCACCACCAGGGTACTTTTGGCCGCCCCCTCCCGTGGCCCCATTTCCAGTAGTGGCGCCTTCAAGACCTTCAGCAGCTTGCCGCACCACCGCACAGTGGTGTCGGAGCTCCTACCGCCCAAAGCAGAGATCTCCTATGCTATGCCGACGACAGAGTCGGTGGGTCGTCCTGACATGGTGACAGGTACGCTCTTGGTGGATTCAGTAGAGGCACTTGTTCTATTTGATTCAGGGGCTACCTTTTCTTTTGCATTACTAGATTTTGTTAGTAAGGCGAATTTGAGTTTGCAGCCAATAGCTCAGTCAGTTCTAGTTAGTTCTCCTAGGGGAATTCTCTCTAGCTCTACAGTTTGTCCTGGTTGTGTGATTTCGTTAGATGGAGAAGAATTCATTGCTAACTGATGGTTATGAAGATGGAGCCGCTTGATGTTATCTTGGGGATGGACCGTTGCATAATTACCGTGTCGTCATTTCTTGTTTTTGAAGACAACAACCCCGCAAGCTCCGTCTCAAGGTGAGATAGTATTCCAATGTAGCGCCCATCTCACTCACTTTTGTGATGGCTAGTCTTTTCCCGGTGGCCGCACGCGAAGAATGGGTTTCTTTTGTCTCTAGTGGAGAAGCCGAGTTCGCTCAGAGCAGCAGAAGATATTTCGGCCGCTTGGGAGTTCTGGATGTTTTTCCAAAGAGAGCTACCAGGATGCCACCACCTCGTCCCGTAGAATTCGAATTGATTTGGTACCAGCGCCCGACTGTATCTATGACCCTCACGGTTGGTCTGCATGTTCCAGAGGAACTAAAGAAGCAGATTGGATGATTTAAAAGCGAAGGATCTTATTCGTCCCAAGGTGTCTCCATGGGGAGCTCTGTTCTTTTACCAAGAAGAAGGATGGTAGTTGGTGCATGTGTATTGATTATCGTGTTTTAACCAACTAACCATCAAGAATAAATATCCTCTCGCTCGCATAGAAGATTTGTTTGATCGCTTGAGAGGCCAAGCTATTCTCAAAGATTGACCTTCAATCAGTTATAATCAAATCCCGTCCAAAAGAGGATATTGAGAAGACGGCATTCTCTACAAGGTATGGGCATTTTGAATTTAAAGTTATGTCTTTGACTAACGAACGCCTCGCCGCTTTCATGGAGACTTTGAATGTGATGTTGCATGAGTACCGGATGATTTTGTGGTTGTCTTTATTGATGATATTTTGATATATTCAAAGACCAAGTCTGAACATGGGCGACACCTAAGGCTTGTGTTGAGACGCTAAGGAGCATAAGTTTTATGCCAAACCGAAAAAGTGCGAGTTTTGGATGTCCAAGTGGGATTTGGGCATGTCATCAATGATAAGGGAATCACAGTTGATCCAAGTAAGATTTCTACAGATGGTAGAATGGAAGACACCAACCAATGTCAAAGAAGTGAGAAGCTTCTTGGCATGGCAGATACTATCGGCGCTTTGTGCAGGATTTCTCCATCATTGCCAAACCTTTATCCGCACTCACACGTATGATGTGAAGTTTAGGTGGACGATGATCGTGAGCGTAGCTTCCAAACCCTTAAGGAAAAGTTGGTGACCGCTGTCCTTACACTTCCCGAGCCGGGAAGCGATTTGATGTACTGATGCGCCTCGGATTGGGTTGGGTTGTGTCCTTATGCAGAAGGGAAGGTGATAGCTTATGCGCCGAGGCACCAAGAAGCATGAATGTAATTACCCAACTCATGATTTAGAGTTGGCACTGAGTGTTTGCCCCAAGCTTTGGAGACACTATCTCAGATGGTGAGGGTTGTGATGTTTATACAGATCACAAGAGTCTTAAGTATATTTTCACACGTAAAATTTGAATTTAAAGCGCCAGCAGTGGTCGGAATCGACAAAGATTATGACCTATCTATTCAGCACCATCCCGGCAAGGCAAACGTAGTGGTCGATGCTCGAGTCGCAAGGCGGCGCCGCAACATTGGATTATCTCATTGCTGACTTTGACCGTATGGGTATATCATTTTCTATGCGGGACCGCACGCGTTGAAACACAAATGATCTTGAGTCGCCATTCCAGAGCGGGTGCGGAAGCACAACAGATGATCAGTTTTGCAGAGGGTCGAAGCGCTGGACATGGGCAAAGTCGGGATTTCAGCTTGATGGGTCCGAGTGTTATGATGAAGGTCGCTTTGTGTGCCACAAAAGGCGAAAGTCAAAAGTGAAATTGAGGAGGCTCATCAGACTCAGATATCTTTGTACATCCGGGCGAGACAAAGATGTACCGCGACCTGAAGCAAACTTTTTGGTGGAAAAGGATGAAGGTAGACATTGCCAACTATGTAGCCTCCTGTGGAGTTTGTTAGCAAGTGAAGGCAGAGCACAAGCGTCCTGCAGGATTATTGCAGCCATTAGAGGTCCCCCAATGGCCTTGGGATGATATCTCTATGGACTTCGTTGTTGCGTTGCCTCGTTCACCGCGAGGTAAGGATGCGTTTTGGGTTATAGTGGATCGATTCAGTAAATCTGCACATTTTATTCCCATCCGCACGACCAATTCGGCTAGTGACCTGGCTCCTATTTATGTACGAGAAATTGTAAGATTGCATGGAGTACCAAAGACCATCATTTCTGACAGGGACGCCAAGTTCGTGTCCAAGTTCTGGGAGAGTTTGCAGAGTGCAATGGGCACACAACTCCGTCTGAGTACAGCTTTCCATCCTCAAATAGATGGGCAGTCAGAGGGCACTATTCAGACCTTGGAAGACATGTTGCGGTCCTGTGTCCTGTCCTGGAAGGGTAGTTGGGAAGATCAATTGCCATTAGCAGAGTTTGTGTACAACAACAGCTATCATTCAAGCATAAAAGCCGCTCCGTTCGAGGTTTTGTACAGACGTAGTGCAGTCACCCTTTGCCGGGAAGTCAGGTGAGAAGGCGCTTTGGGTCCGGATTGGGTACAAAAGATCAGAGAACGAGTGGCTCGTGAGACAGAACCTATTAGCACTCAGAGCGCATGAAAAGTTATGCGCACGTGAGGAGGAGAGACTTGGAATTTGAAGTGGGGATCAGTGTTTGAGAGTGTCCCCACTAAAGGTGTGGTGAGGTTCTGCACTGAGGGAAGCTTAGCCCAAGGTACATAGGACCATTTACGATCTTGGCTCGAATCGGAAGTCGGCTTATCGCTTAGACTCGCGAGTCTATGCGTGGAGTGCACAATGTTTTTCATGTGTCCATGTTGAGGAAGTACTTGAGGGACCCGGAACATCTTATTGCATTAGAACCCCTAACAATTGAGCAGGATCTGTCCTTTGAGTCCAAACCGGTGACTCGAAAGATCGTAAAAGAGTTGAGGAACAAAACCTCAAGTATGTTAAGGTGCTTTGGTCGCAGCAGACTGAAAGGGAGGCCACTTGGGAACTGGAGTCTCGCATGCGCGAGCTTTATCCAGACTTGTTCACCTCAAGTGTGTTCTTTTGTTGCTTAGTTTCCAGTTTCGGTTTTAACTCGTGAAGTGGGCATTTAGATTCGGGGTCGAATCCTGTTAAGGGGGGTAGAATGTAATATCCCGATGGTGTGTTGCACTAGAAGTCAGAAGGGAGAATCGGTTCGGGAGAATATTAAACGGAATTTCGGGAGGGACCAATTGGAAAGATTGCAGGTCTTTGCAGCTTGTAGAGGGGGGAAAGAGCAATTTTGCGGCAACCTTGGCTAGAGCCCATGGCCCAAGAGGGGCCCAAGGGGGTGGCCGGCCATAGCTAGGGGGGGCGCCACTCCCTTCCCAACCCTAGCCGACCCTCCCTTCACCCCTTCCTCCCCACTTCCCCAACCGCCCGCCACCTCCCCACCACCTCTCTACCTCCCTCCACCCTCCCTTGCGCACCTCTCCACCTCCCCACCACCTCCATTGTTGCTGGCCAAAGAGGAGAAGAAGCTCCATTGCAGCCGGCCAAGGAGGAAGAAGAAGGGGAAAAGAAGGAAAGGAGGAAGAAGAAGAGGGAGAAGAGAAGGAAGAGAGGAGAAGGAGGATCGTCTTCGGGGCTGATCATCGTCGTTCAGCACGTCGTCAAGGGTAACGTGTTGTTCTTGTAGGGTAATTAGTCTTGGAAGAGTTTTTGGTTAGTCTTTGGTTAGATGGCATTCGGCCTGCTGTAATGCAGTTTCGTCCAGTGGCTTGCGGGGTAAATTTCATGTGGTTAGAAGATGCATCTGGAGTTTTGGTCTCCTAGAGAGTTGTAGGTTATGGTCTTAGCTTTCAGTGGCCGCCAAGTTCACCCAAATCCAATTAACGGTTAGAGAGTTATGATTTTTCTAAGATTGCTGTTCCGCTGATCTGTCAGCAATTAGGCAGTTTGTAGAAAACCGATTAAAACTGTTGGTTAAATTGGAAATCTGAGAACCCCAGTATACCGAAAGTTGTAGATAATCCTTCCAGCTTTCAGTAAAACTAAAGATCATGAAATTCGGACGAACGTAGAGAAAGTTATGATAGTTTCATTGTTGCTGTCCAGAGACCCGACGCGAGAATTGATACTCTGTTGTTTAGTTTGGTAGGGCTAGTAAAGGGCCGAATCAGAGAACCTAACCAACTAGGTTTAGAAGGGAAATTCAATAACCTTTTCAGATTGTCCAAGATCACTCCATTTGGATTTCTGTACATTTAGTTATGATTTTTCGAAGGGGGCTGTTCTCTGGAAAAGAAAACTGACAGCCAGCAATAGAGTTGGGGATTGCGTTTAGTGGACGATGTACTCATTTTGTGTTTATGGTTTTGTTATTAGACCTTTATGGTAGCCTTAGCTTGTCTCAATTGTATGTCCAGGTGTGGGTTTGGCTCCGGGAGCAGTACCTTTTCCTCGACATCCACCTTCGCACGGTTGAGGCAAGTGCATTGTTGTTAAATGGGTGTGATTGATTGGCTATGTTGTGTGTTATTTGATATATGGTTGCATAGCAAGATGGCTTACTTGATGAATGTTTAAGTATGGTTATTGCTCAAATGATGCTTATGCTTTACTATGGTTCAATGTTGTTGTCTTTGCAAGATTGATGATGAATGAGAGATGAGCATTTGCATATTGAGAGCATATTGAGGCTTGGTCACGCGGTGACCAAGTATGTTTCCTTGAGAACCCCGCCATGAATGTGACGGGCCCGAGATCCTCACCGTGGAGTGTGGGTTGAGGTCCCCGTTACTTTATGGAGTAACGGGCAATTGGTCCCTGTGCGTGCGCGCACAGGCATGGGTATGCGGCGGCGGTTGCATACTCTGCATTACCGGTGTAATGCACACAGAAAGTTAAAGATATAGGTTCCTTGAGCATAACATTTGCATATGAGATGTTCTAATGTTGATCTCCTTTACATGTATGTTGATGTTATAGTTTCTTTATGTACTTGCTGAGTCTATGGACTCACTCTTGCTTTTATTGTTGTTTTAGGTACCCGAGCCAAGAACGACATGCATGGGGGGAAGTAGACTGCTAGTCACACACATGCCACATGAACTAAACAAAGCTGAATGACCTTCAGAACGTGATTGATTTAGATTATTATGTTTCGTCTTATGCAATGGATTAAATGTAATAATGATGAGTAGTGGATCTTCATATCTCTCTAGTTATGTTGGATTCTTAGCATGTCTTTGATTATCTTTTGATGTCTTTGGATGAAAGTTTTAATTAATATTTGAATAATCTGTGTGTTGGAACCTTCGTGTAATTAACTTTACAAGGGAGGTTCTGCCGAAATTTTATTAGGATTGTCTAGTCTAGAGTTATTAGAGGTTGTTTAGTAGCATTCCAGGTTCATGTCGGACTGGGGTGTTACAGTAATTGTTTAGTAATTGGGCGAGATGCCTAAAGATTTATTATGTTTCGTCTCATGCAATGGATTAAATGTAATAATGATGAGTAGTAGAAATTCATATCTCTCTAGTTATGTTAGATACTTAGCATGTCTTTGATTATATTTTGATGTCTTTGGAAGAAGGTTTTAGTTAATATTTGAATTGTCTGTGTGTTGGAACCTTCGTGTAATTAACTTTACAAGGGAGGTTCTGCCGAAATTTATTAAGATTGTCTAGTTTGGAATTATTAGAGTTTGTTTAGTAGCATTCCAGGCTCATGTCTGGCTGGGGTGTTACAGCTAGGATCAACAGCGATACCGCCCTTGGATAGGACATGGCCCAAGAAACTAACTTCATGGTGCCAGAACTCGCATTTACTGAATTTGGCATAAAGTCGATGTTGTGAAGCTTTTCCAACACAAGCCTCAAGTGTCGCTCGTGTTCTTCATCTGACTTTGAGTAGATAAGGATATCATCGATGAATACAACCACAAACTTATCCCAATACTCCATGAAAACTGAATTCATAAGGTTCATGAAGTAAGTCGGGGCATTCACAAACCAAAAGACATGACAAGTGTACTCAGTATAGCCCATACCGTAGAGAATGTTGTTTCTGAATGTCATCGATTCGAACCTTAATTTGGTGATAGCCCAAGCGCAAGTCAACCTTGGAGAATACTTGGCTCCACTCAATTGATCGAATAAATCATCAATCCGTGGAAGCGGATATTTATTCTTGATAGTGACTTCATTTAACGGACGGTAGTCAACACACATCCGGAGACTCTTGTCTTTCTTCTTAACAAAGATAGCCGGGCATCCCCAAGGTGAGGAGCTCGGCCTAATAAATCCCTTGTCTTGAAGTTCTTGGAGTTGCTTCTTCAATTCTTCCAATTCATTAGGAGGCATCCGGTATGGCCGTTTAGAGATTGGCGCAGTACCGGGTACGAGCTCGATGACGAACTCGACTTCTCGATCAGGAGGCATGCCTGGGAGTTCTTCGGGGAATACATCTGGATATTCACACACCACAGGCACTTTCTCAAGTTCAAGAGAGGTACTAGCTTCTAAAGCATAGAGATGAGAACTGCCCACAGAAGGTCCAAAAACGACCTGACTGCCGTCTTCACTAGTGAAAGAAATAGACCGTAGAGCGCAATCGATCTTTCCATGGTTCTTGGACAGCCAATCCATCCCCAAGATTACATCAATACCCGCTGATTTTATCACAATTAAGTTTGCCAAGAAGTTGATATGTTGAATTTCCACTTTTACGTCCCGACAGACTTGATCGTTTGGAAAACCGATCCCAGCGACTGGATTTGATAAGGTGACTGAAGTTTATGTATTTCAAATTGATTAAGTGCAGCATATTCCTTTTTGATGAATGAATGAGATGCTCCTGAATCAAATAAAACTGATGCTCGACAAGAATTAACAAGAAGGGTACCCAAAACGACGTCCGGAGCGTCGCTTGCCTCCTCGGCGGTGACGTGGTTCACTCGGCCACGTGCAGGGACCTGAGGAGGGGTAGATGCTGCCCTCGGAGGTGGTGTAGGTCTTGCCGCAGCTGGTGGTGTAGGAGCTCGATAGACCTGAGGTATTCCCCGCTGCTTAGCAAGGCAATGAGAGGCATAGTGGCCAAAGCGACCACAATGAAAGCAAGTGACATTTTGCTTGAAAATACCGCTGTTTTGGGAGTTCTTACTCCCATTGTACCACTGCACCATAGATGGAGAAGGTCGTGGAGGCACCACAGGAGATCTCGGTGGCACTGGGGCCTGAGAACGAGGTGTCTGAGGCGGTCCGGTGCGCTGTCGAGGGAAACTGCCGCTAGCTGAAAACTGAGCGGCCTTCTTCCTCTTCTGGGACACCTCCACAGCCACACTCTTGTGCTCCACTACAATGGCCTTGTTCACCATGTGCTGGAAGTTCCTGAAGTCATGTACAGCTAAAGCCAGCTGCATCTCCTCAGTCAAGCCGCCCATGAACCGGCGCTGGCGGCGGGCATCTGTGGAGACATCATCCGGGGCATAGCGAGCTAAGGAATTGAACTCCTGAAGATACTCAGTGACAGTCTTCCTTCCTTGCTTCAAAGCAAGAAACTGCTGCTGCTTGATCGACATGACCCCATCAGGAATATAGGCCTCCCTGAAGGCTGCACAGAACTCAGCCCAAGTTGGAACTCCTTCATCAGGCTGCATGGCGGAAAAGTTATCCCACCACGCACTAGCAGCGCCTTCCAGCTGATAGCTGGCAAAGAGGACTCTCTCAACGCCCGTGCACTGAGCAATGGCTAGTTTCTTCTCCACATCCCTCAGCCAATCTTCAGCCTCCATAGGGTCTCCAGTACCCGCAAAGGTGGGAGGATTTGTTCACAAACTCGGTGAGACCCCCACGCCTCTCGATGTCCCCTCTCCTCTGCGCGCAGAGCGGGAGACGTGTTGCGAGCTATAGCCTCCAGGATCCTGGTCTGATCCATCCTATTTCTCTCGATCTGAGCCAAAACCTCTACCATAGTGGGTGGCGGAGGGAGCACTTCCTCAGATGAACTTCCCTACTGATGGTGCTGTTGAGAGGGCTCACCCCTCTCTTCTCGAGCATAGAGTTCAGCTACTGCAGCAGATCGAGTGCCCTGGGGTGGAGATGCCCCGTCACGCTGGGCTCTCGCACGAGTGTTAGGGCCTGACATCCTGAAGCGACAAGGAAAGTTAACAAGAGGCCAAGGTTGCTGGAAAAAGATGTGAATTACAAATATGGACAGCAAGCACATAGTTCTTAATTAGGCATGCATAAAGATATAGAATGCACAAAAAACATAACACCGAATGGGCGTACAAAGGCACCAAGGCCAGTACAAGATCCATAAATTCACATCATAGTTTTTCCCGTGCAATTACATCCATAAAGGCCCGTAGGCGAATAATAACTGACTGAAATAAAAGTTCTTGCAAGAAAGGCATTACTAGTTCAATTACTACTATCTTATTACAGGAACTCAAAGATACACGCTCGAACCATGAGCTTACACCTACGACATTCTAAATGTTGTTCCGGTCGAAGTTCACCGGGAACTCGTTCAGAAGATGAGCCCAGGGGATCCCGTATCATCAGGGTCTCCTAGGTTAGGAAGACGCAAAGGGGAGCCTTGCTCTATCACATGGCCTCCCACAGGTTCCGTCCTGCGAGTACGAGCAAAACTGACCGACATACGGACCTGGCGTCTCGTCCCATAATTAGGCTCACGTCCTGGCACTTCCGGAAGACGATACATGGGTGGTGCTGAAGCATATGGGGGAATCTCATTTGCGCTATAAACCACATGGCGGTCAACGATCCCCATGTTGCATAGGAGTTGCAAGTGCCCTTGGGCCACTACGAGACGTTGACGAGTCTCGAACAACTCATACACCGTGCACCAATGGATTTGGTCCATGTTATGAACCAATCTTGCCAACTGCCTAACCTGGGGATCTTCCCCAAACTGAATCCGGGCAAAGGTGTCCACCTCTGTGCCACGCTCTCTCATAGGAAAATGGTCGTAAGGCGGCTGAGACAACTCCATCAAGTCATAACGGAGATGGCTCATAGCCACACGAGCCACTTCCTGTAGAGCCATGGCCTCAGAAGTGCCAAGTTCCTGGAAGCAATATGGGATACTCCCTGTGACTTGTCTGGCGATAATGTTGATCACGGCCAAGTATTCCTCCATACCTAGCCCCCTGTCGCGGCGGTAGATGGCGTAGGTTGGCTGGTACGTGAAGTTCGCCCTCCACATCATATCTCGGAGAAGCGCCGGGTATCCATCCACACTCTCGGCTTGAGTTTCTTTGACCAGGTATTGGCGACTCATCTAAAAGCAAAAACAACAAGGTAAGACTTCTTTAAAACAGAAATAGGGTAAGAAAGGATGCTATGATGGATGAGGAATAAAAGATATTCCTAGCTTAAACTTTCTGAAATTAATTTGATAATTCAAAAATATTTTGACTCAAGAAGGCTTACTAACTATAACGCCAGTGCTATCTCTAACCTACAGTCAGTATGGCTCTGATACCAACGCTGTGGGGACCCTGGAGTTATCTCCATAAGACCGAGACTAATCAAAGCCTTAGGGACATAACTCTAGGTCTCTCGTGAATGGATTCCAACTTAACTCCATCTAAATGTGAGGCTTAACTCAAACTAGAGCCCCGACGATCATGCGCGCCGCTCCTCTGCGAGCACTACATGATTGTCGGTTCTCCAACAAGTCAACCGCTACACTTAGTGAGTTAAATAGGAAGCCATGAACAGCGAGTACAACTTATATTGGCTCCCAAGATCAGCGACCAATAAAGTCATACTCTCATACAACGTTGCTCACATCCATACAACATTCATACATTAAATAGTTCAAAAGATATACAACATAGTTCCAAGTTTACAACTAATACAAGTGGCCGACCGGCCAAATTGAAACAATAGTATTAAGTAGCAGTGGAAACAAATGCATAAACCAAAAGACCAGCAGCGGTATGCCCCATAAACCCATCGGCAACCGACTGGGAGCTAGAGATAACACACTACTCATCGGTGTCGCCTAAATCGACACCGACGAGCTCGTTGGTCTCATTATCCTCCTCACCTGTAAAAGCCGGCAAACATCTGGCTGAGTACAAAGAGTACTCGCAAGTCTTACACAAATAAAAATAGTTATGCATAAGGTCATTCAAAGGAGGGGCTCATATTGGCTTAGTTTTGCGAAAACGACGCAATACTGAATAACCTACACATACTAGTTTTTCAAGTGCCCTTTCAAAATCAGATTTGAACTAGAAGTAAAGCATGTGAATAAGTAATGAACTCAATAACAAATGAATCATACCAACAACAAGGTGGCGGTCCACTTTGATACAACAACAAACATGAACATCCCATTCATGTCGATACCAAGTTATAACCACAATTTTAATTTCGAGTCTAACAATAAGCAGCCACAAGTTTCAAGCGGTCGTCCATAACCGTGGACACGGCTATTCGAATAGATGATACCCTGCAGGGGTGTACTACTTTACCCACACAACTTGATTAGCCCGTAAGCCTCCAGATGCCTCCGAATATAGCATACTTCCTATGGTATGCCGGCCGGGTAAATCAAGATACGATTGTTTTTAGCAAGAAGATCCCATTGAGCTAAGTCCCTCAACCCATGGCTCCTAGGAAACACAAGACGTTAACGCCTCCATCCTATATATCCTAGGAAACACAAGACGTTAATGCCCCCATCCTATCGGCCCAAAAGGAACACGGGATTTCACGGTCCCATGCCCTTACAATTTCACCACCGTGGGACTCAACACAATAAAACCTCCCCCTACTTAACCATACAGCACCCATATACCGCGTGTGATAGCACGAGTTTTACTTGAATTGCAACAACCCAAAGTTCGGTCCTTAATCGTCCAGACAAGTCAACCACTTACCCAAAGCTCGTGCACGAAGCACCATCACTAACCAACACTTGTCCAGACCAAAAGCTCATTTAAAATGACAAAATTTAGCTCATAAATCAGATACGAAGATCTGAAACAAAATTATATAATGAGAGTTGTGTTTAACCCATAATTGTCAGGCTATTCCCGACAATCGAGCTACCGGTTCTAGACTTGCATGGCTAAGCAATTCGAACAATATAACTTCACTCATCCTATCATAATGTTTCAGTAATGGAATAATTCATGGATAGCCTCAATGACAAGATAATAGGATGTGTCTAACTATTCATCACAAAAATAGCGACAATATAAGACTAACATGCAAGCAATTATCATTGCATCTACCTTAGGAAAATTGGGATCAAATATGATGCAAAAAAAAGTTTAAAGGATGCTTGCCTTGCTGGTAGGCTAATTGCTCTCCCTCAGTAGCATAAGAGTCAATATCAATGAGCTCGGAATCTATATAAATACAATACCGAATAAACATCGAGAAATACTCCAAAAATCAAAATGCTCAAAAATGCATGATTTTTCTACAGTAGCTAAGTCATGATTTTAAATGATTTTTGGTGAAAGAATTATTTCATTTTGATTTAGTATATGACAGTTATGGTGATTTGAATTTCAGGTTTCAATACGCCTTAATTCATACAATTTAATTATGAGGTGAAAATTTGTAGAGCAGTGGTGAGTACAAGGATTATATGGGTAAATAGGAAATATTATTACAAGTTCAAAATAGTTGAGTTTGCTCCAATTGGAGTTTTCAAGAATTAGTTATGAATTTTCAAAGTTATCAGCCTTTTTCTTTTGCAAGAATAATAGTGTTAATAGCTCATTTTCCAAAATAATGCTCTCTGTTATAGAGACATGGTTGAAACCAATTTTAATACAAAGTTCATTAAATATGTAAATTATCAGAAGTGGTTTCACTCATTTTGGAGTTAAAATGAAATAGTTATGCATTTTCAAAGTTATACATATTTTTCAGCTCGCAAATAAATGGATTTCGGATTTTATATGTCGTTTAAACCTTTTCTCACCGAGCGTAGTCTAGCCACAGCCACTGACCAGCGGGCCCGGTGAATAGCGCGTTTTTCGTTTTAACTTAGATTTAAATTTTGGTTCTGACTAGTGGGTCCTGCTGTCAGTGACTCGGTCCACGGGACTTGGTCCACCGACGCATGCGCACGGCGCACGGGACTTAAGGCTTAGGGCCCACATGTCAGTCACTCTTTGCTCTGGTTTAACTCCCGCCGTTTTCTGTGCTCGGGCCCACACGTAAGTGAAACATTAGGACGGCTAAGACAACAATTTATGGCTAATCTAATCATTAGGCATTAATGGCCGTCATTTGCTGTAAACTCCCGGCTACAGTGCCGGTCAGAGTAAGACACGCTCCCGCGCGGTTGCCCGGCCGTTCGCCGGCGATTCCGACCCCGGCGGCGTGAACCAAGAGCATGTTTAGGTGCACAATAGCGCTGCGCTCCCAATGGAAGTGGTCTCGACGGCTGAACCGGCCTGTACCGGCAGCTAGCCGGAGTTGAGCGGCGGCGAAAATACGGCAAAAAGTACATGGCAAAAGAGAGCTCCGCAGCGACATTCAAGCTTGTGCCTGAGTACTAAGGACTAACTAGAAGCTACCTGAGCGGAGGAAGGTGCTCGGGGAAGCTTGGGGACGTTGGAGCTGCGCCGGCGTCGGAGAAGAAAAGTGGCGGCAATACGGCTTCGCGGGGAGAGAAGGTCCTGAGCAAAACCAAGACCAATGAATGCTTGGAGCAGCTTCAAGAACTCAAGATCAAGCTTTAAGAGCAAAGAATTGAAGAATGTCCTACCAAATCGAAGTGGGAGGTGAAAAGTTGGTTCCTCGGCCGAAAATGATGCAAACTCCGATTCAGCAAGAAACTGTCGTGCAACCCTGAAATAAATTGAGGGGTTTTGATCAGTGGTCCAAAACACGTAAGGTGACGCGGTAGATTGAGGACAATACCTCCCGGACACGAAGAAGGCATGGATGTGTCCGCGGTGGCGCGCTCTGGACGTGAGCTGGAGCACGACAGTGGACCAGTGGCTACAAGCAATTACAAGAACTGAGATCAGCAAAAATGGAGAAGGTGTTGAAGGTAGAAAGGATGGAAAACACCCAGTGGAAACTTACCCAAGCGAGGAGCACAGGCGAGCTTCCTTCTTCTCGGTCAACAGAGAAGAAGTGAGGGAGAAAGAAGGGTTGCGAGGGGATGTTATGCCCGGGCGATGATGGCACTGGAGGTGGCGTGAAGTGGAGATCGCTCTGGAGTGGTCCGAGGTGGCGGTGGATTCACGGCGTGACAGAGCGCCAACGGCCCGGACAGAATGGCGCGGCCGCGTGGCTTGCAGCGCCTGAGCGCGCGCCTGCCCAAGGAGGAAGACAGGTCTGACAGGCGGGCCCGCGGCGATAGCGACTCAAGGCGCTGAGGTAAGTCACCGCTACGTGGCTGATTGGAGTCCGTTAGATCAGGATCGGGCGGATGAGATCGTTCACGCTACCGCTTTGAACCGCCCAATGATGGCGAGATCTGGACCGTCGATCACTGATCCAAGGGTCTGCATGCGTCGGTGCATTTAGGTGGTCGGGCTGAGTCGGTTCGCCGAGTCAGACTCGCGCCTGAGGAATAGTAACAGCCGGTTTGGGTTTAGGGTTTGACTGGGAATTAAATCATTTGCTCTACTTTGACCAGGGGCTTAAAAATAGAAATAAATTTCCTAAAATCATGAAATAATTTGTGGGGGTTCCTGGGATAACCTAGTGTCCATAAAAATTATTGAACCCTACTGTTCATGATATATTTTGTGATATATAAATTCAAACTTAGGCTAGGTACTTTAAGGATGTCTGAATTTTCTTTAGGGTTAAAATTGGTCCCAAAAATTTGGAAAAATTTATATTAATTCTTGATAATTAATATAGTATTTGAATAAATTATTTCCAGAGGATTTTCAGTAGCATTTATTTCAGTTTTTTAGTTTGGAGGTCAAATTGAAGTATATGTTTCAATTGTATTTTGAGATTTTTCAAGTACAATATTGAAATAAAAAGATTCAAAACATGGTACATGATAATGAGATGCATAATAAGCTCTTTATTAATTTGGGGATGTGACAGTATGGGGGTTAACCCTTAGTGATCTGCTGACGAAATATGGATCACAAGGACCCATACGTAGAGTAGGAGACACCGGCCTCGGCGGGTGCTCCCCTCCCCACAAACATGTCCATGTTGTATATACCCCATATGCAACCCACCACACGACTCATTAATTAACACCCCACAAAGTACTTAGTCAAGAGAGGTCCCATACCCTCTAGTGTGGTTAGCACGCAAAATTGCTTGGAAAATAAATACTCACAAGATGTTCGGTCCTTAATGACCCGGGCACCATTCCAGTCACACCCAAAAGCACACCATCTTAGCATTGTGCCCAAGTCCAAATCATTTTGTTTTCATTTTTAGTTTTCACAAATAAACATAGCACAAGGTGCTGAATCATAAGTAATAATAAGTTTTGTGTGATCAAGGTTATCGACTAAGTCGATAACCGCCCAATTCTACCGGTAACTAAGCATTACTAAGCATCATATCGTAAATACAAATAAAAGACCATAAATCATTCACCGGGCTCTAATTCACTAGTGAGGATAATAGCCTATGGTAGTGGCAGGGGTGAACAATTTCAAGGCAACAATGCAATAGTCTTAGCTACCTCTAATCGACAAAATTAACTTTGACACAAGAAGCATGCATACTTAGTTTTTACAAACAAGATATTAGAATTTAAAAGTAGTAGGAGCAATATGATCAAATGATGTTACATCTGTTTGCCTTTGCTTTGCTGGTTCTCTCAACATTCACTCAATCAACTCCGCTGCACTCCCAAGACATCGTCATCTAACGAAAAGAACCAACAAAGCAAAAACACCGAATAAACTTCAAAATTCAAAAAGTATCCAAAACTAAGAACGAACACAGAAGATAGATAATGATTTTACATAAATTTGGAGACAAAAATTATTGGACTTGGAGTTGATTTGAATTGATTACAAATTTTTGAAGTTCAAATTATGACAATTTGTCTACTGCCAATTAACATACATGTACCACACTCTTGCTTTTCTAAATATCTTGACCCTTTTAGATGGACATACTAATGGCTAGCCACTAAGAGTTTTACTCACTGATCTTTGCATTTGACAAAGTTTTAGCTCACTGCTCTTTCTCTAATCGCCCTTCTAATGTCTTAACCATTTTACTAATAAGAAAAGGTTTACTAACTTCCTTGATAACTATTCACTTATTGAAAAGAGGTCCACTGCCTTGCTTTCTTAAACTAATTTCAATCCTTGACTTGCAGGTTAGGCTGCCCTTCTTAATTCATTCTCTAATAGTCATTTAATCCACACAAAATTTTCCAATCAGTGACATTTGGAAAGACTAAAGCTCACTGAAACTACTAAATGCACTCACATACTCTCCTCTGCTCACAAAGCATAAATAAGATTTGGTTGTCTTATGCTAGTTTGTGAAAATTCCCCAACCATCCATGACTTTCAAAATGGAAGCTCCTGCTAGCTTAATGTGGATATCATGGGGATATGCTCATGATCATAGGATGATGTGTCAATTGGCAATGACGTTGAAGGTTTGCGGAAACACGAGTTTTCGGCAAAGTTCAGGTTCTGTCAAGCCTCAGGCGGTCAGACCGGCCCTGGTGGAGGTCAGACCGGCCATGCCTCAAGTGGTGTATCGGGTGAACAAGCTGGCGGTCCGACCGGCCAGGGCGGCGGTCAGACCGGCCAGTGTGGCGGTCTGACCGGCTAACACTGAGCGGTCAGACCGGCCATGAAAGCTGTTTTGGAATTTGAGGCTGGGCCAAAAATAGAGTGTGTAGGCAAGTGAGGAGTTTCTACTGCACTTGGTCCCATAATTTTTGCAGCCTCCAGGCAAAAGTTCTATTCGTTTGAAATTTCCAGAGAGGTTGCGGATTTCAGTGTTGAAATTTTGGCTAAGTCCACAGGTGGCGGTCGACCGCCTTACGTTGGCGATCGGGCCGGCGATGGCGGTCGACCGCCAAGGGTGGCGGTCGGCCGGTTTTCACTTAACTCGTCGGCCCGTGTGGCGGCGATGGTTGCTGTTAGGTCAATCTCATGGGTTTCGGTGCATATGTGTTGCATGATGCATGTTTTGACTAACGTGGGTCAAGTTGTGAAGAACTTGTTCCGGTTTCGATTTGCTTGTCTATTGTTGTGCGAGTTGCTTGGTGGTCAACGACGGTCAACGGCGAGGATGATCGGGACTAGGCTTGAGAGCTGAGGTTCGTAACGATCGGCGATGCCGGGTGAAGTCATTGGACTCAAGTATGGTGCAAGATGGACAAAGGTGACCGAACGGGCGTTCGGTGCGGCGATCGTTGAATCAAGCGGCGCGGGGTCGGTGCAAGTGCCATGGTGGTTTCGGTGGGAGCCGGATGGGAGAGACTTGCCGACATGATGAGAGCCGTTGGATCAACCTACACGTGGCGGACAGCGAGTGCCAGCACAATATGAACACGACGCTTTAAAAGGCGTGCGTGTGTCACCCGTTGTTTTGGGCCTTAACGGGAGCCCATTAGGGAGACTCTATTAGAAACCCTAAGCCTCCACTATAAATAGAGGAGGGAGGTGGCTGCACCTTCCCCCGACCTTTCGACGTTTCATTGTTTAGAAACCCTAATTTGCTTAGGGAGAGGAGGAGAGGAGGTTAGGGTTCTAGAGAGTTGGATTAGATTTCGTGCTCATGTGTTGAGTCTTTGTCATCCATTGATGGAGTGGCTGTAAACCAATACCATATCAAATCAATCCAAAGAATGTTTCTTCAAGATGAGGTCAATTGCTTTCTTTCTCTCTTTTTGATGATTTGAGTCTTTCTTTGATCCGCGAGTTTTTGCGTAGTTTCTGGACGTGATCTAGCTTGCTGTGACGTGTGGGAATACATCTAGGATCATCAATATCATCAATCACCCACGAGCAAGTCTCAAGATCATATTTTCGTTTGACTCGGTTTTGACCTAACTCGCTCAAACTGTAAAAGGTCAGAATCTTGGCAAGAATTATCACGATCGTTGCTTGAATAGGTTCTGACATACTTAGGTAGGTGTGTGTCAAATTTCACGAAGTTTGGACGCACGAATCAAAAGTTTGATCAATTTGCGTTTGGTTTGTCGGGCTGTTTTCTCGTTGATCGAACGGTCCGATCGCCGAGGAATCGTCGACCGCTTCACCGGTCGATCGCCAGCTAACGATCGACCGCCTGTGAGAGGTCGATCGCCGAGCCTTCGTATTTAGGTTTTGTGTTGATTTTACTTCGGGGTTTTGAGTTGATTCAATACAAGTCTTCCGCTGTGCATGATTGATTGATCTTCATAGCTTTCATAGCTATTGGAGTGAGATTCGTATTGAATTGAATTTGGGAGAAAAAGAGATCGTGCTCCTATTCACCCCCCCTCTAGTCGCCTTTTCGGTCCAACAAGTGGTATCAGAGCCCGGTTAGTTCAATCTTGATCTTAACCGGTCACTGAACTTTGGCGATGAATAAATACTCTTCCAAACCGCATATCTTTGATGGGCACGACTATGCCTTTTGGAAGAACCGCATGCGTGTCTTTCTTGAGAGCGAACCACGAGGTATTTGGGAGGCTGTTCGAGGTCCCCTTATCTTGCTCGAGGTTGCTACGCCATGACTCAAGCTCTTTGGCTAATGACCGTAAGGTAAAGAATTTCTCGTATGGTGGGCTTGGTAGACAGAATATGACAGATTTGCAATCTCGAGATCGCACATGAGATTTGGAAGACCCTCGAAACCTATCATGAGGGTTCTTCTCAAATCAAACAAGTGCGTCAGCAGGTCTATAAAAGAGAATATAACAAATTCGAGATGCGTCCTGGTGAGAGCATCGATGACATTTTCAGTCGCTTCAACACAGTGATAAATCAGATGAAGTCTGTTGGTATTGAATTTACACAGTCTGAAAATGCCATCCATCTCCTGGCTGCAATCATCACCAGGGAGTGGGAGATAAAGGCTACCGCCATTCAGGAAAATGTCAACTTCTCTGATCTGACTTTGGAGCTGCTCTATAGCAAGCTCAAGACTCATGAGATCCAGAAAGCTGACCATTCTAAGAAGGGTAACATGGCTTTGGTAGCAGACCCGCTCAAGAGAGCCTTTGATGGGTCGTTTGAGTCTTCTTCGGGTTTTTCACTTGCTTCTTTATCTGCAATCCAAGAAGAGGATCTTGAGAGTATTCCTGAGCCTGAGATGGCGCTTTTGATTAAGAAGTTCACACGGGCCTACAACAATATGAGAAACAAAAAGAGAGGCGGCCCTGTAACTTGTTATGAGTGTGGAGAGCTTAATCACATCCGGGCAAATTGCCCCAAGCTGAAAGGTAAGAGCAACCACAAGGATGAAAAGCCAGCTTGGAAGAAGCCTCAAGGGCACAAGTCCAGTTTGATGATGCCAAGCTCGGGAAGGTCGCTCACCGGGTTCTTGCCGCTCTTGGAGATCGATCCTGAGTGATGTGGACTCGGGAGCGAGGAGGACAAGGAGGAGGAGCTCCTCAAGACAAGAAGGGAAGGCCAAGGACTTCACCGGCATGTGCTTCATGGCTGACTCCGACGACATCGATGACAACAATGAGGTATCTCCTTCTTATGATGTTCTCTTTGCTAGATGTGAAACTGTCTATGAGCAAATGCTAGGTCAGGATAAAGTTTTAAAGTTCATCATGACTAAGAATGAGGAGTTAGAGTCACAAGTAAAGAAACTCACATTAGAACTTGTGAATGCTAAGAGTCTTGAATCGATGAATGTTCTTCTGCTATGCTTTACATTACGAATTTGCTAAGCGCAACCGCTAATGATATTGCTTTGCAACAACTTGAAAATGCTAGAACTGAGCTAATTGAAGTTAAATCTGCTCCTTGTGAAAAATGCTTAAAGTCTAGCAAGTTGGTTGTTTCTGATGTGGTTGAATCTAGCTCTTGCTCTGTCTGCTTAGAACGTGAACGTGAATTACATGATGTTGTAGAAGCAAACAGAGCTAAATATGCCAAGCTTAAGGGCGAGATTAATTCGCTACTTGTGCTTCATGTGAAGCTCTTAAGCTTGAAGTTGCTCTTTATAAGAAGAGGTTTAATGCTAAAACTTGTGATTCATGTGTTAACCTTAGAAAAGAAATTGCTTACCTTAATGACACATTAGAAAGATTTTCTAAAGGTAAGAAACAGTTAAACATGATTCTTGACAAGTCAAAAACTCCTTATAAGAAGCAAGGGTTAGGATACAACTTTGCCCAGGATAAATCTAATGACATTCAAATTTTGAGAAATGGCTTAGATGAATTTGATACCCAACCTGCAAAGATCACTTTCAAATCTGCAGGTTTTGCCCAACCATCTGTTCAGTCAAAAGGTGCTTCTCCTAGTGGTACCAAGTACCATTGCACCTATTGCAAGAAGGATGGGCATTTGGTTGAGTTCTGTTGGCGTAGGTTGAAAAATGCTAAGAAAAATCTTACTAGAATGTCATCTAATCAACCTAGAGCTTTTGTGAGATATGGTAATTTAGAAAGGAAGAAACCTGGTCTAGGATTTATTTCACATGCAAATCATGCTCATGCTCCTAGACAGGATAACTCTCATGTTAGAGTAACCATTGCTCACAATGCAATTTCAAATAGAATCAAGGATAGCACTTACGCTTTGCATACTACTGCAGACGTGTGTCTCGATCTTTGGGTTCCCAAGTCATGTTTAACTAACTTGATATTGAGACACTTCGTTCTTCTGTGCCTTGATTTTCGGGATCACCGCGGAAGGAAGGACACGTGGTTCGTCGACTCATTTATTCACGCCACATGACCGGAGACTCAAAATGGTTCACCTCCTTCACGCGGTCGATAGGTGATGTCCTCATCACCTTTGGAGACAATACACAAGGGCGGATTGAAGGCACGGATCAATCGGGGTGAGCGACAATTTCATCCTAAAAGATGTCGCCCTTGTGGACAAGCTTAGGTTTAACTTACTCTGTCTCTCACGACTTCTTGATGATGGTTATGAGACTATATTTAAGAAAAATGCTTGTCGGGTGCTTGATTCTGTTTGGTGAGCTCGTTTTGGGATTTATAGAGTTGCTAGGATCTTTGGAGCTGATTTTTACGAATCTCTTCTTGGTTCTCTTAAATGTTTGTTTACACCTTCTTACGAGTTCTAGCTTTGGCACCGACGTTTGGGGCACATTGGTTTTGATCATCGCGAGTTAGCAACCTTGATCTCATGAGAGGTTTGCCCAAACTCAAAGCCGTCAAGGATGTTGTATGTGCGCCTCGTAGGCATGGCAAGCAAGTTGCCGCCTCACACCCTTGGTGACTTTGGTCATGACCGACGGACCGGGATAGTTGCTTCATATGGATCTTGTTGGTCCTGCTAGGTTCGGTCAATTGGTGGCAAGTGGTACATTCTTGTCATAGTTGATGATTTTTGAGATACACTTGGGTGTTCTTTCTTGCTTGAAGGATGAAGCTTTTGGTTTTATCGTGATCTTGTTCTTCGTTTGGCTTCGAATTTTACGGTGCCTTGAGAGCGATCCGCGATGACAATGGCACGGAGTTCAAGAATGCCTCGTTTGCCTCTTTTTGTGCCGAAGCGCGAATTGAGCATCGATTCTCTTCTCCACACGTCCCTCAACAGAATGGCGTTGTGGAAAGGAAGAAACAGAACTTTAGTCGAGATGGCTAGACAATGCTAGATGAGTATAGCACACCGAGGAGGTTTTGGGCCAAAGCTATTTCTGACTTGCCATATTGCAAATCGTGTCTTCTTGAGACCGTCTTTGGGCAAGACTTCATATGAGCCGTTTTGGTAGAAAACCCTCATTTCTCATTTTGAGTTTTGGAGCTAAGTGTTTCATTCTCAAGACAGGAAACCTAGATAAATTTGAATCAAGGACTTTTGATGGTTTATTTCTAGGTTATCCTGCACATTCGAGGGGTTTTCGGGTTTTAAATGTTGAAACTAACATTGTTCAGGAGACATGCAATGTCACTTTTGATGAGACTAGCCCTAGAGCTAGATCCGACATTTCAGGTGATACACAGGTGACTGAAAGCATTTTTGTGGAGGAAGATGATGACAAAGCTGATATTTGTCCTCCACTGCTGTTGTTGAGGCTCCTGTCCAAGTTCCAGAACACACTCTCATCGCTTCACCTCCAATTGAGGCTCTGCTGCATCTTCTTCATCGCGATACTGCGGAGGTTGAGGAGATATTGTCTCCCCCAGGCGCTCCACTTCATATTCAGAGGCATCATCCTCCGGATCAGATGATTGGTAATCTTAATGAGCGAGTCACTCGCTCTAGGTATCACGATCCAAGTCTCTACTCTCATTCTCGCATTTGTTGCTTCTTTCGAACCCGCGATATATCACATGCGTTATCGATTCTAGTGGGTTAATGCCATGCATGAGGAGTTAGAAAATTTTGAGAGGAATAAGGTGCGGAATCTAGTAGAACCTCCTAGTGGTCATAATGTGATAGGAACCCGTTGGGTGTTCAAAAATAAACAAAATGAGGATGGTTCTGTGGTTAGAAATAAGGCTAGATCTGTAGCTCAGGGTTTTAGCCAAGTTGAGGGGTTAGACTTTGATGAGACATTTGCTCCTGTTGCTAGATTGGAAGCCATTCGCATTTTGCTTGCATTTGCTGCTTCTAAGGGCTTTAGATTATATCAGATGGATGTTAAGAGTGCCTTTTTGAATGGTTTTATAGAGGAGGAAGTGTATGTTAGACAACCCCCAGGCTTTGAGAATCCCAAGTATCCACATCATGTTTTCAAGCTATCCAAAGCCTTGTATGGTCTTAAGCAAGCCCCTAGAGCCTGGTATGATAGACTTAAGACCTTTTTGCTTAAGAATGATTTTGAGATGGGTAAGGTAGATAAGACCCTGTTCATCCTTAGGCGTGGCAATGACTTCCTGCTTGCTCAGATTTATGTAGATGATATTATCTTTGGTGGTTCTTCTCATGCTCTTGTTTCCAGTTTTTCTGAGACAATGTCCAGGGAATTTGAGATGAGCATGATGGGAGAACTCAACTACTTTCTGGGGCTTCAAATCAAGCAATGCAAGGAAGGGATCTTCATCCATCAGACGAAGTACACCAAGGATCTGCTCAAGCGCTTGAGATGGTGATCGCAAGCGATCGCCACTCCCATGGCGACTTCGACTGTTTTGGATCCAGATGAGGAAGGAGAAGCCGTGGATCAACGCGAGTACCGCAGCATGATCGGTTCCCTCCTGTACCTGACGGCCTCAAGACCGGACATCCACTTCACGGTCTACCTCTGTGCGAGGTTTCAGGCGTCTCCGAGGACTTCCCATCGCCAAGCCGTTAAGCGCATCTTCAGGTATTTACACTCTACCCTCCAGTATGGCATTTGGTATTCCTGCTCGTCTTTTTTGTCCATTCGAGGGTTTTCTGATTCTGATTTTGCGGGCTGTCGGCTAGATAGGAAGAGTACCTCAGGCACTTGTCATTTCTTAGGCACTTCTCTTGTCTCTTGGTTTTCTAGGAAACAGTCTTCTGTTGCACAATCCACTGCTGAGGCTGAATATGTAGCTGCTGCTAGTTGCTGTAGTTAGATTTTGTGGATGGTGTCCACTCTTAAGGATTTTGGGTTGGCATTTGATAGTGTTCCTCTTTTCTGTGATAACACTTCTGCTATCAACATTGCTAAAAACCCTGTGCAACACTCTAGGACCAAGCACATAGACATTCGCTATCACTTTCTTAGAGATCATGTCGAGAATGGTGATATTGTGCTGCATTTCGTGGAGTCCGAGGCTCAGTTGGCTGATATTCTCACCAAGCCTTTAGATCCAACTAGGTTTGCCTCCTTGAGAAGTGAGTTAGGGGTAATTTATCCCTACGGTTTGGTTTGAGGGGGAGTTTGATCTTTTCTTGATCTTCTTTTGATCTTTTTGATCTTTTTAGGCTCTTTAAGTTTTTGTGCATCTCATTGTTTCATACTGCATTCATTTGAAAAACCAAAAAGATGCATTGTTATATAAGCTTTTCTGCTTGTCTTTTAAAATTGATGAAGCTTTGCTTATTACCCTTTTAAGCTTTAGTGTTTCAATTCTGCTCAATGCCATGTCTAGTTCTTTGACTTGCTAGAATTATCATGCTTTCACATGTGTAGCTAAGTCTTTCTTTGAATGAGCGTAACTTTAAGACAACTTGAACTAAAAACTGCAATTTGTGGATGTTTTAGCTAGTTGTGCAATTAGTGCTCCTTTTGTGACATTGGCCCTGTCAAAATTGCGGTGTTAGCTCTTGAATCTAGTATTGATCATTGCTTGACTTCTTGTTCTTTTAAGAATCTAAATCGCTCTTGTGAAAAATGAAAAATCAAATTTAAAGATTGTCTTGTGCTTAAAATGTGCCAAACTATTCTCTCGAGACTGCATGTCATAGACATGAACTTGGAGATAGTTTGATGATCCAGACGATCTCATGGGGACTGCTTGTCACAATTGACATGAACCTCAAGATTTGTCATACAGTAGAAGCTTAGGAAGAGTTTGTGGATGGCTCCTAGTCTAGGATCTTCTTCACTAAGATATACCTTTAATCAACTTCAATATTCATTGCAAATGAAAAACTGTTGAAAAATGGGCGTTTGAGACAATTTGAACAAAATGATTCAATTTAGGACCTGTTTGTCTCTTAATATGGTCATTGTTAGCGTCTTGGTCTCACATTGACATTTTGACATGGCCAGTATCATCTTAGGATCTCTCTTGATGGACTTGCTAGATTTGAAGCTTTGCTTAAAATGCTAAAATTTATTGCTTTATATAGAGCCTTCTTGCTTTAGCTTTGTTATATATGTCTTATCATGATCTTGCTAGCGCATTCAGGCTGATATGGTGTTTATGCAAAATTTGAGATGCTAGCTTGCTCTTTTGGGTAATCTCCAAAGCTTCTTGTAATCCAAAATTGAAAAATACAAAAATATGAAGCCACTCCATTGCATTTCATGCATGCTCCTTCTTATGCTTTTTCCTCATTCTGCATTTGTTATCTCTGGACGACAGAGAAGAAGTGAGGGGGAAAGAAGGGTTGCGAGGGGATGTTATGCCCGGGCGATGATGGCACTGGAGGCGGCGTGAAGTGGAGATCGCTCCGGAGTGGTCCGAGGTGGCGGTGGATTCACGGCGTGACGGAGCGCCAACGGCCCGGACAGATGGCGCGCGGCGCGTGGCTTGCGCGCGCTGGCGCGCCAAGGAGGAAGACAGTCGACAGCGGCCCGCGGCGATAGCGACTCAAGGCGCTGAGGTAAGTCACCGCTACGTGGCTGATTGGAGTCCGTTAGATCAGGATCGGGCGGATGAGATCGTTACGCGCTGTTTTGAACTGCCCAACAGTGGCGAGATCTGGACCGTCGATCACTGATCCAAGGGTCTGCATGCGTCGGTGCATTTAGGTGGTCGGGCTGAGTCGGTTCGCCGAGTCAGACTCGCGCCTGAGGAATAGTAACAGCCGGTTTGGGTTTAGGGTTTGACTGGGAATTAAATCATTTGCTCTACTTTGACCAGGGGCTTAAAAATAGAAATAAATTTCCTAAAATCATGAAATAATTTGTGGGGGTTCCTGGGATAACCTAGTGTCCATAAAAATTATTGAACCCTACTGTTCATGATATATTTTGTGATATATAAATTCAAACTTAGGCTAGGTACTTTAAGGATGTCTGAATTTTCTTTAGGGTTAAAATTGGTCCCAAAAATTTGGAAAAATTTATATTAATTCTTGATAATTAATATAGTATTTGAATAAATTATTTCCAGAGGATTTTCAGTAGCATTTATTTCAGTTTTTTAGTTTGGAGGTCAAATTGAAGTATATGTTTCAATTGTATTTTGAGATTTTTCAAGTACAATATTGAAATAAAAAGATTCAAAACATGGTACATGATAATGAGATGCATAATAAGCTCTTTATTAATTTGGGGATGTGACAGTATGGGGGTTAACCCTTAGTGATCTGCTGACGAAATATGGATCACAAATTTTGGGGAACCATGACGTAGAACGCGACGACGCGAAGCCAACGCCGCAGACGGTTCGACCGGCGAACGTCGGACGAAGGCGCAGTTCGCCGGAGAAGACCTTCGATTGGAGCTTGGTTTTTTGGAGATTGCGACAAAAATAGATTGGTTTGGAGGAAACCAAATCAGGGGATTGGAAGAGGAGATCAAGACGAACATGTGAGCGCAAACCGTTCGCTTTTATATGCAGCGTGGAAGAAGATATGAAATTTTGAAGGTTTGAGTTTGCAACATGCACGTACTGGACTCAGCAGCTGGCTCTTCGGTTCTGGAGCTGGAGGATGAACAGTAAATCATGATTTACTGTAGCACATGAGCAGGGGAGAGAAAATACTGATTTTCGGAATTCAAATAAAAGGCCGAAAATCAAGGAGATCAAATAAATAGCAAACAAATCCGGAAAAATCTCAGAAAATACCGAAAAAATCCTTGAAAGACAAGGAAGCCAAATAACACAAGTTTTTATTTAATTAATGTTTATATTAGTCAAATTAAATATCTTTAATTTAAGAAAATTCCCAATTAAGCTTTATTAATTCAAATAAAATTAGTGAAATTTTTCAGGGACCTAAACTACTCAAAAGATTTTTGAAAAGCCAAATTTTGGGACGTTACAAACCTCCCCCCCCTTAAAGGAATCTCGTCCCCGAGATTCAGGCTGGCTATAGAATAGGATAACGAACTCAGCCTTGGGGTTCACTTCTTGCTTTAAAAATGCTGACTTTGACAGAATCGCTCTTCTGAACACTTACAAAACAAACGCCTTGCTTCTTCCTAAACTTCTTGCTTCACTGAAAACTTGACAAACTGGCTCTTGGCTGGAAGGCATCTTGAAACTTGATTGCTTCTACCGGGGCTGCTTGATCGGTGCTTGAACGCACTTTTGGAGTGGAGGAAATCTTGCTGCTGACTGGCAATTCAGGTTGGCAAACTATCTCTTCTTCCGCACTTCGAAATTTGAACTAACTAACACATTTCTGTCAACTCTGTCATACAATTCTTAGCACATAACTTCAACAGGTATTCTGAAGATAGACATGGCTGCGAAGGTGATAATGTAACATCCCAAATTTCAACTTGTGTTTCAAATGTAACAAAATGAGGATAATTTAAAACTTTTCTTACATCCTTGTGCTTTTGAGATTTTCTGAAATTCTTGTAAAAAGATTTTGGGAAATCTAAAATCAAAACCCTCCAATATATCAATTCAAAAACATCCTTGGGGAAATCTTGGGTCAAACCCATGGAAATAATTTTCCTGGGTTCTAAGGTTGCCTTGTGACCCCTCTGAATTATTTCATAATTTTTGGAAATTATTTGAAATATTTTAGAGGCAAGTCAAACCTTGGTCAAACCTTTGAATTAGCCTTCTGGAATTTCTTGAGAAAATCACAGTGCACAAAAATCTCTAGAAATTTTATGGAAGGTTAATCCTTAAGTCAGGAAGCTCCAGTTAAAATTTCATAAATTTTGGAGTTGATTTGATGCCTCAATTAAATCCCCAAAGATTCAGCTTTAAAATCAAAACCCTAATTGGCTTACACTGTTCCTCAGGCGCGAGTCGGGCTCGGGCTCGAGTCAATTGACTCGGCCGAACCAACTAACCGCACCGAGCGGCTCGTGAGGTGCGCTGGCGATGGGGACCGTTGGATCTCCATCGAACGGCTCGCATCCGTGTAGGCATTCGGACCCCTCCGATTGCCCTCTGATTCTCAGCCGTTGGATCAAAATCGGACACCGTTCCCGTCATCTCCTTCCTCGCTCCCGCTCGCGTGTGTGCTGCGCCATGGCGAGCGCAGAGAGGGAGACAGCGATGCGCCCCGTCACCTCCGTCTTCGTCAACGGCTCTCTGCAGGCGCATTAAATGCCGTCGCTCCACCGCCCGATTAGTCGTCGTCTCAACTGCTCCCGTCGCTCACGGCGACCGTAGCGGCAGTGAGAACCCGAGGCGGCCAATGGTGCCCTCCTCGCTCCACAGGCCTACTTAAGCTCCCCGCTTCCTCCCTGAGCATATTTTCGCCATCCCTCACCTCTTGGTTACCTTCTCTGAGCTCGAGCGAGTTCCAAGCGCCCGGCGCTCATCTCGCCATTGCCGGCCGGAACTTTGGCGCCGACGGTGTTCGGTGGCTCTCTTGCTCCCCCTCGTTCCTCGACCTTTGCCTCACTTCAGCGGAGTTTAACCCCCACTCCATTTCAGGTTCCGTCGGGAGGAGCTGCTGAAATCGGCGTTTTCCCCAAATTTGCCGCAAATCTCCATCTTCTTCCCCGGCACCGGTAAGACTCCCATTTCCCAATCCATTCCTCCGGGAGCTTCTCTGTGGTATTGCGAAGCTCATGGTACCACCCAGTGTTGCTAGTTTGGCCCAGGTCGGCCCCTCCGCGTTGAGGCACCCCCGCACCGCCGCTGATCCTCGTCGCCGGGCTGCTCCGTTCATCCTCCGTCCACCCCAACCCCGTCATCATCTTTAGTGAACCCCTGGTGAGCTTAACCTCTTCCCCGTTTAGCTTTTGCTGCACCGTGGCCGTGGTTCCCTGTTTCGGTCGCGCCGCCACCGCCGTTAGCCTCCGGCTCGCCGCCGGCTACCGTATGGACTCCGGTTGGTCACGTTAAGTCCATAGGACCCCGTCATAGCTTTTGCACCCGTCCATTTGCGCGTAGCTTAGCCATGACATCGTTTTCGTTTTCGGCCGTAGCACTCCCTCCGCCTCTCGCCGCCGCGCCGCCGCGTCAGGTCGCCATTGGCCTCGCCGCCGGTGCCATCTGGTGCGCAATAGCGATGAGGTTTCGTTTTAGCTCCTTCGGGCCTCGCCACGAGCTCCTCGCGGTGACACGCCCGCGAGCTCGAAGTTTTGCTCGGCTCTATTGTCGGACGAGCGGCAGCAGCGTCGGGGCGACGTGGCTCCCTAGGGGCCGTCCATCTCGAGATGAACGGTCAGCGGTCTTGCCTCCTTCGCGCGCTTGCGTTTGAATCCCGGTGCTCGGGCGTTCGATCGAGATCGACGGCTCGTTAAATCCACGTCATATAAGTTGTTTTGAAATCCCGAATAGTTAAGTTACAAACTGAAATAGGTACTGAACTTTAAAAATTCATAACTAATTCATATAAAATCCATTTTACGTGTTTCAAATTTTGTTAGCTTTATTATGAACTGAACTTTAGTGTAAAAATGTTTAGAAGTTTAGTTCAGCCACAGAAATAGGATTTCAAAATTGGTTTAGAAATATACTTGAAACTATTAATTTAGAATTTGAATAATTTGTAAATTGCATAAGTTTGTGTAGATAGATCCTTTTTGGGTGAATCCAACTTTGTTGGCTTCCTCTATAAGTGAACTAAGTGATAGCATAGGTTTTGTTCATGTTACTGTTTTTAAAATCTTTAGGATTACATTTTAAAAATGCTATTTAAAAGTCTTGTAAAAACGTTAAGTTTTTAACCATAGCTCCAAATGACCTAAAAAATTTCATGTAACCTTAGAATACCAGTAGGTAACCACCATAAAAATTTCAGCTTCAAAATCACTCCGGAAAACATTTAATGAACAGTAACTTTTAGGAATTTGAGTTTGGCCTAAAATGAGTATTTAGATCATATCTTTTTCTTCACTAATCCTTTTTAGTTAGTTCTTGTTCCTAAGGTTAGATAGGACCTTAGACTACCTTGTGTATAAATTTCGTCGCAATTGGATAAATTTTGCTTGCTCTTTTGTTTAAGTGTTGCTCGTCTTATTGGTTGTTCTCGCTTCTTTTTGCTTTTCGCTTAGGCTTCGACATTTGCGGTAACCCCGAGAACGATCCTCCGCAACAGTTTGAGCAACAGCAAGTAGGCAAGCAGTTTGATCATTTCCCATTTGATCCCATTACTTTTAAAGTCTAATATTTTGTTTAACTTGTATGTATGCATTGCTATTTTTTTGTTAAATTGATTAGTTAATCCTCTAGTTGCATAATCTATAGGGAAATAAATATCCTCTACTACCTGAGCCTAGGTTATTTGCTGTGATTAGAATTCGTTGGATGAGCTCTTGTCACTTAGTAGATTTCGGATAAATATTGCTTAGCCATGCCTAGTATCGGTAGTATTGGGCGATCATCGACTTAGTCGGTGATCTTGACCACACAAATGCTATTATTATTCCATTATGTCCAACCCTTGTGTTTTACCATTTTGCAAATCAAAAACTGAAAACAAAAATTATATCTTGGCTTGGGCACAATGGTATGTTGGGTGATCTGTTGGGTGTGATTGGAATGGTGCCTAAGTCCCCAAGGACCGAGTTACTTGTGTCACTAAGCCAAGCGCTTATTGCGTGCTAACCACACGAGGGGGATATGGAACCTCTCTTGACTAAGTACTTTGGGAGGTGTTAATTATGAGCTGGTTGGTGGGTGTGTTCTTGTGTGTGTGTGTTTGTGGTGTTGGAGGGGAGCATTAGCAGACCGGTTAGGCTGTCTAATGTGTCCTTCTCCCGTGGGTTGCGGCTCTTAATTAGCATCGTCCATTGGAAAGTGTCTTGTTAGACTTAGCCGTGCCTGCATACCAAAGGAAGTATGCTAACCGTGGTGGTGGAAAGGCGGTCTATCGTGTGGGTACATTGGTACACCCTGCAGGTTAAAACTATTCGAATAGCCTCGTCCTAGGTTATGGACATGCTTGGTAAGGTCGTGCAAGAACTAGACTACAACCTTTTAAAAACTTAAACTTGACTGGGTGGTATGAAGGGTACTTCATGCTATTGTTGTGGTGACCATGGGTTAGTCACTTCTAGGTTGGTGTTGTCATCTATCTATTGTTATAATTGTCTCTCTTTTATTTGAACAAGAAAAGTTAATTGCAAAATTGCTTTGAATCTATTACCTTATTGCAAATGAAAACTTGCTTTATCTTTGAAAATAAGTCGAGCCTCATCCACTTAAATAAAGCTTGCATGTAGTTAATTATAGTTCTGTTATCTCACACGTCAGTCTTGCAGTACAAAAACAAGTTTTGTACTCATCCGCTTGCTTAATATTAATTGTTGCAGA
This sequence comes from Ampelocalamus luodianensis, assembly GCA_036346255.1. Lineage (NCBI taxonomy): Eukaryota > Viridiplantae > Streptophyta > Magnoliopsida > Poales > Poaceae > Ampelocalamus > Ampelocalamus luodianensis. Next base: position 56,872,096 of record CM070628.1, read on the forward strand.
GGAAGAAGGTGATCCCCAAGGGCCTCACTTTGGTGAGTGTGTTCTTGCTTTGTTTGGGACGATTAGCTTGGCGGTCCGGTTGGTTGCCTTGTGGGTAAAGGCACACCGATTGGCTTTTGTTTATCGCCATCTTATGGCCATTTTGCTTCCATTGTTTAAATTAGTTACTTATGTGTTATTTGGCAGTCGGCCTCTCTTTGTAATAACTCTCTTTATATTATCTATGTCTTTCGATTGTTGCTTTTGCTTGGCTCTATGTGTATGAATGGAATTGATGCATGATTTTGTAGCAGGTGTGTATCTGCATTTCTAGGAAGTATACATATCTCGAGGCTTGGTTTATTTGATTTGTGCTGCTAGGACCAAGTGGATGGTTAAGCAGTACAAGCCGAATAAACCGGGGTCCTCACAGATAATCTGTATAATCTGGATAGCTTTTCTTCTTGAACACTGCTACTTAAATTCCATTTAAGATTAAGGACCCTTGGTCTTCTACTTCATGATTAATGCAACATCCACATACTTTGTAATTTGTTCTGCTCCTAGCTGAGCGATGACTTAAACAATCAACCACCATGAATTTCAGATGGTGACAACTTCAACTGGCTGACAACTAGTGTTGTAGGGGAAATCTGCACAGAACACTTACTTGCTCGACTTGGTACTATGAGTTAAGGCATAACTCATTAATCTTTTTTTTCAATCTGCCGTTGATTTGGGCGATACACAACACTGAGCTGAAATGGCCATCCAAGCATCATACAAACTCTGTCGCTAATACAAGATAAACTGGGATCCTTGGTCTGATGCTGACTTTTCTAACACGTCATGCAAATCGACCATCTCTGTAGATCTGACACTGCACCCATGCTGACGATTACCATGTCTGTCGTATACAACGTCTGTCGTATATCACTCTGCTAGGCAGTCTCCAAACTAGGTAATATTGATAGGAATGAAGCAACAAATTTCTGTCAAATGATCAACAACCACCCTTCAAGAAATTATATCCTGATTGGGTCCTGGGAGATCCCTTATCTGAATTCATAGTGATAGGAGTACTTTGACTAGCCTCTGACATGTTGGCTAACTTTATGACATACCAAAGGGTAGCCCATTCGGTGATATTTTGCTTTATTTTGGATCATCACAATTCAACTTTGAGATCTTAGTACGCCTTGGTACATCCAGGGAAACTGGAATGCTTACACTCAAATGTTGGTTTGAGCATCAACTACTGGAGTTCCTTCTCATTAGATATGCAAATATACTCATTGATCCATGGATCATTCTGTTCGCCTTCAGCGGGTTCTCACGCTTTCCTTGGCTTTACGTGAGGACGAATTTCTCTGACAAACTATCACTCCACTATCTAGTCAACGCTGATTTCTAGCATCGGTTCGAACCCTGGGGTTCAACAAATATCCTCTTATGGCGACTCGGACTCAACCGGACTTTCACACGTAACTTTGGTGGTGATCAACGGATGCTTGCGGTAGCTCTTACATTTCAAAGTATACGCCATCGCTTCGTGCGGCTAGAGGAGCGGATTTTGACTTCGTAGTTTTTAATCCAATAACCGTCTTTGTTTCTTCATGACACAAACTTTGAATTACGACTAGGATAATTCACTGCTTGAAACTTTAGTTATTAAGAAGTGCAGGCGAAACTTCTTAACACACTGATTCTTGGATGTTCCGTGATAAAAGCTATCAAGGTTCTTTCTGGTATCTAGCGATACGAACACTGGAGTTGTGATTAATCTCTTCTGAAATTCTTACAAACTCGGTTCACTTCTAGCGGTCTGGGTGAACTTCTCTTCTTACAACCGGTGAGGGGTCTTGGCTAACTTTAAACGACTGTCTCACTGATCTTCAACTGACACTGTCTCAAAATGACTGTTTCACTGGTATTCAACTGACACTTGCTAAGCTGATGGGTTTGATTTGACACTGCCTTTATCTGATAAAGTCATCTGATCTACTCTATCATTTATGCGAACTCTTTTAACAACTTTTGTCATAGTTCATCTCTGATGTAATTCCTTCTGAAATTGGCTGATCTTGGGTACCAAGTCAGAGACAAACTTGACTTCTAATACAGTTGCATGTTGCATAGATCACTTGCAATGACAATTGCATACTCTCTTGCGGATATGGACATTATCCAATGATTAGATTCTTCAATCATTTACCATTGTCTCGCTGCTTTGCAAAATGATGAGTTGGAATTCAACATCACATTCCATAGTTACGGCTCTACGGCCTTCAATCATCATGACTTAATGCTTGATTACTCAACTTGCAAAGGCAGACTCTTGGAAAGGTATCCAATAATTTCTTTTTCTCCTTAACTCATATGCAAAGATGTCCACCTTTTTAGCTCTCCAACAAAGAAAAAGTTACATCGATTCTCTGACTTTCTTGGTAACATCACCGTTCATATGTCTCTTCTTTGACTGCTTCGCTGGACACACGGATCCTGCTGCATTACCACCTGCTTTGGGAGTTATGATCTGGACTGATGTATCTTCCGGCATTCTTGCATCTGGAGTGAGTCACTGGTTCCACCGACGACACTGGCTGATGTAGTGACCTTCCTTGCGACAACTGCAACATACACGTGGCGGACATTGTGGCTTGCCTGGTAATATTGCACCGGAACAACTAACCTTCTTGAAGGTTGAAGTTTGACGCTTTGTAGGGCATCTCTTGGCATAGTAGCCTTGCTCACCACACTCAAAACACACTCTTGATGATACTGGCTCGCTTCTCTTTTGAGGTGGGTTGCCAAGGTCAACATCTTGCCTTTGGGATTCTTTAGCTGACATATCTTGTACTGACAATGGTTTGCCTTCTTTTGCTGATGTTCTGACAGTAGCTCAAAAATTTTCTCACTGACGTTGCGTTGTAGAAGTCAACACGGAATACATAGGGCACTAACTCGGACAATGATCATCGCTTTCACACAAGAAACATGTGATCTTGATCATGGGACATTTTCCAATGGAATGGTTTCCTTCGCAACTGGAATAATTGATATTGTGCTCATCAGCACTATGGCCTATTTCTCTAAAATGGGTACATGCACAATCTTCTGACTTATCTGGTTGGTAGCATTTCAACTGACAACGGCTAGATTTGGTGTAAGATATCGAAATAACAGGTTTCTCTTGATCACCTATGCTTGATATTGCATGCTGTTGGCACAAAGTAGTGGTGAACTCTGCCCAAGTGATGGTGTGCTCGTCCTGATGGGTGACGCGAAATTTTTCCCACCAATCTAATGCAACTCCTTCTAATTGATGAGCAGCATAGAAAACTTTCTCATTATCGTCGCACTTCACAATAGTTAGCTTTTCTTCTATGCTGCGAATCCAAGATTCTGCATCCTTGAGTGCGGTTGAACCTTCAAAAACAGGCGGCTTGGTCCTTAGGAACTTCACAAACTTGAGTTGAGGGCGCACTGTTGGGATGGCAACGAGTTGTGCATCATTACGAATAGTAATACTGTCTGATGGTTGCATCGTCACTTGCATGATCGATTACGAGCGGTAGGAGGCGGCTCGGGTTACGATGTGTCACTCGCGCGGAGATAGTTGTTGGTCATTATGCGCTCGCAGCGACATCGCGCGGCAATACGATGACTCGTTTGATTATTCTGATTCAATAAATTGATTAAAGTAGCGGTGGTCTGATTCTGCTGGGTCATCCTGTTGTTCATGTTCTGCATCAACGCGTTCAAGAGTTGAGTCTGAGCTACCAAGAATTGTTCCATGACTGGATCTGCTACTCCTGGTAGTGACAACTGTCCACCGGGATTGACAACATCTGAGCTGACACAGACTGTCTCAAGATTACTGACAAGGCTGGCTTCACTGGGGTTCTCCATCTGCTGGCTGACCAGGGCTTATAGATGAGAGGGAAAAGCATAAGGTACGAGGAAAGAGAATCTACTAAGGGAGCAGGTTTAACCCAAAGAACACCAAGGAACACACAAATAGCCGGAAAGCTATTAAGAAGCATAAAACTCACAGCAAAACTACACCCAAGAAGGAAAACAAAGATCTAATCGTCTAGTAGATTAAACTCTAACTTAACTGGGCGACTTGGTTCAACACATGAGAGGAATCTATGCTGATTTATCCTATATGGCTGGTCTGAAGAAAAGTCGAACTGGTCACGGTCTTCATCAAACGTTGACTGCTTGCGATCCTTGCAGGCCAAGCTTGGAGAAAGACGGGGGCGACGTACAACTTCTTCTTAGTCTTGAATTTTTGCGACGCACTTGTCTTGAACACTTGGGGAGATGTTGATATGTTGTTGTTGGTTGCGTGGTCTTCAAACAGTTGCTCAAAACAGCTCTTAGGCATCCAGACATGGATAACGATGACTATAGAAGTTATGAGGGGAGAGAGTCCAATTTAATACTCAAAACGGTGACAAAGAATATAGATGAGAAATGAATAGAATAGAGGAGTATTAGAATAGACAATGTGAGAATAACACATCATTAAGATTTTCCATTTGTAAAATAGGTTTTGAAATTTTCCTTAAAACGGCCATTCTAACTAAGGTCACGACCTACAGTCGATATGGCTTTGATACCACCTCTGTCGGGACCCAAAAATACAATTCTGGACCCTTTGTGTATACTGCACTAGTCCAGGATCACGCTAGTGCACACAGTGGCAACATCGATGAAATATCATTTCCATATACAAAGATGACTAATAAATAGGCAAATAATAATAAATATCAGAGTAAAGACCTTAAGGTCAAAGCTTACAATTAATACCTCACAAGGCGAATAGCTCAATGAATCTGCAGCGGAACGAAACGGAATAACTTCAGTGAAGCCCATCCATATGCCCACAGGCAATCGGCTGGGGTGCATGATCTAGTTCTTCTCGATCCTTGAAGTAGACCTTGTCGACTGACGATTCCTCCATTTCTGTAGGTTTGGGCGTAAGTTTTACAACAAGCTTGAGTACACAACCGTACTCGCAAGTCATACCACAGAATGCAATTTATAGATTCAGGCTTATTCCAAAGGAAATGACTTCTATGGTTATTTTGCATAAATACAACATTTGCAATTGAATATTTATAATAGATTGAAAGCATAATTCAAAACAAATAGACAATATTAATTTAACAGTTGTTTTCACAAAGACACATAGCCTAACCAAATTCTTTCACACAGCCATATGACTTAAATCACACAGCTGTCCCTTCCCAAAGGTTTTATGAAAACAACCCCTCGTGTGAAATCCCCGAGCATGTCCATGACCGCGGACGCGACTATTCGAATAGATTGTTTAACACTCTGCAGAGGTTGTACACTTTACCCACAAGATGCAATAAACTGGATCAGAGCTGATCACAACAAAACCTTTCAGAAACTTCATCTCAAACATTGACATTCCCGATGTGCTTTCCCGCTATACCAGCTCACATAGAACTAGTATAACACACACCGCTGGACAGGGATGCGGCGAACCGTCCTGCGATGCATTCACCAAGTAGTCACACCTCCACCCTGTCACATAGCCTAACCTATCCACCTGAACATCAATTCCGAGAACCCATAACTTACTAAGTTAGGCCCATCCCATACAGGCATGTGGTCGTACAGTAAGGCTCAGTTCAATGGCGCACAAAGTTAAGTCCTTAATTGACCAAGGCAAGACTTCTATGTTCTAACAAAGTCACAAATATTATAATTTCCATGCACATAGCTTCCACCATATCACACAGTATCCACCACTTGCCTCAGTTTAAATCCTTTCCCACCCTGTTGGTTAAGTGCGACACATGCTATCACAAAGTAATAACCCATAGCACACACAGTTTTATCACAAAGTTCCATAATCACTTAGTCAAATTTATAATTTCAACTCAGGTGATGGTGATGACTCGTTGCATGGCTAAGCAATCTACTCGTACTAACCAACCCACGTTGGTAATACCATAGCACCAACTAAATATGAACCAATCTAGGGTGACAAAACTTTATGACATACAATAGACAAAGTGGATATAACAAATTAGATTAATAGCTAAACCCAAAAGCATTTAAATAATTACTTAAAGTAAATGCAATAATTTGAATCAAAGTAACTTTGAAAACTGGGTTCAATATGATCAAAGGTATAACTTGCCTTGCTATAGCAATGGTGATCTTAATTTATCTTCAATCTTCTACTTGCTTGATCTTCAGCTCCTTCGGACGATTCCGGGACTTCGGCGTCTAACGAGAAAGAAAGCGCAAAACAAACTAAATTCAAAAGGCAAATCAAATAAACTCCAAATTAAAATTGAATGGTACTGGAAGGTAGATATTGAATTTAGATGAATTTAGAAACTTGAATGGGTTCAATCGGAATTCGGATGAAGAAGATATGGCTCTCGGAAGATTGGAATTCAAATGAAATGATGAAAAAGCTCTACAGAATATTCTCAAAATATTCTATTCCGAAAATATTAGAAAAAGAATGAGTGTATGATAAGTGGGACCGACTGGTATTTATGGATTTCTAGAATTAAAATAATTCCAGAAATAAGGTAGAGAGAGTGACATGTGGGACCAATAAGATAAAAGGCTTTTCAAGAATTAAATTAATTCCCAAAAATAGAATTATGGATTGACATGTGGGCCACTGGTCTATGGACCAGGTCCACAGAGATATGCTAGTCCACGGTGGACCAAGCTCATGAACTAGGTTTTGACCAAGGTTGACTGACATACGGGACCCGGCTGTAAGAGAGATAAATAATTAGGGTGTTTAATTGGGTGGATGACATGTGGGGTCTACATGGAAGTGATTGACACATCTCAAATTATGGCTTAGGTGGATGACACAAGGGATCCACATGGAAGTGAGAGGATGGAATAAATGGATATATGGCTTGATTTGTGTGAATGACAAGTGGGACCGAATAGGAGAGATAAAACGTGTTGACCATGTTGACCAAGTCAACAGAATAGAAGAAAGAGCATACGTGCTGTGTTGAACAAAGAACAGAGAGCTGCTACATGCTGATTTCGGATACAAGGTGGTGACGACGAACGGAGGCGAACCAACGTTGGCGAAGGGGTAAAACGGAAAGGAAACGACAAGCCGAAGATGATGACGCGGTCTGGACATCAAGATTTTGCTCCAAGCGACGGCAGCGACGCGAAGAACGCCGATGACGGCGGCCTCACGGGCGCGTAATACTTCCGGCGATGCTCTGCGAAAAGGAATGTGAGCACGACGTAGAACGCGGCGACGCGAACTCAACGGTGGTGGAGTTGAAGGCAGGGGATCAACGGTTGCGGAGTAATTGGCTGGAGAAGGACGACGAACAAGAGGCGAGAGAACGCTCGATTCTCGGCGCACGTTGGATGAAACTTGAATCTACAAGAGGGGAAGAATAGGTATTGACGAGAGGCACAAGATGACGCGGTCGGATTTTGGAAAAACTCACCGAGGAAGCGAGGAACGCGATGAACACGTTTCGGCTTTTGGGCTTGACATGGCCGACGGTGCTCCGATGATTTTTGGGTGAAGAGGAAGGAACCATGACGTAGAACGCGATGACGCGAAGCCAACGACGCAGACGGTTCGACCGGCGGACGTCGAACGAAGGCGCAGTTCGCTGGAGAAGATCTTTGATTGGAGCTCGGTTTTTTGGAGATTGCGACGAAAATAGATCGGTTTGGAGGAAACCAAATTAGGGGATTGGAAGAGGAGATCAAAATGGACGCGTGAGCGCAAACCGTTCGCTTTTATATGCACCGTGGAAGAAGATATGGAATTTTGAAGGTTTGAGTTTGCAACGTGCACTAACTGGACTCAGCAGCTGGCGGTTCGGTTCTGGAGCTGGAAGATGAACAGTAAATCGCGATTTACTGTAGCATGTGAGCAGGAGAGAGAAAATACTGATTTCGGAATTAAAATAAAAGACCAAAAATCAAGGAGATCAAATAAATAGCAAACAAATTCGAAAAAATCTTAGAAAACACCCAAAAATTCCATGAAAGATAAGGATGCTAAATAACCCAAGTTTTTATTTATATAATGTTTATATTAGTCAAATTAAATATTTTTAATTTAAGAAAATTCCCAATTAAGCTTTATTAATTCAAATAAAATTAGTAAAAATTTTCAGGGACCTAAACTACTCAAAAGATTTTTGAAAAGCCAAATTTTGGAACGTTACAGAAGACAAGCGGGCCGAGGGGACCCACCAGTCGGTGGCACACGGAGGGTCTGCATGCGTCGGTGCATTTAGGCGGTCGGGCTGAGTCGGTTCGCCGAGTCAGACTCGCGCCTGAGGAATAGTAACAGCCGGTTTGGGTTTAAAGTTTGACTGGGAATTAAATCATTTGCTCTACTTTGACCAGGGGCTTAAATATAGAAATAAATTTCCTAAAATCATGAAATAAATTGTGGGGGTTCCTGGGATAACCTAGTGTCCATAAAAATTATTGAACCCTACTATTCATGATATATTTTGTGATATATAAATTCAAACTTAGGCTAGGTACTTTTAAGGATGTTTGAATTTTCTTTAGGGTTAAAATTGGTCCCAAAAATTTGGAAAAATTTATATTAATTCTTGATAATTAATATAGTATTTGAATAAATTATTTCCAGAGGATTTTCAGTAGCATTTATTTCAGTTTTTTAGTTTGGAGGTCAAATTGAAGTATATGTTTCAATTGTATTTTGAGATTTTCCAAGTACAATATTGAAATAAAAAGATTCAAAACATGGTACATGATAATGAGATGCATAATAAGCTCTTTATTAATTTGGGGATGTGACAGTATGGGGGTTAAACCTTAGTGATCTGCTGACAAAATATGGATCACAAGGACCCATACGTAGAGTAGGAGACACCAGCCTCGGCGGGTGCTCCCCTCCCCACAAACATGTCCATGTTGTATATACCCCATATGCAACCCACCACACGACTCATTAATTAACACCCCCAAAGTACTTAGTCAAGAGAGGTCCCATACCCTCTAGTGTGGTTAGCACGCAAAATTGCTTGGATAATAGATACTCACAAGATGTTCGGTCCTTAATGACCCGGGCACCATTCCAGTCACACCCAAAAGCACACCATCTTAGCATTGTGCCCAAGTCCAAATCATTTTGTTTTTATTTTTAGTTTTCACAAATAAACATAGCACAAGGTGCTGAATCATAAGTAATAATAAGTTTTGTGTGATCAAGGTTATCGACTAAGCCGATAACCGCCCAATTCTACCGGTAACTAAGCATTACTAAGCATCATATCGTAAATACAAATAAAAGACCATAAATCATTCACCGGGCTCTAATTCACTAGTGAGGATAATAGCCTATGGTAGTGGCAGGGGTGAACAATTTCAAGGCAACAATGCAATAGTCTTAGCTACCTCTAATCGACAAAATTAACTTTGACACAAGAAGCATGCATACTTAGTTTTTACAAACAAGATATTAGAATTTAAAAGTAGTAGGGGAAATATGATCAAATGATGTTACATCTGTTTGCCTTTGCTTTGCTGGTTCTCTCGACATTCTCTCAATCAACTCCGCTGCACTCCCAAGACATCGTCATCTAACGAAAAGAACCAACAAAGCAAAAACACCGAATAAACTTCAAAATTCAAAAAGTATCCAAAACTAAGAACGAACATAGAAGATAGATAATGATTTTACATAAATTTAGAGACAAAAATTATTGGACTTGGAGTTGATTTGAATTGGTTACAAATTTTTTAAGTTCAAATTATGACAATTTCTCTACTGCCAATTAACATACATGTACCACACTCTTGCTTTCCTAATATCTTGACCCTTTTAGATGGACATACTAATGGCTAGCCACTAAGAGTTTTACTCACTGATCTTTGCATTTGACAAAGTTTTAGCTCACTGCTCTTTCTCTAATCGCCCTTCTAATGTCTTAACCATTTTACTAATAAGAAAAGGTTTACTAACTTCCTTGATAACTATTCACTTATTGAAAAGAGGTCCACTGCCTTGCTTTCTTAAACTAATTTCAATCCTTGACTTGCAGGTTAGGCTGCCCTTCTTAATTCATTCTCTAATAGTCATTTAATCCACACAAAATTTTCCAATCAGTGACATTTGGAAAGACTAAAGCTCACTGAAACTACTAAATGCACTCACATACTCTCCTCTGCTCACAAAGCATAAATAAGATTTGGTTGTCTTATGCTAGTTTGTGAAAATTCCCCAACCATCCATGACTTTCAAAATGGAAGCTCCTGCTAGCTTAAAGACTTGGATGCCTACTTGACTCCATAAAAATTTCTAACTATCAGACTGAACAAAACTATATATCCTGCTGCCAAATTTTAACCTCTACTCTCCCTTGTTCAAATATCTAGCAAAAGCACAATTTCTAAGCTAGAAAGCTACTGACAACTAAATGCCAACCAATTCCAGTATTAAGCCAGACTTTTAACTACTTGAACTAGTCAGGTTATTAACCTTCTAACAATTCTAACAATACAACTCTTCTTCTAAAACACCTCCTCTGCTCAGACAGCAGATCACCTAACAGACCCTTGAAGTTTTGACAACTAACCTTTCCACTTAATCAGTCATTCACATCTGTTTTCAGACTAGGTTACTGCTGCTAAATAATTGCCTAACAACTAATTGAATCATTAACAATTCTAACTACTAGCCTTTTGACAATTATGTACAGCAAACCAAAACTAAGCTAACGTGCTACTGACCGGCTATAATTGATCTTTCTGTAATTTTCAAACTCCCAGTTTGGCGACTCACTAAAATGATCTAAATGACCTACACAACATTTTGCTAGCAAAAGACATAAGATTTTGCAAGGTGGTTAAACTGATAATCTGAACTTTCTTCTAATCCTCTTTTATGAACCTTCATACAAACAAGTGTGCTTAACATCTAGGGTTACCAATTTCCTAATTCATTTGCTAAGCACTTCTTCTAAAGTGATTTAAGAGGTATTAACAAATTCTATAAGCATTGGTATAGCAGAGTGGGAAATCTCATTTACGGAGAACCGACAACAGGGAGACCAGCACAGGAACAGCTCGGGCCAAAATTGGGGCGGCGAATCGGCGATTAGAGTGGTGTGGAGGCTATGGTGATGGCCAAAATGGGTTTCCTAAGGGCTACTGAAGCTAGGGGTGGCAGTGTTAGGGCTCGGGCGGCGCGGGCAAGGCGTGCGGCGGTCGGCTGTGGGGGTGAAAGGAGGGCGACGGCGCCGGGTGGAGTTGAAGCAAAAAGAGAGGGAGCATGGGCATACCTGGGGTTCCAGGAGCACGATGGAGTGGTCGGAGGGAGACGAGGTGACCGGAGATGGGCCGGCGGCGGCAACCGACGGTGGCACGGGGAGGTCATCCGTGGCGGGGACTCTGGAAAGAAAAAGGGCACAAGTGAGTGATATGGGGAGGTAGAGGGAGTTCGAGTGATACTCATGGAGAGGGGAATCTGAGGGAGGTTCGCCGGAGAAGAGGTGGCGGCGAATTTGGCGGTGGCGGCCGGTGTTGAAGAAGAAACCGAGCGCGTGGCTTCCCGGTGACGGTTTCTCCAAATTGACCGAGGGGCCTTGCTCCTCGAAGCGAAGGGCGTGCCACCACACGGCCGATGGTGGTCGGAGTTCATCGGAACGGCCAGAGAGCTTGGAGGCGACGCGACGACTCTACTCTTGGCATTCGGAGCTCGGGCTGAATGGGGCTCGAGGAGGAGAGGAAATGGAGGGTGAGTGTTAGGTAGAGGAAAAAGGGCGTCGAGGGAAGCTCCTCGGTGGTTTACAAAGGCCGGCACGGAGGCGGCGGGAACGGGAGCGACGGTATGGGCGACAACGCTCTCCGGTCATGTCGCAGGGACGAAACGACACAGAGGGGACGGCGAAGGAACAGGGGCGAGGCAGTGACAGGCGAGGGCCATGGCGAGGGCGTGCTGAGGCGACAGGGAGCTGATGGTGAGGTGAAAGAAACGTGGGCGGGCGCGGAGGAAGTGGGTAACCGAGGGCGCGAGCAAGGTGGCGGGGGCGGCGTCCGCATGGGGAAGAAGATGTTGGGACCCAAAAATACAATTCTGGACCCTCTGTGTATACTGCACTAGTCTAGGATCACGCTAGTGCACACAGTGGCAACATCGATGATATATCATTTCCATATACAAAGATGACTAATAAATAGGCAAATAATAATAAATATCAGAGTAAAGACCTTAAGATCAAAGCTTACAATTAATGCTTTAGAAGGCGAATAGCTCAATGAAGCTACAGCGGAACGAAATGGAATAACTTCAGTGAAGCCCATCCATATGCCCACAGGCAATCGGCTGGTGTGCGCGACCTAGTTATTCTCGGTCCTTGAAGTAGACCTTGTCGACTGACGATTCCTCCATTTCTGTAGGTTTGCGCGTAAGTTTTACAACAAGGGTGAGTACACAATCGTACTCGCAAGTCATACCACAGAATGCAATTTATAGATGTAGGCTTATTCCAAAGGAAATGGCTTCTATGGTTATTTTGCATAAATGCAACATTTGCAATTGAATATGAATAATAGATTGAAAGCATAATTCAAAACAAATAGACAATATTAATTTAACAGTTGTTTTCACAAAGACACACAGTCTAACCAAATTCTTTCACACAGCCATATGACTTAAATCACACAGCTGTCCCTTCCCAAAGGTTTTATGAAAACTACCCCTCGTGTGAAATCCCCAAGCATGTCCATGACCGCGGACGCGGCTATTCGAATAGATTATTTAACACTCTGCAGAGGTTGTACACTTTACCCACAAGATGCAATCAACTGGATCAGAGCTGATCACAACAAAATCTTTCAGAAACTTCATCTCAAATATTGACATTCCCGATGTGCTTTCCTGCTATACCAGCTCACATAGAACTAGTATAACACACACCGCTGGACAGGGATACGGCGAACCGTCCCGCGATGCAACCACCAAGTAGTCACACCTCCACCCTGTCACATAGCCTAACCTATCCACCTGAACATCAATGCCGAGAATCCATAACTTACTAAGTTAGGCCCGTCCCATACCAGGCATGTGGTCGTACAGTAAGGCTCAGTTCAATGTCGCACAAAGTTAAGTCCTTAATTGACCAAGGCAAGACTTTCATGTTCTAACTAAGTCACAAAGATTATCATTCCCATGCACATAGCTTCCACCATATCACACAGTATCCACCACTTGCCTCAGTCTAAATCCTTTCCCACCCTGTTGGTTAAGTGCAACACATGCTATCACAAAGTAATAACACATAGCACACACAGTTTTATCACAAAGTTCCATAATCTCTTAGTCAAATTTATAATTACAACTCAGGTGATGGTGATGACTCGTTGCATGGCTAAGCAATCTACTCGTACTAACCAACTCACGTTGGTAATACCATAGAACCAACTAAATATGAACCAATCTAGAGTGACAAAAGATTATGACATACAATAGACAAAGTGGATATAACAAATTGGATTAATAGCTAAACCCAAAAGCATTTAAATAATTACTTAAAATAAATGCAATAATTTGAATCAAAGTAACTTTGAAAACTGGGTTCAATATGATCAAAGGTATAACTTGCCTTGCTATAGCAATGGTGATCTTAATTTATCTTCAACCTTCTACTTGCTTGATCTTCAGCTCCTTCGGACGATTCCGGGACTTCGGTGTCTAACGAGAAAGAAAGCGCAAAACAAACTAAATTCAAAAGGCAAATCAAATAAACTCTAAATTAAAATTGAATGGTACTGGAAGGTAGATATTGAATTTAGATGAATTTAGAAAATTGAATGGGTTCAATCGGAATTCGGATGAAGAAGATATGGCTCTCGGAAGATTGGAATTCACATGAAATGATGAAAAAGCTTTACAGAATATTCTCAGAATATTCTATTCCAAAATATTAGAAAAAGAATGAGTGTATGATAGGTGGGACCGACTGGTATTTATGGATTTCTAGAATTAAAATAATTCCAGAAATAAGGTAGAGAGAGTGACATGTGGGACCAATAAGATAAAAGGCTTTTCAAGGATTAAATTAATTCCCGAAAATAGAATTAAGGATTGACATGTGGGCCACTGGTTTATGGACCAGGTCCACAGAGATATGCTAGTCCACGGTGGACCAAGCTCATGAACTAGGGTTTGACTAAGGTTGACTGACATACGGGACCCGGCTGTAAGAGAGATAAATAATTAGGGTGTTTAATTGGATGGATGACATGTGTGGTCTACATGCAAGTGATAGAGAGATCTCAAATTATGGCTTAGGTGGATAACACAAGGGACCCACAAGGAAGAGAGAGGATGGAATAAATGGATATATGGCTTGATTTTTGTGAATGACAAGTGGGACCGAATAGGAGAGATAAAAGGTGTTGACCAAGTCAACAAAATAGAAGAAAGAGTATACGTGCTGTGTTGAGCAAAGAACAGAGAGCTGCTACATGCTGATTTCGGATACAAGGTGGTGACGACGAACGGAGGTGAACCAACGTTGGCGAAGGGGCAAAACGGAAAGGAAACGACAAGCCGGAGATGATGACGCGGTCCGGACATCAAGATTTTGCTCCATGCGACGGCAGCGACGCGAAGAACGGCGACGACGGTGGCCTCACGGGCGCGTAACACTTCCGACGATGCTCTGCGAAAAGGAAGGTGAGCACGGCGTAGAACGCGGCGACGCGAACTCAACGGTGGTGGAGTTGAAGGCAGGGGATCAACGGTTACGGAGTGATTGGCCGGAGAAGGACGACGAACAAGAGGCGAGAGAACGCTCGATTCTCGGCGCACGTTGGATGAAACTTGAATCTACAAGAGGGGAAGAATAGGTATTGACGAGGGGCACAAGATGACGCGGTCGGATTTTGGAAAAACTCACCGAGGAAGCGAGGTACGCGATGAACACGTTTCGGCTTTAGGGCTTGACATGACCGACGGTGCTCCGATGATCTTTGGGTGAAGAGGAAGGAACCATGACGTAGAACGCGATGACGCGAAGCCAACGCCGCAGACGGTTCGACCGGCGGACGTCGAACGAAGGCGCAGTTCGCTGTATAAGATCTTTGATTGGAGCTCGGTTTTTTGGATATTGCGACGAAAATAGATCAGTTTGGAGGAAACCAAATTAGGGGATTGGAAGAGGAGATCAAAATGGATGCGTGAGCGCAAACCGTTCGCTTTTATATGCACCGTGGAAGAAGATATGAAATTTTGAAGGTTTGAGCTTGCAACGTGCACTAACTGGACTCAGCAGCTGGCGGTTCGGTTCTGGAGCTGGAAGATGAACAGTAAATCGTGATTTACTGTAGCATGTGAGCAGGAGAGAGAAAATACTGATTTTCGGAATTAAAATAAAAGACCAAAAATCAAGGAGATCAAATAAATAGC
This sequence comes from Ampelocalamus luodianensis, assembly GCA_036346255.1. Lineage (NCBI taxonomy): Eukaryota > Viridiplantae > Streptophyta > Magnoliopsida > Poales > Poaceae > Ampelocalamus > Ampelocalamus luodianensis. Next base: position 56,887,526 of record CM070628.1, read on the forward strand.
AAACAAATTCGGAAAAATCTTAGAAAACACCCAAAAATTCCTTGAAAGATAAGGATGCTAAATAACACAAGTTTTTATTTAATTAATGTTTATATTAGTCAAATTAAATATTTTTAATTTAAGAAAATTCCCAATTAAGCTTTATTAATTCAAATAAAATTAGTAAAATTTTTCAGGGACCTAAACTACTCAAAATATTTTTGAAAAGCCAAATTTTGGAACGTTACAGAAGACAAGCGGGCCGAGGGGACCCACCAGTCGGCGGCACATGGAGGGGCTGGTACGGGTTTTATAACGGGCGGAACGACCACTTAATCCGGGGCGTTGATCTCCAAATGAACGGCTGAGATGGAGATGACGATCAGAACCTCCGATTGTCTTTACGATCTGGACCATTGGATTCAGATCCAACGGCCCAAACGAGCCGGTGCTTTGGGGCGGTCCAAACGTTCCTTGCGAACGTGGGCCGTCCGATCAAGATACGACGGTTAGAATACGCGCGGGATTTGAGTGGCGCGGGCGCGAGTTTGGTGGTTCGACCGAGTCGCGTTGGCTCTTTCTGACCAGAGACCGGGTCCGGTCGGAGTTGGGTCCGAACCCAAGGAACAGTGCAAGGAGGTTTGACTGGGTTTTTAATTCAAAGCTCCTACTTTGACCGAGCTCCAAAATATAAAAATTAAATTCATAAAAATCTGAAATTTTTCATAGAAGTTCCTGGGATGACCTAGTGACCAAATAAAATTTTAAATCTCATTGTTTATGAGTTATTTGCTTATTTTAAATTCAAACTTACAATAAGTTATTGAAGCAAGTTTGAATTTTCCGCGGATTGAATTTAGCTCTAAAAATTTGGGAAAAATTATATTTATTCATGATAATTATTATAAGATTTAAATAAATTATTTTCACGGTTTTAATTGAAGTAAATTCTTCCCAAAAATTATTTTAAGTGCATGCGCTTGATGTTTGACTTTCAAATTTCTACTTTGACTAACTGTTTTAAAATAGCAAATTATTTCTAGAATTTGTGAAATTTTGAAGGTGATTTTCTAAGGTGTTACAGAACCTAGGAAAAATACTTCCAGGTACTGTTCACATGTTTTGTTTGTATTTTAACTTCAAAATCGAATTTGAACATGCAAAGAAATAAGGAACCAAATAATCTTCAAAAATTTCAGGAAATCCAAACAAGCATATGAGAAGAGATAGATTCTAACTGAAATATTCCCACATTGGAAACTTTCTAGTTTTGCTTAAGTTTCACTTTGAGCCTTTGACTCGTAGGAGTAAAGGATTCTAGGTTTTAAAATCCTAGTTTTTGAAAATCAAGGATTTTCAACATAAGGTTTACAACAAAAAGTTTTTAAAAGTCCGAAATTTCACAAATACACATTAGATGCTTAACTAATCTGACTTAAGGATTTTGGGCTGTTACAAATCTACCCCCCTTAAACAGAATCTCGTCCCGAGATTCCAGTAGTTCGGAAGTCGGAACGAACGGCTGTGGCAATCCAGGTGGGTTTGATCACGAGGTCACTTTTCGGATTTCGTCACAAATCGAACTCAAATCCGAATCCAGGGAGGTTCTTCAAAAGTTTTTGGTTCTAAAGTGGGAAGCTTTGTTGAAGGATTCCTAATGTCCTTTTCTTAATTGTTTTCTAGGTGGTTTCTTCAACTCTAAACGAAATGCACCATCTATTGTCTTGATTTCCTTCGGATACAGTGTCGGAAGATCTTGATGTAGTACTTGACGTTGCTGACACATTTTCTTTCCCATTGCTTTGTTTAACCTTTTCTTTCTTGATTCGAAGGCACTTCTGACAGACCAAGCTTCACGTCGTCTTCTGGTTAGTACAAAAAGGACTACCAACTACCTAAGAGGAAAAGGGGTTACCTAAAAGCAGGGAAGGGAGGTTAAAGCAAGTCTTAAAGTAGTCTCACTTAACCCTTGCTTCCTTAGTTCTAATTGCCCGGCTTGGAGAGAAATGCATTGGATGAATGCGGGAAGGAATGCATATATGCAATCAACTTTTATGACAAATTTAGGTTTGGTTAGTGAGAGTGCAAATTTTCACATGCAGGCCTATATGATTTCTAACAAAACGCAGCAAAACCATCTTCATTTTGTTAGTTTAGCGAAAGATATAGCAAACAACAAGAATCCACACTACCATAACTTGGTCCTTAATATAGCAATAAACAATCAATTTGACAATTTGAATAACAATCAATAAGACCTACACATACTAGTATCATCATCTTAAACTTCATATACACATCAAGAATAGCTCACACACAAACAAACCTAGCACTTAGTCCCAAACAGATTTTGTTCACGGACTACTAGTGAGCAACTAGGGCTTGGGAATAATACAAAACTGGCTACAAAAATTCCGGAAAAATTCTGGGATGTTTCTGGGATACTATAGATGCTGGAAAATTTTATCCTACACATAAAGCTCAGGTTCTGGTTGGTGCAACAATTCAGACAAGATAATAAGGCCTATGGTCTAAACAGCAGTGAAATCAAGTTCAAAAGTTCCGGAAATTTTCTGGGATGTTACTGAGGTGATACTTAACTCCAGAAAATTGGTTCCTAGCAGTTTACACCTTCCTATTAGTACCAGATTTCAAAATCAACCAGAACAGCCCTACAAAGCATATGATTTAATTTCTGGGAAAAACAAGTTCAATAAATTCTGGAAAAATTATATTTATTAACTACACACCATCAGGTTTTCATGTGAAAAATTTCAAGATTTTAAGAAGTACCATCTGTTACAGGAGTATTTTTCTTTCAATCAGGTCAAAATTTGCACCAAAACAAGGAACATGTTTCACTTTGCATACGGAGCAATTGAGTACTAAGGCATCCCTAGCATGGTTTAAACACTTTCAGCTGAGCAAGGTTAGAAAAAAAATGAGCTACTCTCATATCACATTATATTAAGTTCACTTCTCATTAGTTAAAAGAAAAGCATGTTCTTTGACTCCATAAAAATCTAGCACATCAAGCTATATCATCCATGACATCCAAAATTTCAGATTCATGCAAGGGATCTATATAAGCATGGCAAGGTGTTAAATTCCCAAGTTGGTTAATCAATTTTAGGATTAAAGACATTTAAGGCAATTTCAATTTATACTCGCACATGTTTAGTCATTTTCACGCTTTGATCACCAAGAGGAACTACTAACCATGCTTCTTGATTTATTCAACTTGAGTACGATGACATGCTTGAGTTAATTTAGAAACTATATGCATGATCTAAGTATCATAATCAAGATGCCTAACAAGTAACTTGAGGTATCTTCTACCCATTTTATGCACGAAAAGCTCCTCTACCCCCCCCCCCCTTAACATTTGGTTCATAGAAGATGAGGTGAGGAAAGAATGAACATAAGATGAGTAAGTGAACCGCGGGTATGCATCTTAACCCTAGTATGTACTAATCATACCAAACTCACCAAAATGAGATACAATTGAACCACAATTAGTTTCCGTTATAATTGCTATACATGCCGTTCATAGGCGATGTGCAACTACTTGGAACAAGGAGAGCAAACGATTACAAAATCCAGCGTCTACAAGCTAAGTAATACCATTAGGGTGTATATATTCTAATAATAGGCCCTAATTTAATCCTAATATCGCAGCAAGGCATCACCTTCTTGTCTTTCGCCATTGCTCTTCGCTGACGACTACTTAGCGTCTATTATTAGAAAAGAAAGGCGAGCAATGGAGGAAAACCATTTGGCACAAATCAAATGAAGGTGAGGTAAGAATTAGATGCTAGGATGGGTAAGAAAGAAAAGAATTATATCACTTGTATTTTTGTCAAACCTTTGCTAGTTTTGAAAATACTCTTTGCAAAACAAAAACCCTAACAACGTCCATTGCTATGGCTTAACCTACAGTCAGTATGGCTCTGATACCAACTTTGTGAGACCCCGATTTATTTGACTTGTAATGCTTAGCCTTCTATTGACCCTAGCATCACAAATCAAATAAACCAAGCCTCGAGATATATATACTTCCCAAAAATGCAGTATACACACCCCGTTACAGAATCAAGCATCAATTCCATACACAAGTGCTTACAATAACAAAACTTCATCATTACAACATATTGAACTTACATGGTTCGGTTTCATACAAAAGGGGCCAACTGGCCGAATGACAAGATCAATATCAAGTATGCAGCGGAAAAACAGTAAATTAACTGAATAAAAAGAAAAAAATCATGAGTTAACCATAAAGGAAGTCTCAATGGCTTGCCATAACCCGCAGGACAACCAACTGGGTTGAAACCAAAGCAAACTGACATTCCTGCGCAAACTTTCCTTACCCGATTCGATCTCACAACCTGTTGTCTAGATTAGTAAATGCAAGCAAACAGTGAGTACACAAATGTACTCGCAAGGCTTACGAGTAACAAACCTAGTTATTACTACATGCAGGCTTTAATCAAAGGAGAAGGCTGAAGGTTAATTTTCAGTGTAAAGCAAGTTTTGTTTGCAATAGATAATAATTTGAAGGCAAATTTGGACAATCTGAATTTTAATTGCAGAAATAACAGCGATACAATAAGTAATAGACATAAAGACATCCTGGAGATGACTAACCCAATAGCCAGCACAACAATAGCACGAATCACCCATTCGTACCACCCACGTCAAGTTTTAATTTAAAAGGTTGTAGTCTAACTCTTGAAAAGCTTACCCAAGCGTGTCCATAACCTAGGACGAGGCTATTCGAATAGTTTTAACCCTGCAGGGGTATACCAATGTACCCACACTTTAGACCGCATTTTTGCCACTAAATGAAGCACACTTCCTTTGGTATGCCGGCACGGCTAAGTCCTACGAGACGCTTTCCAATGGAAAATGCTAATCAAGAGCCGCACGTATGGGGTTTAACCCTTAGTGATCTGCCGACGAAATATGGATCACAAGGACCCATATGTGGAGTAGGAGACACCGGCCTCGGCGGGTGCTCCCCTCTCCACAAACATGTCCATGTTGCATATACCCCATATGCAACCCACCACGCGACTCATTAATTAACACCCCCCAAAGTACTTAGTCAAGAGAGGTCCCATACCCTCTAGTGTGGTTAGCACGCAAAATTCCCTGGATAACAGATACTCACAAGATGTTCGGTCCTTAATGACCCGAGCACCATTCCAGTCACACCCAAAAGCACACCATCTTACCATTGTGTCCAAGTCCAAATCATTTTGTTTTCATTTTTAGTTTTCACAAATAAACACAACACAAGGTGCTGAATCATAAGTAATAATAAGTTTTGTGTGATCAAGGTTATCGACTAAGTCGATAACCGCCCAATTCTACCGGTAACTAAGCATTGCTAAGCATCATATCGTAAAGACAAATAAAATACCATAAATCATTCACCGGGCTCTAATTCACCAGTGAGGATAATAGCCTATGGCAGTGGCAGGGGTGAACAATTTCAAGGCAGCAATGCAATAGGCTTAGCTACCTCTAATCGACAAAATTAACTTTGACACAAGAAGTATGAATACTTAGTTTTTACAAACAAGATATTAGAATTTAAAAGTAGTAGGAGCAATATGATCAAATGATGTTACATCTGCTTGCCTTTGCTTTGCTGGTTCTCTGGACATTCACTCAATCAACTCCGCTGCACTCCCAAGACATCGTCATCTAACGAAAAGAACCAACAAAGTAAAAACACCGAATAAACTTCAAAATTCAAAAAGTATCCAAAACTAAGAACAAACACAGAAGATAGATAATGATTTTAGATAAATTTAGAGACAAAAATTATTGGACTTGGAGTTGATTTGAATTGGTTACAAATTTTTGAAGTTGAAATTATGACAATTTGTCTGCTGCCAATTAACATACATGTACCACAGTCTTGCTTTTCTAAATATCTTGACCCTTTTAGATGGACATACTAATGGCTAGCCACTAAGAGTTTTACTCACTGATCTTTGCATTTGACAAAGTTTTAGCTCATCGCTCTTTTCAGAATCGCCCTTCTAATGGCTTAACCATTTTACTAATAAGAAAAGGTTTACTAACTTCCTTGATAACTATTCACTTATTGAAAAGAGGTCCACTGCCTTGCTTTCTTAAACTAATTTCAATCCTTGACTTGCAGGTTAGGCTTCCCTTCTTAATTCATTCTCTAATAGTCATTTAATCCACACAAATGTTTCCAATCGGTGACATTTGGAAAGACTGAAGCTCACTGAAACTACTAAATGCACTCACATACTCTCCTCTGCTCACAAAGCATAAATAAGATTTGGTTGTCTTATGCTAGTTTGTGAAAATTCCCCAACCATCCATGACTTTCAAAATGGAAACTCCTGCTAGCTTAAAGATTTGGATGCCTACTTGACTCCATAAAATTTCTAACTATCAGACTGAACAAAACTATATATCCTACTGCCCAATTTTAACCTCTACTCTCCCTTGTTCAATTATCTAGCAAAAGCACAATTTCTAAGCTAGAAAGCTACTGACAACTAAATGCCAACCAATTCCAGTATTAAGCAAGACTTTTAACTACTTGAACAAGTCAGGTTATTATCCTTCTAACAATTCTAACAATACAACTCTTCTTCTAAAACACCTCCTCTGCTCAGACAGCATATCATCTAACAGACCCTTGAAGTTTTGGCAACTAACTTTTCCACTTAATCAGTCATTCACATCTGTTTTTAGACTAGGTTACTGCTGCTAAATAATTGCCTAACAACTAATTGAATCATTAACAATTCTAACTACTAGCCTTTTGAGAATTATGTACAGCAAACCAAAACTGAGCTAACGTGCTACTGACCGGCTATAACTGATCTTTGTGTAATTTTCAAACTCCTAGTTTGGCGACTCACTAAAATGATCTAAATGACCTACATAACATTTTGCTAGCAAAAGACATAAGATTTTGCAAGGTGGTTAAATTGATAATCTGAACTTTCTTCTAATCCTCTTTTCTAAACCTTCATACAAACAAGAGTGCTTAACATCTAGGGTTACCAATTTCCTAATTCATTTGCTAAGCATTTCTTCTAAAGTGATTTATGAGGTATTAACAAATTCTATAAGCATTGGTATAGCAGAGTGGGAAATCTCATTTACGGAGAACCGACAACAGGGAGACCAGCACAGGAACAGCTCGGGCCAAAATTGGGGCAGCAAATCGCCGGCGATTGGAGTGGCGTGGAGGCTATGGCGATGGCCAAAATGGGTTTCCTGAGGGCTACTGAAGCTAGGGGTGGCGGTGTTAGGGCTCGGGCGGCACTGAGGAGGCGCGGGCAAGGCGAGCGGCGGCCGGCCGTGGGGGTGAAAGGAGGGCGACGGCGCCAGGTGGAGTTGAAGCAAAAATAGAGGGAGCATTGGCATACCTGGGGTTCTAGGAGCACGATGGAGTGGTCGGAGGGAGACGAGGTGACCGGAGTTGGGCCGGCGGCGGCAACCGACGGTGGCACGGGGAGGTCATCTGTGGCGGCGACTCTGGAAAGAAAAAGGGCAAAAGTGAGTGATATGGGGAGGTAGAGAGAGTTCCAGTGATACTCATGGAGAGGTGAATCGGAGGGAGGTTTGCTGGAGAAGAGGTGGCGGCGAATTTGGCAGTTGCGGCCGGTGTTGAAGAAGAAACCGAGCGCGTGGCTTCCCGGTGACGGTTTCTCCAAATTGACCGAGGGGCTTTGCTCCTCGAAGCGAAGGGCGTGCCGCCACACGGCCGATGGTGGTCGGAGTTCATCGGAACGGCCAGAGAGCTTGGAGGCGGCGTGGCGGCTCTGCTCTTGGCATTCGGAGCTCGGGCCGAATGGGGCTCGAGGAGGAGAGGAAATGGAGGGTGAGTGTTAGGTAGAGGAAAAAGGGCGTCGAGGGCAGCTCCTCGTTGGTTTACAAAGGCCGGCACGGAGGCGGCGGGAACGGGAGCGACGGTATGGGCGACAACGCTCTCCGTTCATGTCGCAGGGACGAAACGACATGGATGGGACGGCGAAGGAACAGGGGTGAGGCAGTGACAGGCGAGGGCCATGGCGAGGGCATGCTGAGGCGACAGGGAGCTGATGGTAAGGTGAAAGAAACGTGGGTGGGCACGAAGGAAGCGGGTAACCGAGGGCACGAGCGAGGTGGCGGGGGCGGCGTCCGCGTGGGGAAGAAGACAAGCGGGCCGTGGGGACCCACCAGTCGGCGGCACACAGAGGGGCTGGGACGGGTATTATAACGGGCGGAATGGCCACTTAATCCGGGCCGTTGGTCTCCAAATGAACGGCTGAGATGGAGATGACGATCGGAACCTCCGATTTTCTTTACAATCTGGACCATTGGATTAAGATCGAACGGCCCAAACGAGCCGGTGCTTTGGGGCGGTCCGAACGTTCCTTGCGAACGTGGGCCGTCCGATCAATATCCGACGGTTAGAATACGCGCGGGATTTGAGTGGCGCGGGCGCGAGTTAGGTGGTTCGACTGAGTCGCGTTGGCTCGCTCGGACCAGAGGCCGGGTCCGGTCGGAGTTTGGTCCGAGCCCAAGGAATAGTGCAAGGAGGTTTGACTGGGTTTTTAATTCAAAGCTCCTACTTTGACCGAGCTCCAAAATATAAAAATTAAATTCATAAAAATCTGAAATTTTTCATAGAGGTTCCTGGGATGACCTAGTGACCAAATAAAATTTTAAATCTCATTGTTTATGAGATATTTGCTTATTTTAAATTCAAACTTACAATAAGTTATTGAAGCAAGTTTGAATTGTCTACGGACTAAATTTAGCTACAAAAATTTAGGAAAAATTATATTTATTCATGATAATTATTATAATATTTAAATAAATTATTTCTAGGGTTTTAATTGAAGTAAATTCTTCCCAAAAATTATTTTAAGTGCATACGCTTGATGTTTGACTTTCAAATTTCTACTTTGACTAACTGTTTTAAAATAGCAAATTATTTCTAGAATTTGTGAAATTTTGAAGGTGAGTTTATAAGGTGTTACAGAACCTAGGAAAAATACTTTCAGGCACTGTTCACATGTTTTGTTTGTATTTTAACTTCAAAATCGAATTTGAACATCCAAAGAAACAAGGAACCAAATAATCTTCAAACATTTCAGGAAATCCAAACAAGCATATGAGAAGAGATAGATTCTAACTGAAATATTCTCACATTGGAAACTTTCTAGTTTTGCTTAAGTTTCACTTTGAGCCTTTGACTCGAAGGAGTAAAGGATTCTAGGTTTTAAAATCCTAGTTTTTGAAAATCAAGGATTTTCAACATAAGGTTTACAACAAAAAGTTTTTAAAAGTCCGAAATTTCACAAATACACATTAGATGCTTAACTAATCTGACTTAAGGATTTTGGGCTATTACATGAGAGCCAATCACCGAAAGCACCCTATTTTCGCCATTTTTGGCCCTTTGGAGCTCCTCGTGTTAGCAGGGTTCCTGGGGTCCTCTTGCCCTACACTTTGTTCCCCTTGGCACCTCTGGGCATCACGAATCTTTCCCCTAACTCCATTTTTGGGTTGCTTCCTTAGGAACGGCTCGATTTGGATTTGCGCGGTTTGCGGCCGTGAGTGGACTTCATCATCCCCGACTCTGGTAAGTGTCCTCCTTTCAATTCGTTGTCCCTGGAGCACCTCTGGACCTTTGCGAAACTTCGCTTACCATTCTTTTCACCTCTGTTTGCTCAGAGCACCTTGTCGTCGTTGGCTCCCTCGTCTCCAGCGTCGGTCTCCGCCGCCAGAGCTTCTCTGAGTTCCTCCGGACCTCCCCTGCGTCCAGGTGAGTTCGTATTAGTCCCGTAGAGCTCTAGGACTAGTTAGTTTAGCTCGTAGCGGAGTTTTTCGCCGTTGTCAGTTTTTGCCGAAAATGCTCCTCCGCCCCTCTCCGGCTCGCCGGCTTTTAAAGCTAGCTCCGCCGTCGAGAGTGTCTTCGATGTGTTCACAATTGTATTGCGCTCATTTTGGTTCAGTTGGTTCGCACCGTCTTCGCCTTGGTCGCCATCGATGGGCCGGCGGGCAAAGTGCGGCATTCGGGACTATTGTCGTATTTTCGACAAGTCCCTGGACCTCTAGGGTTAATCTCAGTCTTTTAGGACCACCCTAGTTAAATCCTAGCCGTTTAGGACCACCCTAGTTAAATCCTAGCCGTTTAGATCACCCTCCTGCGCAAAAGGACCACCCTGTGGTTATTTTTTGTAAAAACCACCATCGGGACCTCCTTTGGGGTCCTCTTTGCAAAAGACCACCCCTTGGTCTTTTGCAAAAAAAATCCCAAGACCTCCCCTTCCCGGGTGTCTTAACCTTTAGGACCACCCCCGGTGAGATCTTGACCGTTCAGGACCTCCTAGTGGAGATCTGTGCCGTTAAGACGTCCCTCTGTTAAGGTTTCATCTTTGCGGGTGTGATACCTCGAGTTTCGATTAGAGAGATTATTTAATCGGGTGAGGGAATTAATTAAACAAAATAAAAAAAAAGGTTTTCGGAGAGCCTGGGCCTCCGGCCAGGCTAAGTAGGCCGAGTGGCTGCCCACAGGTGGGCCAAGAAGAGGCGCCAAGGCCCAAGCCCATGCGCCCCTCCCCTTAACCCTAGGCCGCCACCCTTTCCCCTCTCTCCCTCCCTTGCCGCCACCCTCTCCACCTTCCCTCCTGCCTTAGGCGCCTCCACCTCCCCTTGGAGCTCCCCCTGCTGGTGGTGTCGCCCCCCCTTGCCTTGATGCCTCCGGATGCCGACCAACGCGAAGGGAGGAGATGTAGATCATGGGCTGCCATCAAATCTAGATGGAGGAAGAGGAGGTGGGAGAAGATCGTCTTCGTGGGGGAATTTGATCAGCGTCATCCTGAGGGTCTCCAATGGTAACGCGATGTTTCCCCGCCATTTGATTTAGATTAGATGCGAAATCGATTAAGATTGGTTGGATTGAATTGCTGCTGCTACAAATTCAAATCTGTCCAGTATGTTGCGAGGTCTTTTTCGTGGTTTTAGAGGCCGATTTAGAGATGTTCATCTCCTGGAGTATTGTAGGTCTTGTTCTTAGCTTTCGGTGGCCGCCAAGAACACTAAAATCCGACGAACGAGTCAAAAGTTATGATAGATTTATTATCTGCTGTCCAGAATCCTGACGAGAATTAGCAGTCTCTGTTTAGGTTGATTTATGGCCTAGTTAGAGGGTGATTCAGAGGTCTTGCCCATAACAAATTTTGAAGGTGATATCACTAGCTTTCAGGATTGATAAAGAACACCTCATTTGGATTTATATATCAAAAGTTATGCACTTTTCTTTGTGACTGTCCAGATTGTAGATCAGTCTGTCCAGATTGTATGTTAGTTTTTATCTCTAGTTTTGACCCGTGTGCCACTTTTTGTTAAAGGCAAAATTTGAATGTCGTGCCAACTAGGTTAGTGTAGGTAATTTCATAACCTTTTCAGATTGATAAAGAACGTCCAATTTGGAGTTGTACAACAAAAGTTATGGATATTTTATTTTAGCCGATATTTCTGTCAATTAATTCAGTCAACAGATTTGAGCCGTGGGCCAAATTTTATTAGAGGCAAAATCTGAACTTTTGCCCAACTAGAGTATTGTAGATATGTCAGTTAAGAATCCATGGAAATTGGTCTCACCTCATTCCGAGTTCCAGACCAATAGATATGTCAATTACCGTGCTGCTGTCCAGAATTAAGTTATGTCAGAAATTGTTGATTTCATTTTAAGTTTTGTATTAATGACTAGAGTCATCAGGGAAGCAGTGTTTAACATCAATTAGTAGTGTTGGGTATATTATGTCCTTATTGAAATTATTTTACTTGTTTAGGAGGTGAAGCCTCGGGTTTAGGAGTATCACCTTTGCCGACTAACGCGTCGCATCGTGGAAGGCAAGTACATTGCCACCCTTAATGATTGTGATTGATGAATGTTTATATGGTCATGCTGTGATTTGGTATGATACGAGAGAAGATGGATTGTCTATGTTCTTTCATATGTGTTGAATCCATGTTTTGTTATCATGTCTTTCAATATTCGTATTTCATTCTATGCATTCATTATGCATGTTTCATCCACGAAAGTGGATTGCAAGTCCCACCATTCCAATGTGGGCAGTGTTGGACATTGTCATGTCCGTCCACGGAGTGGATTTGAAAGACCCATTAATTCAGAATGGGCATGTAAGACCCATTAACTCCAAGATGGGCAATGTTGGACACCGTATGAAACGTTCTTCATACGGAAGTGGATCCCGCATTTTTGTTAAGATGCGGGCTTGAGTGAACACCGCGGGTGTTTCACGCTATCTGTATATGCATGTGTGCAGTCCATTCCTTTGATTTTGAGCATTCATATCATGTTTTCATTTATGTCGGTTGTGATGTGATCGAACGATGATGAGTTTGTCTTATTCATATTGAATGATTATCTTATTGATAAGCTGTATTTGCTGAGTCATGGACTCACTCTTGCGTTGTTTGTTTATTTTAGGTAACCCCGATGTTGGCTCTTGGGAGGAGTAGACACGCACTACTTGTTCACAACATCAAATTCATGTTCAAGTCTAAATTTTAGTTCCATATTTCATTCGTTAACGATGAACTGTAACAATTAAATTATAATTGGAGAAGGAAGGATACCTTCTCCACGGATGTTGATTTATTACTGCGTGTGAACCTTCTTTATTGATGTTCGGTATTAAATAACTTAGAAGGTGAAGGAAGGATACCTTCACCATGTCTGTTTATCTTAATCTGTCTTTAGTTGATATACTTGTTTCAAGTTCTTCCGCATTATGGATGTATGTTAGATGTTTTAGGTGACATCTTGGCTTCGGATAGCGTGGTGTTACAGTTGGTATCAGAGCGGGCTTTAGGTCCGTGGTTAATAGAAGAACATTAAAATGACACACTGTGCACAGTAGGTGGGGTTGGAAATTACATTGCTTCCGCATTACCTGTTGTTATGTTTCATCTTGTTGAGCAATTGTTGAATTGCTTCTGTACTATCATCCTTCTTGGTAATATATGATCTGCTATGATATTCAATATCTATAAACTAATACTTTGATTGTCATGAGATGATCCTGTGTAATTATAATTGAGTTTTTCGGTGAAGCGTGAGGTTAACAGATGATAAGAAGTGGAGGTCGTGGTTGTTACTCTGGGATTCACCAGGTTACACCACTGTTCGCAGAACGTGGTTAGAGGGGTAGTTACCCCGAGTACCATAGTTCCAGGGGTTAAGCGTGAGTTGCTTTAGAATGTTGTTCTCTTTCTAGTTTCACAATTTAGAAAAATCATAAGTAATTCATTTTTACTCCAAATTAAGTAAACTCAACTTTACTATCCTTAGAATACCATGTTCTACCTACCATAAAAATTTTAGTTTCTAGATCATTCTAGAAATTTATGCCATTAACAGTACCAGTAATTAATTTAGTTTGAATTTCCAGGCTGAGAGAATTTGTTTTAGCTATAACTTTTTCATACTTAGTCCAAATTGAATAATTCTTGTTCCTAAATTTGCCTAAAATCATGCCCTTGCTGCTGTATAAATTTCATGAGATTTGGATGATATTTGTTGTTGAGGTTTGTTTGGTGTTCTTCGTTCTTATTGGGTTTTCGCGTTCTTGCGTTAGGTTGCGAAGAATCTTTTGAACCTAAGAGCTCTCCTCTACAACAAGAGCAAGACCAGCAAGGCAAGCAGATGTAGCATCATTTGATCATGTTGCTCCTATTATTTTCAAATTCTAATATGTTGTTTGCAAATTCTACGTATGCATTGCTATCTTGTTTTAAACTATTATCGATTAGTTGACCTATTAGATGCATAATCTGTAGGTAAATATTTATCCTGTACCACTGAGCCTAGGACTATCTTGCTGTGATTTTGGGTTCGTTAGATGGGCCCATGTCACTTAGTAGTTTTTGAGTACGTTGCTTAGCCATGCTTAGCTACCGTTAGAAATGGACGGTTGTTGACTTAGTCGATGACCTAGATCACAAAACTTATTATGATCTTCATGTTTCAGCTTTGTGCTATGTTTATTTGTGAAAACTAAAAACTGAAAACAAAATGATTTGGACTTGGGCACAATGGTATGTTGGTGTGCTTTTGGGTGTGACTGGAATGGTGCCGGGGTCATTAAGGACCGAGTTACTTGCGCCACCGTTCTGAGCAATTTGCGTGCTAACCACACTAGAGGGTATGGGACCTCTCTTGACTTAGTACTTTGGCGTGTGTTGACTCTGAGTCGCCAGGGGTCGCAGGAGGGATGGTGTTTGGGAGCATGGTAGTTGTCCGAAAAGCTTTACCCCGAGTGGGTAGTTGTCTTTTCGGCTTTACCATGTAAGCGTATGGGTTTCTATCCATACGAGCGGCTCGTAGTTAATACACAATATTGAAAACGTCTCGTAGGACTTAGCCGTGCCGGCATACCTTCGGAAGTGTGCTTCTTGTGGCAAAAAAGCAGTCTGAAGTGTGGGTACATTGGTACACCCCTGCAGGGTTAAAACTATTCGAATAGCCTCATCCTAGGTTATGGACACGCTCGGATACGCCCCGTGAGAACTAGACTACAACCTTTTTAATTAAAACTTGATGGGTGGTACGAATCGAGGATTCGTGCTTTGTTGTGGTGGCTATTGGGTTAGTCACCTCTAGATTGTTACTTGTTATGTATCGTTACTCGCTATTATTTCAATGCTTACAAACAGATTTTACAAATTGCCTTCAATCTATTACATTATTGCAAACAAAAATTGCTTTATGCGTCCAATTAACCATATAACCATTTCCTTTGATTTCAGCTCACATGTAGCTATATATAGGGTTGTTACTCGTAAGTCTTGCGAGTACATTATTGTACTCACCTGCATTGCTTGTTGTGTGCAGAGGAGGAAGAGGACCCCCAAGGGGTCTACTTCTGTGAGTTGTGCTGCGGCAAGTGCGACTAGCTTGTGCTGTTATTGCTACTTTATTGTCATTTGGCCGGTCGGCTCTTTTGTAATAACTCTATATTTTGTATGTCTTTTGCTAGACTTGTTATATTATGATGTATGGAATTGATGCATGATTTTGTAAAGATGTATATGTGCTGCGATTCTGGGAAGCACATGTCCATCGAGACACAGTGTATCTTGTTTGTGATGCTAGAGCCAATGGAAGGCTAAGTATTACAAGCTAAATAAACCGGGGTCTCACAACGTCCCTCGCTCTCTCGCGGTTAAGGCAAGTATAATGATGGATATTATATATATCATTGAATGGCAATGTTTGATAAATATTAGGAGTATTTGTGTTATCCATGATTGTTATGCTGGTATGTTTGGTAATGTTCATGGTTTCTAGTGAAATGAGTAAAGTGTTATTCTTGGATGTTTGAAGGTTATGAAGTCTTGATTATGAGCATTTGTAGTATGAATAGATTATTCATATGCAATGTTGCTGCGGATGCATGTTTATATTAATTTGAGATTTCATATATATGCATCATGATGGCTTATTGAAGTCTTGGTCATGTGATGACCAAGCAATTATTGAGGTCCCCGGCATGTTTATGATGGGCTAAGGGTCCCCATGCTTGTAGAGCATGGGCTTAGGTCCCCATACTTGCGTAGTATGGGCAATGGTCCTTGTGCCAGATGGCACAGGCATGGATGTGCATCGACGGATGCGCACTTTGCATTACTGGTAAAATTCAAAAGAGAAAGAGAAAGATAAAGAGCATGTTGATCATATTGCATAGCATATGTATGTAAAGTAATTGATGTGTGGTTTGCGTAATACAGTTGATGAGATTACATGCATGTATGCTGTTTATGCCATTTATTATATTTGCTGAGTCTTTGGACTCACCTCTTGTTGTTTGTTGTGTTTTAGGTACCACTTGCAAGAACGACATGCATGGGAGGGAGTAGGGTTGCTTGGATACACTTACTACCACATACTTTAAATGCTGATTAACATTTGGATCATACTCTAATAATAGCAATCTGTTGAGGATTAATTCATGGCTATGGTTAAATGTTTTGGATTAATTGTAATAATGAGAGTAGTAAATTTTGATCATGCTTGATAATGCTCTAGCTGAATAGATTAACTTGGATGCTTGAATGAATTTTGAATGATGAGATAGTGATTAGAATATATGAAATGGTTGGAATCTCCGGTATACTTAGTTATACAAAGGAGGTTCTGTCGAAATTTAGAACTATACCTTGTGTTTAAATTGTTAGTATATTTAGTTAGTAGCATTCCAGGCTCTAGTTGGGCTGGGTTGTTACAGTAATGGACAGCAGTAGTAAAAGTGACATAACTTTTGCTCTGAAATTCGTAAAAATATAAAATCAGGCTTGTTTGAAAGGTAACGAAATTATCTACAACAACCTAGCTGGTATAAACCCCGAATTCTGTATATATCTAACTCCAAAAGACCGATGAACACCTTCTATCAGAACTACCCGACAAAACTGGGCAGCAGCACGGTAATAGCCATAACTTCCAATTTGCTAAACCAAACTTAGCGTTCTTTATCAATATCGAAAGCTAAGACCAAGGCCTATAATAACCTAGTTGGGTGAAAGCTCTGAGTTTTTCATTAACATAATCATATTTTAAAAGACACTTGATAGTTCAATCTCGTCAGGATTCTGGACAACAGTGACGAAAACTATCATAACTTTTGATCCGTACATAGGAATTAAGCGATCTTTATGTCCACTGAAAGCTAAGAACGAACCCCACATAACTCTAGAAGTTGGTATCCTCTGATTCAGCCTCTAAGATCGCGAAAACCGTCGCACAACCTTTTTGACAGAACTAACTTTCTAACCGCAGCAATTCGATCTAATCAATTCTAAGTAATTTCACATCTACTACCAATCAAACGATGAAGATCGACATCTATTACCCTTGCAGCACCCAGGACGAAGATGGATGAACCTTGAAGAAGAAGATCTTCCTTCTCCTCACCTTCTCCTTCCCTCCTTTGGCCGAACAGCCTATTGCCCCCTCCTCTTCTCTTCGCGTTGGCCAGTAGCGGGGAGCTCCGATGGCGGGGCGGGGGAGCACCACGGCAGGGCAGCACCCAGGGGGAAAGGGGCGGCAGCAAAGGGGAGGAGATAGGGGTGGCACCCAGGGGAGGAGGCGGCTAGGAGCGGCAAAAAGGGGGAGGGGCAGCCGGCCTAGGGTAAAAAGGGGGGCACATGGGCCTTAGGCCCATGGGGAAAACATGGCCAGCCACAAGGCCTTGACAGCCTGGGCCGGAGGCCCAACTCCCTAATTCTCCCCAAAAACTGAAAATTACACACAAAAAAACCTTTTCTCGATTAACTTCTCTTTATTCAAAACTCGGGGTATTACAGATATAGACAAATAAATTATTCTAGGCCAGACAAAATTAGCATTAAACAAATCTTTGCCAAAAAAAAAGAAACATGTAGATAAGAGTTAGTAAAATTGGAGAATCAAGAATAGGACAAAAAAGATTTGCTAGAAATTAGATAGGCAAATGGACTATCTCACAAATTATGAATTTTATAGAACTGAAAATTGAGTAAAAGAATTATGCAACTTACTGCATATAAGTACAACTAAAGGATGATTCAGAAGCAGTGGTAATGCAAAGCCCGGGCCAGCATGAAAGTCAAGCGAGAAAACAGGGAAAACTTAAATTACTTACTCATCATTTATATCTGCTAACTGACAATATATGATGCTAAAACTGCATAAAAGAAGCAAGATTAATCTAAAATTGAAAACATCAAATGAGCGATAAAAGCAGCTAAGCAACATGCAGCAACCACAAAAAATAAATCTACTCTAGGTACATATAACTGAGCAAAAAACATAGATCTGGCCTAAATAGAGCACAAGACATCAATCATACAACTAGCTCCAACCCAATTCTTAAGGCTGAAAACATTGAACCCAAAAAATACTTAAAAAGTTTATTCTGTTCCAGCCCAATACAAGCCAATATTGAAAGCCCAAATCAATACTAAAAAACATACAAATAAAACTAAAATGAAAAACAAGCCATAAAAAAACTGAACAAAAAAGAAACAATAAATTTTAGCTGCAATCTCAATGAAAATTCAACAAGATAACACAACAAAAAAACTTTGAATCAAATGTACTGCAAGTTAACATTTACTAGGTACTCTCTCAAAAAAAATCCCTTGTAAACATATTAACTATATTAAACAAATAGAACTTACCCATTGAACAAAAATGAAAAATACGTAGTTCAGAAAAATGAAAATTTAAAAGCTATGCATGTTAACATCTGCTATGTAATTCAATGCAAAATATAACATCCGAACAAAAAAAGGAGAAAAAGATATAGAAGTTACTAAAAATGACATGTAAGAAGACAACCCAAAATTTGCACAATTTCAATGAAACTTTTACGTGGGAGCATGGTGTGTGCTTACTAATCTTTAAGAAGCAACAACAATACCTAGGGACTACAAGTTTCAAAGAAAATACAAAGGTAAGAAGAATACTTGATGATAGTACAATCCATCAAAAAAGAAACATATTAAATATATCAACAATGGAATTTCCACACAAGTTGTACTAAAATTACACATTACCTAACACTGAAATGTTGATTAAAATGGTATGCATGTTGTAATCTTGCAAGTATTTTCAAATATAGGTTATTTCCATAGGTATTTTCTTTTGATAACCTTGGTGAACCCCAACAAAAACAGAAACAATTCAAACATATCGCGGTGAAAAGCTGCTACTAACTTTGAGAAGCAGTACCAACAAAAAATATATAATTTCATATAATTATTTCTAATGTACAAAATTAGCCATAGGCTTGGAGAATCTTGATATAGATACAAACAAAAAATGAGTTTCTAAACTAGACAAATAATTCTATTGAACCCACACATAACCTAATAAGATAAGTTTCATACTAAAAAAATAACAATCTGAATAAATAGAAATTGCAGACAAGTCAACACTGTAATATTCATAGAAAGTCCCTGTAACTTTTGGGCTTCATATGTTTTTTTGTATCTTTTACCTTGCTCTTATTATTTACTAGTTATTCAATTGCATATATACTTATATAGGATAAATTGATCTTTGTGAGCTCCCATGTATTTTTTAGATAACATTTAGAATTTTGATGCTTATAATATCAACAAAAGTAACACTTTGGAATATGGCATGTTGTTTCCCATGCATGTGTTATTTGGAAATTGATGCATCAATAGACTGCTACATCAAAAAGGATATACTGATGTTAACTCATACTACTATGCATACATGGTTGAATTAGGATAGCCCTGGAGAGCTGTGCATAATTGAACATGAAGTCTATTTCAATTGAAATACATCCCTACAAGCTTGTTTTATTTGTAGTTTAAGCTTACTGATAATATTAAGACAACCGAAAAAGATTGCAAAAGATCAAAAGCAATACAATAGAAAAGAACTAGACCAAATATTTGCACAACTAGCTTGTCTAAAATCAATTTTGCATAAATGGTGAATGCAATCAAGATCAAGAAAAGTACAAATCCAATACATTATAGCTGAGGTTCTAAATAATTATGTACCAATGGTCACAGCACCAATAAATCCCAAACTTTGGCTACACACACTAGGGTCAGGTTGTTCATAAAAAAAAACATTATAGAAAGCCCACCCAACTTATAGTAATCAATACTTCATAGGCTATGAAGCATCAGCAGCTTATGTTTGTAAAGTCATTCTGTAAGCACACAAAAAAGCTACGAATATAATTGGTGAGATCAACAGTTGATTACAATTAAAATTTCATTCATAATTACTAAGTTTTCCTTGTGACAAGATTACTTCCACACACTACTACAAAATAGGTCATACTAAACACCTCATCACAAACGGTTTCTTCGGAACCGTTTGTGTTATACTTATCACAGACGGTTCTTAATACAAACCGTTTGTCATAAGTATCTCAGACGTTTTGTAACATCCCCAAGTTAATTAATGATAATTAGTATACATCTCATTAACATGCATAGTGTTTTGAAATATTTGCATCATATATTGCACTTGGAAAATCTCCAAATAATTATTAAACATACACTTCAAATTTGAACTCCAAATAAAAATAGCAACAATTTTTTTTATTATCTTCTATAAATAATTTATTCAAATACTATAATAATTATCATGAATGAATATAATTTTTTTCAAATTTTTGGAACCTAATTCAACCCCCAGAAAATTCAAACTCAATTCAATAACCTAAACTAGGTTTGAAATTAAAAAAAGCAAATAATTATTGAAAAATGGAGTTTAAGATTTTATTTGAGTACTAGAATGTCTCAGGAACCCCTTTGAAAATTTTCATAATTTATAGAATTTTATTTCTATTTTTAAAGCCTTAGTCACACTTGTTGGGCTTTGGTCAAACCTGAAATTCAAAACTCTAGCACTGTTCCGACCGGACCCAACGTGACTTGGTCCAGCCCAACCAGCCCACCACGTTCACTTACATCTAGCCACTGACGCGCCGACCCCACCTGGCAGGGGCTTCTTCCACCTCGGGCGGGCGCGAGCAGGGCTTGAGCGCCACGTGCCTGGCTCGCTCTGAGCGCCTCCGTCCTCGCACTTGTGACATCGTTGCTTCACCGCCTCTCCTCACCTATCCCTGAGTTTCGCCCGCTCACGTCGCTTCTATCTCCGTCCTTCTCCTGAGCTAAAATCCCCTCGGGTGCCCTATCTCCCTCACTTCTCTTCCCGGTCGAGGAAGAGGAAGAAGTTCTAGCTGCCGTTGCTTTTGGGTAGGGTCCTCGTTCTTTGTCCCTCGTAGTTTAATCTCTCTGTCGTCTCCATTTTTGCAGACTCGGGCTCCTCTTTCGCTTTGTAGCTCTCGGAACACGATGGTGTCCTCTCCAGCTCCAGAGCACGGCCAGAGCTCCACCGTCATAGACATCTCCATCATCTCTGTGTCCTGGTGAGCTATCTGTACTGGCTATTCGGAAGACAAAATGTTACCTAAAGAACTAACAGATAACCATACAGCGGAATAACTTCAACAATAACTCGTCAACTAAGCTAGACAGATCAACATCAATTGGAACATAAGCAGGAATTTAATACTGAATTCACTAAGATAATTCTATCAAACCAATGAACAAGGCACATAAGCAATTATTTAAACAACTTTAACGTGAAGAAAGATATCATCCATAACTAAATTTATTTATTACAATCCATCATTTAACGAAAGAAAGACAGTATCAATTCCCTTATTGAAACTAGATGTCGGGACCCAGAATTTCGATTCTGGAACCCTCTGTGTATACTGCACTAGTCCAGGATCAAGCTAGTGCACACAGGGTTAAGACAGGTAAATATCGATCCACACAAGCGATAAATAAAGTAAACGATTAGTTTGAATAACAAATAAGGGTTTTGACCTTATGGTCGAGTTTACACTTATTAAGCCACGCAGGGCTAACAGAGAATAAAACAGCAGCGGAACGGAAAACTCCAGCGTAGATCCCACCAATTCACCACAGGCAACCGATTGGGATCCAGACCTTAACGAACGATTAGCTTTCAGCGAACTCCTCCTCGAAAGCAGGCGTAGACTCCTCCACTTTTGTAGGTTTGGGCGCAAGTTTTACAACAAGCGTGAGTACACAACCGTACTCGCAAATCATACCACATAATGCAATGCATAGATGCAGGCTTATTCCAAATAAAAGGCTTCTGTGGTTCTTTTGCGTAAAAGCAACATTTGCAATTGAATACAACAATAGATTGAAAACATAATTCAAAACAAATAGACAATACTAATTTAACAGTTGTTTCCACAAAGACACACAGCTAAACAGATTATTTCACATAGCCATATGATTGAGGTCACACAGCTCCCATCCCAACATTTTATGAAAACTACCCCTCGTGTGAAATCCCGAGCATGTCCATGACCATGACGCGCTATTCGAATAGATTAATTAACACTCTGCAGAGGTTGTACACTTTACCCACAAGATACAACTAGTGTAGCAAGCACCAATCGTAACAAAGCAGTTCGAAACTTCATCTCAAACATTGCGTTCCCGGTGTGCTTACAAACCGCTATACCAGCTCACATAGAATTGGTATAACACACACCACTGGACAGGGAAGACGAATCGTCCCGCGATGCAACCACCAAGTAGTCACACCTCCACCCTGTCACACAGCCTAACCTATCCACCGAACATCAATGCCGAGAATCCATAACTTACTAAATTAGGCCCGTCCCATACCGGGCATGTGGTCGCGTGCAGATGAGTTCAGTTCAATGGCGCACAAAGTTAAGTCCTTAATTGACCAAGGCAAGACTTCCATTTTCTAACTAAGTCACAAAGACCATCATTCCCATCACATAGACCACCATGTCACACAGTCTCCACCACTTGCCTCAGTCTAAATCCTTTACCACCCAGTTGGTTTTAGTGCAACACATGCCATCACGAAGTAACAACACATAGCACACAGTTTTACACAAAGTTCCATAGTCACTTAGTCATGATTAATATTTGCAACCTACATGAGATGTGAGACTCGTAGCATGGCTAAGCAATTGTACTCGCATCTAACCAACCCACGTTGGTGCTATAATATTACCAACTAATAACCAATCTAGGGTGACAAGGAATTATGACATACAAGGCCTAGGTGTGATAACAATTTGGATAATAACTATGCCCAAAGCATTTAAATAAATAATTAAAGTAGAATGCAATAATTTAACACAAAGTAATTTGAAAACTGGGTTCAAGATGATCAAAGGTATGACTTGCCTTGGAAAAGGTCTATGTACTGGTTTTGTTCTTGGGGTGCTCCTTCTTCCACAAAATTTCCTGACGAATCGACGTCTACTCGCAAATGAAACAAAAACAAAAAAAACAAATAAATAACAGAGGCAAAACAAGCTCCAAAAATTAAATAAAAATCTCAGATAAATAGAGCTTGAATTTAGACAAATTTAGAAATTTGAATGGGCTCAATCGGAGTTAGGATGCAAAAGTTATGAGCTCTCGAAGTTTAAATCTAAAAAGAAACCCTAATTTGGATTTTCTGGAATTTCCGAATTACTTTTCTATTGAAAAATCGGATTATTACGCAATCTTGGCGTCACCTCGGATTCGAGAAAAGATAAATAAAGAGAAACTGACATGTGGGGCCCACACGCCGAGACACGCTCACGGTAGACTGGTCTCAGAGCCTCGAGTTCGAGGCCGATGGATCGCCACGCGCGCACACGCGTGGCGATGACCGGGCGCCACGCATGCGACACGGAGGCACGCGATGACGATGGCGCTGAGGTGGCTCCGACGTGGACGACAACGAGAGCGGCGGCGCTCGGGAACCAAGGGTCCCGGCGAACGGCGGCTTGCCGGCGGCGACGGATGGCACCAGGAGGTAGAAGGGGACACGGGGATCTCATCGATGTGCTCACGGGTGCTCGGGGGTGACGAGAGTGGCAGGCGGCGAGCTCGAAGCGGAGGTGGAGGCTCGGGCTCGACGGCGACGACGTTGGAGGAGTTCTCCGGCGAAGGCGACGGGAGCTCCGAGATGCGGGCGACGCGGCGATCCCGAGGGTGGGGTCCGGTGGCGGCGAGGAGGACTAGAACGGCGGCAGCGGCGATGGGGTCGTTCGGCCGGAGCTGAAGACGAAGGCGGCGACTAGGGCTCCGCGGCGCCGTGTGGCGGCTAGGGTTTTCGGCGCGCGGCTCGGGTGCGGCACGAGGATCCTCGGGGCTTTAAACAGCCCCGGGTGGCGAGTTCGCGAAGGACACGGCGCGGCGGCGGCGAAATCGGGCGGCAGGCGGAGTCCGCCTTGAAGACGACGGTGACGTGGCGGTCGGGGCCCACCTGTCGGTGACGGCGGCTCGGGCGCGGGCGCGTGCGAAGCGACGCGGGTGAGAAACGGACTCCAGATCTGACCGTCCAGATCTAATCGAACGGTCCACAATCAAGAGAACGATCAGAACTTCCGCTTACATCCCGCGTATCTTAGCCGTCCCACTTTGATCGAACGGCGTGGGACGAGCGGGACTCGGAAGGAAAGAGAGAGGAGAGGCTGACATGCGGGGCCCGCATGTCAGTTGGAGGCGTCTTGCGCGCTGGCCGGGCCGGGAAGCGGGCCGTGCGCGGGAGGCGGAGGAATGGGCCGGGGAGATTCGGCCCGAGAGAATTTTCGAGATTTTTAATAGTTTTTCTAATTTAGAAAATACCAGAAATTCAAATAAGAAATAGAAAATAGCAAATGAACTTAGAAAAATTCTAGAAAAATCTAGAAAATATATCTGAGCACATAGAACCCAAATAAAATAGTTTTGGCTATTGTTCACTTGGGATTATTCACATTAAATGTTTTTTATTGCAAAGTCCAATATTAAGCTTTTGAATTAAATTCAAATAAAATCCAAATGGTGAATTTTCTCCCTACTAACTATTAAAAGATTTTTAAGCTCAGAAAATTGGGATGTTACAAACCTCCCCCCCTTAAAGGAATCTCGACCCCGAGATTCAGACTAGCTAGAGAAAAGGCTAGGGAACTCGGCTTTCAGCTCTCCTTCACGTTCCCACGTTGCTTCTCCTTCTGAGTGGTTGCTCCACTAAACCTTGCAAAAACGAACAGTCTTGCTTCTGGTGAGGTGCTTTGCGACATCCAAAATCTTGACTGGCTGCTCCTTGTAGGTAAGATCCTCCTTCAAGTCAATTGATTCCAACGGGGCTTGCTCTTCTGGCACACGAAGACACTTCTTCAACTGCAAGACATGAAAGACATCATGTACTCCTGCTAACGACTGCGGCAGCTCCAACTGATAAGCAACTTCTCCACGGCGTTCCAAAATCTTGAACGGACCAACATACCTAGGGGCAAGCTTCCCTTTTGCATGAAACCTTTTGACACCTCTGAGCGGGGTAACTCGAAGATACACAAAATCTTTCGGTTCAAAGCTGAGGTCACGACGACGATTATCAGCATAGCTCTTACGCTCGGGTGAGCTATCTTGATCTTTCTCTTATCATGGCCACTTGCTCTTCGCTTCTCGAATGATGTCGGGCGAAATCGATCGTTCATTGTTTCGACCAGTTCAACGGGGTTCGGCAGGAGCGGCCATACAAAGCTCCAAATGGTGACATTTGCATACTAGCCTGGTAACTATTGTTGTACGAAAATTCTGCATACGGTAAACTCTTATCCCATCGGACAGCATTAGCTAGAGCACAAGCTCTCAGCATATCCTCCAATATCGATTAACTCTTTGATCATCCATCATGCATGGATGATACGCGATCGAAATTCGATGGGTACCCAATGCTTCATGCAAGCTCTACCAAAAACGAGAGGTGAACTGGGATCCTCGATCTGACACTATCTTCTTGGGCACACCGTGGAAACTGACAATTCTGGCCATGTACAACTCTGCAAGGCGATCACCTGAGTACGTGGTTTTGACTGGCAGGAAATGGGCGACTTTGGTCAAACGATCAACTATTACCCAGATCGAATCGTAACCCGATTGGGTCTTGGGTAAACCGGTGATAAAATCCATTCCGATCTCTTCCCACTTCCATTCTGGAATCTTCAGCGGTTGCAGCAAACCTGCTGGTCTCTGGTGTTCTGCCTTTACTTTCTGATAGATGTCGCACAAGGCAACGAACTCTGCGACTTCTCGCTTCAAATTTGGCCACCAAAATTTAGTCTTAACATCCTGGTACATCTTGGTACTTCTAGGGTGAATCGAATACTTTGAGTCATGGGCCTCCTTTAAGATTAACTATCTTAGACCATCGATATCTGGTACACAGATACGACCATTAATCCAGAGTATGTCTTGATCATCCTTGGTGAAATCTTTGAATTTCCCTTCTGCCATTTTGATCTTGATTTCTGACAACACGGAATCCTTTGGTTGTGCTTCACGAATCGCTTCTCCAGGTAGATTTGTACCTCCAAATTGGCTACAAATCCTTCGGACACAACTTCTAGCTTTAGCTTCTGAAATTCTTCATAAAGTTCTGGGCAACTTTCCTTTACTTCCAAGGCATTGCAGTAACTCTTACGACTTAGAGCGTCTGCGACTACGTTGGCTTTTCCGGGATGGTAGTGGATTCCAAGATTATAATCCTTGATCAATTCCAACCATCTTCTCTGCCTCATGTTCAAATCTGACTGGGTGAAGATGTACTTTAGACTCTTATGATCTGTGCAGACTTCATAGCGATTACCGATGAGGTAATGACGCCAAATCTTTAAAGCATGCACTACGGCAGCTAATTCCAGATCATGGGTAGGGTAATTCTCCTCGTGAGGTCTCAACTGCCTTGACGCATAAGCGACAGCTCTTCCTTCTTGCATTAGGACGCATCCTAATCCTTGACGTGAAGCATCACAGTAGATATCGAAATCCTTTCGAATGTCTGGCAGAATCAACACTGGGGCTGAAGTCAAACGCTTCTTCAACTCTTGAAAACTTTCCTCACAGGCTGGAGTCCAAGTGAACTTTTTCTCCTTCTTCAACAATTGCGTAAGGGGCTTAGCAATCGATGAGAATCCTTCGATGAAACGGCGGTAATAACCTGCCATTCCCAAGAAACTGCGAATCTGAGTCACGATCTTGGGCTGCTCCCAATGTAACACTGCTTTAACTTTACCGGGGTCAACTACTACTCCCTCGGCTGTCATCACATGACCAAGGAAATCAACTTCTTTCTTCCAAAAATCACACTTACTGAACTTGGCATACAACTGATGCTCTCTGAGTTTTTCCAATAGTATCCTTAAATGCTCGGCGTGTTCTTCCTCCGACTTGGAGTACACTAGAATATCATCAATGAACACAACTACGAATTTGTCCAAATATTCCATGAATACTTTATTCATCATGTTCATGAAGTATGCAGGGGCATTAGTCAGACCAAAAGACATGACTAAGAACTCATAATGTCCATACCGCGTTGAGAAAGCGGTCTTCGGTATATCGTTAGGACAAATATTTAGCTGGTGGTAACCTGATCACAGGTCGATCTTTGAGAATAATCTGGCTCCTTTCATCTGATCAAACAGATCATCTATCCGGGGTAGTGGGTACTTGTTCTTGATGGTAACTTCGTTGAGAGAACGGTAATCAATACACATCCTCATACTTCCATCTTTCTTCTTGACAAACAACACTGGTGCTCCCCATGGCGACGAACTAGGTCTCACGAAACCTTTCTCAAGAAGTTCTTCTATCTGCTTCTTCATCTCTACCAACTCATCGGCTGGCATCCGATAAGGTCTCTTTGAAATTGGTGTTGTCCCTGGCACTAGGTCGATGACAAACTCGATGTCACGATCGGTGGCATCCTCGTAAATCTTAGGAAACACATCCGGATATTCACCGACCATGGTACTTCTTCCAAGGAAAGGGTCTTCAAACTGTTCACTATGGATGTCCATCACGAATCGAGGTAGCTAGAAACTCTACCTTGTTTCCTTTAGCATCCTCGACTGTTACGGCTCTTCGGCCACAATCTAGCACGGCTTTGTGCTTGGATAACCAATCCATGCCAAGAATGACATCTAGGGTTTGGGTATCTAGGACAATTAGGTTGGCTAGAAACTCAACTCGACTATGAGTAACTTAGCTCCTAAACATCCCACTCTAGTACTTAGCTCGCTCCGGCGATGGACTAACAGAGTATGCTTAAGTTGCATAACTTCCAATTTATTCTTGGTTCCAAACATTCACGAAACAAACGAATGCGAAGCTCGAATCAAACAAATCGATGCAGTCGCGAGTTAACGAAACTTACTCGATCGACGTCCGGTGACTCTGGGCTCCTTCGAGTGGCGTGGTTGACACGCCCTCGATCACGATCGTGGTGCTCCTCCGCTTGACCGCAACTTGTGAAGCTCCACGGTTGATGCACGGTGTTGGCGTCTTGGATGGAGTAGCTCCAAGGTTGAAGCGTCATCGAGTGATTGTTCCCCTTTGCGGACATCGGTTGGCAAAATGTCCGCCGACGGCAGCGTAATGGACCTTTGGTGCATTCGCTGGTTGCTTCTGGATTGGGGTTGACAGTGCGGGATTGCGGAAGTTACGGCACCGGGCGGGGTGTTGAAGTTGGTGCAGTGCTCGAGCGAAGTGCAGGGTGGAAACACGTTGAACTGTGGCCGCATCGTTCTTGCCCTCTCGTGATTAATGGTTCCCTTGCTGAGCCATCCGGCGTTTACGGTTATCCTCCAGTTCCTTGCGTTTGTCCTCTAGAACAAAGGCTTTGTTGACCAACTCCTGGAAATCAGGGAAAGTATGAGCGTCGGTGACTTGCGATCCAAAGTGTTTAGTCCCTTCAAAAAGCGACTTTTGCGAGCCTTGTCCGTGGCTACATCTTCCGCTGCATAGCGAGCTAGCTGAGAAAACTTGTTGAGGTAGTCTGACACTGACATAGCTCCTTGCTTGAGAGCGCGGAACTCATCCTTCTTCAGATCGATAATGCCTTTTGGTACGTGATACTGGCGGAATGCTGCAGAAAATTCCTCCTAGGTGATATCCTGTGGCGTCTCATGGGCGGCACAGAAGTTCTCCCACCATTCAGCAGCGGTGCCTTCCATCTGGTGAGTGGCATACATAACCTTTTCACGATCATTGACCGGGTGATCGTGACTTCCTTCGATAACTCTGAGCCAATCATCTGCTTCCACTGGAGAGATGTGTCCGGAAAATGTTGGTGGACGAGTTCTCATAAATTCTGCAAGTTTGGATGGTCCATGGTGACCATGAGCGGCTGGGGCTCCATACTGTTGATTGTTGTTGTTCTGGTTGTGCATAGCTTGCATCCGAGTCATCATGGTATTCATCACCGAGTCGTGTTTGCCATGAAAGCTCAAAGTTTCGCAAGTCAATTGGAGGTGCTTGTGGCGGAAGCGCTCCATGGTGGTTGCTCATTGCTTCTCGGTGCTGGGGTACCGGAACCACTAGCAGCAGTCTGACGAGTTTGAACCATCTCGCAAAGCTCCATAGGTTAGATAAGGTAGCAAGCACAAGATAAGTTGAGAACTAAGCAGGGGGTAGGTTAAACCGAACAAAACACACTCAAGAAACTCCAATGAAATACCTTTATTACTTAGGGTCTTAGCATGGCTGCAACAAATGCCTAAGGGCCTTTGCAGCTCATACTCGCACACAAAAAGAAACAACGACCTAAGCACACAAAACTACCGCCTAAAGGCGACTCACTAAATCAAATCGGCTAAGCTCGAAAACCAAAACTAAGACAACTACTCAAGAAAGCCTCCACAACCGCGCGACGCTCCCGACGGTGTGAGACTCGGAGTGAGCGGCATCTTGGCAAACCGATCGATGCCACGAACTGGTGCAGCAGAGCAGGCGTTCCCAGTCTGCAACCGGCCCGCCGCTCCTCTGGCTCTGCATCTTCTTCGGGCTCAACTAGGCCTTCCTCCGGATCTTCTTCAGAATCCTCCTCGGGGTCTTCCTCTTCTTCGGGGACTTGGTCGTAGAGGATCTCTTGCAGAGTGGTGACCTTCTCTTCAGCTCTCTGCAAGGCTTCATAGACATGATCCAACTCCGTGATGGTTCTCTCAAAGGCTTCCTCCTTGCAGAGTGGCGGCCACAAACTGTGCGAGGTGCACGACTGTCGCGTTGCTCTCTCCTTCTGTGGACGGATAGCATGCTGGCAAGTCCACAGCTGCAGCTCTGGGGTGGTAACGGAAGACGGTATCCTGAAGCTCCCGTGCGTAGATGTTGCAGATACGCAGCATGGCCAAGCGCGACGACTCCTGGATACCTTCCAGCCAAGTGATCTTCCTCACAGAGACGTGCGAAGGTTGGCTCGCCTTGTCGTTCCTCCTGGCGTAGATCGTCAGGCGACAAATAACTCCACGGTTTTATCCGTTCACTGTCCAGTTGTTGCCGACGTACAGTGGACGATCAAAACCTCCAAGAACCTGCAACAGCTTCCAAAGCTCGGCAGCGTACCCTCCAGTGCGCTCACCATAGCTCTGAAGACGAGGCATCTGTCAAGACAGACGAACTGGGTAAGAGCAACTTTAAAACAGCGGGGAGAGAAAGGATTACAGCAAAAGTTGAGGCAGGAGAGATATGAGGAGAGTTAAGCAATCAATTAACTTTGCAAGTTAATTTTTCTTTTAGAAAATAATTTGGACACTCTAAAGACGGCCAATCTAACTAAGGTCAAGACCTACAGTCAGTATGGCTCTGATACCACCTCTGTCGGGACCTAGAATTTCGATTCTGGAACACTCTGTGTATACTGCACTAGTCCAGGATCACGCTAGTGCACACAGGGTTAACACAGGTAAATATCGATCCACACAAGCGATAAATAAAGTAAACGATTAGTTTGAATAACAAATAAGGGTTTTGACCTTATGGTCGAGTTTACACTTATTAAGCCACGCAGGGCTAACAGAGAATAAAACAGCAGCGGAACGGAAAACTCCAGCGTAGATCCCACCAATTCACCACAGGCAACCGATTGGGATCCAGACCTTAACGAACGATCAGCCTTCAGCGAACTCCTCCTCGAAAGCAGGCGTAGACTCCTCCACTTTTGTAGGTTTGGGCGCAAGTTTTATAACAAGCGTGAGTACACAACCGTACTCGCAAATCATACCACATAATGCAATGCATAGATGCAGGCTTATTCCAAATAAAAGGCTTCTGTGGTTCTTTTGCGTAAAAGCAACATTTGCAATTGAATACAATAATAGATTGAAAACATAATTCAAAACAAATAGACAATACTAATTTAACAGTTGTTTCCACAAAGACACACAGCTAAACAGAATATTTCACATAGCCATATGATTGAGGTCACACAGCTCCCATCCCAACATTTTATGAAAACTACCCTCGTGTGAAATCCCGAGCATGTCCATGATCACCACGACGCGCTATTCGAATAGATTAATTAACACTATG
Source organism: Ampelocalamus luodianensis (assembly GCA_036346255.1). Taxonomy (NCBI): domain Eukaryota; kingdom Viridiplantae; phylum Streptophyta; class Magnoliopsida; order Poales; family Poaceae; genus Ampelocalamus; species Ampelocalamus luodianensis. The sequence goes on from CM070628.1 coordinate 56,918,492, forward strand.
CAGAGGTTGTACACTTTACCCACAAGATACAACTAGTGTAGCAAGCACCAATCGTAACAAAACAGTTCGGAAACTTCATCTCAAACATTGACGTTCCCAGTGTGCTTACAAACCGCTATACCAGCTCACATAGAATTGGTAGAACACACATCGCTGGACAGGGAAGACGAATCGTCCCGCGATGCAACCACCAAGTAGTCACACCTCCACCCTGTCACACAGCCTAACCTATCCACCTGAACATCAATGCCGAGAATCCATAACTTACTAAGTTAGGCCCGTCCCATACCAAGCATGTGGTCGTACAGTAAGGCTCAGTTCAATGGCGCACAAAGTTAAGTCCTTAATTGACCAAGGCAAGACTTCCATTTTCTAACTAAGTCACAAAGACCATCATTCCCATCACATAGACCACCATGTCACACAGTCTCCACCACTTACCTCAGTCTAAATCCTTTACCACCCAGTTGGTTTTAGTGCAACACACGCCATCACGAAGTAACAACACATAGCACACAGTTTTACACAAAGTTCCATAGTCACTTAGTCATGATTAATATTTGCAACCTACATGAGATGTGAGACTCGTAGCATGGCTAAGCAATTGTACTCGCATCTAACCAACCCACGTTGGTGCTATAATATTACCAACTAATAACCAATCTAGGGTGACAAGGAATTATGACATACAAGGCCTAGGTGTGATAACAATTTGGATAATAACTATGCCCAAAGCATTTAAATAAATAATTAAAGTAGAATGCAATAATTTAACACAAAGTAATTTGAAAACTGGGTTCAAGATGATCAAAAGTATGACTTGCCTTGGAAAAGGTCTATGTACTGGTCTTGATCTTGGGTGCTCCTTCTTCCACAAAATTTCCCGACGAATCGACGTCTACTCGCAAACGAAACAAAAACAAACAAAACAAATAAATAACAGAGTCAAAACAAGCTCCAAAAATTAAATAAAAATCTCAGATAAATAGATCTTGAATTTAGACAAATTTAGAAATTTGAATAGGCTCAATCAGAGTTAGGATGTAAAAGTTATGAGCTCTCGAAGTTTAAATCTAAAAAGAAACCCTAATTTGGATTTTCTGGAATTTCCGAATTACTTTTCTATTGAAAAATCGGATTATTGCCTGAGTCTACCGAGCCTCGGGTTCTGGAGACCGGTGGACTGCCCACGCGGGCGCACACGTGGGCGATGACCGGGCGCCACGCATGCGACACGGAGGCACGGGCGATGACGCGGCGCTGAGGTGGCTCGGCGTGGGACGGCAGGAAGAGCGCGCGCGCCGGAACAAGGGTCCCGCGAACGGCTTCGCCCGGCGCGGCGGATGGCACCAGGAGGTAGAGGGGGACGCGGAGATCTCATCGATGTGCTCACGGGTGCTCGGGGGTGACGAGAGTGGCCGGCGGCGAGCTCGAAGCGGAGGTGGAGGCTCGGGCTCGACGGCGACGGCGTTGGAGGAGTTCTCCGGCGAAGGCGACGGCAGCTCCGAGATGCGGGCGACGCGGCGATCCCGAGGGTGGGGTCCGGTGGCGGCGAGGAGGACTGAGCGGGCGTGGCGATGGGGTCGTTCGGCCGGAGCTGAAGACGAAGGCGGCGACTAGGGCTCCTGGCGGCGCTTCGGTGGCGGCGGCTAGGGTTTTCGGGGGCGGCGAAGCTCGGGGTGCAGGGCACGAGGATCCTCGGGGCTTTAAATAGCCCCGGGAGGCGAGTCCGCGAAGGACACGACGCGGCGGTGGTGAAATCGGGCGGCAGGCGGAGTCCGCCTTGAAGACGACAGTGACGTGGCGGTCGGGGCCCACCTGTCGGTGACGGCGGCTCGGGCGCGGGCGCGTGCGAAGCGACGCGGGTGAGAAACGGACTCCAGATCTGACCGTCCAGATCTAATCGAACGGTCCACAATCAAGAGAACGATCGGAACTTCCGCTTACATCCCGCGTATCTTAGCCGTCCAACTTTGATTGAACGGCGGGGGACGAGCGGGACTCGGAAGGAAAGAGAGAGGAGAGGCTGACATGCGGGGCCCGCATGTCAGTTGGAGGCGGTGCGCGCGCGGGCGAACTGGGCCGGGGAAGCGGGCCGTGCGCAAGAGGCGGAGGAATGGGCCAGGGAGATTCGGCCCGAGAGAATTTCTGAGATTTTTAATAGTTTTTCTAATTTAGAAAATACCAGAAATTCAAATAAGCAATAGAAAATAGCAAATGAATTCAGAAAAATTCTAGAAAAATCTAGAAAATATATCTGAGCACATAGAACCCAAATAAAATTGTTTTGGCTATTGTTCACTTGGGATTATTCACATTAAATGTTTTTGATTGCAAAGTCCAATATTAAGCTTTTGAATTAAATTCAAATAAAATCCAAATGTTGAATTTTCTCCCTACTAACTATTAAAAGATTTTTAAGCTCAGAAAATTGGGATGTTACACTAGAGTAAGGTGAAATGAATGAGTAGTGCGTGTCTACTCCCTCCCAAGAGAATCATCATCAACGATCACCTAAAAATAAATAAACAAAGCAAGAGTGAGTCCGAGACTTAGCAAGTACAAACAACAATTGTGAACAGGACAAACTCTTCACAGAGTACGAACATACAGCGAATGAAAAATTGAATGCATGGAATGAATGGATTTAATGAATGAAAGGACTGCACATGTGCTTATACCGGTATAGCCAGTGACACACCCATCGGTATTCACTCAAGCCCGCATCTTAACAAAAATACGGGGATCCAAATCCCGTATGAAGAACGTTTCATACAGGTGTCCAAATCTGCCCATACTGGAATTGATGGGTCTTATGTGCCCATACTGGAATTGATGGGTCTTTCTATCCACTCCCGTGGACGGGACATGACAATGTCCAAATCTACCCACATTGGAATGGTGGGACTTACAATCCACTCTCGTGGATGAAACATGAATTATGGATGTATGAAATGATTTACTGAATAAATAATAACATCATGTCTACTCATGGGTTCATCACATATGAACGAACATAGATATATCACCATCTATTGTATCATAAGATATCACAACACAATCAGTAAACAATCATCATTCACAAACATTAAGATTAGCAAGGTACTTGCCTTTCGCGTTGCAACGCGTGAGTAGGCAAAGACGGTGCCCCTAAACCCGAAGCCTCTCCGCCTACACAAGTAAGTACTCGAAATAAGAACATCATGGTACAATACACTATCATTAACTTTCTACAATACCCTCCCGAACACCCAAGAAATAGCCATAATCCCTAATCTGAAAACAGGCAACACAACCATGGAATCGAATCTGGACAGTAGAACGAAAATAACCATAACTATTTACCTAGGACTCGAAACGAGGTGAGTCTAGTTCCTAAAGAAACATAATGAACATATCTACAACATTCTAGTTGACGAGATAACCCAATTCGGCCAAAACAAAATGCTAACAGGCAGTTGAACTCAGAAGACAGATTTTGCCCAAACGAAATGAACAGCAGTAAAGAACATAGCATAACTTTGGATCTACAACTCCGATTAGGGCGTTTTTTGACATTCTGGAAAGGTTATGAAATCTTCTAAAACAATCTGGTTGGGTTGAAACCCTGAATGTGCCTCTAACATGAGCATAAATTAAAAGACAAATTAACAGATCAATCTCGTCAGAATTCTGGACAGCAGAAACTAAAACGATCATAACTTTTGATCCATATGTCAGAATCAGGTGTTTTTGGCGGCCACCGAAAGCTAAGAACATTATATAAATAACTCTAGGAGATGGAAACCTCAAATTCGGCCTCTAGGAACCCGAAATCAGCCGCTCAACATACTGGCCAGAACTGCATTTCTAACAGCAGGGATTCGATCCAACAAATCTAATCGAATGTGCATCTATTAGTAATCAAACAGCGATGAAAACCTTTGTTACCATTATAGAACCTTAGGAAGACGCTGAACATTCCCCACGAAGAAGATCTCCTCCTTGTCCCTCTTCCTTCCTCTCCTTTTTTGCCAACAAACACGCAGATTCCCTCACCTTCCTTCGCGAATAACCAGCAGCAGGAATAGGTGGCACCATGAAGCAGGAGGGAGGCGCCCAAGGGGCAGGAGGGTGACATCCAGATCATGGGGGCGGCTTGGGGCAAGAGGAGAGGGGAGGTGGTGGCTAGGGGGAGGAAAAGGGGAAGGTTGTGACTTGGTTAAGGTTTAAGGGGAGGAGGAGGGGCGGCTTGGGCTGGCCCAACATGGGGCGCCTCTCCCCCCTTTCTGGCCCATACAAGGTCGGCCAACAGGCTGCCGAAGCCTGGGCTGGAAGCCCAAGTTCCAAAGATTTCCCCCAAAACTGGAATTTCGATAAATCTCCCTCTCCCGAATACAATTCTTTCTAATTGAAATTTTGAGGTATTACATTGTACCCCCTTAACAGGATTCGACCTCGAATCCTCACACAGCCCTTCACGGAAGAACAACCACAACTGAGAACTAATAACGGTAACCACGTACTCGTGGTGAATGAATCCGTATAACGCTCACGCATGCAAAATTCTAATTCCCTCGTAGCCTCTCTCTCGAACTGAGGAGACCACAACACAAAGACGTAAAACGACGTCTGTCCTAACACTCAACCCAAACTATCCAGGTACACTCATCAGGAGAGAATCGAAGGTAAGACCTTACTCGATGGTCAACGTCTTTAACGAAATCTCAAATTTTGAATAACCCAGCTACTCACTCAGCACCAGAACACGCCAGATGTTGCATCCTTCGCATATGGACCCGAGACGGTCAAAGCGATACGCCAACTTCCTAATTTCTGCCACTATTGGAAACGAATGAATGTACCTGGGCCAAAACTCCCCTTTGGTACGAAAGCACACAACATGCTCAAAATCGAACTCTTCATCTAACAAGGGACACCCCCTTTAACCAAGAATACACAGCAGAACTGGTTCTTAAACTACTGATTCACAAAGAGAATCCAACTGGAAATAGAGAGTTCTCAACGCATCCACGCAATACTAACTCTCCACAAAAGGGTAAAATCTAAGATTGACAAATCATCACGAAAACATTTCCACTTTCTAAATAGACAGTTTAAGAATGAACACTACGAAAGCCAAAGGAGAAATCACTCAAATGCCCAAACCAAATAATTCTTTTGGTTTGTCTGGATTGTAAAGAATCAAACGTGCCAACACAACGCCAACTCAAATTGCGGTTAACATCAGTCAACAACACAAGACTCAAACGAGAATCAAGAAAACGCTTCACTACCGGAGGAAACACCATTTTTCTCAGTTTCTCTGTTAGGAATAAAGTTTCTCTCAACCTTGGAATTCGAATTCATAGGATTTGACAAAAAAAACACCCAAGGCACCTCAAAATAGATCTCACGCAATCCCATCGACTCCAACTTTCCAGAATAACAACTCAGAATCCTCAGTACATGTGAGGACCCGGAATATTTAACTAGTAACACTTAACCTCCAAATGGCTCTAGCGTTACTAATTAAACATTCTAAGCCTCGATGGACATATGCTTCCCAGAATTGCAGCATATGCACATCATCACAAAATTATACATCAATTCCATACACAGACATCACTAAGTTCAACAACGACATACATAAAGTAAAGTTATTACAAAAGAGAGCCGACCGGCCAAATAGAACAATAAACAAGAATGACAATGAAGCAAAGGTGCCATAAGATGGCTAGAACAAAAGTCGACCGGTTAGCCATACACCCACAAGGCAACCGACGCCGCTCAAGCTAGTCGCCCATAGCTACCACAGCCTGACTCACAAAAGTGAGGCCCCTCAGGCTCACCTTCTTCCTCTGCAACAAAACAATTAAGCATAGCATCTGAGTACAAAGATTGTCTTTGTACCCGCAAGACTGACGTGTGGAATAGCAGACCTACTCATAAACTACATGCAAGCTTATTTAGGTGGAGGTTGTATGTCTTATTTTGCATGAAGCCAACTTTATTTGCAATAATGTAATATATTTCAAAAGCAAGTTTGCAAATCTGTTTTGTTATCAAAGTAACAGTAAGTAAAGATACATACAAGTAATCACCGAAGTGACTATCCCAATAGCCACCACAACATAGCACGAATCCCCGATTCGTACCACCCATCAAGTTTTAATTTAAAAGGTTGTAGTCTAACTCTTGAAAGACCTTGCCAAGCGTGTCCATAACCTAGGACGAGGCTATTCGAATAGTTTTAACCTCGCGGGGTGTACCAATGTACCCACACTTGCATCGCCTTCAAGCCACAAGCACACTCACAGAAGGTATGCCGCACGGCTAAGTCCTCGAGACATTTCCAATCTTGTGTATTAACTACGAGCCGCTCATATGGATAGAAACCCATATGCTTACATTGCAAGCGAAACACAACAAATCCCATCACGGGTGAAGTCTTTCGGACACTACAATGCTCCCAACACCATCCCTCCTGCGACTCCTGCGACTGGAGCCAATACACGCCAAAGTACTAAGTCAAGAGAGGTCCCATACCCTCTAATGTGGTTAGCACGCCAAAATGCTTGGTTTAGTGTAACAAGATGTTCGGTCCTTGTTGACCCGGGCACCATTCCAGTCACACCCAAAAATCACACCATCATACCATTCTGCCCAAGTCTAAATCATTTTGTTTTCAGTTTTAGTTTTCATAAGTAGACATAGCACAAGGTGGAAATCATAATCATAATAAGTTTGATGTGATCAAGGTTATCGACAAGTCGATAACCGCCCATTTCTACCGAAACTAAGCATGGCTAAGCAATTGATTCGCAACTACTAAGTGACAAGAGCTCATCCACGAACTCTAAATCACAGCAAGTAACCTAGGCTCATGGTAGTAGAGAATAATCATTTGCTAAGGAAATGCATCTACTAGGCCAACTATTAACACAAAATAGCAATGCATACATAGAATTTGTAATCAACATAAATACTTAAAATACTGGGATTAACATGATCAAACTGCTTGCCTTCTTGCAATTGCTCAAACTGTTGCGGAGGGTCGCTCTCGGGATTACCGCAAATGTCGAACCCTAAGCGAAAGGCAAAAAGAACCAAGAACAACCAATACGACGAGCCACACTTAAACAAACGAGCGAGCAAAAATCATCCAAATGCGACGAAATTTATACATAAGGTAGAATACGAATATACCTAGACATAGAAACTGGAAAAACCTAATTTGGATTTGTGGTGCAAAAGATATTACCTAAAAACCCATTTCGGCCATAATTAGCACTGTAGCAAAAACATTTTCTAGAAAGATTTTGAAGCTGAAATTTTTATGGTAGCTATCTACTGGCATAGAGGTAACGCATACAAAATTTCAGGTCATTTGGAGTTAAAATGATTTAGTTATGATTTTTCTAAGATGCAAAACTAGCATAATGCATTTTCCAGAAATATAAATATGTGCAAAACCTATTTCACATTATAGTATGATAACAGAGGGATTTCCTAACATCAAATTTCTATTTTTAGGATTTACAGTGAATTACTGGTGTCTATTACATCATTAAAGGAATTTTTAAGTGCTACTAATAAGGTTAAATCTACTAACATATTTTTAGTCAAATGATTTAGGCCTACCACCATTTTTAGATTAAAGTTTAGTTAATAACAAATTTATCAAAGTTAAAATCATACAATTATCAGATATACAGAAAAATATATGCATTTTCCAAGTTTTAATACAATTCTGGAATATATAAAAATAGCAGAAAACAAGCTATTAAAGATTACAGAATTTTCTACTACAGAAGCATAGCTAAAAGCATTTTTATATTAAACTTTAGTGAAATACAAATTTATTACAGGTGGTTTCATGTAAAAATGATTTATCTAGAATTAGTTATGAATTTCTAAAGTTTTGATACAATTTTCAGTTGATAAATAAATACTTACAGAAATAGAAACCAACCCAACCGGAGATAAACTGTAATATCCCGACTTTCCTTTGAGAGTGCAATTCAATTTGAGAGGGAATTAATGTAATTCTCCGATAGTGTTAGAAATAATTTTCGGGAGAAAATATTTAATCGGTAGAAGGTTTCTTTTGGAAAAACGCTTAATCAGGAGTTTAGAGGGGTTTTCTGCGTTCTCTCGGCAACTTGGGCTTGGGCCTTGGCCCATGAGGCCTGGCCGGCCATAGGGGGGGAGGTGCCACCCTCCCCCAAAACCCTAGCCACCCCCCACCTTTTCCCTCTTCCCCTCCTTTGGCCGCCACTTCCTCTCCCCCCTTGCGCCTCCTCCCTGTCCAGCACCTCCCCCTTGCAGCCCTTGCTGTACATCCCTATCCATGGGAGGTCTCCCCTCCATTGATGTCAATTAAAGGAAGGAGAAGGAAGCGCGGGCTGTTTGGCCAAAAGGAAGGGAGAATGAGGGAGAGGAAGGGGATCTTCTTCTTGGATTCAACCAGCATCTCCCTAAGGTTCTACAAGGGTAACGAGAGGCGTTCTTTGCTGTTTAAGTTGTATTAGATGCGAATTCGATTAGTTTGATTGGATTAAATTGCTGCTGCTACAAATTCAATTCTGTCCAGTTTCTTGCGCGGCCTGTTTCGTATGCTTAGAGGCAGAATTAGGGATTTTGATCTCCTAGAGTTATTTAGAGGATGCTCTTAGCTTTCGGTGGCCGCCAAGATCACCTCATTCCGACTTTCGAGTCAAAAGTTATAATAGATTTACTATCTGCTGTCCAGAATTCTGACGAGAATTAGCAGTCTCTGTATAGATTGATATATGGCCTAGTTAGAGGGTGATTCAGAGGTCTTACCCATAACAAATTTTGAAGGTGATATCACTAGCTTTCAGGATTGATAAAGAACACCTCATTTGGATTTATAGATCAAAAGTTATGCACTTTTCTTTGTGACTGTCCAGATTGTAGGTCAGTCTGTCCAGATTGTATGTGAGTTTCTATCTTTAGTTTTGACCCGTGTGCCACTTTTTGTTAAAGGCAAAATATGAATGTCGTGCCAACTAGGTTATTTTAGGTAATTTCATAACCTTTTCAGATTGTTAAAGAACACTCAATTCGGAGTTGTAGTTTAAAAGTTATGGACGTTTTAGTTCTGCTGTTCTAATTGCTCAGTCAGATTCTGTTCTGCTGTTTCGTTTGACAGTTAGCAATTTAGTTTGGCCGAATTGGGTTATCTCGTCAACTACAAAGTTGTAGATATATTTGTTAAGCTCGTGTAGGATCTGGGCTCATCTCTTTTGGAGTCCCAGATCATTAGTTTTGGTCTTTACCGTGCTGCTGTCCTGATGGGATTCCATGTTACTACTGGAATTTCAGATTCGGTTATGACTATGTTTTGGGTGTGCAAGAGGGTAGTGTAGAATATTAATTCATGATGGGCTCTATGTTGTTCTTATTTCGGTTATTTAATTGTTTAGGCCGCGAGTCTACGGGTTTGGGAGCGCCATCGTTGTTCGCTAACGCGCCGCAACGCGAAGGCAATTACTTTGTTGGTTTTAAGTCTTGTGATTGTGAATGTTTACATGAATATGATGTGACATCTTGTGATACCCGAAATGCTGAATTGGTTATGTTCTATCAATATGTGGAGTAAATGCGAAAGATGATATTAGCATTGTTCATGTTCATATCATGCATCCTTTTATTCATGCTATGTCCACGGGAGTGGATGTAAGTCCCACCATTCCAATGTGGGCAGGTTTGGACATTGTCATGTCCGCCCACGGAGTGGATTGAAAGACCCATCAATTCCAAGATGGGCACGTAAGACCCATCAATTCCAAAGATGGGCAGCTTTGGACACCTATATGAAACGTTCTTCATATAGGACTTGGATCCCCGCACTTTTGTTAAGGTGCGGGCTTAAGTGAACACCGACGGTGTGTCACTCGCTATACCGGTATAAGCATGTGTGCAGTCCATCCTTGAGTACATTCATTCATGCCATGCATTCCTAAGTTTTCATTCGATGTATGCTCATATTCTCTTATGATGATGACTTGTTCATATGTGTGTTATGTCCCTTTTATCAGTATTTTTGAGTCGTGGACTCACTCTTGCGTTGTTTGTTTATTTTAGGTAACCCCGATGTTGGCTCACTTGGGAGGGAGTAGACACGCATTACTTGTTCACATCATCCAATTCATGTTCAAGATTAAATTTAGTTCTATCTTACATTCGTAAATGATGAACTGTAATAATAAATTTATAAGTGGTGAAGGAAGGATACCTTCTCCACATTGATGTCAATTATTATGCATGTGAACTTTCATTATCAATGAACTGAAATAAATAGATTAGATGGTGAAGGAAGGATACCTTCATCATGTCTTGGTTGTTTTGATACTATCATTAGTTGATTTTATTCAAATTCTTCCGCATTATGGATGTATGTTAGATGTTTTAGGTGACATCTTGGCTTCCGAATAGCCAGGGTGTTACAGTTTGGTATCGAGCGGGCTTTAGGTCCATGGTAATTAAGTTATTAAATTGACACACTGCATACAGTAGGTGGGGTTGGAAAATTACATTGCTTCGCAATATCTCGTTATTATGTTTCATTTTGTTGAGCAATTGTTGAATTGCTTCTGTACTATCATCCTTGTTGGTAATATATGATCTGCTATGATATTCAATATCTATGAACTAATTCTATGATTGTCATGAGATGATCCTGTATATTCATAATGGAGTATTTTGGTGAAGCGTGTTGTTAATGGATGATAAAAAGTGGAGGTCGTGGTTGTTACTCTGGGATTCACCAGGTTACACCACTGTTCGCAGAACGTGGTTAGAGGAGTAGTTACCCCGAGTACCATAGTTTCAGGTGTTAAGCGTGAGTTGCTTTAGAAAGTTGTTCTCTTTCTTGATTTCGAATTTGGCAATTCTTGTCTGTGGTGGTTGATGAAGTTCTCCCGGTTAGTGGTTCATGATAGTTTATGGTTTTCAATATATCCCTCTCGGTTCTCTGAAACAATCATTGCTTTTTGACTGTTGAGTTGCTTTTACTACTTGTGATCGTTGTCAATTGGCAAGATTGATGTTTTCATGGTTGCTTCTTTTTTCTCATTGAAAAAAAATAACTCATTTACTCGTTTGATAGCTTGGTTAGTGAGAGTTTTCCGCTGTAAGTTCGTTTGCATGGGAAAGCTTTGGCTTTATGCGTTTCTTTTGGATTACTTCGAGCGTTGAGGTTTGAAGTCTCTCTTTTGCTGTAGTAAGGTGTTAGAATCCTTTTGTGATGTCTTGCCATGCTTAAAATGAGAAGTTATAACTAAACGAATAAATTGTTACGATATGAGTTACCAAGTTGGGTTATTAGCATGGTGCAAATCAATTATTCTTAACTACCATCCATGAAAGTGAAATTGATTAATTTGAAATGTCCTTGTATTTGATACATGGTGTAGGTTAAATAAAGACTGTCCATATCCGTTCAGAACCTATAGATCTTACGTAAGAGCTAGATTTGTCTATTTCCTGGTATGCTAAAATTGTTGAAACTTGCATAAAGGACCAGATGGGTGCCGTGTATCGATTCGTGAAACCTTGTTTATAGAAAATTATGTTAGTGAATCTTTAATCATGTTTTGAAATGATTTCTGAACAAAGGTGAAATGTGAATCTATGTTTACATATGGTTATGTGATTACAAATGGAATTAGTACTGTATGTACACACATGATTAATACCATCATCGATTGTTAATGAGTACCAAGAAGGTGTTAAGCAACACCAATAGTTGAGTAGATTAATTTCGTAAGTAGTCTTTGCTATCGTGCCTTGTGATATTGATATTGCTTAGCATAATCTTGTTATAATAAATTTGTTTCAACCTTGTGGTTTGTATTCCCTTTGGGAAGTTTTAGGATGGAGTAATAAAGTTTGATGATTCTCAGTACTAGTGTATGTTGTCGATGTTATTAAATCGTCAAAATTGTGAGAATGAGGTTAATTCTCGTAGTAATTGATCACCTATGGTGATATTCTCTAAATGATCAAATTTCAAGTTTTATGTTCATGATCTTTTGAGGGTTCGGGCTTTTATGTGGTAAATGAAGTTTATCGAGTAGCGATATGTTGCAAAGTTATAATGGTTCTTCAGTGATGCAAGTGCTTTGATTTCGAATACTTATTTGTTCTTATCTGTTAAGGTTCGATATTCTCTTCTTGTGAGGCTTATGCTTTCAACTGTGGACTCCACTTATGTTCTATAAGTTCATTGCTTAATTGGTTTCTTCCTTGGTCCCGTGTTCAGTGCGAGTGGTAGATGAGTTTTCTAGTTAGTGAAAGTCGTTTCCATTTGTCTTTTCTTTTGAGAAAGAATCAACCCATTCTTTTCACGTGGGTCTTTCGAAGTGTACCCATAGTAATTTGATCGCTTTTGGTGATATCGTTCAGATGAGAATATTTCAAGTTTAGCTTTTGTGATATTTTCTTTGAGCTATTGAATCATCTGGTAGCTGAAATTATTTTAAATAAATTGAGGTATTGAATTGTCTTATTGCTTCTTAAGAGATTCATGTGATTGAATCTTAACGGATTTCTGGTTTGAGTTGGCAACGTGAAGCTGCAATTAAAGAAAATTATGTTGGTTCCCTTAAAAGGAGATTAATCGCTTGCTTTTCATGAAATCCGTAATTGGAAAAGTTTTGAGTTTGGTGATTGAGATTATTTGGATCTCATGTTCTTGTGTAGTTGAACGGTTCTGAACAAATATGACGTATTGAAGAATTTTATTGGTTCTTAATTAGTCCTTGTGGATTGGACTAAAGATCTTATCTTGTACGTTGTGGCAAAGCGATGTTAGTCAAAGAATTAATTTCAGTGTTAAAGGAAAGGGTGCAGTAGGAATATTTGAGAATTTGAGTCAAGTTTTGTAACTTGTAGTCATTCGAATTGTTCATAAACTTTTTGCTCTTTTCACTCAAGAGTTGTCGAGTTTCAATCGCAATGCTATTTCTCTTAATGGTGGTTATTTGCTATTCCCTTTTCGAGGGGTGCGTGCCCTCCGCTGTGAACTCAACTTTCGTTGTCCCAGATCTTCATTACCAGATTATTTCTTTTGGTTTTGTGCTCACTGTGGGCAGCAATATTTTCCTGTGTGGTGAAATTTGTCCTTGTTCGTCTCTTTCTTTTGAGAAAGGATCAATAGTTTTGTGTTGCAGATCTTTACAAAGCGTAATTTTGGCAACTGTGTGGTGGTGGTTAAGTAATTGTAGTGGTGAGATTTTGCTACCAAACTATTGGAGGAATGGTAGAAGATGAATTGGTTTTGACCTGTACCTCTTGGAAGGAAGTAGATTCAGATGGATTGTATGGCTTCGAAAAAAAAATGTATAGTGTTTGACTAAGTAGAACCTATGGTATAGTGTAGTTCCAGAACTTTGGTTCATGTGGAAATGTTGGGGATTATCAAATGTATGGAAACCTTAATCAATTTTATAGAGTAACATAACTGGAAAGTATTGCGATGTTGTGTGAGTGATTCCTGATGATGTCAATGAGTGAGAATGTCGGAATCGTGGGGATGTTAGAGATTTAATCCGATGATTTCATTATTTGTTATAAGAGGAATTCGTTGTAGAGGTCTCAGGGGTTAAATTTGGGCTTTCCATTTTCATGCTAAAACTTTTGGTCGCCCAACGATTTGTGTGTAGAGGAGATAGAAAACTGGAGTATTCTGAGTAGTGGAATGATTGTCGATAGAACCCTTCTGATGTAGTTCTTGAGCGGGTGTACTGAGGATTCTGATGTGTTATTCCTGAAAGTTGGAGGTGATGAGATTGCATGGGTTTTTTTTTAGGTGCTTTGGTGCCTTCTATCAAATTAATGTCATTAGTTGAATGAGTTGTCCAGAGTATTCAGTGGAATCAATAGAGTCTCTCTACAACTGTGTGGATGATGTATTTCGGTTTAAGCCTAATTTGAGGATGTTAAATTAAGAGGTTTGAGACCGTGTGGTATGCGATGAAGTCGAATTTCAAGGTTGGATAGATGTTTTATTCCAAAAAAGTGAAACTAAGGAAAAGATGTCTTCTTGTTTAGTGAATCGTTTTCTTTATTCTCGCTTGAGCTTTGTGCTGTTGACCAATGACTTCCGTAAGTTGAGTTTGACTCAATTTTGGTATGTGTTGTTCTTATCGGTTCAGGAAGAATAAAGGAAGTTTTGATTTGGGCATTTAAAATGATTTCTCCTTTAGTTTTCGTGACGTTTATTCGCAATTTGCCACTTGGAAAGTGGAAAGGTTTTCTTGATGAAATTCTGATTTCTGGATTTTACTTTTCAGTACTCAGTTGGTAACGTATAGTTGTGATGTGAATCTTTCTTATTCAGATGTGTTTTGCCGGTAAAAGAGTTTGCTTAAAAAGAATTCGATTGTATGTTTCCGGTTAAAGGAGGTGATCCTTGTTTTCAGTGAAGAGTTCAATTGAGAGGTGGAATAAGAGTTCCGTGTCCTTTGTGCTTGTCGTGTGGTTCGGTGTCATTGGGTTGTTTTCGCTAGTTGGCATATCGCCAGGACTGTCTCGAGTCCATGCGCGGAGTACGTAACGTCTTGTATGTTCTCGTGTTGAGTGAGTACCTGGTAGAACCAGAGTTTGGAATTTCGTTTGCGCCGTTGACCATCGAGTGAGATCTTACCTTCGAGTCTTGTCCGATGAGTGTACCTGGAAGTACCGGGTTGAGTGTTAGTTCAGGCGTAGCGTTACGTCGTTGTGTTGTGGTATTTTCAGTCCGAGGGAGAGGGTACTTGGGAAGTTGGAGTTTCGCATGCTTGAGCATTTGCCGGTGTGGTTAGCGACGGGTACGTGGTTACCGTCGTTAGTTCCTAGTTGTGGTTGTTCTTTCGCATAGATCGGCGATTAGATTCGGGGTCGAATCCTTTTAAGGGGGGTAGAATGTAATATCCCGACTTTCCTTTGAGAGTGCAATTCAATTTGAGAGGGAATTAATGTAATTCTCCGATAGTGTTAGAAATAATTTTCGGGAGAAAATATTTAATCGGTAGAAGGTTTCTTTTGGAAAAACGCTTAATCAGGAGTTTAGAGGGGGTTTTCTGCGTTCTCTCGGCAACTTGGGCTTGGGCCTTGGCCCATGAGGCCTGGCCGGCCATAGGGGGGGAGGTGCCACCCTCCCCCAAAACCCTAGCCACCCCCACCTTTTCCCTCTTCCCCTCCTTTGGCCGCCACTTCCTCTCCCCCCTTGCGCCTCCTCCCTGTCCAGCACCTCCCCCTTGCAGCCCTTGCTGTACATCCCTATCCATGGGAGGTCTCCCCTCCATTGATGTCAATTAAAGGAAGGAGAAGGAAGCGCGGGCTGTTTGGCCAAAAGGAAGGGAGAATGAGGGAGAGGAAGGGGATCTTCTTCTTGGATTCAACCAGCATCTCCCTAAGGTTCTACAAGGGTAACGAGAGGCGTTCTTTGCTGTTTAAGTTGTATTAGATGCGAATTCGATTAGTTTGATT
This sequence comes from Ampelocalamus luodianensis, assembly GCA_036346255.1. Classification (NCBI taxonomy): domain Eukaryota; kingdom Viridiplantae; phylum Streptophyta; class Magnoliopsida; order Poales; family Poaceae; genus Ampelocalamus; species Ampelocalamus luodianensis. The sequence goes on from CM070628.1 coordinate 56,933,972, forward strand.
GGATTAAATTGCTGCTGCTACAAATTCAATTCTGTCCAGTTTCTTGCGCGGCCTGTTTCGTATGCTTAGAGGCAGAATTAGGGATTTTGATCTCCTAGAGTTATTTAGAGGATGCTCTTAGCTTTCGGTGGCCGCCAAGATCACCTCATTCCGACTTTCGAGTCAAAAGTTATAATAGATTTACTATCTGCTGTCCAGAATTCTGACGAGAATTAGCAGTCTCTGTATAGATTGATATATGGCCTAGTTAGAGGGTGATTCAGAGGTCTTGCCCATAACAAATTTTGAAGGTGATATCACTAGCTTTCAGTATTGATAAAGAACACCTCATTTGGATTTATAGATCAAAAGTTATGCACTTTTCTTTGTGACTGTCCAGATTGTAGGTCAGTCTGTCCAGATTGTATGTGAGTTTCTATCTTTAGTTTTGACCCGTGTGCCACTTTTTGTTAAAGGCAAAATATGAATGTCGTGCCAACTAGGTTATTTTAGGTAATTTCATAACCTTTTCAGATTGTTAAAGAACACTCAATTCGGAGTTGTAGTTTAAAAGTTATGGACGTTTTAGTTCTGCTGTTCTAATTGCTCAGTCAGATTCTGTTCTGCTGTTTCGTTTGACAGTTAGCAATTTAGTTTGGCCGAATTGGGTTATCTCGTCAACTACAAAGTTGTAGATATATTTGTTAAGCTCGTGTAGGATCTGGGCTCATCTCTTTTGGAGTCCCAGATCATTAGTTTTGGTCTTTACCGTGCTGCTGTCCTGATGGGATTCCATGTTACTACTGGAATTTCAGATTCGGGTTATGACTATGTTTTGGGTGTGCAAGAGGGTAGTGTAGAATATTAATTCATGATGGGCTCTATGTTGTTCTTATTTGGTTATTTAATTGTTTAGGCCGCGAGTCTACGGGTTTGGGAGCGCCATCGTTGCTCGCTAACGCGCCGCAACGCGCGAAGGCAAGTACTTTGTTGGTTTTAAGTCTTTGTGATTGTGAATGTTTACATGAATATGATGTGACATCTTGTGATACCCGAAATGCTGAATTGGTTATGTTCTATCAATATGTGGAGTAAATGCCGAAAGATGATATTAGCATTGTTCATGTTCATATCATGCATCCTTTTATTCATGCTATGTCCACGGAGTGGACTGTAAGTCCCACCATTCCAATGTGGGCAGGTTTGGACATTGTCATGTCCGCCCACGGAGTGGATTGAAAGACCCATCAATTCCAAAGTATGGGCACGTAAGACCCATCAATTCCGGTATGGGCAGCTTTGGACACCTATATGAAACGTTCTTCATATAGGACTTGGATCCCGCACTTTTGTTAAGGTGCGGGCTTAAGTGAACACCGACGGTGTGTCACTCGCTATACTGGTATAAGCATGTGTGCAGTCCATCCTTGAGTACATTCATTCATGCCATGCATTCCTAAGTTTTCATTCGATGTATGCTCATATTCTCTTATGATGATGACTTGTTCATATGTGTGTTATGTCCCTTTTACTGTACTTGCTTGAGTCGTGGACTCACTCTTGCGTTGTTTGTTTATTTTAGGTAACCCCTGATGTTGGCTCACTTGGGAGGGAGTAGACACGCACTACTTGTTCACATCATCCAATTCATGTTCAAGATTAAATTTAGTTCTATCTTACATTCGTAAATGATGAACTGTAATAATAAATTTATAAGTGGTGAAGGAAGGATACCTTCTCCACATTGATGTCGAATTATTACTGCATGTGAACTTTCATTATCAATGAACTGAAATAAATAGATTAGATGGTGAAGGAAGGATACCTTCATCATGTCTTGGTTGTTTTGATACTATCATTAGTTGATTTTATTCAAATTCTTCCGCATTATGGATGTATGTTAGATGTTTTAGGTGACATCTTGGCTTCCGAATAGACAAGGTGTTACATAAACGACGTGGACGCTCGTGGGCCGTTGATGCAATATCCAACGAGCCACACGCACGGAGAACAGCGCACGCGCGCGATTCGAAATGGAGCCCACCGTTGGATCAAGATCCAACGGCTCACGAGGATGAATGCAACCGGACGGTGCGGTTGCCTTGGCCGCTCACAGCCGTAGATCTCAAGATGAACGGCACGGAGAGCACTTCCCGTCGGAAGGTCCGATTGCACGCATGATCAGGGCCGCAGATCAAGCGATGGACGGCCAAGAATGATGAGGGGAACCGGATGGTCCGAACGCATACAAGATCTAGGCCGCAGATCGCAAAATGGACGGCGGTCCAAGATCGAAATGCAACCAGGAGTGCTGACACGTGGGGCCGCATGTCAGTGACTGAGAGTCACACATGCGACATTTAACACACGTGCACAGTGCACGCGGTCCCACCTGTCAGTGACTTAAAGAAGGTTTTGAGGGCAGCCAGTTAATTACTAATGACCAATGATTAATGATGATTAGCAATCAATGTGTCCTAAAGATTTTGAACAGAGGCGATTTAGGGACAGAGGGCCCACACGTCAGTGACCCAAAAAGGCAATTTCGGACACAGTTATTGCTAACAATGATTAGCAATAAATAAACCCAAAATCAGCCATAACGACTTCTGGTTTTCTGATTTAGGCTTACGGGCCCACAAGTCAGTGAGACATTAGGCCAGATTAAGACACCATTAATACTTCTAATGATTGGGTATTAACTGTGTCCTAATTATTTGACGACAACGGGAGCTACGGCCGGCAAAGTCCCGAGTGGCTACCACGGCTTGTCGCCGGCGACTCCGGTCGCTGCGGCGCCCACTAACTATCAAAATGGGTTCGCAATAGTGTTGCGGACCCAATGGTGGTGACCTCGCCGGCGGTGGAGGTCTAGAACGCTGGCGAGCCGGAAAACAAGATGGAGCCATTTTCGGTAAAACATAAAAATAGCAAAAATGCTCCGCTGCAGTCCGGGAAAGCGAGTGCCATGACTTCTAGGGACTATATAGAAGCTACCTTAACCGAGAGGAGCTTCAAAGATGGCCGGGGAAGACTTGAACACGATGAAGTCCACCGGAGCCGAAGAAGATGAAGTGGAAGATGAGGTTCTGAGCAAAATGAGTGGAACCAAATCATTACCACAGCTTCATTATAGCTCAAAGAGGCTCCAAAAGCAATTAATTGCAAAAAGAACCACTTACCGGAGCTGGAGAAGAAAGGGGGTGAAACCAACCGAAAATCTCCAAACTTAAAATTGAGTGATTCCTGTGAATGCAACCCAAAATCAAGTTAGGGGAAGTATAAAGGAGGTTGAGGAGTTCAAAAGGGTGCAAGAAAGGTTGAAGATGGACCACTGGACACCAAGGCCGCCATTAGAGCTCTACGGCCAACAATGGTGCTTTGAGGGTGTGAGGTGGTTTTGAGCTCAAACACAGAGAGTAGCTAGGGGTGGTGCAAAAGAACACCAGGAGGACCTAGAGGGTCAATTTATAGGAAAGGGATTAGGGTTTCGAGCAAGAACGCGAGTCCATGGTGAGCTCGGTTCATGCCACGGTCATGGACCAAGAAATGATGGGAGCAAGTGAGCATGGTGACAATGGAGGAGAAAAGCCTGAGCGCATTTAATGCTCCACGGAGAGACGTTGACGAAAGCCAATTTGAGGTGACACATCAAAGCCACCCACTCAATCTCTCTCTTTCTGCCATTGCCGCCCGTGCGCTCGAAGAAGCAGAGGAGGAAGAAGAACAGAAAAGAGAACGGTGGCCGTTGGATTGAACATGGACGGTCACGATTAAACGAGTTCGCCGGACAGTCCGATTGCCTACGGAAATCTGGACGGTTGGATTGAGATCCAACGGTCCCAATTGGCTAATGCAACCGGAGGGTCCGAACGACATCATCAATGCGGGCCACGCGATTGGGATCCAACGGCTGATATCGCACGCACGTTTTAAAACGCGGCTCGGTGCAGTTAGGTGGTTCAACCAAGTCAAGTGGCTCGGACTCGAGCCCGACTCGAACCCAATGAATAGTGAATCAGCTTTAGGTTTTAAATTAAAGCTGAGACTTTTGAGGATTTATTTGGGGTAGCAAAATAACTCCAAAAATTCTGAAATTTTTACAGGAGCTTGCTGACTGAGACATTGACCTTGTATAAAATTTGCAGAGGTTTTTATGTATTGTATTTTTCTCCAGAATTTCCACAAGGTACTGGTTTTAGGTTTGACTGAGAGTCAAACAGGTTTGACTGCCCTCTAAAATATTCAAACAATTTCTGAAAATTGTGAAATTTTTCAGAGGGGTCACATACCTTCCCAAGAACTTAGGAAAAATATTCCCAGGAGATGATCACAACATTTGACAAGAATGTTTTTGAAGAAACAAGATTTGGATCAAAAGACTTGTGACTTGCATTTCCATAACCTTTTGTACAATACTTGTTCAGTACACAAAGGAAATACATGATGTAAGAAAAAGTTTTAATTTCTACTCATCTTCTTACATTTGAAACACAAGCCCAAAATTGGGATGTTACAGTACAACCGCTCATAAATTACATCAGAAGGGTTCTATCAACAATCATTCCACTGCTCAGAATACTCCAGTTTTCTATCTCCTCTACACACAATCTTTGGGCGCCCAAAAGTCTAGCATGAAAATGCAAAGCCTAAATTTAACCTCCAAGACCTCCACAACGAAATTCTCTTATAACAGATAGTGAAAACATCGGATTAAAACTCTAATATTCCCACAATTCTAACATACTCACTCATTAACATCATCAGAAATCACCCACATAATATTGCAATACTATCCAATTGCGTTACTCTATAAAATTAATCAAGGTTTCCATACCTTCGATAATCCTCAACCTTTCAACATGATCTGAAGTTCTAGAATTTCACTATACCCTAGGTTCTACTCAGTCGCAACACTATTTAGATTTACTTCGAAGCCAAACATTCCATATGAATCAAATTTCCTCCAAGAGGTACAGATCAAAACCAATTCTTCTTCTACTACTCCTCCAATAGCTTGGTGGCAAAATCTCACCATTACAATTTCTTATCTACCACCAACAGTTGCCAAAATTACAATTTGTCAAACTTTGCAACACCAAACTATCGATCCTTTCTCAAAAGAAAGGGACGAACAAGGACAGGTTTGCTCACATAGGAAAACGTTGCTCCTCACAGCGAGCACAAAACCAAAAGAATTACTCCTAGAATGGTGATTTTGGAAAATGAAAGTTGATTTTAGAAAATAGCAAATGCACTCAGAAAATTTCTAGAAAATTCTAGAAAATATATCCAAGCACATAGAACCCAAATAAAATAATTTTTAATATAGTTGATGTTAACATTAATCATATTAAATTGTTTTTGAACTCTAAAAATTCATATTAAGCTTTAACTTTTACCAGAAAAATCCAAATGATTATTTTTCTTTTAAAACTTTAAAACATACCAAAGTTTGGGATGTTACAGCAGTTGAGGGCACACATCCCTAAAAAAGAATAGCAAAATAGCAGCCAACAAGAAAAAGACTTTGCGATTGAAACTCGACATCTCTTGAGCGGAAAGAGCAGAAAGTTTCGGAACGATTCAAATAACCACAAGTTACAAAACTTGACTCAAATCCTCAAATACTCCTACTGCGCACTTTCCTTTAACACTGAAATCAATCCTTTGACAAGCAACACTTTGACGCAATGAATCCAGATAAGGTCTTTAGTCCAAACCACAAGAACTAATTAAGAACCAAATACAATTCCTAAACATGTCATATTTGCTCGGAATAGTTCAACTACATAAGAAACATGAGATCCAAATGATCTCAACCACCTAACTCAAAACATTTTCGTTTACGGGATTTCATGAAAAGCAAGCAGATTATTCTCCTCTTAAGGGAACCAACATAATTTTCTTTAATTGCAGCTTCACGTTGCCAACTCAGACCAAAGATCCTTTAAGATTAAATCACACAAATATCTTAAGAAGCAACAAGACAATCCAGTACCTCAATTTATTTAAAATAATTTCAGCTACTAGATGATTCATGGGCTCCAAAATATCAAGAAAGCTAAACTTAAAATATTCTCACCTGAACGGTATCACCAAAGGCGATCAAATTACTACAAGTTTTAACATCAATTTCACAACAACAATTAGAAAACACTTCGAAAGACCCACGTGAAAAGAATGGGTTGATTCTTTCTCAAAACAAGAGGCAATTGGAAACGGTTTTCACCAACTAGGAAATCATTTACCACTCACAATGAACACAGGACCAAGAGGAAAACCAATTAAGCAATGAACTCATAGAACATAAGTGGAGTCCACAGTTGAAAGCATAGACCTCGTAAGAAGAGAATATCGAACCTTAACAGATAAGAACAAGCAAGCATTCAAGATCAAAGAACTTGCATCACTAAAGAACCATGATAACTTTGCATCATATCGCTTTACTCGACAAACTTCGTTTACCACAAAAGCTTGAACCCTCAAAAGGTCATGAGCACAAAACTTGAAATTTGATCATTTAGGAAATATCACCATAGGTGATCAAATTACTACGAGAATTAACCTCAATTTCACATTCTGATGATTTAACAACATCGACAACACTCACTAGTACCAAGAATCATCAAACTTTATTACCCCATCCTAAAACTTCCCAAAGGAAACACAACCACAAGGTTGAAACAAATTTATTATAACAAGATTATGCTAAGCAATAACAATATGACAGACACGTTATCAATGACTACTTACGAAATTCATCTACTCAACTGTTGGTGTTGCTCAACACCATCTTCAACGCTCATTAACAATTGATGATTATACTAATCATGTGCGTACATACGGTTCTAATTCCATTAGCAATCACATAACCATTTATAAACATAGATTCAACGTTCCACCTTTGTTTAGGAATCGGTTCAAAACATGATTGAGGTTTCGCTAACATAATTTTCTATAAACAACGTTTCACGAATCGGTACACCAGCACTCATCTGGTCCTTTATACCGGTTTCAACAATTTTAGCATACTAGGAAATAGGTAAATCTAGCTCTTATGTAAGATCCATAGGTTCTGAACGGATATGGACAACCCTTATATAACATACACCATGTATCAAATACAAGGACATTTCAAATTAATCAATTTCACTTTCATGGATGGTAGTTAAGAATAATTAGTTGGCACCATGCTAATAACCCAACTTGGTAACCCACATCATAGCAATTTATTCGTTTAGCTATAACTTCTCATTTTAGGCATGATAAGACACCATAAAAGGATTCTAACACCTTCATAAAGCAAAAAAGAGACGTTAAACCTCAACGCTCGAGGTAATCCAAAAGAAATACTTAAAGCTAAAACTTTCACATGTTAAAGCACTTGCAACAAAAAAACTTGCAGTATCTGAAATACCAATCGAATAAAGGAGTCATATTTCCCAACAAGAAGTGCATAACTCCCATGAAAAGTTCAATCTTGCTAATAACAACGTTCACACAAAAATAACAATAGACCAGCAGTCAGGAGAACAAGTATTCGTATTATGGAGCCAAGAATGACTAATGAAAACTCATCAGTTGAAATGCAAAAACTCAAGAAAAGTTCATCAATCTCTATAGGACAAGAATTGGACAAAATTCAAAAATCAAGGAAGAGAACAACTTTCTAAAGCAACTCACGCTGAACACCTATAACTTTGGTACTCAGGGTATCTACTACCCTATCCACATACCACGAATGGTGGTGTAACCTGGTGAATCCCAGGGCAACAACCATGACCTCCACTTCTTAACATCCGTTATCCACACGCTTCACCAAAATACTCAATCATGAATATACAGGATCATCTCATGACAATCATAGTATTAGTTCATAGATATAGAATATCATAGCAGATCATAGATTAACAACAAGATTGATAATACAGAAGCAATTCAAGAACAGTTAACATGATGAAACACACCACTAGAAATGCAGATTCGATGGATTACCCAAACCCCACCTACTGTGCACAGTGTGTCATTTTAATAACTTAATTACCACGTACCTAAAGCCCGCTCTGATACCAACTGTAACACCCTGGCTATTCGGAAGCCAAAATGTTACCTGAAGAACTAACAGATAACCATACAGCGGAATAACTTCAACAATAACTCGTCAACTAAGCTAGACAGATCAACATCAATTGGAACATAAGCAGGAATTTAATACTGAATCCACTAAGATAATTCTATCAAACGAATGAACAAGGAATATAAGCAATTATTTAAACAACCTTAACGTGAAGAAAGATATCAACCACAACTAAATTTATTTATTACAGTCCATCACTTAACGAAAGAAAGACAGTATCAATTCCCTTATGGAAACTAGAGTAAGGTGAAATGAATGAGTAGTGCGTGTCTACTCCCTCCCAAGAGAATAATCATTAACGATCACCTAAAAATAAATAAACAAAGCAAGAATGAGTCCGAGACTCAGCAAGTACAAACAACAATTGTGAACAGGACAAACTCTTCACAGAGTCCGAACATACAGCGAATGAAAAATTGAATGCATGGAATGAATGAAAGGACTGCACACGTGCTTATACCGGTATAGCCAGTGACACACCCGTATGAAGAGCGTTTCATACAGGTGTCCAAATCTGCCCATACTGGAATTGATGGGTCTTATGTGCCCATACTGAAATTGATGGGTCTTTCTATCCACTCCCGTGGACGGGACATGACAATGTCCAAATCTGCCCACATTGGAATGGTGGGACTTACAATCCACTCCCGTGGATGAAAAATGAATTATGGATGTATGAAATGATTTACTGAATAAATAATAACATCATCTCTACTCATGGATTCATCACATATGAACGAACATAGATATATCACCATCTATTGTATCATAAGATATCACAACACAATCATTAAACAATCATCATTCACAAACATTAAGATTAGCAAGGTACTTGCCTTTCGCGTTGCGACGCGTGAGTAGGCAAAGAGGGTGCCCCTAAACCCGAAGCCTCTCCGCCTATACAAGTAAGTACTCGAAATAAGAACATCATGGTACAAAACACTATCATTAACGTTCTACAATACCCTCCCGAACACCCAAGAAATAGCCATAATCCCCTAATCTGAAAACAGGCAACACAACCACGGAATCGAATCTGGACAGCAGAACGAAAATAACCATAACTATTGACCTGAGACTCGAAACAAGGTGAGCCTAGTTTCTAAAGAAAATTAACGAACATATCTACAACATTCTAGTTGGCGAGATAACCCAATTCGGCCAAAACAAAATGCTAACAGGCAGTTGAACTCAGAAGACAGATTCTGCCCAAACGAAATGAATAGCAGTAAAGAACATAGAATAACTTTTGATCTACAACTCCGATTAGGGCGTTCTTTGACATTCTGGAAAGTTTATGAAATCTTCTAAAACAACCTAGTTGGGTGGAAACCCTGAATGTGCCTCTAACATGAACATAACTTAAAAGACAAATTAACAGATCAATCTCGTCAGAATTCTCGACAGCAGAAACTAAAATGATCATAACTTTTGATCCGTACATCCGAATGAGGTGTTCTTGGTGGTCACCGAAAGCTAAGAACATTATCTAAATAACTCTAGGAGATGGAAACCTCAAATTCGGCTTCTAAGAACCCGAAATCATCCGCGCAACATACTGTACAGAACTGCATTTCTAACAGCAGGGATTCGATCCAACAAATCTAATCGAATGCGCATCTATTAGTAATCAAACAACGATGAAAACCGTTGTTACCCTTGTAGAACCTTAGGAAGATGCTGAACATTCCCCACGAAGAAGATCTCCTCCTTGTCCCTCTTCCTTCCTCTCCTTTTTGGCCAGCAGACACGCAGATTCCCTCGCCTTCCTTCGCGAATAACCAGCAGCAGGAATGGGTGGCACCAAGAAGCAGGAGGGAGGCGCCCAAGGGGCAGGAAGGTGACGTCTAGATCATGGGGGCGGCTTGGGGCAAGAGGAGAGGGGAGGTGGTGGCTAGGGGGAGGAAAAGGGGATGCGGGTGACTTGGTTAGGGTTTAAGGGTAGGAGGGGCGGCTTGGGCTGGCCCAACATGGGGCGCCTCTCCCCCCTTCTGGCCCATACAAGGTCAGCCAACAGCCTGCCGAAGCCTGGGCTGGAAGCCCATGTTCCAAAAATTTCCCCCAAAACTGGAATTTCGATAAATCTCCCTCTCCCGAATACAATTCTTTCTAATTGAAATTTTGAGGTATTACACTATCGTCTCAACGTCCACATCACTTCACACCGTTTTGACCCCTGAGTATAACCGTGTGGATGTTGTTCGGTGAGGTACACTATAGAGGACGAAATCGCGCCTTCAACTTCGGCCGGGCTCCGCTAGGCCACTACCGCCGATAAGGAGATCCTCCAGCCAAGTGCCTACGCCACCAACCTCCCGGTGTGTTGCGCTTCAAGATCCGTAGGTGCGGGACCACCTCTTGCACTGTCAGGCCTTGACGCCACACCGCCCGAGCTCCGCCATTGACGGACTCCACCACCGAGGTGTTCCGGTGCTCCTTTCATCCCGATGTCCCCTCGGTAAGCCTCCAGGAAGTCCTTGGATCCTTCTCCACCCATCCTTGCTACCTCTCTTCCACTGACTCGCCTTGTCGCCGTGCAAGGGTAGTCGCCGCCGCATTCCTGGTGTCGCCGAGCTGAGGCCGAAATCCATTGGTACCATTCCTTCGGTGGCACCCTAACCCCTGGAGCCAAGGACCGATGCCCAGTGCATGGAGGAGACCTCGTGCGCATGCTTCATTGCACCCGACGCCCCCTCTCCGTTTCTCGTCGTCGCCGGCGGGTTTCCGGCCACTGTCGACCTCAACTTCGCCACTAGAAGGTAGCCACGAGTCTCATGGTTCCATTTTTGCTACTCCTAGCTGCCACTATCGCCTCCATCGCTGGCGACATGCGCCGCCTCCAAACCGGCCGCAGCTCCCTTGTTCAACTCCCTTCTGCTCAATGTGTGTTTTCCTCTTTGATTAGTCTCTGAAAAATAGGTTTCTCTTGTAAGTCAAAACCATCTAATGCTCACAAATCTTATGAATGTCAATTAGGTTCCACAAATGATTTAGCAAAGATAGAGTCTATGATTTGTATGAAGATTACCACTTCAGTTCAAAAAAAAGACTTTGTTGTCTGTTGAATGAACAGTTGGTTGCTCAGAGAAGAATTTTGATGAAATTTTGAAATGTCAGTAGACCTCAAGTGCAAAGCCAACCTTCTAATACAAGCAAGTTTTGTGGTTGTCATGCATTAACCAATTTGAAGACGATTTAGTTAGTAGTAGCATTGCAGTTCAGAAAACAAGCTCCTTTGTAAGATATTGAACAGATAGCAAAATCTGAGAAGAGGTTTAGGAGAAAACTTGGTTTGTCAGTGTAACCTTCTTAACCTCTGTCTTTTACTTTCAATTTTGAAAAGGTTACTGGGTCACTCAATCGAGTTAGTAAAGTTGAAGTGTGAGTTAAAGGAAGTTAGTCAATGTGTAATACCCTGAAATTAACCCTTAAGGGCCTATGTTTAATTAGACGTAAGGGGATACGTGAAAATAGAATAATTTGGAGTTTTAGGGGGAGTTGGCTCGTGCCAGAATAAAAGGATCGTGGGGAGAGTGGATTCAAGAAAACCCTAGCAGCCTTTTTCTTTTTATTTCCACCGTGCGCTGCCAGCAGTTCCTTCTCGCTAACCTCGCCGAGTGCGTGGAGGAAATCGCCTGTTGCTGCTCCTTCTACGCCGCCATTTCCTTCAGCTTGGGCGCCTCCAGCTGGGTACTACTGGCAACCGCCGCCTCCGGCACCACTTCAGGTTGCGCGACCAGCTTTACCTGCACCACCACAGCAGATGGTCGGGGCTCTCGCCGCCCCGACATCGTCTTCTTTCGCCGTGGCTCCACCTGGAGTGTATGCCATGCCTACCGCGGAGTCCGCGGGACGTCCTGACGTGGTGACAGGTACTTTGCTTTTGGATTCGTTTGATGCTTTAGTCCTTTTTGATTCAGGGGCTACCTATTCGTTTGTTTCGACGGTGTTTGCTAGGAAAGCAAACCTGAGTATGCATTTGATTTCTCAGTCAGTGTTGGTTAGTTCTCCTTGGGGTATCATTGCGAGCTCCACCATCTGTCCTGGGTGCTCTATTGTTATCAATGGGGAGAAGTTCACGGCGAATCTGATGGTCATTTAGTTGGTATCAGAGCGGGCTTTAGATCCATGGTGAATAGATTAACAACTTAGGTAACCTAAAATTGCTAAAATTTGTTTTATGGTTAGTAAAACAACTAAAATTTGCTAATGGTAAACTAATTTAAAATTTGACACACTAGTTCTTGATGAAACTTTTGCATGCAACGTGGCATTGCAAGTGCATGGCTATAGTGCTGGTTAGTACATGGTAGATAATTAGTTGTGGGCAGCGTTCAATTGAATGCATCGGTTGTTTTGTTGTGGGACTAGTCATTGGTGTACTACCAAGATTATTTAATTAGAGATGTATGCACTGATTCAATTAATTAATTGGAGATGCGTCCACTACTTTATTAATTAATTGGATGGTTAGGGATGCTCTGGTGAGGGATGCATGGCTATGAATATTTAATTGTTTTGAATATTTAATTTTAGTATGCAGGGAGAGAGATGTCGCATGTATCCATGGCTATGAGATTGTTGAGGGTGCCACGATTGAGAGGGACTAGAGCACATGGAATAGTTTCATACTGCAAACACATGATTATTTACCATGAGAACCACTTGATTCATTATCACTGGTCTACTGTTAGAACATGTTAGAAATTGAATAAGCTTAGATGAATGTTTTGGATTTACTGGTTCTGTGCTGTTTTAGACGTATTATCTTACTATGTTTCCCTCGCTTATTCATACATGCTTGACAAGTCTTTATTCATGATCTATTGTGACCCGTTGATGGACTATATTAATGTTTTGGTTGCTGAAACTTTATAGTGTGCTAATGAATATTATTTGAAAAGGTAGTTTAGTGGCACTCTAGGCTCAGGGTTGGGCTGGGGTGTTACACAATGACAGTTCAGTTTAGACATACTTGCTGTTGTAGCCTTGTAGGAGCTTGAACAGTAATCTAAAAGTATAAGTTTTGTCAGTAGGCTAATAATAGGACCAATTCAAGTAGTTAGTAGTGCTTTTGTTCTTTTAGCCTTTGAGCACTTATACAACAATAGTAGTAACCTAATCTGTAAATAAATTTGGACATTTGAGTTAAGTAGGAAGGTCAAGTTAATCATACCTCCAAATCAGCCTTTTCCTCTAATAAAATGTATGGTCAGAAAAGAGTTTCTAGTTGAAGTCTTGCTTTTGACATTGTGCTGATGACATTTCTGAATTCGAGGACTTAGAAGGTTTGTGTTCCAATTAAGCTTTGGACCTTAAGACTTTTGGAGGCAAATAAATCTGAGAAACAAGTATTAGTTGATCCACCAACACAAACAGCGAGCTTTGTCTTTGCAGCAAATAAATGGTTTTGGGGACAGCAGCCAGTAGGATCATTAACTTATGAGGGTTCAATTTTTTCAACCTACTGGATGTTAGGTGAAGTCCAATGCTTAAATATGTTAGAGAATACTTAGTAGTCCTTAATAGAAGTTTGAACATAAAATCAGAATAGTAAACCTCATCAAGATATGTAGACAGCCATTAGTAATTAGTCCCAAGAAAACAAAAGTTAAAAAGGAGACAAGGTTAGATGGTAGAATTCTAATAGCAAGAAGTAGAGCTTTGTCTAAAAATACGAAGGATTTCTAAATTATAATTACTAGTCTTTCACATATAACCTAAAAGAGTAAAATCAATAATAAGCCAAGATTGGGTTATGGTTAGTAAATCAACAATAAACCTTTGTCGTATCTTCAACTCTGAAAACCCTTAAGAAATTCATAAAAACTCCAAATGAGATGAACCAAATTATTTTGAGCTTGTATTGCCATTCTCTATTTATCTATATAATTCCTTTATCCCCCACTATGCAAATTTTCACCAAATAATTAAAATTAGTGAATAGTAATAGATTCTAATTAATTTGAAATTTCCAGAAAACTGAAATTCAAACTGCCATAACTCTCATATACTAAATCCAAATATAATAATTATTTCACCTAAATTTATCTAAAATCATGATTTAACTACTGTAGAAAAATCATGCATTTTTTAGCACTTTGATTTTTGAGGTATTCTCGGTGTTTATCGGTATCTTTATTCTTTAGATTCCGAAGCAATTGATATTGACTTGTACGCTACTGAGAGTGAACAACTGGTCTACCAGCAAGGCAAGTATCATTTGAACTTTCTTTTGCATCATATTTGATCCTAGTTTTGTTAAGATAGTGCAATGATAATTACTTGCATGCTATTTTGATATTGTCACTATTTTTGTGATGTGTAGATTAGTTATATCCTATTCATTGAGGTTATCCTTGAATTATTCCAACACCACATGCTTAAGATAGGATGTGTGAATTTATATTGTTCGGGTTTGCTTAGCCATGAAAGTCTAGAAACGATAGTTTGATTGTCGAGAATAACCTGACAATTATGGGAAACATACACATTCTTATTCTTGTTATTTAGATCTTCATATTTGTTTTATGAGTTAAATTTTGTCATTTTAAAATGAGTTTTGGGTCTAGACAAGAGGTTGCTAGTGATGGTGCCTTCGTGCACGAAATTGGGTATGTGGTAGACTTGTCTAGACCAACAAGGACCTAACTTTGGTAACGTCGTTGATTCAAGTAAAACTCATGCTACCACACGTGGGATATGGGTACCTCTTGGTTAAGTAGGGGGAAAGTTTTATTGGTTTAGACCGCAGGTGGTGCGAGGACATAGAGACCGTGAAATCCTATGTTCCTTAGGAACCCAGTGTAATATATACTGTGCAGGTGAGTACGATTACCTATGTTGGCTTCGCCCAACATACTAACTACCTTACACTGGCCCCTCCGACGTAACATGCTTGCCCACTTAGCATTTGCTATATGCATTTGTACTAAGTTGGAGTTTCATCTTGCATGGGTGGTCTATCTCAATAGGATTTTCTTACCGAAAAATACCGAATCTCGATCTCCCCGGCCGACACACCATAGGAAGTGTGTTAATTCCGGTGGCTTACGGGCTAGTCGAGTCGTGTGGGTAAAGTAGTACACCTCTACAGGGATAAATCTATTCGAATAGCCGTGTCCACGGTTATGGACGATCGCTTGAGTTCGGGAGTTACTATTGTTAGACTTTGAATTTAAATTGTGGGTAAACTTGGTACTCGGCATGAATGGGATGTTCATGCATTTGGTTTTACCAAAGTGGGCTGCCACTTTGTTGTTTGTTTGATTCATTTGTCATTAAAATTATTATTGGATCACATGCTTTACTTCTTCTTCAAATCTGATTTCAAAATGGCAAATGAAAAACTAGTATGTGTAGGTTGTAAATTATTGCGTCTCTTTCGCAAAACTAAGCCACTATGAGCCATCCTTTGAATGACCTTATGCATAACTAATTTTTATTTGTGTAAGACTTACGAGTACCCTTTTGTACTCAGCCAGTTTGTCTACTGGCTTATAGGTGAGGAAGATATCGAGCCCGACGAGCTCGTTAGCGCCAATTCAGGCGACGCTAACGAGTAGTGCTATCATTTAACTCCCAGTCAGTTGCTAATGGGTTATGGGCATACCTTTGCTGGACTTTTGGTTTATTTACTTGCTTTCACTGCTACTTAATGATCTTATTTGAATTTGGTCGGTCGGCCTCTTGTAATAGTTGTAGACTTGACTATTATTGTGTATGTCTTTTGAACTATGAATGTATGAATGTTGTATGGATGTGATTAATGTTGTATGTGAGTTTGGGTATGTTGGTTGCTGATCTTGGGAGCCAACATGACCTCATGCTCACTGTTCATGAATTCCATTTTAACTCACTAAGTGTGGCCTTTGATTGTTTAGAGAACCGATCATCATGTAGTACTTGCCGAGGAGCAGTACGCATGATCACCGGAGCTCTAGTTTCAGTCAAGCCTTCTCACTTAGATGGAATTAACTTAGAATTTATTTACTTGAGACCCAGAGTTATGTCCATAAGTCCTTGCTTAGTCTCGGTCTTGCGGATTTAACCTGGGGGTCCTCACACGGTTTGTATCATGTACCGTTTGTGATATGTCGTCATATCACAGACGGTTGGTATCACGAACTGTCTGTGATATTCCACGGACAGTTCATATTAAGAACCGTCCAGGATATGTCGTCATATCACAGATGGTTTGTATCATGAACCATCTGTGATACTTCACAGACAGTTCTTAATACAGACCGTCTGTGATATGTATCTCATCACAGACGGCTTTTAATATAAACCGTCGGTGATATGGATTTTACCATGGCTTGAAATTTTTCTTCCTCTGTGTGAGGACCCCCGAGATCAGATCCGTATCACGCTAAGTGATTACGCCGTAAACGCAATACTTAACGTGAGACGAATACGATTCCGAGTGACCCGGATATGTGTCTCATGCTAGCTCCCAAGGATCAGTGGCTAACATGCACATATCCTAGTACACAACATTGCAATCACATCCATACACAATGTACAAGAATAAAAGAATCAATTACAACACCATTAAATGACACCTTATAGTACAAGGTTGCAAAAGAGGGCCGATCGGCCAAATCTAATTAACACAAATAAATTGCAGCGGAAGATAAACTTAAAATAAAAAGGGAATAACCAAGTTGGTATGCCCACAATCCCACAAGCAACCAACTGGACTTAAAGCCGATGCACCCGTTGTTCTCACCTGAACAAATAGACACTGTTAGAGTACAAAGTTGTACTCGCGAGACTTTCAAAAGAAATAAGGATGCATGTGAGTATCAAAGGAAGGCTACTAAACTAGTCAAATTTTTGGCATAAAGCAAGTTTTGCATAAGGATAAAAGATTCTAACTTGCCATTTGTAAAACATTTAGAAAACGTTTCAAGATAGTAAGTAATGATCAACAAAGGTATAATATCCAAGTATAATCAACACACGAACATTCCATTCGTGGCACGATTCATTCCTCAACACATTTAACGCGCGAACAACGCGTTCATGAAATAATTTTCAGATTTGAACATACTAACATAATGACAAAACATTTCCACCCATAACCCAAACTTAATTTTCCAAAAGACTAACTGTGCCTGCTTTCCCACAAGTGTTGTCCATAACCTAGGACGAGGCTATTCGAATAGATTTAGTTACTCTGCAGAGTTGTACAGCTTTACCCACACGATATGCATTCCTCTTAATGTCGGCCAATGCGCTATTCCATAGGAGTGTGACTGAGGTAGCATAACGAGGCCGTTACAATGTCATGTCCTAACTATCAAACCACCCGAGGACAGTCCCATGGCAGACAGTACAGTCGCCTAAACCACAGGGGAAACCCCGTTGCGTAAGTAAGTCTCAATCAAACAAGAGACCCTTAAGAACAAGTAAGGCGACCCTTAACATGCCCCCGCGAGATTGACAAAAGAACAATTAAATACATAACAATAACAATTGTCCATCGCATTGTGTTTTGATAGCTAACACACAACAAATTATTAAGCCAAGCCTTCGCCATTATCCCGGCGTGTGGTTGCACGTAAGACTTGGTTCATCACACCACAGACCGGTCCTTAATCACCTGACGGGCTACATGAATCGGGACCACCCTTCATCACCTATCACCGCCCAAGTCCAACACACAACAACAACAATAACCCAACAAGTCCATAATACCAAATTCGAAGATCTGGATACAATCCTCAAGTTCAACATAATCCAATCCATAAAATCCTCAAATTTCATTAAGATTCAAATCAATCCATCGGTCGATGGACTAGCTCCATCAACCGCTTTCGGCTATAACTACTAGCATGGCTAAGCATCGTTCTACAAACTAGCAAACGACCCATATAATATATATCCTTAATCATTCAAGGTGAAAGGGTAATCATCATTCAAAGGAGGGCTAATGCAGCAATTAGGAGATTAACTACTTCTACCCATAAACATATATTCCAAAATAGCATGCAATTGCGATAATAAAACTCACACAAAATATTTAAGAACCACTGGGAGCAATATGATCAAGAGGAGGGTGCTCGCACCTTTGCTGTACCACTTGTTAAATCTCATGTTACTCACATATTGATCTCACGAATATAACGGTATCGTCGAAAACCTAACGAAAGACGATATTGCAATAAATATCAAATAAAGCCAAAAATTCAAAGTACTCAAAAATGCATGAAATTTATACTGTAGGTAGGCCATGACTTTAGATTAATTTATGTGAAATTTCTAGTTCAATTGGAGCTCAAAAGAATTTTCCATGGATTTTTGAAGTTAATTCAATTTCGAGGGTAACAATAATCCTTTTCTGAAATCAAATCTAATTTCGAAATTTTCTGTAACAGTAATATGTTTAACTCCTATTTGTATTAGAAGCCATAAGCTCACTGTTTTAAATACAATACGTGTTTGTTAGATTGAGTTGTTCTTGTTAGCTTAGGACCTAATTAAATCAGACACTTTCTAAGTACAAGAATTAGGATTAGGTAGAAGCTTACTGTTATTCTTAGTTGCATCCGAATTCCTCTCCCTGTTCAAACATCATTAAGGGAAATTGACTGAGTTGGTTTGATGTAAACTAGCCTTCTTACAAATTCAATTACTAACTTGTTATGCAAGTTTTGAGGGATCTATTAGCTAAATGGCACTTAGCACTAATCAACCTCTACTGCTCAAACAAGACTACTAGCCAAAATTATCATCTTATTTCCCCTATGCTACTACTTTAGCAAAAAGGACATCTCCACGAAAGTGGTGTTTTCAGATTTGCTAAACCAAAGTGTGACTTAGCTGACAAAATACAACAGTAGTTAGTATAAGAGAGTTGAGTTTGCATAATATTTCCCACTGACAAAACAGATTCCCTCCTACCATCTTCTTTTTCTCGATAGACTCGAATACTCACCTCCCTAAAGGTTTTCAGATTGGGTTTCCACTGAAAGGCTTAAAGGGCAACTGTCCAAATGGAACAAGAAGACAACACTTAACTACTAGAATTAGCCATTACCTAAGCCTTTTGACAAAATCTGATTTCTTCAGATAACTGAGTATTCAACCTTTAACCCACAATACAACTCTTAGAACTGAAACTGTACTAGCCAAAATTCCCTTAGACACCACACTTTCCAGATTAGCTATTTCAATGGGTGACTCAAATGACATACACAACAATGGCTTAACAGATCACTTGCTTGGTCTAGCATCTGATAATTGGCTTTGCAATTGGGGTGTACTGACACTGACACTTCCAGTTTTCATTTAGACTCTTTTTTGATCAAACAACTGCTCATTCAACAGACAAAAGAAACTCCTTCTGAACTGAAATGCCAATGTCAAAACTTCCACCAAAAATAGATTTGTACTTTTGTCAAATCATTAGAGTGTCCCAATTAATATACACATCATTTGTTAGCAATGATTTTGATGGACTTTACAAGGGGGTGGGTTCTCATTGTCAGTTCATGCTCAGGAACGACAGAGTAGGGCAGCTACAGGGGAGGCTTGGGTGGCTCAGGGCGATGCAAGCCGCCGGCGGGTGGATGGATGGCGGCGTCCATGAATGGCAAAAATGGAACCGTGGGGTGGAGAAGAACCGGTGTGCGTAGATGGCTCGACCAGAGGGGGAATGTGGCGGCGCGGCGACAGTAGGCGGCGGTCGGCCGTGGAGGTGGCAAGGTGAGGCGGCGCTCGGTGGGAGTAAGGGCTAAAATAGGAGGAGCGTGAGCACCACCAAGGTGTAGGGATCTCACCTGAGTGGTCATCGGTGGAGGGGAGTGTCCGAGGAGGGCTAGCGGCAGGAGCCGGCGGCGGCGCGGGGTGGTTCAATGGTGACGATGACCTGCGAAGAGGGAGAGCTCGAGTGAGTGGTTGTAATAGGTAGAGGGAGGTCCAAGGGAGCTCCTGTGGAGAAGAATTGAAGGAATAATCGGCGGAGAAGAAATGGCACCGGAAATGGCGGTGGCGGCCGGAACCAGGGAAGAAAGTGTTGGAGATATGCCCTAGAGGCAATCATATTGATGATGATATTTCATTGTATCCATGATTTAATAAATGTTCCTTGAATATTGCCTTTGTGTTGATTAACAAGTATGTGACTTGTTTGTGAAACTCTTTACTTGTATGGTTATTCTAAAGTTGTCGCTAGTCGGAGTTCATGTGAGGACACACGTGAATGATGGATTAGCACATGTATCGGTTGATGACCATGTTTCACAGGTCATAGACATGGAGATGTCAAACCAATAATGTGGACACATGTTTAGAACATGGGGTTGGACCGACCCAACATGAGACATAGTAATTATTCTTATGGTTCTCTCTACACAATGTGTACGCCTTGTCCTTAGACCTGAGATTGTCGCATGTACTTGAGATGTGAATCGACCTACTTAGGGGCTATCAATCGCTACTCCGAATCGGGTAGTTATAAAGGTAGCTTTCGGGTTTGTCATGAAGCATGCTGCGAGGCATGGTCACGAGATGGGATTTGCCCTCTCTACCGAGAGATATCTCTGGGCCTCGAGTGATCGGATCCGAAATGCATGGCCATGCTACTTAAGGTTAAGAGTTAACCTAGTAAGGGATTCGGATCACAGATCGAGAAAGAGTAGTCACTTGGAGCTCGACCGAATATCGTGAGGCAAAGGGATTGGCATGTACATAACGTTGTGTTGGTTCGTCCGATATGATCTTTACGTATGTTTAGGAGTTGGCACGCCTTGCTAGAGGCCGCTACCAACTATTGACCAAGTATGTGTACTCGCCATGTCTAAACATATGTGAACCATAGGTCACACACTTAAGGGTGAAGTTTCAATTCGGATTGGATCCGATTAGATCGGGCATTGAGTCCGATGGGCCTCTATTCGTAGAAGCCCATTATAAGGACGCCTATAAAAGGAGGGCAGGGCGCTGGTTGAGGGTTGAGTTTTTCGTGACATCCTCAAACCCCGGCCGCCACCCTCCCACGCCCTAGTCGCCGCGCGATCTAGTAGTCCGGCGCGCGCCGCTTCTCCCGTGCGTGTGGATACCTTTGGAGGTGCTGCATCCGTGGCGCTGGGACGAACCGCAAGAAAGGAGTTGTACGTGGACGCCGCGACGAGGACGCAGGAAGTAGTACGACTACTCGCCCGACGCATCGCATCAATCGAGTACGACTACACCGCCCGACGCGTCGCATCAACTTCCGCACTGCGCGTCTAGTGGTAAGACCGTGATCTATAATCGCAGTGATCTTGGTTTACGGGTAGAATTTTTAATTTGCGCTAGTGTAGCCTACCGCTTCCCTACAAATGGTATCGAGCGTTGCCGTCATGTTATAGGTTCGGTGATTTGCATATGGCGATATGTAATCGGTATGATCGATGTGATCGATTGTATAGTTTCGTAATGGATTGGTCCGTTTCGTGATCATGCCGCTAAGGTCGTGAAACAACATACCTACCGGCCGGATTCGCCATCGGGTAGACGGTGACACGTAAAACCGGTTGCGGCATGCGAAGATCAATATGATTGATCGAATCGAACCTAGATTAATAATCGATGTACCGTGATCATGCGGCTAAGGTCGTGAAACAACATACCCCTACCGGTCGGATTCGCCATCGGGTAGACAAGTGACACGTAAAACCGGTTGCGGCATGCGAAGATCAATATAATTGGTCGAATCGAACGAAGAGTCGATTTGTGGTAAATATGATTTGCCGATCAAAATCCTATGTAAAAATTGCATAGATTGGATCTCTGTTTTTACGAGGTCCTGAGGCGCCGCCTTCGAACCTGATGGGGAAACCCTCACCCCTATCCCAGAGATTGCGATTCTATGCATAAACTTGTTTTTGCAGGATGTATGTGACCAGATGGCCTAATGTGTATGTGATGCATGTTTGTAATATTTGCATGACTGCGTGTCGTGGTACGCAACACTACTGGAGCCATTGTGTTGTCAAAGTATTGTATTAACTACTGCGGCCGACTTGTGATGATTCCTAGTATCCATGTATTTTATTACTAGCTGTTATGAGTAATAACTTATAGTAGTACTCGGAGGACACATCACTTGGAGGATGGCACACATGAACCATGGAGATGGAGATCATCATGGTGGATGATTCTATGGCGATGGAGATCACCATGAGAAAATGGGCCATCGAGTCACAACTGTGTGAATGCTATTCCTATTGTTTTACTCCTATGCATGTTTGAATGGTAGAAGTATAGCGATCCTCACAAAATGTTAAGTTAAACATATGCCCTCCCAATTAAACTTTGCACCATCCCATGTCTTGTAAATTGATGGTGGGTCTATAAAATTAGGGCACCATCAACTTTCCTTGACTAGATGGGTTTTGTATCTGATACTTACATGCATAAGGATTGGTGAACTTAACAAGGTTATCATAAAGGTTATGGGCCTTGGGGCATAAAGGTTGGGCGCGGGCATAGAGATGTCACCCAACAACAAGAGTCATATAGAGATATGATTAGCAAGGTGTTGCTTATCGAATTACCTTGTCTCCTAGCGGTGATGCAAAAGCTCACTAGTAGACTCGTTAATTGCGGATCTTGAATCGCTAAGAATCAACAGAGGATGTTGATTTTAGTGGGAGTACATTCTATTAAATTTGTTTAATACGCTTTACTCTATCATGGTTTTATTTGTCTTAGTATTTTGCATTTCCTATTGTAGATCAATGGCATCTAGCAACCACGCACACCCTTTTGCTTTGCGATCGATTCTTGAGAAAGAGAAATTAAATGGAACAAACTATTCGATCTGGTCCGTAACTCGAGAATTGTTCTCGTGGCGATAAAAGGAAAACGTTCGACACCCCAATCCCGTAAGAACTCGCTAACAATGCGTCTCACTGTTAAAAATGCCTACAAGAAAGCATGTGATGACTCTCTTGAGATTAGTCGTCTTATGCTTGCATGCATGGAACCCGACCTTCAAAAGCGCTTTGAGGATCGAAGCGTATGATATGATCATAGCGCTTAAGGACATGTTCGCATACGTGCCAGACCGAACGGTTCAATGTCTCTAAGGCTTTTCTCGAATGCAAGTTAATGTAAGGTGCACCCGTAGGCCCACATGTGATCAAAATGGTTGGTTACAATGACTTTGGATAAACTTGGTTTTCCAATTGGCCAAGAGTTGGCAATCGATTTCATTTAGCGTCTCTTCCACCTAGCTATGGGCATTTCATTTGAACTACCATATGCATGGGGCGGATAAGGGCCTTAATGAGCTTTGTGGGATGCTCAAAACAGCAGAGAGTGACATTAAGAAGTGTGCAGCCCTAGCCATGTGATGGATGTGCGAACAAGTCTAGCTTCAAGAAAAGGGTAAGAAGCCATGGCCAAAGAATAAGGGCAAGGTTAAAGATATGATCTCGAAGCGGCGCCTAAGCCTAATGCCGACTCGAGCCGAGACAAGATGCTTCTATTGTAAAGAAATCGCCACTGGAAGAGAAACGCAAGAAGTACATGGATTCCGATGAATGCAAGAAGAAGGTCGAAGTAAGACTTCCACCCATGGTACACTTGTCATAAATGTTTTAGACATTTTTCTCGCAGATTCTCCTATTAACTCTTGGGTATTTGATACCGGATCAGTTGCTCACATTTGCAACTCGATGCAGGGGCTAATAAGAAGTAGAGGAGTCGCAAGAGGTGAAGTTGATTTTCGCCGGAAATAAAGCAAGGGTTGCTGCGTTGACCGTCGGGCACCATGCAACTTCAACTTCCTTCAAGATTTATTATGGAATTGAATAATTGTTATTATGTTCCTAGTATGAGTCGAAACATTTTATCCCCCTCATGTTTGATGAGAGATGGTTATTCATTTGCAAGTAAAGACAATGGTTGTTTGATCTCTAAAAATGGAATGTTTATGGCTTTTGCGCCCATTGTGAATGGGTTATTTATTTTAAATCTTGATGATGCGCCTATCTTTAACATAAATGCTAAAAGACTTCGACCTAATGATTTGAATCCCACCTATGTTTGGCATTGTCGTTTGGGTCACATATGAAAAGCGCATGAAGAAGCTCCATGTCGATGGTCTTCTAACTTCGCTTGATTTTGAATCATACGAGACATGTGAAGCTTGTTTGCTTGGTAAGATGACCAAATCACCTTTCAAAGGTTCTTTTGAGAGGGCGCGACTTGTTGGAAATCATACATACCGATGTATGTGGACCAATGAGCACGATCGCTAGAGGTGGATTTCATTACTTCATAACTTTCACCGATGATTTTAGTAGATATGGCTATGTCTACTTAATGAAACATAAGTCCAAACTTTTGAAAAGTTCAAAGAGTTCCGAATGAAGTTGAAAATCAACGTGCCAAGAAAATTAAGGCTCGCGATCCGATCGTGGTGGCGAGTATTTGAGTCATGAATTTAGCAATCATCCAAGAGTTGCGGAATTGTTCCACGACTAACACCGCCCGGAACGCTCAAAGAAACGGGTATCCGAGCGCGATCGACCTTGTTGGACATGGTTCGATCGATGATGAGCCGATCAGATTTACCATTATCCTTTGGGGTTACGCTCTAGAAACGGCAGCTTTCACACTTAATAGGTACCGTCTAAATCCGTAGTTAAGACACCATATGAGATATGGACCGGAAGAGTCACGCTTGTCTTTTCTAAAGATTTGGAGATGTGAGGCGTTTGTCGTTTACTCACACAATGACAAGCTCACACCCAAGTCGGATAAATTTATTTTCGTGGGATATCCAAGGAAACCTTTGGATATTACTTCTACAACCGACTAGAGGGCAAAGTGTTTGTCGTCAAGTGGTGTTTTCCTAGAGAAAGAGTTTCTCAATAGGAGACAAGTGGAAGAACGGTGCGGCTTGAAGAGGTTCAAGATGAACCAATCGGGAAGACTCGACGAATGATGCCCATATGGCGTAATGTTGAGGAACCCATGGCAAAGGAAGCACCGCCACCACGGTCGGAAGGCTCCGCAATGCGCGAGATATATTATTGTTAGACAATGATGAGCCTACGACCTATGCGGAAGCAATGATGGACCCGCACTCGAGAAATGGCATAGTGCCATGAGATCCGAGATAGCATCCATGGGAGACAATCAAGTTTGGAATTTGGTTGACCACTGATGGTGTTAAAACCATAGAGTGCAAATGGATCTATAAAAGGAAGATTGATATGGATGGAAATGTTCATATCCATAAAGCTCGACTTGTCGCAAAGGTTTTCGCAAGTTCAAGGAGTTGACTACGATGAGACTTTCTCACCGTAGCGATGCTTAAATCAATACGGATCATTCTAGCTATTGCCGCATATTTCGACTATGAGATATGGCGATGGATGTCAAAACGGCTTTCCTTAATGGAAATTTAACCGAGGACGTGTATATGATACACCCGAGGGTTTTGTCGATCCAAACAATGCTAGAAAAGTATTCAAACTTCAAAATCCATTTATGGATTGAAGCAAGCATCTCGAGTTGGAACATTCTGCTTTGATGAAGTGGTCAAAGGGTTTGACTTCATCAAAAACGAAGAAGAATCTTGTGTTTACAAGAAGACAAGTGGGAGCTCACTCGTATTTCTAATCTTATATGTAGATGACATATTACCGATTGGAAATGATATTCCTATGCTCGAGTCCGTTAAGACCTCACCAAAAATAGTTTCTCAATGAAGGACTTAGGGAAGCGGCATATATTTTGGGTATTAAAATCTATAGAGATAGATCAAAAAGGCTAATAGGATTAAGCCAGAGTACTTACATTGACAAAGTGTTGAAACGGTTCAACATGAAGGAGGCAAAGAAAGGGTTCTTGCCCATGTCTCATGGCATAAATCTTGGCAAGACTCAGTGTCCTTCGACAACTGATGATTGAGATCGCATGAGTAAGATTCCATATGCTTCGGCCATTGGATCTATCATGTATGCTATGATGTGCACTCGCCCAGATGTTTCCTATGCTCTAAGTGTTACGAGCAGATACCAGTCGATCCAGTGAGAGTCATCAGCAAAGCAGCTTAAAAACATCCTCAAGTATTTGAGAAGAACTAAGGATGTGTTCCTAGTCTACGGAGGTGAGGAAGAGCTCGTTGTAAATGGTTACACCGATGCAAGCTTCCAAACCGACAAAGATGATTACAAATCGCAATCGGGTTTTGTGTTCCTTTTGAACGGTGGTGCGGTAAGTTGGAAGAGTTCCAAGCAGAGATCGTTGTCGACTCTACAACGGAGGCCGAGTACATTGCGGCTTCAAGCAAAGCAAAGGAAGGTGTTTGGATAAGGAAGTTCATAATCGAACTAGGTGTGGTTCCTAGTGCGTGCATCCTCCGGATCTTTACTGTGATAACAAGTGGGGCCATTGCGCAAGCCAAGGAGCCGAGGAATCACCAAAAGAACAAACACATATCATGGGTGGTTTCATCTCATTCGAGAGATCCTTAATCGAGGAGATTTAAAGATATGCAAAATACACACGGATTTGAATATTTCAGATCCTTTGACGAAGCCTCTCCCACACCTAAGCATGAGGCGCACACAAGAGCTATGGGTATTAGATATCTTCTAGATTGACTCTAGTGCAAGTGGGAGATCGTTGGAGATATGCCCTAGAGGCAATCATATTGATGATGATATTTCATTGTATCCATGATTTAATAAATGTTCCTTGAATATTGCCTTTGTGTTGATTAACAAGTATGTGACTTGTTTGTGAAACTCTTTACTTGTATGGTTATTCTAAAGTTGTCCCTAGTCGGAGTTCATGTGAGGACACACGTGAATGATGGATTAGCACATGTATCGGTTGATGACCATGTTTTGCGTGTCATAGACATGGAGATGTCAAACCAATAATGTGGACACATGTTTAGAACATGGGGTTGGACCGACCCAACATGAGACATAGTAATTATTCTTATGGTTCTCTCTACACAATGTGTACGCCTTGTCCTTAGACTCGAGATTGTCGCATGTACTTGAGATGTGAATCGACCTACTTAGGGGCTATCAAACGCTACTCCGTGAATCGGGTAGTTATAAAGGTAGCTGGTTTGTCATGAAGCATGTCGCGAGGCATGGTCGGTCGAGATGGGATTTGCCCTCTCTACCGAGAGAGATATCTCTGGGCCCTCGAGTGATCGGATCCGTAAATGCATGGCCATGCTACATAAGGTTAAGAGTTAACCTAGTAAGGGATTCGGATCACAGGATCGAGAAAGAGTGGTCACTTGGAGCTCGACCAATATCGTGAGGCAAAGGGATTGGCATGTACATAACGTTGTGTTGGTTCGTCCGATATGATCTTTACGTATGTTTAGGAGTTGGCACGCCTTGCTAGAGGCCGCTACCAACTATTGACCAAGTATGTGTACTCGCGTCATGTCTAAACATATGTGAACCATAGGTCACACACTTAGGGTGAAGCCTAATTCGGATTGGATCCGATTAGATCGGGCATTGAGTCCTAATGGGCCTCTATTCGTAGAAGCCCATTATAAGGACGCCTATAAAAGGAGGGCGGGGCGCTGGTTGAGGGTTGAGTTTTTCGTGACATCCTCAAACCCCGCCGCCACCCTCCCACGCCCTAGTCGATCGCGCGGATCTAGTAGTTCGGCGCGCGCCGCTTCCTCCCGCACGTGTGGATACCTTTGAGGCGCCGATCCGTGGCGTTGGGACGAACCGCAAGAAAGGAGCAGACGTGGGGACGCCGCGACGAGGACGAGGAAGTAGTACGACTACTCGCCCGACGCATCGCATCAATCGAGTACGACTACACCGCCCGACGCGTGCATCAACTTCCGCACTTGCGCGTCTAGTGGTAAGACCGTGATCTATAACTGCAGTGATCTTGGTTTACGGGTAGAATTTTTTAATTTGCGCTAGTGTAGCCTACCTGTTTCCCTACAGAAAGGGCCGCGGCGACGATTCCCGGCACCAAAAGGCGATTAAAAAGGTGGAGTGACTCAGTGTGGTGAGGGAAACCTCCCAGACAAGGTGGCGTGGCAAGGAGCTCACCGGATTCTGAAAAGACGTGGTGACGACGCTCGGGCGCGCTCCAAAAGCGGTGATGAGGCGGGCGTGTTCCGGGAGCTACAAGAAGAGAGGGGAGCTCGGGTTAGAGAAAATGGAGATGGCAACGAGATAGGAAAGGAACGACGCGGTTGCGGTGGTGCTTACCGGGACGGAGGAGAGCTCAAAGCCTCCTTCTTTCCCACGGCCGAGGAGAGAAGTGAGGGGAGAGGGAGAGATGGCGCCCGTTTTGTGCAGGTCTGAGGACGAAGAACAAAGCGGCATGAGCTACTGGAGCTCGGGGATAGGTCGACGAGGGCGGTGGGGGAACGCCGTGACTGGGGCGAGAGCAGAGCGCGGCCGCGACGTGGCATGCTGTTCCTGCGGGCGCGCCAACGGGAGGAAGAAGGTTCCCACAGGCGGGCCCGGGCTGTCAGCGGCTCAGCGCGGTGCGAATGCGATTAGGCGGTTCGGTCGAAACAAGACGGAGCGGCTCGGGTCGGACTCGAGTCAAAGTGCGGTGCGGTCGAGTCGGTGCAACAGTAACGAACCTGAGTTTGATCTCAGTTTGACCAAAGAAGAACAGGGTTTGACCGAGGCTTAAAAATATATAAATAAAATTCTAAAAATTCCGAAATAATTCATGGGTGTTCCTGGGATGACCTAGTATTTATAAAAATTATTAAAGTCACTGTTCATAATATAATTTGAGTAAACTAAATTCAAACTTAGTCTAGGTCTTTTAATAGTGTTTGAATTTTCTTAGGGTTTAAAATAGTCCCAAAAATTTGGGAAAAATTATATTTATTCATGAGAATTATTCTAGTATTTGAATAAATTATTTTTAGATGATGATCAAATGTTTTTTTGTTCCTATTTTTATTTGGAGTTCATATTTAAAGTGTATGTTTAATCTGTTTGATAAATTTCCAAGTGCAAAATATTATGCAAATGATTCCAAAAAGTCAAGCATGCTGATAAGATGCATACTAAATCCCATTAATCAAATTGGGGATGTTACAAGCCTCCCCCCCTTACAAAGGATCTCGTCCCGAGATCCGGGTAGGTCGGAAATGGAAAAAGAAGAAGATACAACATCCGTTGTCTTGATTTCCTTCAAAGATAGTGCTAAGATATCTTTCAAAGGTAGAACTAAGATATCCTAACAAGGTTACAAGGAATTTCTATTACATTTTCCTTCCCATTGCTTTGTTTAACCTTTCCTTTCTTGATTCGAAGACACTTCATGCAGAAGGAAAAAGTTCTGGATATTCGGCTCGCATTTGGTCTTCACGCTCCCAAGTTGCTTCATCTTTAGTATGGTTACTCCACTGAACCTTCAAGAATTTGATGACGCGATTCCTTGTCTTGCGCTCCATCTCTTCAAGAATGCGAATCGGGTGCTCCCGATAAGAAAGATCGGGTTGCAAAACAAGATCTTCCAAATTGGTTGCTTCGGTAGGGACTCGAAGACATTTCTTCAGTTGAGATACATGGAATACATTTGTAACACCCTGGCTATCCAGAAGCCAAAATGTTACTTCAAGACTCTAACATACAACCACAATTATGCAGATTGAAGCAATACTCCAAGCTATAGCGGATAAAGCATGAATAACTCATAAGGCACACGCGATAGTCATAATCAACTTAAGCAAATCGAGTATCACATCGGAAATAAACAACCAAACCAAATAAAACACATCATCCGCATGAGACCTTATTTATTACAGCTTTGACTCTTAACAATTAAAGGAATTCACCAAGTTCAATTATTGAAATTTGAGTACGTGGTGAGTGTTTGGTGCATAACTACTCCTCCCGCTAGAGTCATCATCAATGGCCACCTAAAACAAAACAACAAACAAGAGTGAGTCCGGACTCAGCAAGTACAACAATTACAAGAACATACTTCATGTAAAGACATAGCACATAAAATTAGCTGAAAGAAAGAACCGTGAATGCATGGATGCCATGAACTGGATGGATCGCACTCGAGCTTATATCAGATAGCAAGTGACACACCCGCTCGGTGTTCACTTAAGCCCGTATTTATCGTAAATACGGATCCAATCGCCGATGAAGAACGTTTTACACGGTGTCCAAACCGCCCACATTGGAATGGCGGGACTTCACTTGCCCATACCGGAATTGATGGGACTTTAGACTCCACTCCCGTGGATCTTCACCGTGGACTTAACAGAACATGATTGCATGAATACAATTTATGAACACCGAATAAGATCATCACTACTCATAAGAAACAAGATACATAAAGAACAGGTCATCATAACATTCCACTCCCGTGGATGGCACATGAATGTTTAAGCTTCATAATCAACAAAGTACTAAATCAATCAACAAGCATCCGGATGTTTAAACCACACATAAGTCATCAGATTTGCCTTTAGCGTAGCGGTGCGTTGGAAGGCAATGAAGAAGCCGCTAACCTTGGTGCCTCACCCCTACACCAAAGTTACTCAATAAGAACTAAGTCATCAAGAAACTACTCGCATCGCACTAACTTATAATTCCCAATTCCACCATCTAGATGATACCCACGCTTGAATTAACCCATTCTAGCAAAAAGCATAAACGGACAGCAGCGGTAAAATAGCATAACTTTCGATCTACAACTCGAAAAGGGATGCTCAGGCTTGAATGAAAGGTAATACAATTATCTACAACAACCTAGTTGATGGAAATCTCAAATTCTAAATGTATCAAACTCCCCAAGACCAACAAACCCTGTCTGTCCGCATTTCTGACAATTTCTGGACAGCAGCACGGAAAGTGCCAAATCTAATGACCTGAGACTCCAAACGAGGTGAGCCCAGATCCTACACGATCTTAACACATATATATACAACTTTGTAGTTGACGAGACAATCCAATTCGGCCAAATTAAATTGCTAACTACCAACCGAATCAGCAGAACAGAATCTGACTAAGCATTTAGAACAGCAGAAATGAAACGGCCATAACTTTTAATCTACAACCCGAATTGGGCGTTCTTTATCAATATCAAAAGCTAAGACCCAGGCCTACAATAACTTAGTTGGGTGGAAGCCCTGAATTTGCCAATAACACAGCCCAAAATTGAAAGACAAACTGACAGTCTAATCTCGTCAGGATTCTGGACAGCAGAGACGAAAACTACCATAACTTTTGATTCGCATGTCGGAATTCAGTGTTCTTGGCGGCCACCGAAAGCTAAGAACAAAACCTACATATCTCTAGGAGATGGACAACTCAGATTCGGCCTCTAACATCACGAAAAAGTCCACGCAACAAACTGGACAGAACCGACTTTCTGCTCGCAGCAATTGTTTCTAACCGAATATGAACTAAATCGCCTACCACTAATCAAAAGACGAGGGTCGGCATCCGCTACCTTTGCAGCAACCAGGAAGTAGGCGGAAGAACCACGGAGAAGACGATTCACTTCTTCTCACCTCCTTTGCCCTAAGCGAACTGCTGTCCTCCACAACTCCTTGCGCATCCGGTAGCGGGGAAGGTCCAAGGCAAGAAGGGGAGGCAAGCCAGCAGGGACCAGCAACCAGGAGGTTAGGAGCAGCTCCTAGGGCAGGACGTGAGGAGGAAGAGAGGAGGATGGGGGCGCGCCAAGAGGGGGAAAGGGGGTTCGGCCACAAGGGAGGGGGAAAAGGGCTGGTTAGGGTTAGGGAGGAGGGAGGGGCGCATGGGCCAGGCCCAAGGGGGAGGATTTGGCCGGCCCCTAGGAAGGGTGGCCTGGCCTGAGGCCCAAACCAAGAAACTACTCCAAAAGCCGGAAACGAACTTGCAAAATTTCCGATTAAACTCCTCTAAACGAAACACTGAGTATTACATTCTACTCTTAATGCATCTCGACCGAATTCTAACCAACGACGAACACAAGAATGGAATACTAACAAAGTTGGTAGCAAGGGTTAGCACGCATCGAAATGAATAGGTCAGAAATTGTTCACGCATGCAGACTCTAACTCCCAAGTGGCTTCCGCTCGACCGATGAGACCAAAGAACCTTGACATACTTCAATGTCTTGCTCCTCGTAACCCGCTCGACTCTTCCGCATTTTCGCGGCCGACTCAAAAGTAAGGTCCCGCCAATGCTCAAGGGCTCCAGCAGAATAGCATGCCCGGTCTCTCAAGAACTTCTCAACATTGATACGTGGAACACATTATGAACTCCTTGCATGGATTCTCGAAGATCTAAGCTGTAAGCTAACTTCCCGACTCGTGCCAAGATTGGAAAGGGTCCAATATACCGCTGGTTAAGCTTCCTTTGGTACCAAAACGCACCACACCTTTGGTAGGAGATACCTCAATAGAACTTGGTCCCCTACCTCAAATCCCAAGTCTCGCTGCCTCACATCGGCAGAACTCTTCTGTCGGGCCTGAGCAGCTAATGTGTTTTTCCTTATCTCCGCTACCCTGCCACGGTTTGTTGAACCCAATCGGGTCCCAAAACCGCTGCTCTCAACCGCATCCCAACACAACGGAGATCTACACTTCCTCCCATAAAGAACCTCAAATGGAGCGGCTCAACGCTAGAGTGATAACTGTTATTATAAGCTTAACTCGCCAAAGGTAGGTGATCTTCCCAACTTCCTTCCAGACAAAATACAACATCCGAGCATGTCCTCCGTGGTCCGAATTGTGCGCTCGATCGACCATCCGCTTGGGGATGAAATGCGTGCTCAGACGGTCAGTGTGCCCAGAGCATTCTGCAAGCTCTCCCAAAACTTGGAGACAAACTTAGCATCTCGATCCGAAATAATTGTCTTCGGCACCCCATGCAGCCGCACGATCTCTCGCACATAGAGAGGAGCCAAATCACTAGCCGAGTTGGTAGTACGTATAGGGATGAAATGTGCAGACTTGCTAAACCGGTCCACTATGACCCGAGAAGCGCCCTTCCTCGCGGCGTGCGGGTAAACCAACTACAAAGTCCATGGAGATATCATCCCACGGCCAAACGGGAACCTCTAACGGCTGCAACAATCCTGCTGGTCGCCTATGTTCAGCCTTGACTTTCTGGCATACTCCACAAGATGCCACATACCGAGCAATATCAACTTTCATCCTTTTCCACCGTAAACTCTTCTTCAAATCCTTGTACATCTTGGTCTCACCGGATGTACAGATATGGAGTACGATGTGCTTCCTCGTAATCTCCTCCTTGACTCGAGCCTCCGTGGCACAGAGGCGGCCCTAAATCTCAACGCGCCGAATCATCTATACCGAAGTGGCATTGCTTGCCCTCACCTAGGCGCTTCTCTCACGCTGGAACATCCGATCATATTGTTGTGCCTCCCGCACTCGAGCCGGGCAAAGCTGTCTCAAGAAGCAAACATGTCTCAAAGCATGGATGTACCCGCAAACAAAAGGAAATATCCATACGCTCAAAATCAGCAATAAGGCAACCGAGAGCAGGAGGTGTCGCCATACTCAGTGGCATCCGCTACAACATTAGCCTTGCTCGGTGATACCGAATGGTGAGATCATAGTCCTTTATCAACTCCAACCATCTCCTCTCGCTCAGTTCAAATCTCTCGAGTAAAGATGTATTTCGACTCTTGTGATCGGTGAATATATCACAAGATTCGCCATACAAATAATGACGCCAAATCTTCAATGCAAGAACCATCGCGCCAACTCTAAATCGTGAGTAGGATAATTCGCTCATGCTTTTCAACCGCCTCGATGCATAAGCAATCACCTTGCCGCCCCGCATGAGCACACAACCAAGACCAACTCGACGATCCAATAAATTAGAAACGCCCCTGCTCGAAGGGTAAGAATTGGAGCGGTCACCAACCTCTCCTTCAGGTACAAAATCGTGCTCACAAGCATCGCATCACCAAATTTGATACCCTTCGTGTCAATCGACAACGGTCTAGCAATGGTTGAAAATCCTCCACAAAACGCCGATAATAACCAGCTAAGCCCGTAAAACTCCTCACTTCCTTGACGTTGGTTGGCCGCTTCCACTCTACCACCGCCGAAATCTTGCTAGGGTCAATCAAATACCTTCTGATTGATTACATGGCCCAAAACCCAACCTCGTAAATCCAGATTCACACTTCTTCACTTGGCATAAAATCTGTTCTTCCTCGCCGCTTTCAAGGACCAACCTCGATGCCGGACATGATCTTCTTTCGCCTTTGAATAAATCGAATATCATCGATGAATACTACAACGGTTATCAAGGTACCGTGTAGCATACTATTCATAGCTTCCATGAAAACCGCAGGAGCGTTAGTTAGTCCAAAAGACATCACGTTATACTCAAAGTGGCCATACTCGTAGAGAAAGCCGTCTTCTCAATATCTTGCTCCCTGACTGAATCGATTATAACTCGATCAAGGTCGATCTTGAAAATATCTTAGCCCCTTTAGTTGATCAAAGAGATCCTCGATGCGGGGCAAAGGGTATTTATTTTTCACGGTAGCTCGTTGAGAGCCCTAATCCACACACATACGCCTAACCGCCATCTTTCTTCTTGGTGAATAAAACAGAGTGCACCCACGGCGAAACACTCACGGATCAAACCCTTGGACAAAAGATCATCCAATTGCTTCTTCAACTCCTCCTGAAATGGACGGGCCAACCGATACGGGGACATCGAGATGGGTCGAGTCCCTGGAATAAGATCAATCCGGAATTCCACCTTTCGCTCCGGTGGCATCCCAGGAAGCTCCGCAGGAAAAACATCAGGGAACTCATTCACCACAGGATCCGCCAATACACGTGGAATCGCTCTTCTCATCGAGAGACCAAAACAACCCAATGGTTGAGGGCCGACGACTAGGAACAAAGAAGCTAGCACGAACAAGGAGTCGGACGTGCACTACCCTGAAACACCAGTTCTCCACCGGATGGAGTCTGTAAGGTCACCGTCTTCCAGAAACAACAAATCTTGGCACGGTAACTGAATAACCAGCCCATGCCCAAAATAACATCGAAAGGTGACATCTGGATTACCATGAGGTTGGCGTGAAATTTTCATCATCAATAGTGATAGAACATCCAGACACGCAGAACTAGATATGAGACCCTGAGAACCGACTACCACAGCACTCGTAAATACGCCGCAAACTCAAACCCGCCTTCTAGCAAACTCTAGGGACACAAAAGAATAAGTAGCCCCGAATCAAAAAGAACAAAGGCCTCAATCGAATCAACTAGCAGAGTATTGCCACCACATCGTATGCCCGCAGCCTCCGGAGTAGGCATGGCGAGACTCTGCATGGTGCAGAAGATGCGCCGCGCATGGCGCAGAAAACAGAGCGCCGCAGTGAACGAACGAGGGTGGTGCCGACGCATGCCGGACCTTTAAGAAACCCAAGGAGGCGAGGTGAAGGCGCCGCAGAGGAACCCAATCAAGGGTGGCTGGACGCAGGAATACCGCCAAAGTCCGAATCAACCTCGTGGAGTGCTAGAGGAAGGAACCGGCGGGACCCGCTCCCACTTGATGATGCTCGCTGGGTTCGCTTGCACACCGACCGCCAGACCATCCCGACCACACCGACGACAAGTCCTTAAATGAACATTCAAGCCCTGTCCTCACCACACTTGAAACATTTCATTCCTTGGCTCGAACAGGCGCATTCATGCATGGACGACGAAGAACGTGGCGCCGATTTAAGAAGATCGCCATCGCCGAGAAGGACGAGAGTGCCGACTTCCTCGAACCTCTTGGAAGCAAAGTTGTTGAGACGACCCGCTCCCACCACCGAACTCCGCTTCGCCAAAGCGTAACCACCAACAGCGATGTAACCACCGTTGCACGCCTCGGAAGAAAGATCTCTCCAACTCCATTCCCCGCCCGATCAACCACGGAGCTGAAGTCACGCAAGCCCGCCGCACTCCAAAACATGGCGATACTTCGGTTGAGGCCTCGCGAACCTCTTAGCCTTCTCCCGATCATCATTAGCTACTCTGGTACAAAACGTACTGCAGATTGTTAAACTCAGCCTCATACTCGCCATCGTTTTCTTTCCTTGTGCCAAGGTCAAGAATGACCGCCCATCCTCTCAAGGAATGAATGGATAGAACTTCACCCTAAACTGCTCCACAAAGTCTTCCTGTGTGATCGTTCTCGCAATGGGGTCCTAGCGCATGCAACCCCTTCCCACCAATATCACTCGCCCTTCAATTGAAAGGCCACAAACCGCGCTCAAGGTCAAGTCATCTCTAGAGCTCCAAATTGCCTCTCCATGTAACGTAACCAATCTGCACTCGAACCGAGTACCCACTCCGTCGAAAGTGTCCAAACGGAGCGACATCCACTCACGGAGGTTCATCTCGGCTTCGTGTGGAGCTCGCTGCAACAACCGGCTCGCCACACAGTGCAGTGCCGCGGGAGGAGCGGCTTGCAATCGCGACGAAGACGCCAACCTCCTCTCAAGGTTTTGAATGATCACACCGACGTGGCCCGAGCTTTGGCCGCCGTTGAGGAGCCGAGGCAACCTCCTCTCGCGGTAGTACCAGCAGCCTTCTCAATCGAGGTGAAGAGACAAGGACCACGCCCACGCCGCGCGCCACACCACAATTATGCGATTGAAGCAATACTCCAAGCTATAGCTGATAAAGCATGAATAACTCATAAGGCACATCGCATAGTCATAATCTGAACTTAAGCAAATCGAGTATCACATCGGAAATAAACAACCAAACCAAATAAAACACATCATCCGCATGAGACCTTATTTATTACGGTTTGACTCTTAACAATTAAAGGAATTCACCAAGTTCAATTATTGAAATTTGAGTACTGTGGTGAGTGTTTGGTGCATAACTACTCCCTCCCGCTAGAGTCATCATCAATGGCCACCTAAAACAAAACAACAAACAAGAGTGAGTCCGGACTCAGAAGTACAACAATTACAAGAACATACTTCATGTAAAGACATAGCACATAAAATTAGTGAAAGAAAGAATCAGAATGCATGGATGCCATGAACTGGATGGATCGCACTCGAGCTTATACGGTATAGCAAGTGACACACCCGCCGGTGTTCACTTAAGCCCGTATTTATCGAAATACGGATCCAATCGCCGTGATGAAGAACGTTTCACACGGTGTCCAAACCGCCACATTGGAATGGCGGACTTCACTTGCCCATACCGGAATTGATGGGACTTTAGACTCCACTCCGTGGATCTCACTCCCGTGGACGGAACAGAACATGATTGCATGAATACAATTTATGAACACCGAATAAGATCATCACTACTCATAAGAAACAGATACATAAAGAACAGTGGTCATCATAACATTCCACTCCCGTGGATGGCACATGAATGTTTAAGCTTCTCATAATCAACAAAGTACTAAATCAATCAACAAGCATCCGGATGTTTAAACCACACATAAGTCATCAGACTTGCCTTTAGCGTGGCGGTGCTGGAAGGCAATGAAGAAGCCGCTAACCTTGGTGCCTCACCCCTACACCAAAGTTACTCAATAAGAACTAAGTCATCAAGAAACTACTGATCGCACTAACTTATAATTCCCAATTCCACCATCTAGATGATACCCGCCGCTTGAATTAACCCACAGTCTAGCAAAAGCATAAACGGACAGCAGCGGTAAAATAGCATAACTTTCGATCTACAACTCGAAAAGGGATGCTCTCAGGCTTGAATGAAAGGTAATACAATTATCTACAACAACCTAGTTGATGGAAATCTCAAATTCTAAATGTATCAAACTCCCCAAGACCAACAAACCCTGTCTGTCCGCACTTCTGACAATTTCTGGACAGCAGCACGGAAAGTGCCAAATCTAATGACCTGAGACTCCAAACGAGGTGAGCCCAGATCCTACACGATCTTAACACATATATATACAACTTTGTAGTTGATTTAGACAATCCAATTCGGCCAAATTAAATTGCTAACTACCAACCGAATCAGCAGAACAGAATCTGACTAAGCATTTAGAACAGCAGAAATGAAACGGCCATAACTTTTAATCTACAACTCCGAATTGGGCGTTCTTTATCAATATCAAAAGCTAAGACCCAGGCCTACAATAACTTAGTTGGGTGGAAGCCCTGAATTTGCCAATAACACAGCCCAAAATTGAAAGACAAACTGACAGTCTAATCTCGTCAGGATTCTGGACAGCAGAGACGAAAACTACCATAACTTTTGATTCGCATGTCGAATTCAGTGTTCTTGGCGGCCACCGAAAGCTAAGAACAAAACCTACATATCTCTAGGAGATGGACAACTCAGATTCGGCCTCTAACATCACGAAAAAGTCCACGCAACAAACTGACAGAACCGACTTTCTGCTCGCAGCAATTCGCTCTAACCGAATATGAACTAAATCGCCTCTACCACTAATCAAAAGACGAGGGTCGGCATCCGTTACCTTTGCAGCAACCAGGAAGTAGGCGGAAGAACCACGGAGAAGACGATTCACTTCTTCTCACCTCCTTTGCCCCTGCGAACTGTTGTCCTCCACAACTCCTTGCGCATCCGTAGCGGGGAAGGTCCGAAGGCAAGAAGGAGGCAAGCCAGCAGGGACCAGCAACCAGGGAGGTTAGGAGCAGCTCCTAGGCAGGACGTGAGGAGGAAGAGAGGAGGATGGGGGGGCGGCCAAGAGGGGAAAGGGGGTTCGCCACAAGGGAGGGGGAAAAAGGGTGGTTAGGTTAGGGGAGGAGGGGAGGGGCGCATGGGCCAGGCCCAAGGGGGAGGATTTTGGCCGCCCCTAGGAAGGGTGGCCTGCCTGAGGCCCAAACCAAGAAACTACTCCAAAGCCGGAAACGAACTTGCAAAATTTCCCCGATTAAACTCCCTCTAAACGAAACACGGAGTATTACAACATTGTGCACATCTTAAAGTGATGGTGGTAGCTCTAACTGATAGGCTACTGATCCTCGCTTTGCTAGGATTCGGAAAGGACCGATGTAGCGAGGTGCCAACTTGCCTTTGACTTGAAAGCGTTGCATTCCTTTCATTGGGGAGACTTTAAGATAAACATGATCGTCTACCTCAAAGCTCAAATCACGACGACGATGGTCGGCATAAGACTTTTGACGAGATTGAGCTGTCCGTAGTCTCTCCCGGATCATACGAACCTGCTCCTCGGCATCATTTATCAAGTCCGGTCCAAATAATTGCCTCTCACCGGACTCGGACCAGTTGAGTGGTGTACTACACCTTCTCCCGTAAAGCACTTCAAAAGGTGACATTTTGAGGCTTGCTTGATAACTATTGTTATAAGAGAATTCCGCAAACGGCAAGCATTTATCCTATTTCTTGCCATAGGATAGCACACAAGCTCTTAACATATCCTCTAAAATTTGATTCACCCTCTCGGTTTGACCGTCGGTTTGCGGGTGGTAAGCGGTGCTAAAGGATAGTTGAGTTCCCATAGCTTCATGGAGGCAATTCCAGAAATGCGAGGTGAATTGAGTACCTCGATCTGAAACAATTCTCTTAGGCACACCATGGAGGCATACAATCCTGGAGATGTACAACTCCGCCAATTGATTCCCTGAATAGGTGGTCTTGACGGGGAGAAAATGAGCAACTTTTGACAAACGGTCGACAATTACCTATATGGAGTCATACCCTTGCTGAGTCTTAGGAAGTCCGGTGATGAAATCCATCCCAATTTCATCCCACTTCCATTCGGGAATGGGGAGGGGTTGAAGCATACCCGCTAGCTGCTGGTGCTCGGCCTTCACCCATTGACACACATCACACTCGGCAACAAAGCGAGCAATCTCCCGCTTCATCCGAGTCCACCACAATTTTTGCTTTAAGTCTTGATACATCTTGGAGCTTCCTGGATGGATGGAGAAAAGAGAATCATGGGCTTCATGAAGGATTAAATCTTTAAGCTTCGCGTCATTTGGCACAACCAAACGCTTTCTGAACCACAAAACACCTTGGTGGTCCTCGACAAAACACTTGGCTTTGTCGGCCTTCATTTTCTGCTTAATTCTCTCCATACCCTTGTCGTTCTTCTGAGCTATCTTGATCTGGTCCTCAAGGGTAGGTCTCACTTCCAAGGCAGCGATGAAACCCTCACTAACCATCTCCAAGTTGAGCCGTTGAAATTCAGTGCATAAAGCTTCCGTTTCGGGTCGAACCGAAAGGCAGTTACATTGCGATTTTCGGCTCAAAGCATCGGCAACAACATTGGCTTTCCCTGGATGATAATGAACTCCCATATCATAGTCCTTGATCAATTCAAGCCATCTTCGTTGCCTTAGGTTCAGATCGGCTTGAGTGAAGATATACTTCAAACTTTTGTGATCAGTGTAGACTTCACAGCGATTGCCGATAAGAAAATATCGCCATATCTTCAAAGCATGAACCACTGCTGCAAGCTCAAGGTCATGAGTGGGATAATTCACCTCATGAGGCCTTAATTGCCTTGATGCATATGCCACAACTCGGCCCTCTTGCATAAGAACACAACCAAGACCAAGGCGAGATGCATCGCAATAGATGTCGAAGCTTTTGTGGATATCCGGCAGAACTAACACTGGAGCAGAAGTTAGACGATCCTTCAACATCTGAAAGCTTGCTTCACAATCCGCTGACCACTCATACTTCTTTTCTTTCTTCAACAATTGGGTCATTGGTCTTGCTATTTTTGAGAAATTCTCGATGAAGCGGCGATAATAGCCCGCAAGACTGAGGAAACTGCGGACCTCGGAGACGGACTTGGGCTGTTTCCAATTAAGTACATCTTGAACTTTGCTAGGATCCACAGCAACCCCGCCTTAGGATAGCACATGACCCAAAAAGGCGACTTCTCTTAGCAAAAAATCACATTTGCTGAATTTTGCATAGAGTCGATGTTCTCGAAGCTTGCCCAACACAAGACGAAGGTGTTCTTCATGCTCACTTTCAGATTTGGAGTACATGAGAATGTCATCAATAAAAACGACCACAAATTTATCCAAATACTCCATAAACACTGAGTTCATGAGATTCATGAACAAGGCCGGTGCATTCGTCAAACCGAAGGACATGACGGTGTACTCATACAAGCCATAACGAGTTGAGAAAGCCGTCTTGGGAATGTCTTCAGATCTGATCCTAACTTGATGATAGCCCAATCTCAAGTCAATTTTGGAGAATATACGAGCACCGTTCATTTGGTCGAACAAATCATCGATCCGTGGAAGTAGGGGTGTAAACGGTCGAATTCGAATCGGATATTGGTC
Source organism: Ampelocalamus luodianensis (assembly GCA_036346255.1). Classification (NCBI taxonomy): domain Eukaryota; kingdom Viridiplantae; phylum Streptophyta; class Magnoliopsida; order Poales; family Poaceae; genus Ampelocalamus; species Ampelocalamus luodianensis. The sequence goes on from CM070628.1 coordinate 56,975,340, forward strand.
AAACCATATTCGTTTCCATATAACTTTAGTCGGATTCGAATGCTAATCGGATGTACACCGAATTCGAATTCGAATCGAATGTGCACCGAATAAGAATTCGAATCGGATTTTGGACTCAATTCGATCGAATTCGAATGCCTTTCATGTTTTAGAACAAATTGAAAGGATTTTTCTGGAGCATTGCAATTGTATCATGAGAGCTAATAAAACATATCACTTGATGACTATAACTATTAGAGGCAATGTTTCATGAGAGCAACATTATAGTACCACCACTAATCCAACCGTGTGGTGATTAATTGATGACATAACAAGAGGGCATAATATATGTTAGTTCCTACATGCAGCCATCCAGGTTCCAAAATAACAACACACACGCACAAGCGCCTCCACTAGTCTGTCTTTGCGCTATTGGGCCACACCAGACTGCACCGAGTGGCCCCGTAAGCAGAAGCAGCGCACATCTCTCTCGCTAGGCCACACCGAGCCATAAGAGGACGCAGTCCACTGGAGACATGGTACAGCCGCACCGGCAATTGCCCATTTTGGGAGTACCCGACGAGAGTTATTAAGTCGGAAATCATTCGGATATTTGAATTCGAATTCGAATTTGACAGGGTGTGCCCTACCATATTCGAATTCGATTAAGTATTCGGATGCTGAAATCCATACCGTATTCGAATTCGATTGAGTATTCGGATGCTGAAATTCATACCATATAAGGATCTTATCGGATTCGGATGTCGGATATTTTGGATTATCCATTACCAACTTGCACCCCTACGTGGAAGAGGGTACTTGTTCTTGACAGTGACCTCATTCAACGGATGATAGTCAACACACATCCGTAGACTGTGGTCCTTCTTCTTCACAAATAAAGCCGGGCATCCCCAAGGTGAGGAACTCGGCCTAATAAAACCCTTCTGTTGAAGTTCTGCGAGTTGCTTCTTCAATTCAACCAACTCATTTGGTGGCATTCGATAAGGCCGTTTTGATATAGGAGCAGTTCCGGGCTGGAGCTCGATCACGAATTCAACTTCTCGTGAGGGTGGCATGCCCGGTAGTTCCTCAGGAAAAACATTCGGGTACTCACATACCACTGGAACTTCACTCAAATCCGGCAATTCTTCGCCGCTAAGGGCATAGAGATGAGGATGCTCCAATTTCGGCACCAATTCGACTTGAAGACCAAGAGGAATTGTGAGAGTGATAACCTTGCGAGCACAATCAATTTGACCATGGTTCTTGGACAGCCAATTCATCCCAAGAATAACATCAAGGCCCGCTGAATTTATCACAATAAGATCAGCCGAAAATTTCACCCCTTTAATCTCAATTTCAACTTCACGACATTCATGAATGCTTCTCATTTCCGAACCCAGTGATTGAATCATCATAGGTGCAGGCATTAAGCTGAGTGAGAGGTTATGGAGTGTAGCAAAACCTCTGGACAAAAAAAGAATGAGATGCTCCAGAGTCGAACAACACGGTCGCAGGAATTGAATTGACTAGAAAAGTGCCCAATACGACATCGGGTGCTTCCTGCGCCTCCTTGGCGGTGACATGGTTGACATGAGCACGACCAGGGTTCTGAAAGGTGACACCAAACCTATGAGCAAGGGATGTTTCGAGGTCTTGGCGCTGATCAGAAAAGACTTGGTGCTTCACCGGGCATTGACTTGCAAAATGCCCCGAATTGCCACAAGTGAAACAAGTAACATGCTTGTTTTGCTGGCGTCGGATTCGACACTTCTTTCCAGGCTGCCTTTGCTGAATTTCTTGCTGAGGTGGATAAGACACTTGCATAGGAGATTCCGGAGGTACCGCTTCTTGAGAATCAAGAGGAGCGAGCTGCCAAGCACACGGTTCTTGAAAACTGCGGCTTGCTGAAATCTGTGCAGCTTTCTTGCGCTTTCGCTATTCTACAACCGCTTGCATTTTATTCTCCACCACAATAGCCTTATTAACCAACTACTGGAAGTCACGGAAGTCATACACAGCGAGTGCCAGCTGCATCACTTCTGTTAGCCCATTCGAGAACTGGTCTTGCTTCCTTGCATCGGTGGAGACATCGTTTGGAGCATAACGAGCCAAACAATTGAACTCGCGGAGATACTCCAATACGGATTTGTTGTCTTGCTTCAGAGCGAGAAATTCACTCCTCTTGATACTCATAACGCTTGAAGGAACATGTGCCTCACGGAAAGCTATCCGGAACTCGTCCCATGATGGAACGGAACTAGCGGGCTGCATGGCGCAAAAATTGTCCCACCATGCAAAAGCGGCCCCTTCGAGTTGATTGGAGGCGTATAAGACCTTCTCATTATCAGCACACTGAGCAATGATCAACTTCCGTTCAATACTCCGAAGCCAATCATCGGCATCGAGAGGATCCTCTGAACAAGAGAACACAGGAGGCTTCGCACTCAGAAAATCAGCAAATCGGGAGCCATAAAGATCGGCTCCTTCCGCTGCCATTTGAGCACCTTGGACACTGGCGGTGCTCTGAGCAATTTGCTGCAAGATGAGAGTTTGATCTTGTTGACTCCTCTCCATCTGGATCAACACATCAACCACAGATGGCTGAGGTGGAGTCACTTCTTCTTGTCGACCCACGTGCTGAAATTGCGGGTCGGGGTGCTCCGGATTGCGCCGTTGAGGATTCGGGGGCTGATCATCGGTGATTTGAGAACCCACAGGCTGTGAGCCCTCCATTACTTCCAACGTCAAACGAGTTTTAGGACCCGACATCCTGTTGCCATACAACTTGTTAGCAACCGGCAAAAAGGAAATGGGGGAAAACATAAGATAAGCAATTGATAGCAGGGGGTAACTTAGCCTAGTATGAATGCACGATAAAAGCCATTTATGCATCATGAAAAATGGGTGCTAGAGCCCAGGTGGACAGCACAAGATACAAATGGAAACATGATTAGCTTTCCAACATAGTTGCGATATAATCCGCCCATAGGCGATGCACAACTACTAGGAACCAAAAGAGAGCAAATGATCTTCACAAAATCTAGCGTCTACAGGCTACGTAGTATCCTTAGGGGGTAAATAATCTAAGAATGAACCCTAGTTTATTCCTAAAATCGCAGCAAAGCATCGTCTTCTTGTTCTTCCATTATTGCTCTTCACCGGTGACTATTTAACGTTTCTAGTTTTGGAAGAGAGACGAGCATTGGAGAAAAATGATTTTGTACTATTCAAAAGAATAGTGAGGTAAGAGATTAGATGCTAGGATGGGTAAGAAAGAAAGGAATTTATATTACTAACAATTTTTCCAAACTTTTAATACTTTGAAAATATTCTTTGCAAATCAAAATCCTAATAACGTCCATTGCTACGGTTTTAACCTACAGTCAGTATGGCTCTGATACCAACGCTGTGAGGACCCCCGAGATCAGATCCGTATCACGCTAAGTGATTACGCCGTAAACGCAATACTTAACGTGAGACGAATACGATTCCGAGTGACCCGGATATGTGTCTCATGCTAGCTCCCAAGGATCAGTGGCTAACATGCACATATCCTAGTACACAACATTGCAATCACATCCATACACAATGTACAAGAATAAAAGAATCAATTACAACACCATTAAATGGCACCTTATAGTACAAGGTTGCAAAAGAGGGCCGATCGGCCAAATCTAATTAACACAAATAAATTGCAGCGGAAGATAAACTTAAAATAAAAAGGGAATAACCGAGTTGGTATGCCCACAATCCCACAAGCAACCAACTGGAGTTAAAGCCGATGCACCCGTCGTTCTCACCTGAACAAATAGACACTGTTAGAGTACAAAGTTGTACTCGCGAGACTTTCAAAAGAAATAAGGATGCATGTGAGTATCAAAGGAAGGCTACTAAACTAGTCAAATTTTTGGCATAAAGCAAGTTTTGCATAAGGATAAAAGATTCTAACTTGCCATTTGTAAAATATTTAGAAAACGTTTCAAGATAGTAAGTAATGATCAACAAAGGTATAATCTCCAAGTATAATCAACACACGAACATTCCATTCGTGGCACAATTCATTCCTCAACACATTTAACGCGCGAACAACGCGTTCATGAAATAATTTTCAGATTTGAACAAACTAACATAATGACAAAACATTTCCACCCATAACCCAAACTTAATTTTCCAAAAGACTAACTGTGCCTGCTTTCCTACAAGTGTTGTCCATAACCTAGGACGAGGCTATTCGAATAGATTTAGTTACTCTGCAGAGTTGTACAGCTTTACCCACACGATATGCATTCCTCTTAATGTCGGCCAATGCACTCTTCCATAGGAGTGTGACTGAGGTAGCATAACGAGGCCGTTACAATGTCATGTCCTAACTATCAAACCACCCGAGGACAGTCCCATGGCAGACAGTAGAGTCGCTTGAACCACAAGGGAAACCCCGTTGCGTAAGTAAGTCCCAATCAAACAAGAGACCCTTAAGAACAAGTAAGGCGACCTTTAACATGCCCCCGGGAGATTGACAAAAGAACAATTAAATACATAATAATAACAATTGTCCATCGCATTGTGTTTTGATAGCTAACACACAACAAATTATTAAGCCAAGCCTTCGCCATTATCCCGGCGTGTGGTTGCACGTAAGACTTGGTTCATCACACCACAGACCGGTCCTTAATCACCCAGACGGGGCTACATGAATCCGGGACCACCCCTTCATCAGCCTATCACCCGTCCAAGTCCAACACACAACAACAACAATAACCCAACAAGTCCATAATACCAAATTTGAAGATCTGGATACAATCCTCAAGTTCAAAATAATCCAATCCATAAAATCCTCAAATTTCATTAAGATTCAAATCAATCCATCGGTCGATGGACTAGCTCCATCAACCGCTTTCGGCTATAACTACTAGCATGGCTAAGCATCGTTCTACAAACTAGCAAACGACCCATATAATATATATCCTTAATCATTCAAGGTGAAAGGGTAATCAACGATCAAAGGAGGGCCAATGCAACAATTAGGAATTTAACTACTTCTACCCATGAACATATATTTCAAAATAGCATGCAATTGCGATAATAAAACTCACACAAAACTTTAAAAACCACTGGGAGCAATATGATCAAGAGGAGGGTGCTCGCACCTTTGCTGTACCACTTGTTAAATCTCAGGTTACTCACATATTGATCTCACGAATATAACGGTATCGTCGAAAACCTAACAAAAGACGATATTGCAATAAATATCAAATAAAGCCAAAAATTCAAAGTACTCAAAAATACATGAAATTTATACTGTAGGTAGGCCATGACTTTAGATTAATTTATGTGAAATTTCTAGTTCAATTGGAGCTCAAAAGAATTTTCCATGGATTTTTGAAGTTAATTCAATTTCGAGGGTAACAATAATCCTTTTCTGAAATCAAATCTAATTCCGAAATTTTCTGTAACAGTAATATGTTTAACTCCTATTTGTATTAGAAGCCATAAGCTCACTGTTTTAAATACAATACGTGTTTGTTAGATTGAGTTGTTCTTGTTAGCTTAGGACCTAATTAAATCAGACACTTTCTAAGTACAAGAATTAGGATTAGGTAGAAGCTTACTGTTATTCTTAGTTGCATCCGAATTCCTCTCCCTGTTCAAACATCCTTAAGGGAAATTGACTGAGTTGGTTTGATGTAAACTAACCTTCTTACAAATTCAATTACTAACTTGTTAAGCAAGTTTTGAGGGATCTATTAGCTAAATGGCACTTAGCACTAATCAACCTCTACTGCTCAAACAAGACTACTAGCCAAAATTATCATCTTATTTTCCCTATGCTACTACCTTAGCAAAAAGGACATCTCCACGAAAGTGGTGTTTTCAGATTTGCTAAACCAAAGTGTGACTTAGCTAACAAAATACAACAGTAGTTAGTATAAGAGAGTTGAGTTTGCATAATATTTCCCACTGACAAAACAGATTCCCTCCTACCATCTTCTTTTCTCTGATAGACCTGAATACTCACCTCCCTAAAGGTTTTCAGATTGGGTTTCCACTGAAAGGCTTAAAGGGCAACTGTCCAAATGGAACAAGAAGACAACACTTAACTACTAGAATTAGCCATTACCTAAGCCTTTTGACAAAATCTGATTTCTTCAGATAACTGAGTATTCAACCTTTAACCCACAATACAACTCTTAGAACTGAAACTGTACTAGCCAAAATTCCCTTAGACACCACACTTTCCAGATTAGCTATTTCAATGGGTGACTCAAATGACATACACAACAATGGCTTAACAGATCACTTGCTTGGTCTGGCATATGATAGTTGGCTTTGCAATTGGGGTGTACTGACACTAACACTTCCAGTTTTCATTTAGACTCTTTTTTGATCAAACAACTGCTCATTCAACAGACAAAAGAAACTCCTTCTGAACTGAAATGCCAATGTCAAAACTTCCACCAAAAATAGATTTGTACTTTTGTCAAATCATTAGAGTGTCCCAATTAATATACACATCATTTGTTAGCAATGATTTTGATGGACTTTACAAGGGGGTGGGTTCTCATTGTCAGTTCATGCTCAGGAACGACAGAGAAGGGCAGCTACAGGGGAGGCTTGGGTGGCTCAGGGCGATGCAAGCCGCCGGCGGGTGGATGGATGGTGGCGTCCATGAGTGGCAAAAATGGAACCGTGGGGTGGAGAAGAACCGGTGTGCGTAGGTGGCTCGACCAGAGGGCGAATGTGGCGGCGCGGCGACAGTAGGCGGCGGTCGGCCGTGGAGGTGGCAAGGTGAGGCGGCGCTCGGTGGGAGTAAGGGCTAAAATAGGGGAGCGTGAGCACCACCAAGGTGTAGGGATCTCACCTGAGTGGTCATCGGTGGAGGGGAGTGTCCGAGGAGGGCAAGCGGCAGGAGCCGGCGGCGGCGCGGGGTGGTTCAATGGTGACGATGACCTGCGAAGAGGGAGAGCTTGAGTGAGTGGTTGTAATAGGTAGGGGGAGGTCCAAGGGAGCTCCTGTGGAGAAGAATTGAAGGAATAATCGGCGGAGAAGAAATGGCACCGGAAATGGCGGTGGCGGCCGGAACCAGGGAAGAAAGGGCCACGACGACGATTCCCTGCACCAAAAGGCGATTAAAAAGGTGGAGTGACTCAGCGTGGTGAGGGAAACCTCCCAGACAAGGTGGCGTGGCAAGGAGCTCACCGGATTCTGAAAAGACGTGGTGACGACGCTCGGGCGCGCTCCAAAAGCGGTGATGAGGCGGCCGTGTTCCGAGAGCTACAAGAAGAGAGGGGAGCTCGGGTTAGAGAAAATGGAGACGGCAACGAGATAGGAAAGGAACGGCGCAGTTGCGGTGGTGCTTACCGGGACGGAGGAGAGCTCAAAGCCTCCTTCTCTCTCACGACCGAGGAGAGAAGTGAGGGGAGAGGGAGAGATGGCGCCCGTTTTGTGCAGGTCTGAGGACGAAGAACTAAGCGGCGTGAGCTACTGGAGCTCGGGGATAGGTCGACGAGGGCGGTGGGGGAACGCCGTGACTGGGGCGAGAGCAGAGCGCGGCCGCGACGTGGCGTCTTTGTTCTGCGCGCGCCAACGGAGGAAGAAGGTTCCCACGAGCGGCCCGGGCGTCGCCGCTCGGCCAGCGGTGCGAATGCGATTAGGCGGTTTGGTCGAAACAAGACGGAGCGGCTCGGGTCGGACTCGAGTCAAAGTGCGGTGCGGTCGAGTCGGTGCAACAGTAACGAACCTGAGTTTGATCTCAGTTTGACCAAAGAAGAACGGGGTTTGACCGAGGCTTAAAATATATAAATAAAATTCTAAAAATTCCGAAATAATTCATGGGTGTTCCTGGGATGACCTAGTTTTTATAAAAATTATTAAAGTCACTGTTCAGAATATAATTTGAGTAAAATAAATTCAAACTTAGTCTAGGTCTTTTAATGGTGTTTGAATTTTCTTAGGGTTTAAAATAGTCCCAAAAATTTGGGAAAAAATATATTTATTCATGAGAATTATTCTAGTATTTGAATAAATTATTTTTAGATGATGATCAAATATTTTTTTGTTCCTGTTTTTATTTGGAGTTCATATTTAAAGTGTATGTTTAATCCGTTTGATAAATTTCCAAGTGCAAAATATTATGCAAATGATTCCAAAAAGTCAAGCATGCTGATAAGATGCATACTAAATTCCATTAATCAAATTGGGGATGTTACACTCTGTGATTTTACCATGGCTTACTTTCTGATTTTACCATAGCTTGAAATGTCAATCCTCTGCTGTGGCACACAATCCTCTGCCGTGGCACACAATCCTCTGCTGCGGCAGCCAATTCTCTGCCGTGGCACACAATCCTCTGTCGTGGCACACAATTCTCTGCTGGGTAGCCAATCCTCTGCCGTGACACACAATTCTCTGTTGTGACACACAATCCTCTACCGTGGCACACAATTCTCTGCCACGACACATAATTCTCTGCTGTGGCACACAATCCTCTGCTGTGGCAGCCAATCCCCTAACATGGCACACAATTCTCTACCGCAGCACACAATGGTAAAATCAAGTTACAGACGGTTCGTGATATAAACTGTCTATGATGAGATACTTATCACAGACGGTTCGTATGGATGAGATACTTATCACAGACGGTTCGTGATACGAACCATCTGTGATATGTCATCACGGACGGTTTTTGTATGAAACAGTCTGTGATTCGCAGCGCGGGAGTTTGAAAAATTTTGAACCCATGCGCGGGAAGCAAAATATTTTGAGGTTGTCCTTATATAACATGTGTGATGATCAACGGGAGCAGAGGATGTGGCTAGAGAAGGAGAACGGCGCCAAGTGCTACGCGCTATCGGCGAGGAAGCTGAGCCTGCCATGGTAGGACGGCGAGTTCAGCTAGAGATGGACACCTCACCCTCTCTCCAGGTTCTTTCCCTTCTTCCCTTGCTTTCCTCTGATTTCCTGCATACATATCACGCACCAGGCCGACTCTCCATGTACTCCTTGGAGAAGATTAGGCTCATGGGGTCCGACTCCAACTCGACTAGGTCGGCGAAGAAGTCGGGGTGGTGGCTGGCCTCCGAGATCATCAACCTGTAGCTCTGGCCGAACATCTGCTGCATGAGATCATTGTGATCATCTACTGTAACTGAGGTATCATCTACGCCTTTCTCCATTTCTGACCCTACCACTGCCTCCTCTTTCACAGCCATCGGAGGAGTGTTACTGGTGCTTGTGGCGGCGGTGGCCGTGGCAGCAGCAGCTTGATCCTTTAGTTCTGCTTTAACAATTGGTTTTTGTTGGTTATGTGAGGAGTCGTTCTTGGAAGCTGCTGCTGCTGAGTTGTTGCTGCTATTCTTGACATGGTGAGACCGCGTTGAGTCGGCGAGCGTGCTGCAATTTTTTTTTTTTGCAATAGAAAAAACTATCACAGATGGTTCTTGTTCAAAACTGTCTGTAAAAATAGACTATCACATTCAGTTCTTGACAAGAACCATCTGCTTACTATCACAGACGGTTCTTGTTAAGAACCGTCTATGATAGTTTTTTCACAAACGGCTCAAAAACCGTCTGTGATAACGCCTGTTATCACAGACGTAAAAATTCAGACTGTTCGAAAAACTGTATGTGATGACAATTCTGAACCGTCTGTGATGACGCTTTCTATAGTAGTGACATTGAAATCCCCTTGATCAATGCTATGCATCCAACAACCCTACATCTGAAGACAACAAAAGAGTGCAAATAACAAATGCAATATCAAAGAAATGACTTGAACCTATAGAACCAACTGACAACCAACTGACATGTTCCTATAGATCCAATTGACACTATAACTTTGTCTCAAAAAGAAAAGAAAACTTGAGTACTTTTTCTACAATCTGAATTCTGTGCATCTGTCAACATCATCAAGATGCAATGACAAATTAACATTGACTAAAAAGTTCAACACAAATAAAAGCGCAGTCATGCAAAAAGTTACACAAAGAATCAAAGACTAATGATCGTCCAAAAATATATTTTAACTTTAGTGGACGTTGAATCACCATAGTTCATTAAAGAAAACCAAACAAACACTGAAAAATCAAAAACAAAAAACATAGAAAAGAATTGAACCATAGTTTTGCACAACTAGCATGTCAGATTCTGCATAAATGGTGAAGGTAATAAAAATATAATATAAAATAAAAACAGCAATCACATGCATTACAGATTATCTTCTAAAAAATTCTCTACCAAATGCAATAACACAAAAAAAAAACAAAGTACAAAAATGACTAAATCTGATATATCAATCGCAATCACCAACACAAAAACAAAAAATCGAAATCACCAACACAAAAACAAAAAATGCCCCTACATTTCAGGACCTATACACAAAAACACACTAAACAAAACTAAATAGCAGATCACTAACACAAATAACTGAATACAAAGCAGATATGAACATACTAAACAAAACTAAATAGCTACCAGAAAATGAAAATCACACAGATCTGGACCAACCAAACATATACTAAATGGCTACAAAAAAAATGCTCATCACATTCACACAGATCTATACCGAAGCCAATAACCCAAAATGAAACTACCAAAAAATGCTTATAGTAGAATCATACATATCTACACAAAACCAACACACTAAATGAAGCTACAAACAAAAAAACAATCATCACAAACATACGGGTCTACATCAATCAAACACACTAGATAAAGCTACTGACATTCAAAACGACCAACATATAGCACATTGAAAATTGAAAATGAAGCTCCCGACCAACCGATCTAAACAAAATAACAAAACTAAATGAAGCTATTAACTTCAAAAACAAAAACCTAAAAAAATCTTCCTCTCAACTTACGATAGTCGATTTCGCCGGACAAATCACACCCAAGCTTAACGCTACCTTCCGCCTACCTTACCAGACACTCGACGCGTGCTCCGATGATCACCAGCGCTTCGCCCTCACCCGACGAGCAGACGCGCTTCACCTTGCCCTCGCTGGAGCCACACTTTTATCCCCCTTCTCTGTCTCTAACTCCCTCACGCCTTCTCTCTCTCGAAGCAACTCAGACAACAATGTCAGAGAAATAAAGGCAAATCGGACAGCACACTGACGGCGGGCGTTACGAGGAATACAAAAAGAAAGGGACGGAGAGACCGAAGACGTCGGATCGGAGATGGTGCGCCGATACGCAATAAAAACAAACACACCTGCGACTTCAGCCCGATACACGCACTAATCTTCAAACACACGAGTCACCGGCGATTTCAGCAAAATCAGTCGTTTGCACGCTAGCAAAAGCGACAGAAAATACATATTAGCGCACGAAAGCTGATCAATCACTCTGCTGTAAGGTGTAATTTTGGTCGCTCGCCAAGAACGTGATTGCACCTGGCCGGCCAGGATGCTAGCCTCGGCGGGGCCATTGAAGCAAGTAATGATCGATATATATATATATATATATATATATATATATATATATATATATATATATATATATATATAGCAAATAGACTTTAACGAATTTTTCATTGAACTCACTTTGGAGTATCTTATAATCATTATTGGAGTATACTTAAATAGATAAAGAGGTATCATCATACGATTTAAGTGGTATATGAGAGGTGGAGTATGCATTACTACCAGAGTACCATACCTTATATATATATATATATATATATATATATATATATATATATATATATATATATATATATAGGAAAAATACTTTCTACTCCCGGTGTAGTTACTCCCACTTTTGATATACCACCTAAAAGAACTTGACATACTCCTTTATCACTTTGGGTATACTCATATACTAATTATAAGATACTCCAATGTGAAACACACGAAAAATTTACAAAAGAATCCATAGTTTTTAGCATATTTTGTAAATACCTTCATATTCGCACATAAAAAGGAGTATGTCTAAAAATTATACATACCACCTCTAAAAATGTGTAAATACCACATATATGGTCTTATATACTCGTATACTACACATACATACTCCCGGTTGCGCAAGATACTCCCTACGTTATGAGATATGTAAGATACGGAATAGGGAGTAACTACTCCGAGTAGAGCTTCCTATATATATATATATATATATATATATATATATATATATATATATATATATATATATATATATATATATATATATATATATATATATATATATACTAGAAAGTACAGCAAGCTAGGAGAAATAGACGCGCGCTCAATCATAGCCGCGCGCTCTGCCGCAAATTATTGGAATCTCAGGGACACGGCAATGAAGGTGCAGCAAGTACTCCTGTCCTGGCTCCCCACCGCTGCAGTAACCAGAGGGGTAGGCCATGCCACTATGCATGCATGCCGATGCTGCATGGCTATTTACTGATGGTGTTGTGCAGTTTACGTGCACCTGAAAGCTCGATTGATGGACTGGCAATGGAAGGTTATAGAACCTAAAACATGGGAGTGAAGTGCGGTTCGTGCAGAGTCGTACTACCGACGGCGACGTGCTCCTGAGGTGCCGACAGAGAGGACTCTCGCGTAGACCGAGCTGCCTAACCGTGGGATTTTGTGACGTACGGGCTAAGCGCGTCTGTGCTAGCAAACTAGCTAGGTCGATCTTGGCAGTGCTGTAGAATAACCTTCCGTGGATCAAGGGGTCGCATGCGAGTATCGAACCTTTTTCTAATATAAGCGGTAACTGACCTAAAATTGACCCCGATCGTTGGGCTACGTGGGCGCTCCCGATGGAGAATGTACCTCAAATAAAACGGTCTTAAGAAGGGGAATTGGTTTGGAGGCTATAATGATCGAAATTGTCACAAAGTGCCCACTGCCTAGATCCCTATAATTGAGAATCCGGTTAGAATATCTATCTTAAAAGAGAATTAGACAGTCTAAGGTCTTATTTGATTGGACCAAAATTTCTGCTCATCCATATAGATAGGCCAAGATTTTAGTTCAAAATCCTGGGCTATTCCCAAACAAGCCCTAAATAATTATCACTTCATCTCTAGGACGCTAGTTTGACCTTCTCTCGTCCGTGAGGGTTCCCAAGCCGTCACCCCTAGTGGCAGAGCTAGGAATTAGAAATGAGAGGAGCCGAACAAGCTATGTAGTGAACTTGCATTCTATGAGGAGGCCAAATAGCAAGAATATAGAAAAAATTGTATGGATCACAAACGAATATAGTGAAAAAAAAAATTTAGATCATATGGGGAGCCCTGGCCCCTGCCAGTCCACCCCCCGCCCCCCTCCGCCTCTGGTCGCCCCAAAACTCCTGCCTCCCTAAATCGTCCCATGACCTCTTCCTCTTCCCCCTCGGCAGCCATGCCAGGGGAGAGAGGGGGAGGGGTCCTCCACACTCTTCTTGATCTAGTACTCTAGAAGTTTCACTTATTGAAGTACTCTTCATGGGAACTGCATGCACTCGGAAGCACTACTGCCGGCTACTGCTCCTCATCACTGTTGTCATTGTTGACATCTTTGCCGTCGCTACCAGCCATCAAGAGAAGATGAGGTTAGTTTAAATAAATCAACTCCCCTCCTTGCATATCTAGATCCACATATACAATGCTTTTGTATCTGTTGGACCGAAATAGCGACTAGAGGGGGTGAATAGGAGCCTACTCTTTTTCTCAAAGGTAATCAACTTCCTTTTCACTCCAATAACTAAGCAAAGCTATGAAGATCAATGTCTCAAGATCACAGCGGGAGACTTGAACTAAAACCGTGCGAAACAGACTTCACTACCCTCAATCGGTCTGACCACCAAGGCGAGCCAAGTATGATCGCTGGCCAGTCTGACAGCCAAGGCGAGGCCGGTCTGACAGCTGGCCAGTATGACCACTCCCCTACTGACAAAAAATCAACATGATGATGGATCCACAAAATGACCTAACTCTTGATCTAGAGATCCAAATCACTCAAGATTTAAAACATAGCTTAACAAGGACATAAACCTATTCCAATTGAAGATCGAGACGATCATAACCAAAGTTCCATGAATTTCTTAAATGAGGGCAAGAAGGCACAAATCCGGAAGAAAACCTAAACTTGATCTAAAGGCTTGCTCGTGGGTGAAAGATGGTCAAGATGACCTTGGATCAGATCCCACACGTCCCTAGCAAGCTAGATCACAACAAAAGACTAAGGCAAAACTACTAGAACACAAGAACCCAAAAATCACAAAGAGATAGCAAAAACAACAGAGACCTCATATTTGCACGAATTGACTCATGAGCACCCAATCGCACAATCCTTCTCTCAATACATCTCTCTCAAACCCTAGCCTCCTCTATTCTCTCCACTTTTCCTAAATCTCAAATTAGGGTTTCCAAGGTATGGCTGTGCAAATCTTGCACCAACCCTTATATAATGGAGGCTATGTCTAGAGAGAAAACCCTAACGGACACCTGTTAAGCCCACATACAAATGGGTATAGACTCACACAGGCTTTTCAAAGTGGATGACGATCTGGGTCTCCCAAATCTGTCTCTTCATGATCTTGTCCTTCTCATGACCTAAACTGCTTTTCGTTTGCGTCGTCATGCACCGCGGTTTCTCCAAGGTCACCAACCCGATATTTTGGTGAAGATAACAAAATACATCTTCTCGATCCTTCTCCATGGCCGAGTTCAATCATCGTGACGCAATCCCATGCTTCGCCATACGTAGGTTCATCAATAGATTTCCTCATGCTGGCAAATCTCTCCCATCTGGCTCCCACTGGACCACCTTGGCACTTGCACTTGCCCCAAGCCACTTGATACAACCAGTTGCACCGATGTAACACCTTAGCCCAACATGAGCCTGGAATGCTACTAACAAAACATTAAACAAATCCAAACTAGGACAATTTACTAAATTTCGGCAGAATCTCCTTTGTATAGTTAACTATACGGAGGTTTCAACAGATAAAAGAATATCATAACTAAATATTCCAACATCCAATATCATCACTAAGCATTAAAAACATGCTAATCAGTTAGAACATATTCAAAGATATCCAAAATATGTTACTTATCATTATTACAAATAACTCGATGCATGAAGCATAACCATAATCAATACTTAAGCAGTTTGCTTATTTATTAATGGATATTCTAAATTTTAATCAACTTTTAAAAATACGTGGCAGTGCGTGAATCCAACTCAAGTCTACTCCCTCCCATGCATGCCGTTCTCGCAAAAGGTACCTAAAAACACAACAAAAGCAAGGGTGAGCCCAAAGACTCAACAAGTACCAAAAACAAAACATTAACTCACAAATAGAGCATCAACGTTTAATTCCAAATCTTTACTCTAAAACATATCACATGTTTATGTATTGCAAATGTACCATGCATCTTTTACTCTTTTCGCATTTTACCGGTAACGCGAGGTATACATCCGTCGATGTATACCCTTGCTTGTATCCTCTAGCACAGGGACCAAGAGCCTATACTCCACAAGTATAGGGACCACAACCCATCATTTTTATGATGGGGACCTCTATTCAATGCCCACATTCCACGAATGTGGAGACCACAAGCCCGTCATCCACATGACGGGGACCTCAACTCAATGCCCACACTCCTCGAGTGTGGGGACCACAAGCCCGTCATCCACATGACGGGGACCTCGAATATACATGCCTGGTCACCACGTGACTAAGTTTCAAGTATGCTCTCACTGTGCACATGAACAATTACAATTTTTCAATAACATGAATAGCAACAACACCATACATGAATAACAATTATTCGTATCATAAGCATTCACCATCCTTAATCAAACATATCACACTATCAACCAAGCATAGCTAATATGTATCAAAATACTAGCACCCACTGTCAAACATTCATCTTTATTCTATCAATCATAGTATTTGCCTTAACCGCGTGAGAACGGAGGATGTGAAGAGGGTGCTGCCTCCGGGACCAACCCCCCACCTAAATTCATTTAAAAATATACTGAGACAACAGTAATGGACCAAACAACTATATAAGCAAACACGAACTCGCAATAGTTTTTAACGCGAACCCAACTCCAATTCCTAAATGTTGATTTGTCCCCTCTATGGACAGTCACGTTCTAAAATTCATATCTTTTAGTACAAGAGTCCAAATGAGGTGTTCTTGGACTTCCTTGAAAGGTTATCATTTCTCCAACTAGAACTAGTTGATGGGCCTCCCTGATTCAGCCATCTAATACCCCTACCAAGCTAATTAACAGAACATCAATTTCATGTCAGGTTCTCCGGACAGTATACTAAAACTACTATAACTTTTAGTACGGTTGTCCAAATTTCGCATTCTTGAGATTCCCTAAAAGCTACGACAATTATCTACAACTTTCGTTATATTGAGCTCCTCTAATTTCCATTTAACTGATCATTTAAATCAGATTACTAAAACCTGTCAGAATGCCGACAGATTTGTAGAACAGTCATACTAATAAATCCATAACTTCTGCTATAGAGGTCCGAATAACACGATCTAGCACTTCATCAAAAGATGATGACGTCCTCTACAATACTCTAGGAGATGCCTAGGACTGAATCCGCACTTAACTACATCAAATCAACTATCTAACAAAATCTGTCCTGAGCAGACTATAATACCGACATTGCTACAACAATTAAATATGCATCTAATCGGGGGAAAACAAGGGTTACCCTTGACGAACTGATGTAGACCACGATGTAGCCTGTGAACCTTCCCCTTCCCTCTCTTCCTTCCTCCTTCTTCTCCTTTCTTGGCTGGCGACCACGCGTGCGATCCTTCTCGTCTCCTTCCTTGGACGACCAGCGGGAGGAGGACGAGCTTTGCCGGCAGCAGGGGAGACGCAGGGAGAGGCGTAGGGACCAGGGAGGAGGCACACAAGGGGGTGGGGCAGTGGCCTAAGGGAGTGGGAGGGGGTGGCAAGGAGTGGAGGGGGGTATGGGGACGGCTAGGGTTTTGGGGGGAGGGTGGCGCCTCCCGCCCCCTTGGCCAGCCTATGGCTGCCCACATGGGCCTAAGCCCAGGCCCAAGCTATCCTAAAAACGCTACTGACCCTCGCTCTAACTGATTATTTAGTTATTTTCCAATAGATCCTTCTCCTGGATCCATTTCTAATTAATCCTTTTCCTTAAATAACTGGTTTTCTCCCGATTCCTACTCTGGAGTATTACATTCTACCCCCCTTAAACTGAATTCATCCCCGAATTCTAACCACACTTACGCCAAGGTATAATCATAGCTATAACTTAAAGACATTAACACGCACCTGTTGTGAATAACTCCGGATATTGCTCGCGCATGCGGGACTCCAATTCCCAAGTGGCCTCTCTCTCGGTCTGCTGTGACCAAATCACCTTAACGTACTTTAATGTTTTATTCCTCAAAACTCTTTTCGATCTCTCCAGAATTCGTATCGACTTTGACTCAAAGGTTAAATCTTGCTCTATGGTTAATAGCTCTAGCGGAACAAGATGCTCCGGATCTCGCAGGTACTTCCTTAACATAGATACGTGAAATACATTATGCACTCCTCGCAAAGACTCTGGAAGGTCCAAACGGTATGCTAACTTCCCAATCCGAGCTAAGATCGTGAAAGGCCCAACGTACCTCAGGCTAAGCTTTCCTTTGGTACCGAACCTCTCCACACCCTTAGTGGGAGATACTCTCAAGAGCACCTGATCCCCCACTTTGAATTCCAAATTCCTTCTCCTCACATCTGCATAACTTTTCTGCCTGCTCTAGGCTACTAACAGATTCTGTCTCACCAAGGCCACTCATTCAACCGTCTTTTGGACCAAATCCGGGCCCAAGACTGCTTTCTCACCCATTGCCTCCCAGCAAAGGGGTGACCTACATTTGCGCCCATACAAAATCTCGAACAGTGCAGCTTTAATACTTGAATGGTAGCTGTTATTATAAGCAAATTCCGCCAAGGGCAACTGATCCTCCCAACTACCCTTCCAGGACAAAACACAGGACCGCAACATGTCCTCCAAAGTCTAAATGGTGCGCTCTGACTGTCCATCTGTCTGTGGATGAAATGTTGTACTAAGGCGGAGCTGGGTGCCCAGTGCACTCTGCAAACTCTCCCAGAACTTGGAGACGAACTTGGCATCTTTGTCGGAAATAATGGTCTTTGGCACACCATGCAATCTCACGCACATAGATAGGAGCCAAGTCGCTTGCCGAGTTGGTCGTGCGGATTGGAATAAAATGTGCGGATTTCCTGAGTCGATCCACTGTCACCCAAGCTACATCCTTACCAACGGTGATCGAGGTAACGCGACTACAAAGTCCATGGAGATATCATCCCAAGGCCACTGAGGGACCTCCAATGGCTGCAACAACCCTGCTTATGTTCTGCCTTCACTTGCTGACAAACACCACAACAGGCTACATAATTAGTTATATCCACTTTCATTCTTTTCCACCAGAAGTTTTGCTTCACGTCACGGTACATCTTCGTCTCACCCGGATGAACAGTATACGGGGTGCGATGTGCCTCCCTCAAGATATCATCTTTAATCCCCGGTTTCTGCGGCACACAAAGGCGACCCTTAAACTGCAATGCACTAGACCCATCCAAACTGAAGTCCCCTTCTTTGCCCATACCCAAACGCTTTCGGACCCTCTGCAATAACCGATCATCCTATTGTGCTTCCCGCACACGCTCGGGTATGGCTGACTCTAAGATCAACTGTGTCTCGACATGTGCTGTGCCCGCATAGCAATAAGATGTCCCCATGCGGTCAAAATCAGCAATAAGGCAATCCAGAGTAGAGGGCGTCGCCTTGCGACTAAGAGCATCAACCACCACGTTTGCCTTGCAAGGATGGTATTGAATTGTGAGATCATAATCCTCAATCAGCTCCAGCCATCTACGCTGCCTCAAGTTCAGATCCTTCTGAGTAAAAATATACTTAAGACTTTTGTGATCTGGGAAAACATCACAAGCCTCACCGTACAAGTAGTGCCTCCAATGATTCAAGGAAAACACTACAGCAGCCAACTCTAAATCATGGGTTGGGCAATTCTGCTCATTCTTCTTCAGCTGTCTAGATGCGTAAGCCAAAACCTTACCATTTCAAAGCTTTACTCTAAAACATATCACATGTTTATGTAATGCAAATGTGCCATGCATATTTTTCTCTTTTACTCTTTTCGCATTTTACCGGTAACGCGAGGTATATATCCGTCGATGTATACCCTTGCCTGTACTCTCTAGCACAGGGACCAAGAGCCTATACTCCACAAGTATAGGGACCACAACCCATCTTTTTCATGGTGGGGACCTCTATTCAATGCCCACATTCCACGAATGTGGGGACTACAAGCCCGTCATCCACATGACGGGGACCTCAACTCAATACCCACACTCCTCGAGTGTGGGGACCACAAGCCCGTCATCCACATGACGGGGACCTCGAATATACATGCCTGGTCACCACATGACTAAGTCTCAAGTATGCTCTCATTGTGCACATGAACAATTACAATTTTTCAATAACATGAATAGCAATAAAACCATACATGAATAACAATTACTCGTATCATAAGCATTCACCATCCTTAATCAAACATATCACACTATCAACCAAGCATAGCTAATATGTATCAAAATACTAGCACTCACTGTCAGATATTCATATTTATTCTATCAATTAGAGTACTTGCCTTAACTGCGTGAGAACGGAGGATGTGAAGAGGGTGCTGCCTCCGGGACCAATCTCCCACCTAAATTCATTTAAAAACATACTAAGACAACATTAATGGACCAAACAACTATATAAGCAAACACAAACTTACATTAGTTTTTAACGTGAACCCAACTCCAATTCCTAAATGTTGATATGTCCCCGCTGTGGACAGTCACGTTCTAAAAATCAGTGTTCTTTGACTTCCTTGAAAGGTTATCAATTTCTCCAACTAGATCTAGTTGATGGGCCTCCCTGATTCGGCCATGTAATACCCCTACCAAGCTAATTAAAAGAACATCAATTTCACGTCAGGTTCTTTGGACAGTATACTAAAACTACCATAACTTTCAGTACGTTTGTCCAAATTTTGCGTTCTTGAGCTTCCCTGAAAGCTACGACAATTATCTACAACTTTTGTTATATTGAGCTCCTCTAATTTCCCTTTAACTAATCACTTAAATCAGATTACTAAAACCTGTCAGAATGCCGATAGATTTGCAGAACAGTCACACTAATAAATTCATAACTTTTGCTATAGAGGTCCGAATAACGCGATCTAGCACTTCATCGAAAGATGACGATGTCCTCTACAATACTATAGGAGATTCCCAGGACTAAATCCACACTTAACTACATCAAATCGATTGTATAACGAAATCGTCCTGAGCAGATCATAATACTGACATTGCTACAACAATTAAATATGCATCTAATCAGGGGAAAACAGGGGTTACCCTTGACGAACCACTGTAGACCATGATATTGCACACGAACCTTCCCCTTCCCTCTCTTCCTTCTTCTTCTTCTCCTTTCTTGGCCGGCCACCACAGGTGCGATCCTTCTTGTCTCCTTCCTTGGTTGACCAGCGGGAGGAGGACGAGCTTTGCCAGCAGCGGGGAAGACACAAGGAGAGGCGTAGGGACCAGGGAGGAGGTGCACAAGGGGGAGGGGTGGCTGCCTAAGGGAGTGGGAGGGAGCGGCAAGGAGTATGGGTGTCACATCCCCAAATTAATAAAGAGATTTATTATGCATATCATTAGCATTCATCATGTTTTGAAACTTTTTATTTAAATATTATACTTGGAAAATCTCTAAATAACATATGGAACATACAATTCAAATTGAACTCCAAACTAAAAACCGAAATAAATGTTACTGAAGATCCCCTGGAAATAATTTATTCAAATACTATATTAATTATCATGAATTAATATAATTTTTCCCAAATTTTTGGGACTGGGTTGAACCCTATAAAAATTCAAACGCCATTAAAAGACCTAGCCTAAGTTTGAATTTATAAATTACAAAATGTATCTTGAACAGTAGTGTTCAATAATTTTTATGGACACTAGGTTGTCCCAGGAACCCCCACAAATTATTTTAGGATTTTACGAATTTTATTTCTATTTTTAAGCCCTGGTCAAAGTAGGAAGAACAAATTAAAAATCAGTCAAATCCTAAACCCTAACCAGTTGTTACTGTTCCTTGGGCTCGAGCCCGACCAGCGAATCGACTCGCCCGCCGCCTAAACGCACCTTCGCATGCAACCCTTGGATCGTGGATCAACGGTCCGCATCTCGCCTTGTTAGGCGGTTCAAGCAACACAGATCAATATCATCCGCCCGATCCTGATCTAACGGACTCCAATTAGCCACGTAGCGGTGACTTACCTCCGCACCCTGAGTCGCTGTCGCCGCGGGCCCGCCTGTCAGACCTGTCTTCCTCCTTGGGTAGGCGCACCTCTGAGCACGCTCGCCACGCGGCCGCGTCCTTCTGCTCCGAGCCGTTGGGGCTCCTTCACGACGTCAATCCACCGCCTCATTCGACCACTCCTGGAGCTTCTCCGTCTCACGCCGCCTCCATCCCCGTCAACACCCGAGCATATTACCCCTCGCAACCCTTCTTTCTCCCTCACTTCTTCTCTGTTGACCGAGAAGAAGGAAGCTCGCCTGTGCTCCTCGCTTGGGTAAGTTTCCACCGGGTGTTTTCCCTCTTTCCTACCTTCAACACCTTCTCCATTTTTGCTGACCGCAGTTCTTGTAATTGCTTGTAGCCACTGGTTCACTGTCGTGCTCCAGCTCACGGCCAGAGCGCGCCACCGCGGACACACCCGTGCATTCTTTGTGTGCGGGAGGTATTATCCTCAACTTAGCGCGTCACCTTGCGTGCTTTAGATCACTGATCAAAACCCCTCAACTTGTTTTAGGGTTGCACTACAAGATCTGGCCGAATTGAGGATTGGACCATTTTAGACCGTGACATAACCTTTCCCCTCTCACTTCGTTCTGGTAGGCCATTCTTCAATTCCTTGCTCTTAAAGCTTAATCTTGTGTTCTTGAAGCTGCTCCAAACATTCACTGGTTTTGGTTTTGCTCAGGACTTTCTCTCCCCGCGAAGCCGTATTGCCGTCACTTGTCTTCTCCGGCGCCGGCGCAGCTCCAGCATCCCCAAGCTTCCCCGAGCACTTTCCTCCGCTCAGGTAGCTTCTAGTTAGTCCTTAGTACTCAGGCACTCGCTTGTATGTCGCTGCGGAGCTCTCTTTTGCCTTGTACTCTCTTGCCGTATCTTCGCCGCCGCCAACTCCGCCTAGCCGCGCGACAAAGCCGGCCTCTGCCGAGACCGCTCCCATTGTGAGCGCAGCACTATTGTGCACCTATGCTTGCTCTTGGTTCACGCCGCCGGGGTCGGAATCGCCGGCGGACCGCCGAGCAAACGCGCGGGGAGAATTTCCCGTTGTCGTACGCCGACCGCTCCTGTAGCAGATGATTAGGAGTAAGTGTCAATCATTAGCATTTAATCGCGGTCGGAAGTGAGCGGTTACACTCGCCACGCTGCGCCCGAGCACGTAAAACGCCGAGTTAAACTCATAAACGTGATGGACATGTGGGCCCTAGGCTTTAAACCCCGTGCACCGAGCGCTTGGAAACGTGGAACCAGTCCACTGGGCCGTGTCTCTGACGACGGGTCCCACACGTCAGAACTGATTGTTAATCTGAGTTAAATTAAGAAACGCACTATTCTCCAGGTCCCGCCCATCAGCGACTGCGGCTAGCGCATGGCCGGTAGAAAAAGTAATTGATACTTTGTAAAAATCCGAAAAACGAATTATTAGTGCACTGTAAATCATGTATAACCTTGAAAATGCATAACTAAATCATTTTAACTCCAAAATGGGTGAAACTACTTCTGACAATTTTCATATTCAATGAACTTTTTGTTAAAATTGGTTTCAACCCTGTCCCTGTAACAGAGAGCTTTATTTTGGAAAATGAGTCATTAATCCTATTATTTTTACAATAGAAAAAGGGTTGATAACTTCAAAAATTCATAAGTAATTCTTGGAAACTCCAAAAACAGTTAAATCAGTTCTGGTAATTTCTATTTCAAATGAACTTAATTATAAAAATGGTTTCAAACTTACCTCTGTCACAGAAACTACAGTTAGAGGAAAATGATCCATAAGGGGATTATTTTTACACTATTAATGCTGATAACTTTAGAAAATCAATAACTAAATCATGAAGACCCCAATTGGAGCAAACTCAACTGTTTTGAAATTGTAATAATATTGCCTATTTATTCATATAACCCATGTACTCACCACTGCTCTACAAAAGTTCACCTCATAATTAAATTGCTTAAGTAAAGGCATATTGAAATCTGAAATTCAAACCACCTTAACTTTCACATACTAAATCAAAATGAAATAATTCTTTCACCAAAAATCATTTAAAATCATGACTTAACTACTGTAGAAAATCATGCATTTTTGAGCATTTGATTTTTGAGGTATTTCTTGGTGTTCATTCGGTAATTGCAATTATATAGATTCCGAGCTTATTGATATCGACTCCTACGCCACCGAGAGTGAGCAACTACTTTTCCTGCAAGGCAAGCATCCTTTGAACTTTCTTTTTGCATCATATTTGATCCCAGTTTTGTTAGGATAGATGCAATGATAATTGCTTACATGTTATTTTGATAATGTCGCTATTTTTGTGATGAATAGTTAGACACCTCCTATTACATTGTCATTGTAACATCCCCAAATTAATTAATGGGATTTAGTATGCATCTTACCAGCATGCTTAACATTTTGGAAACATTTGCATAAATTATGGCAATTGGAAATTTTAAATCAAAGATCAAACATACACTTCGAATTCAAACTCCAAATGAAAACAGGAACAAAAACATTTGATCATCATCTGGAAACAATTTAATCAAATACTATGATAATTATCTTGAATTAATATAATTTTTCCAAATTTTTTGGAACTCAACTCAACCCCAAGAAAATTCAAACACCAATTATCGACCTACCCCAAGTTTGAATTTAATTCATGCACATTATATTATGAACAGTGAGTTTAATAATTTTTATAAATACTAGGTCATCTCAGGAACATCCTTGAATTATTTCAGAATTTTTAGAAATTTATTTCTATATTTAGGGCCTCGGTCAAACTTGTTTAGTTGTGGTCAAACTGAAATCAAATTCGGGCTCAGCACTGTTGAACCGACTGAACCAAACTCCGACTCAAGTCCGACCCGGGCGAGCTGACTCGGCTTAATCAACTAAACGCACCAAAACGAGATCGACCGTCCGATTAGCGTTCGACGGGCCTGATCTCGTAGCCGTTTGGGTTAGTCCGATTGAACGTGCAATCCAGACAGTCCACTCGTGATCACACGACCCTAATCAACCGAGCCCCTAGTTGCACCGCGCCTACTTTTCTGTCACTGCCAAGGCGGTCCCACGCTGTCGGCTCCATCTTCCACCTCGGGCGGGCGCGAGCAGAGCTCGAGCGCCACGCGCCCGAGCGTCTTTGAGCCGGCTCCATTGACGCTGTGGGCCACCGCCCCTCCCGACCAGTCCCCGAGCATCCCTGCCTAACGCCGCCTCTTCCTCCGTCCTCTTCCCCGCTTTAAACCGCCTCCCTGCTCTCTTTTTCGCCCATTCTCCCTCTCGGTGGCCGAGGGAGAAGAAGCTTTTCCATGAAACCTTCTTGGGTAAACTCCGCGACGCTTTGCCCTTAGCTCCTACCTACCTTGCTGTTACCATTTTTGCTAACCCAAGCTCATCATTCTTCTTGTAGCCCTCGGAACGCTGTCGGGTCCTTGTCATCACCAGAGCGAGCTCTGTGAAGCTCCACCGCGCCCTGTCGTATCCGATGAGCTTTTACTCGTTTCTTGCGCATCATATCGTGCCTCTTAGAACTACCTCACTTTCCCCTAAATCAATTTGTCGGGGTATTCGCAGGAATTTTTGGATTTCAAGTTAGTCCCTTTGTCGGCCGACAGCGCTGTTCCTCGTCAAATTGTCATCGTGGTGAGCCGTTTTCTCGATTGCTTTCGTTTACACCTTTTTCACTACCTCCTGGACCTCTCCCAACCTCTCTTTGTTGGTTTCTTGACACAGGTTGGTCTCCCCTCGTGAACCCGAGCGCCACCGTCGCCATTAACGGCGACAAGGAGCCTCTAGTGCTCCTCCGCCCCTCTCTTCACCTCAATAAGCTTCCCGAGGATCCCAGTAACCTATTTTAGTGTCAGTATTCCCTGAAAAAGTCTCTACGTCGAGCGACCTCAACAACCGAGCTGCCTCCACCGCTCGACTCCGTCGCCGGCGCGCCACCGTGCCTCTCTACCGGCGACAACACCACCGAAAGGTAGCCCTCCCTATTCTCTTCCTGTTTTGCCTCAACCCATGCACTCTCCGGTCTCCCCTCGTCGCCGGCGAGCGCGGCAATGCCATGGCCATGCGCGGCTCTGTTGTCGGAGTTCCATCCGAAAACAGTAACTCGATTAGTTTAATCTAATTGATGTTTAGTTCGGTAATGGTTGTTTAAGATGGTTAAAGTCTCTATTACATGTGGGCCCGTTTAGCCAGTTAAGTGAATGTGTGCTTTGTTAGTACGTATTTGCTAAGGAAAAACGTATTATTAGTATACTTTGAATAGAATTACGTTTTTCAGGATTAGAAGACGTATTCTTCGAAATACGCCTTCAGTTAGTTGCGGCCGAGACGAGTCCTTGTTGACCGGGTCAAATCCTTGACCCCGGTCCCGCTTGTCAGTGACTAGGGCTAGGTCAGCCCCGGTAGAAAAATTATTATATGCTTTATAAAATCTGAAATCCATTTAATTGCACACTAGAAATTGTATTAACTTCAAAAATCCATATCTAATTCAAATCAACTCCAAATTAAATGAAATCACTTCTGATAATTTTCATATTTAATGAAATTTATATTAAAATTGGTTTCAAACATGTCTTTGTAACAGAGAACATTATTTTGGAAAATGAGCGTTAAACACTATTATTTTGCAAAAGAAAAAGGCTGATAACTTTAAAAATTCATAAGTAATTCTTAGAAACTAAAAAAGTAGTGAAATTAGTCTTGATAATTTTTATTTCAAATGAACTTAATTATAAAAATTGGTTCAAACTTACCTCTGTCGCAGAAACTATAGTTTGAGGAAAATGATCCTAAAGGGGCATTATTTTTGCACTATTAATGCTGATGACTTTAGAAATCAATAACAAAATCATGAAAACTCCAATTGAAGCAAACTCACCTGTTTTGAACTTGTAATAATATTGCCTATTTATCCATGTAATCCATACACTCACCACTGCTCTACAAATTTTCATCTCGTAATTAAATTACCCGAATGAAGGCGTATTCAAGTCTGAAATTCAAACCACCATAACTTTCACATATTAAATCCAAGTGGAATGGATCTTTCACCTAAATTCATATAAAATCATAATCTACCTACTGTATAAATCTCATGCATTTTCGAGCATATTGAATTCCTGGCTTTATTCGATATTTATTGCATTATCGCCTTTTCACTAGGTTTTCGACGATAATGATATATTCGTGAGATTATTATGAGTATAACCTGATATTGAACCTGTGATTCAGCAAAGGTGTGAGCACCCTCCTCTTGATCATATTGCTCCCAGTGGTTTTTAAATGCTTTGTGTGAGTTTTATTAGCGCAATTGCATACTATTTTGATATGTATGTTTATGGGTAGAAGTAGTTAATCTCCTAATTGCTGCATTCGCCCTCCTTTGAATGTTGATTACCCCTTTATCCTTGAATGACTAAGGTTATATGTTATATGGGTTTGTTTGCTAGTTTGTAGAACGATGCTTAGCCATGCTAGTAGTTATAGCCGAAAGCGGTTGATGGAGCTAGTCCATCATCCGATGGATCGAATTGAATCTTAATGAAATTTGAGGATTATATGGATTGAATTATATTGATATTGAGGATTGATTCCAGATCTTCGAATCTGGTTATTTGTGACTTGTTAGGTGGTTTATTGTTGTGTGTTGGACTTGGACGGGTGATTGGGTGATGAAGGGGTGGTCCCGGATTCGTGTAGCCCCGTCTGGGTATATGAGGACCTGTCTGTGGTGTGATGAACCAAGTCTTACGTACAACCACACGCCGGGTTTATGGGCGATGGCTTGGCTGAATAATTTGCTGTGTGTTAGCTATCAGAACACAATCGGGTTGATAATTGTTATTGTTGTTTTAATTGTTCTCTTGTCAATCTGGTGGGGGCATGTTAAGTTTTGTCTTACTTGCTCTTAAGGGTCTCTTGTTTGAAAAGGGATTTACTTACACAACGGGTTCACCTGTGGTCAGGAGATTCTTAGTCTCCCATGGGATTTTCTGTTCCTCAGGTGAGTTGATAGTTAGGACATGGCATTATAAAGGCCTCGTTATGATATCTTAGTCACACTCCTTCGGAAGAGTGCATGGCGACAGTATAAGGTATTCATATCGTGTGGGTAAAGCTGTACAACTCTGCAGAGAACTAAAATCTATTCGAATAGCCTCGTCCTAGGTTATGGACATCACTTGTGGGAAAGCATGCACAGTTAGCTTTTGGAAAATTAAGTTTGGGTTATGGTTGGAAATGTCATGTCTTTATGTTAGTTTGTTCAAATCTGAAATTATTTCATGGACGCGTTGTTCGCGCGCTAATTTTGTTGAGGAATGAATTGTGCCACGAATGGGATGTTCGTGTGTTGATTATACCTGGAGATTATACCATTGATGATCATTACTTACTATCATAAAATGTTTTCTAAATGTTTTACAAATGGCAAGTTAGAATCTTTTATCTATATACAAAACTTGCTTTACGCTGAAAACTGACTAGTGTAGTAGCCTTCCTTTGATACTTACATGCATCTTTATTTCTTTTGAAAGTCTCGCGAGTACAACTTTGTACTCTAACAGTGTCTATTTGTTCAGGTGAGAACGACGGGTGCAACGGCTTTAACTCCAGTTGGTTGCTTGTGGGATTGTGGGCATACCAACTTGGTTATTCCCTTTTTATTTTAAGTTTATCTTCCGCTGCAATTTATTTGTGTTAATTAGATTTGGTCGATCGGCCCTCTTTTGCAACCTTGTACTATAAGGTGCTATTTAAATGATGTTGTAATTGATTCTTTTATTATTGTACATTGTGTATGGATGTGATTGCAATGTTGTGTACTAGGATATGTGCATGTTAGTAACTGATCCTTGGGAGCTAGCATGTGACACATATCCGGGTCACTCGGAATCGTGTTCGTCTCACATTAAGTGTTGCGTTTACGGCGTAATCACTTAGCTTGATACGGATCTGGTCTCGAGGGTCCTCACAGCGTTGGTATCAGAGCCATACTGACTGTAGGTTAAAGCCGTAGCAATGGACGTTATTAGGATTTTGATTTTCAAAGAATATTTTCAAAGTATCAAAAGTTTTGCAAAAATGTTAGTAATATAATTCCTTTCTTTCTTTCCCATCCTAGCATCTACTTTCTTACCTCACTATTCTTTTGAATAGTACAAAATCATTTTCCCTAATGCTCGTCTCTCTTCCAAAACTAGAAACGTTAAATAGTCGCCGATGAAGAGCAATAATGGAAGAACAAGAAGACGACGCCTTGTTGCGATTTTAGGAATAACTTAGGATTTATCCTTAGATATTATACCCCTAAGGATACTACGTAGTTTGTAGACGCTGGATGTTGTGAAGATCATTTGCTCTCTTTTAATTCCTAGTAGTTGTGCATCGCCTACGGGCGAGTTTTATCGCATCTATTTTGGAAAACGGACTGGGTTTTCATTTGTATCTTGTGCTGTCCACATGGACCATAGCACCCGTTTTTCATGATGCATAAATGGCTTTTATCGTGCATTCATACAAGGCTAAGTTACCCCCTACTGTCAATTGCTTACCTTATACCTTTCCCTTGTTCCTTTTTGCCGGTTACTAACAAGTTGAATGGCAACAGGATGTCGGGTTCTAAAACTCGTCTGACGTCGGAAGTTATGGAGGACTCACCGCACGTGGGTTCTCAAATCGCCGATGATCAGCCCCCGATTCCTCAACGGCACAATCCGGAGAACCCTGACCCGCAATTTCAGCATGTGGGTCAGCATGAAGAAGTGACTCCACCTCAGCCATCTGTGGCTGTTGTGTTGATCCAGATGGAGCGGAGTCAGCAAGACCAGACTCTCATCTTGTAGCAAATTGCTCAAAACACCGCCAGTGTCCAAGGTGCTCAAATGGCAGCGGAAGGAGCCGATATTTATGGCTCCCGATTTGCTGATTTTCTGAGCGCGAAGCCTCCTGTGTTCTCTTGTTCTGAGGATCCTCTCGATGCCGATGATTGGCTTCGGATCATTGCTCAGTGTGCTGACCACGAGATGGTCTTATACACCTCCAATCAACTCGAAGGAGCCGCTTCTGCATGGTGGGACAATTTTTGCGCCATGCAGCCCGCCAGTCACGTTCCATCATGGGACGAGTTCCGAATAGCTTTCCGTGAGGCACATGTTCCCTCTAGCATCATGGGTATCAAGAGGCGTGAATTCCTCGCGCTGAAGCAAGACAACAAGTCCGTATTGGAGTATCTCCGTGAGTTCGATCGTTTGGCTCGTTACGCTCCAGACGATGTCTCCACCGATGCAAGAAAGCAAGACCAGTTCTTGAATGGGCTTACAGAAGTGATGCAGCTAGCACTCGCTGTACACGACTTCCGGGACTTCCAACAATTGGTGGACAAGGCTATCGTAGTGGAAAATAAGATGCAAGCGGTGGCAGAATAACGAAAGCGCAAGAAGGTTGCGCAAATTTCAGCAAGCTGCAGTTTTCATGAACCGCATGCTTGGCAGCCCTCTCCTCCTGATTTTCAGGACTTGGCATCTCCATTATCTCCTATGCAAGTGTCTTATCCATCTCAGCAAGATATCCAGCTAGGGCAGCCCCGAAAGAAGTGTAGACGCCAACTCCATCGAGACAAGAAAGTTACTTGTTTCACTTGTGGCAATCCAGGGCATTTTGCAAGACGCTGCCCGAGGAGACACCAAGCCAATCCCGGTCAGGGCCAAGGCCTTGAAAACTCCTTTGTTCATCAGTCCGATGTCACTTCTTAGAACACTGGTCATGCTCATGTTAACCATGTCACCACCAAGGAGGCGCAGGAAGCACCCGACGTCGTGTTGGGCACTTTTCTAGTTAATTCAACTCCTGCCACCGTGTTGTTTGACTCTGGAGCATCTCATTCGTTCATGTCCAAAGGTTTTGCTACACTTCACAGTCTCCCACTCAGCTTGATGTCTGCACCTATGATGATTAAATCGCCGGGTTCAGAAATGAGAAGCATTCATGAATGTCGGAAGTTGAAATTGAGATTAAAGGGGTGAAGTTTTTGGCTAATCTTATTGTGATAAATTCAGCGGACCTTGATGTTATTCTTGGGATGAATTGGCTGTCCAAGAATCATGGTCAAATTGATTGTGCCCGCAAGGTTATCACTCTTACAAGTCCTCTTGGTCTTCAAGTCGAATTGGTGCCAAAATTGGAGCATCCACATCTCTATGCTCTTAGCGGCGAAGAGTTGCCGGATTTGAGTGAAGTTCCAGTGGTATGTGAGTACCTGGATGTATTTCCTGAGGAACTACCGGGCATGCCACCTTCACGAGAAGTTAAATTCGTGATCGAGCTCCAGCCCGGAACTGCTCCAATATCAAAACGGCCTTATCGAATGCCGCCAAATGAGTTGGTTGAATTGAAAAAGCAACTCACAGAACTTCAAGAGAAGGGTTTCATTAGGCCGAGTTCCTCACCTTGGGGATGCCCAGCTATATTTGTGAAGAAGAAGGACCACAGTCTACGGATGTGTGTTGACTATCGTCCGTTGAATGAGGTCACCATCAAAACAAGTATCCACTTCCACGGATTGATGATTTGTTCGACCGAATGA
Source organism: Ampelocalamus luodianensis (assembly GCA_036346255.1). Lineage (NCBI taxonomy): Eukaryota > Viridiplantae > Streptophyta > Magnoliopsida > Poales > Poaceae > Ampelocalamus > Ampelocalamus luodianensis. The sequence goes on from CM070628.1 coordinate 57,006,287, forward strand.
ACGGTGCTCGTATATTCTCCAAAATTGACTTGAGATTGGGCTATCATCAAGTTAGGATCAGATCTGAAGACATTCCCAAGATGACATTCTCAACTCGTTATGGCTTATACGAGTACACCGTCATGTCCTTCGGTTTGACGAATGCACCGGCCTTGTTCATGAATCTCATGAACTTAGTGTTTATGGAGTATTTGGACAAATTTGTGGTCGTTTTTATTGATGACATTCTCATATACTCCAAATCTGAAAGTGAGCATGAAGAACACCTTCGGCTTGTGTTGGGCAAGCTCCGAGAACATCGACTCTATGCAAAATTCAGCAAATGTGAATTTTGGTTAAAAGAAGTCGCCTTTTTGGGTCATGTGCTATCCGAAGGTGGAGTTGCTATGGATCCAAGCAAAGTTCAAGATGTTCTTAATTGGAGACAACCCAAGTCCGTCTCCGAAGTCCGCAGTTTCCTTGGTCTTGCAGGCTATTATCGCCGCTTCATCGAGAATTTCTCAAAAATAGCAAGACCAATGACCCAATTGTTGAAGAAAGAAAAGAAGTATGAGTGGTCAGCGGATTGTGAAGCAAGCTTTCGGATGTTGAAGGATCGTCTAACTTCTGCTCCAGTGTTAGTTCTGCCGAATATCCACAAAAGCTTCGACATCTATTGCGATGCATCTCGCCTTGGCCTTGGTTGTGTTCTTATGCAAGAGGGCCGAGTTGTGGCGTATGCATCGAGGCAATTGAGGCCTCATGAGGTGAATTACCCCACTCATGACCTTGAGCTTGCAGCAGTGGTTCATGCTTTGAAGATGTGGCGACATTTCCTTATCGGCAATCGCTGCGAAGTCTACACCGATCACAAGAGTTTGAAGTATATCTTCACTCAAGCCGATCTGAACCTAAGGCAAAGAAGATGGCTTGAATTGATCAAGGACTATGATATGGGACTTCATTATCATCCAGGGAAAGCCAATGTCGTTGCTGATGCATTGAGCCGCAAATCGCAATGCAATTGTATTTCGGTTTGGCCCGAAACGGAAGCATTATGCACTGAATTTCAACGGCTCAACTTGGAGATGGTTAGCGAAGGTTTTCTCGCTGCCTTGGAAGTGAAACCTACCCTAGAGGACCAGATCAAGATGGCCCAGAAAAATGACAAGGGTATGGGAAAGATTAAGAAGAAAATGAGGCTCGGCAAAGCCAAGTGTTTCTCCGAAGACAACCAAGGTGTTTTGTGGTTCGGAAAGCGATTGGTTGTGCCAAATGACATGAAGCTTAAAGAATTAATCCTTCATGAAGCCCATGACTCTGTTTTCTCCATCCATCCGGGGAGCACAAAATTGTATCAAGACTTGAAGCAAAAATTGTGGTGAACTCGGATGAAACGGGAGATTGCACGCTTTGTTGCCGAGTGTGATGTATGTCAACGGGTGAAGGCCGAGCACCAGCGGCCAGCGGGTATGCTTCAACCCCTCCCCGTTCCCGAGTGGAAATGGGATGAAATTGGGATGGATTTCATCACTGGACTTCCAAAGACTCAACAGGGTTATGATTCCATATGGGTGATTGTCGATCGGTTGTCGAAAGTTGCTCATTTCATTCCAGTCAAGACCACTTATTCGGGAAATCAATTGGCAGAGTTGTACATCTCCAGAATTGTATGCTTCCATGGTGTGCCTAAGAGAATTATTTCAGATCGAGGTACTCAATTCACCTCGCATTTCTGGGATTGCCTCCATGAAGCAATGGGAACTCAACTATCCTTTAGCACTACGTACCACCCACAAACCGACAGTTAAACCGAAAGGGTGAATCAAATTTTGGAGGATATGTTGAGAGCATGTGTGCTGTCCTATGGCAAGAAATGGGATAAATGCTTGCCGTTCGCGGAATTCTCTTATAACAATAGCTTTCAAGCAAGCCTCAAAATGTCACCTTTTGAAGTGCTATATGGGAGAAGGTGTAGGACACCTCTCAACTGGTCTGAGTCCGGGGAGAGACAATTCTTTGGACTGGACATGATAAATGAAGCTGAAGAGCAAGTTCGTATGATCCGGGAGAGACTACGGATGGCTCAATCTCATCAAAAGTCTTATGCCGACCGTCGTCGTCGTGATTTGAGCTTTGAGGTGGATGATCATGTGTACCTTAAAGTCTCCCCAATGAAAGGAATGCAACGCTTTCAAGTCAAAGGCAAGTTGGCACCTCGCTACATCGGTCCTTTCCGAATTCTAGCGAAGCGAGGATCGGTGGCTTATCAGTTGGAGCTACCACCATCACTTTCAGATGTGCACAATGTATTTCATGTATCTCAACTGAAGAAATGTCTTCGAGTCCCTACAGAAGCAACCAATTTAGAAGACCTCGACTTGCAACCCGATCTTTCTTATCGGGAGCGCCCGATTCGCATTCTTGAAGAAATGGAGCGCAAGACAAGGAATCGCAACATCAAATTCTTGAAGGTTCAGTGGAGCAACCATACTGAAGATGAAGCAACTTGGGAGCGTGAAGACCGGATGCGAGAAGAGTATCCAGATCTTTTTCCTTCTGTATGAAGTGTATTTCAATTCTAGTAAGGAAAGATTAAACAAAGCAATGGGAAGGAAAATGTAATAGAAATTCCTTGTAACCTTGTTAGGATATCTTAGTTCTACTTTTGAAAGATATCTTAGCACTATCTTTGAAGGAAATAAAGACAACGGATGTTATGTTTTCTTCTAGAAACTTCCTATCCAACTTCCATCCAATCGATCTCGGGGTCGAGATCTTTTGTAAGGGGGGAGGTTTGTAACATCCCTAAATTAATTAATGGGATTTAGTATGCATCTTACCAGCATGCTTGACATTTTGGAAACATTTGCATAAATTATTGCAATTGGAAAATTTAAATCAAAGATCAAACATACACTTCGAATTCAAACTCCAAATGAAAACAGGAACAAAAACATTTGATCATCATCTGGAAACAATTTAATCAAATACTATGATAATTATCTTGAATTAATATAATTTTTCCAAAATTTTTTGAACTCAACTCAACCCCCAGAAAATTCAAACACCAATTATCGACCTACCCCAAGTTTGAATTTAATTCATGCACATTATATTATGAACAGTGAGTTTAATAATTTTTATAAATACAAGGTCATCTCAGGAACATCCTTGAATTATTTTAGAATTTTTAGAAATTTATTTCTATATTTAGGGCCTCGGTCAAACTTGTTTAGCTGTGGTCAAACTGAAATCAAATTCGGGCTCAGCACTGTCGAACCGACCGAACCAAACTCCGACTCAAGTCCGACCCGGGCGAGCTGACTCGGCTTAATCAACTAAACGCACCAAAACGAGATCGACCGTCCGATTAGCTTTGACGGCCCGATCTCGTAGTCGCTTGGGTTAGTCCGATTGAACGTGCAATCCAGACCGTCCACTCGTGATCGCACGACCCTAATCAACCGAGCCCCTAGTTGCACCGCGCCTACTTTTCTGTCACTGCCAAGGCGGTCCCACGCTGTCAGCTCCATCTTCCACCTCGGGCGGGCGCGAGCAGAGCTCGAGCGCCACGCGCCCGAGCGTCTCTAAGCCGGCTCCGTTGACGCCGTGGGCCACCGCCCCTCCCGACCAGTCCCCGAGCATCCCTGCCTAACGCCGCCTCTTCCTCCGTCCTCTTTCCCGCTTTAAACCGCCTCCCTGCTCTCTTTTTCGCCCATTCTCCCTCTCGGTGGCCGAGGGAGAAGAAGCTTTTCCATGAAACCTTCTCGGGTAAACTCCGCGACGCTTTGCCCTTAGCTCCTACCTACCTTGCTGTTACCATTTTTGCTAACCCAAGCTCATCATTCTTCTTGTAGCCCTCGGAACGCCGTCGGGTCCTTGTCATCACCATAGCGAGCTCTGTGAAGCTCCACCGCGCCCTGTCGTATCCGGTGAGCTTTTACTCGTTTCTTTTGCGTCATATCGTGCCTCTTAGAACTACCTCACTTTCCCCTAAATCAATTTGTCGGGGTATTCGCAGGAATTTTTTGATTTCGAGTTAGTGCCTTTGTCGACCGACAGCGCTGTTCCTCGTCAAATTGTCATCGTGGTGAGCCGTTTTCTCGATTGCTTTCGTTTACACCTTTTTCACTACCTCCTGGACCTCTCCCAACCTCTCTTTGTTGGTTTCTTGGTGCAGGTTGGTCTCCCCTCGTGAACCCGAGCGCCACCGTCGCCATTAACGGCGACAAGGAGCCTCTAGTGCTCCTCCGCCCCTCTCTTCACCTCAATAAGCTTCCCGAGGATCCAGGAACCTATTTTAGTGTCAGTATTCCCTGAAAAAGTCTCTACGTCGAGCAACCTCAACAACCGAGCTTCCTCCACCGCTCGACTCCGTCGCCGGCGCGCCACCGTGCCCCTCTACCGGCGACAACACCACCGAAAGGTAGCCCTCCCTATTCTCTTCCTGTTTTGCCTCAACCCATGCACTCTCCGGTCTCCCCTCGTCGCCGGCGAGCGCGGCAATGCCATGGCCATGCGCGGCTCTGTTGTCGGAATTCCATCCGAAAACAGTAACTCGATTAGTTTAATCTAATTGATGTTTAGTTGGGTAATGGTTGTTTAAGATGGTTAAAGTCTCTATTACATGTGGGCCCGTTTAGCCAGTTAAGTGAATGTGTGCTTTGTTAGTACGTATTTGCTAAGGAAAAACGTATTATTAGTATACTTTGAATAGAATTACGTTTTTCAGAATTAGAAGACGTATTCTTCGAAATACGCCTTCAGTTAGTTGCGGCCGAGACGAGTCCTTGTTGACCGGGTCAAATCCTTGACCCCGGTCCTGCTTGTCAGTGACTAGGGCTAGGTCATCCCCGGTAGAAAAAGTATTATATGCTTTATAAAATCTGAAATCCATTTAATTGCACACTGGAAATTGTATTAACTTCAAAAATCCATATCTAATTCAAATCAACTCCAAATTAAATGAAATCACTTCTGATAATTTTCATATTTAATGAAATTTATATTAAAATTGGTTTCAAACATGTCTTTGTAACAGAGAACATTATTTTGGAAAATGAGCGTTAAACACTATTATTTTGCAAAAGAAAAAGGGTGATAACTTTAAAAATTCATAAGTAATTCTTAAAAACTCCAAAAGTAGTGAAATCAGTCTTGATAATTTTTATTTCAAATTAACTTAATTATAAAAATGGGTTCAAACTTACCTCTGTCTTAGAAACTATAGTTTGAGGAAAATGATCCTAAAGGGGCATTATTTTTGCACTATTAATGCTGATGACTTTAGAAATCAATAACAAAATCATGAAAACTCCAATTGAAGCAAACTCACCTGTTTTGAACTTGTAATAATATTGCCTATTTATCCATGTAATCCATACACTCACCACTGCTCTACAAATTTTCATCTCATAATTAAATTACCCGAATGAAGGCGTATTCAAGTATGAAATTCAAACCACCATAACTTTCACATATTAAATCCAAGTGGAATGGATCTTTCACCTAAATTCATATAAAATCATAATCTACCTACTGTATAAATCTCATACATTTTTGAGCATATTGAATTTCTGGCTTTATTCGATATTTATTGCATTATCGCCTTTTCACTAGGTTTTCGACGATAATGATATATTCGTGAGATTATTATGAGTATAACCTGATATTGAACCTGTGATTCATCAAAGGTGCGAGCACCCTCCTCTTGATCATATTGCTCCCAGTGGTTTTTAAATGCTTTGTGTGAGTTTTATTAGCGCAATTGCATACTATTTTGATATGTATGTTTATGGGTAGAAGTAGTTAATCTCCTAATTGTCGCATTCGCCTCCTTTGAATGTTGATTACCCCTTTATCCTTGAATGACTAAGGTTATATGTTATATGGGTTTGTTTGCTAGTTTGTAGAACGATGCTTAGCCATGCTAGTAGTTATAGCCGAAAGCGGTTGATGGAGCTAGTCCATCGGCCGATGGATCGAATTGAATCTTAATGAAATTTGAGGATTATATGGATTGAATTATATTGATATTGAGGATTGATTCCAGATCTTCGAATCTGGTTATTTGTGACTTGTTAGGTGGTTTATTGTTGTGTGTTGGACTTGGACGGGTGATAGGGTGATGAAGGGGTGGTCCCGGATTCGTGTAGCCCCGTCTGGGTATATGAGGACCGGTCTGTGGTGTGATGAACCAAGTCTTACGTACAACCACACGCCGGGTTTATGGGCGATGGCTTGGCTGAATAATTTGTTGTGTGTTAGCTATCAGAACACAATCGGGTTGACAATTGTTATTGTTATTTTAATTGTTCTCTTGTCAATCTGGTGGGGGCATGTTAAGTTTTGTCTTACTTGCTCTTAAGGGTCTCTTGTTTGAAAAGGATTTACATACACAACGGGTTCACTGTGGTCGAGATTCTTAGTCTCCCATGGGATTTTCTGTTCTCGGGTGGGTTGATAGTTAGGACATGGCATTGTAAAGGCCTCGTTATGATATCTTAGTCACACTCCTTCGGAAGAGTGCATGGCGACAGTATAAGGTATTCATATCGTGTGAGTAAAGCCGTACAACTCTGCAGAGAACTAAAATCTATTCGAATAGCCTCGTCCTAGGTTATGGACATCACTTGTGGGAAAGCATGCACAGTTAGCTTTTGGAAAATTAAGTTTGGGTTATGGTTGGAAATGTCATGTCTTTATGTTAGTTTGTTCAAATCTGAAATTATTTCATGGACGCATTGTTCGCGCACTAATTTTGTTGAGGAATGAATTGTGCCACGAATGGGATGTTCGTGTGTTGATTATACCTGGAGATTATACCATTGATGATCATTACTTACTATCATAAAATGTTTTCTAAACGTTTTACAAATAGCAAGTTAGAATCTTTTATCTATATACAAAACTTGCTTTACGCTGAAAACTGACTAGTGTAGTAGCCTTCCTTTGATACTTACATGCATCTTTATTTCTTTTGAAAGTCTCGCGAGTACAACTTTGTACTCTAACAGTGTCTATTTGTTCAGGTGAGAACGACGGGTGCAACGGCTTTAACTCCAGTTGGTTGCTTGTGGGATTGTGGGCATACCAACTCGGTTATTCCCTTTTTATTTTAAGTTTATCTTCCGCTGCAATTTATTTGTGTTAATTAGATTTGGTCGATCGACCCTCTTTTGCAACCTTGTACTATAAGGTGCTATTTAAATGACGTTGTAATTGATTCTTTTATTATTGTACATTGTGTATGGATGTGATTGCAATGTTGTGTACTAGGATATGTGCATGTTAGTCACTGATCCTTGGGAGCTAGCACGTGGGGACCCCGGTAATTATCTCCATAAGACCGAGATTAGACAAGGTCTTAGGGACATAATTACGGGTCTCCGGTAAATGAATTCCAATTTAACTCTATCCAAGTGAGGGCTTAGCGAATACTAGAGCCTCAACGATCATGCGCACGCTCCTTTGCGTAGCGCTACATGATTGTCGATTCTCTTTCGATTCGAAGCACTACACTTAGTGAGTTAAATGGGGATTCATTAACAACGAGTATGACTTATATTGGCTCCCAAGATCAACGACGAATATACTCATACCCTCATCCAACCTTGATTACATCCATACAACGCATACAACAAGAGATCAAAAGACATACTGCATAATAGTCAAAGTCTACAACTTATTACATACGGCCGACCGGCCAAATTCAAAGTAAAGTATCAAGTAGCAGCGGAAGCAAGTAAATTAAGCAAAAGACCAGTAGTGGTATGCCCATCACCCATCGGCAATCGACTGGGAGTTAAATGATAGCACACTACTCGTTAGTGTCACCCAAGTCAACACTAACATGATCGTCAGACTCAAAATCTTCCCCACCTGAAAAGGCCAGCAAACATCTGGCTGATTACAAGTGTACTCGCAAGTCTTACACAAATAAAATTAGTTATGCATAAGGGTCATTCAAAGGATGGCTCATATTGGTTTAGTTTTGCGAAAGAGACGCAACAAATAACATCCTACACATACTAGTTTTTCATGTGCCCATTTTAAAAATCAGATTTGAAGTAGGAGTAAAGCATATAGTAAAGCATTTCAGTAATAAACAATTGAATCATGCAAAGACCAAAGTGGCAGCCCACTTTGATGTATTAAACACATGAACATCCCGCTCATGACGAATACCAAGTTCAACCACGCTTTAATTAAAAGTCTAACAATAGTAACTCCCGAACTCAAGCGGTTGTCCATAACCCCGACACGGCTATTCGAATAGATTGATACCTGCAGGTGTACTACTTTACCCACACGACTTGATTAGCCCGTAAGCCTCCATATGCCTCCGAATATAGCATACTTCCTATGGTATGCGGCTGTAAATCAAGATACTGATCATTTTCAAAGAAGAAGGTCCTATTGAGCTAAGTCCCCCTTGTGAGATGGTTCCTTGCCTAGTACAAGCATCTGATAGCACTTGCTAGGGGGCTCACAAGTTATATTGGACATACCGATGTAATCAAAACAAATAGAATTGGTGCTCTCTTGCACACTATAAAGGATTACATCGGCTCCTAAGGGACATAGGATTTCACGGTCGCTATGCCCTTACACCACCATGGGACTTAACACAATAAAACCCTCCCCCTACTTAACCATACGGCTCCCAACCCGCGTGTGGCAAAGACGAGTGTACTTGAATTAACGACGTTACCAAAGTTCGGTCCTCAATTGTCCAGACAAGTCCTTCCACTTGCCCAATGCTCGTGCACAAAGACACCATCACTAACCAACACTTGTCCGGACCAGATCTCATTTTAAAATGACAAATTTTAGCTCATAACACAAATACAAAGATCTGAATTAAAGTATAAAGAGGTAAGTATGCGTTTCCCATAATTGTCGGGTTAGCCCCCGCAATCAAACTACCGTATCTAGACTTCCATGACTAAGCAACCCATATTCAATAATCATCACATCCTATCTTAAGCATGTAGGTACTGGCATAATTCAAGATTAACCTCAAGCATACGATATAACTAAACTACACATCACAAGAATATTTACATAATCAAAATAGCATGCAAGCAATTATCATTGCACTAACTTAACCAAAACTGGGATCAAATATGATGCAAAAGAAAGTTCAAATGATGCTTGCCTTGCTGGTACAGTAGCTGCTCACTCTCAGTAGCGTAAGTGTCGATATCAATATGCTCGGGATCTATATAATTATAACATCAAATAAATACCGAGAAAACAACTCAAAAGCCAAAATGCTCAAAAATGCATGATTTTTCTACAGTAGTTAGGTCATGATTTTAGATAGATTTAGGCAAAATAATTATTCCATTTGGAGTTATGAATTCGAAGTTATGCTATTTTGAATTTCAGGTTTCATTAACCCTAAGTTATGTAATTTAATTATTTGGCCAAAATTTGTAGAACAGTGGTGGGGTAAAGTATTACATAGGTAAATAGGTAATATTAATACAAGTTCAAAACAGTTGAGTTTGTCCTATTTGGAGTTTTTGTGATTTAGTTATGTATTTTTAAAGTTATCAGCCTTTTATAGTATAACAATAATAGAGTTAAAGATTATATTCTCCCGAATATAGTTTCTGTGACAGAAGTAATATGGAGACCATTTTTAGAATTAAGTTCACTGAAAATGAAAATTATCAAAAGTGGTCTCACAGTTTTTGGAGTTTCCAATAATTACTTATGCATTTTAGAAGTTATCAGTCCTTTTCCTATTGCAACAATAATGGTTTTAATGGATTAATCTCCAAATAAAGCTCTCTTCTACAGAGACATGTTTGAAACCAATTTTAATATAAATTTCATTAATAATGGAAATTACCAGAAGTGGTTTCATTCAATTTGGAGTTAAAATGATTTTGTTATGCATTTTAGAAGTTATACATATTTTTCAGCTTATATTTAAATGGATTTCGAATTTCTTAAAGCATTGGTCATTTTTCCACCGAGCCGCGCACTAGCCGAGGTCACTGACCAGCGGGACCCCGCGAAAAACATTGACTCGGTCAACATTAACCTAGCCCGGCCGAGTACAAGCCAAAAGCGTATTTCGGAAAAACGCCTTCTAGATCGGAAAACATACTTTCGATCCTTCTACTGGAAAATACGTTTTCACTAAACTGAAGGTGCAATCCATAACTTACGCAACCAACTAAACATGGCATGAGGGCCCACGTGTAAGTGACTTTCTAATCGCTAATACACTACTTAACCTCTAAATACGTCATTAGGTCTAAACTAAATGCCGTACTACTGCACGCGTCTTGGACGAACCCGACAATCGAGCGCCGCCACGCTTGCTCGGCGGCTCGCGAGCTGTGGTCCACGGCGCGCAAAGCGAAAGCTATTATGGGACCGCACAGCCAAGCGCACCTCCGGTAGTGGTGGCGAGGTCGGGCCGCCGACACGGCGGCTAGCCGAGCTAGCGGCGACCATCTCACGGCAAAAACGCACAAAGCGAGTAGAGCTCTGCAAAGAACAAACAAGTGAATGACGAGGCCCTAGGGACTAAGTGGGAGTAACTCGAGTGAAGAAAGTGCTCGGGAACCACTGACTCTTTGGAGCACTACCGCGCCGAAGAAGAAAATGGTGAAGGCACGGTTTCACGAGGAGGAGATTCCTGAGCAAAACCGGTGGAAAGAAAGATCAAGATAGCCTACGGATCATCCGAGGAAGCTATAAAGCGAGGAATCGATGAGAGCCTTACTGAGCAAGGTAGGAGACGAAGGGTTCTACTTAAGTCGACAGATCCAATCTTGAATACACGCACACCTGCGTGCATTGTCAAAATAAAGTTAGGGAAAAGATCGAAACCCAAGGCATGCGATATGACGCGCTTCGGTTGAGGATAATACCTCTCAAGACGAACAAGGCACTAAGGTGACCTTGAGTGTGCTCGGAGGTGAGCTAGAGCACGAATGGGGAAACCGAGGCTACATACAAAAACGAGTGAGGTTAGCCAAAATAGAAAAGGCATTGATCACGAGACGATCGGAACCAAGCGGAGGAAGCTTACACCGGCGAGGAGCACGGAGAGCTTCCCTTCCTCACCGCCGAGAGGAAGAGTGAGGAGAACTAGGGTTACGAGGTGTCTTATGCTCGGCGATGACAAAGAACGAGAGGCGTCAAGTGAGGAGCTCGGGATTGGCCGCAGCGGCGGTGGATTCACGGCGCCAGCGGAGCCGCTACGTGCACGTCGGTGTTCTCGGCGCGTGGCGTTAGATGCCTGAGCTCCAGCCAGAGGTAGACGACGGGTCTGACAACACGGCCCCACAGGTCAGTGTCTCCTCGTTCGCGCGCGAGTTGGAAACGTGGCCCACCGTGGACCGCTAGATCTAGATCCAAGGGCTGAGGTTTAAAAGAGTTAAGTGGTTCGTGGTGAAGCGTGCAATTCGAGCCGTTGATCTTTCATCCGCGACTCGCGAGAGGTGCGTTTAGTTGATCGAGCTCAACCGAGTCGCATTGGGTTGATCGGAGGAATAGTAGCTAGGGTTTAGGTTTGAGTTTGGTGAGTTTAAATTTGAATGCCGTACTTTGACTGAGGCTTAGAAATAGAAGTAAAATTCCAAAAATCATGAAATAATTTGTGGGGGTTCCTGGGAGTATATAGTTCCCATAAAAATTATGAAACCCCACTGTTCATATTAAAATTTGTGACATTTAAATTCAAACATGTTGTATGTCTATGAATGTTGTTTGAATTTTTAATTAGGTTCAAACTAGTCCCAAAAATTTTGGAAAAATTATATTTATTCATGAGAATTAATATAGTATTTAAATAAATTGATTCCAGATGATGAGCACAACTTTTTATTACAGATACTAAAAGAAAACCGAAATTTGAAGTGTATGTTTATATGAAATGAGATTTTCCAAGTACAATATATTATGAAATGATTTGAATTTGATAATGCATGTTAGTGAGATTCTTTATAATACATTTTAATAGTTGGGGCTGTGACAAACCTCCCCCCTTACAAAAGATGTCGACGCGAGATCTGGGTGGAGAAGAATTAGAAAGTTTTCATTAGAAGTTATAATTTATGCTGTCTTGATTTCCTTCAAAGATAGTGTTGACATGTTATAATTATGCTATAAGAATGAATTTTTACGTTGATATGTTTTACCTTTCCTTTCTTGATACGAAGGCACTTCATGTAGAGAAGAGGTCTGGATATGCCGCTCGCATCCGGTCTTCACGTTCCCAAATTGCTTCATCTTCCGTGTGGTTGCTCCATTGGACCTTGACGAACTTGATGTCACGATTCCTCGTCTTGCGCTCGGTTTCTTCGAGGATACGAATCGGGCTCTCTCGATAAAATAGATCGGGTTGCAAGTCGAGTTCGTCCAACTCGGTTGCTTCCGTTGGGACTCGAAGACATTTCTTGAGTTGGGAGACATGGAAGACGTTATGCACGTCTGAAAGTGATGGTGGCAACCCAACGGTAGGCCACCGATCCCAACTTAGCTAGAATACGGAAAGGTCCAATATAGCGAGGTGCTAATTTACCTTTGATTTGGAAGCGACGAACTCCTTTCATAGGAGAGACTTTAAGATATACATGATCGTCCACTTCGAAACTCAACTCGCGACGACGACGGTCGGCATATGAACTTCGACGTGATTGAGCCGTCCTAAGTTGTTCGCGAATGACACGAACTTGTTCTTCAAAGATCTTCCACCAAGGTTGGGCCATAGAATGGCCTCTCCCGCCGGACCAGTTCAAGGGTGTTCTACAAGCTCTCCCATACAATGCTTCAATGGTGACATCTAAATACCGGATTGGAAGTCATATTGTATGAGAACTCGGCAAACGGTAAACATTTTTCCCAACTATCGTTGTAGGATAACACGCAAGCCCGGAGAAGGTCTTCCAAGACTTGATTTACCCTTTCAACTTGTCCATCCGTTTGCGGGTGATAAGCGGAGCTAAAGGATAGGTTGGTCCCCATTGCTTGATGCAAGCAGTTCCAGAAATGAGAGGTGAATTGGGGACCTCTGTCTGAAACAATCACTTTGGGTACCCCGTGGAGACAAACAATTCTTGAAATATAAAGTTCTGCTAGTTTGGCCCCGGTGTAGGTGGTCTTGATAGGAATAAAATGGGCAACCTTGGTTAAACGATCCACAATCACCCATATAGAATCAAATCCAGTTTTAGTTCTAGGAAGGCCGGTGATAAAATCCATGCCAACTTCTTCCCATTTCCACTTGGGAATGGGCAGGGGATCTAGAGTACCAGCTGGCTTCAAATGCTCAGCCTTAACTCTTTGACATAGATCACACTCGGCCACATACTGTGCAACGTGCCGCTTCATTCGGCTCCACCACAGTTTCTTTTTCAAATCTTGATACATTTTCGTACTCCCGGGGTGGATAGAGAATTTTGAGTTATGAGCCTCCTTGAGAATCAATTCTCTCAAGTGGCGATCAAATGGTACCACCATACGGTTTCCAAACCATAGAGTACCTTGTGCATCTTGCTTAAAACATTTAGCCTTGCCTTGTTTCATTAGTTCTAAAATTTGAGCCACTTCTAAATCAGTTTTCTGGGCTTCCTAATCTGGTTCTCAAGTGTGCAAGTCACACTGAGGGCTGCAAGCGAACCTTCTTCAACTATCTGTGTGTAGGCCTTGCAATGCAAAGCACATAAGCCCGCAGAAAAGGAGTTACCGACAAACGATTGCATTGAGATTTTCTGCTCAATGCGTCGGCCACGACATTAGCCTTCCCGGGATGATAATGGAGTCCCATATCATAATCTTTAATCAACTCAAGCCATCTTCTTTGTCTCAAGTTCAGGTCGGCTTGGGTGAAAATATATTTAAGGCTCTTATGGTGGTGTAGATCTCGCAACGACACCGATGAGGTAATGTCGCCAAATCTTCAAGGCATGAACTACACTGCGAGCTCTAGGTCGTGTGGGATAATTGGCCTCATGGGGCCTCAATTGCCTCGATCGTAGGCCACCACTCGGCCGTCTTGCATAAGCACACAACCGAGCCCATGGCGAGATGCATCACAGTAGATATCAAAGCTCTCGTGAATGTCTGGCAGAACAAGCATGGGAGCTTCTGTCAGGCATTCTTTCAGGGTTTGGAAGCTTTGCTCGCATTCTGCTGTCCACTCAAATTTCTTTTCTTTCTTTAGAAGTTGGGTCATAGGCTTTGCAATTTTTGAGAAATTCTTGATGAACCTACGGTAGTATCCCGCAAGTCCAAGAAAACTACGAATGTCAGTGATGCTCTTGGGTTGCTTCCACTCAAGGACATCTTGCACCTTACTAGGATCAACAGCGACATCGCCCTTAGATAGGATATGTCCCAAGAAACTAACCTCCCGAAGCCAAAACTCACATTTGCTGAATTTGGCGTACAGCTGATGGTGGCGAAGCTTTTCTAACACTAGTCTCAAATGTTGCTCGTGCTCAAGATCAGACTTAGAGTAGATAAGGATATCATCAATGAAAACCACTACAAACCGATCTAAGTATTCCATGAACACAGAATTCATGAGGTTCATGAAATAGGTAGGGCATTGGTCAAACCAAAGGACATGTTGTGTACTCGCATAAACCGTAACGAGTAGAGAAGGCGGTCTTCTAATGTCCTCGGTTCTAACTTTAATCTGATGGTAGCCTAACCTCAAGTCAATTTTGGAGAACACCTGAGCTCCACTAAGCTGGTCAAATAGGTCATCGATCCGCGGAAGCGGGTACTTGTTCTTGACGGTGACCTCATTCAACGGACGGTAGTCAACATACATCCGTAGACTTTTGTCTTTCTTCTTGACAAAGAGAGCCAAGCATCCCCAAGGCGAGGAGCTAGGCCTGATGAAACCCTTGTCTTGCAACTCCTTAAGTTGTTCTTTCAATTCTGCTAGCTGATTGGGCGGCATCCGATACAGCCTTTTTGAGATGGACGCGGTACTGGGTGCAAGCTCAATGACAAACTCTACCTCTCAGTCAGGGGGCATACCTGGAAGTTCCTCAGGGAAAACATCAGGATACTCACTCACTATTGGTACCTCCTCTAGCTCGAGAGAGGTACTCTCCTTTAAAGCATATAGGTGAGAACTACCCACTAAAGGTGCAAAGACGATCTGGATGCCGTCCTCGCTAGTCACTGAAATAGACCGCTAGGCACAATCAATCTTCCCCTGATTCTTAGATAACCAATCCATCCCTAAGATAACATCAATGCCCACTGAACTTATCACTATTAAGCTTGCTGAAAAGTTAACCTTTTGTGTTTCAATTTTTACGTCCCTGCAGACTTGATCGGTGTAGAAAACCGACCCTAGGGACTGAATATGATAAGGCGGGTGAAGTGTATGTATCTTGAATTGGTTAACTGCAACATACTCGTTTTTAATAAATGAATGAGATGCTCCGAATCAAATAAAACCGGCGCAGACACGAATTAACAAGTAGTGTACCTAGCACGACGTCAGGTGCGTCGGTCGCCTCCTCTGCTGAGACGTGGTTGACGCGACCACATGCATGCTGGGGTGGAGTAGGTGCTGCCCTCTGTGGTGGTGGCGGTGGCCTCGCTGGAGCTGGGGCTGGTGGCGCTGGAGCAGAGTACGTCCGAGGCATCCCTCGCTGCTTGGCGAGGCACTGCGAAGCATAGTGGCCCTGACGGCCACAGTGGAAACAAATAACGTCGGGCTTGTATGCCCCGCCAGTCTGTGGTCTCTAACCCCCGCTGTGCTGCTGAGCTGCCGGTGGAGAAGGTCGTGGAGGTGCCACAGGAGACCTCGGTGGTGCTGAAGCTGGGGCACGAGGTGCCTGAGGTAGTCCTGGGCGCGGCCTGGGAAAACTACCACTCGCCACTGCCGTCTGTAAAGCCCTCCTCCTCTTCCTCGACTCATCCACTGTCATGCTCCCATGCTCCACCACTATCGCCTTGTTGACCAGATGCTGGAAACTCCCGAAATCATGTGCAGCTAACACAAGCCGCAACTCCTCGATCAGCCCATGGAAGAACTCGTTCGCGACGAGCGTCTGTCGAGACGCCGTCCGAGCATACCGCCAAGTAGTTGAAATCATGCGGTACTCGATCGTATCCTCCGTCCCCCTCAAGGCAGGAACCGCCGCCGCTTGATAAGCAAGCACTCCCTCCAGATATGGGCCTCTCGAACGCGTCCCGAACTCGCCCCAAGTCGGACGTAGCCGTGGCTGCATGGCGGAATAACTATCCCACCACGCGCGCCGCACCCGCCAACCGATAGCGGCAAACAAGACTCTCTCAACTCCGGTACACTGCGCAATGTTCAGCTTCTTCTCTATGTTGTGCAGCCAGTCCTCTGCCTCCATCGGGTCCTTGCTACCCGCAAACATCGGAGGGTTGGTCCGCTGAAACTTCGCCGAGACCTCCGTCGGCTTCGTCTTTGGCAGCTCCTCTGCCGGACCGAGCTGGAGCGGTGTTACGCACGACGCCTCAAGCATCCGGGTCGGTCCATCCGGTTGCGCCAATCATCATCATAAACTCGATCATGGATGGCGCAGAGGGAGCACCTCCTCAGGCGGTCCGCCCCGCTGGGACGGCGGATGAGAGGGCTCGCCATGCTCAGACGGCTGCTGGGATGACTGTCCCTGATCGTAGAAATCACTCAGGGGTGCTAGACGTGGTGCCCTAGATGGGGAGCCTCTGCCGCGCAGGGCTCCTGATCGCGTAGTCGGTCCTGTCATCTCAGACAGACAAGGATGGTTAGTAATCAAGATTAAAAGCCATCACTTGGCCATACATGCACAATCGATATCAAAGAGCATGAAAACTATAACCTCAAATGGAACACCAAACATTAAGCGACATAAAACCAAATCGATACAACTCCTCCGTACATAAGCGCCCGCAGGCTTAAGATTACAACTGAAATAGTAGTGTTTGCAAATAAAACATAACAGTTCGACATCCACTACCCTATTACATAAATCTAAGGATACAAGCTTAAACATAGAGCTCTCTCGCTCTAATCGCTTAGATATTATTCCGGTCAAAGTTCACCGAAAGTCATCGGCGGTGGTATCGAGGATCCTGTGTCGCCTGGTCTCTGGGTTGGTGAGGCGTAAGGGGGATCCTACGCCGATGATATGGCCTCCTACTTCAGGAAGACGATAGTCCGGCGGCGCAGAAATGTACGGTGAAACCTCATTAGCGCCATACAGCACATCCGAACGAATGAGCCTCATGTCATGCATAAGCTGCAAATGCTCCTGAGCTATAATGAGACGACTACGCGTCTCACATAACTCATGCACTATGCAGCGATGCATTTGGTCCATTACGTGAACCAATCTCGCCAATCGCTCGACTTGGGGTCCTCCCAAACCGATCCTAGCAAACGAGTTCACGTCCCTAGCGTGTGCGCGCATCGGAAAGTGATCATATGGGGATGGGCTAACTCGTCGGTCGTAGCGAAGACGACTCATGGCCACCAAAGCCACTTCTTGTAACGCCATGGCCTCGTATACCACGCTACCGAAGCGGTAAGGTATGCTCCCGTGACTTGTCGAGCAACGATATCTATCATCGCCATAAATCCTCCATTCCCGGTCCTCGATCACGGCGGTAGATGGAATAAGTGGGCTGATATGTGAAGTTCGCGCCCACATCAGTCTCGCAAAGAACGCCGGTATCCATCCACTCCTTGACTTGAGTTTCCGGACAAGATGCGAGGGTTCATCTAAAGGCAAGAAGGCAAGGTAAGTTAGTTTCATAAACCAAAACAGATCAGGAGAGAAAAGATACTAAGATGGATAAGGAATAAAAGACATTCTTAACTTAAACTTTTTGAAAATACTTTGATAATTTGAAAAATAATTTGACCAAGGTACTTACTAACTTAACGCCAGTGCTACCTCTAACCTACAGTCAGTATGGCTCTGATACCAACGCTGTGGGGACCTCGGTAATTATCTCCATAAGACCGAGATTAGACAAGGTCTTAGGGACATAATTACGGGTCTCCGGTAAATGAATTCCAATTTAACTCTATCCAAGTGAGGGGCTTAGCCGAATACTAGAGCCTCAACGATCATGCGCGCTGCTCCTTTGCGAGCGCTACATGATTGTCGATTATCTTTCGATTCGAAGCACTACACTTAGTGAGTTAAATGGGGATTCATTAACAACGAGTATGACTTATATTGGCTCCCAAGATCAACGACCAATATACTCATACCCTCATCCAACGTTGATTACATCCATACAACGCATACAACAAGAGATCAAAAGACATACTGCATAATAGTCAAAGTCTACAGCTTATTACATACGGCCGACCGGCCAAATTCAAAGTAAAGTATCAAGTAGCAGCGGAAGCAAGTAAATTAAGAAAAAAACCAGTAGTGGTATGCCCATCACCCATCGGCAACCGACTGGGAGTTAAATGATAGACAACTACTCGTTAGTGTCACCCAAGTCAACACTAACAAGATCGTCAGACTCAAAATCTTCCCCACCGGAAAAGGCCAGCAAACATCTGGCTGAGTACAAGTGTACTCGCAAGTCTTACACAAATAAAATTAGTTATGCATAAGGGTCATTCAAAGGATGGCTCATATTGGTTTAGTTTTGCGAAAGAGACGCAACAAATAACATCCTACACATACTAGTTTTTCATGTGCCCATTTTAAAAATCAGATTTGAAGTAGGAGTAAAGCATATAGTAAAGCATTTCAGTAATAAACAATTGAATCATGCAAAGACCAAAGTGGCAGCCCACTTTGATGTATTAAACACATGAACATCCCGTTCATGACGAATACCAAGTTCAACCACAGTTTTAATTAAAAGTCTAACAATAGTAACTCCCGAACTCAAGCGGTTGTCCATAACCGTGGACACGGCTATTCGAATAGATTGATACCCTGCAGGGGTGTACTACTTTACCCACACGACTTGATTAGCCCGTAAGCCTCCAGATGCCTCCGAATATAGCATACTTCGTATGGTATGCCGGCCGGGTAAATCAAGATACAGTCATTTTCAGCAAGAAGGTCCTATTGAGCTAAGTCCCCCTTGTGAGATGGTTCCTTGCCTACTACAAGCATCTGATAGCACTTGCTAGGGGGCTCACAAGTTATATTGGACATACCGATGCAATCAAACAAATAGAATTGGTGCTCCCTTACACCACCATGGGACTTAACACAATAAAACCCTCCCCCTACTTAACCATACGTCTCCCAACCCGCGTGTGGCAGCACGAGTGTACTTGAATTAACGACGTTACCAAAGTTCGATCCTCAATTGTCCAGACAAGTCCTTCCACTTGCCCAATGCTCGTGCACAAAGACACCATTACTAACCAACACTTGTCCGGACCAGATATCATTTTAAAATGACAAATTTTAGCTCATAACAAAAATATGAAGATCTGAATTAAAGTATAAAGAGGTAAGTATGTGTTTCCCATAATTGTCGGGTTAGCCCCGGCAATCAAACTACCGTATCTAGACTTGCATGACTAAGCAACCCATATTCAATAATCATCACATCCTATCTTAAGCATGTAGGTACTGGCATAATTCAAGATTAACCTCAAGCATACGACATAACTAAACTACACATCACAAGAATATTTACATAATCAAAATAGCATGCAAGCAATTATCAATGCACTAACTTAACCAAAACTGGGATCAAATATGATGCAAAAGAAAGTTCAAATGATGCTTGCCTTGCTGGTACAGTAGCTGCTCACTCTCAGTAGCGTAAGTGTCGATATCAATATGCTCGTGATCTATATAATTATAACATCAAATAAATACCGAGAAAACAACTCAAAAACCAAATTG
Source organism: Ampelocalamus luodianensis (assembly GCA_036346255.1). Classification (NCBI taxonomy): domain Eukaryota; kingdom Viridiplantae; phylum Streptophyta; class Magnoliopsida; order Poales; family Poaceae; genus Ampelocalamus; species Ampelocalamus luodianensis. Next base: position 57,026,113 of record CM070628.1, read on the forward strand.
CTCAAAAATGCATGATTTTTCTACAGTAGTTAGGTCATGATTTTATATGGATTTAGGTAAAAGAATTATTCCATTTGGAGTTATGAATTCGAAGTTATGCTATTTTGAATTTCAGGTTTCATTAACCCTAAGTTATGTAATTTAATTATTTGGCCAAAATTTATAGGACAGTGGTGGGGTAAAGGATTACATAGGTAAATAGGTAATATTAAGACAAGTTCAAAACAGTTGAGTTTGTCCTATTTGGAGTTTTTATGATTTAGTTATGTATTTTCAAAGTTATCAGCCTTTTATAGTATAACAATAATAGAGTTAAAGATTATATTCTCCCAAATATAGTTTCTGTGACAGAAGTAATATGGAGACCATTTTTAGAATTAAGTTCACTGAAAATGAAAATTATCAAAAGTGGTCTCACTATTTTTGGAGTTTCCAATAATTACTTATGCATTTTTGAAGTTATCAGTCCTTTTCCTATTGCAACAATAATGGTTTTAATGGATTAATCTCCAAATAAAGCTCTCTTCTATAGAGACTTGTTTGAAACCAATTTTAATATAAATTTCATTAATAATGGAAATTACCAGAAGTGGTTTCATTCAATTTGGAGTTAAAATGATTTAGTTATGCATTTTAGAATCATTCAATTTGGAAATTCAGCTTATATTTAAATGGATTTCGAATTTCTTAAAGCATTGGTCATTTTTCCACCGAGCCGCGCACTAGCCGAGGTCACTGACCAGCGGGACCCCGCGAAAAACATTGACTCGGTCAACATTAACCTAGCCCGGCCGAGTACAAGCCAAAAGCGTATTTCGGAAAAACACCTTCTAGATCGGAAAACATACTTTCGATCCTTCTACTGGAAAATACGTTTTCACTAAACTGAAGGTGCAATCCATAACTTACGCAACCAACTAAACATGGCATGAGGGCCCACGTGTAAGTGACTTCTCTAATCGCTAATACACTACTTAACCTCTAAATACGTCATTAGGTCTAAACTAAATGCCGTACTACTGATGCGCGTCTTGGACGAACCCGACAATCGAGCGCCGCCACGCCGCTCGGCGGCTCGCCGGAGCTGTGGTCCACGGCGGCGCAAACTGAAAGCTATTATGGGACCGCAATAGCCATGCGCACCTCCAGGTAGTGGTGGCGAGGTCGGGGCAGCCCGACACCGGCGGCTAGCCGGAGCTAAGCGGCGACCATCTCATGGCAAAAACGCACAAAGCAGAGTAGAGCTCCGCAGCAACAAACAAGTGAATGACGTGGCCCTAGGGACTAAGTGGGAGTAACTCGAGTGAAGAAAGTGCTCGGGAACCACGGAGCTCTTTGGAGCACTACCGGCGCCGAAGAAGAAAATGGTGAAGGCACGGTTTCACGAGGAGGAGATTCCCTGAGCAAAACAGGTGGAAAGAAAGATCAAGATAGCCTACGGATCATCTGAGGAAGCTATAAAAGTGAGGAATCGATGAGAGCCTTACCGGAGCAAGGTAGGAGACGAAGGGTTCTACTTAAGCCGAACAGATCCAATCTTCGAATACACGCACACCTGTCGTGCATTGTCAAAATAAAGTTAGGGGAAAAGATCAGAAACCCAAGGCATGCGATATGACGCGCTCGGTTGAGGATAATACCTCTCGAAGACGAACAAGGCACGAAGGTGACCTTCAGAGTGTGCTCCGGAGGTGAGCTAGAGCACGAAGGGGGAAACCGAGGCTACAAACAAAAGTACGAGCTGAGGTTAGCCAAAATAGAAAAGGCATTGATCACAGAGACGATCGGAACCAAGCGGAGGAAGCTTACACCGGCGAGGAGCACGGGAGAGCTTCCCCTTCCTCAGCCGCCGAGAGGAAGAGTGAGGGAGAACTAGGGTTCTGAGGTGTCTTATGCTCGGGCGATGACGGCAACGAGAGAGGCATCAAGTGAGGAGCTTGGGGATTGGCTGCAAGCGGCGGTGGATTCACGGCGTCAACTGGAGCCGTTCTGGTGCACGTCGGTGTCGCTCGGCCGTGTGGCGTTAGATGCATGAGCGCCAGCCAGAGGTAGACGACGGGTCTGACAACATGGCCCCACAGTCGCTGTCTCTCGCTCGTGCGCGAAGCCGAAACGTGGCCCACCGTGGACCGCTAGATCTAGATCCAAGGGCTGAGGTTTAAAAGAGTTAAGTGGTTCGGTGGTGAAGCGATGCAGATTCGAGCCGTTGATCTTTCATCCGGCTCGTGAGAGTGCGTTTAGTTGATCGAGCTCAACCGAGTCGCATTGGGTTGATCGGAGGAATAGTAGCTAGGTTTAGGTTTTGAGTTTGGTGAGTTTAAATTTGAATGCCCTACTTTGACTGAGGCTTAGAAATAGAAGTAAAATTCCAAAAATCATGAAATAATTTGTGGGGGTTCCTGGGAGTATATAGTTCCCATAAAAATTATGAAACCCCACTGTTCATATTAAAATTTGTGACATTTAAATTCAAACATGTTGTATGTCTATGAATGTTGTTTGAATTTTTAATTAGGTTCAAACTAGTCCCAAAAATTTTGGAAAAATTATATTTATTCATGATAATTAATGAAATATTTAAATAAATTGATTCCAGATGATGATCACAACTTTTTATTACAGATGCTAAAAGAAAACCGAAATTTGAAGTGTATGTTTATATGAAATGAGATTTTCCAAGTACAATATATTATGGAATGATTTGAATTTGATAATGCATATTAGTGAGATTCTTTATAATCCATTTTAACAGTTGGGGCTGTGACATAGCATGTGACACATATCTGGGTCACTCGGAATCGTGTTCTTCTCACGTTAAGTGTTGCGTTTACGGCGTAATCACTTAGCTTGATACGGATCCGGTCTCGGGGGTCCTCACAGTCATTGTGGCTATCCATGAATTATTCCAATACTAAAATGCTTAAGATAGGATGTGTGAATTTATATTGTCCGAGTTTGCTTAGCCATGCAAGTCTAGAACCGGTAGTTTGATTATCGGGAATAACCCGACAATTATGGGATAAACACAACTCTCTTTTTATACTTTTGGTTCAGATCTTCGTATCTGTTTTATGAGATTAAAATTTTGTCATTTTAAATGAGCTTTTGGTCTGGACAAGTGTTGGTTAGTGATGGTGCTTCGTGCACGAGCCTTGGGTAAGTGGTTGACTTGTCTGGACAATTAAGGACCGAACTTTGGGTACCTGCTGTTCAAGCAATTCTCGTGCTACCACACGCGGTAAATGGGTGTCGTACGGTTAAGTAGGGGGAAGATTCTATTGCGTTAAGTCTCATGGTGGTGTAGGGACAGTTGTGTCTTTGTCAATTGTCCTTAGGAATCGATGTCAATGTTCTATAGTGTGCAAGGGAGCACCAATTACCTTTTCATTACATCGGTATTTAAAATACAACGTGTGAGCCCCTTAGCAAGTGCTATACGCTACTTGTACTAAGATCGGAAACATCTCACATGGGGGACTTAGCTCAATAGGGTTTTCTTGCTGAAAACGACCGTATATCGATTCTCCTCGGCCAGCATACCAAAGGAAGTGTGCCATTATCCGGAGGCTTACGGGCTAATCGAGTCGTGTGGGTAAAGTAGTACACCCCTGCAGGGTATAAATCTATTCGAATAGCCGTGTCCACGGTTAGGGAAAACCGCTTGAAATTTGTGGCTGCTTATTGTTAGACTTGGAATTAAAATCGTGGGTGAACTCGGTAATTATCATGAATGGGATGTTCATGCTTGTTGTTGTATCAAAGTGGGCAGCCACTTTGCTATTTGTACTCTTTATTTGTTACTCAGTTCGTTACTTATTCACATGCTTTACTTCTACTTCAAATCTGATTTTGAAATGGCACTTGAAAAACTAGTATGTGTAGGTTGTACATTGTTGCGTCTCTTTCGCAAAACTAAGCCAATATGAGCCCTTCCTTTGAATGACCTTATGCATAACTATTTTTATTTGTGTAAGACTTGCGAGTACTCTTTGGTACTCAGCCAGATGTTTGCTGGCTTTTACAGGTGAGGACGATATCGAGATTGATGAGTTCACCGGTGTCGATTTAGGTGACACCGACGAATAGAATGCTATCTTCTAACTCCCAGTCGGTTGCCGATGGGTTGTGGGCATACCACTGCTGGCCTTTTGGTTTATTTACTCGCTTCCGCTATAAACTTGTTAAATTTGGCCGGTCGGCCCTTATGTATTTGTATACTTGGAACTGTGTTGTAACTTTTGCACTATTTATGTATGATGGTTGTATGGATGTGACCAACGTTGCAATGAGGGTATGATTATATTGGTCGCTGATCTTGGGAGCCAATATAAGTCATACTCGCTGTTCATGGGTTCCCATTTAACTCGCTAAATGTCGTGCTTGCCTTGTTGGAGAAATGGCAATCATGCAGTGCTCGCAGGGGAGCGGCGCGCATGATCGTCGGGGCTCTAGTACTCGGTCAAGCCTCTCATTCAGACTGAGTTAAGTTGGAATCCATTTACTGGAGATCCAGGGTTATGTCCCTAAGACCTTGATTAGTCTCGGTCTTACGGAGATAACTCTGGGGTCCCCACAATGGGGGTGGCTAGGGTTTGGGGGGGAGGGTGGCGCCTCCCCCCCCACCCTTGGCCGGCCTATGGCTGCCCACATGGGCCTAAGCCCAGGCCCAAGCTATGCTAAAAACGCTGCTAACCCCATCTCTAACTGATTATTTAGTTATTTTCCAATAGATCGTTCTCCTAGATCCATTTCTAATTAATCCTAAAAACGCTGCTAACCCCCTCTCTAACATGCATCAAGCAACACCTATGACCTGAATCCCATGAGTCCAGCACCCTCACTGTGCATGAACTCACCCTGGCCGGTCAGACCGCTAGCCCTTGGCTGGTCAAACAGCCAACCAACGATCGATTTGACCGCCAGCCCAGGTAACAAGGGACCGGTCAGACCACCAACTAGCGGTCAGTCAGACCACTTCCTAAATCAGAAAACACCCCTCTCAAGACTTTTTGGTAAAACTATATCTAGTTCTTCATCCCGTTATCATTTTCAATGGCACCTTGCACTACTACAAAAAAGGCTATACTGGATGCCTCATCACAGACGGTTCCCCATAACCATCGGTATTGTAATTATCACAGATAGTTTTAAAAGCGCGGTCATCTATGTTACTAGAGACGGCTAGAACCGTCTGTGATACATAATTATCATAGACTATTTTTATATAGAACCGTATGTGATAATTGGAGACATCCCAAATGGTTCTTAAAAAGAAACGTCTATGATGATTCGCAGATGGTTCTTAACAAGAACCATCGGTGATAATTACGTATCACAGACGGTTTTTGGTTGGAAGTGTCTGTGATATATATCTCTTAAACACATCAATGCCGCTTCGTGGCTCCCGCGTGATGCATCCCTTCGTCTCACGCGCCAACGTTATGATGTGTTTCTTCATCTCGCGCATCGACGGTTTTATAAGAATGATCATCCGCCACCGAAGATGAATCCCCCACATCACTCTACTCTCTTTCGCACCATCTATCAACAACTAGTAGAGTTGAAACAACAATAGCTCCCCACTCTTCTCCCCTGACGCTGGAGTTGATGGCCTACTTAGCCATTTTTTACAGCACATTGCTTGCCATACACTGGCGGATGCTGCGGAAGGACACTGTGCAAATAGTGTCCTCCCTCCTCCAGCGTTGGTTATGCCCGAGCATGTGATGGCCACCTTCTGCCATCCTGACATCCTCCTCTGCCACCTCTTCCGGGTGGTCTCCCTCTTCTGGTGAGCTAACATCGCCATCAACGTAGTCCTCGGGGAAGATGTTGCATTTCTCCAAGAGGATTATCGTTGCTTGGAATGCAACATCGAGACGGCGACTGATCGGGTAGACCATGTAGAGACACCTGGAGCGAGGGAAGAGAGCCTCTGGGTGCATTTCCACTTGGTCCTTGAGTTGGAGCGTCTATGGGCAACTCTCCAACGAGTGCGTCAACGGGTGGATGTGTTTCGGGGAACCTACGCTGACCTCGAAGCCTCCGATGCCGACCACCTCGCCTATGAAGAATGGAAAACGGAGGTAGCAGTCTACCTAGGCCGCAGGAAATAAGTTTATCTTTTTTTATTTCTACATTTTTAAGAAAATCTATTGTAAGAAGCGACTGGCCACGCTGTTTGGCCATATGTAAATACAAAAAATGATTAAAAAATCCAGTTTGGAGTTGAAGTTACTATCTATATTGAACATGTTTACTGAATAATGTGTTTATCTTACTGTCTTTTATGTAAAACTATCACAGGCTAGCCGAAAAGCAGACAATTTTTTAGCTATAGAAAGAACTATCACAGGCGGTTCAGTGGACGAAACCGTCTGTGATATGTATGACAAACGGTTATAAAATACAACAGTATGTGATATATAATTATCACAGACGGTTTTACAAGTGTAACCGTCTATGTTATCAGCGATGGCTAGAACAGTAATAATCACAGATGGTTTTTAATAATAACCGTCAGTGATAATGCAAACTTCATAGACGGATTTTAAATATAATTGTCTGTGATATGTATCACAGACGGTTTGTGATTGCAACTGTTTGTGATATGTTCAAGCTGCTTCGGCTCCCGCGCGATGTGTCTCTTCATCTCAGGTGTCAACGTCAAGTCAGTCTGCATCATCTACACCACGAGGTTCAAGACTGTTTTCACGGTGATGCGTCTCTTCGTCTCGGGTGTCAACATCAAGTTAGGCCGCATCATCTTCACCACGAGGTTCAAGACTATTTTCGAGGAATTCACTACTACAAAACAGGTCATAGTAGACGTCTTATCATAGACGGTTCCTTTGGAACCGTCTGTGTTGTCTTATCACAGACAGTTCCTTTTGAAACCGTCTGTGATAGGTCAATACCACAGACAGTTCGTATTAAGAACCGTCTGTGAAGTATCACAGACGGTTCTTAATATGAATCGTCTGTGATAATAACCTCATCACAGACGGTTGGTATTAAGAACCGTTTGTGACTTGGATTTTACAATAGCTTGAAATTTTCCTTACTCTGTGATTTTACCATGCCTTGAAATTTTTCTTACTCTATAATTACTATCACAGACGGTTCTTGTTAAAAATCGTCTGTGAAAATAGACTATCACAGATGGTTCTGAACAACAACCGTTTGTGATAATTACTATCACAGACGGTTCTTGTTAAGAACCGTCTTTGATAGCTATTTTCACAGACGGTTTGAAAACTGTCTGTGATGACCGCCTGTTATCACAGACACATAAATACAGACGGTTCGCAAAACCGTCTGTGATGACGGTTTAGAACCGTCTGTGATGATGTTTTGTGTAGTAGTTCTTGTTCTTACTCTTCAACCTCGACGCCTCACTCATTTGATGCTGGACACTGTAAGTGTGTATAATCACGATCTACGTTTGTGTAATATCGATAAATGTTATATATATATGCTTACTTTTGTGTGTGTATATATATATATATAGATACATGATTTCTGTAGCCGAATCAAGGAAATCACCGATAGGTTTCCTCGACCCACACTTGGTCTCCATGCAAAGTATCCAGGAGAATGCATCCTTCGTCGAGGATTACATGATGACATCATTGCTGGCTCACCGCGACAAGGAATTCATACTTTTACCCTACAACCAGCGATAAGTGTTGCACTAGTCACTACTACAAAAAGGCTAATACTGAACACCTCATCACAGATGATTGACCAAAACCATCTGTATTAAATACAATCACACACGGTTTTGGTTTAGCGACCGTCTATGCTACTGGCTGCGCTAAAAAAACGCCTATGGAGAAGTAATATTACAGACGATTCTTGTTCAGAACCGTCTGTAATAATTCACGGACGATTTTCAACATGAACCATCTGTGATAATTCACAAACGGTTTTCAACATGAACCATCTGTGATATTACTAAATATCACAGGTGGTTCTTCTTCAGAATCTTCTATGATACTTCACAGACGGTTTTCAACACGAATTGTCTGTGACTTCCCGTCCTCATCACAGACGGTTTGTATTAAAAACCGTCTGTGATAAGTATCTCTGATTTTACCAAGACTTGAAATCAAAAGTTTTTCAAGCCATGGTGATTTTACCATGACACCCTGAGACTTAGTGATTTTAAGTCATGGTAAAATCAGAGAGTTTTTCAAGTCATGGTAAAATCTAGTGATTTCAAGTTATGGTAAAATCAGAGTGTTAGTGATTTCAAGCTATGGTAAAATAAGTCATGGTAAAATCTAGTGATTTCAAGTTATGGTAAAATCAGAGTGTTAGTGATTTCAAGTTATGGTAAAATCAGAGTGTTAGTGATTTCAAGCTATGGTAAAATCAGAGTAAGGTAAAATCAGGAGATACTTATCACAAACGGTTTTTCATATGAATCGCCTGTGATACTAGCTCATCACAGACGTTTTTTGTTTGAAACTATCTGTGATTCGTGGAAATTTTTGAATGCTTGTGCGGGAGGCGAAATATTTTGGTGCTATCCTTATATATTATACCCACCCCTACCTTGTCTTCCATCAGCCTCATCCTCTCCCCTCCCCACGCTAAGCTCCGGCGACCGCCCTCGATTCCCCGACGTGGTTCGGCAAGGAGACGTAGTCGACGAGGAGGAGGAGGGATGTGTAGGAGCTCCATCTCTACCTCAGGAGGTAGATTGCCGGAAGGTACATGTATATCCCCAAAATATACACAATTTGTTGGCTATTTGATGGTGCCGACGAGCTTGAGTCGATTTCGGACGACAGGCAAGAATAGTTTGTGATATGCTAGTGAGGTACATAGAGGACCTCACAAGACCAATCCAAGAAGCCTATGAGTTTTTCAGGAGCTTGGAGGCACATATGGATTCTAGCTAGTTTAACTTTATAATTTTATTCTTTTTTTCCCATTCGGACGGGACGTTGTGAAACCTTTTGGTTTGCCTTTTGCTAGATAGGTCTCTCCTACAATGTGTTTGCCATCAGAATTTTAATTGAATTTTAGTTGTCTTGCAAGAGGTTATATATGGAAACTACTGTCCAGCAATTGATTGATTTGGCTCAAAATCCAATTTTTTGTAATAGAAAAAACTATCACAGACGGTTCTGAACAAGAACCGTCTGTGATAATTACTTATCACAGACGGTTCTTGTTCAGAACCGTCTGTGAAAATAGACTATCACAGACGGTTCTAAACAAAAACCGTCTGTGATAAGGTTCTTGTTAAGAACCGTCTGTGAAAGCTTTTTTCACTGATGGTTCAAAAACCGTCTGTGATAGCTTTTTTCACTGATGGTTCAAAAACTGTCTGTGATGAACCTATGTCATTATTGACCCATAAACTCAGACAGCTCACGAAACCATCTGTGATGACATTTTTGAACCATCTATGAAGACCTTTTCTGTAGTAGTGAGTGGCTATACTTGTTGATTTGTACTTTATAAGCAACACGAACTTAGGTTTAATGATCATGGTGACATACCTGTGTAGGTTCTACTGGATTCTAATTGTAATTATATCAAAAATGAACAAGGTAATATACCTTGATTCCCTAAAAAGGGCCGAACACGACTTCACAGCTGTCTAACAATTGGTTGACGAGGAAACACATTTCCTCCATTGATAACTCTATTCTAGTCTTTTCTTCCTTTGCAGTGGCTAAGGTTAACTTTTTGGAATCACGTATGTCGTTCGTCGTGTACTTTGCTACTGGAGGGAGATCCAAGGGAGGGATCCTATGACACAATTTAAATTTTTCGGTATTCGCTAGTACACATTAATCCTATATAACACTTCGTAGTAATGCCTCTCAAACTAACCAATTCTATTTTTGCAGTGCCACCAACAGCCGCCGGGCAACACCTATGGATACTATATTTACCACAACATGCAACTACTCCTCGATTACGTGACGACCAATGATCCTTAGGTGTGTCAATCTTACAATAATTATTTCATTCTTATCAATTTATGTATGCACGACTTTAATCATCCTAGGGACAGGTTGCGACCATCGCTACAACTACGTTGCAACAGGGCCAGCTCACAAGCATTCGAGGATAGTTTGCGTCCTTCTTGTTGCATGAGGTCATAAAACCAAATGGGGAGTTCCACAATGTACATTGAACTTGATTGGGATAAGATTGATCTAACTTAATGGTATAAGTGTGTATTTGTTAATGAATGGCTAATTTTAGTTCATTTGAGTTAATTGATTTGTGAAATGGATGTGTTTGTTTCTGAAATGAATGTGAATATTGGATGTACATACTTGTTGTGTTTCTGCTTGTTTTAGAGGGCATGACTAGCATTTCCTGAGATTAGCAAATAAACAGAAATAGATTTAGCAATACAAAAAAATATCACAAACGGTTCCTTAGGACAAACCATCTATGATACATCAGCTATTACATACGTTTTCATCTACAAACCGTCCGTGATATGTCAGATATCACAAAATCACTACTACACGGCCTCATCACGAGCGGTTGTTCGAATAGTCATCACGGCGGTTCAACCGTCGTGTTTTTGTACGTCTGTGATAATAAAGGTTATCACGACGGTTAAAAATCCGTCGTGATAAGTCACAAATACGACGGTTCTAATTATATAACCGTCGTGTTATCTAATTATCACGAGCGACTCTATTAAAGAACCGCTCGTGCTATCTAATTATCACGACGGTTCTATTTACGAACCGTGCAGGATATGTGCATATCATCGACGGTTCTAATTATTTAACCGTCGTGATATTCACATATCCCGAGCGGTTCGTAAATAGAACCGTCTGTGATAAAGGATATCGAGCGGTTCTATTTACGAACCGCTCGAGATATGTGTATATCACGACGGTTATTAAATAGAGCGATGCAGGATATGCATATTCACTGACGTTTGATTGTTAAACCGTCGTGATAGTTACTTCACCTAACTATTTTTTAAAATTTTCGCTAGCCTCGAGAATTGCTAGCCATGCCCTCGAAAATAAGCAAGCGTAAAATAGATACATCACAGATAAATCAATCGTTGACAACCCAAAGTGATCATTGTCAATTACAAACCAACATATATCAAATATTGTCGCTAGTGTACCATTGAATTACAACTATTCAAAGTGAATTACAACTATATCAAATATATATTAATTGTTTCGAGGTCGTTCAGTAGTGAAACTCTCCGTTGGCCGCAATGATATCCATCATGATGAAGGTGCAGAGCCTCCCTCGAACATCCGAGATCTCTTTCTGAATGAGTGAATCTAAATCTATATTCAAAACCTACAAACAAGAGTAAAGTGTTACACATATATATTTAAATTTATAATTAGCAATTATTGCGAGATTGACCAACCTCGGGATCCAGCAACCTAGCACTCATGAGAATCGCATATGATGGCAAGCGTAGAATGCACATTCTTACGCTTTTCTTTGGCGGCAATTGAAAAATAGAATTACATATATAGGTATAGTCGGTCGAGACGCATTATTACAGTATGATATAGGATTATTGTGTTGTAGCACGCATCGAAATCGCGTCCTGTGATTAAGTGTGGCGTTCGTTCCCTTGTATAGCCCTCCTCGGCAATATAGGAGATGAACGACCTACATATTTCAAAAAGTTAACCTCGACCATTTCAAACGAAGGAAGACTACAATAGAGTTATGTATGGAGGAAATGAGCACACTGTCGAGTACTTCTTGCACAAGGGTGAAGTCGTGGCCTTTTTCATTAGGGAATCAAGGTATAGTACTGATTCCTCTTTGGTATAATGACTAAAAGGATCGATGGTGCCTACTCATGTATGTCGCTATAGTCATTAAACCTAAGTTCATCTCTGCGTATAAAGTACAAATGAAATTTGTATAGCAAGTAGTGAAGCACTTACTTCGCTTGTAGGGCACCATTATGTAGTCCCCGTAGTTTTGAGCAAGCAATCCTGCCGTTATGTATTTCTCGGCGAGGATGCGTGCGCCAAGATGGTTTGCTCGAGACCACGTGTGGGTCGAGGAAACCCACCGTTCTTTCAATCGCGGGCGTTTTAATCATGTATCTATACATAAGCAATGAGTTGTTATATTACGTGAATGTACGTGAATGTAGAACTTGATTGTACACACTTACGATGTCCAAGATCGTAGAAGTGAGGCATCGAGGGCTTTGAGGTTGAATAGGTCGAATAAGTCGTGAAGCCCACGATGAAGGGGGCCGCTCGTGGAGGAAATAGTACTCGTGTATCGACGGTGATTCCATCGCGCACCCTTTCTCTTTGGTCTTACGCAAGTACCGGCTATGCAAACTCGACAACCTAATCCGGCGAGGGCTAATCTTGTGCTCGCCGCCAACGGACTTCGAAAGAGTATTTCTTAGGGTTAGGAGGCTAAGCGCCTTAATGTTCTTCGATTTCGATTTGTCACGAACGACTTGCTCGCACGCGTCTTCCTCTGTCCGACGACTCGAACCGTCACGGCAAAGACGCTTTTTTGTTCGTTCGGTGTCTTCTCCACGGAACCGATGAGGCGGGCTTCGGCGAAGGTTGAGGTGCGTCATGGAGGGTCTGTTGGAGAGACATGGTCGTGTCGAGATGGTTGGGGTAGAGTCATCAAAAGTTGAGGCGGATCTGCAGGTCCGTGACGATGTCCTTCAAAAGTTGAATTGGAGAGGAATGGTCGTGTGGAGATGGTTGGGGTGGAGTCATCAAAGGTTGAGGCGGCACTGCAGGGTCCAAGGCGATGTCCTTCTTTGGCCACTGAATAAAGCATGCAGGCATCCCTAGTGTTATGATTTCGTCGTTGGGCGAATCTCGGCGGACGGCCCTAAAATTATCATGTACCATGTCCACGGACCTGGCGTAACCTGCGCCACACGGGCACCGTCTTCGCACTATCCCTTCATTGCATGGATACACCACCCCCCACCCAGCCTCAATAGACATCCCAACCATCCTCACTTGGAGTGTGCAGTGCGTCGGCTCCTACAAAACGATACACAATTAGCTAAGGCGTCCTATAGGTCTATCTTTGGAGCATTCGGAGATGTAAATTACCTTGATGTCGCCGATAGGTAATTGGACATCATCATGTTCACAATTTTGCGTGGACGCGACGCTACTCCGATGTTGAGGAGGATCGCCTACCAAAACAACGGGGCGACTGCGATCGGTTGTTGAGGAGTAGTAGTTGATTCACTTGGTCCTGCAATCTTGCTATCTTTTCTTCAAATTTTGCAAGAAGCACCCGTTCTCTTCCTTCAAATTTTGAAGTAAGCACATGTTCCAACAACGTGTCGTACTCGCCTTGGATCTCTTCCCGCTCCTATACGTGCGATGAGTCGTGGGAATCCATCCTCCAAGATACGTTAACCCCTTTGCCTCGCGTGCGACCCGGTGCTCCTTGTTTCCCAGGGCCGTAGATAGTATATCCTTCTCCCTGTCTGCTTGGAAGGAGCCTTCTGAACATGCGGAACTCAATTCTTGCTGCAAGAGGTCATCATGTTATTATATACATTATGAAGTTATAGACTTATTAACAACTAGGTAGTTCGAAGACATTTACCACACGGTTGGCCACATCCCGGTCTGCCGGGTTTGTGAAAGAGATTTCGCCCGAAGACGTAACTGATGCCCTCGTTCTTAACCACGAGAGAGCGCGCTGGTCTGTGATCTCAGCAAATGGCCTTGTTTGGTTCGCATCCTCCGCCGCCCATTGTTTCGTTCGTTTGTGGGGGTGAGTGTTAAGTGTCTGGAGAGCCTTGTGCGTCGCACTTTCCTCAAGAAATTCGGGCGTCGTCTTCATTTGCACAAAGGCGTCCCATATATCCCGCGACAAGAATTTATACGCCGTGAAGGGCGTTCGACCCGTGTTCACATACTTTGTGACAAGCACGCTCTTGAAGGTCCTCCACGCCTTTCCGATCGAGAGCAACGCCTGTCGTTCCACGCGCGCCAGGTCTGCGGCTGGGAAAGTGAGCGATTTTAAAACTCGCCCCACGGTGGCTTCTCCGAACATCCGACACGTGTGTCCCTCGGTGTGGTGATGGGGACCGTGCCTTCCAAGTATCCCGCACAAGGTCCGAATCTCGCCGCTTGGGGGACTCACGAGGATCCCATTGGCATTGACCTCCGTGGACGGTCATTAGGCACGGAGGAATTCTCGATGTTCCTCTGCCATCTCGCGTACGTACCACTTTCCTCGGAGATCCAGACGCATTCGGCGACGTCGATGACGGCGGCGAAGATAGTGCGGACGCCATGTCGCTTACTTGCTATCTATATATGCACGAAGCAATATGCGTAAGCTCTAAGCGACTGATTCAAGCAGATTTACTCAACTTAACCGAAAATGATGCACAAACGTATAATATATAAAGAAGGATTGATGGTAGTTTGTGCTCTCAGAAGGAGAGTTGCAAAAGAACAAGTCTTTGCCATCTCAATCCTATTATCTATACTCTTCATTAAATGAATATGATAGTATAAATTCAAACTATGAGCTCTAAACAATACTTTGCTTAATCACAAATGATCTCAATCATTACGAAAATGATCTTAACTATCACATTCAATCTCGTTATAAGAGAAAAGTTCATCACAGAGCGAACCGAACAAAGCCCCCGATCAATTTCAGTTCACATTATCAAAGACTATCAAAGTCACATCACGGATGGTTCGTCAATACAATAGAGCTCAAGAATGAACTAACAAGATATCAAATTGTGATGGCATTCAACCGTCTGTGATAACTAGCATTCAATCGAAGTAACAAATTAACAAAGTATATGAAATTGATAGTAGCAAGTAATTTGTACAATAGAGCTCAAGAATCAACTAACTATCACATTCAATCTCAGTATAAGACAAAGTTCATCACAGAGCATGTCAACAAAGCCAACTGATCAATTTGCCATATCTTTAGTACTAGATTCAGTTCACATATTATCTTTAGGAATACTCACAGAGAGGATGCCGCACAACAACTCACGGTGCAAGGAGGAGGCCGGTGGGGGGAGGAGGCCGACGCGGGAGGAGGGAGGCGCGGGAGGAGGCCGACACGGGAGGAGGACGGCGCGGGAGGAGGCCGGTGGTGGGAGGAGGACGGCGCGGGAGGAGGCGCGCAGGGGAGGAGGCGGCGCAGGGGAGGAGGCCGGTGCGAGGGAGGAGGCCGACACGGGAGGAGGCCGCGTCGAGGCGGAGGCGGCGTCATTGATGAAGGGGGCGGCGCGGGTCTTACGGCCGGGAGGTGAACAGGCGAACCTAGAGGAGCCGAGAGCGCGAGAGCCTAAGGGGCGCGGGAGGCGAAGTGACGAGTAAAGAGCAAAACCCTAGGGTGCGCTTTTTATAAAAATGATATCACGACGGCTCTATTAAAGCACCGTCGTGATATACCATCACGACGGTGCTTTAATAGAGCCGTCGTGATATTTAGATATCACGAGCGGCTCTATTAAAGCACCGTCGTGATAGTATATCGAGCGGTGCTTACATAAAGCCGTCGTGATATGGTAATATAATGACGGTTATTTAATATATCCGTCGTGATATCTTATCACGACGGATCCATCATAGAGCCGTCTGTGCTATGGATCTCATTCCCTTCATCTCCGCGAGTGTCTCTTCGTCTCTGCTCGGCTTTACTACTTCTTTTATATAAATAGACAACCCTTATCGGAGGGATTTCTCACGAACCTCGATCCTTGACCATCCTCTCTCTCCACAAATTCCAAATGGCTTCTCTCTCCCCACAGATCGCCTACATTATGGTTGTGTACTCGCACCTCTCGATCGCAACTCGCCCAAGCTGCGAACAAGGCGTCCGTTCGCAATGCAATCCGTTGTAGACCCTCCGATCTACCGGAGATCATAACGGCGATCATCGGTCGATTGGAGCTCCTCCTCCAACGCACCGGTGCGAGGCTCTCCAAAGATCCGGCGAGTAAACCTCGTCGTGCGATTGTCCTATGGAACTCTTTGGTCCGCACCGAGGATGCGGCCAGAGTCGAGGACGACCTCGACATTGCAGAGAGCGGTCACCTAGCCAGCGTGGAGACCAGGTTGATGGCCTCGGGTTATATGGGAATTGATAACGAGTCCGAACATCTACAAGAGGAAATTGAGTGTGCAAGGTCACAGTGGAGCGTTTGGTGAGACGATCGATCCCGCTCCCACCAAGCCGACGAGAATGCGTCACGAAGATTTGAAGACTAAGATAGGATCGCTCATCCTTTTTTTATAAATGCGTGATGTAAAAGCGATAAGGCGATCTATTGTCCGTGATGTAAATATGGTCTTTAATTTTTATCATTTGTGATGATATGGTCTTTTTATCATCTATTTATTCTTGGGCAAAATTCATTTTGTTAATTATTTGCGCATATACATGCTCAAATGCGCTACCACGAGCGGTTGAATGAAGAACCATCGTACTAATATCCTCATCACGAGCGGTTCCTATTACTAATCGTCGTGTTGAACTTATGCGACGGCTCCATGTGGAACCGTCGTGATAGCTTACATATCACGCACGGTTAATAAGTAGAACCGTGCGTAATATACTCACATCACGCACGGTTAGAACCGTGCGTGATGTGAGTATATCATGACGGTTATTATTATTAACCGTCGTGATATTGAGGATATCACGACGGTTCCACATGGAGCCGTCTGTAAGTTCAACACGACGTTTGTGGAGAACCGTCGTGATATACTCGTATCACGAGCGGTTGGAAATAAGAATAAATCGTGATATGCCACACCTATAAATATAAAGACCCAACAGAGGCCCCCTGCCCTAGCGCCTCTGATCTCTTCTTTGGAATAGAGGGGCTTGAGAAGCTTTGCTCTGTGTTGGCTGTAGGAGGTTTGTTTATTTTGCTTGCCTTGTTCTTGGTTGTGGGTTGCCCTAGCAACTTATGGCCATTTGGCTTGCATGCATGCTTGCTTTGTGAGGCTTGGCTTTGGTGGTAGCTCTCGGTTTGGGTGTTGTGAATGAGTGTTTTTGTGAGTGGGATAAGCTTATGTGGGAGCTGGTGCATTTCGACTGTGGCTCTTCTCTTGCCCTGTTCATTGGCCTGAAGGAGAAGGACAGTGAGGAATCTCGCGGGATATTAGGAATTTTCGTCGTGAGCTCCGAGGGTAACGATCTTTAACTCTTTATATTTGCTCTAGGTTTATTTTTAATCAATTTTAGTGTATTTGGTTAATAGGAGGAGTAACGTATTTGCAGATTATTAATATAATAGGAGGAGTAACGTATTTGGTTTATCATCACAGACGGTTCATATTACGAACCGTCTGTGATACTTCACAGACGGTTCTTAATATGAACCGTCTGTGATATATCCTCAACACAGACGGTTCTTTTTACCAACCGTCTGTGAAGTATCACAAACGGTTGGTAATAAGAACCGTCTGTGATGAGGACATATCACAGACGGTTCCCAGACGGTTCCAAAGGGAACCGTCTGTATAAGTTCAACACAGACGGCTCTTTTGGAACCGTCTGTGATGAGGCGTCTGCTATTGCCTGTTTTGTAGTAGTGAGTTTTGTGTTATAAACCGTTTATGAAGGCCTACTATCACAGACAGCTACCACCAACAACCGTCTATGATATGCCGGATATCACAGAAGGTTTTTTTACTAACCGTCTGTGATATATAACCAAGCATAGACGGTTGCTACATATATAACCATTTGTGATGGCCTAAGTATTATATACGGCTTTTGGTAGAAGCCGTCTGTGATAATAGGCAT
This sequence comes from Ampelocalamus luodianensis, assembly GCA_036346255.1. NCBI lineage: Eukaryota > Viridiplantae > Streptophyta > Magnoliopsida > Poales > Poaceae > Ampelocalamus > Ampelocalamus luodianensis. The sequence continues at coordinate 57,043,891 of CM070628.1, forward strand.
TCACAGGCGGCTTCTACTAAAAACCGTTTGTGTTGTGACTTATCACGGACGGCTCACAAACCGTCTGTGATAACCACCTGTTGTCACAGAGACACATAAATTCAGACAGTTCAGAAATTGTCTGTGATGACGGTTTAGAACCGTCTATGATGACCCTTTCTGTATTAGTGTGGAGCAAACACATTTTCAAATATTCCCAAACAAGTGTTTGGTGTCCATTCCTCAAACCTTGTATCGCCGGTCTGACAGCCACCCATGGTCGATCAAACCGCCCCCGTAGGGCCGGTCAGACTGCCGACCACCGAACATCAAATCCGACAATTTGTTAAACCGAGGCTTTACTCTCCAAACACCTCGACAGCGATACAAATTGTTTAACACCTTGATTAAAATCATACCGCATGGTATCCACAATATCCACGATGGATTGGCTACTATGCCGTCGATCCCCTCGTCGGCTCCGTCGAATACGGTGGCTTCCCTTAACAATCACCAGTGTATCCATCCACCAACCTGCCCCCTTCACTTCCACCGCCCATCCACCATCCCCTACCACCGTCTCAAGTGCCGCCCCTTCGCCCCAGTCCAAGGCCATGCAAAACCACTGCAGGCATAAGTAATATCCCTCATCTTCTGGATTGTTATTCTGTCTCTAATCTACAAATCCCAGTACCAAAATCCTCAAGCCCCTCCTTCACTAGACGTCATTTCGGCTACAAAGCTGGCGCCATCCCCTCTTTGTGAAGCTTTAGAACTTTGGGAAATCATGTCGAGTCTACCGTTGCCTCAGATGGTATACTCAATAATATCTTGAAACTTGTAGCAGTAAAGGCTTCTATGTTCATGTACAAAGGTCGAGCCTGGAAAAGGTTATTATAAATCTCAGGCATGCCTCCTTGGTTCTGCATCGGCATGCCTTTCCTCCAGGACTCTGTTGATGGCTATTCAGTGGGTTGCCGCTGTTGCAATCAACGCCCCTACTAGGGGTGGGCAATCGGTTAGTTGGGCTAACTCGGTTCGGTTTATTCGGTTAAGAAAAGGGTTTGAGAAGTGGTTACCGAATAAACCAAGTGAAAATAACAAACCGAACATAATTAGCAGAAATATTCCGGTTCGGTTAATTTGGTACACCGAAATTAACCTCAATTGGAACAAATAGATACTGGAATCAGCAATAAAGCAGAAAACCTGATAACTTCAGCACCAAACTATTAATAATGAGAAAGATCACACCACGAACAATAACAAGCCCAGAAAAATCAAATTCAATGTATAAAGAGATAACACAAGTTCAGATTCGACAAGACAAATAGCTCAAGTTCAACAATCGAAAATTGTAAATTCGTGAACAGCAACAAGAGCCGGAGCAGCCTTCAAATCTGAGACAAAATGTAGAGTAGCAAGAAATTAGAAGACAACAAATAAATCAAAGAGAAACGGGCAATAGCTAGAGGGCAGGTATTGCTTTAGCAACGTCGTCCTCCTTTTCTTAATGCTAGTGACGTCTCCTCTTCTAGATCCTGGCGCATCCTCCTCTTCTATATCCCAACGATGGCCTCCCCCTCATCTAGATCTAGACATCCTCCTCTTCTACTAGATCATGGCGGAATCCAAATGGCGGCCTCCCCCTATTCTAGATCTATACGTCCTCCTCTTTTAATGGATCCTAGCGGCAACGTCCATAGGAGGGACTAGGGAGGGTAGTGGCATCGGCAGGGTTGAGCCGGGATAATGGGAGGATGAAGGGAGCACGGATGGAAGGAGGGAGGAGGCTGGTATGCAGTTGAGCCGGCTTGCCCGTCGCAGGTCGTAGGCTTGCAGTTTCGTCTTCACTCGTCTGCGTTGACGCCCGCCACCCACCGCGGCAACGCCCAACCCCTCACCATTGGATCGCACCCTCGACCCTCAGGCCTCGGTGCCTGTGGTCTGTGGCGGTCAGCGGCTGGTACGGTGGCAGCCGACGGCTGGTGCGTCCGCGGCCTGGATCGTGCAGTGCCGGTGCGAACTGGTGGCGGTTAGGGTTGATGTGTCTGTGGGGAACGGGGATCGGGTTCGGGTATCATAGCATCTTTAATATATTAAATCAATGTTGGTTGATATAACAGGTAAGCATTTAGGGATATGAGCAATTTTTTTCTCCAATATGTATATCCAATTCCTACTAACAATTGAGACCTACGTTATATTAAAAAATCACAAAAAATAATAACCTCTCTCAACCGCACTCTCTCTCTCTCTTCGATCTATTCACCCTCATCCCTCTCGCCTCCCGGTTGTCCAACCCACCGACGCCACCGCCCCCTCCGCCCCCACGCCGCTAGCTCCCGTTGTGCCTCGAGCCCTCGACCAACGTCCCTATCGCCTCCTCCCAGCCTCTGTCGCCGTAGCTGGCCTCCGCCCAGCCCCCATCGTCGTCGCTCACCTTCACCCATCCCTCGCCGCCCCACCGCCCCTCTCTCTAGCCCCTCCCGCCGGATTCGATGGCAGCGATGTAACATCACAAAATATGGGCATATTTTCAAATGTGTGAAAATGTGAACTTTTTAAAAGTTTTGATGCATCTTATTGTCATTTGGTTTCCCTGGTTTTTCATTCAAAGTTTTTGCCTAATTATAAAACTTAAGCCTCAAATTTTGAAATACAAACCCAATTGATAATTAAAAAAATTGAAATGAAAGATGATAATTAAAAATCTAAACTTAGCATATTTGTACTAATTATAAAATGGGGAAATATTTAAGGTATATCTTGAATCTTTACTCAAGTCAAACAATAAAAATGCATACAAACAGAAATTCAAGAGATTTTTAGAGAAATATATAAAGAAAACATAGAAAAATTACACAATAATCTACACTGCGTCATAAGCCTCTCCAAAAAATTTCATAATTTTTGAAGCTCGACATCTATATTTAAAAAGTCACTAAAAACCCTCATCTTATTTCTCAAAAATCCTGGAAAACCTAAACTCCCTTTTCTCTCACCGACCAGTGGGCCCCACTGGCAGGGTTCTTTCTCCACGTCGCCAGGGCCAGCACCAGCTCGACCCCGAACCATGGCCAGCTTTGCTCGAGCCCATGCTATGCCAACCACCCACCCACCGACTTGGCCAGCGCGCCCCCAGTTTCCCTCCCCTCGCCCGCTGCCCGACCGCGCCCATCCCTACCCGCTATCCCGTTAGCACCTTCGAGCGCGTCGCCACCATTGCCCGCGGCCACTCTCCCTCTTGTGAGTTCTCCTCTCCCCATCGCCTATAAGAAGCCGCCAAAGCCCCTCTACTTCCTCCTCTGCCATTCCCTACCCTCCATTTCCTTTCCACCAAGTGCTAGCACAAAAGAGCCACAAGCTCCATTGTCGGTCGATGCTGCCATCACCATTATTGCCACTCAGTGAAGTTGTTTCCCTTGTCGTGTTCGTTAGCACGTGTTCCAGGGCACGAGAGATATTTCCCCTCACATAATTTTTCTTTTGGTTCGCAGGAACTGCCGGATTTCCTTTCTTCCCATCTTCGACCATTTCTGCTGCCATAGCCATCCATTGAGATTGGCCGCACCCCGAGCTGATTCTCTGTGCTAGGAGCACCCCATGGGCATCTTGAAGCTTTCCCAAACCGCCCAAGCCTCATCTTCATATCTAGTGAGCTCTCCTCGTCGCCCACCTCCCTGCCACCTCGGTCACATCGTCGGCCTTCTCCAAGCTTCCCAGAGTCATACCTTTGCTTCTAGTGAGATCCTAGTGCCATGTAGTAGCTCATGCACATGTTCTTTAGTTGGAAGCGTCGGCATCGTGTGGTAGTAGCGCCGCCGCCATGAACCTCGTCGCATCGCCACATTGGGCCACCCAGCCCTCGCTGCTGGTATCAGTGGGCCCACAATCCTAGGGGAACCCATTTTGGGCATTGCGGACTGCCACCGTGGACTCCCTTTCCGGAGATAAGCGCGGCTATGAGAGCCCGTGAGTTCTCTATTTTGTCGAAAACCGACCGCCCACTATAGTAGCACAATTAAGTGACCAAATCACAGTCGTTAGGTCAAAGCAATGATTAGTTATCAGTTTAATTAATGCTATGAATCTTTGACGCGTGGACCCGACGCTTAATTAATGAAGTTCATTAAAACCTTTTTTTCTCGCTTTGAGCCACTCACACGCGGGCCTCGTATGGTTAAGTGCATAGTTAATATCAGTCCATGGACCAAGGAACTATGCACATGGACTCTGGTCGACGAACTGTTCTATGAGCCGAGCCAATGACAGTGGGTCTGACTCGTCAGTAAATAGATTTCCTTTAGGAAAATAAATGAAAAAGAAAATAAATCACTTGGACCCACCTGTCATTCACTGAGCATTATTGTGGTTAGAAAATAAATCAAAAATAAAAAGAAATCCGAGGGTCCCACCTATCAGAGAGAGAATTCTCTCTCCCTTTTCTTTTCTCTGGATTTCCAAACCAAATTGAAACCTTAATTACTTTTGCATAAAAACTCCAAATGAGATGGATCTTTTTTATAAATTCATCTAAAATCATGCTATACCTGAATATGCAAAAAATATTTGGATTTTGTTACACTTGGAATCATTTTACCTTATTTAATTCGTTTTTGGCTCTTTTTGGAATAGACATTGATTATTCAAATGACATTTTTGACGACCACCCATCCTCCTACTCAGACCAACGAGAGCAAGGCAAACACCCCTTTGATCATGTTGATCCTACTATTTTACTTATTGTATTTCTTTTTGCAAAATCTATTATGCATGTGCGTATGTTTATTGAAAAATTACTATGTTTGGGTTAACGGTAGATGTAAATCCTATTCGATGCATGAATCCCCTTGAAATATTGATGCCCTTACTACTGTAGCCATTAGGTTATGGGTTAGACAATATATAATGTCAGGTTAGGAGTTTTGAGTGCGAATATCATACAAATGCTTACTAGAGTGATAGTTTTTCCTAAAAGTTATAAGAGTGCAATATGATAAACATGAATTTGAGATATTTATGAAAAATGTCCAGAGGGGTGTACCTCTATTGTTTTGTATAAAAATAAAATGAAAAACTTAGTTTTCGACACGAGTGAGTTACATTATATCCTGAGAAGTGTGAGAGATGAGTCTCACATGTAGATAGGGGGAGATTCTCGCCCGAGTCAATCAAGGACTGAACGCTAGCAACTCCAAGCTAAGCCTAAGTGTATAACCATATGTGCCGGTATGGGATGGCCTTAACTAATTAAGTTATCAAAAACTAGCCTTGCATGAGGGGTAGGCAGTAGACGTGTGAGCATGTTAATTGCCGACATGCATAACAGCGAATGCCTCTTGAGATAGGGGTTTACCCGGGTAAAGTGAGGATAAACATTCGATGGGCTAAGTGCAAAGTTAGGGCTAGATGATGTAAAGGCTTTGGTGCATGCTCTAGACTGCTTACCAAATGTAATGCCCCAAAAGTATTCGAAAGGAATTAGTCATGCCCCAAAAGTATTCGAAAGGAATTAGTCATGCCCCAAAAGTATTTGAAAGGAATTAGTCGGGAGAGAATAGTTAAATCGGGAAGGAATAATTAAATCGGGAGAATGTTTCCTTCAGCAAAACATCAAAACAAGGAAGGAGAAGGGTTTTTTTTGTAAAACCGTGGCAACTTGGGCCTGGGCTTCGGCCCATGAGGCCCATAGGTGGCCGGCCAAGGGGGGGAGGCACCTTTTTTTTCCCTCCCAAACCCTAGCCGCCCCACTCCCTCCTCCTCCTCCCCTTTGGCCGCCCGCTCCTCTCCCTCCTTGCTCCTCCTCCCCTGTAGCACGTGCTTTGTAGCACCATGGTGCAGTAGCATTCATCCTCCAACCTTCCCTCCATTGGTGCTGTCCAAGAAGAGAAGGGGGGAGATCTCCATCGTGGTCACCGATCAAGAAGAAGGGAGAAGAAGGAGTGCGGGGAGAAGAAAGGAAAGGGGAGAGATCACGACCTCGGTGCGTCATCTTCAGCGGTTCTTCGAGGGTAAGACCCGATCCCCTTCCGATTAGTCGATTATTTGATTATTAAGTTTTATCGGTAATCTGATCGGTTGGAGCAGAGTGGGTTGGGCGACGTTTTTGAGTAGTCTAAGGGCAGAATCAGGTCCGGATGTCTCCTAGAGAATTGTAGAGGACGTCGCTAGATTTCGATGAAGTACTAGATCACGATATTTGGACCTCTGTAGCAAAAGTTATGAATTTATTGGTGGGACTGTTCTGCGAATCTGTCGGTAATCTAATGGGTTTTAGTAATCTGTCTTGTTAGATCTATTAAAGCGCGAATTTGAGGAGCTCAGTATAACGAAAGTTGTAGATAATTGTCGTAGCTTTCAAGGAAGGGCAAGAACGCGAAATTTGGACAAACGAGCTAAAAGTTATGATGGTTTTAGTGTACTGTCCAGAGAACCTGGCGAGAAAATGTTGTTCTGTTATTTGGCTTGATAGGGGTAGTAGTTGGCCGAATCAGGAAGGCTTACCAACTAGGTTTAGTTTGAGAATTTTATAACCTTTCAATGAAGTCCAAGATAACCTCATTTGGACTACTGTACTAAAAGATACGAATTTTAGAACACGACTATTTCCAGAGGGGACAGATTAGCTTATAGGAAATTGGAGTTGGGATCGCGTTTCAAGCTTTTGCGAGTTCGGGTTTACTCTTTTGGTTTGAGTGGTCCATTACTGTTATCTTAGCATTCTCCTAAATGGTTTTTAGGTGGGGGACTGGTTCCGGAGGCGGCACCCTCTTCGCATCCTTCGTTCCCGCACGGTTGAGGCAAGTGCATTGTCTGTTGTATGGGTGTGATTGATTGACCATATTTGTGTGCTTTTCGATATATGATAGCGTAGCAAGATTGCTTGATTGATGATTGTTTCAAGAATGGTGGATGTTCAAAGTATGGTTATGCCTTACATGAATGTCGTTATTGCTTTTGGTCCTCTGATGATGAATAGTGTTGGTGCTTGTGCATATTGATATCATACTTAGACTTGGTCTTGTGAGGACAAAAAATGCACAACTTTGTAGTACCCAATACATACAAGTACTGGTTTGATAAAATGACTATGATGAAGGATCGGGTTGCAAGTATTCGGGCTGTAGAATATTTATGTTTGATTGCTGAAATTGGTCGTGTCTTTCCTGTACTAGTCATACATGGATGATAGTGTGATATATATGAATGAGACTTGGTTATGGCATGTTTGTGATTAAAGAGTAATTTTGTATGTGATAATGCTCTACATGTTATTTAGTGATTGAGATGTGGTATCTACTCGTGCTTTTACTTGTTGTTGAAAGTTACGTTCTAGTACATACGCATGTTGAGAGCATCTAGCGCCTTGGTCACGTAGTGACCAAGTACATCTGATTGAGGTCCCGTCATGTAGATGACGGGCTTGAGATCCCCACATTCATGGAATGTGGGCTTTGAAAAGAGGTCCCCATCGTGAAAACGATGGGCTTATGGTCCCCACACTTGCGGAGTGTGGGCTTGAGGTCCCCTTTACTTGTGGAGTATTGGGCAATTGGTCCCTGCGCTTGCGAGCACAGGCATGGGTATGCAGCGACGGTTGCATACCTTGCATTACCGGTAAAATGCAAAAGTTAAAGAGAAAGAGAAAGTGCACTTGAGCATCTTGCATAGCATGAGCATATGTCTTGTTTATAATTGAGATGGTATATGGATGTTGATGATTACAGTAGTCTATGTTATTGTTGCCATTTAATGTACTTGCTGGGTCTTTGGACTCACTCTTGCTGTTGTTGTGTTTTTAGGTACCCCTTTACAAGAACGGCATGCATGGGAGGGAATAGAAGTGGTTGCACAATTGCACGAACTACTCACATTTGGATTAACAGATTGATAAATTAGTAGTTGAGGAATTGCATAAAGAATTTCTTATGATTACTCACTATGCTTGGGATAATTTGTAATAGAGTTGATTAGAGGATTATGAATGTCATTCATTTATGCTTTAGTTGTTTAGCATGCTATGGATGTTGTAGTGATGATTAACATAGTTTTGGTTATCTCTTGTTTATTTGGAGGTTGGATTATTTGACTATGTTATATTTAAATGTTGGGACCTCGGTTTAGTAACTAAACAAAGGAGGTTACATCGGATTTTAGAGAATTGTTTCAATGTAAAAATGTTATTATGCTAGTTTAGTAGCATTCTAGGCTCATGTGGGGGTGTTACTGATTGGTATCGAGCGGGCGATGAGGTCCGAGGTGATTGGATTTACAACTTAGGCAACTTAAATTGCTAAAATTTTGTAATAGTTAATGAACTTAAACCTGACACACTGGTGCAGTAGGATGGGATGGGTCAAGCATTGCATTTACGCTTTTGTTGAATTGTATTAATGATTTCTGTTATGAGATGATCTGATATATCTATAGTATAATACTATGGTTATTATGTGTGGGGGTAACCCATGTTGAGAGGTGGAGGAAGTGGTTGTGGTCCTGGGCTATACCAAGTTACACCACTGTTCGTGGTATAGGAATAGCGAAGTATCCACATGAGAGGTCGTAGTTCAGGCATTGGTAGCGAGTATACTTAAAAGAGTTGTTCTCTTCCCTGAATTTGAATTTGGTCAACTCTTATCCAGTTGAGATTGATGAGTTTCTCTTGGGTTATTTATTCTTGTGGTTGATGGGTTGCTTTGAAAAAAATTGATGTGTTTTCTTTGGCTTAATTTGTCTGTAAAGCGATCATTATTTTTCCCATCGATGAGTTATTCGTGCGGTGGTGAACTGAGGTTGATTGTCAAGTTTGACCTTTATTTTGGAGTTTTGTCTTTCTCATTGGAAAGCATGATCCAATTATCCGGTTGATGTTTTTGGTTAATGAAAGTTTCCTTTTGCAAGTCCTTTGGAGCGTGGAGGCTTCGACTCAATGTATCTCTCTTGGGTATTTTGAGTGATGAAGATTGATGGTTCTTTTATAAAAGAAGATGTTAAACCCGTTAGCGATGTTTTGTCTTGGTTAAGTGAGAGGTTATAACCAAAGTAATTAATGGATATGATACGGGTTATCATGTTAAATCTGCAGTGTGTGTATGATCGATCCTAACGAAGATCCTTGAAAGGAAGGTGATTAATTTGAAAGTGTCTTGTAGTAGTACTCGAGGAGCTGTGATTAATAGTATGGTTATACCTAGTTGTAATCAATAGAGTTAATAAGATGTGTAGAACGTTCATGAAGTTGAGTCGATGACTAAGAGTGATACATTTGGTAAACTTCTTTGGTAAATTGGATTAACGTGTCTCAACAGTTTAATCTAACCTTTTGGGATGGTTAAGTTCAAAAAGAGTTAGATTATTGTCTTAGTGGGTACTAATCTTGGAGTAACCTTTTTGTGGATACTTAGTGATTATAAGTAATTGCTTGGTGCAATTAATGTTTGGTGATGAACATCACTAAGAGATAAATTGATGGGATTTGACGTATGACCAATGTTTACATGATGGTAGAACTATCAAATAAAAGTATGTTTTGATGAAAGGATGTTGGAATAACCTTTTAATTCGTGCAGTAGTTTTCCTCTAAAGTAAAGTGGTTATTGTAGTGAGAATATAAGATTTTGGTATACATTCAATTGAGGATGAGATGATAAAGGGGTCTGTAACATTTTGGTAAGCCTTTGGGGGCTTAATAAAAGTAAGAGTTGACGATAACGAGTCTTGTTAAGGGTAGACCATTCTTGATGTTATTAAGTCTGTCCATAAGAGATTCTGACTTGTAGTAGTAGTGATGATTCTTCTAGAGAAAAAAAAATCTATTGCCTTTCGTAATAGCAGTCAAATGAAATATTTGGAGTTTTGTATTCGTGGACTTTTGGGAGTTCATGATCTAGGTAGTAGATGGAATTAAGTGAGCAATGTGACGTATGCAAAGGTTCTGATTGGTTCCTAGGTGGTCAATGTGATTTGTTTTTTTTAAGAGCATTTCTGGTTTGTGTTGGCAAGAAATGTTGTAATCAAAGAAAATTGTTTTTCTTTGTTATCAGTAAGTGTGTACCATAAGTATTGGAGGTTGAAAGTTCCTTCTTGTGGAACATGTGCCCTCGTCAGCAGACTTGTATTTTGTTTTTCGATATCTTTATTATTCGACGGTTTCTCTTGTTCTCTTGCTCACTCCGAGGAGCAGCTTTGTTCTTGTGCGTTGAGACTAGTTTTGTTTGTTTCTTCCTTTTGAGAAAGGAATTAACTATCTTGTGTTGCCAGAGTCTTATAGAATGTAATATGGTGGACAAGTATTTGGTAGTGGTGAGATTTTAGGAACCAAGCTATTTGAAGAACAGTAGAAAGTGCGTTGGTTTTGATCAATAACCTTTGTCCATGTTGGGATATGGGGACTATCGAAAGTATGGGCTCTTGATAAATTTATTAGAGTATCACAATTGGATACCTAGTAAGATTGTGTAGAAGAGTTTTGATGGTGAAGTTTAATGAGAATAGCGGTGTGGAGAAACCTAAGCGTTGTGCTAATCAATGGGATAGCAGGAATAGTTGAGTATTGTCAAGTGTGACTCGGTCACAGAGAGTAACTCTATGGGAGTTAGGTTATCACTAAGGATAGCTTGGTCAAGAATTTATATATTCATCTATTGATGTTAGTGATTGAGTAGGTTTGAATCCTGATCAATCAGTTAGGATATTGTGGACAAGTAGCTACATTTGATTGGTGTAGGTTAGAGAAGGTCTAAGATTGGTAACATGAATCGCCTTGGGTGGTTACTTGATTAGTATGGAATGTTGATATTAATGAACTGAGATTATTGTTGAGCTGTGTGAAATTTTTTTTTGGTCATCAGATTTGAGGGTTACATATCAAGTATACCGACCATTCATTGTAAGAGTCGTAGAGGTTGAATTGGGCTTTGTATTATTATGCTAGTATCTTGGTTCCCAGGATTAGGTTCCAAGAGTTATGGTGATCTCTGAAAGCAGTAAATGAGAGTGAATGTGGTGAATTTCAAAATTGTTTATCCTTAACGGATTTAGGGATGTGATGGTGATTGAAATCTATATTGAGTTGTGTTGAGGATTATTCTGTCAAAGCAATTCATTCGGTAGAAGTTAGCTAGAGTGTGATATTGTGGATTGGAAGAGTCTCCTACATAAGTGTGGGTTTTGTGCTCATTGAACATAGCTTTGAGGATGCCCATTTAAGATAAGCGAGTTAATGTGTTATGCGATAATTTGGGATCCTATGGTTTAATAGAAAGATAAATTCTTAAAAGAAGTTGATCTTGGATAGAGAGATATTCTCTTAGTTCTTACTTGAATTATGTGGTTATGACAGATGTCAATTACAAATTGAGTTGATTCTTCTTTGGTATGTGTGATTCCTTCGATTAAAAAATGGTTAATCTGGTATTCGAGTGATTTCGTTTTGGCTTGTGTGGCATTTATTCCTAAAGCGCCTACTTGAAAAGTGAAAAGTTTTCTTGTCAAACCCATTGATTTTGGATTAGTCTCTTCTAAGAGAAGATGGTTTTGAGTTGGTTGCATTAAGACTCTTATGGTCTCGATCGGAATGTTGTGCGTCCCTGGTTAAAAGATGTGCTCGTTGTCAAAGTGAAGAGATTGACTGATACAAGGATCAAGAGTTTGGTGTGTTTGTGCAGGTTCATGGCAATGTTAGTAAGATTTTAGCGGTGATTATATTTCTGGGCTTAAGCGTGGTTAGAATTCGGGGTCGAATTCCGTTTAAGGGGGGTAGAATGTAATGCCCCAAAAGTATTCGAAAGGAATTAGTCATGCCCCAAAAGTATTCGAAAGGAATTAGTCATGCCCCAAAAGTATTCGAAAGGAATTAGTCGGGAGAGAATAGTTAAATCGGGAAGGAATAATTAAATCGGGAGAATGTTTCCTTCAGCAAAACATCAAAACAAGGAAGGAGAAGGTTTTTTTTTTTGTAAAACCGCGGCAACTTGGGCCTGGGCTTCGGCCCATGAGGCCCATAGGTGGCCGGCCAAGGGGGGAGGCACATTCCCCCAAACCCTAGCCGCCCCACTCCCTCCTCCTCCTCCCCTTTGGCCGCCCCCTCCTCTCCCTCCTTGCTCCTCCTCCCCTGTAGCACGTGCACTGTAGCATTCATCCCCTCCAACCTTCCCCTCCATTGGTGCTGTCCAAGAAGAGAAGGGGGGAGATCTCCATCGTGGTCACCGATCAAGAAGAAGGGAGAAGAAGGAGTGCGGGGAGAAGAAAGGAAAGGGGAGAGATCACGACCTCGGTGCGTCATCTTCAGCGGTTCTTCGAGGGTAAGACCCGATCCCCTTCCGATTAGTCGATTATTTGATTATTAAGTTTTATCGGTGTCGATCGGTTGGAGCGAGTGGGTTGGGCGACGTTTTTGAGTAGTCTAAGGGCGAATCAGTCGGATGTCTCTAGAGAATTGTAGAGGACGTCGCTAGATTATTTGACTATCTTTGGAGGTTGGATTATTTGACTATGTTATATTTAAATGTTGGGACCTCGGTTTAGTAACTAAACAAAGGAGGTTCATCGGATTTTAGAGAATTGTTTCAATGTAAAAATGTTATTATGCTAGTTTAGTAGCATTCCAGGCTCATGTGGGGCTGGGGTGTTACACCAAAGGTAGTGAGCGGTGGTATCGACAGATGCCGAATAAACTAGAGAATTCGTGTGCTATGGGTAAAGTTGTACACCTCTACAAAGTATAAATCTATTTAAATAGCCATGCTCGTGGTCATAAGCGTGCTTAGTGTAGACTTAATGGGTATAGTCTTGATTTTTATAAAAATAACTTTCGTTGGAAAACATGGGATTGGTTTTATTGGTTTGTATTTGAGTCTAGTGCCATGATTATGGCTGAAAATAAAACGTTGCTCGCAGCCGAGGAGGGTTACAAGTTGTTATTATTCATTCAATTACTTACTTACTATCCTGTATTTATTTAACTACTTGTTTTAACTTCCGTTGCAAAGTACTACATATTGATATTGCAAATAAAACCTACTTAATGCAAAATAACTTGTAGCATAGAGCCTCACCTCTTGATTAGCCATGCATTTATATAAATTTTGTGATACACTACAAGTCTTGTTGAGTACGCATTGTACTCAATCTTGCTTACATTGTTGATTCAGAGTTTGAGGTGAGCCGACGCCCGACGATACGTTCTTTGCACCCGGAACCAGAGGGTTCGGTGACGGGTCTATCTAGGCTTTGTCTCTAGTCAGTTACCTATGGGATTTTGGATGGGCATGCCACTAGAATTTATTTACTTTCATCACGAGTCGGTCGGTGATGTAATAACTGTTATCATTTAAGTTAAGTACCATTTTACTTTACTTTGCACATGTGAATGTATGGATGTGAATGTCAATATTGTGAATGTGTGTACTAGCCACTGATCATGGGACTAGTACGGTACACACATAAGGTCTTCGGGTATTGCACGCCCGAGGGTCTAACAAGCGACTGGAGAGAACGACGACAGCAAGAGGCCATGACGATGGGTGGTGATAGTGAGAGGCAACGGTGAGGGGAGAACAATAAGCAGCCACGGCGATGGCAACGACAATGGGTGATGATGCCAGCGAGCGTGCTAATAGGTGGGCCCACATGAGTTGTTTAATGCTTTGAATTGACTCATATGTAGAGTCCGGTTCCAGAAACTCTTTTGTTGGATTCGACCCCTCCAATGTACTGAATTGATTCAATATCTTATCTCTCCTTCTTTCAACCGGTTAAAACAACACATGACAGATGGTCTTAGGCTGATGGAGGTGCGAATGAGAGATAGGGAGAGTGAGAGGGTGGGGTGAGTGTTGGGTTGAGTGTGCCTTGGTGCTGGACTATCCGGTTAATTTAGCCTATTCGGTTTGTGAATGTTGAACATCGAACCTAATACCGAACATCGAATAGAGTCAAAAAAATCTAAGCTGATTATCGGAATGCTAAATAACCAATAATTTTTGTTAAATCAGTTCGGTTTGCTTTTTGGTTTTGGTACAGAAAATGCCCACCTTTGCCCCCTGTCAAAGACGTGGTGAAAATTCTGGTCATCAATCTTCTCTTTGTTAATGGTGGCTACTCGGTGAGTTGTCGCTTAGGCAATCAACTCCACACGTCACTCAAGAAGGAAGGAAGGAAAAAAAGGCCCACATCTTCAACCTCAAGTACCATTGAACACGGACGATGCCCTTTGATGTCTTTGCTACGATGGTTCACTGGAGTTCTCCGTTGTTCACACTGTTAGATAATCGATGCCGTAGTTAGGAGACAACCAATCTAATCACACAATTAACACCAAAGAGAGACACAATGTAGAGGAGGATCCAAGATCTTTATTCATTTCTCTGTATCTTATACATGAAGGGTCCTCATATTTATAGCCCAAAGGGGTGAAAGCCACTACTACAGAAATGGTCTTTACAGACGGTTCAAAAACGCCATCACAGACGGTTTCGTGAGCCGTCTGAGTTTATGGGTCAGTGATGACATGAGTCATCACAGGCGGTTTTAAAACCATCTGTGACAGTAGAATATCACAGACAGTTATTAACTCAGAACCGTCTGTGATAGTCGGCTATCACAGACGGTTTGTGTATGAAACCGTTTGTGAAAGTCTACTTTCACAGATGGTTTGTGTATAAAATCGTCTGTGATAGTCGACTATCACAGACGGTTTGTAGATGATACCGTCTGTGATATCTGATGCATCATAAACGGTTTGTATATTAAACCGTCTGTGATATCTGATGCATCACAGACGGTTTGTAGATTAAACCATCTGTGAGAGATGATGCATCACAGATGGTATGTCCTAAGGAACCATATGTGATATTCTTTTCAGAAACAACCACATCCAATTCGCATTCGTTTCAGAAACAAGCTAGCACATCCAATTCGCATTCATTTCAGAAACAAGCTATGACATCCAATTCACATTCATTTCAGAAACAAGCACATTCAATTCACAAATCAATTAACTAAAATTAACCATTCATGTACATTTACACACATGTACGTACGGTTAAGTTCAATATCTTATGCTAATCAAAGTTCAATCTACATTGTGGAACTTCCCATTTGGATTTATAACCTCACGGTTCAAGAATGCAGCAAGGTGTCCTCGAATTTTTATGAGCTGGCTCTGTTCCAACGCAGTTTCCGCGATGGTCGCAACCTGTCGCTACGAAGATTAAATTCCTGCATATATAAATTGATAAGTATGAAATAATTATTGCATTAAGATTGACAAACCTGAGGATCATTGGTTATCGTGGAACCAAACATAGAATCCACAGAGGTTGCAGGTAGGCGGCTGCTGGTGGCACTGCAAAAATATAATTGGTTAGTTCGAGAGGCATTACTATGAAGTGTTATATAGGATTAATGTGTACTAGGAATATCGAGAAATTTAGATCGTGTTGCAAGGTCCCTCCCTTGCATATCCCTCCTTTTGGATAGTACATCTTGAATGACCTACGTGATTCCAAAAACTTAGCCTTAACCATTGCAATGGAAAGAAAGACTGTACAATAGAGTTATCTATGGAGAAAATGTGTTTACCTGTTGATTAATTCTCGGATAATTGTGAAGTTGTGTGTGGCCCTCTTTAGGGAATCTAGATATATTACCAAGTTCCGTTTTGGTATAATTATAATTAGAATCCAATGGAACCTACACAGGTATGTCGCCATGGTCATTAAACCTAAGTTGGTGTTGCTTATAAAATACAAATCAACAAGTATAGCTACTAGTGCAGCACTTACTCCTGGTTGTAGGGCAAAAGTATGAATTGCTTGTTGCGGTGAGTCAGCAATGAGTCCACCACGTAATCCTCGATGAATTGTGCATTCTCCTTGATGGTTTGCTCGTAGACCATGTGTGGGTCGAGAAAACCTACCGGTGAATGCCTTACTTCGGCTTCAGAAATTATGTATATATATATATATACACACACACACAAAAGAAAGTAGTTATATATAACATTTATCGGTATTACACGAACATTGACCGTGATTGTACACACTTACAATGTCCAGCATCGCATGAGTGAGACGTCGAAGGAGTCGAGGTTGAAGAGATTGAACAAGTCATCGAACATCACCGTGAAGACACAGTCTAGAGCCTCGTGGTTAAAATGATCCTTCTTGAACTTCACGGTGACACCCGAGCGTCGTTGTTCATCCGTCTTGTTGGCCTGTTCCATGTACCATGTGTGCAATCTCGTGCAAGCTAATCCTATGGTAGGGCTGTCTAACCTCTCGATCAACGGCTTGCCTAGCACGAATTTTCGGGCCAATGGCAAGAAGGGTACATCAGAACAGGAGTCGACCGTCTTCGATTTGCCCTTCCTGCCTCGCTTTGTATAGGTCGACTTCACGAGAGTCGACTGAGCAAGAGGTGTAGATGCACCTGATGCACCGGAACATTACCGCCGGTGCGATCGACTCGATGATACTTCTGTGAAGTTAGCCGTGCGCGGTAGCTCGAGCGAAGTCTCTCTTGGGCCACTGGATAAATGCTCCAATGGCTTGCCCTAAAGTCACGATCTCGTCGTTTGGGGGCTTCTCCAGCTGGACGACCTCGAAATTGGCATAAACACCGTCCACATTCACTTTTGCGAAACCCGGTGCTACATTTACACCGTGCAGCAAGGCCCCGACACTGGATGGATGCGCCTGGCCCCAAGCAGCATCCAGGGCAATGGAGCCACATCTCACTTGGAGCTTGCACTTCGTAGCCCCCTACATAATGATACAAAATTAGCTACTCTAACAGGACTATCAATGGATCAAGCATTCCAAGGATAATAATTATTACCTGGATGTCATCAACAGGAAATCTATTATCGATTTCTAAGTTATGGTTGGATGCGCAGCTACTTGGACGTTTGGGGGGCCTAGCTAGCACAGTAGCGGCGGGGGCTTCCAACTGATTTGTGAGGGATGCACGAATCTCCTCTCGTATGACATCCCACATCTCTTCTCTAAGGAATACACAAATCTCCTCTCATATCTCTGCTTCGCGCTCGGCTTTGGCTCTCTTCCTACTCCGGTACGTATCGGAGTCCTTTGAGAATCCTTTGTTCCAATCAACATAAAGGCCAATGCCTCTCGTGCGACCCGAATGCTCCTTTTTTCCCAGGGCTGCAGAGAGTATATCTCTCTCCCTGTCTGCCTGGAATGAGCCTTGGAAAGATTGTGCAGTACTCAGCTCTTCCTGCAAGAGCCCGACATGTTATTTTACTTCCCATGAAGTTATCGAGTAATTACAAACTAGCTAGTTCGATATCTTACCATGCGCCGTAACACTTCCACGTCTGCAGGGTTTGGAAAGGAGACGACCCTCGAAGATGAGGTAGATTACCTCGTCCTTAGCCACTGTTGGGAACGCTCATCAGTGATGCTGGTAAATGGCTGGGAGGCATCCAACTGGCATGCACGCTCGTTCTGATCCCTCCATTGTGCGATTTTACCCGCATACCCAGCGGTGCCGATCTTTGGGGTGCGTGTATTTTGCCTGGAGGGCCCTGTGCGCCTCACTTTGAATCCTAAAATCATCTGTCTTCTTCTTCGCCACAAAGTCTTCCCAGTACTCCTCCACGAACGGATACTTCTGGAAGGGCGTCAAATCCTTATCCATGTAATCCTTGATAAGTGAACTCTTGAAGTTCCTCCACGCTTTGTACGCCGCTAGCAACGCGTATCGTTGCACGGAGGCCTTGTGTTCTTCTGGTATCTCGAACGATTTAAAATTTTCCTTCAGCAGCACAACTTTGTGATTGTTAACTTTGGTGTACTCCTTCCACGAATAATAGGTGATCTTGACCCGTTCGCGTGTAACTACTCGACCGTTGTCCGGAATGCGGACATTGCTCGGGGAGGACTCAAAGGGGCCCCAGACACATGAACTCTCGTGATGGTAAATCGTCCCTCCGGCCTTTTCGATATTCCTCTTTCCTTGCGCTTGGATTTTCCAGAGGATGGCGCATTAGACGCATGAGACGACGATGAGAAGAATGAGCGGACGACGTCTTCACGAGAAATAGAGGTTCTATCACAAATCAACATATTATCATAAGATTCTCAAGCCCACTACACCACATTTCAATATGAACATATCAAATGCAAAGGGGTAATAAAATTGAAATGCTGTGATACTCACGAAGCAGATGGCAATCAAAGCTAAGCAATGCTGTGATACTCATAGAGCACCGGAGCAGGGCGGTGTCGAAGGGGAGGAGGGGCGCCGGGTTCAGAAGCGGCGGCTCGTGCTCGGGAGGAGGCGGCGGGCTAGGGGGAGGAGGCATGCCGGGCTCAAGGAGGAGGCGACGGGCTCGGGGGAGGAGGCATGCCGGGCTCGGGGGAGGAGGCGACGGGCTCGAGGGAGGAGGCACGCCGGGCTCAAGGAGGAAGCGGCGGGCTCGGGGGAGGAGGCGAACGGGCTCGGAGGAGGTGGGATGTTGGAGAAACTTAATCATTTGAGTGGGGGCGCGGCAAACCCTAAGTCTGAATGTAAATAGGGTTGGACATCACAAACGGTTCCAATAAATAACCGTCTGCGATATCTGTATCACAGATGAGTTGTATATGGAACCGTCTGTGATATATGCCTTATCATAGACGGGTTTAGTATGGAACCGTCTGTGATATATGTCTTATCATAGACGGGTTGTATCTGGAACCATCTATGATATATGCATTATCACAGACAGGTTTTACATGGAACCGTCTGTGATATAAAATCACAGACGATTTGTTGTAAGGAACCGTCCGAGATATTCTTTTGTATTGCTAAATCCATTTCTGTTTATTGGCTAGCCTCAGGAAATGCTAGCTATGCCCTTTGAAACAAGCAAAAACACAACAAGTACATGTATACATCCAATTCACATTTATTTCAGAAACAAGCACATCCATTTCACAAATTCAGATATGACACATTCTCATATACATAAATACAAATTCACACATATGACACGTTCTCATATACATAAATACAAATTCACATATGACACATTCTCATATACATAAATGCAAATTCAGAATATATGACACATAAACATTTCATTCATCATTCCACTTGCTTATCTTCTTTAAAAATTAGCCCTTCCTGATGATCGACGCGTATGTAGCTAGTTTCGTCACGTCGTTCTTCCTCGACCCTTATGCCGTTTCGAAAGGAGGCAACTCGTCAAATTGATTGTATTCTTCCTCGTCCACTATATTCTGAACTCCTACAATCCTCCTTTTTCCATGAAGAACTACATGGCGCTTCTTATTTGCCTGGTCGGTTACATAGAATACTTGAACAACTTGGTTAGCGACTACGAATGGTTCTTCTTTGTATCGGACACGTTCGAGGTCCATGGTAGTGATGTCGTACATGTCGACCTTCACCGGTGGGAGATGGACCCAACGGCACCGATACAGTTGGATCTTGAAAAGCACGTAGTCGAGCTCCCAAATCTCCTCTATGAACCCATAGTAGGAGCTCCTCAACCCATTAGTACTAAATGCATATATGCCTGCGTATAGAATGTGTACCCATTTATGTCGTATCCTTGCCATGTCACAACTGTAAATGTTGGCCCTTTTGCCAACCATGTCAGCATATCACTTGACGAGCTCGTAGCGAGTCGCTCCTTCAACCATTGGTTGAACCGACTGTTGTGCTGTCTCGTGATCCAAACATCCAGCCGCTCTGGATTCTGTTACCAAAGCACGTCCTTGTGCTGGTCGATATACGGGAACACTTCAGTCATGTGTTGCAAGACCGTGAAATGGGCTTGAGCATACGCTCTCATCTCTGGAGTGATTGTTTTCCTTCCGATGGTCCCGATACCATCGAGCCTCCCCTCATGGCGAGATCGAGGCACACCTATTAGTTCGACCTGAGCCATGTAATCGAGGATGAACTCAATGACCTCTTCGGTTGCATAACCTTCGACGATGCTTCCCTCTGGCCGAGATCGATTCCGTACATAGGACTTGAGAATTCCCATGAACCTCTCGAATGGGTACATGCTACGTAGAAACACGGGCCCCCACATCTTTATCTCCCTTACAATGTGAACAATGAGATGGACCATGATATCGAAAAATGACAGAGGGAAATACATCTCAAGATGACATAGAGTCGTCACCACCTTGTCCTGCAGAGCATCTAGTCCTTCGGGATCGATGACCTTCTGAGCAATTGTGTTAAAGAAATAACACAGCCTCATGATTGTCTCTCGGACCTTGATCGATAAAATACTTCTAATTGCAACAGGGAGCATCTGTGTCATCAGCACATGACAATCATGAGACTTCATGCCAATTAACTTCAAATCTTCCATTGAAACAAGTTTCTTCATGTTGGTAGAGTAACCAGACGGGACTTTCACACCATGCAAGCACTGGCACAGTTCAGTTCTCTCGGCCTTGGACATAGTGTAACAAGCAGGGGGAAGGTACATTCGTCCTTTATCGGTCTTTGTCGGTGCTAACTCGGGTCTGATGTCCATATCAACCAAGTCAAGTCGTGCATTGACACCATCCTTTGTTTTGTCACAAATGTTCAGTAAGAGACCAATCAAGCTGTTACATACATTCTTCTCTACATGCATAACGTCGATGCAGTGGCGAACTTCTAGGTGCTCCAATAAGGTAAGTCCCAAAATATTGATCTCTTCTTCGAGATGTTCTTCTCATGGGTTTTCGATTTACGTCCCTTTCCGAGCACAACATCTAAATCCTTAACCATATCATAGACCTCTTTTCCACTTAAATGCCTTGGAGCTGAACTGTCCTCCTTCTCTCCATCGAATCGTTTCTTCATCCTGCGGTATGGGTGAGCCCTCCGAAGGAACCTACGGTGACGCATGTACACGGTTTTTCGCGAGTGCTTCAGCCACACACTCTTGGTATCATCTAAGCAGTGAGTACATACTTTGGCCTCTTTTGTACTCTGGCCTGACAGGTTAGCAAGGGCGGGATAATCATTTATGGTGCAAAACAACAAGGAGCGTACGGTGCAGTACTCTCGTTTGTACACATCCCATACCTATACCCCTTCGATCCACAGTATTTTTAGATCTTTAATCAATGGTGCTAGGTACACGTCAATATCATTCCCAGGTTGCTTCGGCTCTTGGATAAGTATCGACAGCAAAATATACTTCCGCTTCATACACAACCAAGGGGGAAAGTTGTACATACAGAGAGTCACGGGCCAAGTGCTATGTGGACTGCTCATGTTACCGAAAGGATTCATTCCATCTGTACTCAATCCAAACCTTATATTCCTCGGTTCCGCACCGAAGTCTACAAACCTCCTATCGATGTTTCTCCATTGGGTGGAATCAGCAGGGTATCTTAGCTTTCCATCCTGCTTACGCTCCTCCGAGTGCCAACATAGCAGTTTTGCCTCCTTTGGGTTCGCAAAAAACCGCTTCAAACGGGGAATTACAGGAAGATACCACACCACCTTAGCAGGAGGTCCTTTCTTCACCTCGATTCCCTCGTCGTCATCTGATTGATTCTTACGCTTGTATCGGGATGCGTTGCACACCAGACATACATGCATGTTTGCGTACTCTTTACGGTAGAGGATACAGTCGTTTGCACATGCATGTATTTTTTCTACTTCCATTCCCAACGGACAAAGAGCATTCTTGGCTCTGTATGTGGTTTTGGGCAACTCGTTTCCATCCGGAAGCATGTCCACTAAGAGACCTAACAGCACCGTGAAACTCTTGTCGGACCAACCGTTGCTTGCCTTCAATTGCAGCAGTTCAAGCACGGATGACAACCTTGTGTATTTCGGCTTGCAGCCCGGGAACAAAGGCTTCTCCGAGTCCTCCATCAAGCCCTCGAATTTACCAAGCATCTGATCCAGATTGTCATCGTGCAGCCTATCCGAATCGGAACCATAATCGACATCATCCGGCGGCATATCGTTGACTTCATCGGCGATGTCGTTATTACTATCTTCTTGTATAATCTGCTCTTCACCGTGACTGGTCCAACGTATATACCCCTTTTTGAAACCCCTTCGAATCAAATGTGATTGGATCTACGCTTGGTTGTCAAACATCTTCAGATTCTCGCAGTCAATGCATGGACAGTACATATATTCCGCCCCCTTATTCAACATATCCCTCTCGGTAGCTCTTGTAAAAGCACACACGCCATTAATGTACTCTTCACTCACACGGTTCTTAGCGTACATCCAACTTCGGTCCATCACATGGTTCATGTTGAAAACCCTGAAAATAAATAAAAAGGGTGGCTTCACTAGCGATTTCGGCGTAAACGTCAAACTACTCAAATTAAAGGATGCTTATGCTCCAATAGCTCACCTCGATCACGAGGAAGGTGTCAATGAAGTCGGCCGGGGAAGGTCCAAGGCGGCTGGTCGTTGGTGAACAGAGGCCGGCGGCAAGCTCCTCGGTGACAGGTCTTCTCGGTGGAAAAAAACTAAAATGAAGCACATGCACAGCTTTAGGGGGACATATAGGTGGGGAAATCGACCTTGGTGGGGTCGAGCACTCATCGGAGAAGAGTTGGCGTCGATGATGGCGGCGGTGACATGCCGCTCGGCGTGGGCGACAATAGTTGAAATGGACCGCACGATCGATCGAGTGGGCTCAGTGAGGTGAGGCGATACTAAAAACCGGGCACGGAGTGGCGTCGATGGACTCACCGTAGCGCCAGAGATGGAGATGAAGACTATTGAGGAGTACACTACAATGGATGATAAGTAAGAGAGCAAAATGGTGCACCGTCTGTGATGGGATAATTATCACAAACGGTTTTCAACAAAAAACCGTCTATGACATGAAGTAATATCTCACACGGTTATTAATAAGAACCGTCTGTGAAGTATCACAGATGGTTTCCAACATAAAACCGTCTGTGATATGTAGCAATATCACAGACGGTTATTATTACGAACCGTCTGTGATACTTTACAGACGGTTTTTATCATGAACCGTCTATGATATTACCTGTTCACAGACGATTTTTAGCACAGCCAGTAACACAGACGGTCTCTAAACCAAAACCATCTGTGATGTCATGTAATACAAATGGTTTTGGTCAACCGTCTGTGATGAGGCGTCCAGTATGTGCCTTTTTGTAGTAGTGAGCCCTCCAAGGGCTATTTAGTCTTTTGCCCATAATTAGGTTTCATAGCACTCCCCCTTGGGCAATAGACAATGATATGCAAATGTCTCATCAAAAAATCCTTACAAAAACCATTGGGAAAAAAGGAATGGAGAAAAGAGTACATTACATTCGTAAATTGCATTATATTTATTGCCTTACTAAAAACCTTCATGTGAGAAGACTTCTAAAAAACTCACCAAGGAAAAGAGTACAACGTTTAATCCTCGGGATCCAATCTTAAAGATTTTTGGATAAATCCTTAGGATTTTATAAGGGTTATTATCTAGAAATTTACTCCCCCTGAACTCTGCCATGAATAGGAAAATGTCATGAATACATCTCTGAAAACTAGATGCAAGCAGAGACTTAGTGAAAAAATTAAATGTATTTTCACAAGACTTTGTTTGCAGAATCTTTACCTCACTATTCTTTTGAATTTCAAGAGGATAGAAAATTTAGGAGCAATGTGCTACGAGATGTTGCTCTTGACATAACCCGTTTGCATTTGTAATACAAGCAGCATTATCTTCATAGATAATTGAGGGGATATTTATGGTATTAATGCCACAATACTTCTGGATGTGGTTAATCACATGTTTGAGCCAAACACATTCAAGTGAGGCTTCATATAGTGCTATAATGTCTGAGTGGTTGGTAGAAGTAGCTACCAAGGTCTACTTAGATGATCGCCAAGAGATAGCTGCACCACCAAAAAGTAATATAAATCCATTCTAGGATTTGCACTATAGAGATTTGACAGATAGTCCGTATATCTTTAGGATTTAGTAATAATCATGAGGATCTATACGTGATCTTCATGATCTTTGTATTGTCGACCAACTGGATATAAATTGTTATGTGGTAAAACCTTCAAGGTGAATTTAAGCAGTAATCATTATATCAACACTTTCTAAGCTTGACTAAGATTTTTTCAAAATCTCAAGTATGATGATAAGTGTTTATCATATGCTCAACCTAAAGACAACTTCTGTTGAAGTCTTGTTGCTCTAATGCTTTTCATACATTTTTTCGAAAATGAATATAGGCATGTATATTGTGATCAAATCAACTAGATTACCACAATGCAGAGTCTTACATACAAATATCCTATTACTCGCCTGGAGATTTTAGGATAAACACTATTGGAGAGTAACAAGCTTAACATATCAAACACCACTATTTGATTGTATAACACAAGTAGATTATCCATACAGAAGATATGGGGTAATACTAGTTGCAAAGTCATTTCCCTTTCAGATATGATTTATCAAAACCTTTTAGGGTCTTAACATTTTATAACTATCTCTTGGTGGTTAAAATTATAACCAATAGTCTGTTCTGTAGAACTATAAAGTATGGTTGTATCACTCTAGGTTAAAATATAACCAGTCTTAGTTTTAGCATTTAGGGGATTAATTGCTAATATCACCAATATATGTCGTACCTTCATGGTACTAGAAAAAACCACCATTCCACTAACTTTTAGTGGAAGATGCACTTTCTAAGTGCTTGTGTGGCGCACTTCTGGTCTTTAGGTCCCTCATTACATTCATTCGGGTCTTGATGGGTCCTTATCCACTTCTAGGGATTATATGATTATTGATATGATTAAGATCGACTGGTAAGATAATTTTTTTTCAAGGTGATGCTATATCTTTCGAGATATGTTCTTACTGTTGGTAAGAGACTATTGGGTATGAGTTTTATATATATTGCGATTTTGTTTCCTTTCTTACCAGGAATTTTGAGTCCTTCGAGGATCTCATCAAGGATTTTCAGAACCCATTGACTGTATATTTTATTTTATTTGTTCATGCTGCATATTTTATTTATTTATTCATGCCATTTGCTAGAACTATTATGCAACGGAATATTATTTCATTCATAATAGGAGAATGACGGTCTCTACGGGGACCTTTGAACCATACCTTCACCACCTCATTATATTCATAATGACCCATCAAGTCTAAATTACCTAGTTCCAAGACTTTTATTTAACAATTATGGTTCAACCTCATATGCTTTCACTATGTGACCTAATATGAATGCTTCAAGCGCTCGCCCACGGACTTTGGTTCCAGTTCCATGTTTTCATAAGAGAAACTTTAGCAATTGTAGAGGCAAAGTGGTTGTTGATAACTTTTCTCCCATATCTTCCAAATCGAGGGTATCTCTATGTTAACTAGATCTTAGTCATTTCCTAAACAAAAGATTCTTGGTCGTTCTAGATTCCTAGCATTGTAATATGTGCGCATCAAGTTGCTAGGGTTTTCATCTTCATGATGAACCTCTTCATGAGGTATTTTACCTTTAAGGTGAGTTCTCTTCAAGAGAGTTTAAGGAGTGATTAATAATTATTTTGACTAGTGTCATCAGAACTTAGACCCGTAGGCGTCCCACCAGATTTTAGATCAAGAACAAAATGTCAATTTTGTACAAGTGAATATACTATTCAACTTGGGGTATTCCACTCTTAGCGACGTATTTACTACAAGTAAATACTATGGTAAATCCTCCTTAATAGGAAAATATCTGTCAAGCTCCCCGCTTCTGGCACATAGGAGTATAAACCAAACCTTAAGTTTAGCTTGACTAGTGCATGCATCTTAGTACTAAAGATCTTTTCCTTCTGGAAAATATGACAACATTCAAACTTTTTGGCAGTTGCATACCACACTTACCAATTTATGCTTGTGTCATTTTTTATGAGTGTGGCACGCTTCGGTGTGTAGCCAACATGGCATATGTGCGACTGCGCCAAGCGGCTGTCTGTTTTCCGTGTGCATTCCCGCATGCCGGCGGTTAACCTTGTTGAAGGCACAAATCAATTGCCCTTTGTGGTCTACAATGATTGTTGTTGCTAACAGCATGAGCATCGGTAATGGCGTAAGGGCCATTATCCATATCAATTGGATAAGGATTATAATCATGCAATTTACTTTTAATATCTCCTAAATTAAACTATATTATTTTTTCTTCTGGCTTTGACCTAGGATTTACCACTGCACCTAACATGACTCTTGTTTTGAACATTTTACTATGTCTCTTAGGTTCCAATATCCCACACAAGCCTAGTATCCTCCCCTTTTTCATGCCAACTATAAAAATCCTGAGTGATAGCGTGTGCATCAGGCATTTGCTTGAAATCAACTCGGAGTTTTAGCAACGATTTGCAATCATACTTCAACAGGAGTACAATTTTGATGTCGTGAAATAAATATATACTCTGTAACATTCTGCTTACAAAATTCTTCAATTAAGAAATCGGTGTTGTGAAGGATAGTGTTATATAGACTAAGTCTTAGGGCTTAAGTTATTTTGTACTTATTTGAGGAATATGGTGTTTTCTAGCCAAAGTGATTCATCAAAGATCAACATATGACCAGGCTTGTTCTAGTGCCACTAAGAAAAATAGCATCCCTTTTACCATCTGGGTATCTGTGCACTACATGCTAGTGAATTGGGACTTATTAGATATCAAGAGCATATATCCAATATTTTGTTAGCAAGGCATAACAAAGTATTTTAAATTTTCAGGCATGCTATTTACAAAATTTATTCCATACAATTTTAATTATTTTACTATAGGTAAAATATTCTACTAGCAAAATGTTATATTAATCAAATTTAATCAACTATTCAACATAATATAAGGCTTTAATAGAACAACTTAGACCATTATTTTATTTATGACATCTGGAAATAACAATCTAATGCATAAGGTTTCAGCCTAAAGTAAAAGATAAGAGATACTCATCATCAGCAGGACCAAGCTCGATAGGAGCTGAATCTATATTACTAATGCGACTCATGTAGGAAAATGGTATCTTTAAAAAGCTAATGGATAACTAGAAGATTTCAACATGTCTCCATAGAAAATACCATGGGCTTATTGTTGCCTTTGGTTGCACCTACTTATCAATCAAACCACCATTCAGTAACTTCTGATTACATAGCCTTAGTTGAGAGATAACACGGTATAGGGTAGAGTTACACCCATTTATGGACTTCTAGTCCTAGGTATGTGTGCTATGCAAGGGCACAATTTGGCTTTTATAGGCGTTCTTTTAGAGAAAACTATAGAGCCAACGGATCACACTTAGTCACCATGTAGTCATTCTGAATGACAGAGTAGAGGTGGTACCACATAAATTGCAAAAAAATCTTTGCATTTTCAGTGGTAGTAGGTTCAGGTGTGCCAGCGGCAGGCTCGGTAATTGTACGACATGGAGATGAACTAAGGTGATATAGCTGATGCCATCGAGGGCAAGCAAATTTTCATTACTGATGTCTAACATATCCCATATAATTCATGCAATTTTCTTGTGTTTACAGATGGTAAAACATTTTAAATGCATGAAACGAGAGCAAAATAGTAAAGATTAATTTTATATATTTAGTAGAATTTCCCAGAATTTTCATAGTATTTTTTGGATTTTTCTGATAATTTTGAGGTCTGGAAGCAATTTTCAAAATTACTAAAACTATTAATTAATTTCCAAAAACATGCAATACCAAGAAAAAATAAACCATAAAAACATCATGCTTCCAAGGTGTACTAGGTCTAAGGTTTCACAATTTATGGAAGCTCATATGCCTTACAAATTCAATTTCTATGATTAATTTAAGGTTATTGCATAAATTTTTTTGTTAAAGTAAATAACCATAAGACGAGGGTCTAGGTTATAAAATAACCAAAGAACATACTAATCCGTCGCAAAAATCAGATTCCCAACAGGTTATTCTACAAGAATATATGAAAACCCGAAATCTTATATAATTTCCCAAAACTCCAGGGGGCTTTCGCTAGAATTTCTTATCCGCAAACTTTCTTCATAATTTTCATAATTACCAAGGTTCGTTTTGTAATTTTTTTTGTAATTTCAATTTTCTTTTTTCCTTTTTTGTCTATTTTCCTGAAAAAAAAGATGGTGGGTGGGCCAACCCACAATGCTAGCCCGCCTGCTTGGCAAGGGTTGAAAAGTGAGGGCGCTAGGGTTGGGTGAGGGCGCTAGGGTTGAACGGTTGAGTGAGGGCCCCGCTTTGGTGGCGGCGGCGGCTGGCAAAGGCGTAGGGTGCGGCACGCGGAGGCGACTTCGGGCTAACGACCAAGGCAACACACGGTGTGGCGGCGTAGTGGCTCGGCGGGGGCGTGTGTGGTACGGTGTCATAATTTGGGTTTTGAAAAATCCTTTCTATAGATTAGGTCCCTGAAATACTTCACCAATTTTCCTTGAATTAATAAAGCTTAATTGGGAATTTTCAAAATTAAAATTATTTAATTTGACCAATGTAAATATCAATTAAATCAAAACAATGTTAGTTTGGTTCCTTGTGTTCCAAGGAATTTTCGTGAATTTTTCTAAATTTATTTGCTATTTATTTTGTTTTTTTGGATTTTTAGCCTTTTTCGAAATTCAGAAGTCAATTTATTTTCCATTTCCTTCGTGGATTGAATCCCTTTAGCCCATTCCACCATCTCTCTCCACCGCCCACCCAAATCCCCAGCCCATCCTGCTTTCCACCCCGCTTCCCTGCTCTACCCACCTCAGCTTGGCAATCGCACCGCCGCCTCTACACCCGTGCGCACCATGGACTCCTCTGGGTTGTAGTCCACATTCCGCACGCATGCCGCCACCTCCTTCTTCCATGACTCTGGTCGCATCCTCTAACGCTGTGTTCCCTATCACTTCGGTGAGTTCCTTGCCAATCTTTTCATGTCACCAGGTGTTCCATGTCCCGATCTATCTTCTTCTTCTCTCAGTTTCGAGCTTCGTCCACCATACTTCAAGATCAAGCTGTCTCTCTCCACTTTTGCCACCATCTTTCACTATCTCAATTTGCTGCCTCCGGTGATCCTCTGCCCTCATCATCCCCACCATCTCCTTTGCCGCTTCGTGTTCTACGCGGTACACCCCTTCACTTCGTCAGTGTGTCCTCCTACAATGTCGCCACAGTGCAAGCCGCCGCCACCGCCGCTTTCTTGCTCATCACTGGCGATTGCCACCGATACTCGCTGTTGTACCTGCATCATCATCTTTGTCGTGCTCCTCTCTCCCCATTTTGCCTCTCCAATGCCTCCGTCGTGGCCTCTACCGCCGGTGAGCCCTCGAGCCCTGTGCGCCACCACGCCACTGGTGCCACGTCAACACGGCCACTTTGCTACCTCGTTGCCGCCATGTCACCCACCATTTTAGTGCCACCTCCGTGCCACATCATCCCTTCGGAGCTTATCATCGACCATGTGTCATCCAATAACCCCAAACCCGCATAGACTAAATCCACCATGGACCAAGCCACTTGGCCATGGCCCTCACGTGTCAGGCACTATTCCATGAACTCGTTTCGCCATGGACCTGAGCCCAACTTTGTGGACTTGGTCCATGGACCAATGGCCCACCTGTGAGCCATTCTTCCTTTTTCGGGAATTAATTTAATTTTGAAAATCATTTTATTCCGGTGGGTCCCACATGTCATACACTTAGCCTTTTTTAATATTCCAGAAAATAAAGATTCTCAGGAATATTCCCTCGGCCTCACCTATCAGTCTCACATCTTCTCTCTCCATTTTCCTTTTTTAGCATTTTCTTTTCGATCGAACTTCCGAGAGCTCGTTCTTACTCATACGAACTCCAATTGAAGTCATTCAAGTTTCTAAATTCATTTAAAATCAAACCCTACCTTCTAGTATCATTCAATTTCAATTTGAAGTTTATTTTATTTGTCTTTTTAAATTTTTTTGTTTTGCGCTTTTTCTATCGTTAGATGTTGAAGTTGTGGAATCGTCCAAGGGTGTTGAAGGTCAAGAAAGTAGAAGATTGAAGATAAAATAATAACATCATTGCTATAATAAGGCAAGTTATAACTTTGATCATATTGCACCCAGTTTTCCAAAACTACTTTGATTCAAAGTATTGCATGTTATTTCAATTATTAAATTCTTAAATATTCTGAGGTTAGCTATGCAACCTATTTGATTATATCCACCATGCTCATTGTATTACCATGATCTTTTGTCACCCTAGCTTGGACAATTACTAGTTGGTATTATCATAGCACCAACGTGGGTTGGTTAGACATGATTAGTATGCTTAGTCTTGCAACGGGTCATTGATATCATTTTGAAATATTAATATCATACTTGACCAAGTGATTATGGAACACGCTATGAAAAGAATGTGTGATGTATGTTGTCACCCGTTGATGGCATATAATGCACTTAATCAACAGGGTGGGAAAAATATTTAGACTGAGACGAGTGGGAAGGATTTGTTATATGGTGGAGCTCTATAATTGGGAAATCTAAATTATGGTGACTTAGTTAGAAATTGGTAGTCTCGCCTTGGTCAATTAAGGACATAGCTTTGTACGCCATTGAACTGAGTCTTACTGTATGACCATATGCGGTATGGGACATGCCTAACTTAGTAAGTTATGGAGTTCCGACATTGACTACTCAGGTAGTAGGTTAGCTCTATGACAAGGTGGAGGTGTGGACTACTTTGTAGGGTCACATTTATGGATGGTTCGCCGTTTCCAGGTCCAACAATTTGTGTTGGTCCAAAGCACTGTGTAAGGGTTGGTACCGACGGTATGCACATCAGGAGGGTCAATTGTCGAGATAAAGTTTCGGAAATATTTTGTTATGATTGCTCAATCGCATACTTCCGTATGGCGAGTCATAGCAGACATGATGAGTTAATTATATCTTGTGGGTAAAGTGTACAACCTCTATAGAGTGTTAACAATCTATTCGAATAGCCACGTTCGTGGTCATAGACATGCTTAGGGATTTCACACGAGAGGTAGATTTTCAAAAAACAATTGGGAGGGACAGCTACGTGATTTAATTCATATGGTTGTGTGAAATAAATTAATTAGGCTTTGTGGGCTTTGTAAAAATACTTGTTAAATTATATTGTTATTTGTTTTAAATTACGCTTTCAATCTATTATTTCTATTCAACTGCATCGGTTTTTTTATGCAAAAGAGTCGTAGATGCCACATCCTTTGGAATAAGCCATCATCTATAATTGCATTATGTAATGTAACTTGCTGGGTACTCTATGTACTCATTCTTGCTATAAACAATATTGCTCAGTTGAAGAAGGCTACATTGGTTCATCGCTGGTCAACAAGATCTACTTCAAAAATCGTGGAGAACTAGGTCGCACTACCCTAGTTGATTATCTGTGGGCGTATGGATGAGTTTCACTCAAGTCATCATGTTTCCTTCTACAGCAGCTTATTTGAGCTATTCGCCTTCTGAGACATTAATTGTAAGCTTTGATCTTAATATCATTAATATGATTATTATTATTATTACTGTATTTCTTAGTTATCTTTACATATGAAATGATAATTTATCGATGTTTCTACTGTGTGCACTGGCATGATCCTGGACTAGTGCAGTATACACAAAGAGCCTAGATTTGCATATTTGGGTCATGACAATAACTAATTCAATCACACAATGAACACTGAAGAAAGACACAATGTAGAGGAAAATACAATATCTTTATTTATTTTTCTATATCTTGTACATGAAAGGTCATCATATTTATAACCTAAAAAGGTGAAAGTCCTCTAGAAACGATTTAGTCCTTTTTTCCATAATTAGTTTGAGTTGAACTCACCACCATGTAACAAAATCAATTGATGCATGTCGCGACTTATCCGAAGTCTCATACGCGTGTCATGAGCTACAATAGGTCATCGACGTGTGATGCTGGGCTGTCGTACCCTTGGATGCAATCTTAATTTCTTGCAAGATGTTTTCTGTAACTGTTCTGGAACTTGTATTCACTTCTGAGTTTAATGGAAGAGAATCCAGACCTTTTTCAAAAAAAGACAGCCTACCGACCACGTGTACTACTGATTAGTAGCAATTAGACCACGTGTAGTTATTAGTAGCAATTAAAACCGAGCTCCATTTAGCCAAACAAGTACAGGAAAGTTCTAATTAAGTGCTCTCAAATAGGAGTTTTTTCTCTCGTTTGGACTCTTTTTGAAACAAAATAACAAAACTAAACCCCGCAAAAAAATGTGTCATTTCAGCGAAAGAATCCTTAAATATATGTTGTTTAGAATGCGTGTGGTCAACATATTAAAACTTTTACCATTAATTCCTATTAAAAAAATATTTAGATTTGTACCAAGAAAAAAATACGAGTATATTAGTCATCGAAAGTAGCCCCTGCGAATGAAATGATAAAAATGATACCTCTACCGCGCTATTTAGATTATTCCAACCCACGAGTGTTTTCTGGGTTAAACCCTTGACCGCCTTTCATAGCCCCAAACCAAAGCAACATAAATAATAAATATTCAAATTAAGATTGAAAACTGTCGAGATTAAAAGTAGGACGGCAAGGATCTATACGCATAACTCATAAGCTAGGTCGATTGTGCTTAATATGGGCCAGTCTAATAATATTGCGATCGACTACAAGTCTATACAATATGCTTGGCCGGCTTACTTTGACTAGGTCTTAGCACAATTCGATCAAATATAAGTTGGATGGAACCATATCCTCTGCCTTCATGTACTTACTAGTACGGTGCTCGTGCGTTGCAACGGAACCCAAAAGAGAGTGATACATATCAGTGGATGGGATTCTAAATTGTATAATAAATATCAATTTTATTTCACACATATAAACATAAATATTAACACCGCTTATTGCATCACCTACTATTGCTACTACCCAAAAATTAAAAGTTTGATCGAGCTCATGGAATGTTTATCTTTAGAAGTTGAAGTTGATGTCGAGTTCCCTCCCCGACGTGCTGCCAATTTCTAGCCATTACCGGCTGACAAGGAAGAGGGCTACGCATCGATGGCGACCTTCTTCCAACCTGAACCCAAGCCACGACTCAGTTCTCACGTCCCACCTTTGCAGCCCTCGCCAGGCACATTGCAGCGAGGAGGTGGTGGCGGTGTGGTGGTGGTAAGCGCGGAGGAGGCGGTGATGCTTGCTCAGCCGGCGCGGAGCAGGAGGCGGCGACGGTGCAAGGGAGGATTAGGATGAAGAGGACATGGTGCGGTGAACTCGAGATGGTGCACGACAAGGGAAGGATGTCTTCGTCTCTGCCTTTTCCTCGTGCGCCATCACTGTCTCCTCTCCCTAACCCGCCGCCGCCGCTTCTCCTCCAAGGTACCGCTTCCTCCTCTCCTCCCTTCCCTCCCGATGCCTTCTCCCATCTCCGATGCCGCCTCCCTTCCCTGTACCTCCTCCTGTCGCTGGCGCTACCTCCCCGTGCCGCCACCTCCTACGCTGTCAGATCCCGTCATCTTCATGCACGCCGCTTTTGCAACCCGCGAACTTAGTGCCGTAGGGGGTCGGGATCTTTGAGGAATGAAGTGAATGCTGGACAGATGCAGGTGGCGAGTCGCGCGCAAGACAGGAAGGAGTAGGATGGAGACAAATTTCGATATGTGCATGTGAAGAAGAAGTGGGCCAGTGACGGTTTGGGTGGTTCTGAAAGAAGTGGGAGCATGGATATGTTCGCGAGTCACGAGGCGTAGTGAGACAAGACCTTGTCCCTATCAGGTTGGATCCACATGTTGATGTGTCTCGATGAAGAGTTTTGGGAGGGGTGCACTACTACAGAAATGGTCTTCACAGACGGTTCAAAAACGTCATCACAGACGGTTTACTGAGCCGTCTGAGTCTATGGATCAGTGATGACATGAGTCATCACAAACGGTTTTAAAACCGTCTATGACAGTAGACTTTCATAGACGGTTTCATACACAAACCGTCTGTGATAGGTAACTATCACAGACGGTTTGTGTATGAAACCGTCTGTGATGATTTTTCTCTATAGACAGTTTTTATGTGAAACCGTCTGTGATGACCTTTCTCTATAGACGGTTTGTAGCTGAAACCGCCTGTGATGATTTTTCTCTATAAAGTCTCCAAGCAGTGGCTGCTTGTGCCTTTAAAATCGACATCATATATATATATATATATATATATAGTCCCTCAACCACTTTTGAGGGGTCATGCACGCAGCATAAGGAGGATGAGACAACAGCCACGGACAACTTCATCGAGCCCCTGCAAGTTCAAGAAGAATGGCTGCCAAGAGAGCATCAGGACATTCAATTACCTGGATATTGTCGATAGGTAATTAATTGGACGTCACTGTGTTCAGAAAGTAACGTGGCTGATACCAGTCGGAGTAGTGCATCCACGTCACTTTCTAAACACAACGACGTCCAATTACATGTCGACAACATCCAGGTGATTGGATGTCCTGGCGCTCTCTCGGCAGCCATGCTTCTTGAACTTGCAGGGGCTCGATGAAGTTGTCCATGGCTATTGTCTCATCGTCCTCATGCTACGTGGACGACCCCCTGAAAGTGGCTGAGGGACTACGAACAATATATACATAATATATATATGATGCCGGTTTTAAAGACATAAGCAGACACTGCTTAGAGACTTTATAGAGAAGAAATCAGGATCCATCATAGAAGTATCATCCAAGGGCACAATATCTATAATCTATACACAATACATAACAGCAAGTAATCTAACAGATCAAGGCACAATTAATCTACACATAATACATAATAGCAGGTAATCTAACAGCTCAAGGCATCAATTCATGCTGATGAAGCAGTCCGCACAAGCAGGATGTCCTTGGCTGCATGCTGTCTCATCCTCCTCATGCTGCTTGGAAGATTTCTTTGACGTCCATGGTAAATAAAGAAATCATGATCCAGTGCAGACACGATGCGGCAACGGTGGCAAACACCTGCCACCACCAGCACAACCCACATCTAGGGGAGAGAGGCAGATCTGGCGAAGGTGAGGTAGCCGAGGGAGCAGAGGGGAGCGGTGTACCTCGATTCGGCGACGTACATGGCGGGGTGAGCTCGATTCAGCTTGGGAGATGGCGGGGCGAGCACGATTCGGCGAGGGAGATGGCGACGAGCTCGATTCGATGGTGTAGATGGCGGGGCAAGCTCGATTCGGCGGAGGAGATGGCGGCGAGGTCGAATCAGCGGTGGGGGAGTCGCGAGGCTGGAGTCCCGAACTCTAGCACGCGCTGGGGAGTGACGAGTTAGGGCGCAAACCCTAGCGCGCAGGCTCCTATTAATAAATGTATATCGCAGACGGTTCTATTATGGAACCATCAGTGATACGTATCACAGACGAGTCCATAATAGAACCGTCTGCGATATGGTCTCATATCACAAACGGGTCCACAATAGAACCGTTTGTGATACGTATCACAGATGGTCCCATAATATAACCGTCTGTGATACGTATCACAGACAGGTCCATAATAGAACCGTCTGTGAGACGTATCACAGATGGTCCCATAATAGAACCGTCATCCTTTTGTCTGTAGGTGAAATATAGTTCCAAAAATTTGGTAAAAATTATATTAATTCATGATAATTATTCTAATATTTGAATAAATTGGTTCCAGATGATGATCATAAGTTTTTATTTCTATTTTCTTTTGGGGAGTTGCTTTAGGTTAAGGTTTAATTAATCTTGTGATAAATCATTGATCGTGTAGAACAACATGGTGTATAAAGAGAAGTTCTCTCTCGTTTGGAAGTCTGCGATAAATACATAAATGCAAATTAAAAATTCAAAACATTTGACACATTCTGATATAGATAAATACAAATTATAATATATATATATATATATACATAAAAACAACTAATTTTACGGCAAGTAGTCCAACACCTCTGCAAAGAATTTGGCATACTCATACCTAATCCTGCAGTCATCGCTGCAGAAGACGGCGTAGTCGTCCCACCCTGACACGCCGCAGCCGATGCTCGTGCACCGGTGGCCGTCCTCCGACAGTGCCCACACCCGGCCTAGCGGCGGCTCGGCCATCCTCCCCCACGCCGCCGCCTGGATCATGTCCACGGCGAGCCTCTGGCACCGCCTGCACTCCCGGTTGGTCCTCTTGGCCGTCTCGCACCAGCCGCCGGCCGGCTCGCCCTCGACCTGCCTGATGTACTACTTCCCAACGTCACGCGTCTCGCTTGCCGTGTAGAGGAGGAGGCCGAGCACGTAGGCCGCGGCCTTGTGGCCGGCGACGGCGTCGGTCGCCCATTCAAGGAACACGAGGTCACGCTGCATGTCATGGGGTGCGAAGACAAGTGCGAGACCGACAATGAAGCAGGCCTCTGGGTTGCCAGCGCCGGCCAGGTGGTTGACGACAGTGAGGTAGCGCTCGTTGTCTTGCCACTTCATCGCCTCCTCCCGCTCCAGCGCTACGCGCATACCCACGGCGCGTGCTTTAGACACCTTGTACATGGCCTTGCAACTAAAATGCAAGACGATATATAGAATCTTAATACAAGAATTAATTACTGGATATATTGGACACAAAACGATCGAAATCATCACGAGATCACGTAACGTGGCTTGTAGGCTACAGAGGTCAGCCATGAGCTGAGGGGAGCTCGCGGCCACGAGGCCAACGATGTGGACGACGACCTCGTCAGGAAGATCAAGGACGGCGATCGCCGACCTCCTCGCCCGCTTGGTCCTCGCCGTCATGCTCCGCGTGCTCACCATGGTGTACTATTCAATACCATGCGTGCTCACCATGGCGCGCGATAATATATCACTCTTATAATTAAAACGTCGAAGAGACACATGAGAAAGAACATGATCCTGCTGCGCTGGATAAACTCCTCCTTTTATTAGTTAAGAAAGGCACCAAAGGCACCCCTGATAACCGTTCAAAATTCAATGCTCCAGATAATGCAAAGGGAAATTGAGGTTCTGGGAATATCTCGCGAGAAATTCAATCATCTCATCCACCCCAATCCAAACCGTTGGATGCTATTCCAACGGCCCAAAAGTGTTGAATGGCACATCACTGTTCCATCTGCCATTCCAGTTGATAAGGCAGTGTGTACACTTCCAAGTTGGACATATAGCAATTGTAGCCACAATAATTTGCAGTCGATTGACATTTATTTGGACTTAATGCAGCTAGCTATATCTTTCAACTTTTTGGGAGAGAGATTTGTTGATTGAAAACAGTTGGGTTAGCCATAAATCTCCATTATACCTCGCATCCCACTTATCTTTCCCAGGGCGGCCTACGATTGCTTTGTCAATGTCCTGATCACTTAGAAACTAGGGATCGGAGTTTGTGGATCTAGTTCTAAATTCATCCGGTAGAGCTTATTCTCAAAATGACCGTTTCAGGCTCAACCCTCACAGATTGAATTTGGAAAGAATAAAAATCACCCAATGTGAGAGTATTCAGTTGAGTACAAGAACTTTGAACGACCACTCAAAGAAACAAAACTTTTAATCAAGATTGTAAGACCTTTTGGCTGGGTGTCAATTAGCTTTTTTTTTTGTGATTTCAAGAATTGCACATGCACACACACCACGTTCACGCACACGAGAGTGTATCCCACCCCTTACTGCAAGTCTAGAAAGATGGAGGCCGAGGATAAATCTACGACCTCATAAAATTCCTACTGAAAGCACAGCCGCGTATGCATAAAACACTACTACAGAAAAGGTAATCATAGGCGGTTTCCTGAGCCATCTAGGTTTATGGATCAATAATAATATGAGGTCATCACAGACGGTTTCGAACCGTCTATGATGCATACTATGACAGATGGTTATTAACTCAAAACCGTCTATGATAGCTGATATATCACAGACAGTTTGTAGATGAAATCGTCTGTGATGATCTCTTCTCTATAAAGTTTCCAAGCAGTTGCTCTGCTTGTGCCTTTAAAACGCTTCATTATATATATATATATATATATATATATATATATATATATATATATATATATATATATATATATATATATATATATATATATATATATATATATCAATATATCGCTCCTTGGGCATTCATCCTAAACGTGCAGGTGAACCACGACATATTCATCGAACATGACACACTGGAATGTGCGATTTTCTTAATACCAATCCTCTAAGTGCTTGTAGAATCCTCCTAAACTACGGCCTCTGAAGTAATAGCAGTAGAATTGAAGTTGAAGTTAGTAATTACAAGCATGTAATTGTCTTTAAACGCAACAAGAACACCAAGCAACTAATTAAGTTCTGGTCTATATGTAAGGATGGCCTCACCGTAGAACTTGCATCAAGGAATGGATGGTTGCTGATACATGATGCCACTTCTCAGTCGGAGGACCTGCACGTCCACGCCACTTTCGGAACATGGTGACGTCCAATTATCTATCGACAACATCCAAATAATTGGATGTCCACGTGCTCTCTTGGTAGCTATGCTTCTTGAACTTGCAGGCTCGATGAAGTAGGCCTGCACGTTCAAAAAGCATGGCTGCTAGGAGAGCGTGTGGACATCCAATTACCTAGATGTCGTCAATAGGTAATTGGATGTTGCTATGTTCTGAAAGTAGCATGGATGCGCAGGTACTTCGACTGGGAAGTGCCATCATGTATCAGCAACCAACTATTCATTTATATCAAGTTCTACGGTAAGACCATCCTTACATATAAACCAGAACTCAAGTTGCTTGGTGTTCTTGTTGGGTTTAAAGACAATTACATGCTTGTAATTAATAACTTCAACTTTAGTTCTACTAGTATTACTTATGAGGCAGTGGTTTAGAAGGATTCTACAAGCACTTGGAGGATTAATATGAAGCAAATCACACACTCCAGTGTGTCATGTTCAATGAATATGTCATGGTTCACCTGCACGTTTAGGATGAACGCCCAAGGAGTGAGCTAGCTAACAAGGGACTATGAATATGTCATATGTTCAATGAATATGTCCTCCGACAGCGCCCACACCCGGCCTAGCGGCCCGACCATCCTCTTCCACCACGCCTCCTGGACCACGTCCACAACGAGCCTCCAGCACCGCCTGCACTCCGGTTGGTCCTCTTGGCCGTCTCGCATCCGCCGCCGGTCAGCTCGCCCTCGACCTAACTGATGTAGTGCTTCCTAATGTCGCGTGTCTCACCGGCCATGTAGAGGCACATGAGGCCACAGCCTTGTGGCCGGCGATGGCCGCCCGTTCGAGGCACACGAGGCCGCGCTGCATGTCTTGGGGCACGAAGACAAGCGTGAGGACGACGATGAAGCATGCCTTTGGGTTGACGGCATCGGTCAGGTGGTTCACGACAGCATGGTAGCGCTCGTTGTCTAGGTACGTCATCACCTCCTCCCGTTCCAGCGCCACACGCCTCCCCACGGTGTCCTCCTTGGACGCCTTGTACCTATCCTTACAACTCCAATATGTGTACATATATAGAAAATTCAAGATATCAGAATAAATAGTAGTACATATTTTTGTAGGTATAAATACATACGTACGTGGCTCGTAGGCTATAGATGTCAGCCATGGGCTGAGGAGAGCTCGTGGCCACACGGCCGACGATGTCGATGACGACATTGTGAGGAAGAGCGAAGGCGATCGCCGACCTCCTCGCCTTGGTCCTCGCCGTCATGCTTCGCGTGCTCACCATGGTGATCGCTACGTACGTATTCAATGGTACCGTGAGTAGAGCATGTGGCCGGGATTCATCTTTCGGTGGCGGATGATCATTCTTATAAAACATGGACTAACTTCCAACCGAAGCCAAAGACCAAGAGACGCATCATAACGTCGGCGCGCAAAATGAAGAGACGTGTCGCGCGGGAGCCGAAGCATTGAATATATCATGGACAGTTCCAACTACAAACCATCTATAATACGCAATTATCACAGACGGTTCAAGTAAATAACCATCTATGATAGCAAATTCAATTCAAAATATGACACATAAACATATGGCACATAAACATGTATTACTTGTTTTTCACCGGTTAGTAATGCTGTCATGTCGTTATACCAAGACCGTTTACATATATAGAATTCAGTAAATACAAATTCAACCGGTTTTTTTGTATTTACATATATATAACCAAACAATGTGGCCAGTCGCTTTTTCAAAGATTAAAAAAGTAGAAATCTAAATAATTTAAGTTTTTCCAGTAGCGAAGGTAGCATACTATCTTCGTCTTTAAAACTTCATAGGCGACGTCATCGGCATCAGACAGTTCGGGATCATCAGCTGACGAAGCACAAAATGCGTCCACCCGCTGACGCACTCATTCGAGTGTCTCCTGAAGACCATATGACTGCTGAATCAAGTCGAATTGAGCCCATAGGCTCTCTATGCTTGCTTAAGGGGTCTCGGTAAGGTTGACTCGGTTGCCCACCGCCTCGATTAAGCAGTCGAAGCGACGGCAAGTCCTCCTGGAGACGTAAAACGTCGTTGTGGAGGACCAAGTTGACGACGAGGTTAGCTCGCCGGAAGTAGGAGACCTCCCGGAAGACGCGGTAGAGGAGGATGTCAAGACGGCGAAAGGTGACCGTCACCTGCTCTAACAAATCCTCGAACAGAGGAGGGAGGACACTATTGGCATAGTGTCCTTCCGCAGCATCCGCCAGCGTACGGCCAAAGAGGTGCTCATAAAGTATAGACAGGTAGGCCATCAACGCCGGCGACATGGAAACAGAAGAGGGTGTCATTTCTGCTTTAGAGTATAGAGTGAAAGATGTATGTGGGGATAACCATGATCTTCGAGGCGGATGATCCTTTTTATAAAATAAGGAATAAATTCGGCGCGTGAGATGAAGAGACGCATCGGGGAGCCTAAGCGGCATTGATGTGACGAACAGACGCATCAGCGACGACGTCAACGAAGAGACTCATCGAGCCGGGAGCCGAAGCAACGTATCACAGACCGTTCTTATTAAGAGCCGTTTGTGCTAATATCACAGACGGTTATAGTTAAAAATCGTCTGTGAAGTCCGCAATTATCACAGACGGGTCGTATTAAGAATCGTCTGTGGAGTATCACATATGATATTAGATCATCACAGACGGTTATTAGCGTGTCTAATAACAGAGACGGTCGCGGTGGTAAAACCGTCTGTGATTACCATGAACACTGACAGTTTTGGAAAACCGTCTCTGATGAGGCGTCCAGTATTAGTCTTTTTGTAGTAGTGAAGTGGGTAACATGATTTGAATCCCCGTGGGTGGAGTCGTACACCCATAACTCCACCCCATGTTCCATGTGCGTGGAGTATATAGGCTGAACAGCTGACGTTCCCATGCATTTGCGAATCTATAAGTAGTAGCATATATATCAAATCTTACATAGTATTGTACTTACCTGTGTGCGTGAACGAATATATGGTCCAGAATTAAGTTCGTGCGGCTGTAACTACCAGCCAGAGGTAGAAGTGTAGAATATTAGTTGGATTGTAGAAGTGTAGAATATTAGTTGGATTGTCTTTTGTTCTTCCATCAATGGCATGCGCCCTACTTCTTCGAGACACAAAACCAAAGGCCATTGTGGTACTATTTTTATGTGGCCTAGTGGTTTGACACATCGCTTGATAGTACGGTGGACAAGTCATCACACACGCACGATCTATAAAGACTTCTTATAGAGAAACCGATAATTAATGGAGATCATGAACGTCCAAGTCCAAGTAATTGCTGATAAGTTTCATCGTTGCGAAAATATCTTTTCCGGAGTACAAAATGTTGTCTTAATAATAGGGGCAATATTTGCACCACTAATACTATCACACTATTATCTTGTAACAACTTCCATCATAAGCAAAGGCTCTATCAACGTTTATGGGTTGCCACGAAACCATCCAATTCCCTAATGTATCCTTTCTGGTTGATATTGCAACCTCAAACTCAAATCCACCTGTCGCTGTAAACTTTCGCAACCAAAAAATTGTAAAAGGAATGCACTCGTCTATCTAAAAGAAATATGTAAATTGCACCATAGATAAGTTGAGTAGCTATTGCAACGGTTTCTTTCAAAATTTATCCGTTGTACTAGATAGCGTTCTTCCCCGGTACATTCATTCCATGATCAAGAACAATAGAAATTCAGAGCTCAGAGGACATCAGATAGATACATCTAGAGAGAGAGAGAGAGAGAGAGAGAGAGAGGGCGGGGGGAGGGGGGAGGGGGAGCGTTGCTGACGACGACGGCCGCGACAAGGACGTCCTGACTCCTGAGAGAGCAGAGTAGCGTTCGTTGAGCCGTCAGCGTCAGACGCTCCCACCAACCACTACTAAAACCCCCTTGAGCTTCCCCGCTTCAAACATCCATCCATCTCCGCGACTCGGTCTCGCACGATTAGCTAGTATCTACTAGCTAGTACACCACAGGCTAGCTCCGCTGCATTTGCGTTGCACCGTTGCGTGCGCGCGCGCGCTTGGCGTTGGCAATGCCGGAGTCCGAGGTCACCAGCCCGGCGTCGTCGTCCGCCTCGCCGCCGCCCGAGGTCACCGAGGCGGCGAGGCGCGGCGGCGGGGAGAAGCGTGGGAGGGGCTCCGGGGGCAATGGCGGGGGCGGCAGGCACCCGACGTACCGTGGCGTGCGGATGCGGGCGTGGGGGAAGTGGGTGTCCGAGATCAGGGAGCCGCGCAAGAAGTCGCGCATCTGGCTCGGGACCTTCCGGACGCCCGAGATGGCGGCGCTTGCGCACGACGCCGCGGCGCTCGTCGTCAAGGGCCCCGCGGCGGTGCTCAACTTCCCCGAGATGGCCGCGTCGCTGCCGCGCCCGGCCTCCGCCGCGCCCCGCGACGTGCAGGCCGCGGCCGCACGCGCCGCGGCCATGGACCCCGTGGGCGCGGTCCCGGTGCCAATGCCAGCAGTGGCGTCGACGGCGCCCTCGTGCCAGCCCGGGCAGATGTTCGGCCAGGTCGATGACGAGCTGGACGAGATCATCAAGCTACCGTCCATCGACGAGGACATCGCGGCTGAGCTCATGTTCGGGGGCACGTTCCACGACGCCGCCGCCGAGCCGTGGTACGAGCCGGCGTGGCTGGACCACGCCGGCATTGCGGCGCACGACGACCTGGGCGTGGCCGGGCTCGGGTTCGACCCGGAACAGGTCTGGGCGCAGCCGGACGGCATCGTGGCGTCTGGGTTCGGTGCGCTCTTGTGGAACCTGTAATTACTAATCCATATCATCTCTCTTTTTGTCTTGTGAATAGCCCAGCGGTATTGGCTAGCTTATGAGCTCTCTCTCTCTCTCTCTCTCTCTCTCTCGTGTCTCAATCTCCTTTTGGCGAGCCTGGCACTCCAGCCTCTGAATTTTCCTTCCTATGATTTGACTTTTCATGGCTACATATGACACTGAGATGGTTGTTACAGATACTTCAGTAATTACCCATCAGTAAGAAAGTATGTACATGTACATCCATGCAATTCAATGTGGTGTTGTTAGCATTCAGACGTCAAGGTTATGTACAAAGCTGAAACGCTCCAGTGAAATGACTGGATGTAAATGTCCTGACGATGCCATTCTGATTTCGCTGGTTCTCTGCTTCCTTGTTTCACCCTTTTTCTTGTGAGACAGTGTCGTCGACAATACCTCAATCTCAGCACGATTGGCAAGTTGTAGGGTAGGGGTGGATCCAGGTCAAAAAATGAGCAGAGACATAATAAATAGGCTGTCGAGATATCTCATGCTCTCTGCTGGACTAAGTAGAGGTATAAATGGTCAAACGTTAAGTTGTTTTACTAAAAATGGAATTTGAGTAGAGGGACCACTCAACCTTCCTCGGATCTGCCCTGGTTGAGCAAAAACTACGCATCAGAGGAGCGTGCGTGCATGTGTCCCTGGA
Source organism: Ampelocalamus luodianensis (assembly GCA_036346255.1). Classification (NCBI taxonomy): domain Eukaryota; kingdom Viridiplantae; phylum Streptophyta; class Magnoliopsida; order Poales; family Poaceae; genus Ampelocalamus; species Ampelocalamus luodianensis. Next base: position 57,087,715 of record CM070628.1, read on the forward strand.
AAGATCCAAGTCGATCGTCGATGCAAGCGAGTCCAACGAACCATGCGCTCGACTTGTGACATAGCCTGTCCAAGCCCTCCCTGCCTTGGATATCATCGAACGACGCGAAGCTGATTAGCGACACATGCTTGGCATTGCAGTACTGTTGTACTTGACTTGTTCACAGCCACGAAACGTGTAATAATATGACTAAGAATGTTGTTCATTGCTGTCAAATTTGATAGTTAAGCTTAGCTTTCTAGCTAGCTAGCTTGTATTATTGCTACGAGTGATCAATCGACACAGGCAGTGGCGGATCCAAAACGAAAATGATTAGGGGTTCCTACGGTAAGATGGGTCACATTCGACTGAGTTGTGATTTATGGTGTCCCTTAATGTTAAGTTAGGGGTGTCCATATTACACATATATACACTACTACAGAAAAAGCCATCACAGACGGTTCGGAACCGTCATCACGAGCGGTTTTGAACAAATGCGGAAAAATGGGTCTCGATAACGGTGGATATCACGGGCGGTCGATAAACCGTGCTCGTGATATGAATATCCTGACGGTTTTATCAACAACCGTGCGTGAAATGCAATATCCTGAGCGGTTCTAGAAACAAAGCGTGCGTGAAGTCGAATATCACGAGCGGTTCGATGTAAAACCGTGCGTGATACTCTGTCTTCACAAGCGGTTCTTTACGAAACGTCTGTGAAGTCGATTATCACGAGCGGTTCTTTGTAAAACCGTGCGTGATACCGAGTTCGCATGACGTTTTTACTTAGAACCGTCGCGATACTCTGTCTTCCTGAGCTGTTTTATAAAAAAAAAAAAATCGAAATGCGTGATAGTTCATTAAAGCGACTACATTTTTCACGATTTTTGGCTAGCCTCGGAATTGCTAGCCATGCCCTCGAAACAAACATGCAAAAAAACAGATACATCACAGATAATCAATTGTCGACAAACTGAATCTGATCATTACTCAAAATAAATTACAAAAGATCACATTTATTCAAGTATTGTTACAAAATAAATTGGATTACAATTGAGTCAATTGTTTGCGGTGGTTGAGAAGTGCCGGCAGGTGATGCACTTTCGGTCGCGTGGAGTGAAATTCTCGGTGTCCTTAATTATCTACGATATGATAAAGCCATGAGCTTCCTCGAATGTCCTTGATCTAATTATCAAGGAGTCCATCTAATTCTATATTCAAGCCACGTAAGCTAGCAAGAGTAAAGTGTTATGCATATATATTTAATTTTATAATTAGAAAATAATTATTTGAAGATTCACAAACCTGGGATCCTTCTTCCTAGCTCTAATGATTTGGTCCATATGATGTCAAGCGTAGATTGCACATAACTCATCATTTTTTGTTGGCGACTTTGCAAAAATAGAATTACATATATCGGTTCGAGATGCGTTATTATGAAGTATGATATAGGATTATCGTATTATAAGCGCGTCGGAAATTTTGTCTGTGTGTTAGTTGGGCACTCTTTCCATCGTATATTCATTTGTTGGCAACATAGTCGATGAACGACCTACATGATTCCAAAATTTATCCTCGACCATTTCAAACTAATGAAGACTAAAATAGAGTTATGTATGAAGGAAATGAGCATACACATCGAGTATTCCTCCTAGAATCTTTGAAGTCGTGGTTGTTGCGGATTAGGGAATCAAGGTATATCACATGGTTCCTCTTTGGTATGATGACTAAAAGGATCCAGAGTACCTACTCATGTATGTCACTATAGTCATTAAAGCGAGTTCGTCTTTGCGTATAAAGTAGAGCAAGTAGTGACACTTACCCACGGTTGTAGGGCACCACGATGTACTTCGTGTTCTGCGCGAAGCAATGCACGTGTTATGTATTTCTCGACAAAGGGCGAGTCATTTGGATGGTTTGCAATGATACCACATGTGGGTCGAGAAACCCACGGTTCTTTCGACCGGACATTTTTCATCATGTATCGTACATAAGAAATGAGTTGTGATATTTATCGGTATTACGTGAATGTAGAACTTGATTGTATGCACTTACAATGTCCAACATCGTAGAAGCGGCGTCAAGGCCAACGAGGTTGAATAGGTCATATAGGTCGTTGAAGCCCACGGCGAAGTGGTTCATCCGTTGAAGAAATGCTTATCCTCGTATCGGCGGTGATTCGATGTCGCACCCTCCTTTTGGGTCCTATCCAAGTACCGGGCATGCAAAGCACGACAAGCATATCCAAGACGCCCTAATCTGCGTGGGAGCACTGCGGTTTCCGAGGATGTACTTGCGGATATTCCCGACTTGCCGGACTTGAGGCGCCGTCGATTCGATTTGGTCTTAAGCATTGGCGGCGTCTTCTTGCGAGGCGACTCGGGACCCGTCTGGTGACACGCTTTTCTTGTTCCTTGATGTCTTCTCAAGGAACCGAAAGGTGGCCTTCGAGGCGAAATATGAGGTGGAGTCATGGAGGTCCCATTGGAGAGGAATGGTCGTGTTGAGATCGCGGCGCTTCTTTGGGTCGAGACGATGTCCTTCTTGGGCCATTGGATAAAGCGTGCACGGCATCCCCTAGTGTTGTGATCTCTTCGTTGGGCGAATCTCGGCGGGGCGGCCATGAAATGTTCATGTACCATGTCCACCTCCACCTGGCGTAACCTGCGCCACCGGACATCGTCTTTGCCCCTTCCTGGTATGGATGCACCATCCCCCGCGCGGCCTCAATAGAAATGGACCCAACTAACCTCACTACGAGCTTGCAGGCCGTCGGCTCCTACAAAAGCGATCGCAATTAGCTAAAGTATCCTATAGGTCTATCTTTGCTTTGCATTCCATAGATGTACATTACCTTGATCTCGTCTATCGGTAATTGGACATCATCATGTCCGAAGTATGCGTGGGCGCGGCGCTACTCCGATGTCGGCGGGGTGGCTCCCAAATTAACGAGGCGACTTGCATCGGCTGCTTGTTGAGTGATTCAATTGATCTGCAATGCTGCGACTTTCCTTCAAAATGTTCGATCATGCATGCGAACGGTCCTCACGCTCGGCCTTAGATCTCTTCCTACTCACATGCGTGCGATGAGTCGTCTGCGAATCCATGACTCCATGGTACGGTAACCCCAAGACCTCGCGTGCGACCCGGGTGTTCCTTGTTTCCCAGGGCCGTAGAGAGTATATCCTTCTCCCTGTCTACATGGAAGGAGCCTTGGGAAGTTTGGGCAGACAATTCACGCTGCAAGAAGTCATCATGTTATTATAGACACTATGAAGTTATATATGGAGTTATTAACTAGGTAGTTCGACATACTTACCAAACGTTGAGACACATCCTCGTCTGCGGGTTTGTGAAAGAGATGCTTCGAAGCGAGACTTTTGCCTCGCTTTTAACCGGGCTAGGGAACGCGGGTGCAGTGACATCGAGAAAGCGCGTTGTCCTCGCGCCGCCCATTCATCATATTTTCCTGCATATCCGCCGTGCCGAGTGCATGCGGATGAGTGTTTCGTGTGCAGAGAGCTTTGTGTGCCGCACTTTGCTCGTTAAATTGGGCGTTGTCTTCATAGCAACAAAAGCGTCCCATGTTTCTGCATCAAGAATCCGTACTTGCGAAGGCGTCGACCGTGTTCACGTGCCGTGACAAGAATGCTCTTGAACGACCTCCACGATTTATCGATCGTGAGCATCGCCGTCCGTTCCACGCGTGCCATATGCATACAGGATAGTGAACTTTGTAATAGTTCGTCCACAGCGCGCCTCTCGCTTCTTTCGTCGAGATCCTTCCACCTTGGTGTGGTGATGGGGACCGTTTCCTTGCAAGTATCCGCACATGGTCGGAATCTCGCCGTGAGCTCTTGGGACGCAGAGGGACCCCAAACTCACTAACATCCGTGATGACCAATCGGCCCGAGGCATCTTCGATTCTCCTCTGCCATCTCGCTTCGTGTCATTGTTGTGCTGGCGTCGCAACGCGGCGGGAAGATGGTGCCTGCAATCTGCGGCGTCGGCGGCGGGAAGATGGTGCCTCTGCTATCTCGCTTACTTGCTATCTATATAATTAGTTTGAGATATATTACTACCGGGCCGGGGCGAGGTTAAACACACCAAGAAAACAAACCGTGTATGTGAAAAATCTATTTTGGATGTGGAGATCAGCTATAGCTCAAAGTATGTGAAAACACGACAAATATATATGGTGCCATCAATATCTATATATACCAAATTAATTCCAACATAATTAATGACATCCCAGCATAATTCAACCAGAGTTTAAATGACCAAAATAACATGAAATCATGACATTCTACCATGTCATCTAAACACAGCAATATGCTTATCATAAATATCAGTAAAACACCATAAATCAGCATAAAGCTCAAATTCTTGATGTTAAAAGGTGCTCTCAGAAGGCTAAATGCAAAGTTCAAAAACCTTGCCATGACAGCCCTTAAGCCTAATATACTTCACAAACTGAATCAATTAACTAAAATTCAGACTATGAGCTCTTATTATAGCTAACTAATTGTATGACAATAGAAATTCTTTACAGAATGTATTTAAACTACACTATCTTTCGGCTAGCAGAAGCTAAGTAGAGTGCAAGATCACAGAATCAATACTAGTATCAGCAAACAGAACAAAGAAGTGCTTCTAGAACAAAAGCGACGAGTTCGGTGTTGAAACTTGAGGCCTTTTGCCGATACAAAATCGACTAGTATAACAGTTAGAAGCTAATCAATCCTCTCTCGAACAAAATGATCCAAAGCTCTTGACTACTACCGAAAGTAATCATAGAAACACACATAGACAATGAGTAGTTACCTCAATTATAGAGCTCAAAGAGGCTGAATTAATTGTTGAAACAATTATCGAATATGGCTATGAACATCATGAGCAAAACCGAATCACTCATTTCTTTGCAATATCTTCGAGCTAGTCTCAAATATCAATCTCAATCACAGATCAAAAACAACTAGCACAAAGTGTATATATATGCAAAGAGGCGAGCACGTTAAGAGGCTATCACCGAGTCGGGCGGCGGTGTCGAGGTCGAAGTGCCGAGGTCGGGAGCAGCGCCCAGCGATCGGGAGCGGCCGAGGTCGGGCGGCGATGCAGGTCGAGTGCGAGGTCGGGAGCAGCGGTGTGGTCGGGAGCGCGCCGAGGTCGAGCGGCGGTGTCGAGGTCGAGCGCCGAGGTCGAGGGCGGCGGCGAGGTCGGGCGGCGATGTCGAGTCGGGCGGCGGTGAATGGAGCCCTAGAGGAGGCAAAGGAGCGCGCGATAAACTTCGATGGTGCGGAGAGGAAGGGCGAGTGAGGAAAACCTAGCGGTTCCCACCTTATAAGAGGCTATCACGAGCGGTTCTTTACTAAAACCGTCTTTGATAAGTAATCATAGGCGGTTCTATCTAATAACAAATGCGTGATACGTTCCATATCACGAGCGGTTTGTGTATTAAACGAAATGCGTGATTAGCTTTATCATAGATTACCTATTGGTTTTGTCGGGATATCACGAGCGGTTATCAAATATAACCGTGTGAGATAATCTCATATCACGAGCGGTTTGTGTATTAAAAATGCGTGATTCATTATCGCGAGCGGTTATATTATAGAACAAATGCGTGATAGATCGAACAATTATCAATTACAATGAACACAGTGACAAGTATATATGAATTACAATGAACATCCACATTCACATCAATATCAAAATATATGAGAGATGACAAAACCTGGTGACAAGTATATATGAAGACAAGCTCATAACACATTTTACTTCAAAAACCAATTGTCAATTACGATGAACGTCCACATTGACATCAATATCAAAATATATGAGAGATTACAAGTCCATAACACATGATGTTATAGAATAAATTAATTACAATGGATTAAATTCTTAATTAAAATATAGCCCTTCATGATGATCGTGCGCATATAGCTAGCTTCCTCACTTCGGGTTCTTCGTCGAGCGATGCCATCTCGAAAGAGCAACTCGTCAAATTGATTGTATTCTTCCTCGTCTACTACATTCTCAACTCGACAATCCTTCTTTTCCATGAAGAACTACGTGGCGTTTCTTATTTGCCGGGTCGGTTACATAGAATACTTGAACAACTTGATTAGCGATGCGAATGGTTCGTCTTTGTATCCGACACGTTCAAGGTCCACGGTAGTGACGCGTGCTTGTCAACCTTCACTGTGGGAGATGGACCAACGGCACGAAATAGGGGATCTTGAAAAGCACGTAGTCGAGCTCCCATATCTCCTCTATTTGCCCATAGTACGAGCTCCTCGGCCCGTCGGTCTTGAATGCATCTATGCGGACACCGCTGTTACGGATGTGCTCTTCCTATCCTGATCATGCGTATAAAATGTGTACCCATTTATGTCATATCCTTGCCATGTGACAATTGTAAATTGTGGCCCTTGTGCCAACCATAGCAATGTATCATCACTTGATGACCTCCCGATGATTCGCACCTTTAACCATCCGTTGAACCGGCGGTTGTGCTCTCTCATGATCCAAACCTCCGACGCTTTGGATTACATTTGGCGTACCATGTCTTTGTGCTCGTCGATGTACGGGACACCGGTCATGTGTTGCAAGACCATGAAATGGGCTTGGCGTATGTATCGGATCGGGGTGATTGATTTCCTTCCGATGGTCCCGATACCATCAAGTCTCCCCTCATGGCGATATAAAGGCACACCTATCGGATCCACGAGCCATATAGTCAGCGCAAAACTCAATGACCTCTTCATTTGCATAACCTTGATGATCTGCCCTCGGTCGAGATTGATTCCGTCACGTAGGACTTGAGAATTCCCATGTACCTCTCGAGCGGGTACATATAACGTAGGAACACAGGCGCATATCTTTATCTCTTTCACAAGGTGAACAATGAGATGGACCATGATATCGAAAAATGACGGAGGAAATACATCTCAAGATGACATAGAGTCGTCACCACCTCGGCTGTAGAGCATCTAGTCCTTGGGGATCGATGACCTTCGAGCAATTGAGTTGAAGAAATAACACTGACCTCAAGATTACTACTCGGACCTTGTTCGACAAGATACTCCTAATTGCAACAGAAGCATTTGTGTCATCGGCACATGACAATCATGCGACTTCATACCAATTAATTTTAAATCTTGCATAGAAACAAGTTTCTTAATGTTAGCGAGTAACGAGCGGGACTTTCACACCATGCAAGCTCGCACGATTCATATCTCTCGGCCTTGGGCGAGTGTAGCAAGCGGGGGGGAGAAATGCGTTAGTCTGTATCGTCTCTTGCGGTGCTAACTCGGTCCTTATGTTCATATCGACCAAGTCTCTCGTGCGTTAACACCATCCTTTGTTTTGCCACTAATGTTGATGAGAGACTAATCAAGCTATCACATACATTCTTCTCCACATGCATGGCGTCGTCTGATGGTGAACTTCTAAGTGCTCCCAATAAGGCAAGTCCCAAAAATTGACCGCTTCTTCGGATGTTCTTACGATAGGTTCTTAATTGGCGTCCTTCCCAAGCACAACCTCGATATCCTTAACCATATCATAGACATCTTTCCCTCTAAAAGCCCTTGGAGCTGAACCGTCCTCCTTATTTCCGTCGAATTGTTTCTTCATCTTCGGTATGGGTGACTCACGGGAAGGAACCTACGGTGACAGCGTATACGATTTTCGTGAGTTGTTTAGCCATATACTCTGTAGCATCTAGCGGTGCGGACAAGCTTTGGCTCCTTTTGTCTGAAGCAAACAGTTACTCGAGGCGGGAAAATCATTGATGGTGCAGAACAACATGGCGTGTAAAGTGAAGTTCTCTCGTTTATCGCATCCCATACAGTGCCCTTCGTTCCACGATGTCACAAGATCTTCCGGCAATGGTGCTAGGTACACATCAATATCATTCCCGAGTTGTTTGGCCCTTGGATAAGTAGTGACATCAAAATATACTTCCGCTTCATACACAACCAAGGAGGAAGGTTGTACATGCATAGATTCACGGGCCAGTGCTATGTCGATTGCTCATGTTACCGGAAGGATTCATTCCATCGTACTCAACCCTAACCTTATGTTCCTTGGTTGCACCGAACTCTTGAAGCTCCGATCGAAGTTTCTCCCGAGTAGAATCGCGAGGTGTCTTAGCTTTCCATCTTTCTTACGGTCCTCACGAGTGCCAACGCACCAATCTTGCCTCTTTTGAGTTCGCAAATCGCGCTTCAAGCGTGGGATCACGAGCGAGATACCACAACATCTTAGCAGAGGTCCTTGCTTCAACCTAGCGATGATTCGATGCTTGTATCGGGATGCTTTGCACACGGACATACATGCATGTCGCATACTCTTTACGATAGAGGATACAATCGTTTGGACATGCATGTATTCTTTCTACTTCCATTCCCAATGGACAAAGAACCTTCTTTGCTTGGTAGGTGGTGTTGGGCAACACGTTTCCCTCGGAAGAATGTCAGCTAGGAGACCTAACTGTATTTGTGAAACTCTTATCGGACCAACCATTGCTTGCTTTTAATTTAAGCGGTTCAATCACGGTTGACAACCTTGTATATTCGGCTTGCGGCTAGGGAACAAAGGTCTCACGAGTTGTAGGAAGCAGGTAGGCTACACTAGCGCAAATTAAAAATTCTACCGTAAACCAAGATCACTGCGATTTATAGATCACGGTCTTACCACTAGCGCAGTGCGGAAGTTGATGCGAGCACGTCGGGCGGTGTAGTCGTACTCGATTGATGCGATGCGTCGAGGAGTAGTCGTACTACTTCCTGCGTCCTCGTCGCGGCGTCCGTCTGACTCCTTTCTTGCGGTTCGTCCCAGCGCCACGGTCACGGTGCCTCCAAAGGTATCCACACGTGCGGGAGGAAGCGGCGCGCGCGGACTACTAGATCGCGCGGCGACTAGGGCGTGGGAGGGTGGCGGCCGGGGTTTGAGGATGTCACGAAAACTCAACTCACAACCGATGCGCCCTGCCCTCCTTTATAGGCGTCCTTATAATGGGCTTCTACGAATAGAGGCCCATTAGGACTCAATGCCCGATCTAATTTAGATCCACTCGAATTAGGCTTGACCCCTTAAGTGTGTGACCTATGGTTCACATATGTTTAGACATGTGCAGTACACATACTTGGTCAATAGTTGGTAGCGGCCTCTAGCAAGGCGTGCCAACTCCTAAACATACGTAAAGATCATATCGGACGAACCATCACAACGTTATGTACATGCCAATCCCTTTGCCTCACGATATTCGGTCGAGCTCCAAGTGACCACTCTTTCTCGATCTGTGATCGGAATCCCTTACTAGGTTAACTCTTAACCTTAAGTAGCATGGCCATGCATTTACGGATCCGATCACTCGAGGGCAGAGATATCTCTCTCGGGTAGAGAGGGCAAATCCCATCTCGTGACCATGCCTCGCGGCATGCTTCATGACAAACCGAAAGCTACCTTTATAACTACCCGATTCACGGAGTAGCGTTTGATAGCCCCTAAGTAGGTCGATTCACATCTCAAGTACATGCGACAATCTCGGGTCTAAGGACAAGGCGTACACATTGTGTAGAGAACCATAAGAATAATTACTATGTCTCATGTTGGGTCGGTCCACCCCATGTTCTAAACATGTGTCCACATTATTGGTTTGACATCTCCATGTCTATGACTGTGAAACATGGTCATCAACCGATACATGTGCTAATCAATCATTCACGTGTGTCCTCACATGAACTCCGACTAGGGACAACTTTAGAATAACCATACAAGTAAAGAGTTTCACAAACAAGTCACATACTTGTTAATCAACACAAAGGCAATATTCAAGGAACATTTATTAAATCATGGATACAATGAAATATCATCATCAATATGATTGCCTCTAGGGCATATCTCCAACACGAGTCCTCCATTAAGCGCTCGAATTTACAAAACTCTCTCTCACTGTAGTTCTCTTCTGCATCGCGTAGCATCTGATCCAGATTGTCATCGTGTGACCTATCCTCATCAAAAGCACAGTCTACATCCGGCATATCGTTGACTTCCTCGGCGATGTCGTTATTACTAACTTCACATCGCTCTTCACCGTGGTGGTCCAACATGTATACCCTTTTTGAAACCCCTTGAATCAAGTGTGCTTCTATCTGCGCGGGTTGGTAAACATCTTGATTATCGCAATCAATGCATGGGACGAGTACATATATTTTATCCCCTTTTTCAACATATCACGCTCGTGGCTCTTCTAAAAGCAACCACGCCATTAATGTACTCTTGACTCACGGTTCACACCATACTTCCAGTTTCTGTCCATCTACGCTACACATGTAACAAAAATATATAGTGTCAAATTAGATTAATAAAATCTCTCTCAACCGCTCTCTCTCTCTCTCTCCATTTCCTTCCCCCTCACAGAACTTTAATATTATTCCAACTACCAAATGAAAAATATTATTCTATTCCCTTACATTCGGATACAAAAGTTTGCATCGGTTCCTAGAGTTTTGTTTCGGAATAGGCAGCTTCCACTTGTGAAATCGGTTTCTAGCATCAAATCTAGCCATTCGAACCGGCTAATTAAGCACGTAAATTGCAGATGCTCTAAAGGGTAGAGTTTCGGGATTTGTTCAAAATAGCTAATAACTGCATTCCTAATAATGGGATTAATTCCTTACTACTTTGTGTGCTTTTTTATTATTCCTTGGTGCAGTTGCGAAATCCGCACAATTCCCTCTTCACGTATGGTTACCGATGCTATGGAAGGACCCACTCCCGCCGACTCTTATACGCGATGCTTAGCATATTCTACCATATCTCAATTGGGTTATAAAGAATGTTACCCTCGGAGCTCACGACGAAAATACCAAATCGATCTATTACGATTCTTTGTCTCCCTCCCTTTCTCCTCTCCTTCTCCCTCCCTTTCTCCTCTCTTTCTCTTCTCCTTCCCTTTCTCCTCTCCTTCTCCTCCTCTCTCTCTGTCGTGTGTGATGGGTTTTTATCTGGGTGGCGGCTCAAATGGGAATAGGCGGGGGTACTCAAGGTATTTATAGTGCGAGATATCACAGGCGGTTCAAAATATGAACTATGCGTGATAAACATATATCCTGAGCGGATTATAAATAAAACCGTGCGTGATATTTCCTGACAGTGCTCTTTATCAACGTCGTGATACGGAGAGATTATCACGAGCGGTTTATGTACAAAACCGTCGCGACATATCCTGACGGCTCTATTAATAAACAAATGCGTGATATGAGGATTATCACGCGAGCGGTTCATAAATAGGCATGCGCGATAGAAATATATCACGAGCGGATTATAAATAAAACCGTCGTGATATTTCACGACAGTGCTCTTTATCAACCGTGCGCGATACGGAGAGATTATCACGAGCGGTTTATATGCGGATATTTCATGACGGTTCGGTATATAAACCGTCGTGATAAGCATATATCACGAGCGGTTACTAGTAAGAACTGTGCGTGATAGGCCGCAAAGCAAATGCGCGCCATGCAGACCCAATAGGCAGATTCAAATTAACCCGTCTGTGATGGGGTGTCTTCTATAGCCTGTTTTGTAGTAGTGATAGTTAGATCTAAAGAAAAATGATTTTTAGATTCGATATCTTGTACACCCCTGTATGCTACGGTAGATCCGTCCCTGGACACACGTGTCTTGCTAGTAGTACGTAGAGTGCATGCGATCAGCTCGACATCAGCTGCAGTGATGCGATCTCCGCAGATCGGAGAACCCGGGGGTCGGTCATCATATATGCAACTGTTGTATGTATGTGCCTGTCAAGTCACTTAATTGGTGTTCGCGAGTGACGTGGCTCGCCAATGTTTGACATTTTCTAGAAGGCCTAGATTCTTGTGAAATTACTGGCCATAATGTTGTTTGTCCAAAGCTTTGTATACTTCGAAAATTTTCAGTTTGCTCCCTGAACTTTGGGAAATGGCCCACATGTAAAACCAAGCAAAAGAATCAATCATGCCCTGCTTGGAACGTGGAACCCGATTCCTGCGGAAACTGAATGGTTTCTGGTGAAATCTTTGTGTTCCAAAGGGCCCTTAAAGTGGACAGAAGTACCTGAATGAACATTAATTTTCTCAATGTATAAAGGCATGGTGATACAGGCACGACTACTGGGATAGTCGTCTTTGTGTTTTTGCCCGATTCACGGACTATAGGTTGTGTTGGGGATAAATGGCTCGTGAGTCATGACCGATCGGTCCGAACAACAGCGCACCAACATGCCAAAGCATATGACATGCTGCCCGAGCAATCAACAATCAAGAACTCGTCCTGGATAGAAAGATTGGCACCGCACCATGCTACCCAGCTATGGTGATAAATCCTTTGAAAAAAATCACTCCATTGGAGGACACAAACACACACAGCGGAAATCCATTGATAAAATTCAAGATTCAAGTCTGATTACAAATGATGCACAGGGGCGCTTTTATAGCCAAACTATGCCTTGGATTACATGAAACAACTTAGAAATCGGAAACAAATTATCTCTAAATGCAATTTAGATGGGAATAAATGGGTGCCAAATCTCATGAAACCTTCATGACGTCACATGAGGGCATCTCTAATAATGTCATGTCAGCCGTCAGTTAGTCTTTCTATGTCAGCAAAATCCTAGATGAAAGAGAGAGAAGCATGAGAGAGAAGGAAAGCTGTCTTTTCCTCAAACAACCATCTCTACACACGAACCAAGACAAAACAACCAGTGCATGTGAGAGAGAGGTGAAAGGATGAGAATATTATAAGTTTGACATGAATATTAGAGACAACTTACTAGAAACAGCTTATTGGAGGTGTATCTAAATCTATCTTTCGGTGACATGAAGTTGATATAGCATAATTAGAGATGACATTATTAGAGATGCCCTGATATGGTGTGTGTGGCAACTAGCGCATGGCCCCCTAGGTCAGTTGCACAAAGGTTTATGCACTAGTCCTTCTTGACTTTATGTCCCTTGATTTGGTTTAGCGCTGCTACTTTAGCATAAGGGAGCTTACTAGCCCACGCTATATTGTTGGAATGCATTTCTAACGGCAGGGGCAAATTCACTGTGGGTGCTCGAGCACCCCCTCCCACCACCGGACCCTTAGTAGTACCCTGTACCCATGAGGCCATGAGCACCGGCACCGGCAGCGGCAAGAGCTAGCTCTGCGGTTGTGCTGGAGGAGATGAGGAATGGAGTGGAGTACTGGAGGTTGAAGAAACTCACCGTGAGGCCATGACCCGTGAGGCATGTGGCTCAAGGAGTTAAGGGCTTAAGGCCCAACTGGGCTACCTGGTGCCGGCCCAATCAATGCTAGGCTGCTAGCTTCAGGCCTTCAGCCAGGCTCGAACGCCCAGTCGCCCCTGCTCCACTACTCATGAGCGTGTGTGGTGCATCAACTAGGGCTAGGTGTGGCCGGAGAAGGTGTGCGATCGAATCTTTGGAGCCAGAGAAGAGAGCGGCGGCGACTTCGGTGGGTGGCGGTGGCGCGGCGGGCGCGGGGCCGCGAACCACGGCATCGCAACGAGCCGGTGACTCGGACTCTGTCGCCAGTCAATTCGCTCGGTAGCTCCCATTTCCTCCAGACTCCAGTAGATTTGAGGTTCAGATTTCCCTTCATGGCTTCATGCGAAATTTGATGATTGGGATTTGGCAATGGGTGGGTGATTGCGTGATGCCATGATGGGTCATTGCCTCATTGGGTATTTTAGTATTTGGGTGCTCAGTACTGCTCAGTGCTTAGTGCTCTTCCTCCTGGGGTGCCTGTCTTACACTCTTACTGTCTAGAATATGATATTCTAATGTCATTTGTATGGGCCCTCATACAAATTAGTTAATGTCGTACTTGATAGAATTACGGCCTTGCGGATACTTATAATTAATAAGCAGTCTGAAATTGCATACAAGATTCGTTTGACTACAATACAGTAGAGCCCCCCTCTCAATTTGCATCCTGGATTCGCCACTATCCAATGGTATAACAGTTTTATGTAGTTTCATGAAGTTTTAGTTGCTTAAAAGTTCCAGATTACGAGTTTGAAGTTTCGACTAGGTTTCAATGTGTTTCTTTAAAAGTTCCAAAAAGGTTTTTAGGTTATGGGTTTGATGTTTCAAGCATGTTTCAGCATATTTTGTGAAAGTTTCAAAATGCTTTCAGCGCTTTTCATGAAGTTTGAGAAAGGTGTAAAGTAAGTTTCATAAAAAAATCGCAAGTTTCAAGAAGTTTCAAAAAATGGTTTCAATGAAGTTTCAACCATGAACGAGACATGATGAAACTTCTGAGTTTCAAGCATGAAAACATTTTAAAAGTTACATGTTTCAGTGAGTTTCATGTATTTCTAGCAGTTTCTAGAAGAATCCAAGAAATTTTCAAGCCTAAGTTTCAGCAAGTTTCATATTTTGGAACTCAAGTTTCATAAAGTTTCAAGAAGTCTCCTAAAAACATTTTAAAAGCTTCAGGTTTTGTGAGTTTCACATATTTCTAGAAGTTTTCAGAAGATTCCAAGAAAGTTTCAAGCCCAAGTTTTAGATTTTGGAACTCAAGTTTCAATAAGTTTCAGATTTTAGAACTCAAGTTTCAGCAAGTTTTGGACAAAAGAGTTTCAGCAAGTTTCATGAAGTTTTAAGAAGTCTCGTGAAAATATTTTTATAGCTTCAGGTTTTAGTGAGTTCCTTGTATTTCTAGAAGTTTCCAGAAGATTCCAAGAAAGTTTCAAGACTAAGTTTCAACAAGTATTAGATTTTGGAACTCAAGTTTCAAAAGAAAAGTTTCAGCAAGTTTTAACTCGTTTCAAAAAGTTTCAACAAGTTTTAAATTTTGAAACTCAAGTTTTAGCAAGTTTTAGACAAAAAAAGTTTTGAGAAGTTTCAGCAAGTTTCAACATGTTTTAAGAAGTTTCGACAAGTTTCATCAAAAATCAAACAAGAGCTATAAAGTATCAAAAAGAGTTTTAGTGCATTACAACAAATTTCAATGGGTTTCAAATCCAAAACTGTAAGTTTTGTCCAGTTTCAAATCTAAAACTTGATTCAAAATGAGTTTCAAAAGAATTTCAACTTAGTTTGAAAGCACAAACTTCAAAGTTTCATAGTAGGTTACGTAGGTTTTATCTGGTTTCAAAAGTGTTTGAAATGAGTCTCATAAGCGCTTTCAGTGCGTTTCAACAAAATTCCAATGGGTTTCAAATATGAAACTATAAGTTTCACGTCTGAAACTTGATAAAAAAATGTGTTTTAGAAGAATTTCAATTAAGTTTCAAAAGACAAACCTCAAATTTTTGGAGATCGTTTCACGAGTTTTCATAAGGTTTTAGCACGTTTCAACAAAATTTCAATCGGTTTCAAATATGAAACTTGATTAAAAATGAGTTTCAAAACAATTTCAGCTAAGTTTCAAACTACAAACTTCAAAGTTCCATAGCGTGTTTCTTATGTTTTTATCAGGTTTCAAAAGAGTTTCATAAGGTTTCAACGTGGTTCAACAAATTTTCATTGGGTTTTAAATAGGAAAAAGTCCGGTTTACTCCCTCGAACTATCAGAAAAGTCTGGTTTACCCCCCTAAACTACAAAACCGGTTATTTAACCCCCTGAACTTGTCAAATCCGGTCATTTAACCCCTCACAGCGGTTTAGAGCGGTGGTTTTGCCTACGTGGCATGGTTTTACCAACGTGGCACCCACATCACCCGTCTTCCTCCTGTCTTTCTTTGTCTTCTCTCTCCTCCCATCTTCTTCACCGTGCCTCCTCATCTCCCTCACGCCCCCTCCTCCCCCGCCGATGGCGTCCCAAACCCAGCTGGCAATGTCGCAGCCGCAGTGCACCAGAGGAGCCAGGCGGGACACCCTCCTCCTCGCCCTGCGCGACACCGCCGAGCGCCTCCTCATCGACCGCCTCTCCCTCCCGGACCTACCCTTCCTCACCAGTAGATGGCCAAGCCGGTCGGGCGACACGTAGAGGTGACGGTAGTGGCCAGGCCATGAGCCGGCAGTGCAGAGGGAGACACGACTAGAGGAGCCAGGCGGACCAAGGGGGGCAAGGAGCCAGGGAGGCGATGCTGGTGGCGAGCCGGGCCGAGCCACCGACATAGAGGGAGGCCGAGCAGCGGGTGTCCCAGGACTCAAGGAAGCCTCCCCCTCCTCGCTGTCGGACTTCTTCTCTGCCCCTGACCGCCGCCGCCCTGCCACCATGGCCGCCCCCGAGCTTCCCCAACCTCCCCTCTAGCTTCCCCACCCCCGAGCGCAGCCGGTGCACACGCTCCCTCCTCCCTGCGCTTATCCTTTCTTCCCCAATCTCATTTCTTCTCCATGGGCAAGCGGGCGAACTGGGGTCGAGCTTTAAGGGCCGGGCCGGGCCGCGCCCACGCATGGGTTGGAGGCGGCCGGGGAGGCGACGCCGGGGCGCAACATGGCGGGACCAAGCCTACAGGAGAAGCCAGGAGGAGGAGGAGGAGCCGGAGGGAGAGCCGAGCGGCAGCGCAAGCCACCAGGCCGCGTCGGGGAGGCCAGGGGAAGGTCGCAGGCGACGACAGCGCTAGGAGCTAGAGGTCGGTCGTGGGCCAACCAGAGGGCGGGGCCGTGTGGAGCAGCCGGAGGCGGCAGGGAGCCGGCGGCCAGAAGCGCAGGCCGAGGGCAAGTAGGGCGGCACCTAGAAGAATCGTGGAGAAGAAATTAGATTGGGGAAGAAAGGAGAAGTGAGGGAGATGGAACCTCCCCAAGCCACCCAGTGCATGTGGGCTCGGTCCACACACTGTCGCCGTGAACCAAGCCACTGTCCAGCAGGACCCACTTGTTGATTGGGACAAATGAGAGGCCACGTGTGCAAAACCACTGCCACATCAGCAAAACCACCATTTGAAACCGGCCGAAGGGGTTAAATGACCGGATTTGACAAGTTTAGGGGGTTAAATAACCGGTTTTGTAGTTCAGGGGGGGAACCAGACTTTTCTCATAGTTCGAGAGAGTAAACTGGACTTTTTCCTTTTGAATATGAAACTACAAGTTTTGCCCAGTTTCAAATCTGAAACTTCATTAAAAACAACTTTCAGAAAAATTTCAATCAAGTTTTAAAAGACAAACTTCGAAGCTTCACAGAGTTTGAACAAGTTTCACAGGAAAATTCATAAGTTTTAAAAGTAATCATCAAATTTCAAAAAAATTAGGGAGCCACCAAGGATCTCATCGGTGGGTTGCACGCCATTGAGATCATACGCAGTTGCCTGTGGTTGCATGTTGCATTGCTCAGCATGCATGCGCCCGCGACCACTATGGTATGCTGATGCACTTCGCGCGCTGCATTGACCGGGGACCATGGTCACTGGACCTCATCGTCATTACATGCCTCCACCACTCAATCCACTGTGTCGTAGCCTGACTCGTGTGGCTGCCGCTCGAGCTGTGCCACCGATGAGTAAGCCCCACGGCGTCTCGCTATCTTCCACTGCAATGTCGCACTGTGGTAAGACCATGGCTGCCATCCATGCTTATGGCGTCTCACCTTATGTTGACTCTGCATGAGCCATGGTCGTGTTCAACCGCTTGCCATGGCTGCTCACAAGTCATTGTTCCATCCACCCCCACTGCACGAGCCCGTAGCAACGCTCGACCACAGACCATGGCTGTTCACAGCTCGCCGTCCACCACCACCACACGAAGCTGCGACCATGCTCAACCGCTCGCTGTCCGCTGCAGCTGCATGAGCCCATGGTCATGCTCAACCGCTTGATATGGCTACTTTCTACTAGCATGCCTTAGAATTTTGGTTGCATAGCTATGCGCGGCCATTGCATGTAGCGAGCTTCGCTCGTGGTGCCTCGTTGGAGAATGGAGGGGAATCACTAGTGAAGAGGGGGAGAGAGAGAGATGAGTATTGATGAATAGTATGTGAAGAAGAAGGATGCAGTGAGAAGGTTTGTGTGGATAAGGATAGGAGGTGAGTGGATGTCTAATTGATGTGTCCATTGAGTCAATCCAACAACTGTTTGCTATCCTATTGGTTTTGCTTCCAACGCTATAGAATTTTATAGCTTTTTCCTTAGCATAAATATCTCCACCAATTAAGAATTTCAGAAAGAGATAAGGCCATCTGCAATGTGGTGTTTAAGCCGGTTCAAAGGAGGAAAGAGAAGAGATTGAACTGACTCACTACATTGGAACCATCGATGTTAAGAAGATTTTTTCTGGAACCGAACCCAAAATACGAGTCGATGCTAAGAGAACAAAAAATTGTGCAGGCCTACTTGTCAGTCTATTGCACATCGCTCTCTATTGTTGCTCGATGCCCCTGTTGTCCAATCGAGGCTCATAGTCGCTGCTTAGAGCCAAGGACGTCGAGCTGCTGTCAGATTAAGGGGCAAGATGGCTATGCAATCACTACTGGACCGACGCCGATGAGACCGCACCGGTGAGATGGATATCATTGTTGCCATTGCTGAGGAGAAGGAGGATGTGATGGCACATCGACTGCCTCCGGCGGTGAACTGACTGGAGCGATGCTGATGGAGGGGACAAGGAGGGAGGACGAGAGAGGGAAGGGAAGGGGATGAGAAGCATAGATGATTAGGAAGGACGAGAGTCACGAGATGGAGGAAGCTCCAGTTCCATTTTTTAATGCTGTGGGTCCTACCTAGTGTTCACCAAGGCACTAGGCACTAGTTGGGTGGTGGGCTGGCGCCTAGGCGCTGCCTAGGCAACCGTATTGCAAACAACAGGGAAGCAACGGGGTACCTCTTGGTCAGGGTAGAATTAGGCGAAGGAGAGACGGAATTCAGGAGGGTTCAAGGTGTGGAGGTGGCGTGTGTTATGAATATTGTGTATATATTGAAGAAACCCAATGGACAATATATATATATAGGGAGTACAAGGGGTGTATGCCATATACAGATAAGAAATACAAAAGGCAGATAAGGAAATATAAAAAAGTTTCTATTCTAATACCCCCCTCAAATGTAAGGCGTATGCAATAGCGTTGCGTTTTGAAAAGGGTTGACTCTAAAATATGAAAAATTCAAAGTCCGAGTCTTGATAATGTCGTCATAGCATGCAGCTCTTAGAAAATATATCGAGTATCAAAAGATCTCCCATCCGGGGTCGTGCGATAGCCCATAAAGCACAAAGTGTAGAGGCTGAGAAAGTAGAGGCAAGCAGGAGCAAAGTCGACCATGGCAACACGACGAAGAAGATGATGAAACCGATAAAAATAGAGAAAGCTATCAAATCAAGCCAAAGAGGAATAGATAGAAGCATGGCAACGCAGATCGAAGCCGAAGATAGCGATGGTGCAGAAGAAGCGCGACGGCCTTAGAAGCTCGGGGCGGCGGCTAATAGAGAAGCAGCGGCATCATAACGACTTCTATGATCTACACGTGGCTCAGAGAGAAAAGCGGCGACTACTGCCATGCAAAAGGGAATTCCTATACTTGTATGACTGACAATAAATTTGTGGACTCGTATGGCTTAGACGAACTCAAATAAGTGTTACAGATTTGGATGGATACAACGAAAGAAACTACACGCTTAAAGAAAAGACTCAAAGGATAGATAGCAGTAGATACTAGCAACAACAAGCTTTAACAGCAAAAGGAGCTACAAGAAGTCAGAGTGGGAGAAGTCACTACAGAACTACTAGAGGAGAAGCTGGAGCTAGTTGAGAATTAGAAGCCAGAGAAGTCAGATCAACTCTATACTCCCCACCTCCTCCTCTTCAACTTGATCTCCACCGACTCCCCTTCTGTTTTCTCAATCTCCCCAACATTGTCCCGCCTCCTTCCCCCAATCAATCTCCATCGACTCCCAGTAGCCAATCCCATCCATGGCGACCGAGGAGGGGAGGCAGTGTCGGCCTCCAGGGCGAAGAGGCGGAGGGAGTGGGATGCTGCCAGTGTCGGGGGAGATGAGGAAGGGCGTTGGCGGAGAGGCAGAGCATGGGGCGGTGTCGAGGCCGGTGGTGATGGCCGTGGGATCCGAAGCAAAGGCCTGGGAGCGTAGGCGGCAGCATCAGGGAGAATGGGGCCTGAGCTCGACGCAGATCCAGAGGTGATGGTTCGAGAGGCCCGACGGCGGTGGGATCCGGTGCAGGCGATGCAGATCGGTGGTGTTGCTGCCGTTGCTCGCACGGGGAAGAGCCTAGTGTGCAGGCGACGATGGCCCTTGCTTCGAAAAACAGAGGAGTCAATCGTCTCCGCCTCCGTGGCCGTGCAGCTGAAGAACTCGAGGCGCTGCTGGAGGGTGGCGTTGGCAAAGTAGGACGAGGAAGTCTTCCGCGTCGCTAGGGTGTCGCTGCCTTTGGGCGAAGACCTGATCTCAAGTAAGGAGAAGTTGGCGGGGATGTGAGGATCCCAGTCTATTTGGCTTGTAATGCTTAACCAATCACCTGGTCCTAGCATCACAAATCAAATAAACCGAGCCTCGAGATATGTATACTTCCCAGAAAGCAGTATACACACCTCTACACAAAATTACGCATCAACTCCATTCCAAACATAGAGTCCAAACATTACACTAAGCAGAAAGTAACAACAGAAGAGTTATTACAGACAATGGCCGACCGGCCAAAAGATACATAAATACCAAAAGACGACAGCGGAAGCAAAAGTGCCATAAGATGGCTATAAACAAAGCCAATCAGCGTGCCTTCACCCACAAGGCATCTGACCGGACCGCCAAGCCTAGTCGTCGTACACGAAGCGGCAGCAAAACTCACAGAAGTGAGGCCCTTGGGGCTCACCTTCTTCCTCTGCAACAAAAACATTAAGCAAAGCCAATGAGTACAAAGATTGTCTTTGTACTCGCAAGACTGACGTGTGAACTAACAGACCTGTTCATATGCTACATGCAGGCTTATCTGGTGGAGGCCATATGTTTCATTTGCCCAAAGCCAAATTTATTTGCAATAAAGTAATACAGTTCGAAGGCAAGTTTGCAATTCATTTTTAATGTTAAAATAATAGTAAAGGTAATAAGAACAAAAGAGTAAAGGTAAACAACCTAGAAGTGACTATACCAATAGTCACCCCAACAATAGCACGAATCCTAGATTCGTACCACCCAACAAGTTTTAATTTAAAAGGTTGTAGTCTAGTTCTTGGGGGGCATATCCGAGCGTGTCCATAACCTAGGACGAGGCTATTCGAATAGTTTTAATCCTGCGGGGTGTACCAATGTACCCACACTTGGACCGCCTTTAAGCCAAAGCACACTTAGAAGGTATGCTGGCATGACTAAGTCCTCTGAGACTTTTTCCAATATTGTGTATTAACTACGAGCCAGCTCGTATGGATAGAAATCCATATGCTTACATGGTAAAGCCGAAAAGACAACTACCTTTTGGGTAAAGCTTTTGGACAACTACCATGCTCCCAACACCATCCCTCCTGCGACCTCCTGCGACCGGGCCAATACACGCCAAAGTACTAGGTCAAGAGAGGTCCCATATACTCTAGTGTGGTTAGCACGCAAAATGCTCGACGGTGGCGCAAGTAACTCGGTCCTTAAGCGACTGGGCACCATTCGATCACACCCAACAGATCACACCAATCATACCGTTGTGCCCAAGTCTAAATCATTTTTGTTTTAGTTTTAGTTTTGCAATTAAACATAGCAAAAATCTTTGAAACATAAAGTTATAGTAAATTTTGTGTGATCAAGGTTCTGACTAAGCCGATAACCGCCCATTTCTACCGATACTAAGCATGTCTAAGCAGTTGAAATCGTATCTACTAAGTGACAAGAGATCATCCAACGATCTCTAATCACAGCAAATAACCTAGGCTCAGGTAGTAGAGGATAATCATTTACCTACAGATTATGCATCTAAAGGATTAACTAACCAATTTAACACAAATTAAGCGATGCATACATACAGTTGAAACAAAATATTAGACTTTAAAATACTGGGATTAACATGATCAAACTGCTTGCCTGGCTGCTGCTGCTCAATAGGCTCAACCTGTTGCAGAGGATCACTCTCGATAGAACCAGAACCGTCGCAATCTAACGATCGAGCAAAAGCAACACATAAGAACCAACAACACCGACAAAACTCAAACATTCAACAACAACAAAACATACCAAAATTTACACAGCAGCCTAAGCAAGATCTAACACATTTTAGGAACAGAGAATAATTCATTTTGATTTGTTATGAATTTTCTATGAATTTTCTAAGCTAACAATACACATAAAGCACTAGTTAATTACTTAGCAAAATTTTAATATCAGAAACATAACTAAAACCTATTCTGATAATTAGCATATTAAAAATGAAAATTTACAAAATTGGTTTCACTGGATTTGGACAAGTACTGAAAGAGATATGAATTTTCTAATTGGGAAATTACATAATACACCATTTAATCAATCAACAGATTTATGCTAACAGAGACAAGGTCGAATCTAATTTTAGTAAATCATACATTTAAAATAAAAATTATCAGCACTGGATTCATGCGATTTGGAGACAAATTGAATTAGTTATGCATTTTCTAAGCTTAATTGAATTAACAGCACCACGAAAAACCAAATCGAAATTCTAAAGCGGTTAAATCTTTTTCTACCGACGCGACTAGCCACAACCAGCGACAGCGGGCCAGCAGCGGCGGCGACCAGGTCAAACTTGACTCGGTGGCGCCAACGGCGAGGACGAGCGAGGATTTGGAGAATCGCTGCTATCACGAAGCGAATTTTGCTACTTTACGCAAGACCTTAACTACCGAGAGGACCCACAAGTCATGGACTCAAGGAACAAATTACGACCAGATTAATACTTTTTAAGCCGCTTAGCTCGAGAGGACCACAAGTCGATGGTACAAACTAAAGGATGATCAACGCTAATGAAGGAGGATTAAACCTAAAGTTGCGGCGGCTCACGAAGCGATCACGAGGGCGGCGGTGCGGCGCGCAACAAATCTAGCAAACGGTAGGTCTTAGGCGAATGGGTTATACCTCTGAGTTGGCGAGCTCGCGAACTTGATGGCGGCGACCCGGGACCTCGAGGATGCCGGCGGCGAGCGGGCGGCGAACGGAGGCGGAGAAGAGAGCGCGGTTCCCGCGGAGAAGATGCTACCGACTCCCAGAAGACCCCGGAAGGTGTGCTTAAGCTTCGCCTTGATCTCGAGAGCGTGATGCCCAAGCTTACGGCGGCGAAGGAGAGCGGAGGTGGCGGAACTTAGCGCGGCGCTTCACCGAGCTTGAGAAAAAGCGGTCGTCGCCCCACGATACACCAAAGGCGACAATGAACCCAACATTAGACTTAGTGAAGCAATACGATCCTAAGGAACCAAACGCCGAAACATGATACTCACTAGAACGCTAGGAAGCTCGCGGGACCGAGATCACCGGAGGCGATTCACCAGGCGATTCAAGCGACAGGACCGGTGGGCAAAATGGAAGCGGCGACGAGCGTGGATTACGGTGGTGCGATCGCGGCTAGTGGCGGCAATAACACGGCGGCGTTGCTCTCGGTTTCTTCTCGGCGAAACCAAGAAGCTGGTCGGAGAGGGTGATAGAGTGAAGAAGCGAGGAATGGGTGGGTGCGGTGAGATTATGAATACTGGCGACACGCCACGGCCGGACACGCGTCCACGAGGTGGCGGCGGCGAGCTGCGTGCACGCATGCGATTGCCGGCGAGCTCGGTGAGACGCGGAGAAAGCGAGGACGAACCCGGCGGTGGGGCCCGCTCGTCGTGGCGGCAAAGTGGCGCGAGCCGAGGCAGTGCGGCACAACGAGTTGGTGCGGCTTGATCAAGAAGATGTTGAACGATCGATCCGAATGGGCGGTTGAGATGAAAGGATGCAATCGGATGGTCGATTGCTTGGCGACTGACGACCGTCACGATCTGCATCGGTCGGTCGACAGCCCGTCGGGCTCGTAGCGGTGTAGCAAGGCGGTGCGACCGAGTCAATTAGGTGCGGATCGGACTCGAGCGAGTTGGGTTGGGCCCGATGAGCAAGTGATTCGATTTAAATTAAAAGGCTGAGCTGGTTTGGGAATTTTAGAGATAGCTCGAGCTCCAAAAATTCTGAAATTTTTATGGGAGCTTACAGGGACAGAGGACATCCTTGTGTAATTTTTCCAGGAGTTTTGATGCACTAGATTTCTCCCAAGAAAATGCACAAGCTGCTGTCCAGGGGCTTAACCAGATTTCCAAACTGGTTTGACTTGACCATTTGAAATAGCAACCAAAATCTAAAAATTGTGAAATTTTTCAGAGAGGTAGCTAGGATGGTCAAGATGATAGGAAAAATACTTGTAGAGGATGATCACGAGTTTTAAGGCTAAGAATTTTGTTGACAACCACTTCCATTCACTTGAATCCAAAAATAGAAAATGAAAATTGCAAGGGAAAAATGTAGAAACTTTCAAATGATTTCATGATGCACCAAAAGTTTTTATTTCTCCTCATAATTTACATTTGAAACACAAACCCTAACTTAGGGTTGTTACAGGGAAGCACCTCTGCGACCAAGAGTGAGTACTTCGGTGTGGCGGAGGGTTCACTTGAAGAGGGCTTTGAGAGCGCCTGGAGCGACGGTGACGTGGTCGACGTTGGCGCGAGGAGTGGAGGGGAGGATGCTTGGCGCCGTTACCAGGGATGCTGTCGACGCCAAAGATGTTGCTACTTGTACCGAGAAAACACTACAACTAATGTGGCCGCCCCTGGGAGCGGAGATTGCTCCTCCCGGGGCAGCGAGCAGCGAAAGTTGTTGGAGGCTAGGTTGTAGGCTAGGGTTTAAACCTTTGCTCTGATACCATATTATGAATATTGTGTATATACTGAAGAAGTCCAATGGGCAATATATATAATGAGTACAAGGGGTGTATGCCATATACAGATAAGGAAATACAAAAGGAAGATAATAAAATACAAAAGAGTTCCTATTCTAACAGCATGGAGGTTGATGTCGATGACACGAAGGCTGGAGTTCGCCGTCAATGGCACAAAGAAGACATAGAGGTGGATCCGGCAGGCGGCGGCGGCAGCGACGGCAGTGAAGTGGATCCATCAAGTGCCGAAGTGGATCCAGTAGGCACGAGGTGGATCTGGCCGGCGACAGAGATAGTGAAGTAGATCCGGCCGGTTGGGAAGGCTACCTATGCCGCCCCGCTGCTTCGTGCTCTTCCATGGGCCATGGCCGCCGCCACCTGGAGCCAGCGAAGCGAGGGTTCGAGGGGAGCTGTGGAGGAGGTGACGGTGGGAGTTGTATTGAAATGTTGAGTTGGAGGAGACATAAGAGGTAACCCTAACCCTAAGTCTTCATGGGCCGAGTGGGTTGTGTCTTGTGTGGGCCTTTGTTTCCTTTTTCTTATTTCCTCTTCCCATGAGCATCCTCGCCACCACACGAGATGGCAGCCTTCTCCCCCTCTGTCTCCGGCAGCACCCTTCTCTCCCCTCCCTCTCCTCCTCTGTATCCAGTAGCCCACTCCCCGCCGCCTACGTGCAGCCTCCACATACGCCTAGCGACACCCGACCCGCCGAATCTAGCCCCACCCTACCGCCTACGCGTCGCCTTTGACCAGCAAGGACCGCCTGGGCGGGCAGCCCACCTAGCTCGCCCCACCGCCTACGCACCACCTAGACAGCTACCTTGGTGACACTAGTCCTACCTAACAGAGATGATGAATTAGATCAATACATTGGAGAAAAAAATCGACGTTCTATTGCTACTTAGGTTACATGCTATTGAACCTACACCAATTCAATATATTAAAGATGCCCTCTAAGGAAATAGATAATATAAGCAAATCTCACACCAACCCAGGAGGTTACAAAATCCAGGCACTATTGGCCCCTTAGCACACAATAATTCCAAATCTAACCCTCCTATCTACGAAATTCCTAATCTAGCCTCATCCTCCCGAATGTTGTGCCCCCGGCTACAGCAAGCGAGGTGCTACGGCAGCCAACCGCAACATGAAGCTGCTGCTTTCCCCAACTACAACATGTAGCAAGAGGAGAGAGAAAGGAGGAGAGAGGAAAGAAAAAGAAAAGAAAAGGGGGAAAATCCAAAATAAAATAAATTTTCAAAATTTATAAGAAAATTCCATAAAAATCATTGGAACACGAATCGATTTAATAAAATAATTTTGAACTTAATTGAAGTTTATTTATCCATTTAAAATGTTTTTTATTTTCTGAAATTTCCAATTAAGATTTAA
The DNA here is from genome assembly GCA_036346255.1 of Ampelocalamus luodianensis. Taxonomy (NCBI): domain Eukaryota; kingdom Viridiplantae; phylum Streptophyta; class Magnoliopsida; order Poales; family Poaceae; genus Ampelocalamus; species Ampelocalamus luodianensis. The sequence goes on from CM070628.1 coordinate 57,113,878, forward strand.
TTAATCCAATAAAATACGAATGGTTTATTTATTTTTAAAACCTTTTAGAAGACTCTATAAAACGGGAAAACTAAAAAGAAATAAAAAGAACTCAAAGGAAACAACAAGGTTTAATTTAATTTAATTTGGGCTCGAATCGAGCTCATGGTTTAATTTAATTTGGGCAATCAAGAATGGTTTATAATTTTAAATTTAAATTATGGAATTTTGATTCTCGATTCATCCTTCGATCCAAATTCCATAATTAAATTTAAAATTGTAAACCATTCCTCGATTGCCCAAATTAAATTAAACCATGAGCTCGATTCAAGCCCAAATTAAATTAAATTAAACCTTGTTATTTTCTTTGAGTTCTTTTTTTCTTTTCACTTTTCCCTTTTTTAGAGTCTTCTGAAAGCTTTTAAAAATAAATAAACTATTTGTATTTTGTTGTATTAATTAAAGCTTAATTGGAAATTTCAGAAAATAAAAAACATTTTAAATGGATAAAATGAACTTCAATTAAATTCAAAATTATTTCATTAAATTGATTCATGTTCGAAGGATTTTTATGAAATTTTCTTGAAATTTCTAAAATTTATTTTATTTTGGTTTTTTCTCTTCTCTTTTCTTTTCTCTCCCCTCTCTTTTCTCTCTCCTCTTGCTACATGCTGCGGTTGGTGACAGCAACAGCTTCATGCTGCGGTTGGGTGCCGCAGCACCTCGCTTGCTATGGCAGGGGGCACAGCACGCGGGAGGAGAGGCTAGATTAGGAATTTCATAGATAGAAGGGTTAGATTTGAAATTATTGTGCGCTAAGGGCCAATAGCGCCCAGATTTCGGAGGTTACTATCCATGTTGCTACAGTGCAGTGAACAGGTGGGGCTGCCTCCCTCTTGCCACATGGAGTGATGGAGATCGAGTTGGGCTTACCCTCATGTTACAAGTCAAAAGAAGCAGAAGAAGGTCAATTCATCGGATCGTACGTACACGTGCTGCATGCTTAAACTAAACCGATGCGCGCGATAATAATTGTTGGCACTACGCATCCATCCGTACGCGTGACCAGACCACGAGTGGCAAAATGATCCAAAACAACGGCCACTGTTAGTGGAATACATTGAAAGTAGAGCCCATTGGTGTGCATCGTGTGCAAATAACTGGTAAGGATAGTGCAGCACGACAGAGCACATATATAGGAGTATATAGTTCAATGAAAAAACATCATATTATTCGCTGCAAATATGAGTTTCGGAAATTGTGAATCGAACGGTGATAAACGGAGTTCAAGTCAATCCACCATTTTAAGGGTTGTCGTGAGTTGTTTTCTTGGTTATTTAACTAGCTAGTGTTTGCCCGATTTTGGTCCCGTGGCCTTCATTCTTGGTGGCTAAATTGTTTAGGTATGCCCATAAAAAATCGTGAATCACCCGTACATTTGTTCAGCTCAAAAGTCATCAACAAACTGAAATAAAAGGAGAAGCGAGCAAAGCTCGGCTTGTAGTAGCGCGAGGTGGGAGCTTCGGCTCGGCGCCAACCCGCGTGTGTTTGAGTTGGGGACTCGGCGCGTGTGCCTCGTGGGGGTGTTGGGTCGCGGTAGCCGGATGGGAAAAGTAAAAAAAAACTCTTTTTAATGGAAAAATAAATATTTAGTTGCTTTTAAGTATTCTAAAAAAAACTAAAATAAAAGGTGCCTGGATCATCTTTACAATTTCGATCGAATTAAACAAGCTAATTCAGTAGTGATCCTAGATAAGAAATGCTTATAGAGATGAACAAATGGATAGGTGGCTTAATTTGATCTGATCCGGCATTCTTTTATTTTGTCAGTACTTATATACATGCGTGCCAACTAATTACACACTTCAGTCTTCCCCTCCATTAACCACACACTGCTGCACTGAACCTTGCATCAAGCAGGCAATCTTCTAGCTATAATAAAACTGTTAGTTACAAACAGAGCTAGCTAGCTATAGCAAGTGGAGTAGACAAGACACCGGGCGCGGCGTACGCAGTGGGGTTCTGCAGTAACGAGGAAAGGGACACCAAACACGACAAGAGAGAGGCAGCAGGGGAGAGGAAGTGGCTAGGCGCCATGGCAATCTGGTCAATGCTGCGACCACGTAAAACATCACGTCGTGGCCAGGCGCACCCACCTCCCCACTGGGGGCCCGGAAGGCCTTTTTTTTCTCCTCTTTTTCAGACCAAATACCAAGATTAGCTCGTGAACGAAAAATGATAAATATAACATATCATACATCCAGATCCAGAGAGATCATCCGCCGTATCAAAATAGCGTGGTAGGAATGTTATTTTTGTTATTTTATTGAAATCGGCAAGTTTTACTATTGCAACTAAAAAACATGCCATTTCTGGCAAAGGCTCGTGCTGCGCTCGAGTATACGGCTGGCTAGAGTGATTGGTTTGCAAGCTAATTTGGCGTAGAAATAAAGCACATGGCAATAGTTAGCGGTTAATTTGGTGCGAATTAATTGGCAAGTAAATCCCTATTTTTGTTTATTCTTCTTCCACTGTATGCAACTAGCTGATGCGACTGCTTGTGGATGGGCGGATCTAGGCCTCAGGTTGGGTAGGCTATGACCCGAGGCTCAGAAAACATTTGAGTATAATTTTTCGCTATAGTGATCCAACAAAAAAGTACATAGTGGTCCAGCTCGAGGCCCAACCTCCCCCACTCTTTTTCACATCCCACAGGCCCATCACAACCGGCCCAACCCACCTGGCCTCTCCCCCACACCCTAAGGCCTCAGGAAACATAATCGACTAATCCCAATCCAAGTCGCCGCCATCCACACCCTCCTCGCCTCCCGCCGCTCCCGCGCCCTCCTCGCCCAGCCTACCCTCCACGGCTCCACCTCCACGCCCGGCTGCCCTCCATGAGTTAACGGCTCCACATCCGGCTGCTGTTAGTTTCTTGAGCTTTCTTCAAAGACTGATTTGTTTTGGCCAATTCCAAACTGTGAATATGTTCCTGATCATCCATTATGTCTTCACTTGTCTTTTAAGAAGACTTAGTCTAGCTATAATCTCAGTTTTTCTTGGACCTTATAGAGTAAAAGAAGTTTGGTTATGCTTAACCTACAATTCCTCCATTATAGGGAAAATAATGTATTACTTTGATTGTTAATTGTCTTTGTTCGCGATACTATGACAAATTGATATGTAAGGGGACAATTGCATTTATACTTCGTGGCTTCAGTCCTTCGGAGTTTTGTGAAGTCATGAAGTCTAAATCTTTTAATACTGCAACTCTTCAAGCTAACTGTTTACTGCAAACTCTCTAATAAGGATTAAATCTTTAATATAGGTATGAGTATAGATGGGCTGATGGAGTCAAGATCAAGAGGCCTATCGATGTATCTGCACCAAAGTATGTGGAGTATCTGAAGGATTGGATAGAAATCCAGCTCGATGATGAATCTACATTCCCACAAAAGCTTGGTAATTAGTTGTTCGTTGTAAAGAACTACAAAACTGTGTTCTGACCGAGAATTTTGGTCTAAATTCTGATCATGTTCTCTGGTTCAAAATTGTGATGCCAACAGGGGTTGTTCAAGTGCTTGTTCGGGGTGCATGCGCACATATACCACTCGCAGCTTCAGATGATTGTGAAGCTCAAGGAAGAAGCACAATCTCAACACTTGCTTCAAGCACTTCGTGCTGTTTACATGCGTAATTCTTGTTTGCAATCTACATCAATTTACATTTCTGAGCATTTCTTAGGATAGAGATGGAATCTTCATTATTTTGGTACTCAAATTGAATATCGACGACGCTATATTATTTATGTTTTGTATGTTTTTGTTAGTATGTTTTATGTTGAAGCATTTGTTGGGAAACAGGTAGGCTACACTAGCGCAAATTAAAAAATTCTACGTAAACCAAGATCACTGCGATTATAGATCGCGGTCTTACCACTAGGCAGCGAGTGCGGAAGTTGATGCGACACGTCGAGGCGGTGTAGTCGTACTCGATTGATGCGATGCGTCGGGGCGAGTAGTCGTACTACTTCCTCGTCCTCGTCGCGGCGTCCCGTCGCGGCTCCTTTCTTGCGGTTCGTCCCCGCGCCACGGATGCGGCGCCTCAAAGGTATCCACACGTGCGGGAGAGCGGCGCCGCCGGACTACTAGATCGCGCGGCGACTAGGGCGTGGGAGGGTGGCGGCGGGGTTTGAGGATGTCACGAAAAACTCAACCCTCAACAGCGGCGCCCTGCCCTCCTTTTATAGGCGTCCTTATAATGGGCTTCTCGAATAGAGGCCCATTAGGACTCAATGCCCGATCTAATTGGATCCAATCCGAATTAGGCTTGACCCCTAAGTGTGTGACCCTATGGTTCACATATGTTTAGACATGGCGAGTACACATACTTGGTCAATAGTTGGTAGCGGCCTCTGGCAAGGCGTGCCAACTCCTAAACATACGTAAAGATCATATCGGACGAACCATCACAATGTTATGTACATGCCAATCCCTTTGCCTCACGATATTCGGTCGAGCTCCAAGTGACCACTCTTTCTCGATCTGTGATCCGGAATCCCTTACTAGGTTAACTCTTAACCTTAAGTAGCATGGCCATGCATTTACGGATCCGATCACTCGAGGGCCGAGATATCTCTCGGTAGAGAGGGCAAATCCCATCTCGTGACCATGCCTCATGGCATGCTTCATGACAAACCCGAAAGCTACCTTTATAACTACCCGATTCACGGAGTAGCGTTTGATAGCCCCTAAGTAGGTCGATTCATCTCAAGTACATGGGACAATCTCGGGTCTAAGGACAAGCGTACACATTGTGTAGAGAGAACCATAAGAATAATTACTATGTCTCATGTTGGGTCGGTCCAACCCCATGTTCTAAACATGTGTCCACATTATTGGTTTGACATCTCCATGTCTATGACTGTGAAACATGGTCATCAACGATACATGTGCTAATCCATCATTCACGTGTGTCCTCACATGAACTCCGACTAGGGACAACTTTAGAATAACCATACAAGTAAAGAGTTTCACAAACAAGTCACATACTTGTTAATCAACACAAAGGCAATATTCAAGGAACATTTATTAAATCATGGATACAATGAAATATCATCATCAATATGATTGCCTCTAGGGCATATCTCCATGATCTCCCACTTGCACTAGAGTCAATCTAGAAGATATCTAATACCCATAGCTCTTGTGTGCGCCTCATGCTTAGAAATTTGTGGGAGGGCCGTCAAAGGATGCAAATATTCAAATCCGTGTGTATTTTGCATATCTTTAAATCTCCTCGATTAAGGATCTCTCGAATGAGATGAAACCGCCTTGATATGTGTTTGTTCTTTTGGTGATTCCTCGGCTCCTTGGCTTGCAATGGCCCCACTTGTTATCATGATAAAGATCCAGGAGGGTTGCGCACTAGGAACCACACCTAGTTGATTATGAACTTCCTTATCCAAACACCTTCCTTTCTTTGCTTGAAGCGCAATGTACTCGACCTCCGTTGTAAGTCGACAGCAGTCTCTGCTTGGAACTCTTCCAACTTACCGCACCAGTTCAAAGGAACACAAAACCGATTGCGATTTGTAATCATCTTTGTCGGTTTGGAAGCTTGCATCGGTGTAACCATTTACAACGAGCTCTTCCTCACCTCAGTAGACTAGGAACACATCCTTAGTTCTTCTCAAATACTTGAGGATGTTTTTAGCTGCTTGTCGATGACTCTCACTGGATCGGCTGGTATCTGCTCGTAACACTTAGAGCATAGGAAACATCTGGCGAGTACACATCATAGCATACATGATAGATCCAATGGCGAAGCATATGGAATCTTACTCATGCGATCTCGCTCATCGGTTGTCGAAGGACACGAGTCTTGCCAAGATTTATGCCATGAGACATGGGCAAGAACCCTTTCTTTGCCTCCTCCATGTTGAACCGTTTCAACACTTTGTCAATGTAAGTACTCTAGCTTAATCCTATTAGCCTTTTGATCTATCTCTATAGATCTTAATACCCAAAATATATGCAGCTTCCCTAAGTCCTTCATTGAGAAACTATTTTTGGTGAGGTCTTAACGGACTCGAGCATAGGAATATCATTTCCAATCGATAATATGTCATCTACATATAAGATTAGAAATCGAGTGAGCTCCCACTTGTCTTCTTGTAAACACAAGATTCTTCTTCGTTTTGATGAAGTCAAACCCTTTGACCACTTCATCAAAACGAATGTTCAACTCAGAGATGCTTGCTTCAATCCATAAATGGATTTTTGAAGTTTGCATACTTTTCTAGCATTGTTTGGATCGACAAAACCCTCGGTGTATCATATACCGTCCTCGGTTAAATTTCCATTAAGGAAAGCGTTTTGACATCCATCGCCATATCTCATAGTCGAAATATGCGGCAATAGCTAGAATGATCCGTATTGATTTAAGCATCGCTACGGTGAAAAAGTCTCATCGTAGTCAACTCCTTGAACTTGAAAACCTTTTGCGACAAGTCGAGCTTTATGGATATGAACATTTCCATCCATATCAATCTTCCTTTTGTAGATCCATTTGCACTCTATGGTTTTAACACCATCAGGCGGGTCAACCAAATTCCAAACTTGATTGTCTCCCATGGATGCTATCTCGGATCTCATGGCACTATGCCATTTCTCAGAGTCTGGGTCCATCATTGCTTCCGCATAGGTCGTAGGCTCATCATTGTCTAACAATAATATATCTCGCGCATTGCGGAGCCTTTCCGACAACCGTGGTGGTGGTGCTTCCTTTGCCATGGGTTCCTCAACGTTACGCCACATGGGCATCATTAATCGAGTCTTCCCGATTGGTTCATCTTGAACTTCTTCAAGTGCACCGTTCTTCCACTTGTCTCCTGTTGAAAACTCTTTCTCTAGAAAAACACCACTTGACGACAAACACTTTGCCCTCTAGTCGGTTGTAGAAGTAATATCAAAGGTTTCCTTGGATATCCACAAAAATGCATTTATCAGACTTGGGTGTGAGCTTGTCATTGTAAGTAAACGACAAGCGCCTCACATCCCCAAATCTTTAGAAAAGACAAGCTGTGAGTCTTCCGGTCCATATCTCATATGGTGTCTTAACTCTGGTTTAGGCGGTACCTATTAAGTGTGAAAGCTGCGTTTCTAGGCGTAACCCCAAAGGATAATGGTAAATCATTGGCTCATCATCGATCGAACCATGTCCAACAAGGTCGATTCGCGCTCGGATACCCGTTTCTTTGAGGCGTTAGGGCGGTGTTAGGCGTGGAACAATTCGCAACTCTTGGATGATTGCTAAATTCATGACTCAAATACTCGCCACCACGATCGGATCGCGAGCCTTAATTTTCTTGGCACGTTGATTTTCAACCTCATTCGGAACTCTTTGAACTTTTCAAAAGTTTGGACTTATCTTCATTAAGTAGACATACCCATATCTACTAAAATCATCGGTGAAAGTTATGAAGTAATGAAATCCACCTCTAGCGATCGTGCTCATTGGTCCACATACATCGGTATGTATGATTTCCAACAAGTCGCGCCCTCTCAAAAGAACCTTTGAAAGGTGATTTGGTCATCTTACCAAGCAAACAAGCTTCACATGTCTCGTATGATTCAAAATCAAGCGAAGTTAGAAGACCATCGACATGGAGCTTCTTCATGCGCTTTTCATATGTGACCCAAGCGACAATGCCAAACATAGGTGGGATTCAAATCATTAGGTCGAAGTCTTTTAGCATTTATGTTAAAGATACGCGCATCATCAAGATTTAAAATAAATAACCCATTCACAATGGGCGCAAAAGCCATAAACATTCCATTTTAGAGATCAAACAACCATTGTCTTTACTTGCAAATGAATAACCATCTCTCATCAAACATGAGGGGATAAAATGTTTCGACTCATACTAGGAACATAATAACAATTATTCAATTCCATAATAAATCTTGAAGGAAGCTGAAGTTGCATGGTGCAAGCGGTCAGCGACAACCCTTGCTTTATTTCGGCGAAAATCAACTTCACCTCTTGCGACTCCTCTACTTCTTATTAGCCCTGCATCGAGTTGCAAATGTGAGCAAGCGATCGGTATCAAATACCCAAGAGTTAATAGGAGAATCTGCGAGAAAAATGTCTAAAACATTTATAACAAGTGTACCATGGGTAGAAGTCTTACTTCGACCTTCTTCTTGCATTCATCGGAATCCATGTACTTCTTGCAGTTTCTCTTCCAGTGGCGATTTCTTTACAATAGAAGCATCTTGTCTCGGCTCGAGTCGGCATTAGGCTTAGGCGTTGGCTTGAGATCATATCTTTAACCTTGCCCTTATTCTTTGGCCATGGCTTCTTACCCTTTTCTTGAAGCTAGACTTGTTACGCACAGCCATCACATGGCTAGGTCACGCACACTTCTTAATGTCACTCTCTTTGTTTTGAGCATCCCAAAGCTCATTAAGGCCCTTATCCGCCCCATGCATATGGTAGTTCGAAATAAATGCCCATAGCTAGGTGGAAGAGCGCTAAAATGAAATCGATTGCCAACTCTTGGCCAATTGGAAAACCAAGTTTATCAAAGTCATTGTAACCAACCATTTTGATCACATGTGGGCCTACGGGTGCACCTTACATTGCTTGCATTCGGAAAAGCCTTAGAGACATTGAACCGTTCGGTCTGGCACGTATGCGGAACATGTCCTTAAGCGCTATGATCATATCATACGCTTCTGATCCTCAAGCGCTTTTGAAGGTCGGGTTCCATGCATCAAGCATAAGGCGACTAATCTCAAGAGAGTCATCACATGCTTTCTTGTAGGCATTTTTAACGCTGCGAGCGCATTATTTGCGAGTTCTTACGGGATTGGGGTGTCGAGCGTTTTCCTTTTATACGCCACGAGAACAATTCTCGGATTACGGACCAGATCCGAATAGTTTGTTCCATTTAATTTCTCTTTCTCAAGAATCGATCGCAAAGCAAAAGGGTGTGCGTGGTTGCTAGATGCCATTGATCTACAATAGGAAATGCAAAATACTAAGACAAATAAAACCATGATAGAGTAAAGCGTATTAAACAAATTTAATAGAATGTACTCCCACTAAAATCAACATCCTCTGTTGATTCTTAGCGATTCAAGATCCATGATTGCGAGTCTACTAGTGAGCTTTTGCATCACCGCTAGGAGACAAGGTACTTGATAAGCAACACCTTGCTAATCATATCTCTATATGACTCTTGTTGTTGGGTGACATCTCTATGCCCGGCGCCCAACCTTTATGCCCCAAGGCCCATAACCTTTATGATAACCTTGTTAAGTTCACCAATCCTTATGCATGTAAGTATCAGATACAAAACCCATCTAGTCAAGGAAAGTTGATGGTGCCTAATTTTATAGACCCACCATCAATTTACAAGACATGGGATAGTGCAAAGTTTAATTGGGAGGGCATATGTTTAACTTAACATTTTGTGAGGATCGCTATACTTCTACCATTCAAACATGCATAGGAGTAAAACAATAGGAATAGCATTCACCTGGTTGTGACTCGGTATGGCCCATTTTCTCATGGTGATCTCCATCGCCATAGAATCATCCACCATGATGATCTCCATCTCCATGGTTCATGTGTGCCATCCCTCCAAGTGATGTGTCCTCAGAGTACTACTATAAGCTATTACTCATAACACTAGTAATAAAATACATGGATACTAGGAATCATCACAAGTCGACACCGTGGAGCGTTAATACAATACTTTGACAACACAATGGCTCGGTAGTGTTGCGTACCACGACACTGCGAGTCATGCAAATATTACAAACATCGTCACATACACATTAGGCCATCTTGGTCACATACATCTGCAAAAACAAGTTTATGCATAGAATCGCAATCTACAGGATAGGGGTGAGGGTTTCCCCATCGGGGTTCGAAGGCGACACCCTCGCGGTATCTCGGCGTCCGGACATTCGTAAAAAGCAGTCAATCTATGCAATTTTTACATAGGATTTTGATCGGCAAATCATATTTACCACAAATCGACTCTTGTTAGATTCGACCAATTTGTCTGATCTTCGCATGGCGCAAGCGGTTTTACGTGTCGCTTTGTCTACCGATGGCGAATCCGGCCGGTAGGGGTATGTTGTTTCACGACCTTAGCGGCATGATCACGGTACATCGATTATTAATCTAGGTTCGATTCGATCAATCATATTGATCTTCGCATTCCATGGCGGTTTCGTGTCGCTTGTCTGCCAGATGGCGAATCCGGCCGGTAGGGTATGTTGTTTCACGACCTTAGCGGCATGATCACGAAACGGATCAATCCATTACGAACTATACAATCGATCACATCGATCATGCCGATTACATATCGCCATATGCCGTCACGAACCTATAACATGGCGACAACCGCTCGATACCGCGTTGGGAAAGCGGTAGGCTACACTAGCGCAAATTAAAAAATTCTACGTAAACCAAGATCACTGCGATTTATAGATCACGGTCTTACCACTAGGCGCGAGTGCGGAAGTTGATGCGACACGTCAGGCGGTGTAGTCGTACTCGATTGATGCGATGCGTCGAGCGAGTAGTCGTACTACTTCCTCGTCCTCGTCGCGGCGTCCCGTGCAGCTCCTTTCTTGCGGTTCGTCCCAGCGCCACGATCGGCGCCTCCAAAGGTATCCACACGTGCGGGAGAGCGGCGCGCGGACTACTAGATCGCGCGGCGACTAGGGCGTGGGAGGGTGGCGGCGAGGGTTTGAGATGTCACGAAAAACTCAACCCTCAACGGGCGCCCTGCCCTCCTTTTATAGGCGTCCTTATAATGGGCTTCTACGAATAGAGGCCCGTAGGACTCAATGCCCGATCTAATTCGGATCCAATCCGAATTGAGGCTTAGCCTAAGTGTGTGACCCTATGGTTCACATATGTTTAGACATGGCAGAGTACACATACTTGGTCAATAGTTGGTAGCGGCCTCTAGCAAGGCGTGCCAACTCCTAAACATACGTAAAGATCATATCGGACGAACCATCACAATGTTATGTACATGCCAATCCCTTTGCCTCACGATATTCGGTCGAGCTCCAAGCTGACCACTCTTTCTCGATCTGTGATCGGAATCCCTTACTAGGTTAACTCTTAACCTTAAGTAGCATGGCCATGCATTTACGGATCCGATCACTCGAGGGCGAGAGATATCTCTCGGGTGAGAGGCAAATCCCATCTCGGTGACCATGCCTCGCATGACATGCTTCATGACAAACCAGCTACCTTTATAACTACCGATTCTGGAGTAGCGTTTGATAGCCCCTAAGTAGGTCGATTCACATCTCAAGTACATGGGACAATCTCGGGTCTAAGGACAAGGCGTACACATTGTGTAGAGAGAACCATAAGAATAATTACTATGTCTCATGTTGGGTCGGTCCAACCCCATGTTCTAAACATGTGTCCACATTATTGGTTTGACATCTCCATGTCTATGACACATGAAACATGGTCATCAACGATACATGTGCTAATCCATCATTCACGTGTGTCCTCACATGAACTCCGACTAGGGACAACTTTAGAATAACCATACAAGTAAAGAGTTTCACAAACAAGTCACATACTTGTTAATCAACACAAAGGCAATATTCAAGGAACATTTATTAAATCATGGATACAATGAAATATCATCATCAATATGATTGCCTCTAGGGCATATCTCCAACAGCATTGAGCTAAAGTTTTATGACAATGATGTATTTGTGGTTTATTTTTGTTATGTCGTGGTGTGAGTATAAGTTGACGTTAGTTCTAGGATATTAGCTTATTAAAATTTAATCCGAGGCATAGTGAAATCTTAAATCCGTCACTGCTTAAGAACAAGATTTTGGTGACCACTGTATATTCTGTAGATGTCTAGTACAGGCGATGGAATTATTGTTTATGTATACTGATTAGTATGCTATTCCACGTGCAACACAGTTTATACATTTAAAGGTCACAGTGGCGATCGAATTGGCAGAGTACAATTGTTGATCATTTGTGATCGTCTTTGCATAGTTCCTGAATTTTCTCTCTGGAGGAATATAGTTTCTTAATTCGGTTTGTTTTCACGAGCAGTTAATCGCAGCTGGGAAATATTTTTGATATGGAATCGTGTCATTGTGTTCTATAATTAAACTCCTCTGTTAAAATGGGGTTTTCTGAAACAGTTTTACCAAATTTTAATCATTGTAGATTGTCGAAATATTGTGTGTGTCCCGTAGGATCCCACACCCTTTATTTATAGTCTCAAAGTAGAGTCCAACTCTAATACAACTCATTATTTAGATCTAACACAAACTCTCCAACACTCCCCCTCAAGATGGGCCGAAGATATCAATCATGCCCATCTTGTTACATATTGTAGCACCCTCACTAGGATCTAACCCTTTAGTAAAACAATCATTCTTGTTCACGGACTTGACATATTCTAATTTTAATATTACGCCATCGAGCTTTTCCTTGATGAAAAAACTGTCAATCTCAACGTGCTTGATACGATCATGCTTTGAGCGGGTTGTTAGCAATGTTGATTGCGATTTATTATCACAATGCAACACCAAGAGATTATTCCTCCATATTCGAAGCTCGGACAATAACCCCTTCATCCATATCATTTCACTCACACTCAACGCCATTGCTCTGTACTCTGCTTCTGCAGTAGACCGAGCCACAATCTCCTGCTTCTTGCTTCTCCATGACACAAGGTTACCTCCCACAAAGATGCAATATCTAGAGGTAGATCTTCTGTCATCCACACCGCTCGCCCAATCAGCATTGCAATACCCTTCCACATTCAGATGTTGATTCTTCCTGAACCAAAGGCCTTTCCCAGGACTACTCTTCAAATACCGTAGGATTCGATAGACAATATCCATGTGTCCTGTTCTGAGATCATGCATGTATCGACTAACCACACTCACTGCATATGAAATATCAGGTCTTGTATAGCATAAATAGATGAGACACCCAACAAGCCTTTAATAAGCTTCCTTGTCAACTGGATCTCCCGACTCAGCACATAGCTTGTGATTCCTATCAATAGGTGAAGCAATAGGGTGACACCCAAGCATACATGTTTCTGCCAGCAGATCAAGAACATACTTCCTCTGGGAGAGAACTATACCATTCGAAGAACGGGCAATCTCAATTCCAAGAAAGTATCGAAGAGGTCCAAGATCTTTCTTTCACCTCAAATGCCTCTCCCAATTTTTTCTTCAAGGACTTGATTTCCTCGGCATCGTCTCCTGTAATCACAATATCATCAACATAGACTGCCAATATAGTGATATGTGATCCTCTATGCCTATAAAACACAGTATGATCTCCATTGCACTGAGAATAGCCCATACTACAGACTGCATGCTTGAATCTATCAAACCACACCCTTGAAGATTGCTTCAGACCGTATAAAGACTTCTTGAGTCTACACACCTTCTTCTCAGTCTACCTGTTCTCAAAGCCTGGAGGAACCTCCATGTATCCTCCTCTTGTAAATCACCATGTAGAAAAGCATTCTTCACATCCAACTGATGTAGGGGTCATCCAAAGTTAGTTGCATAGGAGATCAACGTTCTTACCGTGCTCATCTTCGCCACTGGTGCAAAGGTCTCATCATAGTCTATCACATATGTTTGACTATAACCTTTTGCAACCAACCATGCCTTGTATCTTTCTACCTTGCCTTCAGGAGTTTGCTTAGTTGTAAACACTCATTTGCATCCTACTTCCTTTTTTCCCGCTGGAAGTGGAACAAGATCCCATGTCTTGTTCTTCTGAAGTGCACTAAGTTCCTCCATGGTATCCGTCCACTTAGGATCTTGCTTAGCTGCTCGCCAATCCTTTAGAACATGCACTGTCTGAAGAGATGCAATGAATGCTTTGTATGCAGGTGAGATATGGGAATATGAGATGAAGTTTGCAAGGTCATGCTCAAAGCCATACCGGACTGGAGGCTTTCCTGCATTAGCTCTAGTTTTCCTATGTTGTGCAAGTGGTAATTCTAAATGAGAGTGATTAGAATGAACATTAGCACTCGCCCCAAGGGATGCAAGGAACTTGATGGAGAGAGATCCGAGGAAGGCCGGCTGTTCAGAAAGCTGTTCAGGCTGTGGCAAGACCAGCTATTCAGAAAGCTCCACCGTTGGCTCTGCTGTTGGTGGCTCAAGTGCTAACTACTTGTCTTTATGCTTCTCCCCTGTTTCCCAAAGCGCCTTCGCTGATAAACCTTCAATTCTTTTGGGGCTAGGACATTTATCGCATATTCCGTTAGGTTTGGGCACGAAATTGTTCCCACAATAACTTCTTCTTCTCGTTGACATTCCTTGTTCTCCCCCTCTCGACTGTCACCCTCGATGATAGGAGAGAGCTCCAAATACTGATCAAGAGTACCTCCACTCATGTAGTAAGTCTCAAACTCCCGGAATGTCACATCCATACTCACAAACAACCTTCGTTCAACTGGGTTCCAGCATTTATAGTCCTTCTGACTCGATGAATAGCCTATAAAGATACATTTCAATGCCTGTGGGTCCAACTTGCCAACCGATGGTCGGTGGTCTCGTACAAAACACACACAACCAAACACCTTGGGAGGCACCTTGAACTCCCATTGACCCAAAAGAAGTTCAGCTGGAGACCACATCCCATGTATTTGAGATGGCATGCGATTGATGAGATAAACTGTCGTCATTACTGCCTTGCTCCACAATCCCTTTGGCACATTCATCTGAAACATGAGTGAACGTGCTACCTCCAACAAATGTCGATTCTTCCTTTCAGCCACTCCATTCTAAGGTGGGGTTCCTGGACAAGTAGTCTGATGAAGTATCCCCTCTTTTGAGAGATACGCTGGAAACTCCTTATTAACATACTCAGTTCCATTATCTGATCAAAGAATCCGAACCTTTGCATCAAACTGGGTAGCAACCAGCCTATGGAAGTCCTGAAAACACCGAAGGACTTCGTTCTTATGCTTCATCATATAAATCCAAGTCATACGAGTATAGCAATCAATAAATGTGACAAACCACTTAAAACCACTCACAGAAGTAACTGAGCACGGACCCTAAACATCCGAATGTATTAATATAAAAGGTTCATAACTCCGAAGACCAATACTACTATATGTAGACCGTGTATGCTTTCCAAACTCACAAGCATCACACACAAGTTTACTCTTGTCTATCTTTTTGAACAAATCGGGTATAAGCGACTTAAACTCTCAAATGATAAATGTCCTAGCGGCGATGATGTAACAAAACTTCTCTCTCGAGTCCTCCTCTGACCACGACCAATGCCGCATCAACCTGATCAATGTACCATAGCCCATTACGCCTTACTCTAGTCCCAATCCTCTTCCCAGTTCTCTTCTCCTGGAACAAACACGAATCCTCATCAAATGTGACAGTGCATTTGAATTGATCAATGATAGAACTAACCGAAAGAAGGTTGGTGGAAAGGAGGAACATGCAAGGCGGAGGACAAAGCAATAGATGGTGTGCACTCTACAGATCCTACACCCTGAATAAGCTGAGAGGTCCCATCAGCTGTTTGGACCGTTTCAGAATAAGTATATGGGGTGTAAGATGCAAAAGCACTAAGAGAACCTGTGACATGCTTGGATCCCCCTGAATCTATGATCCAATCAATACGAGAGTGCTTATATGTGGATGCAAGGGCATGTGTTTGAGTACCTTCGCCCACGTGGGCGTAATTTGCAAAGTGACCAAAGGAGGTGGAATCATGAGAAGTCTCCTCCAATGTCTTTCCTTGCTGCCACTTCTCCCATTGCATAGCTTGATCACCTGTCAGAGTAACAGACGTGATTTCCTCTGTCAGGGCCATATTAGCTCTAGGGCCAGCGCGGCCCCTTCCTCGACCTCCATCTCCACGACCACCACGATCTCCACCTCGACCTCGATAATCTCCAACTCGGCCTCCACGACCACCACGACCTCGACCTCCATACTGTGGAGAAGGACAAGCACGACTCAGGTGTCCTTTTTTCCCACAGTTGTAGCACTCCCTATCATCTGGTATGGCATATGCGGATCGAACCGGATTGTTATCCCCCATTACTCGTAGTCGAACCTCCTCCTGCACAGTGATGAACCCGAAGGTCCGAATTGTTGGCCCGATCTTTCGATGAGAACGATAAGTTCGGTAGGCGTCGCTCAACTCTCACGATCCTGGCTACGAACACGCAAGGCTCGAAACCACGCAATCGTTCGGCCCGATTGACAAGTCGTTATCAACCGTGCACGAATACCCGGATGACCTGACCACGAAGGTCGATTCCTATATACACCGAAGAAGCACGCAAGAACAAGATAAACAAGCAAACTGAAATTGCGAATATGAATGAAATATTTGATAAATTGGGATTCCGAAGCGGTATTATGGTTGGTCTAGTCGACACAAGCCAATACACGAAGTTGCATAGAAGCTAACTTTTAACTAAACAAAATCCAAGGGAACTAGAGGGGTGCGGCCTCCTTATATAGGGGAGAGGAAGCCGCAAATGTCTAAGCGCTGGCAATGCGATACTATTCACATGTTACTATTCATGTGAGCAGATCATGAGCGAAAGTGAGCGATGCAGTGAGCGAGTGCGGCCGCCCAAATAGGCCAAGGAGGTGGCCGGCCCAAATAACCTAGAATGGTGGCTGCTCTTTGGGCCAAATAATTGATACAAATACAAGACCCTCGGGCCAATGTGAGGTGGCGCAGCACCAGATATAAGTGAAGTGTATTCATCGGCACGTTGAAGTAGCGTTTGACGCAACCGAATCGATGGCAGTCGAGTAGCCCGGTTGGAGGTGGAGTAGCGGTCGTATCCGAAGGGTTGATGTCCTCATCATCCTCCCCTTCTTGCATTTGAGTCGTCCTCGACTCACGCTCATCCTCCAGCGGTAAAAGAAGCTTTAAAACTTGGAGCAACGCATTTTCATCTTTCTGCAAAATGTTAGCAATAGCAGGTGGCAAAGAAATAGAGAAAGCTGTGGAAATGACAAGTGATTGTGCATGCATCAAATCATCACAGGTACATTTTCTCATAGCATCCCGTTTGTAACTCAATTTGCAAGTATAAGTGAAGTAAACAGTAGAGTTATGCATTGCCCGGTTATAAAATAAAATTGTCCTCAACTTTTGTAAGTTATTGGGCAGCACAACAATGGAGTTCAAAGTGCACAAGTCAATCATATAATCAGAGTTCAATTGAGTAATGGCAAAATCATCCAGCAAGGGTGAAAAGATTTGTAAATTCTTCCATACTTTAATATCATTATTCAGATTGTCAATGCTAGATGGTGCAATAAGAGGTGAACATATAGGTATAGGAGAATCCACAAAATTCAACACACCATAATTGTTGTTCGAAACAACAAGCTTCAAATCATCCATGTGATCACAAGTTATGCATATTCAATATACAAGAAATTGATTGTCTACACCATAATCTCCAATCAAATTAAACTTATATCCAGGGGTGTAGGCGCTAAACAAGGATTTCGAACATGCAATTACAGAAACTTTTTCCATGGCATGTGACAATTTTACAGGTGGATCCAACATAATGTAACATAAAGAGTCAGCAGGAGAAATTCTAGTCAAAACGTCTTTATGTCTAACCAATTCCACATGATCATTATATGCGATTAAATCATCACATGAATCACTCAAAACAGCAGGCAATTCAATCAAATTATCACAGGATTCATGCAAATTCTCAATAATATCAGATTCTGTAGGTAGGAAATTAATTTCTACCTTCTCAGCACTAGATTCATCCACCTCATGTGATGCAGTGGTTTCTACAACAATCTGATTTTCCCTTTGCTCAATGATACTAGGCATGAAATCATGGTTATTGTTCTTAGGTTGAGTGTTCAAACCAGTACCTTTGGTATTACCTTGTAGGCTCGACTCAGATGATGTTGGTACTGAAGTTGGTGAGTAGTTAAAAGCTTTTCCTTCTTCTTCTTGCTCTAGCTCAATTAACAATGAGCGAGCCAAGGGTGCAAGACAATGAGACAGAGTAACGCCCACAGCAGCAGGGGCGACAATCATGGTAGATGCAGCAACAGGAGAAGCAACCGAAGATGATCTTGATGCGGAGGTTTGTACCGTGCGCGTATTTGTTTCATGTATACGTGAAGGTGTAGTGGAAATAGACGAAAAAGCACGAAAGGTCTTGGATTGTCGTCCCTGTACTTCTTTTTCAACTTGGCAAGCAAGACAAAACAAACGAGTGACAGTGGGAGGTTTATAAACAAGTTTATTACGAATTTGATGGTTTAATCCTCCTAGAAATCTAGTTATCTTCGCATCTTCAGTTTCTTCTAAACCACAACAAGACAAAGCAGCTTGCAAATCTTGATAATAATCCTCTACAGAACTACTACCTTGTCTTAAACGTTGCAATTTATTAAGCAATTCACGAGAATAATATGAAGGTACAAATCTATGTCTCATTGCTCTCTTCAAAGCATTCCATGTTCTAGGTATGTTCTGATTAGTACGACAGTATTCACTCCACCAAATAGATGCAAAATCATAAAACTCACGGGTTACAACCCTAACTTTTAGATGATCAGGAAATTCATGGCATGCAAATAATTGTTGTACAGCTAATTCCCATGTGAGATAAGCATCAGGATCATAATTCCTAGCAAAAGAAGGCACAGTGAGTTTAGTTTGATCAGACGTACTATCACGATTATATAACTCCCTTGGACGATCTTGTCCCAAGCGTGCATCTTCCTCGCGGACTTTCTTGCGCTCCCGTTCAATGGCGTGAAGAAGACGTGGATCTAGCGAAAACTCATCCCGTGAACCTGCCATAGTTAGTAGAAAACAAAGAAACAAATCACAGTGTATATGTCCCTATGAACTACTAGGTTTTGGAGTTTCACAAGTCACTCACACTCAATCTTATACCCAGTTCTTACAAGTTCTTACCAATGCAGCAAGGAAGTGGTACAACCGGTGGCTAGTTCGTGATACTCTCACTTGCGATTAGTCCAACGATTGCGAGGAAACGACACCTGCTGAGTTAGTAGGGAGTGGAGCTCGGAAGGCTAGTATGTAGCAAAGGAATAGCAATTATTCAATTCAGTATGCAAAGTTGAAAAGCAATTCAAAGTACTAGTCATAAGTGCTGGTCCTAGTCTAAACCAAGCCTAACTAGAGCAACTTGCAAAAACGACTAGTCGTAACAACGGAAAGCTAGCATCAGAATTATCAACGCCCACGAGCAATAGATGACTATGCCAAACTGAACAAAGAGATAAATGTCAAGAAAGGAGGTAGTTCTAAATTTTTTTTCTTCTTCTCTTTCTCTCTTTTTTTTTCCTTTATTTTCTTTTATTTTCTTTATTTTCTCTCTCTTTCTTTTCCTTTCCTTTTCTTTTTTCTTCTCTTTTTTTTACCTAAGAAAGCTGCTGGAATCGGAAACTTTTTTTCTCGGAATGCTACAGTACTAAACAGTGTGCTACAGTAACAAACTGCGGCTACAGTAACCAAATTATTATTATTTTTGTATACCTCAGGAAGCTAATTTGGATCTCCACGTGAGACCTTGCTCGGGTGGAAGTAGCAAAAATCAAAGCAATTTCATGAATCATGCAACAATAGAAAGGCTAGCTTGGTGATTGAATAAACAAATAATTGATGGGACCTGAGCCTGCTGGTTGGAGCTTTCCACAATTCCACGCGTGCGGCTTGAAACTTTCTTGATTTTGGTCTTGGTGGAGAACGGTTTGGGGATTAAGATGCGCGCGGCTGCCTGCTTTGGCTTTGGTCTTCTGGAACCTCGAATTAATGCATGCGCTAACCTGCTGCGATGCTGTCGTTCGACACTGGAGATGACAAGACGCGCGGAAGGAACGAAGCGAGCGGATGCAGCGCTGCGGCCGATGCGAGCATGCGGGAGCTGCGCAAGACGACGGCGGTAGATTGGATCTGCTGCTGCTCTGCTGACCGGATGACTTGTTTGCGTGATGTACACACGATGCAAAGGATTGATATGCTATATTTTTGTATTGTTTCAAACCTTTGTGGCCTGACGGCGGCAGCCCTGATGAACCCTATAGATGATCGCGGCAGGGAGGGAGAATAGACTAGACGTTCGACAAGAAACCCTAAAATTAGACCAATCTAGACAGGAAACCAGCATAAGACACGACGATGCAACGACAATTCAACAACGCAAATTAAAAGAAAAATTGCAAATGCGCAAATTGGTTTGGATGATAAACTAGACCTATATTTTTTTGATTTTTGTGGCTAATTGGACTGTAGGAAAAAAAATCTCACCGATGAACTGTATCTCTGATACCACCTGATGAACTCGAAGGTCCGAATTGTTGGCTCGATCTTTCGATGAGAACGATAAGTTCGGTAGGCGTCGCTCAACTCTCACGATCCTGGCTACGAACACGCAAGGCTCGAAACCACGCAATCGCTGAATTTATTGACAAGTCATTATCAACCGTGCACGAATACCCGGATGACCTGACCACGAAGGTCGATTCCTGCATACACCGAAGAAGCACGCAAGAACAAGATAAACAAGCAATCTGAAATTGCGAATATGAATGAAATATTTGATAAATTGGGATTTCGAAACGGTATTATGGTTGGTCTAGTCGACACAAGCTAATACACAAAGTTGCTTAGAAGCTAACTTTTAACTAAACAAAATCCAAGGAAACTAGAGAGGTGCGGCCTCCTTATATAGGGGAGAGGAAGCCGCAAATGTCTAAGCGCTAGCAATGCGATACTATTCACAGGTTACTATTCACGTGAACAGTATCGTGAACAGTAACCACGAACAGTGCGGCCGGCCCAAATAGGCCAAGGAGGTGGCCGGCCCAAATAACCTAGAATGGTGGCTGCTCTTTGGGCCAAATAATTGATACAAATACAAGACCCTCGGGCCAATGTGAGGTGGCGCAGCACCAGATATAAGTGAAGTGTATTCATCGGCACGTTGAAGTAGCGTTTGACGCAACCGAATCGATGGCAGTCGAGTAGCCCGGTTGGAGGTGGAGTAGCGGTCGTATCCGAAGGGTTGATGTCCTCATCACACAGTTGCCGAAATAGCCTCCTCCATAGTAGACAAGTTTGCCAAGTGAAACATGGCAGCCCTTTGACTCTCAAACTTCGGGTTCAGTCCTTTTAGAAAGTGTGTAACCTATCTGCGTTGCAGCCACACTCTACCAGTCTCAATATCACTAGCACATGTTAACTGCAGTGGATCATAGTGATCTAAATCTGCCCACAGTTGCTGCAGTGTAATACCCCGATAGTGTGAAAATCATTTGAATCTGGAGAGATTGTTTATTCGGGAGAGATTAATTAATCGGGAGGAGGGTTCTTTTAGAAAATCACCAAATCAGGATTTGAGAGGGGGGTTTTCCGCGTTTAGTGGGCAACCTGGGCTTGGGCCTTGGCCCAAGAGGGACCAAGGGTGGCCGGCCAAGGAGAGGGGGCTGCCACTTCCACCTCCAAACCCTAGCCGCCCCCTCCCTATCTCCCCTCCTCTCCACTCCCCACCTCCCCTTTCGGCCACCACCTCCTCCCACCTCCTCCACACCTCCCTTCCACCCCCTTGCGCACCTCTCCAACTCCCCTCCACCTCCATTGCTGCTGGCCAAAGAGAAGAGGAAGCACTTTGCAGCCGCCAAGGAGGAAGAAGAAGGGGAAAAGAAGAGAAGGGAGGAGAAAAGGAAGAAGAGAAGGAAGAGAGGAAAAGGAGGACCTTCTTGGGGGTTTGTTCGTCGTCGTCCAGCACGCCATCAAGGGTAACGACGGGTTTCTCGTGAGGTTTGATAGTCATTAGAAGAGTTTGCTAGTAGATCGATTGCATCGGTTAATTTATGTTCTCTGTCCAATTTTGTCCAGTAGCTTGCGGCCGATTTCATGTGGTTAGAGGCAGAATTAGGAGTTTGGATCTCCTAGAGAGTTGTAGGTTATGTTCTTAGCTTTCCGTGGCCACCAAGATCACCCAAATCCGATTAACGGTCAGGAAGTTATGAATTTTTTAGTATCGCTGCTCTGTTATTCTGTCGTTTTGAACAGTCTGTACAAAATGGAAAGAATCTGCTAGTTAAGGTCGAAATCAGAGGACCTCAATATAACGAAAAATGTGGGTAATTTCTATACCTTTTCATAGAGATAAAGAACACGAGATTTGGACTTTCGTAGCAAAAGTTATGGTGGTTTTAGCGTACTGTCCAGAGAACCCGACGAGAATTCTGTTGTCTGATTATTGGTTTGATAGGGGAAGTTAATGACAGAATCAAAAGGGCTCCCCAAATAGGTTTATTTAGGTAATTCAATTACCTTTTCAGATTGTCCAAGATCATCCTATTTGGACTCCTGAGCAGAAAGTTATGAATTTTTGAAGTCTGCTGTCCGCAGTGACCGATCGCTAGAAATTAGAAAAGCTAGACGTGATAAGAAGATTAGCGATTTCGATTGTAATGTGATGTATGATTTTGGTCCAGTATGTTATTCTTAGTTTGGGGTTATCTTCTTGTCCAGGTGGCAGCGAGATCCCAGGGCAGCACCCACTTCGCGTCCGCGTTTTGCGCAGTTGAGGCAAGTATTCGGGTTATAGCGTATTTTCGGTTGTATGATATGATTATGGTGATTGCTTGTTGTAGTCTTGCACGAATGTTAGCGTAATGAGTTTTCCTTTTATCTTGATGAATGCAAGCTATGGTTAATGTTTCCCTTGAGCGTTGCTAAATCATACTTGTTGTTATGTACATGTTAAATTCGTGTATATGAAAGCGTGGGCATGGAACAATTGCATGTTCCAATCGTGTTGGAGACTTGGTCTTACATGCATGTTTTGATATATGATAGCGAAGTAAGGTTGCTTGGCATGATGTTTATATTGAGATTAGTGAATGCTCCAAGTATGATTATGCTCTATTTATGTCCATTGTTATCGTACTTGGTATATTGGTGATGAAGGGATGTTGTGCATGTGCATATTGAGATCATCTTTGAAGCTTGGTCACGTGGTGACCAAGCATGCATTCGTTGAGTCCCGTCATGTATTGGCGGGCTCGAGGTCCCCACATTGGTGCAATGTGGGCTATGAGCAAAGAGGTCCCCATCATTCGGATGATGGGCAAAGGTCCCTATACATGTGGTGTATAGGCTTTTGGTCCCTGTGCGGAGAGTGCAGGCAAGGAATTTACTGACGGTTGTATACCCGCATTACGGTAAAATGCGGAAAGAGATAAAGATAAAAGGTGCATTGCATTGGTTGCATTCACATGAGCATGAAGGCTTTACTCGGTGCATTGTTTATCTTGGATTATTGATGCTATGAATGTTAACTTGCTTAGCCTTGTTGGTACTTTGAGTCTTTGGGCTCACTCTTGCTTTGATGTGTTTTAGGTACAACTGGCAAGACGGCATGCATGGGAGGAGTAGATGAATTGGAAAGCACGCACTACCTCACAACATTAAAACAATTGTCATTTAGCTTCATAAAAGAATAAATAGATCTGCTGAGAAATACCCATGGTTGTTTTATGATTCGATTATGGTTGTGAGAATAGTGTTAATTTGATTACATTCCTATGATTATCTCTTATGCATGAGTGAATTGGATTATGAAATTATTGTTAAATGTTATGTTTACTGTTAGAAGCTATGGATAGTTTGAGTTTGGGTTAAGCGTAATAATGAGAATAGAAAGTTTTGGTTATGTTTATGATATTATTCTACACGCTTGAATGAACTCGATTATGATTATATTGATAAATGCCTTGATCAATTGTTGGAACCTCGGTATAGGCGACTATACAAAGGAGGTTTTGTCGAGATTTTGTAATTGGTCTTAGTTTAGCTTAGTTTAATTTAATTTTAGTAGCATTCCGGGCTCAATGTTGAGTGGGGTGTTCTGATTAGTATCGAGAGCGGTTGTAGGTCCGTGGTGACTAGATATAAAAAAAATTGCTAATGTTAATCAACTTAAAAGTTTGACACCTTGTACGATAGGATGGGAATGGGCCAATCATTGCATTTACGTTTCCGTCATATCGTTTTGGTTATTCTGATATGAATTAAGTTTGGCTGCTTATTAATTAATTATAATGATTATTATGAGTGAGAATAGTCGTTGTGGAGAGGTTAAGGTCGTGGTTGTGACCTGGGCTTTACAGTTACACCACCGATCGTGGAGTGGGAATAGAGAAGTGCTACCCGAATATCTTGAAGTACAGTGTCGATGGCGAGAATCTTTAGAAGAGTTGTTCTCTTCCTGAATTTGAATTTGGACAACTCTTATCCGGTTGCGTTTGATGGGCTTCTTTGAAATTTTTGATGTGTTTCCTTTGGCTTAATTTGCCTCGTAAATCAATTATTGTTTTTCCCAACCGTTGAGTTATTCTCGCGATTGGTGAACTTTGCTAATTGTCAAGATTGACTTTTGTAGTGTTGGTGTTGTTTTTCTCATTGGAAAGCTTGACCTATTTATTCGCTTGATGTTTTTGGTTAATGAAAGTTTCCTTTGCAAGTCCTTTAGTTCATGAAGGTTTTGACTCAACGTATCTCTCTTGGATATTTTGACCGTTGAATATTAATGGTTGTGTTATGAGTTTCAAGTTAAGTTCGCAGTTTGTGCATGATCGATCTTAACTAAGGTCCTTATCAAAGAAAGTTGAATAAGTGGAGGTTGTCCTTAGTGGTTCTTGATGAGTTATGACTATGAGTATGACAATATTTAGTTAGAATCAATGGAGTTGTTAAGAGGTGTGGAATTTTGATGAATTGGTCTGATCGTTAGGATTGTGGAATCAAGTAGATTTATTGGATAGCATGGAGTAATGTATCTTTATGGATTAGTCTACCCATTAGTGATGGTTATGTTAAGTATGTGTTTGAACGATGCCTTAGAGGATATCAAATTTGGAATTTTTCTTAAGCTGGTTACTTGATGATCATACCTAAATGCTAGATTGAAACATGTATATTAGATTAGGCGAGCGTTGAGGTAGCATGTTGTGAAACCACTTTATGCTGAGCGATGAGATTATTAAATGTTGACTTTGTGTTTATAGATGGTTATGTGACTACAAAGCAGTAGGACCCTATTTGTATACATGATACATACAATTGACAATTGTTAATGACAGTTGGAGCGGGTGTGAGTAACACTAATGGTTGAGTGGATGAATGAGTAAGTGGCCTCGATAGTGTGCTTGCGAAAGTATCATTTGATAGTATGAACTAGTTAAAATAGGTTTGTTTCAACCTTGTGGCTTGTGTTTCCTTTGGAGAAATTTATGATGGGATAAGAGGCTATGATGAGTCTCGCTAAGAGTGTATTGTTACATTACTAGTGTGATTGTTAGTAAGGGATTATGATGATAATATTGAATGTTTTGTATAAAGGATTGGATCGCTCTTGGATGTTAATTAATTGAATATGTTTCTAGTTCGCATTTGTGATCTTTCAGACCTCATGTTGATGTGATAGCTGAATTTGTTTAGAGCAAAGTGACGTGTTGAGAGGTTTTATTAGTTCCTAAGTGGAATAGGTGTTATGATCTTCAATTACTCTTTGTCGGAAATGCCATGGTGATGCTATAACCAACCAAAATCGAGAAAAGTGGAAGTATTTGAGATTTAAGTAAAGTTTCATAACTTGCATAATATTGAAGTTTGTCTAAAACTTTTGTTCTTGCCCATAAGAGTTTTCCGAATTCTAAAAGCGTGTTTTATTCTCAAATCGAGGTTTGATATTCTCACGATTGTGGGGCGTGCGCCTCAACTTTGATTATATCTTTTGGTTTTGAGAACAGTTTTATCGATTGTTTCTCTTGATCTTGTAACTACTGTAAGTGGTAACGTTTTCCTTTGTGCTGATATTTATTTCTATTTGCCTATTCTTCCAAGAAAGGGTTAACCGATCTGTATTGTAAAGTCTCGGAGGTGGTGTTTTGGCATCTAGGCAGTGGTGGTCTAGTAGATGGTTTGGTGAACCCTTAGGTGTCGGGTTGTGCGAGAGGCTGGAGTAATAAATCGATTTATTAGAATAATCCTTGGAGAGGATTTGAGTTAAAAGAATATTTGTCTTTGGAGCTAACAGATCTCGTTATCGCAACTAGTAGGACCTATAGCGAGATGTAGTCCAATATTTGGTGTCCTTTTGACCGAGCATTAGAATTAGCAAGTATGGAAATCTGGATCAATTTATTAGAGTATCGCAATTTGGTAGTATTGCGAGGTTATGAAAGTTATTCTTGATGATGTGGTTTAATGAGAGTGAGATTACAAAGTAATCAAATCGCCAAGTTAATTAATGGGATAATGGAAAATATTGAGTAACGTCAAGAGTGATTTGGCTTTAAATGAGTAACCTTTTGAGGTTATAATCTTTGTAAAGGTAAACTGGTCAAGAAAATATTGTCATGATGATGTTAATGAGTGAGTATGTTGGAATTGTGGGATTTACTGATTTAATCGAGGATTTCCCTATCTTTTATATGAGAAGTTCGTTGTAGGAGTCTTGGAGTTTAATTTGGGCTTGGCATTTTATGCTAGGACATGGGGCACCCAATGATTATGTGTAGAGGAGGTAGATTAAGTGTGGGTTTGAGCAGTGAGATGATCATTGATAGAGCCCTTTTAGAGAAAGTATGTGACTGTGAGAGCTGTGAATTCCAAGTTGTTTATTTCTAAAACATTGAGGAGATGTGATTGCGTGTGTAATCTATTTTGAGATGCATTGGAAGTCATCTGTCAAATTAATCTTGTAGATAGAGGAGTTGTTGAGATAAAGCTTGGCGGCGTCGATAGAGCCTTTATACGGAATTGTGGATGATGTATTTCAACTTGAGTGTAACATTGAGAATGTAAAGTTAAGAAAGATGAGTTAGTGTGTTTTGTGATGAACTGAAACTCCAAAGTTGAGAGAGATTTTATTCTTAAAAGAGATACGGAGAATTTGATACTTCCTCAAAGGAGTGAATTGTTTCCTCGATCCTCGTTTGAGTTTTGTGTTGTTGACCAATATCTTTCGTAAGTTGAGTTTGACTCGATTTTGGTATATATGATTCTTATCGGTTCAGAAAGAATAAAAGAAATGATGGATTTGGTTAATTGAGTGGTTTCTCTTTTAGCGATCGTGGTGTTTATTTGCAAATTTTCTAATTGAAGGTGGAAAGATTTTCGTGATAAATCGTCGATTTTGAATTTGACTCCTTTTAGTACCGAGTTGGTAACGTTTGGTTGCGTTGAGAGTTCTTCATTTTCGTTGAGCTTTTTGGTAAAGAGTGTGTTTAGGAAGAGTATTGTTGTTGTGTGTTTCTGGTTAAAGGAGGTGATTTTTGCTTTAGTGAGGAGTATATTTGAGCGGTGGAACACGAGTTCTGTGTTCTATCTGCATGTCGTGTGGCTCGGTATCTTTGGGAAGGTTAACCCAAGTTACATTGGGTTGTTCTCGCTAAATGGCGTACCGCCATGACTGTCTCGAGTCCGTCTTGCCAGTGCACGTAACGTCATGTATGTTTTGGTGATGAGTGGGTACCAGGAGATCCGAGTTTGAAGCTTTGTTGCGCGTTGACCATCGAGTGAGATCTTACCTTCGAGTCTTGTCCGGTGAGTGTACCTGGAAGGTTGGGTCGAGTGTTAGATCAGACGTCGTATTTCGTCTTTGTGTTGTGGTCCTCAGTCCAAGAGAGAGACCACTTGGGAAGTTGGAGTTTTGCGTGCTTGAGCTTTAACCGGTGTTGTTCCCAGCGAATGCGTGGTTACCGTTGTTCGTTCTCAATCGTGGTTGTTCTTTCGCTTAAGCGTGTTTAGATTCGGTCGAATCTGTTAAGGGGGTAGAATGTAATACCCGATAGTGTGAAAATCATTTGAATCGGAGAGATTGTTTATTCGGGAGAGATTAATTAATCGGGAGGAGGGTTCTTTAGAAAATCACCAAATCAGGATTTGAGAGGGGGTTTTCCGCGTTTAGTGGGCAACTGGGCTTGGGCCTTGGCCCAGAGGGACCAAGGTGGCCGCCAAGGGAGAGGGGGCTGCCACTTCCACCTCCAAACCCTAGCGCCCCTCCCTATCTCCCTCCTCTCCCTCCCCACCTCCCTTTCGGCCACCACCTCCTCCCACCTCCTCCACCTCCCCTCCACCCCTTGCGCACCTCTCCAACTCCTCCACCTCCATTGCTGCTGGCCAAAGAGAAGAGGAAGCACTGCAGCCGGCCAAGGAGGAAGAAGAAGGGAAAAGAAGAGAAGGGAGGAGAAAAGGAAGAAGAGAAGGAAGAGAGGAAAAGGAGGACCTTCTTGGGGTTTGTTAGTGCGTCGTCAGCACGCCATCAAGGGTAACGACGGGTTTCTCGTGAGGTTTGATAGTCATTAGAAGAGTTTGCTAGTAGATCGATTGCATCGGTTAATTTATGTTCTCTGTCCAATTTTGTCCAGTAGCTTGCGCGGCCGATTTCATGTGGTTAGAGGCAGAATTAGGAGTTTGGATCTCCTAGAGAGTTGTAGGTTATGTTCTTAGCTTTCCGTGGCCACCAAGATCACCCAAATCCGATTAACGGTCAGGAAGTTATGAATTTTTTAGTATCGCTGCTCTGTTATTCTGTCAGTTTTGAACAGTCTGTACAAAATGGAAAGAATCTGCTAGTTAAGGTCGAAATCAGAGGACCTCAATATAACGAAAAATGTGGGTAATTTCTATACCTTTTCATAGAGATAAAGAACACGAGATTTGGACTTTCGTAGCAAAAGTTATGGTGGTTTTAGCGTACTGTCCAGAGAACCCGACGAGAATTCTGTTGTCTGATTATTGGTTTGATAGGGAAGTTAATGACAGAATCAAAGGGCTCCCCAAATAGGTTTATTTAGGTAATTCAATTACCTTTTCAGATTGTCCAAGATCATCCTATTTGGACTCCTGAGCAGAAAGTTATGAATTTTGAAGTCTGCTGTCCGCAGTGACCGATCGCTAGAAATTAGAAAAGCTAGGCGTGATAAGAAGATTAGCGATTTCGATTGTAATGTGATGTATGATTTTGGTCCAGTATGTTATTCTTAGTTTGGGGTTATCTTCTTGTCCAGGTGCAGCGAGATCCCAAGGGCAGCACCCACTTGCGTCCGCCCGTTTTCGCGCGGTTGAGGCAAGTATTCGGGTTATAAGCGTATTTTCGGTTGTATGATATGATTATGGTGATTGCTTGTTGTAGTCTTGCACGAATGTTAGCGTAATGAGTTTTCCTTTTATCTTGATGAATGCAAGCTATGGTTAATGTTTCCCTTGAGCGTTGCTAAATCATACTTGTTGTTATGTACATGTTAAATTCGTGTATATGAAAGACGTGGGCATGGAACAATTGCATGTTCCAATCGTGTTGGAGACTTGGTCTTACATGCATGTTTTTGATATATGATAGCGAAGTAAGGTTCTTGGCATGATGTTTATATTGAGATTAGTGAATGCTCCAAGTATGATTATGCTCTATTTATGTCCATTGTTATCGTACTTGGTATATTGGTGATGAAGGGATGTTGTGCATGTGCATATTGAGATCATCTTGAAGCTTGGTCACGTGGTGACCAAGCATGCATTCGTTGAGTCCCGTCATGTATTGGCCGGGCTCGAGGTCCCCACATTGGTGCAATGTGGGCTATGAGCAAAGAGGTCCCCATCATTCGGATGATGGGCAAAGGTCCTATACATGTGGTGTATAGGCTTTTGGTCCCTGTGAGAAGTGCAGTGCAAGGGTACACAATGACGGTTGTATACCCGCATTACACGGTAAAATGCGGAAGAGATAAAGATAAAAGGTGCATTGCATTGGTTGCATTCACATGAGCATGAAGGCTTTACTCGGTGCATTGTTTATCTTGGATTATTGATGCTATGAATGTTAACTTGCTTAGCCTTGTTGGTACTTGCTTGAGTCTTTGGGCTCACTCTTGCTTTGATGTGTTTTAGGTACAAGCGCAAGACTGGCATGCATGGGAGGGAGTAGATGAATTGGAAAGCACGCACTACCTCACAACATTAAAACAATTGTCATTTAGCTTCATAAAAGAATAAATAGATCTGAGAAATACCCATGGTTGTTTTATGATTCGATTATGGTTGTGAGAATAGTGTTAATTTGATTACATTCCTATGATTATCTCTTATGCATGAGTGAATTGGATTATGAAATTATTGTTAAATGTTATGTTTACTGTTAGAAGCTATGGATAGTTTGAGTTTGGGTTAAGCTGTAATAATGAGAATAGAAAGTTTTGGTTATGTTTATGATATTATTCTACACGCTTGAATGAACTCGATTATGATTATATTGATAAATGCCTTGATCAATTGTTGGAACCTCGGTATAGCGACTATACAAAGGAGGTTTTGTCGAGATTTTGTAATTGGTCTTAGTTTAGCTTAGTTTAATTTAATTTTAGTAGCATTCCAGGCTCAATGTTGAGCTGGGGTGTTACATGCAGTTCACTAGCATACTCCTGGACAATGTTCTCCTCCTGTTTCAGGGCCTCCACCTTGCCTTGGACTTCCACCATCATCATCACATTTCCTACCCCGGAGTACATGTTGCCCAACGTCTTCCACATTGCCGGTGCACTCTGCATCATCTCCACCATTCGAGCGATGGATGGAGACATCGAAGTTAGCAACCAAGCTACTACCACAGAGTTGGTGGTGTTCCACATCCTCCAATCCATGCTTGCCTTGTCTGCAGGCTCAACGCAAGTCTCCCGCAGGTAGTGCTCCACCCCCTTCGTCCTCAGAATTAGCTGAGCCCTTCTAGACCAACTCAGGTAATTTTTACTTCCTTCCAATTTTATATCATTCGGCATTAGCTCCAGCTTCAAGTCAGATGACCCTACACCAACCCTCGGACCTATCATACCTGTCGTAAAGAGGTCTTGTAACATGCTTCTCATGTCACCTTGAGTTACTAGCGAGGAAGTAGTCTCAACAACTGCCTTTCTTCTCTCTTCTACCGCCCTCATTGCGGCTTCTTCCTCCTCCTTCCTCGCAGCCTCAATTTCTTCAGGGTTCATCTTCTCAAACAACCAGAGCAATATCAATTACTGCCAAGATATGCCGTGCGTATCTCCCACGATCACAGCAATTCTTCACGCGTCAATGTTCTGACGAACCTGGATGACTGCCTTTACTATTACCCAAATCATGCGAATTTCTTCGGTTCGAACGTTGGGTCCTCCCGAACAGATCTCTCTCGAGTGCTCCTTCTCCTCTCTCCCAAGCGCTCTGAGCAGCGACTTCTCACGAGCGAGCGGTGCGCTCTTCTTCTCTCGATCCCCTCCTTTCCACCGAAACCAAAGCACGCCGGCGAGTGCCTCTTCCCCCGAGCGGTGCCTTCTTCTCCCAAGCGGCGGCGCCTTCTTCTCCCCAGCAGTCGGATCTGCTTCTCCCCCACGATCTCCTCTCCTCCGCCGTCGGCCGGAGCGGCGGTTCCCCCTTCCTCTCCCCGAGCACCAGAGCAGAGATTCCCCCTTCGTATCCCTCAGAAGCGCCGAGCTCGAGCGGCGGCTATGGCCCGCACGCCCACCCGCAAGGTGCGACGGCGGCGGCCCGCGCGCCCGCCCGAGCGGTTGCGGCGGCTAGTGGCTGCTCAGGCGCGGGGACGACTTCGAGTTGAACGGCGGCGGCGGCTAAGGTACGTGAGGACTAGGGTTAGGGTTTGGTGGTGGACGGTGGCTCTGATACCATGTAGATTGTCGAAATATTGTGTGTGTCCCTAGGATCCCACACCCTTTATTTATAGTCTCAAAGTAGAGTCCAACTCTAATACAACTCATTATTTAGATCTAACACAAACTCTCCAACAGTTTTTATATGCGCAAAACAGGTCTGACTGAATTTTGCAGTGTTAGTGTATTACATATACAATTGTCATCTATAGTATTATTAAGACAGAGAAAAAGAAGCCACCATATTTGTTCTCATGAGCTAGATAGTACCACGTTAATATGAGAAAAAGAGAAAGATCTACACCGTCAATTATGGTGGATCCAGATTATAACGGTGCAAATTAATCTGATGCACATGCGAGCTATTAAAGTAGTATAAAAATACAATTGTATTTTCAATCATATATTAGTATTGGAGTTGGATAACAAATACAATACTGTTTTTATAGGTATTGTAATAGTTAGCCGCACAATTGCGCGGGGCCACGTTCGCTCTCAAAGGTTAGAAATTATCTCGTTAATTGAAGAAAAAGAGAAATATCCACACCGTCAATTGTGGTAGACCTAGGTTATAACCGTACATGTTAATTAGGCGTATATGGGAGATATTAAAGTAGTATGAAAAATACAATTGTATTTTCAATCATATATAAGTATTAGAGTTGGATAACAAATACAACATTATTTTTAGAGGTTTTGTAATAGATAATTGCACGGGTAGTTTGGCTAGTCGAATAGAAATAAAAATACAGTACAACCAACTTCGTACCCAAGCATGTATCTAATTAATTATTATATTTGAAAAATTCCTTATCCCAAAAAAAAGTAGCAAGAATTTGCAAATTGCAACTGATATAACTGCTTCCTGCCCTAAGATTTGTTGCTTAAGAAAGCGTTGTGAATTTGTTCAAAAGTCTCTATACACCAACTCGTGCAGAAATTCCCTAGCTAGTCTATTAATCCTTCTATTATCTTTGGCATTATTGTACTGCAATACTTAAGATATTAGGCATTATTAAGCATACATGGCGCCACCTGAACTGATTATGACCCTTTTTTCAGAGCAGTCTATATATTTTCCAACCGGACAAGCCAAACCCCTCTCTTGCTTCTTTGCATAGGAATTAATTAAGCGCTAATGCAACACTTAGACAAGCACGATCAGGTTGCACCAGCTCAATCAAATTAGCCTGTAGCTATTGCAGGAGTGCAATGAAGAATGAACTGAGAGTCTTATCATTACAGAAGAATATATAATAGGATTCATCCATGTTATGCCATATATGTAGTATTATGCATTTGCTAGGACTCCAGGCCGCTCGAACAAACTCTGGATTGATTTCTACAATTCAGCGCTAAGTACATACTAAGATAACCACAATACTTGGATATGCTGTGCCGGGAGAATTAGTGCTATGTAGCAGCAGGAGTTTGGCGCTGGCCTCCACACTTTGGATCCTCCCCTAACCGTCTAACCCACCCCACCCCCGATCTCCTTCCCTAACCCCAAACCTCGCTCAGCAAAACCCACCACCTCTATGGCTCCACTGCCCACCACAGCATTCGCGTGAGGAGAACACCGTCAACATTCAACAGTCGAGAGGATGCCATCTGCATTGGAACGATAGAGATCAACTTAGGGTAGGATCAGATGGGAACTCCCATGGGAGTTCGTCTGATAATTAAGCCCCATGCACACGCTCGCAGAATAACAATTTCGATGTAATTGCCCGGCCGAGGGGACCTTGGGTGCATGTTGGTTAGTAATATACTCCCTCCATTTTGTAATATATGGCCCGGCCGTTTGGTGTTTGCCGTGTACGATGTTTCGAAAATGTAAGGCCTGGCACAAATCGATGCAGCATTTAGTGAGCATTTTCCACCTACTTCTCCTATAAAGATGACACCCAGTAATGAACTACCTATGTTAATATAAATTTATAGATCTATTTTGTCTTCTCATACAATCAGTGGTGAATTTAGGATGAAAAACGAGGGTGGGCTCAACCGCACAAAACCTTGAATGACTAAACTAATTTATAACAAATATAGTCTTATATTCTTATGCAATTAAATTCATAGTTTCATTCATGAATAAAAGCAAAAAAAAAAAACAGAAATACAATAAATGTACCTTGCTAATGGAAAGTGCATCCCCAAAATATCTAAATATAGTCCCAGTAGGTAACAAGCTATACATCAAAATTAGAAAAATTAGTGATACAATAGCAAATTGTATTTAAACGATCATGAACATTCAAAATAAAAGAACCATACCACTAAAACGCTAGCTTGAAGCACGACTTTCACGAGGCAAATTCATTCTGCGATTTTTCATGCCTTCGAATGGCCATACCTACGAATTAATTGTTAATTGAGTATATATATATATATATATATATATATATATATATATATATATATATATATATATATATATATAGGAAAATTGTATGGTACTCTGTGATGCGTACTCCCACCTCTCATATACCACTTAAATTGTATGATGATACCTCTTTATCAATTTGAGTATACTCCAATAATGATTATAAGATACCTCGAAGTGAGTTCCATGAAAAATTTCATAAAAACCACTTTTTATACTAAAATCCGTGTATATACTTCTTTTATGTATAAAAAAAGGTATATAGCAAAAATAAAGAGTTCCAATGAAAATTTTTCGATCAAGTCACATTGGAGTATCTTATAATTGGTATTCAAGTATACTAAAAGTGATAAAGAAGTATAATATATTCGTTTAAGTGGTATATTGAAAGCGGGAGTACATACTCCCAGGAGTACGAAACAGGTGTCCTATATATATATCAAACTTACTAAACTTACTAACAAATTGCTTATTGAGTAACGAGCATATTACCAGAGCAGCTCAACAGTCAATCAAACACTATGGCACTTCGGCACTCAACAAACCACACAAAATTCCCAAATGACCACCAGCAGCAGCACAATTCCCAAATGGCCAGCAGCTGAGGGCTGAGGCGCTGTGCACTTGAGCAGCCCACGCCCCATTGACCATTCCCCACGCCCAATACCAAGAGACAGGAGGCCAAGAGCAGCTCAGAGCGCCACTTCTCAGAATCTCGGTTGCTCCTGAGTCCCGGCGACGGCGGCCGGCGATGGCGCCCCTCCTGCCTCCTTTGACCTCCGGTCTCCCCACCTCGGCGCCCCTCCTCGCCTTCTCTGACCTCCGGCCTCCCCACCTCGGTGCCTCCTCCGGCCTCCCCACCTCAGCGCCTCCTTCGACCTCCAGCCTCCCGCGGTCCCGCCCTCCCCACCTCGGCGGCTCGGCGCCTCCTCCGGCCTCCCCACCTCGGCACCTCACGCACGTGGCTACCCTCCTCGGCTCCTCCTCGCTCCGGGCTCCGGCAGTGACGCGGCGTCGCGGACCTCACGGTGGCTCCCCCGCTCCCCGCCCCAGCAGGCAGCAGGCCCAGCTCTAGGTGCGCCGTGCGCTTCTCTTGATTGATTGGCCGATTGGAGATTGGGGTTGAGGAAATGGGGAATTGACTGGGAATTTGAAAACGGGAGGTTGTGGCCTCGTGGGACTGCTGTGTGGGACCGGTGGCGATCAGTGGATGTGAGTTGGGCTGGGCTTCGGCAAGGGCAAGCCCATTCCCACTTCCTGTTCTCTGTGTTTTTAGTGTTTCTTCTTGCACAGCCATGGCAGCCGCCAGCCGAGGAGCTGGTCAGCCGGAGGTTGGACTTAGGGTGTGGCCGGGGGGCTTCCGCACGCCGGTGGAGGGTGGACTTCAGCCTCATGAAACCCTTTGGTGGATTCGCCCCTGCATACAATGATTAATTACATCGTTTCTTAATCTATGTGAGAACGCTAAGAGCCCTATATTATAAAATGGTGGGAGTAACCGTACGTGGTAGACGGAAATCATGTGTTTATAATTTAGATATAATATAATAATAACGCTTAATCAAATCAAGATAAGCTGTCCATCAAATTTATATTGACACGTCACCTGACGCGATTTGTTGTCTCAGATTTTTTTGGCCGTATCTAACAAACATAGCGTAATTAAGTATCGTAGCTAATGCAGACAAAAAGTTAAGCCTTAATTAAAAATTTATTCCCAGCAGTCATACCCTATGATATGATTAGTCATGTCCATACATGTGACTAAATAAACTAGTGAATCGACATATTCGATAGAGAGAAC
This sequence comes from Ampelocalamus luodianensis, assembly GCA_036346255.1. Lineage (NCBI taxonomy): Eukaryota > Viridiplantae > Streptophyta > Magnoliopsida > Poales > Poaceae > Ampelocalamus > Ampelocalamus luodianensis. Next base: position 57,149,813 of record CM070628.1, read on the forward strand.
TTATTCTGTAAATCATTTGTACGACGACCGAATTGTTGCAATAGATATTTTTATTACCACGATATACAAATTGTGGCCGAAAATTAATATCACGGATGTTATTGCAACACTTGGCAACAAAATGAAATTCGTTGCGACAAGTATGTTGAATATATGAGCATTTTTCTAATTACATTAATCCAGAAATGTACTATATAAATTATAGAGAATACTATTGCTATTTTCACAAAATAGGTATACAAGAACACTATAGATATACGAATTTCTAAAATGATAGAAACTAGCATATCTATCTCAGTGTTCAAGTAAATAACAGATAATAAAACAACAAGTGCAAGATAGACGTACCCACAACCAACGGAAGGAGCAGTAGAAGTAGAAGCAGGAGTCTTGGTGAGGTCGTCGTTAGTCATGGCGTAGTGGATGTAGCAGAGACCTTCGTGGATGTCGTGGTAGTAGTCGCGCAGATATAGTAGTAGAAGAAAATCAGATGAAACGAGCAGTCGCGCGAACGCTCCCCAAAAACGTTATTCGTCCTCGCTCGTGCAAGCCTTCAAGGACGAGGGTTCCGGAGTCCTGCTCTCCCGTGCAGCCGTACACGCGTCTCGTCGGGATGGAGATCGCTAGAGATAAAGTTTGTCTATCGTATAGAATCTTTCGTATGGAGATCAGTCTGAGAACCAGTGCTCTGTTCTTCTAAATAGCAAAAACAAAGAGGCCAGAATTGTGTTAACTGCAGCCATTAGTCACTAGTAACCGCAACCATTAGTCACTAGTAACCTGCAGCCATGCCATTACTCAAAAATAACCGCAGCCGTTATTCACGAGTAACTGCACCGTTACTGCCAGCCATTCGTTAATACCATTTACTGCGAGTCGGTGCGTTTCGGCGAGCGAGCACGCGTGTATTGGCTCTCTCTAATTCCACAAGAGAGCTACCACGTTCCACCTTTTAAGGTGGTGTAACTCCCATTCAACTCTCCATATGAGACTAAACAATTTTAGTATGTGCACATGGGCTTTTGGATTTTCAGGAATTAATTAGAATTAAAATTGTATTGCGACTATTTAATCATTTGCTAACAATATTTTTTCTGGTAGTATATATGTCTGATTTCGCTACGGGGCATTACAGATCGGCTTGCATTCATTAGTTTGGATCATCAATTCCACCCCAACAATGGATCATGTTGCAAGAAATGCCCGATATACATGAAGACTATTAAGCAAGTCACATCTTGTGCAAATGCCAATTTGGTTGAAACCATGCTAACACCAATTGTGCGTCTATCCGATCTGGGACGGGCGGCCTAGATGCATGCGGGTGGAACCCCCAATCCACTTGTACACTTTTGCAAATACCCCTTCACTGCCATATTCTTTATGCAAAAAAAATACCCCTGGTACTCCTTCGTCTCGAGCTCCTGTAGCAGTGTAGGGGTAGGTACACCACGATTTTTTAAAAATAATATTAATTTAAAAGATAATTAGTTGGAAAAAAATTACAAAACTAGGTCCCTCTCGCCAAACAGGGACCTAGACACTGACAACAGGGGGCTAAACAGTAGAGGTATGTACCTTTCGCCAGTTGAATTGGTGATAACTACATGTCGCTACTCCAAATGGCGATAGGGACCCTAAATTTTTTAATATTAAAATTTGGAAAACCGCATTTCAAATGGTGATATGGATCCCAAGTCCCTGTTCCAATTCCAAACGGCGATAGGGATTTTCCTATAAAAGACCCTAAAATCCAAGCATAACTCACTTTTATTCAGAAAAAGGAGAAGGAGTGGAGGGAAGGGAGAGAAGCAGAGAGGAGTAGAGGGGAGGAGAGAAGCGTTGCCCATCCGACCGTCCATCTTTCAGGTATTTTTTTAACCGAATGGGTTATATAGTTTTAGATGTATGGTTACGTAGTGTAGTATGCTGTATATAATCATTTTTGTGGGTAGTTTAGTTTTATATATCTGGTTAATCAGTTTAAGTTTAGAAGTGTCGCCCTTTAGGCGGTAGTTTGTGTGCTTAGGTTCGCTCTTATTTCTTGTGTGTGAGTATCAGCTGCAAAGGCCTTTAGGCATTTGTTGCAGCCATGCTAAGACTCTAATTAATATAAGTATTGCAATTCAATTCTTGTGCAAGTGTTTGTTGGGTTTAATCTACCCCCGCTTAGTTCTTAACTCATCTTGTGCTTCCTATCTTATCTAACCTATGGAACTTCACCAGATGGTTCAGACTCGCCATACCGCTGCCAGTGGTTTAGACGGGAATGAGCAGATCCCTGCAAGACCAGTTCCACCGCAAGCACCCCTAATGGACTTGCAGAATTTTGAAGCTTTCATGGTAGCTCAAACACAAATGATGTGCATGATGATGAACCAAATCCAGAACATGAACAACCAGAACAATAACAACAGTCACCACAATGCTGCACTAGCTACTCATGGTCACCATGGACCATCCAAGCTTGTAGAGTTCATGAGGACTCGCCCGCCTACTTTTTCGAAAATGTTTCACCAATGGAAGTTGATGATTGGCTCCGTATCATTGAAAGAAAGCTGTCGATCACCCAATGCAGCGATCATGATTGCGCATACTTAGAAATTGAAAGTGATGAGGACATCCCTAACTTGGATACAACCGCGCCTACACACACAGCTGATCCACAACCAATGTTACAAGGACCAATTACTCAAGCTCGTGCTAGCCAACTTAATCACCAAGTGAATTCGTTCATAGGGTTATATATTACTGAGAATAGATCGCTACCTAATGCAAGTGATTTAATTGTACTTAGGAACATGGGAAAGGACCAAGGAGAGGTATGTGGAGTCATGGACAAGCATAGGAGGCATAATGGAGGACATCACGTCACTTTGGGTCCGAGCCAAGCAAGAGTTCGAGTTAGGCTCGTTCTGAATTCGAGTTCGGACTACTGCGATAACACTAAGTTCAAACGGCCGTAACTTCTTCATACGGACTCCTTTTGGGACGTTCTTGGACTTAATTGAAAGCTTATCAAGTCTACTTTCCAATGGATCCAACCTCAGCTTCAAATTCCAACCGAGATGGCCACAATAAACAAAACAATCCACGTCTGTTTTTTTACCGAGTCAAAAAGGGTGCTGCGCCACCTCCTCTTAGGCCCATGAGCCTTGTAACACTAGGGGCGTGCGTCCACTTCTCTAACTGCCACCCCTGGTCGTCTTCCCATATAGGAGCCGCCGTCCCCCTGGCTCGAACTCGAATTTCGTTGAATTTAGGTTTAGCCATTGTGCAAACTTCTGTTCTTCAGTTGTGTCGGACGACCACCTGTCAAGACAGCCTTCGGGATCCCACTTTTGTTTTCAATACCATCTATACTACAATATTATTTGCAATATCAGATTGCATACATCTTATTCTTGCTAGTTCTTCGATTGCTCGCAGAAATTGAACCTTGTGTTCAGGTTGATCGCACTTCCAGCACAGTCAATAACGTCGCGGAGTTGGTTCAACGATTGTTAAGGCGCAGGTGTCATCGTACGGTTGTAGTCGGATCGCGAGTCACCTCCACCCAAAATCGATAGTTATCAATCTCATCGAAAGATCGGGCACCCGTCTCCATCAAGTGGTATCGAGCCCAAGGTTGCTCGGTGAGAATTCTTGTTTTTCGTAGTTAGGTTGTTTATTTCGAAAGTCGAGAAAAGGCCAAAAAAACTATAGGATTAGATCACCTATCTGTCCAAGACCAATTGCGCCATTGCATCTTTCTTTTCGAGTGCATTGCATTGTTGAACTTTCGATTGCATCGTCGTGTCCTTTCTTTGGTCTTAGTGTCTAGTTCCTTTAGAGTTTCGAGTTACGCTACCGTTTGGTCGCACCGTTGTGGTTGAGTTCAATCGCAAATGCCTCCACCACGAGCCATTACCACGACCACCCGCCGCCATCCATTGGCGCATCTGCTGTGGCCACCATCCTCTGTCGCGGCAAGCTACAATCCTCTGCGCCTCCACTCCAAGAAACCCTAACCAAGAACAAAAGCCCATTTGGTTTGTGACAAAAAGAGAGAGAGAGAGAGAAAAAAAGAAGAGGTTAATTTTCGTGCTGCGGAAGGAAACTGAGATTCATCGACCCGACAGCGCGATAAAAAAACACAACTTTTGCATCGACCTCCCATTGAGGTGATTCTTGATCCGTTGGAAAGGAAGCGGGAAAATATAGCCAAAAAAAGCAGGAAATGCAGGGATTTTAGTTCGCGTAAGCACTCGGGCTGCAGCGCGACCCGACCCCAAAAACATCGTTTAGGGTCTCAAAGCGGCCCATAAGCGAGAAAAAATCAAGTTTCTCGAATTCGCTCAAAATTGATGAGCCCCTCTACAAGTGATTCTAAGGTTCCTGTGCGGACGACATCCTTTTCGAGGCTCGAACTCCGTGTGCAACGTTCTCTAGCTCTGCTGTATTTGTGCTTTCGTTTGTGTTCTAGGCTCGCGTCTCTAGTCGATCTAGCCTAGGACCAACACTAACCGGCGTTGAGCGATTTTTCAGCTTGCATTCTCGATTTGATAGTTGCTAATCCATTGCTACCATACTTGAGCCTTCGGCTACACCTTTTCTACAAGCGTGCTGGTGAACTTCACGGCAATCGCTCCATCAATCTTGAATACATTGACACCGCTGGTTGCCGATCACCTGTTTGCTTGGTAAGAATTGGTAAGAATTCGATAGAAGGCTTGAGTGTGAGTGACTTTTGAACCACCACATCCTAGTAGTTGCTAGGGACATATACTTGTGATTTGCTAACAATGGCGGGATCTGCGAGCATTCGGATGAGGATACATCTCATACTCCTCGTGCGAAGGAATCATACAACATTTCCGGCGTCTCATGAACCTTCGTGCGGAGGGTCTTGGGGAAGATGTCGAGTCACGAATGAGCGACTTGCACAACGAGGCGCCCAAATTGAGGCAAGCGCCACGCTCGCGCGATGGAGAGGCGCAAGGCGTCACTAACACTTCTTTGGCGGTATTATGGCGCCTTGGCGAGATGGCCCATGCATCCACTGCTGTTCCCCTGCTGCCCGGTGGTAGAGGGCAAGATGAATCGACTATGTGACGATCACGAGGCCAATGACATGGGTAACAATAACAACGATCGAGCTCATCGATAGTTGCGTTTTAATCGACAAGGTATGCGGCGAAACCCCATGGCGTGAGTGCGTGACCACGATGATTCTTTCGCTAAGGTTAAATTCATTATGCCCTTTTTAATGGTAAATATGATCCTGATGGTTATCTTAATTGGGGACTAGCTGTTGATAAAAAATTTGCTTACCATGAAGTTCACGAGATTAGACGAGTTAGAGTGCTACTCTTGAATTTACGATTTTGCTTCTATTTGGTGGAAAGAACATTGCCGTCAATATCCCAATAACATACCTAACAGTTGGGAGGCTTTAAAATTGCTTATGCGGCATCGATTTGTTCCCTCATATTATGCTCGTGATTTGTTAAATAAATTACAACGCTTACGACAAGGTACAAAGTCTATGGAAGACTACTATCAAGAAATGCAAATTGGTATGTTGCGTTGTGGTTTAGATGAGAATGAGGAGACATCAATGGCTAGGTTTTTGGGAGGGTTGAATCGAGAAATTCAAGACATCCTTGACTATAAAGATTACAACTCCATTACTATATTGTTTCATCTTGCTTGCAAAGCTGAACGTGAAGTGCAGGGACGCCAGATGAGGACACGATCTAACTCTTCTGCAGGTTGCACAAACTCATGGACACCACGCACATCTACTACCCCGGCCATCAGTGCACCCCGACCGCCACCCTTCAACAACAAGCCGCGCCCCGCTACTTCAAATTCAGCACCACGAGTTTCTGAAGCAACCAAATCAGCACCACAAGCGTCTACAAAAACTTCCTCTTCAGTTGCTTCGACAGGACGAACTAAGGATATTCAATGCCATCGGTGCAAAGGCTATGGACACATGATGCGGGATTGTCCAAACAAGCGCGTAGTGATCATACGCGATGATGGTGGGTATTCCTCTGCTAGTGATTTTGATGATGAAACATATGCTATGCTTGCAACTGACCCTGCAGGACTTGATGACGAATCTAATCATGAGGAGGAACATGTTGGCGCCGAAGATGCCGACAAGTATTTGAGCATTATAGTGCAACGCGTACTAAGTGCTCAAGTTTCTCGTGTTGAGCAAAATCAGCGCCATAATTTGTTTCAAATCAAGGGCGTTGTCAAGGAACGCTCGATTCACATAATTATTGATGGTGGGAGTTGCAACAATTTGGCGAGTATGGATATGGTGGAGAAGCTTGCCTTGCTGACCAACCCTCATCCCCACCCATACCATATTCAATGGTTCAACAACAATGGTAAGTTGAAGGTAACGCGGATGGTGAGAGTAAACTTTTCTATGGGTTCATACCATGATTATGTTGATTGCGACGTTGTTCCTATGCAAGCTTGTTCTTTGTTATTAGGGCGACCTTGCAATCACGATCACGATTGTGTGCATCATGGTAGGAATAACCAATAATCTCTCATGTTCAAGGAAAGAAAATTGTGATGCATCCTATGACTCTGAACAAATTGTTAAAGATGAACTTGCTAGAGCTAGTAGAGAGAAGAATCGGAGAATGCTTAGAGCGAAAATCGGATGGTAGAAAAGAACTTGAGCAACATAAAAGAAAGAACCTAAATCTACTCATGTGAAGAATAAAGAAATTAAATTGAAAGGTGCTAGTTTTCTTGCTACCAAATCTGATATGGTGAACTAGATGCTAGTAATTACATTTGCTATGCATTAGTTTGCAAAGAAGCTTTGTTTTCATTTGAGGATACACCTTCTTCTTTGCCTCTGTTGTCACTAACATTTTGCGAGTACAACGATGTCTTTCGGAGGACATACCGCGGGGTTGCCGCCGAGGATTGTGCATCAAATTGATTTAATTCCCGGCGCATCACTGCCCAACCGCACACCATATAGGACCAATCCAGAAGAAACTAAAGAAATTCAGCGTCAAGTTCAAGAATTGCTTGCTAAAGGGTATGTCGTGAGTCTCTTAGTCCTTGTCTTTATTCCGGTCATTTTAGTGCCTAAGAAAGATGGATCATGGCGCATGTGTGTAGATTGTAGAGCAATCAATAATATCACCATTAGGTATCGTCATCCTATTCCTAGATTAGATGATATGCTTGATGAATTGAGTGGCTTTGTTGTTTTCTCGAAGGTTGATTTGCGTAGTGGATATCACCAAATTCACATAAAATTAGACGATGAATGGAAAACAACATTTAAAAGTAAGTTCGGGTTATATGAGTGGTTAGTAATGCCTTTTGGATTAACTAATGCACCTAGCACCTTCATGAGACTAATGAACGAGGTTTTGCGTGCTTTTATTGGTAGATTTGTGGTGGTTTATTTTGATGACATATTGATATACAACAAATCCTTAGAGAACATCTTGACCATTTACGTGTTGTTTTTAATGCCTTACGTGATGCGTTTATTTGGTAACCTTGAGAAGTGCACCTTTTGCACCGATCAGTCGCATTTCTTGGCTATGTTGTTACTCCACGAGGAATTGAAGTTGATCAAGCCAAGATTGAAGCAATCTGAGTTAGCGACTCTAACACGGTCACACAGTGCTGAAGCTTTTAGGACTCGTGGATTCTACCGCCACTTCGTGAAGGATTTCAGCACCATCATTGCACCATTGAATGAGCTCACCAAGAAGGTCGTGCCATTTGTTTGGGCGCCCACACGGGAGAATGCTTTCACCACATTGAAAGATAAGTTAACACATGCACCACTACTCCAACTCCACGACTTTAATAAGACTTTTGAACTAGAATGTGATGCCAGTGAATTGGTTTAGGTGGCGTATTGCTACAAGAAGGTAAACCTATAGCATACTTCAGTGAGAAATTGAGTGGGCCTAGTTTGAACTATTCTACTTATGGTAAGGAATTATATGCACTATTTCGAACTTTGGAAACTTGGCAACATTATTTATGGCCCAAAGAATTTGTTATACATTCTGATCACGAATCTTTAAAGCATATTCGAAGTCAAAGTAAATTGAACCGTAGACATGCAAAGTGGGTTGAATTTATTGAGTCTTTTCCTTATGTCATAAAACACAAGGGAAAGGAGAATGTTATTGCTGATGCTTTGTCTAGGAGATATACCATGCTTTCACAACTTGACTTCAAAATTTTTGGATTGGAGACTATTAAAGAGCAATATGTGTATGATGCTGATTTCTGAGATATATTGTTGAATTGTAAAGAAGGAAAAACGTGGAACAAATTTGTCATTAATGAAGGGTTTGTGTTTTAGAGCTAACAAGCTATGCATTCGGCTAGCTCCGTTCGTTTGTTGTTATTCTGAGGCGCATGGAGGCGGGTGATGGGACACTGGCGTGAAGAAAGCGGAGGATATACTTGCGATCATTTCTTTTGGCGTGAAGAAAGCGGAGGATATACTTGCTGATCATTTCTTTTGGCGTGAAAGCGGAGGATATACTTGCTGATCATTTCTTTTGGCCAAAGATGAGGCGGACGTCGGCGTTACGTTGCTCATTGCACTACATGTCAAAGAGCTAAGTCACGACTTAATCCTCATGGTTTATACATGCATCTACGATTCCCAACGTTACGTGGGAAGATATTTGATGGACTTTGTTTTAGGATTGCCTAGAACAAAGAAGGGAGCGATAGTATATTAGTGGTTGTTGATAGATTTTCTAAGATGGCTCACTTTATACCATGTCATAAGAGCAATGATCTGCCAATATTGCTGATTTATTCTTTCGTGAAGTTGTTCGATTGCATGGTGTGCCTAATACTATATTTTCAGATCGTGATGCTAAATTCCTTAGCCACTTTTGGAGAACTTTATGGGCTAAATTGGGGACTAAACTGTTATTTTCTACTACTTGTCATCCCCAAACTGATAGACAAACTGAAGTTGTGAATAGAACTTTATCTACAATGCTTAGGGCTGTGTTGAAAAAGAACTTAAAATTGTGGGAAGCATGCTTGCCTCATATTGAGTTTGCTTATAATCGTTCATTGCATTCTACCACAAAGATGTGCCCTTTTGAAGTTGTTTATGGTTTTGTGTCTCGTGCTCCTATTGATTTAATGCCTATTCTATCTTCGGATAAATTGAACTTTGATGCTAAACAACGTGCTGAATTGATTTTAAAAATGCATGAGACAACTAAGGAGAATATAGAGCGCATGAATGCTAAATATAAACTTCTTTGGTAGTCGGGAGAAAACATTTAACTTTTAAACAGGAGATCTTGTTTGGTTGCACTTGAGAAAAGATAGGTTCCCTGAATTGAGAAAGTCAAAATTGATGCCTTGAGCTTATGGTCCTTTTAAAGTGTTAGAAAAGATTAATGATAATGCATACAAACTTGACTCTTTGTAGATTTTGGGGTTAGTCCACATTTAACATTGCAGATTTGAAGTCATACTTGGGAGAAGAGGATGAGCTTGAGTCGAGGGCGACTCAAATGCAAGAAGGGAGGATGATGAGGACATCCCTAACTTGGATACAACCGTGCCTACACACAGGTGATCCACAACCAATGTTACAAGGACCAATTACTCGAGCTCGTTGCTCGCCAACTTAATCACCGGTGAATTCGTTCATAAGGTTATATATTCACGAGAATAGATCGCTACCTAATGCAAGTGATTTAATTGTACTTAGGAACATGGGAAAGGACCAAGGAGAGGTATGTGGAGTCATGGACAACCATAGGAGGCATAATTGAGGACATCACGTCACTTTGGGTCCGAGCCAAGCAAGAGTTCGAGTTGGGCTCTTTCTGAATTCGAGTTCGGACTGCTGCGACAACACTAAGTTCAAACGGCCATAACTTCTTCATACGGACTCCTTTTGGGACGTTCTTGGACTTCATTGAAATCTTATCAAGTCTACTTTCCAATGGATCCAACCTCAGCTTCAAATTCCAACCGAGCTGGCCACAATAAATAAAACAATCCACGTCTATTTTTTTTACCGAGTCAAAAAGGGTGTTGCGCCACCTCCTCTTAGGCCCATGGGCCTTGTAACCCTAGGGGTGTGCGTCCACTTCTCTGACCACCACCCCTGGTCGTTTTCCCGTATAGAAGCCACCGTCCCCTTGACTAGAACTCGGATTTCGTTGAATTTAGGTTTAGCCATTGTGCAAACTTCTGTTCTTCAGTTGTGTCGGACGACCACCTATCAAGACGACCGGGATCCCACTTTTGTTTTCAATACCATCTATACTACAATCTTATTCACAATATCAGATTGCATACATCTTATTCTTGCTAGTTCTTGATTGCTCGCAGGAATTGAACCTCGTGTTCAGTTGATCGCGCTTCGGCCACGGTCAATAACGTCGCGAGTTGGTTCAAGCGATTGCTAAAGCGCGGCGTCGTCGTGCGGTTGTAGTCGGATCGCGAGTCACCTCCACCCAAAATCGATAGTTATCAATCTCATCGGAAGATCGGGCACCCCGTCTCCATCAGGAAGTCTTGCCTTGGTCAATTAAGGACATAACTTTGTGCGCCATTGAACTGAGCCATTACTATACGACCACATGCCTAGTATAGGACGGGTCTAACCTAGTAAGCTATGGAGTCTTGGCATTGATTACTCAGGCAGATAGGTTAAGCTGTGTGCCAGGGTGGAGGTGTGTTTTAGTCTGTGTGACGATTCACATTTATGAGCGGTTCACCGTCTTCAAGTCCAATGGTGTGTGTCGGACTAACTTTCTATGTGAGGGTTGGTGTCGGCACTAAAACACATCTGGAGTGTCAATTGTCGAGATGAAGTTTCTGAAAAGTTTTGTTATGACTTGTGCTAGCTACACTGGTTATATCGTGTGGGTAAAGTGTACAACATCAGCAGAGTGTTAATTAATCTATTTGAATAGCCGCGTCCGCGGTTATGGACATGCTCGGGGATTTCACATGAGGGTTAGATTTTCACAAAACAATTGGGAAGGGATACCTGTGTGATCTATGTCATATGGTTGTGTACAATAAATTGTTTAGGCTTTGTGTCCTTTGTGAAAATAATTGTTAAATTTTTTTTTTTAAGCTACATTTCAATTTATGATTTGTATTCAATTGCAAATGTTGCATTTCTGCAAAAGAACCACAGAAGCCGTTCCCTTTGGAATAAGTCTGCATCTATACATTGCATTCTGTGGTATGACTTGCGAGTACGGTTGTGTACTCATATTTGCTAAATCAAATCAACAAAAGTAGAGGAGTCATCACCTACATTCGAGGAGGAGTACTACGAAGGTACTGATCGTTAGGACTTGATCCCAATCGATTGCTTATGGTGAATTGATGGGATTCCATTGGAGTTTGTTTTGTTCTGCTGCTTATTTAATTATTGCTAGCCCTGCGAGGCTTAATAAATGTAAACTCAACCATATGATCAAAACCTTTATTTGTTATTCAAGTTAATCGTTTATGCTATTATTCGACTTATGTAGATCGATATTCATCTATATTGACACTGTGTGCACTAACGTGATCCTAGACTAGTGCAGAAATACATAGAGGGTCCAGAATCGCATGTTTAGGTCCCGACAACGACGGATGCATTCTCCTGGATGCTTTGCATGGAGACCAAGTGTGGGTCGAGGAAACCTACTAGTGATTTCCTTAATCTTCTTTGAGAGACCATGTATCTATATATATATATATATATATATATATATATATATATACACACACACACACACACACAAAAGCAAGGAGTTATATAAGATATTTATCGGTATTACACGAACATACATCATGATTGTACACACTTATATTGTCGACATCGTATGAGTGAGGCGTCGAGGGCATCGAGGTTGAAGAGTAAGAACAAGTCCTCAAGGTCACCGTGAAGACACGTCTTGAACATCGTGGTGGAGATGATGCAGCCTAAACTTGCGTTGACACCGGCGTCATTATCCATCCGTCTTGTTGGCCTATTCCAAGTACCATGCATGCGATCTCGGCAAGCCAATCCTAGGGCTCTACGGGGCGATCAATGGCTCTCCTACCACAAATTTTCAGGCCAACAGCAAGAAGGGGATATCATCGGGCTTCTTGATTTGCTCTTGTTGCTTCGCTCTTTAGAGGTCGACTTCACGAGTCGGCGGGCATGAGTGTAGATGCATCGATGCACCAAGCTCTTTCCACATCGATGCAAGTAACTCAGTGCGAGTAGCTCCCATGGACTTGGCACCGTTGTAGGACTTTTTGTGAAGTTGTGACGGTGCGGGATGTCCTCTTGGTCCACTGGATGAATGTTCCAATCGCTTGCCCTAGAGTCATGACCTCGTCATTTGGGGGCATCTACAATGGGACAACCTAGAAATGAGCATAAACACCGTCCACATTCACTTTTGCGAAACCCAGCACTAGATTTTGTGAAACCCGGCGCTAGATTTACACCGCACACCAAGGCCCTAGCACTGGATGGATACGCCTGGCCCCAAGCAGTGTCCAGGGCAACGGAGGTGTATCTCACTTAGAGCTTGCACTTTGTAGCCACCTACATAACGATACAAAATTAGCTACTCCAACAGGTCTATCAATGGATCGAGCATTCTAGAGATAATAATTATTACCAGGATGTCACTAACGGGAAATCTGTCATTGCTTTTTGAGGTAATGGTTGGACACGCAACTACTCCGACTGTTTGGGTGTTGGCTAGCACAGTACCGGCAGGTGCTTGCAATTGATTTTTCCTAAGTCTTTCATCAATGCTCTCCATGTGTCATTGTATATCATCTCTAATGGTATCAGTGATCTCCTCTCTGAGGGTTTCATGAATCTCCTCTTGTTGCCGTGCATCGTGCTCGGCTTTAGCTCTCTTCCTACTCCGATATGCTTCGGAGTCCTCTGAGAATCCATATTTCCATGGAACATAAAGACCAAGGCCTCTCTTGCAACCCTGGTGCTCCTTGTTTCCTGGGGCCACAAAGAGTATATCTCTCTCCCTAACTACCTGGAATGAGCCTTGGGAAGATTCTACACTCAGCACTTCCTGCAAGAACCCGACATGTTATTTGACTTCCTATGAAGTTATGGAGTAATTACAAACTAAGTAGTTCGATATCTTATCAGACGCTGAGACACTTCCTCGTCTGCGGGGTTTGGAAAGGAGATGGCCTCGGAAGACACAGAAGATGACCTCGCTCTTCTCCAATTTCGGGCGCACTCATCAGGGATCCTGGCAAATGGCGGGGAGGCCTCCCACAACACTGCCTGCTCGTCCTCCTTCCTCCATTGCGGGATTTTACTCGCATACCCAGCGGTGCCGAGTCTATGGGGATGAGTGTTTTTTGCCTAGAGGGCCCTGTGCACCGCACTTTCTCTCATAAAATCATCTGTCGTCTTTTTCAACACAAAGTCTTACCAGTACTCCTCTACGAACGGATACTTCTGGAAAGGCGTCAGATCCTTCTCTACGTATTACTTGATAAGCATGCTCTTGAAGTTCTTCAACACTTTGCACGCCGCTAGCAACGCGTGTCGTCGTACAGATGCCTGGTGTTCTTCCGGGATCTCGAGCTTTGGTCAACTCCGTGATCTTGACCCATTTCCATGCAACTATTTCGATCGTTCTCAGGAATGCGTATGCTGCTAGGCGAGGATTGAGAGGGGTCCCAGACGCATCGACCTTTGTGATGGTAAATTTGCCCTCGGGCATTTTCGATATTCCTCTTCTATCGCGCTTGGATTTTCTAGAGGACGGCACATCAGACACATGTCGGACCCAAGAGTAACACCCCCAAATCCTCTGTGTATTTCTGAACTAGCCCCATGATCAGTAGCTAGCTCACACAGTAAACAGATATGGTAACATCCATAAACCGCATAACTTTATTAATAATCAACAGAGTTTATTACAAGAGAGGCTTACAAGCAACAATAAAGAGCACATCGAAAGATGAAGAAGACATAGTAGAGTCCAACTGATCTGCCACAGGCAATCGACTGGGGTTGCGGCCTAGTCGTCATGATCCACACCTGCAGTGAAGTCCTTCTCCTCTAAAATTTGTTTGCATAAAGCAAGTATGAGCACAACTACCGTACTCGCAAGTTACACCAAGCAAGTAACATATTATAATGCATGCAAGGATATATCAAAGGAAGGCTTATAAGGTTATTTGTGCAGAAACAACATTTGACATTAAATACAATACTAAGTTCAAAAGCTCAAGTTTTATAATATCCAAAATTGAGTTTTAACTGAAATAATAAAGCTAGTGTAGGCACCAATCCAACACTAACTTAAACACGGGTATCAACCCGGGGCTTCAACCCATAACTTTTCTCATGGACACCCATCCATGGCATAAACTGTTTTACAAAACATTTTGAAAACAAAAACAAAGTCTAACTTTGAGTGGCTTTTCTAGCATGTCCATGACCATAGACACGGCTATTCGAATAGTTTTACACTCTGAGAGGTTGTGCTGACTTTACCCACAAGACACGCCTTCTCTAGTTTGTTTGGCATCCGTCGATACCACCGCTCACTACCTTAGATAAGCAGTCTAGACCACGTGTCAATGCCTTTACAATGTGCCATCCCACCGTAGTCCCACCTCGCTAAGGATTCACTCCCTTTGGACTAACCATCTGCCGGGTTCAGGCCCCCTCTTACGCCAGGTGGGAATACATAAAAGTAGGTCATACAGACACCCACGCAACTGGATGGCATGACCACAGTGGAGCATTGCAAATTAGTTAGTCAGGTCCTGCCCACTCAGGATATGTGGTAGTACGATGTGTCTTAGCAAGATGCGGCTCGAAGACCGGTCCTTAACTAACTTGGGCGACCTCCAAAATAACCCCTGGGCCTCAACTCTACCCGAGTTGAACCCGTGCATAAACCTGCACCCACCAAACATCCATTTCGTCCAAGTCTAAACCAACCTTTTATTTTATTTTTTTATTTTATTTTTTCAAAATCATTTACAAACATTCATGGCATACCAATGCTATAGATACAAATTAAACAACATTTAACATTTGGCTGAAAATTCCCCAAATCAAATACTTTTGATCAAATCATGGCTAAGCATAATTTTACCCAAAAAGTTCTAGTTCATACTATTGTATAAACTAGATTTTCATCTAAGTTGTCAAGGTATGTTTGATTCAATGTCAAAATTGGCAGTACAAAGGATTCAGGCATAACTATAATTTAAAATAGGTATTTAAATTACATTGAATAGAAATAAGCATGCAATAATAATTTAAAATAGAATTTAAATAATTTAAAATATTGGGATCAACATGATCAAAGGTATAACTTTCCTTGCTCAATTCGCTGCTCTCAAACTGCATCGAATTCTGACTCTCCGAAGTCGTCAAAATCTATATGCGAAAATAAGCCAAATTCAAATAACAATTCAAATGAACTCCAAATTTAATAATTTTGGTTTAGATATCTAGATCTTGAATTTAGATAAATTTAGAAATTTGAATCAACGAAATCGGAGTTCGGATGCAATAGATAGGGGCTTTGGAAGATTGAAATCACATAAATTGATGAAAATCAGATTTATGGATTTACTGGATTTGTTTTTCTATTGGAAAAGGATTTTATGACGGAATGCTTACGTCAGCCCCAGGATTTTCGACTTAAAGAAATCCAGAGAAAAAGAAATAGGTATTGACATGTGGGACCCACGTGTCATACACATGGTCCACATCAACTAGGTTCACCGGGTTTTGGCTCTAGAAGGTTGGCTTGGGTGGCATGCGCGCGCTGATGTGGCCATGCTATGTTGGTAGCCACGTAGGATTTGCACCTATGTGGTGCTAACCTGGTGATGACGTGTGAAGCTCCGGCGACACCCTATCGAGGCCGGTGAAGCTCCGGCGACACCCTCGCCGGCGCTACGCGCCACGACGAGCAGTGTGGATGTGCGCAAAAGAGAGAGGGAGTGATGAGGAAACTAGTGCGTTACCTTGCAGTGGAGGGGCAAGGCATTTTGACCGTCGGTGACGAGGTTTAGCGGCGGCGATGCTAGGTCGATGGTGGCGAAGCTGCTCCGGTGGTCCTTCGACGAAGTGAGTGCGCGCACCGGGTTGGTGATGAACCACGGAGGTCCTGATTTGGCCCGATCTTTCGATGAGAAGATAAGTTCGGTAGTAGTCGCTCAACTCTCACGATCCTGGCTACGAACTTGCAAGGCCCGAAACTACGCAATCGCTAAACTGCTTGACAAGTCGTTATCAACCGTGCATGAATACCCGGTTGACCTGACCACGAAGGTCGATTCCTGTATACACCGAAGAAGCACGCAGGAACAAGATAAAGCAATCTGAAATTGCAAATAGGAATTGAAATATTTGAATTGAGTTGGGATTCTGAATAAGAATCTTAATTGGGTGGTCTAGTTGACACACGCAAAAGATACAAGTTGCAACAAAGGCAAACTAAACATAAACAAAATCCAAGGAAACTAGAGGGGGTGCGTCCTCCTTAAATAGGGGATGAGGAGCCACAAATCTAAAAGAAATAGTGGAGTGGGACTAAAACTCGTGGTCACTGTTTATATGAACAGTAATCATGCCCCCCAGGTGGGCCGCCGGCAGATGGGCCAAGTTCAGTATGATTACAAAGCCCAGATTGGCCCAAACAAGTGATATGACATCTTCCTTTGATGATTGCGATCAGTCCAGAAGAAATTTGGAGGTGAGGCTAGATCCATTGGAAAGAGGACGAAATAAGCTTTCAATCAAGTACTCGTGGACCTCCAACGGACTCCGTATGTGAAAGTTATGTCTGTTTTAAGTTGGTGTTGTTAAGCTGATTCCGGAGGCCGAACTGGATTCCAAAACAGGTCCAACTCGAACTGCTTGCTTGTCTTGGACCAAAAGTGACATGGTGCTGCACATATATATATTTCATCATTAGGTAGCATCATATAGTTCATATAATATAAATACACTCCTAAAAACAAGCTCACTTGATAATTTAAGTGAAGTATACGAGCTCTTGTATTTGGAACAGCAAGCAAAGCAAATTTGATTGTATCTATAGGGGTCATGTCCTCATCATCCTCCCCTTCTTGAAAACAAAGCCGTCCTCGGCTTTTGATAGACTGAAAATAGGGTAACAAAGAAGCCAAGGTGTATGCATGGTATATGTAACACCCCAGCCCAACATGAGCCTGGAATGCTACCAAACAAACCCTAATAATTCTAATCAAAGCAAACTTAATAAATTTCGGTAGAACCTCCCTTGTAAAGTTAATTACATGGAGGTTCCAACATTCAAATGAATCATAAATTAACCAAACTACCATCTAGAGACATCAAAAGATAATCAAAGATATGCTACATTTCTAGCAATCCAGTGAAGTATAAAGTTCCACTACTCATCATTATTACACTTAAATCACCTCAAGACACAAGATATAATAAACCTTTGAGCATCTCGCCCATTTACTAAAAACAATTACGATCCAAGATCATTCAACTTTATTTAGTTCATGTGGCATGTGTGTGACTAGCATCTACTTCCCCATGCATGTCGTTCTTGGCTCGGGTACCTAAAATAACCACAAAGCAAGAGTGAGTCCACAGACTCAGCAAGTACGAAATAGAAGTCATAACATCAGCATCAATATATAGAAGATCAACCACAAAACATTTCACATGCGGATGCAATGCTCAAGGATCCATTCTCTTTATCTTTTCTGTGCATTACACCGTAATGAGTATGCAACCGTCGCCGCATACCCATGCCTGTGCGCGCACGCACAGGGACCAATTGCCCCATTACTCCGCAAGTAATGGGGACCTCAAGCCCACACTCCACGAGTGTGGGGATCTCGGGCCCGTCACATTCATGACGGGGATCTCAAAGGGAAACAAGCTTGGTCACCGCGTGACCAAGCCTCAACATGTTCTCAATATGCATATGCTCATCTCTTATTCATCATCAATCTTACCAAAAGACAAACATTGTACCACAGTAAAGCATAAGCATAATTTAAGCAATCACCATACTTAAACAACCATCAAGTAAGCCATCTTGCTATGCAATCATATATAAAAAAACACACAAGCATAGCCAATCAATCACACCCATTTAACAAACAATGCACTTGCCTTAACCACGTGAGAACTGGGAACGTGAAGTCGGTGCCGCCTCCGGTACTCTTCCCCCACCTAAATTCAATCAAGAACATAGACTAAGACCACAGTAACGAACCACATGAATTCTAAAAACAAACACAACTAGCAATAGCTCGCAACCCAAACCCGACTCCAAATTCCTAATTGCTGTTCTGTACCTTCTGTGAACAGTCAAGTTCTAAAATTCATATCTTTCCGTACGGTGGTCCAAATTAAGTGTTCTTGGACTTCATTGAAATGCAATCAAATTTCCCATCTAAACCTAGTTGGTGAGCTTCCTGATTCGGCCTTCTAAAATCACTTTTAAGCTGATTAACAAAACATCGATTTCACGTCACCCTTTCTGGACAGCGCACTAAAACTATCATAACTTCTCTACGTTCGTCCGAATTTAGTGATCTTTAGTTTTCCTGAAAGCTAAGAGGATTATCCTCGTTTTTCGTTATGGTGAGACCCTCTGGAAACCCCTCTAAATATGCGCTTCTATCAGGTTAACCAACACTAGTAATTCTGCTTCTCTCCAGAAACACCGAAATACTAAGAAATTCATAACTTTGGCTACCGAAGTCCGAATGACTTGATTCTTGTCGGCAATGAAAGGTAACTACGATATATACAACTTTCTAGGAGAGGCCCAGACCCAATTCTACCTTCAACCTACGCAAAACGACAATCTTTAACACTGCAGAACACCGACTTACTGACAGAAAACCGTCTCTGGACAGCAGTCCAACAGCAATATTCAGATGACCATAACTTTTGAGGTATAACTCCGAATTGATCGTTCTTTAACAATCTGAAAAGGTTATCGAATTATCTACAATAACCTAGTTGGGTGAACTTTCAGATTCTTCCAATTTCCCTATCATATTTTAGGAAATATCCAGATAGTTTATTCTCGTCAGATTTCTGGCAGCAGAAACTAAATCGACCATAACTTTTGACTCAGACCTCAGAATCGAGTGAACTCAGTGGCCAATGAAAGCTAAGAACAAAACCTACAAAACTCTAGGAGATGGGATCCTCTGATTCTGCCTCTAAGGTCGCGAAAACCGTCGCACAACTTCCTAGACAGAACTGAACGTTTACCGGCAGCAAGACGATCTAACGCAACTAATCGGATTCGCAACTAAAACTCATCAAACAGCGGGGGGAAACACTTCGTTACCCTTGAAGACCAGCGGGACGACGATGATCTAGCCTCGAAGACGATCCTCTCCTTGTCCTCTCCTCCTTCTCCTTCTTGAACAACAGCCCGCGAAGAGCCTCGCCTTCCTCCTCCAACAGCAGGGCAGCAGGTGGGCGATCCTCGCCGGCAGCAGGGGGCATGGTGGGGCGCAAGGGAGCAAGGAGGCAGCCAAGGAGATGGGGAGGCGGCGGCCAATGGGGAAGTGGGGCGGCCAAAGGGGAGGAGGGGCATCCTAGGTTTGGCCCCTTAAGGCCGGCCTCCTCCTCCCACCAATGGGCCAAATGCCCATGGGCCTGAGGCCTTGGCCCACGCTGTCCAAAATTTGCTGCTAAGCCCTCCAATAACTGTTTAAGTAACGGTTTCCCAATAGATCCTTCTCCCAGATCAAATTCTAATTAATACTTTTATTTAAAATATTTGGTTTTCTCCGATTTCTACTCGAGTATTACATTCTACCCTTAAACCGAATTCGTCCCGATTCTAATAACGCTACGCCAAGGTATAATCACAGCAAAAGCTTACCAACATTCCCACAATCTACTGAATAACTCCAGATAGTGTGCGCGCAAGTGAGACTCCAATTCACAAGTCGCTTCCCTCTTGGACTTATGGCCTCACAACACCTTGACGGATACTAAGGACTTCCACCTCAACACTAGTCTCGACCTTTACAGGTACACTCAACACACGGGCTCAAAGGTAAGGTCTTACTCGTTGGCCAACAACTCTAACCAAAAACTCAAGCTTCGGACCTCTCATGTACTCTCTCATCACCAAATATACAAGACCTTACGTACTCCACGCATGTACTCGAGGCGGTCCTAGCGATACGCCAATCTACATATTCCCGTGACTAAGGAACCTATTCAACACACCTTTGGTTAAACTTCCTTTTTGTACCGAAGTACATCGTCTGCATGAGACCCGCAGAACTCTTGTTCCAACACTCAATCGATCACTTTACTTAAGCAAGCAGCATCTCCTTTAACAAGGGACGCACAAAGAACTCACCTGTCAACTCACTTATCCGAAAAACTCAACTGAAAACAAAGGAGTCAAAATGCAACCAACTCAAAGTCACCTTCTCTTAGAAGAGCCCAATTCAAAATCAATGGATTTACCACGAAATATTTTCCACTTTCCAAAATAGGCAGTTTAGAAATAATGCCACACAAGCCAAAAGCGAAACTACTCGAAAAACCAGTCTTACCCCTTTTTTTTCTAACTGGTAGGAATCACACATACCGACAAGAACCAACTCAATTTATAATCGACATCCATCATAACCACATAGTTCAAGTAAGAACTAAGAAAGCATCTAACTATCGAAGATCACACCCTTTACCAAAATCTTTCTTTAAGAAACCAACTTTCTCTTAAACCATAGGATCCCAAATCATCGTATAACGCATTAACTCATTTCTCTTAAATTGGCAACCTCAAACCTATGCCCTACAGAACACAAAATCCACACTTATGTAGGAGACTCTTCCAATCCACAATATTGTACTCTAGCCAATTTCCCTACCGAATGAACTTGTCAAAATAATTTCCAACACAACTCAATATAGATTTCACCCACCATCACATCCCTTAATCCGTTAAGGATGAAAAATTTCAAATTCACATCCCACACTCTCATATACTAGCCCCAAAGGATACTATCAGTGATCATTCCACTACTCGAAATCCACTCTTATTCTACCATCGCACATAATCAAGTAACCGCCCAAGACGATTTATTTCACAAGTCTTAGACCTTCTCTAATCCACACCAATCCAATTCAGTTACACAACCACAATATACCCATTCGCCAAACCCTAACTGTTTAACCGACATTCAAATATACCCAATCACTAGCGTCAATAAATAAATATATCCTTTGACCATGACATCCTTAGAAATAATTTAACTCCCATAAGGTTACTTGCTAAGGCTGAGTCATAGTTGACAATAGTTCAACGATTTCTGCTATCCCATTAATCAGCATGACACTTAGATTCCTCCACGCCGCTACTTTCATTAAACTTCACCACCACAACACTTCTGCACAATCATACTAAGTATCCAATTGCGATACTCTGATAAGTTTATCAAGAGTCCATAATTTCGATAATCCCAATATTCCAACACGGACAAAGGTTACTGGATCATAACTCGCAATAAGTTCCACTAGTTGCAACACTAATCACTTTTATCTCATCGACAACTTTCCATTTAAATAGAATTCTCTCCGGTGTTGTAAATGAAACCAATTCACTTTATATTGCTCTTCAAATAGATTGGTTCCTAAAAATCTCAACAAATTCCAAATACTTAACCACCTCCACCAATCACCATGCTACTCTTTATAACACTTGGCAACACAATTTGGTTACTTCCTTAATCAAAAGGAAGAAATAAAAGATACAAGGTTCAACAGACAAGAAATCGTGGCTCCTCAAGTGAGCACGAGACCAAGAGACAGTCAAATAGTAGGATCTCGAGAAAACAAGATACGAGCCCACCTGTCGAGGCACAAGTCCCACAAGAAGAAATTTTTCCACCACCATAAATCATAATAAAACATTGCTATGCAAACCCAAGAAACTCTTGGTAGAGACAACAAGAAAGTTATGGATTACATTTTTTTTTAAGCTCCAACCTCAAATACTTATGGTAAACATTTTCCGTTAACACAACGAAAGTAATCTCTTTGATTACAACATTACTTGTCAAACCAAACAAGAGATGTCTTTAATACCAAAACACATTCATCACTTGAACCAAACGGAACCTTTCCATATGTCACATTGCTCAACTAATTTTATCTATGCAAAAATCATGAGTCCCCAAAAGGTCACGAATACAAAACTCCAAATATTTCATTTAACCGTTATTAAAACAATCAACTTACTTTCTCTCCAGAAGAATCATCACCACTCCAACACGTCACAATCTCTTGTAGACCTTATTGCTAACATCAAGAATATTTCACTCTTAGCAAGGTTCGTTATCATCAACTCTTCCTTTATAAAGTCCCCAAAAATCACCAAACTATTACATTTCACTTTATCCTCTCTTCTTCAAATGAGGGTACACCAAATTCTTACACCCTCACTATAACAACCACCGTATTTTTCAAGGAACCTACTACACAATTTACAAGGTTACACCAAAACCCTTTCATCAAAGACATACTATTATCTGACAATCTCACCATCAAGCAAACACATGTCACCTATTAAATCCCATCATAAACCTTTCCATGAAACACAAAGATATTCGAATGCTCATACTTATTTAGTACACACTAACTCCAATCTAGAGGTTATCATAAACTTTTGATGATTATTCAATCATGGACGAAGTGATGGTCCTATATCTATTTGTACTCCCACGAGCATAAATAAGATCATCAAATAGCCAATTAAAGAAGATTTCTATATTAATATCTACCAAGACGACAGTCGAACACATCTTATATTTCTCTTTTCGCACAGTTAGATTAATCCATTAAGATCAAATAATCTAACTAGTTTAGCAAACTAAACAACTCCAGGGATCAACCACTCCGTTAATGTTCCACAGTGGTTAATAACTCTATTGATTCCAATTTGGTATAGCCGTACACCTAATCACAGTTCAACAAGAACTACTACATGACACCATCAAATTAATCAACTTTCCTTCCAAGGATCTTAGTTAGGATCGATTATACAACACACTACAGTCCCAACTTGATAACTCATATCATATTCACTAACTTCTCCGATTATAACCTCCCACTTAACCACGAGATGACATCGCTAAAGGGTTTGGCGTTTTCTTTTATAAAAGAACTTTTCAACTTCAACACTCAAGATACCCAAAAGAAATATATTGAATCAAAACTTCCACGCACTACAGTGACTTGCAAAGGAAACTTTCATTATCCAAGAACATCAACCTGATAAATGGGTCATGCTTTCCAATGAGAAGGACAAAACTCCAAAATAAAGGTCAAACTTGACAATCAACTCGGTTCACCACCGCAAGAATAACTAAATCGCTTGGGAAAATAATGATTGCTTTATAGGACAAATTAAGCCAAAGAAAACACACCATTTTTTTTTTCTCAAAGCAACCCATCAACCACAAGAATAAATAACCCAAGAGAAACTCATCAATCTCAACTGGATAAGAGTTGACCAAATTCAAATTCAGGAAGAGAACAACTCTTTTAAGCATACTCGCTACCAACTTTGTACTACGATCTCTCATGTGGATACTTCGCTATTCCTATACCACTTAACGGTGGTGTAACCTGTATAGCCCAGACCACAACCACTACCTCCACCTCTCAACATGGGTTACCCCACACATAATAACTATAGTATTATACTATAGATATAATGAGATCATCTCAAAACAGAATCATTAATACAACTCAACAGATGCGTAAATGCAATGCTTGACCCATCCCATCCCTCTGTGCACCGGTGTGTCAGTTTACAAGTTCATTAACCATTACAAAATTTTAGCAATTTAAGTTGCCTAGGTTGTAAATCCAATCACCACGGACCTACCGCCGCTCACGATACTAATCTGAACAACTGTACCCAACATGAGCACGGAATGCTACCAAACAAACCCTAATAATTCTAATCAAAGCAAACTTAATAAATTTTCAGAACCTCCCTTGTAAAGTTAATTACACGGAGGTTCCAACATTCAAATGAATCATAAATTAACCAAACTACCATCTAGAGACATCAAAAGATAATCAAAGATATGCTACATTTCTAGCAATCCAGTGAAGTATAAAGTTCCACTACTCATCATTATTACACTTAAATCACCTCAAGACACAAGATATAATAAACCTTTGAGCATCTCGCCCATTTACTAAAAACAATTACGATCCAAGATCATTCAACTTTATTTAGTTCATGTGGCATGTGTGTGACTAGCAGTCTACTTCCCCATGCATGTCGTTCTTGGCTCGGTACCTAAAATAACCACAAAAGCAAGAGTGAGTCCACAGACTCAGCAAGTCTGAAATAGAAGTCATAACATCAGCATCAATATATAGAAGATCAACCACAAAACATTTCACATGCGGATGCAATGCTCAAGGATCCATTCTCTTTATCTTTCGTGTGCATTACACGTAATGCAGAGTATGCAACCGCCGCCGCATACCCATGCACATGTGCGCGCGCACGCACGAGGACCAATTGCCCCATTACTCCGCAAGTAATGGGGACTCAAGCCCACACTCCACGAGTGTGGGGATCTCGGCCCGTCACATTCATGACGGGGATCTCAAAGAAACAAGCTTGGTCACCGCGTGACCAAGCCTCAACATGTTCTCAATATGCATATGCTCATCTCTTATTCATCATCAATCTTACCAAAGACAAACATTGTACCACAAGAAAGCATAAGCATAATTTAAGCAATCACCATACTTAAACAACCATCAAGTAAGCCATCTTGCTATGCAATCATATATAAAAAAACACACAAGCATAGCCAATCAATCACACCCATTTAACAAACAATGCACTTGCCTTAACCACGTGAGAACTGGGAACGTGAAGTCGGTGCCGCCTCCGGTACTCTTCCCCCACCTAAATTCAATCAAGAACATAGACTAAGACCACAGTAACGAACCACATGAATTCTAAAAACAAACACAACTAGCAATAGCTCGCAACCCAAACCCGACTCCAAATTCCTAATTGCTGTTCTGTACCTTCTGTGAACAGTCAAGTTCTAAAATTCATATCTTTCCGTACGGTGGTCCAAATTAAGTGTTCTTGGACTTCATTGAAAGGCAATCAAATTTCCCATCTAAACCTAGTTGGTGAGCTTCCCTGATTCGGCCTTCTAAAATCACTTTTAAGCTGATTAACAAAACATCGATTTCACGTCACCCTTTCTGGACAGCGCACTAAAACTATCATAACTTTCTCTACGTTCGTCCGAATTTAGTGATCTTTAGTTTTCCTGAAAGCTAAGAGGATTATCCTCGTTTTTCGTTATGGTGAGACCCTCTGGAAACCCCTCTAAATATGCGCTTCTATCAGGTTAACCAACACTAGTAATTCTGCTTCTCTCCAGAAACACCGAAATACTAAGAAATTCATAACTTTGGCTACCGAAGTCCGAATGACTTGATTCTTGTCGGCAATGAAAGGTAACTACGATATATACAACTTTCTAGGAGAGGCCCAGACCCAATTCTACCTTCAACCTACGCAAAACGACAATCTTTAACACTGCAGAACACCGACTTACTGACAGAAAACCGTCTCTGGACAGCAGTCCAACAGCAATATTCAGATGACCATAACTTTTGAGGTATAACTCCGAATTGATCGTTCTTTAACAATCTGAAAAGGTTATCGAATTATCTACAATAACCTAGTTGGGTGAACTTTCAGATTCTTCCAATTTCCTATCATATTTTAGGAAATATCCAGACAGTTTATTCTCGTCAGATTTCTGGCAGCAGAAACTAAATCGACCATAACTTTTGACTCAGACCTCGGAATCGAGTGAACTCGGTGGCAAATGAAAGCTAAGAACAAAACCTACAAAACTCTAGGAGATGGGATCCTCTGATTCTGCCTCTAAGGTCGCGAAACCGTCGCACAACTTCCTGGACAGAACTGAACGTTTACCGCAGCAAGGCGATCTAACGCAACTAATCGGATTCGCAACTAAAACTCATCAAACAGCGGGGAAACACCGTTACCCTTGAAGACCCGCGGGACGGCGATGATCTAGCCTCAAGACGATCCTCTCCTTGTCCCTCCTCCTTCTCCTTCTTGAACAACAGCCCCGAAGAGCCTCGCCTTCCTCCTCCAACAGCAGGGCAGCAGGGTGGGCGATCCTCGCCGGCAGCAGGGGCATGGTGGGGCGCAAGGGAGCAAGGAGGCAGCCAAGGGAGATGGGGAGGCGGCCAATGGGGAAGTGGGGCGGCCAAAGGGGAGGAGGGGCATCCTAGGTTTGGCCCCTTAAGGCCGGCCTCCTCCTCCCACCAATGGGCCAAATGCCCATGGGCCTCGAGGCCTTGGCCCACGCTGTCCAAAATTTGCTGCTAAGCCCTCCAATAACTGTTTAAGTAACGGTTTCCCAATAGATCCTTCTCCTGCATCAAATTCTAATTAATACTTTTATTTAAAATATTTGGTTTCTCCCGATTTCTACTCGAGTATTACAAGATATGTATATATCATCCGCTTTAATGACTCTTCGTTGTGGCACAATTAATGTTATAAAACAACAAATGATCAGAAACCTCATTGTATTATTACCCCAAGAATAATCATATATGTTAATGAGCAAAACAAAATTTCTCACATAGCAATTATTGCAACTAGTTTTGTAAATATAAGTGAAGTATTTATGAAATTCAACTCTCTGAAGTTGTAAACTTGCAGTGGTAGCACATATGGGCAAATCTACAACTTTTAGAATCAAACAAAGTTTATCCATATTATCATATTTCAATCGAGCAATAGGAAATCCATCCAGCAATGGTGAATGGATGTGTAAATTCTTCCATACTTCAATATCATGATGCAGATTGTCCATACTAGATTGTGCAATAAGAGATGAATACATGGGCATTGAATGATCACTAAATTTTAATTTTCTCTCATAATGAACAAGATTCGGCACATAAAAATTGTTGTTCAAAATAGCAAGCTTCAATTCATCCCTGTAATCACAAGTTATGCATATTTGATAAACAAGAAATTGATTGTCTACACCATAATCTCCAATCAAATTAAACTTATACTCAGGGGTGTAGGCACTAGACAAGCATTTTGAACATACGATTTCAGAAACTTTCTCTATAGCATGTGACAATTTCATAGCTGAATCCAATATAATGTAACACAAAGAATCAGCAGGAGAAATTCTAGTCAAAACTTCGTTATGTCTAACTAATTCCACATGATCATTATATGCGATTAACTCATCACATGAATCACTCAAAACAGTAGGTAATTCAATTATTTCATCACATGGTGCAATCAAATCAATGTAGTCTGTATTCTCTACTTGAAATATGTGTATATCAGAATTGTTTTTCACTAATTTTTGCTTTAAAATAGCATGAACAGTGGACAAATGTAGTTCTTCACAAGCATACTCACCTTGAGTGATGATAGCACCATGATCTTTACCTTTTTGTCTCTCCTCAGATGATGTAGGTGCATCCATCTCCTCATCTTCCTTCTCAACCAATGGAGTCGATGGTTCAATCAGCTCATTCTCCTCTTTGGCATGATTCTCAACTTTCTGCAAATTGTTAGTCACAGAAAAAGACACAAACATAGGTTTGTTCTCATGTTCCCTATCATCAAGCATTCTCAATTTCTTCTCAATCTGACGTTCAACCTTACAAACAAGTATAAACAAATAAGGGAAGGAATTATATTCTTTGTGAATAAGAATGTCCTGAATTTCTTGATTAAGCCCACTTAAGAATTTATTCTCTGTAGCTTCAGCATGTTCCTCTAAGCCACAATGCAACAAACGAGTTTTCAATTCATGATAGTATTCCCTTACAGTTCTACTA
Source organism: Ampelocalamus luodianensis (assembly GCA_036346255.1). Classification (NCBI taxonomy): domain Eukaryota; kingdom Viridiplantae; phylum Streptophyta; class Magnoliopsida; order Poales; family Poaceae; genus Ampelocalamus; species Ampelocalamus luodianensis. The sequence continues at coordinate 57,177,762 of CM070628.1, forward strand.
CGTTGTTTTAAATGTTGTAATCTAGCTAACAATAATCAGCATGATATTTAGGAACAAATTCATCTCTCAAAAGTTTCTTTAATGCATGCCAAGTTTGAGGCACTCTTCCATGTCTACATAAATGCTTCCACCAAAGTATTGCATCTTCAACAAAAACACTAGTGGCAGCTTTAATCTTTTGCCTATTAGACAAATCATAATATTCAAATTCTTTGTCTAAAACTATCTCCCAGTCAATATAGGCATCAGGATCGAATTTACCAGCAAAGGATGGCACAGTGAGTTTAGTTTTACCAAACGTACTATCATGTTCATATACCTCCTGTGGTGGATAATCGCGTCTCCAGCGTACATCTTCCTCGTGGACTTTCTTGCGCTCCCATTCAATGGCTCGAAGAAGACGTGGATCTATCTTGTAATCATCCCGCGAACCTGTCATAGTTAATAGAAAACAAAGGAACAAATCGCAATGTATATGTCCCTATGAACTACTAGGTTCTGGAGTTTGCAACAGTCGCTCACACTCAAGCTTTTACCAAGTTCTTACAAGCTCTTACCAATGTAGTAAGGAAGTGGTACAACCGGTGGCTGGTTCGTGATACTCTCACCTGTGAATAGTCCAACGATTGCGAGGAACGACGCCTGTTGAGTTAGTAGGAAGTGGAGCTTGGAAGGTTTCAATATGGTAGCAAGGATTAGCAACAATCAAATCAGTAATGCTAGTTGAAAAATTGTTCAAAGTACTAGTCAATGTTGTCGATCCTAGCCTAATCAAAGCTAGCTAATCAAAGCCCTATGCAGAGAAGTGTATGTACACTGCATAGCGATTAATGTGACTTGATGCAAGCAAGGAAAGCCTCACAACAAGTGCTAGGAGAGACGCTAGCCAATTACTCAAACTTCTGTAAAGGGTACAAGATTGTTCGCATAACGTAGAGCACAAAAGACAGCAATATCGGTGCAATGCAAACAACCCTCTAGATTGAGCAGAAATAATAACTAGTCTTAAATGATAAAAACGCAAAGTTTTATATAGCTTATATATGCTCTTCTAAAAGGTTTCGACGAGATCTACAACTTTCCAGTTGAGGCGAACTCCAAATTCCGAAGGGAAGACCGAAAGAACCGCAAAAAACAGAAACCAAAAACTTGCGACGCGAATTCGGGGCTGAATATGGCCGATTTTGGGGCACCTAGAGGGTGATTAGTGGCTTACATGGAAAAGACGTGCCTCGTCATTATCTTCGAAACGAGCACAAGAACGTCAAAAACGGACTCCGTATGCAAAATTTATGCCCGTTTTACTGAAAGTGCCTCGGATACGGATTCCTACTCGAACTCAAAACCGTCTTGGGTTTAAATTTGAAATTGTTATATCTTTCAAACCCTTGGGCCAAACTTGCTGAATTTTTTTTTAGAAGCTTTTGGCTATATTTAGAAGGTCTCTAATAATTTTTTACACGCTTTTCTTTTATTTTATTTTCTTTTTACCGCGGCTTTTGTTCTTGCGGTTGCCTCTTTCGCCTTCTATCTGGCCGGCCCTACAGTTTGCCGCAAGTCGCAAATAACATCAAATCTCCCAAAAGATCACAGCAAAAATCTCATCTTTTTTTTATTAACAACAGGACAAATTTTCTATTTTTGGTGCGGATTAGAGGAGTTCTAACCCATAAAATTTCTGTTTTAGATGCAAATACTAAGAACCCTAAAAGAACGATAAAGCAACGCGAAGAAAAACACGAGAAGTAATCTAGACAATGACTAACTAGACAATAACTAGAACTAAAGATCAGCAACTAGACACGACGATGCAACCAATGATTCAACAAGCAAAATACCGAAAAGAAAAATTGCAATGGCTCAAAGGGGTTCGGACAGGGATGATAATGGTGCAACAAATAATTTTTGTGGGCAATTTTCTGGACTCTAGGTATGAAAACGAATCTACTACTAGAAAACTAGAAAATCTCACCGATCAACTGAAGCTCTGATACCACTAGATGAACCACGGAGGTCCTGATTTGGCCTGATTTTTCGATGAGAAGATAAGTTCGGTAGTAGTCGCTCAACTCTCACGATCCTGGCTACGAACTTGCAAGGCCCGAAACCACGCAATAGCTGAACTGCTCGATAAGTCATTATCAACCGTGTACGAATACTCGGTTGACCTGACCACGAAGGTCGATTCCTGCATACACCGAAGAAGCACGCAAGAACAAGATAAAGCAATCTGAAATTGCAAATAGGAATTAAAATATTTGAATTGAGTTGGGATTCTAAATAAGGATCTTAATTGGGTGGTTTAGTTGACACACGCAAAAGATACAAGTTGCAACGAAGGCAAACTAAACATAAACAAAATCCAAGGAAACTAGAGGGGGTGTGTCCTCCTTAAATAGGGGATGAGGAGCCACAAATCTAAAATAGGTAGTGGGGTGGGACTAAAACTTGTGGTCACTGTTCACATGAACAGTAACCACATCCCCAGGTGGGCCTCCGGCAGATGGGCCAAGTTCAGTATGATTACAAAGTCCAGATTGGCCCAAACAAGTTATATGACGTCTTCTTTTGATGTTGCCGATCAGTCCAGAAGGAATTTGGAGGTGAGGTCGGATCCGTTGGAAATAGGACGAAATAAGTTTTCAATCAAGTACTCGTGGACCTCCAACGGACTCCGTATGTGAAAGTTATGTCTGTTTTAAGTTGGTGTTGTCAAGTTGATTCCAGAGGCCGAACTGGATTCCAAAACGGGTCCAACTCGAGCTGCTTGCTTGTCTTGGACCAAAAGTGACATGGTGCTGCACATATATATATATTTCATCATTAGGTGGCATCATATATTTCATATAATATAAAGACACTCCTAAAAACAAGCTCACCTGATAATTTAAGTGAGGTTTACGAGCTCTTGTATTTGGAACAGCAAGCAAAGCAAATTTGATTGTATCTATAGGGGTTATGTCCTCATCAGTCGGCGATGAAGCGGCGATGCCGTAGAGGTGGTTGAGGCAGTCTGAAAGGGCTTGACGGTGCTGGAGACGATGAAGAACCAAGCGTCGGTAGCGCAACAAAAAAAAACCAAAATCCGGGTGATTGAGAGGGGAAGAATGGAGGGGGTTTGGGGCACTGGATTGCGTGGGGAAGTGCGCACTCGGTGCTCCCTTTTATAGGGGCCGGGGAGACCAGGGGAGGAGTTCATGCACAAGGTGAATGTGGCGGCCGTTGCGGAATCCGACGAGATCATGCGCAAGAAAGGGGGAAGGTGGGTGGAATGGGTGCGGCGAGATCCACGGGATTAAATGCGCCTGGTCGTGTGAGGAGAGGGCGCGAAAATGGTGGCATTGATGGAGCTTGGCGCAGGCAAAAATGGCGGCCAGCTCGGCGCGTTGGGGAAGAAAGGCACAGGGAGAAGAAGGGTGCGAGGCCATTGGATTCTGATGCGATGGTGAGAGAAAATAAAAGAGAGGAAAGGGAAAGAGAGGGGCGCGTGTTGGCTATCCGATTTAGATCGAACGGTCCTCATCAAAGAGGACGTTCGGACCGCTCCGATCGTCAATCTAGATCGTCCGTCTATTTTCGATCGGACGGTCCACGTTGGCTGGAACGTTCGGACCATCCGAGAGTGCTAGCAAGATCTGACCGTCCAAATTAAATCGGACGGTTGAGACGAGTTGGAGGCGGTGTGCGTGGGAGAGGGGTTTTGCGGGCCATGCGGGAGCGGGCAAAGTGGGCTGCGTGCGCAAGAAAATGGGCTGGGCTAAGGAAGGGAATGGGCCAAGTGTTAGGGAATTTGGCCTAAGGTTTTAACTGAGTTTTTAAAACTAGTTTTCTTTTTAGAAAATAGCAAAAATATAAATAAAACTTAGAAAATAGCGAAACAAGTCCAAAAATGATGGAAAAATTTACAGAAATTTCCAAAGACATTTAGGACTTAAATAAAATAATTCCAACTCATAATTGGTAATTAATTTTGTCAATAATTTTATTTTTGGCTTGAAAAAAATAGGGAAAAGCTTTTAAAAATTTCAGAAAAATTCCAGAAATTAATTAAATTTTCCTTTTCAACTTTAGATCCAAGAAACTTCAATGGATTTTTATTCTTGACTTTTAAAATTTAAGAATTTCAAGAAAAGCAATTAAACTCTTTTAAATTTCACAAAATCCAACAAAATAATAACTTTATTTATTATTTTTTTTGTAACATAAGTTGGGATGTTACAACGCATGAGGCGACGATGACAAAGAATGAGCAAATGACATATTCACAAGAAATAGAAGTTACTTTAAAATGTAAAGCCATTGGTACAAATGATACTGAGGGTAATTAGTGGCATGTAGTCTTTCGGATCAAAGAAATTAATTATTAATAAAGCATATTTTCAGCACCAATTAAATGACATAATTGGCACATAAGCATGTGAATCATTCAAGTCATTTCAAAGGAATAATATGCTCAATACACACAATATGTGCACAATAAAAATCAGCATAAAGCTAAGATTTAGAAGATTGATTATTGCTCTCAGAAGGCTAGTTGCATAAGATTTAAACTTGGCCAACACAACACTCATGCCAAATGTAATCACAAATTGAATATGACACTTTATAGATTAAGCCTTGAGCTCAAAATAAAACTTGCTAATCTATTTAGACCAGTTCAAGCAAATCATCCAAAATTAACTTTCTTGTACATAGGAATAAAATCTATCAAGATACTATCAATCGTGATGTAGATCGTTGATTGCAAATAATCACATAAAGCAGACTAGAAGACTAAAACTTCTACAGATGCAAGTATTAGTTGACTAAAAAGCTAAAAGGACAAACAAGTATATCGAATATATAAATTGGTCTAAACAATAGATATGAGAGGTAATCTAATGTACTCAAGGCAATTATATACACAATATCACATCCAATTGTATTTGTGACCTCAATTCATCATAGAGCAATTCACCGAGCCCACAAAAAATCACTTTGCAATATCTCCTAGTGCTAGGCACATACAAATCACACAAATTGAATATATCCAATAGCACAGCACATAAGCAAGGTGATATGAAAAATGGGATGGCCGGGGGGTGGCCGGCTTACCTTGGTGGTGCTTGGGAGGTGCTTGAGGGAGGAGGCGCACCGGGCTCGAGGAGGAGGTGATGCATACTCGGGGGAGGGGAGGAAGCGGGCTCAAGGAGGAGGGCGCACCAGGCTCAGGGGAGGGGTTCGGGAGGGTGACGGCTCATGCTCGAGGAGGAGGCGGCAGGCTCGGGGGAGGAGGCGGGCTCAAGGAGGAGGCGGCGTCGAGGACGGCGGCGACGAGCTCAGGGAGGAGAAACTTAATCGTTTGAGTGGGGGCGGGCAAACCCTAGAGTATGAATATAAAGACGGACATCACAGACGGTTCTAAAGTAGACTAAATTAGAACCGTCTATGATAAATTCACATCATAGATGGTTCTAAAGTAGAATCATCTATGACAAATATACATCACAGACGGTTCCAACAAATAACCGTCTGTGATAATTTGAGAACATATGACACATTCTCATATATAGAATTGCAAATTTAGAACATATGACACATTCTGATATACATAAATGCAAATTCAGAACATATGACACATAAACATTTCATTCATCATTCCACTTGCTTATTTCCTTTCAAAATTAGCCCTTCATGATGATCGACGCGTATGTAGTGTAACACCCCGATTTTTAGAATCGGGATGTTAGTATTTAACTTGGCGGTCTAATAAATTTTTGACTCTGTTTTAAAAGTTTTCCCATGTTTAAGTAAAATATTGCTTTTAAAATCAAATCGAATTAATTAAAAGGTTGCATTTAAAGTTAAATCGAGTTGTTTAAGTAGTTGCATAAAAATAAAGATAATAACAATAACAAAGAATATTAAATCAAATTGTTTGAAAGTCTGCATTTAAATTGAATTACTTTGATTTCTTGTTTTAGCATACATTACAAAAATCATGATGCATGCATTAGTACTACGCTTTTCTTTTGATCGACCCAAAGTAGACGCTGTGAGTCTATTTTTTTCTCCAACTTCTCTCATCGCAATCACAACCAAAAACCAAATATCATACAACGCATGTTATACCATTGCGGTCATCATCTCGAGGGCGTTCCGTTTCTGTAATCATTTTTCGCATGCAAGGTCATATGAGCAAGTTGAAAAAAAATGGGAGAAATACACTGCTATTTATTCCACTGCTAATTTCTCTCACTGCCATCCCCTTTCCACCCCATCGACCAATTTTTGTTTATGCCTAGCTGAACCAAATCACCCACACCGCCATTTGCTTCCTCCCCATTTCCTTGTTCCCGATCGACACCAACCTCTGCCACTGCTCATTTCTTTTGCCCAGCTGAAGCATCCTTTCTCCACTGTCAATTGCTCATCTCTCTCCACTACCATCTTTCTTTGTTTGTTTATTCCTCTCCCACTACCACCACCAAGCCACTTTCTCATTTATCTATTCTCAGCTGAGCAACACCACTGCCATTCATTTTTATGCACAGCCGAACTTCTCTTGGCCACACAACATTTCTTCTCCCAGTCATTTTTTTCCACTCCAAACCGAACATAACACTGCCATTTCCTCTCACCTCCCACTACCACTCATTTTCACCACCTTTCTTCCACCAGCAGCTCGTACCATTTTCGTTTCTCCTCATGAGCTCAAGCACAAAACAATTTCTCTCCTCCAAATCCCACCCAGATTTGAGGAATCCATCCCTGCATGTCATACCCTTGCATTCACAATCACACTACCATTCCATTCATACTAGAATTATTTGCATGCACGGTCGATTGAGAGTTTTGGGAGCAAAGAGAAGGGGAGAAGCAAGCCTATGGCAGCTCGGTGGTGCCGGTCAGTAGCACATGCAACAGCTCGGCATGCGCCCAAAGAGCTTGGTGCGACGGCCAAGACAAAGAAGGAGGCAGGCGGGGTCGTCGTCAGGCAAGCCGGTGGTGTGGAGCAGCCGAGCCGAGGTGCTGGCGCAGCAGCCCAGTGCGCGAGGGAGCTTGGCGGCCCAGAGCGACGGGCGAGGGGGCAAGGCGCAATGGTGTCGGCATTGGGGCCTACAGCAAGCACGAAAGGCAGCATGCGGCCGTGCATGCACGCACATGGCGCAGATGGCTCCACGCGGTGCTATCCAATGGCAACACAACGCGGCATCGACCGGTGGTGACCGAGCCGGCGCCGAGGAAGCCGAGGCGCAGGGATGGAGGACGGTAGTGGTTGCGCGCAGCGTGCGACAGCCGGCGACTTACCCGACGAGGTGGCTGGCGCAAAGACGACGGCGCCGGGGCACTGAAGGTGGTGCTGCTCGGTTTCGACCGTGCCGAGGCGCGTGGCCGAGCCCGGCCGCCGAGGCAAGGAGGCAAGGAAGGCGGGCATTGCGGCGCGTGGCCCGAGCAAGGTGAGGCGGTGTGGCGGTCGCGCTGAGCGTGGCGTCGGCAAGGCGACTCGTAGGCGTGACCGAGAGCGACGGAGCGGGACACGGAAGTAGATGAGCTCGGCGACGACTACGGTGGGCGAGAGAACGAGCGGACGCGAACGGCGATGACTATGGCGGACATGGATGTGGAGTCTAGAAGACAACGTCCGTGACGATTCGCACACCTAGCTTTGTGGTAAAATTCTTAGTGTTATTTATGTTACCGCATTACAATATTAGTTGTGTATGTTGCATATTAGTCATGAGCATAGCATCTATTTATGCATATTTATTTGTAAAATTATTTGGTAGGTTAAGACCGGTGTAACTCTCCGGTTAGGACTTATTTGTGCGTAGGTGGGATTATGTGATAAAATATTGTGGATGCGAATGATTATATTGTTGTAGTGAATTTGTGTATTGTTGCTCAATGAATGTCGGATTAAGTATATTATTGGATTGTTAATCGGATAATATTATTTTGAGAGACATGGAAAATTTGTGGTAATCTTTGGAGGATAAATTAATTGGAGGTTTCTTCTCACATTGGATTAGTAATTTTTGGAGTTAGGACGCATAAGGATTTTACGATCTATTACTTGATGGATAGCTTTTGTGATGATATGTATTGAGATATGGAGATGGAATCGGGGATTTATTTAATCATGAGCAAATGGATCAGATGATTTTAGCATTAGTGTGTGAGTCATTTGTGCTAGAATTTGGAGATGGTAGGAATGGATTATTCGATTTTAGATAACTAATTGGATTGCCATGTAATTAGTAGATAAATCCTATGTGCCGAGTCGATGCAATTGTACTCTCTTTTGGATTAGTAGCTAAATGATTATTAGTCGATCGTAGAGACGCATATGTGATTGGATTGGTAGATGTCGTTCACAACTAAGTTCGGTGGTATGGATATAAGTTGATCGATTAGTGAACAATTAGATGTTGGATGTGTTCTTAAATTGTAAAGATCATTAGGTATCGGTTTGTCAATTAAACCTTGATCGGTGGAAAATTGAGTGTATGCGATTGTGATTTGCCGAGGCGAGACTAGTAGAGCTAGATAGTTAGCATTAGCTTAAATAGTATATCAGAGAACGATCGATGGATTCAATCATGGTCATATGCCCATGAGTCGGTGGATTTCGTGTAATTATCGGATAGGTTGTATATTTGGAAGATCGTGAGTTCGGGCATCACTCGATGGATTGAATACCTTGATAATGTCCTAATGGAGGTTAGTATGGGATTTAGATCAAGATATGAGAATATGATTGGAGAGTGTTATGCATGTGATTGGATTCGACACCGGAGAATCGGTTCAGTATATGCTTATGAGAAGATTAGATTGTCAGTAGATGTTTTCCTTAATAAAATAAATGGAAAAGAAAATAAAATACAAGGGCCCTATCTGTCATTGACAAAGGCTAGGGCAGCCCGTGTATAAAAAGGATTTAATTCCATTTAAAATGCAGAAAAGAATTATTTTTACACTAGAAATTGAATTAACTTTGAAAATTCTTAGAAAATTCATATGAACTCCAAATGGGATGAATCCAATTGGGTTGTCCATAAAATATTATTCTATATTTAACCATGTAGTTTTATCTCCACTAGAATTCTGCAAAGTTTCACAAAATAATTAAATTTGGGTGAATAGTAACAGAACATTGATTTTCAGCATTTTTTGAAAAACTGATTTTCAAATTGCTATAACTTTCACATATTAACTCCAAATGAAATAATTCTTTCACCTAAATTCCTATAAAATCATTATATAGCTACTGTAGAAAATTCATGAATTTTTGAGCACTTTGAATTTTTCAACTTTTCTCGATGTTTATTCGATATCGCCTTTCTATATATTCCGAGTTGCCGGGAGTAAGAGAGTACGTAACCGAGAGTGAGCAAGTGAACTCCCAGCAAGGCAAGTATCCTTTGAACTTCTTTTTGCATCATATTTGATCTCAGTTTTGTTAGAATAGATGCAATGATAATTGCTTGCATGCTATTTTGATATTGTCGCTATTTTTGTGATGTGTAGATTAGTTATATCCTATTCATTGAGGTTATCCTTGAATTATTACAGCACCACATGCTTAAGATAGGATGTGTGACTTTATATTGTCCGAGTTCGCTTAGCCATGCAAGTCTAGAACCGGTAGCTGATTGTCGGGAGTAACCCGACAATTATGGGATAAACACAACTTTCATTATATACTGTTGTTTCAGACCTTTGTATCTGTTTTATGAGTTAAATTTTGTCATTTTAAATGAGCTTTTGGCCTGGACAAGTGTTGGTTAGTGATGGTGCTTTGTGCACGAGCTTTGGGTAAGTGGTGGACTTGTCTGGACAATTAAGGACCGAACATTGGGTACCTGCGGTTCAAGCAACACTCGTGCTATCACACGCGCTATATGGGTGCCGTATGGTTAAGTAGGGGGAGGGTTTTGTTGTGTTGAGTCCCACGGTGGTGAAATTGTAAGGGCATGGGACCGAGAAATCCCATGTTTTCCTTTTGGGCCGATAGGATGGAGACGTTAACGTCTTGTGTTTCCTAGGAGCCCTGGGTTGGGGGACTTAGCCCAATGGGATCTTCTTGCTAAAAACGACCATATCTTGATTTACCAGGCCAGCATACCATAGGAAGTATGCTATATTCTGAGGCATCTGGAGGCTTACGGGCTAATCAAGTCGTGTGGATAAAGTAGTACACCCTTGCAGGGTATAAATCTATTCGAATAGCCGTGTCCATGGTTATGGACGACCGCTTGAAATTTGTGGCTGCTTATTGTTAGACTTGAAATTAAAATTGTGGGTAAACTCGGTATTCGTCATAAATGGGATATTCATGTTTGTTGTTGTATCAAAGTGGACAGCCACCTTGCTATTTGTATGATATATTTGTTATTCAATTCATTACTTATTCACATGCTTTACTTCTACTTCAAATCTGATTTTGAAATGGCACTTGAAAAACTAGTATGTGTAGGTTGTACCTTGTTGCGTCTCTTTTGCAAAACTAAGCCAATATGAGCCATCCCTTGGAATAGCCTTATGCATAACTAATTTTTATTTGTGTAAGACTTGTGAGTACTCTTTGGTACTCAGCCAGATGTTTGCTGGCTCTTACAGGTGAGGAAGATATCGAGCCCGACGTGCTTGTCAGTGTCGATTTAGGCGACACTGATGAGTAGTGCTATCATTTAACTCCCAATCGGTTGCCGATGGGTTATGGGGCATACCACTGCTGGTCTTTTGGTTTATTTACTTGTTTCCTCTGCTACTTAATACTCTTATTTGAATTTGGTCGGTCGGCCGTTTGTAACCATTGTAGACTTAAACTATATTGTTGTCTTTTGGACTATTGATGTGTATTTGTTGTATGGATATGATCAACGTTGTATGAGAGTATGAGTATATTTGTCGCTGATCTTGGGAGCCAATATAAGTCATGCTCATTGTTCATGGCTTCCTATTTAACTCACTAAGTGTAGTGCTTGACTTGTTGGAGAACCGACAATCATGTAGTGCTCGCAGAGGAGCGGCGCGCATGATCGTCGGGGCTCTAGTTTTCAGTTAAGCCTCTCATTTAGATTGAGTTAAGTTGGAATCCATTTACCGGAGGTCCATAGTTATGTCCTTAAGACCATGCTTAGTCTCGATCTTATGGAGATAACCCGGGGTCCCCACATGTAGCTAGTTTCATCATATTGTTTTTCCTCAACCCTTATGCCATTTCCGAAAGGAGACAACTCATCAAATTAATTGTATTCTTTCTCGTCCACTACATTCTCAGCTCCAACAATCCTCCTTTTCCCAAGAAGAACTACGCGATGCTTCTTATTTGCCTGGCCAGTTACATACAAGACTTGAACAACTTGGTCAGCGAGTATGAACGGTTCGTCTTTATATCTGACACGTTCGAGGTCCACGGTAGTGACGTCGTACTTGTCGACCTTCACCTGTGGGAGATGGACCCGACGGCACCAAAACAAGGAATCTTGAAAAGCGCGTAGTCAAGCTCCCAAATCTCCTCTACGAGCCCAGAGTAGGAGCTCCTCAGCCCATCGGTACTGAACGCATCTATGCGAACACCGCTGTTTTGGTTATTGCTCTATATATCCTGAGTCTGCGTATAGAATGTGTACCTATTTATGTCTTATCCTTGCCATATCATAATTGTAAATGTTGGCCCTTTTGCCTCATGATTGTCTCTCTGACCTTGATCAGCAAAATATTTCTAATTACAATAGGGAGCATCTGTGTCATCAGCACATGACAATCATGAGACTTGATACCATTTAACTTCAAATCTTCCATCGAAACAGGTTTCTTCATGTTAACGGAGTAACCGGACATAACTTTCACACCATGCAAGTACTGGCACAGTTTAGTTCTCTCGGCCTTGGATAGAGTGTAACAAGCAGGGGGGAGGTATGTTCGTCCTTTATCAGTCTTTGTTAGTGCTAACTTAGGTCTGATGTCCATAGCAACCAAGTCAAGCCATGCGTTGACACCATCCTTTGTTTTGTCATGAATGTTCAGTAAGAGACCAATCAAACTATTACATACATTCTTCTCTACGTGCATGACGTCGATGTAGTGCTGAACTTCTAGGTGCTCCCAATAAGGTAAGTCCCAAAATATTGATCTCTTCTTTCAGATTTTCTTCTCACGGGTGCTTGATTTACGTCCCTTTCCGAGCACAACATCTAAATCCTTAACCATATCATAGACCCTTTTTCCGCATAAATGCCTTGGAGCTAAACTGTCCTCCTCTCTGTTGAATTGTTTCTTCACCCTACGGTATGGGTGAGCCCTCCAAAGGAACCTACAGTGACGCATGTACATAGTTTTACACGAGTGCTTCAGCGCCACACTGTAACATCCCAAGTTTTGGACTTGTGGTTCAAATGTAAGAAAATGAGTAGAAATTAAAACTTTTTCTTACATCATGTATTTTCTGTATGTTCTAAACAATTCCTGTACAAGAATTATGGAAATACAAAGTCACAAGTCTTTTGATCCAAAACCTTATCTTCCAAAAACAATCTTGTCAAACCTTTTGATCATCTCCTGGAAATATTTTTTCTAAGTTCTAGGGATGGTATGTGACCCCTCTGAAAAATTTCACAATTTTTAGAAATTGTTTGAATACTCTTAGAGGGCAGTCAAACCTGTTTGACTTTCAGTCAAACTCTAAACCAGAACCTTGCATAATTTTTGGGGGAAAATGCACTGCATAAAAACCTCTGGAAATTTTATACAAGGTTAATATCTAAGTTAGCAAGCTCCTGTAAAAATTTCAGAATTTATGGAGTTGTTTTCCTACCTTCAAAAATCCCTCAAAGTTTCAACTCAAGTTGAAAACCCTAAGCTGGTTTCACTGTTCCTTGGGTTCGAGTCAGACTCGGGCTCGATCCAGTGGACTTGATCGAACCAACTAGCCGCACTCGGGCTCGCTCAGTTGGATCGCGATCGCACGATCCATGTTCGTGAGGGCATTCGGACCGCGCGGTAGCACCAATCCATTTGAACCGTTGGATTAAGATCCAACTGCCCAGATTAAATGGGTCGGGCCCTTCGGGTCACCCGAGTGACGCGATTGATCTCAGCCGTTCATTCTTGATCGGGCGCCCGATTGGCTTGAGTGTTAGAAACCTCACCGCCCCATTTAATCGCGGACCGCTCATCTTTGATTCGACGGCCACGCTTGTTCCATTGTTCTTCTTCCTCGCGCGCCGCGTGCGTGCGTGCGAGCCATGGAAGAGAGAGCAACACGCCTTGTCACTTCGAGCTCGCCTCGCCAACGTCTCTCTGCGGGGCACTAAATGCGCCCCAGGCTTTCTCCTCCATCGTTGCCATTCTCACTTGCCCCCATCATTTCTTCGGTCCAAGGCAGCTCCATGAACCAAGCCCACCTTTGAGCTGGGTCCTGGCTCAAACCCTAGTTTCTCAGCTATATAAAGCCCCCAAAGCCCCTCCTAGCGTTCCTTTACACCACCCCTAGTTTCCTCTTGGTTTCTGAAGCTCTTCACCACTGAAATTCTCAAATCACCATTGGAGGCCGTGGAGCTCCATTGTGAACTTGGGTGCTCCAGTGGTTCATTTTCAAATCTTTTGCACCCTTTCGAGCTCCTTACCCTCCTATGCATTTCCCCTAACTTATTTTGGTTTGACATTCTCAAGAATTGTCAAATTTGGGGTTTTGTTCAAATTCGGCCGAAATCGTCCCCTTTCTTCCTCACCCTGTAAGTGGTTTTTGGCAATTAATTGCTTATGGACCTTCAGGCCTTAATGCACTATTTTGACCAACAGTGGGTTCATTTTTTGCTCAGGCCGCTAGTTCCACTTCATCTTCTTCAACTCCGGCGAGCTTCTCCTTTGTCAAAGCTTCTCCGGCCATCTTTGAAGCTCTCCTTGGCTAAGGTAGCTTCTTATTAGTCCTTAGATGCTGTGGCACACGCTTCTTTGGACAATGCGGAGCTTTTTGGCTATTTTCGTTTTCGGCCGATTTTGTCACCATCTTTGTTTTCCGGCTCGCCGGCGTCCTTGGCCGTCGCCGTCGGCGAGGTCATCACCATCAGGACCGCAAGCCTATTGCGAACCCATTTTGGCAATTTTTGGGCACCGCCGTGGCCGGAGCCGCCAGCGGCAAGCCTCTGTTTGCACTCGGTTTTGCCGGACGAGAACTTCTGCTCTACCGTTGTCGTTAGGGCACCATTAATGACTAATCATTGCTAATCATGGGTTAGTAATAAATGGTTGTCTTAATATTGCTTGAGTGTCACTGACGGGTGGACCCAACCATTTAAAACCCCCTGTCGGCCCTAATCAACGCCTCTAGGAGTTCTTTAATAATCAATCATTGGCAATTAATGCTTAGTATTAAACGGTTGTCGGTAATGACTCATTGAGTCACTCTCAGGTGGGCCCGTAGGCCTAAACCGCAGTGATAGAGTCATTAGGACAAGGTTTAAGTTAATTAATTGCTAATCATTGTTAGCAATTAATGTGTCCTAAGCTGACCTAATGTGCCGCTGGCATGTGGGCCCTCGCGCACTTAAATCCCCTCGTGCGTAAAGCATTAGGACACATTAATTACTAATCATCGCTAATCATTGGGTTTAGTAATCAATAGTTGTCCTAATTTAGTCCCGTGTGTCTCGACACATGGACCCGCTCATTTAAACCTCTTCACGCACTTAAAGCCCACGTGAGTCTTTGCACAACACTTGACAGATAGTGGGTCGTCGGTTTTAGATCTGCGGTCCGCATCTTTCGACTTTCGGTCCCCGAGCGCCCAAGTCACTCGACCGCCCATTTTAGATCTTCGCCCGATCCGTGGCCGTTCGACCACCCAAAGGGCACAACGCCTCGAGCCCCCATCTTGAGATCTACGGCCGTGGTTGATCATGGCAATCGCGTCGCCCGAACAACCCAATCCACGTGGACCGTTGGATCTAAATCCAACGGTGCGCTTCTTTGAGATCGCGCGCGTGCACTATTTTCTGTGCGCGTGAGCCGTTCGATTTCGCATCAAAGGCCCACGTTCGTCCACGTCGATTTATTTTCGATAAGTTTGATTATATTTCGGTAAGTCTTTGTTTATCAACTGAAAATTGCATTAAACTTTGAAAACTCATAACTAATTCATTTTAAAACCTTTTTAGATGATTCCAGTAGGGTTAAATTCAGGTTTAACTAAAGTTTGATTTTAAAATACTTTTAGACATATTTTTGTAGTAGAAAATTTTAGAAACAATATTAATTTTTTTCTACCATTTTGGAATATTCCAGAAATTGATTTGAAACTTGTAAAATGCATGTCTTTTCTGTAACTCCAAAATATGCAAACTCAAGCTTGTAAAATTCTCTACTAGCAACCTTTAATATAAAATAGGTTTTGATCATGATTTCATTTCAGAAATTAACTTGTGCTAGGTTTACAACTTAGAAAAATCATAAGTAAATCATTATAACTCCAAATTTAGTAAACTCAACTTTGCCGACCTTAGGATGTCATAACCTGCCTAGCATAAAAATTTCAGACTTTAGATCAATTTGAAATTGTTGCCATGAACAGTACCAGTAATTAATTTAGTTGAATTAATAGGCTGAGGGAAATTGTTTTAACTATAACTTTTTCATACTAAGTCCAAATGACTCGTTTCTTGTTTCTAAATTCATTTAAAATCATAATCTTGCTGCTGTATGAATTTCATGAGTTTTGGATCACTTTTGATGTTTAATTTTATTTGGTGTTCTTCGTTCTTATTGGTTTTATCGCCTTTTCGCTTTAGGTTCCGAAGAAATTATTGATTTCGTGAGTGATCCTCTGCAGCAAGAAAGTGATCTCCATCAAGGCAAGCAGTGTAACATCATTTGATCATATTGCTCCTATTACTTTTAAATTCTAATATCTTGTTTGCAAAACCTAAGTATGCATGCTTCTTGTGTCAAAGTTAATTTTGTCGATTAGAGGTAGCTGAGCCTATTGTATTGTTGCCTTGAAATTGTTCACCCCTGCCACTGCCATAGGTTATTATCCTCACTGGTGAATTAGAGTCCGGTGAATGATTTATGGTCTTTTATTTGTCTTTACGATATGATATTTAGCAATGCTTAGTTACCGGTAGAATTGGGCGGTTATTGACTTAGTCGATAACTTTGGTCACACAAACTCATTATGACTCTATACTTCAACTTTTTGTGCTATGTTTATTTGTGAAAACTAAAAATGAAAACAAAATGATTTGGACTTAGGCACAATGGTAAGATGGTGTGCTTTGGTGTGGATCGAATAGTGCCCGGGTCAATTAAGGACCGAACATCTTGTGAGTCCCCGCTATCCAGGCAATTTGTGCGTGCTAACCACACTAGAGGAAATGGGACCTCTCTTGACTAAGTACTTTGGGAGTGTTAATTAATGAGTCGCGTGGTGGGTTGTATATTTAACTATATGCAACATGGACATGTTTGTGGGGAGGGGAGCACCACGAGGCCGGTGTATCCTACTCCACGATGGGTCCTTGTGATCCATATTCCGCTGCAGATCACTAAGGGTTAACCCCATACGTGCGGCTCTTGATTAGCTCAATCCATTGGAAATGTCTCAGAGGACTTAGCCGTGCCGGCATACCAAAGGAAGTGTGCTTAATAGCTTGGAAAAAGGCGGTCTCAAGTGTGGGTATATTGGTACACCCCGCAGGTTAAAACTATTCGAATAGCCTCGTCCTAGGTTATGGACACGCTTGGGTAAGCTTTTTAAGAGTTATACTACAACCTTTTAAATTAAAACTTGACATGGGTGGTACGGATGGGTAATTCGTGCTACTGTTGTGATGACCATTGGGTTGGTCATCTCCAGGATGTCTTTACGTCATTACTTATTGTATCGCCGTTATTTATGCAAATAAAATTCAGACTGTTAAAAACTGCCTTCAAACTTATTATCTATTGCAAATAAAACTTGCTTTATGCTGAAAATAACCTTTGAGCATTCTCCTTTGATTAAAGCCTGCATGTAGTAGTAACTAGGTTTGTTACCCGTAAGTCTTGCGAGTACATTTTTGTACTCAGTTGCTTTGCTTAAATTGTTGCAGAGGAAGATGGTTGATCCCCAAGGGATTAACTTTGGTGAGTGTTGCTGCGGTATGGACGACTAGCTTGGCAGCCCGGTCGGTTGCCTTGTGGGTTATGGCTAACCGGTCGTATTTTGGTTAAAGCCATCTTATGACACCTTTTGCTTCCGCTGTTATTTGATACTTATGTCTTTTGGCCGGTCGGCTTCTTTTGTAATAATACTTGTTATTATGTGTTGTATGGAATTGATGCATGATTTTGTAACGGGGTGTGTATACTGCATTTCTGGGAAGTATACATATCGCGAGGCTTGGTTTATTAGATTTGTGATGCTAGGGTCAATGGAAGACTAAGCGTTACAAGTCAAATAAACTAGGGTCTCACACACACTCTCAGTATCATCTAAGCAGTGAGTACAGACTTTGGCCCCTTTTGTACTCTAGCCCGACAAGTAAGCGAGGGCAGGATAATCAATTATGGCGCAAAACAATAAGGAGTGTAAAGTGAAGTTCTCTTGTTTGTACACATCCCACACCTGTACTTCTTCAATCCACAGTATTTTTAGATCTGCCATCAATGGTGCTAGGTACATATCAATATCATTCCTAGGTTACTTCGGCCCTTGGATGGATAAGTATCGACAACAAAATATACTTTTGCTTCATACACAACCAAAGAGGAAGGTTGTAGGTACAGAGAGTCACGGGCCAAGTGCTATGTCCGCTGCTCATATTACCGAAAGGATTCATTCTATCTGTACTCAATCCAAACATTATATTCCTCTGTTCCGCATCGAAGTCTGCAAACCTCCTATCGATGTTTCTCCACTAGGTGGAATCAGTAGGGTGTTTTAGCTTTCCATCCTTCTTACGCTCCTCTAAGTGTCAACGCAACAATTTTGCCTCCTTTGGGTTCGAAAAAAAACCGCTTCAAACAGGGAATTACAGGAAAATACCACGCCACCTTAGCAGGAGGTCATTTCTTCACCTTGATTCCCTCGTCGTCATCTAATTGATTCTTACACTTGTATCGGGATATGTTGCACACGGACATACATGCATGTTTGCATACTCTTTACTGTAGAGGATATAGTCGTTCGGACATGCATGTATTCTTTCTACTTCTATTCCCAATGGACAAAGAACCTTGTTAGCTTTGTAGGTGGTTTTGAGCAACTCGCTTCCCTCTAGAAGTATGTCCGCTAAGAGACCTAACAAAGGTCGTGAAACTCTTGTCGCACCAACCGTTGCTTGCCTTCAATTTTAGCAGCTCAACACGGATATCAACCTTGTGTACTTCGACTTGCAAAGACGTGAACAAAGGTTTCTCCTAGTCCTCCATCAAGCCCCAGAATTTAACATACCCTCTCTCATCATAGTTCACTTCTGCATCACGAAGCATCTGATCCAGTTGTCATCGTGTGTCCTATCAGAATCGGAACCACAATCGACATCATCCAATGGCATATCGCTGACTTCGTCGACGATGTCATTATTACTACCTTCTTGTATAATCTGCTCTTCACCCTGACTAATCCAACGTGTATACCCCTTTTTGAAACCCCTTCGAATCAAGTGTGCTTCGATCTACACTCAATTCTTAAACATCTTCATATTCTCGCAATCAATAAATGGACAGTACATGTATTCCACCCCTTATTCAACATATCCTCCTTGGTAGCTCTTGTAAAAGCAGACACACCATTAATGTACTCTTCAGTCATACGGTTCATAGCGTACATCCATCTTCGGTCCAACTATGCTACGCATATAACAATTTAGTGTTAAATATTGAATTAATTAATTAGTATACTATATATGATCTAAAGTAGCTATATGTAGCAAGAATTAATTAAATTGCACTAAGTAGAAATAGACTATGAATTGGCTAAACCCTAAACCATGCTAGATGTAAATAATCTTCTCTCTACATCAAGCTAGATCTAAACCATCTTCAATTCTCTCTTTACCAAGTTTGATCTAGAATATAATGCAATTAGAAACAAATTACTAACCATCGATAGTCAAGAAAAAATGGATCTACAATCACTCTTCCTTTATAAGAGAGAAGGTGTTTGGATTAGGACAGTGAACTAATACCATGCTAAATGTAATTAATCTGTAATACTCCATTCAATCCTAAGAATTATAATTGAATTTTAAACCATTTTATCAGGATTTAAAATAGAATTTTAGAATTTCTGTAAAAGGGGAATTAAATCTTGGGCCAAAGGCCCATAGCCTTGGCCCATTAGGGGCACCCTATAACCCTAGATGTACGCGTAGCACCTCCTGTACAAAGGTTGCCGCCATCTGCACAAGCACTTTGGTGTTACAGTGCACACCCCCTCCATTATCGCTGTCCAAGAAGAAGGGGAGGGAGAAAACCCTTCGGTGCCGCCACCAAGGAGAAAAGAGGAGGAAGAGGAGGAGAAGAGGAGAGATGGTCTTCGTGGATTTCTTCATCATCTTCCTGGTGCTGCAAGGGTAATGGATGTCGATCTTTGTTGATTGATTAGTAGTAGATGTGAAATTGCTTAGAATTGATTGGATCGAATTGCTGCGATTAGAAAGTTAGTTCTGTCTAGATTGTTGCGTGGCCAATTTGACGATCTTAGAGACCGAATCAGAGGATCCCATCTCCTAGAGTTATGTGGGGTTCGTTCTTAGATTTCAGTGGACGTAAAGATCGCTTAATTCCGACGTACGGTTCAAAAGTTATGATAGTTTTCGTCTCTGCTGTTCAGAATCCTGACAAGAATGAACTCTCAAGTTGTCTTTTAAAATATGATTAAGTTAATAGAAAATTCAGGGTTTTCACCCAACTAGGTTATTGTAAGCCTTGGTCTTAGATTTCGTTATTGATAAAGAACACTAGGTTTGGATCAGCCAATTAGAAGTTATGGCTATTTTCGTGCTGCTGTCCGGTTTTGTCGAGTAGTTCTGACAGACGGTGTTCATCGGTATTTTGGCGTTAGATGCATATAGAATTTGGGATTTCCACCAACTAGGTTGTTGTAGATAATTTCGTTACCTTTCAAGAAAGCCTAAGTTTATGTTTTTACGAATTTCAGAGCAAAAGTTATGTCAATTTTAGTACTGCTGTCCATTACGACTTCCTGCTAGAATGTAGTTAAATTTGAGTAAAGTGTATAATTAAACATTGGGGTTTTGCGGTATGTGTTAGGAGCATTGCGAGTAGTGTCTTGATGTCGTGGTTCTTATTGAGTAATTTAATGGTGTAGGAGGTGAGGCTCCGAGGTTAGCGGTATCGTCTTTGCCTCCTAACGCATCGCAACGCTAAAGGCAAGTATATTGACTTTCGTATGATTTGTGAATACTGGATGCTTGATGTTAGTATTGTGTTTTTATTTGATACGTGAGAAGCTTCAACGTTGATGTTCCTTTCAAATGTGAAATTCATGTGTTTGGAGGTAATGCTAGTCATTATTCATAAGTTCATTCATGCATCCATTTTCATGTTCTGTCCACGAGAGTGGAGTTTAAAGTCCCATCAATTCCAATATGAGCATGTGAGACCCACCATTCCAATGTGGGCAGTTTTGGACACCCGTTCAGATATGAATCATCTGGTAGCTAAAATTAATTTAAATAAATTGAGGTATTGGATTGTCCTGTTGCTTCTTAAGAGATTCGTGTGTTTTAATCTGAAAGGCTCTTTGGTCTGAGTTGGCAACGTGAGGTTGCAATCAAAGAAAATTATGTTAGCTCCTTTAAGATGAGGATAATCTGCTCGCTTATCGTGAAATCCCGCAAATAAAAATGTTTCGAGTTTGGGGGCTGAGATCATTGGGATCCAATGTTTCTTGTGTAGTTGAACTGTTTTGAGCAAATATGATGTGTTGAAGAATTGTATTTGGTCCTTAATTAGTTCTTGTGGTTTGGACTAAAGACTTTATCTTGTTCGTTGTGGCAAAGTGTTGCTAGTCAAAGGATTGATTTCAGTGTTAAAGGAAAGAGTGCAGTAGGAGTATTTATGTCAAGTTTTGTAACTTGAGGTTATTTGAATCATTCCCAAACTTTCTGCTCTTTCCACTCAAGAGATGTCGAGTTTCAATGCAATGTTTTTTCTTATTGATTGTTATTTGCTATTCCCTTTGACGGATGTGTACCCTCAATCGCGAACTTAACTTTCGCTTTCCAAGATCACCATTCTCGTAATAATTCTTTTGGTTTCGTGTGCTCGTGAGGAGCAACGTTTTCTGTGTGACGAAACTCGCCTTATTCGCCTCTTTCTTTTGAGAAAGGATCAACGATTTTGTGTTGCAAAGTGTTCAAAGCGTATTTTGGCATCTGTTTGGTGGTGGTTAAGAATTTGTAGTGGTGAGATTTTGCTACCAAGCTATTGGAGGAGTAGTAAGAGATGAATTGGTTTTGACCTGTGCCTCTTGGAGGAAATTTGATTCCAATGGAATGTATAGTGTTGAAGAAACACTAAATAGTGGTGCGACTAAGTAGAACCTATGCTATAGTGAAATTCCAGAACTTTAATTCATGTGGAAATGTTGGGGATTATCGAAGGTATGGAAACCTTGATCAATTTTTTTTAGAGTAATGCAATTGCAAAGTATTGTGAGAATGTGGGGGGATTTGTGATGATGTCAATGAGTGAGTATGTTAGAATTGTGGGCATGTTCGAGATTTAATCTGATGATTTCTCTATCTGTTATAAGAGAAGTTTGTTGTAGAGGTCTTGGAGGTTAAATTTTGGGCTTTGCATTTTTTATGCAAGACCTTTGGTCGCCCAATGGTTTTGTGTAGAGAAATTAGATAATGACGTTTCTTGAGCAGTAGAATGATAATTGATAGAACCCTTCTGATGTAGTACATGAGCGTGTGTATTGAGGATTTTGAGTTGTTCTTGAAAGTTGGAGGTGATGTGATTTCGTGGGATCCATTTTGTGGTGTTTTGGGTGCCTTCTATCAAATTAATTTCATTCGTAGAAGAAATTGTCTAGAGTGTTCGGTGGGACCAATAGAACTTCTCCACAAAGGTGTGGACGATGTATTTCGGTTGGAGCATAACTTGAGGATGTTAAGAGGTTTGATCTCGTGTGGTATGCGATAAATTCGAATTCTAAGGTTTGAGAGAAATTTTATTCCTAAAAGAGAAAATTGAGAAAAAGATGTTTTCTTGGGTAGCAAAGCATTTTATTTATCTCGCTTGAGCTTTGTGTTGTTGACTGATCACTTCCGCTATTTGGAGTTGGCGCTGTGTTGACATGTTTAATTCTTTTCAATTCAGATAAACCAAAAGAAGTATTTCATTTGGGCATTCGAGTGATTTCTCCTTTGACTTTCGTAGTGTCTATTTGCAAACTGCCTGATTGGAAAGTGGAATGGCTTTGTAATGAATCTTCGACTTTGGATTTGACCCTTTTGTGGAATTGGCATTGCGTGTTTGCGATGGGAATCTTTTACTTTCAGATTGACTCTATTTATAATAGAGTTTGTTCAAAGCAAGTTTTGTTGTGTGTCCATCGTTAAAGGAGGTGATCCTTGTTACGGTGAAGAGTTCGATTGAGAGGTGAAACAAGAGTTTTGTGTGCTATGCGCATGTTGTGTGGTTTGGTACCGAAAGGAGAGGTTAGCCCAAGGTACATTGGGTTGTTTTCGCTAGTTGTGGGGATTCGAAAGTTGGCGTACCGCTAGGACAATCTCGGGTTCATACGTGGGGTACGCAACATCTGATATGTCCAGTGCTGAGTGAGTACCTGAGAGGTCCAAAGCTTCAGTTTTCGATGGAGCCGTTGGCCAACGAGTATTATCTTACATTTGTGTCCTATGTGTTGAGATAACCTGTAATGGTCTAAGCGTGATGAGACTTGGGACTTGGAAACTCGCATGCACGAGCTTTAACGCAGTTCTTAACGCTGTAAGTGTTCATGGTCATTAGGTTTAGTTGGTATTCTTTTGAGTAGAATTCGGTCGAATTCTTAAGGGGGTAGAATGTAATACCCGCTCAATCCTAAGAATTATAATTGAATTTCAAACCATTTTATCGGATTTAAAATAGAATTTTAGAATTTCGTAAAGGGGATTAAATCTTGGGCCAAAGGCCCATAGCCTTGGCCCATTAGGGGCACCCTATAACCCTAGATGTCTGCAAAGACACCTGTACAAAGGTCGCCACTCATCGCATAGCACTTTGGTGTTACAGTGCACACCCCCCTCCATTACTGCTGTCCAAGGAGAAGGGGGGAGGGAGAAAAACCCTTCGGGTGCCGCCAGCCAAGGAGAAAAGAGGAGGAAGAGGAGGAGAAGAGGAGAGATGGTCTTCGCGGGATTTCTTCATCATCTTCCTGGGTGCTGCAAGGGTAATGGATGTCGATCTTTGTTGATTGATTAGTAGTAGATGTGAAATTGCTTAGAATTGATTGGATCGAATTGCTGCAATTAGAAAGTCGGTTCTGTCCAGATTGTTGCGTGGCCAATTTGGCGATCTTAGAGACTGAATCAGAGGATCCCATCTCCTAGAGTTATGTGGGGTTCGTTGTTAACTTTTGGTGGACGTAACGATCTCTTAATTCCGACGTATGATTCAAAAGTTATGATAGTTTTCGTCTCTGCTGTTCAGAATCCTGACGAGAATGAACTCTCAAGTTGTCTTTTAAAATATGATTAAGTTAATGGAAAATTCAGGGTTTTCACCCAACTAGGTTATTGTAATCCTTGGTCTTAGATTTCGTTATTGATAAAGAACACTAAGTTTGGATCAGCCAATTAGAAGTTATGGCTATTTTCGTGCTACTGCCCAGTTTTGTCAAGTAGTTCTGACAGACGGTGTTCATCGGTCTTTTGGCGTTAGATGCATACAGAATTTGGGATTTCCACCAACTAGGTTATTGTAGATAATTTTGTTACCTTTCAAGAAAGCCTAAGTTTATATTTTTATGAATTTCAGAGTAAAAGTTATGTCAATTTTAGTGCTGGTGTCCATTACGACTTCCTGCTAGAATGTAGTTCAATTTGAGTAAAGTGTATTATTAAACGTTGGGGTTTGGGGGTATGAGTTAGAGCGTTATAGTAGTGTCTTGATGTCGTGGTTCTTATTGAGTAATTTAATGGTGTAGGAGGTGAGGCTCCGAGGTTAGCGGCATCGTCTTTGCCTCCTAACGCATTGCAACGCTAAAGGCAAGTACATTGACTTTCGTATGATTTATGAATACTGGATGCTTGATGTTAGTATTGTATTTTTATTTGATACGTGAGAAGTTTCAATGTTGATGTTCCTTTCATATGTGAAATTCACGTGTTTGGAGGTAATGCTAGTCATTATTCATAAGTTCATTCATAAATCCATTTTCATGTTTCGTCCACGGGAGTGGAGTTTAAAGTCCCATCAATTTCAATATGAGCATGTGAGACCCACCATTCCAATGTGGGCGTTTTGGACACCGTATGAAACGTTCTTCATACGGATTTGGACCCCGTATTTTGTTAAATACGGGCTTAATTGAACACCGACGGGTGTGTCACTAGCTATATCGATATAAACAGTAGTTCAGTCCATTCATTTCATTGAATCCATTCATTCCATTCATTCAGATATTCATTCGGTGTTATGTTCATATTCTTTAACGTTGTTGTCTTGTTCAAATCTGTTGTATGTTTAATATTTCATTGTACTTGCTGAGTCTCGGGCTCACTCTTGCTTTGTTTGTTTATTTTAGGTGAACATTGATGATGACTCTATTGGGAGGGAGTAGACACGCACTAATCATTCATTTCACCATATTCCAGTTTCAATAATTAGACATGGTTCTTCCTTTCATTCGTTTAGTGATGAACTGTAATAAATGAAGTTAAATGTGGTTGATGACTCCCTCTAGGTTATGGTTGATTATTTCTGCCTATGGTACTTGGTCATCCCTTTTTATATGCTTTTATGGTTTCAGACTACTTTCCTGCCATTGTTCTATTAAATTTGGAACTCGTTGTGTCTGTAGATGAGATATGGCTTAAAATCTTTCGCTTGATGGTTGTATGTTAGAATATTTAGGTGACATCTTGGCTTCTAAATAGCCAGGGTGTTACATAATCTTCCCACCACCTCTGTGGTCTCCTTTCACCAAATGGCCTCAAAGCCCCACCTCCTCAAAGTAGCAGCCTGCTATGAGAATAGATCTGGAATTTAAGACAAACTTGTGAGGGCCGGGTCTGTAATAATTGAAATTATCACAAATGGTTTTTAATACAAATAGTCTATGATGAGTTAATTATCACAGACGGTTTTAAGAAGAAAAAAAACCTTATGTGATATTTAGTAGTATCACTGACGGTTCGTGTTCAGAACCGTCTATGATACTTCACAGATTGTTTTCAACATGAACCGTTTGTGATATTATGTCTTCACATACGGTTTTTAGCGTAGCCAGTAACACAGACAATCATTAAATCAAAACCGTCTATGGTTTTATTTAATACTAACGGTTTTGGTAAACCATCTATGATAAGGCGTACAGTATTAGCCTTTTTGTAGTAGTGAAGTGTCCTATTCCCCATAAACTTATAGTCTAAAATAACTTTAAGCATGTAAACAATTTATTTCAAAATGTATGTTTTTTAAACTTGAAGCATGTATACAACATCTTGCAAGCATGTCCATTGAATTTCTTGTTTAGTGTTTAGCATAAGAAAGTAGTTGTATTTTTCTGGCTCCCCTATATCTATTTCCCGACTCTACCACCGATGCAGGTAGATGCAGTCGAGACGGGTAGCTAGCATGGTCGACGATCATTTCCTCTTTCTAGTCGAAGCAAACGGAGTGTCCTGCATCAACATTCGTGTGAACGTAAAACACAAACCACCATGCGTATCTTGTCCTAGTTGCACGCATAGCTGGTCACGTATGCATCCATGCGCATGTAGACGTTTTGGCCTAAATGGCACTATTGGCACCATTTTTGACAAAATTAGTCGTTCACAGGCCGTATTGCCAAAAATGACACTACGGACGTGTCGGCGTCGACACGCATCCACATCCGTGCCTCGCGCCCAACATAATCTACACTGTTTTTGGGGGTAGACGCGGC
The DNA here is from genome assembly GCA_036346255.1 of Ampelocalamus luodianensis. Classification (NCBI taxonomy): domain Eukaryota; kingdom Viridiplantae; phylum Streptophyta; class Magnoliopsida; order Poales; family Poaceae; genus Ampelocalamus; species Ampelocalamus luodianensis. The sequence goes on from CM070628.1 coordinate 57,203,872, forward strand.
TCGTGTCGCCATGTCATCGCTACCGCACGCTCGGAGCCCGGACAGCGCGCGTCCATGCCTTTGACGCCTAGAACGTAATGTGTCCACGCACCGTGCTCGGACAACGCACGCCCTGCGCCCCTCACCCGATGCCACCACGCTCCAACGCTACACCACCAAAGCCCAGACGTGTTGCCACGTCACCCACGCCCCTCCTCTCGTGCCCGGATGCGCCGCCACGTCGCCCACGCCCTCCTCCTATGCCCGGACGCACTGCTCCCGTCCTCCCATGCCTGGATGCACTACTCCCCTCCTCCTGTGCCCAGATAGGCTTTATTACTTATCACCCATGTCACGTCCATCACCTCATGTCCATCACTTGCATGCATGCAAACCGCACATAGGAGGGAATCCGATTCCTCCGCCGCTTAAGGTCACCGTGATTTGTGCGTTCGCATCTATAAATTCCGAGTCGACTACGAGAGACTTCGCCACTCCCATCCTCGCCGCTCTCTCATTCTTGCTCACTCTGTCATTCGTAGCCTCGCTCGATTTCATTTTTGCACACAATTAAGAATTGTTTAGAGCAGTTATTAGCGGTCGTATTAGCAAGTAATTTTTTCTCGCATATATTTTCTTTATTTACTGTTTTATTAGTTAATTAGTGTTAGTTAATTAGTCATATTAAATAGACATAGTTAACTCGTTGTAGTTAATTAGGCGTAATTAATTTATTCAATATCATTTAGTCGTAATTAATTTTGTGTTAGTTAATTAGTTGCAATTAATTAGGTCATAATTAATCAATCATAGTTAAATTAATCCCACGTAATTAATCATGGCATAGTTAATTAATTAGTTAGAATTAGTTAGTGTTAGTTAATGAATTAGTTGTAATTAATTAGTCGCAATTAATTTATCATAGTTAATTAAGTCTAAACTAATTAGTCATACTTAATTAGTAATAATTAATTTATTTGTAGTTATTAAGTCATAATTTCTTATTTGTAATGAATTAGTTGTAATTAATTTAGTGGTATTTAATTCATCATAAGTATTTAATTCATCATAATTAATTTAGTCCTAAATAATATAGTTGTCATTATTAAGTCATAATTCTTTATTTTTAATTCATTTGTGACAATTAATTAGTGCTAATTAATTTAGTTGTATTTAATTACTTGTATTAATTTAGTCACAATTAATTTAGTCGCATTTAATGTGTCATAATTATTTTGTCGCGATTAATTAAGTCATATTTAATTTCTTCGTAGTTAATTAGTCAGTATTAATTTGTTGTCTATATTTAGTCGTAATTTTTAGTTTCTAGTAATTCATCGTTATTATTATTTTATTCATTAATAATCTATGTCTTTCATCTCTTGCAAGTCATGCCTCTATCGAGCTACTAGAACCCTTCTACGAAGAGCATCACCTGCAAGTTGTGGATCACTGAGACGTGGATGGCCCTCCACCCTCGTGCTTCGCCTTAGAAGCATTACTTGCGCTCGATGCTCGCTACATCCCAATCCTTCGAGACACAGCTTATTGCCCTTTGCGTGGTCGCTCTCTGCCGGACGCAACTTCATCCGGATGGCATCGATGTCGGCACTTATCGGCTGTGGAGACCCGAGACGCACAGCTTCCATTTTTGGTAGGGAGAGCCACTTGTTCCAAGCCATCCACCAGCGGACTAGAAGGCCCGATCAGCGCATCGCTTGGCACACTGCCCTAGACAATACCGAGTGACCCTCTGACATGGCCGAGAATTTCACCAATGTCGGTGAATGCACTCGACGAGGTTGTTAGAACGCACATCATCGCTTACCTTCTTCATCTCTTGGGTTCGGCCTTGTTGCCCACCACACAGGCGATTGGGTGTACCCAGCTTCATCCGTATCGCGAGTCTTTGACTGATACGGGGCTGGGGTGATGTCCCATATAGTTGGAGATCAGCCGTCCTTTGCGCCACATACAGGGGGTTGTGTGATGCTTCGCAACGCGACACCGGTGTGAAACCTATCATTGCCGTCTGCTACATGCTCCTACAGTTGTGTAGTTGGGAGCACTTCCCTGTTGGGTAGCCCTCCATCGAGAAAGTAGTGCACTCGTACCCCAAGTTGCACTACCCGATAGACGGGCTCACTATGGGCTACCGGTGGACTGCTGCCCAGTTACGCTAAGCCAAGGACAGACTGGCGAGGTGCTACTCATTGTTCCACAACGAGTTCTAGTCGTTGCATGACAACGACATCATATGGGCTCCATGGAGTCTAGATTTTGTGAACACATTAGTGCCACATGGACTATCCGTGCAATGAACGTAGGACACCGGATTATGGGCGACGACCTGCCACCTGGTGTTTACCCATATGGTAGAGTCTTATGCACCGCAACGCGTAATGCAACAGTTCGATCTGTACCAGCTTGTGCCCCTCCTGACAGTAGGATCCTGCAGCGAGCCGTCCACTTATGAGTCCAACTCCATCTGAGTAATGTTTACACTTCATACCTACATCTGTTGTTCTAACATCAATCCTTCTCGATTGCAGGCAATCAAGAGAGGGCTGACATGCTGAGGACTGGCAAATAGTCCAGCATGAGTGGGTTACAGCTTGGATGGAGACAGTGCACAACAAGATCCTACAGGGGCAGCAAATGTACGATGTACAAACATACCACAATACATCGAGTGCTACGTATTACGCCACAAGACCAAACCCACCCGCCCTCCACGAAGCGCCCGAGTAGGTCATGCATCAACAAATGCTCACACTCGCTTGATCCACACAAATGCTTCACAAAGATGACCGAGAGACCGAGATTAACATCCTGCATCCTCTCGTGCATAATCGAACTAGTTCCATGATCGTTGGCTAGCTCACACAAGAAATAAATGTGATAACACAACCATAATCGTAAAATTTATTAATAAATAATAGAGTTGCTTACAAGATAGGCTTATGGGCCAACATTAAATAAACACAATGAAGACGAAGAAGACGAGTGGAGTCGGTGATCCGCCATGTGCAATCGATTGGGGTAGCGGCCTAGTCATCGAGATCCACACCGGTAGCAAAGTCCTTCTCCTCTGAAATTTGTTTGCACTAAGCAAGTATGAGCACAACTTCCGTGCTCGCAAGTTACACCACAAATAATGTAATGACATGCATGCATGGATGTGACAATAGAAAGGCTTATAGGGTTATTTGTGCAAATCAGCATTTGACATTGAATACCATACTAAGTTCAAAAGCTCAAGTTTTATAAAATCCAGAATTGTTTTTGAATTGATAAAGATAGTGTAGGCACCAACCTAACCCCAATATAAACACGGGCACCAACCCAGGGCTTCAACCCATAACTTTTCTCATGGACACCCATCCATGTCAAAACTATTTTACAAAAATATTTTGAAATCGAAGTCTAACTTTGAGTGGCTTTGCCAAAGATGTCCATGACCGTGGACACGGCTATTCGAATAGTTTTACACTCTGCAGAGGTTCTACAACTTTACCCACAAGAGATAATCAACTTTTAATGTCCGTCTGACACACTTCCGAAGGTGTGCGACTAAGTGATCATCACGAGGCCTTTACAATGCATCATTCCACCATAGTCCTCCATCGCTAAGGTTTCACCCCCTTTGGACTACCTGTCCACAGAGTTCAGGCCCCCTCTTGCGCCAGGTGGGACTAACAAAGGTCATAACATGACTACCCACCGCACCAACAGGAACGACCATGATGGAACTTTGCAAATTGTTCAGCCAGGTCCTTCCCATACAAGACATGTGGTAGTACGATGTGGCTTAGCAAGATGCAGCTCGAAGACCGGTCCTTAACTGACCTGGGCGACAACCAACGGAACCCTGGGCCTCAACCTACCCAGTTGAGCCCGTGCATAAACCTGCACCCACCAGACAACCATTTCGCCTAAGTCCAAACCATCATTTTATTTCATTTTTCGAAGTCATTCATAAAACTCCCATGACACACCAATGCCAAGGGTACAATTTAAACATCAATTGATCTTTGGCTGAAATCTCCCAAATCAAACAAGTTTGGTCTAATAGCATGGCTAAGCACAATTTTTCTCAAAATGATCCAGTTCATACTATCGATAACAGGTTTTGTCTAGGTGACAACATGTTTGATTCAATTATCAAATTTGGTCATACAAAGGAGTTTAGGCATAACTATAAATTTAAAACAGAATTTAAAATTACTGAATATAAATAAGCATGCAGTAATGATTTGAAACAGAATTTAAATAATTTTAAATAATGGGTGCAAATATGATCAAGAATGTAACTTACCTTGCTCAAATATTTGCTCTCAAACGGCGTCGAATCTGACTCTCCGAAGTCGTCGAAATCTATACGCGAAAATAAGCCCAATTCAAACTAAATTCAAATAAGATTCAAATTAACTCCAAATTGAATAATTTTAGTTTAGTTGTCTAGATCTTGAATTTAGATAAATTTAGAAATTTGAATGGGCCCAATCGAGTTCTGATGCAAAAGATATGAGCTTTGGAAGATTTAAATTACATGAAATGATAGATTTGGGGTTTTAAAAGAATTATTGGTCAAATGAACTCAAAATTAAATACTTTTGGTTTAGTTAGCTAGATAATAATTTTATACAAATTTTGCAATTTGAATCACCCAATTTGGAGTTGGGATTCAAAAGATATGAATTTTCTAAGTTTAAATCTATTAAAAACTCTAAATCTGATTTTAACAGAATTTATTGAATTATTTTTCTAAAGAAAAATCCTTTTATTGCGCAATGCTGACGTCAGCGAGTGGTAAAAGGATTTCTGGCCGAATTATTTTCCTAAAGAAAAATAATTCCTTCCTCTGACATGTGGGCCCAGGTTTCGTGGACTAAGCCCACGACTTGGTTAAAGTCCACTGTGGACTCGGTGTACGTGAACAGTGCGCGGGGGTGAGGTGCTGGCGCTGTGGGGTAACGTGGCACCACGTGGTGCTGACGCGCGCGGATGCTGAGGTGGAGGGTGAGGTGGCAGGTTAGGTGGCAAGGCCACGTAGGCATTGGCTGGCGCGCGCGCTGCGCGTGTCACGGCGAGGGTCGCGACGTTGACGGCTGGCGAGGCGCCAAAAGGAAGAGGGGAGTCCCACGAACCTGAGGCTCACCTTATATGCGCGGAGATGCGAAGAATTCGCCGACGGCGAAGACTTTGGCGGCGGCGGTTTTGGAGTCGACGAGGCGGCGTCGTTTGGGTGGCTCTCCGACGAAGCTAGCGCGCTCACAGGGTCGGCGAGGTGGCGACGATGCTGAATCCGGGGTCGGCCGGGGCGGAGCGGCTTGGACGGCGCCAACAATGAGGAAGAAAGGGCGCTCGGCCGGAGGTCTTCAACCGCGAAATACGACGAAGCCAAGAGGGGAAGAGGGGAATGGATGGCGGAGTTTGGATGGGTGAAGGGTGGCGCACACGGTGCTCCCCTTTATAGGCCATGGGGAGGCCAGGGCGCGGAGCTCGTGTGCGGTGATCGTGGCGGCGGCGGTTGGGCGCGCGGACGAACCGGTCGTGGAGAGAGGGAGAAGAACGTGGGGGTGGAGGCGGTTGGGGCGCCGGGTCATGCGCATGGACACAGGGGATGCGGGGCAGTTAAGGGGCGGCCGTTGTGGAGCTTCGGGCGCGGCAGCCATGGTGGACGCGTGCGACTCCGTGAGGAAAGGGGATAGCGAGGAGGAAGAAGGAGGCGTGGCCGTCGGATTCTGATCCGACGGTACGGAGGAGGCGGAAGGCGTGGGGAGATGGATGGTCGTCCGATTTAATCGGACGGTGGGGAAGGGAGAGGGGAGCAGATGTGCGTGCAGGCCAAGTGGGCCGAAGGCGCGGAAGAGAGAATGGGCCGGAGGGGTTTCAGCCCAATAGGTTTTCCGGATTTTTAAAGGATTTAGCATTTTTAATAACTCAGTTAAATCATTTTGGCTTTAGAAAAAAGCAAAGTAAATCAAAAAATTATGAAAAAATTCATAGAAATTCCCTTATTTATTTTGAACTTAATAGAATTATTTTCAACTTAAAGTTGGCTTTTAATTTTATCAAATAAATTATTTTGGCTTTAAGATACTTAGGAAAAAGCTTTTAAAATTCTAGAAAATTCCAGAAATTAATTTAATTTTTTATTTTTCAATTTAAATCAAATAAAACTTCAAGAACTTCAAATAAATTTTTCTTTTGACTTTTAAAACTCCAAAATTCAAATAAAGCAATAGAATTCTTTCAAATTTTTCAGAAATTCCAACAAAATAATAACTTTAATTAACTTTAAACTGGTAACAGCACTTGGGATGTTACAATGACGACACCATAAAACACTGACAACCTTTGCTCGTTTCATTCATGATATTTTTACTGCTTGTTACTGAACAAGTGTTGTCTATCACTTCAGTTCGAGTGGCTACAGCGGATGACAAGAGTACCCGAGACCACCATCCGCAACCCAGAGCACACCGTAACAGGGCTTCTTAGCACTATGAAGTACATCTTCACGGATTCGAAGAATATAATAAAGTACATGAGCTGTGGTCGGCCAAGAGACAATGTCCTACATGCAGCGCACTGAGTGGGCCGACCATGCTCACCTGCTAGCTCAGCACAGCCTAGTCAGACTAATAGGCTTCGTAGCACTCCCCGTCGGTCATAAATGTGGAGTTTCTGAATTACATGTCGTGTGTGGTTTGGTTACGTGCATTACAAATGATAACAAGCATGACTAAACAAACTGAAAACACCTAAGATACATGCACAGCTTTTTTAGAATCAGAATAAAGGAGGATCAAAATTATTCTTCATGGTGCATTAGCCCCTTCCCCTTGTCTCGGGACTACCCATAGTGGCGGCGAGTGTTGAAGTCATCCATGTTCTACAAGACAGGCTAGGCGATTGCATGATGTTAGCATAACATAGGCCAAATATATAATCCCGATGTAAATTGTACATAACTCATCTCTTTGATATGGAGTGCTCCCGGGCGACTGGAAATGCAATGACGGTCACTAGCCTCAGTAGCAGGAGCCTTCCCCTTGTCTCGGGACTGCCCATATCGGCAACGAGTGTCGAAATCATCCATGTTCTACAAGACAGGATGGAAGATTGCATGATGTTAGCAGAACATAATGCCAAATAAATTAGGATGCAAATTATACATAACTCACCTCTTCGATATGGAGTTCACCTGGGTGACTGAAAACGCTATGATGACCACCGGCCTCAGTAGTAGGAGCCTTCCCCTTGTCTCGGGACTACCCACATCGGCGGCGAGTGTTGAATGTACCCGTAAACCAAGATCACCGCAGCTTATAGATCACGGTCTTACCACTACACGCGCAGTGCGGAAGTTGATGCGACCGACGTCCGGCGTTGTAGTCGCATTTCGCTTGATGCGAGACGTCGGGCGATAGTAGTACTACTTCCTCGTCCTCGTCGCGGCGCCCCACGCATGCTCCTTTCTTGCGGTTCGTCCCAACGCCACGATGCAGCGCCTCCAAAGGTATCCACACGCGGGAGGAGCGACGACGCCGGACTACTAGATCCGCGCGGCGACTAGGGTGTGGGAGGGTGGCGGCCGTGGTTTGAGGATGTCACGAAAAACTCAACCCTCAACCAGTACGCGCCGCCCTCCTTTATAGACGTCCTTATAATGGGCTTCTACGAATAGAGGCCCATTAGGACTCAATGCCCGCCTAATTTAGATCCAATCCGAATTAGGCTTCACCCTTAAGTGTGTGACCTATGGTTCACATATGTTTAGACATGACGCGAGTACACATACTTGGTCAATAGTTGGTAGCGCCTCTAGCAAGACGCGTGCCAACTCCTAAACATACGTAAAGATCATATCGGACAAACCATCACAATGTTATGTACATGCCAATCCCTTTGCCTCACGATATTCATCAGCTCCAAGTCGACCACTCTTTCTCGATCCGTGATCCGAATCCCTTACTAGGTTAACTCTTAACCTTAAGTAGCATGGCCATGCATTTACGGATCCGATCACTCGAGGCCCAGATATCTCTCGGTAGAGAGGGGCAAATCCCATCTCGACCGACCATGCCTCGCAAAGATGCTTCATGACAAACCCGAAAGCTACCTTTATAACTACCCGATTCATTTGAGTAGCGTTTGATAGCCCCTAAGTAGGTCGATTTACATCTCAAGTACATGCGACAATCTCAGGTCTAAGGACAAGGCGTACACATTGTGTAGAGAGAACCATAAGAATAATTACTATGTCTCATGTTGGGTCGGTCCAACCCCATGTTCTAAACATGTGTCCACATTATTGGTTTGACATCTCCATGTCTATGACTCGTGAAACATGGTCATCAACCGATACATGTGCTAATCAATCATTCACGTGTGTCCTCACATGAACTCCGACTAGGGACAACTTTAGAATAACCATACAAGTAAAGAGTTTCACAAACAAGTCACATACTTGTTAATCAACACAAAGGCAATATTCAAGGAACATTTATTAAATCATGGATACAATGAAATATCATCATCAATATGATTGCCTCTAGGGCATATCTCCAACATCTCCCACTTGCACTAGAGTCAATCTAGAAGATATCTAATACCCATAGCTCTTGTGTGCGCCTCATGCTTAGGCCGTGGGAGAGGCTTAGATCAAAGGATCTCAAATATTCATATCCGTGTATTTTGCATATCTTTAAATCTCCTCGATTAAGGATCTCTCGAATGAGATGAAACCGCCGCAGATGTGTTTGTTCTTTTGGTGATTCTCGCTCCTTGGCTTGCGCATGGCCCCACCGTTATCACAGTAAAGATCTAGAGGACTGCACGCACTAGGAACCACACCTAGTTCAGTTATGAACTTCCTTATCCAAACACCTTCCTTTGCTGCTTCAGAAGCGCAATGTACTCGGCCTCCGTTGTAGAGTCGCCATGATCTCCCGCTTGGAACTCTTCCAACTTACCGCACCACCGTTCAAAAGGAACACAAAACCCGATTGCGATTTGTAATCATCTTTGTCGGTTTGGAAGCTTGCATCGGTGTAACCATTTACAACGAGCTCTTCCTCACCTCCGTAGACTAGGAACACATCCTTAGTTCTTCTCAAATACTTGAGGATGTTTTTAATCGCCGCCCGGTGACTCTCACCGATCACTCGTATCTCGCCAGAACACTTAGAGCATAGGAAACATCCGGGCGAGTACACATCATAGCATACATGATAGATCCAATGGCAAGCATATGGAATCTTACTCATGCGATCTCACTCATCGCTTGTCGAAGGACACCGAGTCTTGCCAAGATTTATGCCATGAGACATGGGCAAGAACCCTTTCTTTGCCTCCTCCATGTTGAACCGTTTCAACACTTTGTCAATGTAAGTACTACGGCTTAATCCTATTAGCCTTTTTATCTATCTCTATAGATCTTAATACCCAAAATATATGCCGCTTCCCTAAGTCCTTCATTGAGAAACTATTTTTGGTGAGGTCTTAACTGACTCGAGCATAGGAATATCATTTCCAATCGTAATATGTCATCTACATATAAGATTAGAAATACGAGTGAGCTCCCACTTGTCTTCTTGTAAACACAAGATTCTTCTTCGTTTTGATGAAGTCAAACCCTTTGACCACTTCATCAAAACGAATGTTCCAACTCCGAGATGCTTGCTTCAATCCATAAATGGATTTTTGAAGTTTGCATACTTTTCTAGCATTGTTTGGATCGACAAAACCCTCGGTTGTATCATATACACGCCCTCGGTTAAATTTCCATTAAGGAAAGCCGCTTTGACATCCATCCGCCATATCTCATAGTCGAAATATGCAGCAATAGCTAGAATGATCCGTATTGATTTAAGCATCGCTACAGTGAGAAAGTCTCATCAGTAGTCAACTCCTTGAACTTGCCGAAACCTTTGCGACAAGTCGAGCTTTATGGATATGAACATTTCCATCCATATCAATCTTCCTTTATAGATCCATTTGCACTCTATGGTTTTAACACCATCAGCCGGGTCAACCAAATTCCAAACTTGATTGTCTCCCATGGATGCTATCTCGGATCTCATGGCACTATGCCATTTCTCGAGTCCTGGTCCATCATTGCTTCCGCATAGGTCGTAGGCTCATCATTGTCTAACAATAATATATCTCGCGCATTGCGAGCCTTTCCGACCTTCGTGGTGGTGGTGCTTCCTTTGCCATGGGTTCTCAACTTGTTCGCCACATGGGCATCATTCGTCGAGTCTTCCCGATTGGTTCATCTTGAACTTCTTCAAGCCGCACTCGTTCTTCCACTTGTCTCCCTGTTGAGAAACTCTTTCTCTAGGAAAACACCACTTGAGCGACAAACACTTTGCCCTCTAGTCGGTTGTAGAAGTAATATCCAAAGGTTTCTTGATATCCACGAAAATGCATTTATCCGACTTGGGTGTGAGCTTGTCCGATCAGAGTCACTTGACAAACGCTCACATCCCCAAATCTTTAGAAAAGACAAACGTGACTCTTCCCGTCCATATCTCATATGGTGTCTTAACTACGGATTTAGACGGCACCTATTAAGTGTGAAAGCTCTTTGCTTTCTAGAGCGTAACCCCAAAGGATAATGGTAAACTGATCGCTCATCATCGATCGAACCATGTCCAACAAGGTCCGACACGCCGCTCGGATACCCGTTTCTTTGAGGCGCCCGGCGGTGTTAGGCGTGGAACAATTCCGCAACTCTTCGATGATTGCTAAATTCATGACTCAAATACTCGCCACCACGATCGATCGCAGAGCCTTAATTTTCTTGGCACGTTGATTTTCAACTTCATTCTGGAACTCTTTGAACTTTTCAAAAGTTTCGACTTATGTTTCATTAAGTAGACATAGCCATATCTACTAAAATCATTAGTGAAAGTTATGAAGTAATGAAATCCACCTCTAGCAATCGTGCTCATTGGTCCACATACATCGGCAGATGTATGATTTCCAACAAGTCCGACGCCTCTCAAAAGAACCTTTGAAAGGTGATTTGGTCATCTTACCAAGCAAACAAGCTTCACATGTCTCGTATGATTCAAAATCAAACGGTTAGAAGACCATCGGCATGGAGCTTCTTCATGCGCTTTTCACTTATGTGACCCAAACGACAATGCCAAACATAGGTGGGATTCAAATCATTAGGTCAAGTCTTTTAGCATTTATGTTAAAGATAGGCGCATCATCAAGATTTAAAATAAATAACCCATTCACAATGGGCAAAGCCATAAACATTCCATTTTAGAGATCAAACAACCATTGTCTTTACTTGCAAATGAATAACCATCTCTCATCAAACATGAGGGGATAAAATGTTTCGACTCATACTAGGAACATAATAACAATTATTCAATTCCATAATAAATCTTGAAGGAAGCTGAAGTTGCATGGTGCCGACGGTCAACGCAAAGAACCCTTGCTTTATTCCCGACGCGAAAATCAACTTCACTTGCGACGACTCTACTTCTTATTAGCCCTCGTGCATCGAGTTGCAAATGTGAGCAATCGATCCGATCAAATACCCAAGAGTTAATAGGAGAATGTGCGAGAAAAATGTCTAAAACATTTATGACAAGTGTACCATGGTGGAAGTCTTACTTCCAACCTTCTTCTTGCATTCATCTAATCCATGTACTTCTTGCGCTTCTCTTCCAGTGGCGCTTTCTTTACAATAGAAGCATACTGTCTCACTCTGTGTCCAAAGATTAGGCTTAGGCGTTGGCTTGAGATCATATCTTTAACCTTACCCTTATTCTTTGGCCATGGCTTCTTACCCTTTTTCTTGAAGCTAGACTTGTTCTCAGACAACCATCACATGGCTAGGCCCTGCACACTTCTTAATGTCACTCTGTTTTGAGCATCCCACAAAGCTCATTAAGGCCCTTATCCCCATGCATATGGTAGTTCGAAATGAAATACCCATAGCTAGGTGGAAGAGACGCTAAATGAAATCGATTGCCAACTCTTGGCCAATTCAAAACCAAGTTTATCCAAAGTCCGATCAGAACCAACCATTTTGATCACATGTGGGCCTACGGTGCACCTTCTCGTTAACTTGCATTCCGTAAAAGCCTTAGAGACATTGAACCGTTCACCTGGCACATGTGCCGAACATGTCCTAAGCGCTATGATCATATCATACGCCCCGATCCTCAAACCGCTTTTGAAGGTCAGTTCCATGCATGCAAGCATAAGACGACTAATCTCAAGAGAGTCATCACATGCTTTCTTGTAGGCATTTTTAACACAGCAGAGCGCACTATTTGCGTGTTCTTCGGGATTGGGGTGTCGAACGTTTTCCTTTATCCGCCCGAGAACAATTCTCAAGTTCACGGACCCAAATCGAATAGTTTGTTCCATTTAATTTCTCTTTCTCAAGAATCGATCGCAAAGCAAAAGGGTGTGCGTGGTTGCTAGATGCCATTGATCTACAATAGGAAATGCAAAATACTAAGACAAATAAAACCATGATAGAGTAAATCGTATTAAACAAATTTAATAGAATGTACTCCCACTAAAATCAACATCCTCTGTTGATTCTTAGCGATTCAAGATCCGCAATTAACGAGTCTACTAGTGAGCTTTTGCATCACCGCTAGAAGACAAGGTAATTCGTAAGCAACACCTGCTAATCATATCTCTATATGACTCTTGTTGTTGGGTGACATCTCTATGCCCCGCGCCAACCTTTATGCCCCAAGGCCCATAACCTTTATGATAACCTTGTTAAGTTCTACCAATCCTTATGCATGTAAGTATCCGATACAGAACCCATCTAGTCAAGGAAAGTTGATGGTGCCCTAATTTTATAGACCCACCATCAATTTACAAGACATGGGATGGTGCAAAGTTTAATTGGGAGGGCATATGTTTAACTTAACATTTTGTGAGGATCGCTATACTTCTACCATTCAAACATGCATAGGAGTAAAACAATAGGAATAGCATTCACAGTTGTGACTCAAGATGGCCCATTTTCTCATGGTGATCTCCATCGCCATAGAATCTGGCCCACCATGATGATCTCCATCTCCATGGTTCATGTGTGCCATCCCTCCAAGTGATGTGTCCTCCGAGTACTACTATGCTATTACTCATAACAGACTAGTAATAAAATACATGGATACTAGGAATCATCACAAGTCGGCACGCAGCCGTTAATACAATACTTTGACAACACAATGGCTCCATTAGTGTTGTTTAACACATGACTCATGAGTCATGAAAATATTACAAACATGCATCACATACACATTAGGCCATATCTGGTCACATACATCCCGCAAAAACAAGTTATGCATAGAATCGCAATCTCGGATAAGGGGTCGAGGGTTTTTCTCTCAGGGTTCGAAGGGCAGCATGTTTGATTCAATTATCAAATTTGGTCATACAAAGGAGTTTAGGCATAACTATAAATTTAAAACAGGAATTTAAAATTACTGAATATAAATAAGCATGCAGTAATGATTTGAAACAGAATTTAAATAATTTTAAATAATGGGTGCAAATATGATCAAGAATGTAACTTACCTTTCTCAAATATTTGCTCTCAAACGGCGTCGAAATCTGACTCTCCGAAGTCGTCGAAATCTATACGCGAAAATAAGCCCAATTCAAACTAAATTCAAATAAGATTCAAATTAACTCCAAATTGAATAATTTTAGTTTAGTTGTCTAGATCTTGAATTTATATAAATTTAGAAATTTGAATGGGCCCAATCGGAGTTCGGATGCAAAAGATATGAGCTTTGGAAGATTTAAATTACATGAAATGATAGATTTGGGGTTTTTAAAAGAATTATTGGTCAAATGAACTCAAAATTAAATACTTTTGGTTTAGTTAGCTAGATAATAATTTTATACAAATTTTGCAATTTGAATCACCCAATTTGGAGCTGGGATTCAAAAGATATGAATTTTCTAAGTTTAAATCTATTAAAAACCCTAAATCTGATTTTAACAGAATTTATTGAATTATTTTTCTAAAGAAAAATCCTTTTATTGCGCAATGCTGACGTCAGCGAGTGGTAAAAGGATTTCTGGCCGAATTATTTTCCTAAAGAAAAATAATTCCTTCCTCTGACATGTGGGCCCAGGTTTCGTGGACTAAGCCCACGACTTGGTTAAAGTCCACTGTGGACTCCGTGTACGTGAACAGTGCGCGGGGGTGAGGTGCTGGCGTTGTGGGGTGACGTGGCACCACGTGGTGCTGACGCGGGCGCGGGATGCTGAGGTGGAGGGTGAGGTGGCAGGTTAGGTGGCAAGGCCACGTAGGCATTGGCCGGCGGCGGCTCGGGCGCGTGCTCGCCGGCGGAGGGCTGCACGTTGACGGCTGGCGAGGGCACCAAAAGGAATTGGGGAGTCCCACGAACCAGAGGCTCACCTTATATGCGCGGAGATGCGAAGAATTCGCCGACGGCGAAGACTTTGGCGGCGGCGGTTTTGGAGTCGACGAGGCGTCGTTGGGTGGCTCTCCGACGGCTTAGCGCTCACGTGGTCGGCGAGGTGGCGACGATGTCGAATCCGGGTCCACGGGGCGAGCGCTTGGCGGCGCCAACAATGAGGAAGAAAGGGCGCCACGGAGGTCTTCAATCGCAAATACGACGGCCAAGAGGAAGAGGAAATGGATGGCGGAGTTTGGATGGGTGAAGGTGGCGCACACGGTGCTCCCTTTATAGGCCATGGGGAGGCCAGGGCGCGGAGCTCGTGTGCGGTGATCGTGGCGGCGGCGGTTGGGCGTGCGGACGAACCGGTCGTGGAGAGAGGGAGAAGAACGTGGGGGTGGAGGCGGTTGGGGCGCCGGGTCATGCGCATGGACACAGGGATGCGGGCGCTTAAGGCGGCGTTGTGGAGCTTCGGGCGCGGCAGCCATGGTGGACGCGTGCGACTCCGTGAGGAAGGGGGAGAGCGAGGAGGAAGAAGGAGGCGTGGCGCTGGATTCTCGATCCGACAGTGAGGAGGCAAGGCGTGGGAGATGGATGGTCGTCGATTTAATCGGACGGTGGGAAGGGAGAGGAGCAGTGCGTGCGGGCCGAGTGGGCAAGGCGAAGAGAGAATGGGCGGAGGGGTTTCACTCAATAGGTTTTCCTGATTTTTAAAGGATTTAGCATTTTAATAACTCGCTTAAATCATTTTGGCTTTAGAAAAAGCAAAGTAAATCCAAAAATTATAGAAAATTCATAGAAATTCCCTTATTTATTTTGAACTTAATAGAATTATTTTCAACTTAAAGTTGGCTTTTAATTTTATCAAATAAATTATTTTGGCTTTAAGATACTTAGGAAAAGCTTTTAAAATTCTAGAAAATTCCAGAAATTAATTTAATTTTTATTTTTCAATTTAAATCAAATAAAACTTCAAGAACTTCAAATAAATTTTTCTTTTGACTTTTAAAACTCCAGAAATTCAAATAAAGCAATAGAATTCTTTCAAATTTTTCAGAAATTCCAACAAAATAATAACTTTAATTAACTTTAAACTGGTAACAGCACTTGGGATATTACAATGACGACACCATAAAACACTGACAACCTTTGCTCGTTTCATTCATGATATTTGTACTGCTTGTTACTGAACAAGTGTTGTCTATCACTTCAGTTCGAGTGGCTACAGCGGATGACAAGAGTACCCGAGACCACCATCCGCAACCCAGAGCACACCGTAACAGGGCTTCTTAGCACTATGAAGTACATCTTCACGGAGTCGAAGAATATAATAAAGTACATGAGCTGTGGTCGGCCAAGAGACAATGTCCTACATGCGGCGCACTGAGTGGGCCGACCATGCTCACCTGCTAGGTCAAGACATGCCCTAGTCGGACTAACAAAGCCAGTAGCACTCCCGCCGGTCATAAATGTGGAGTTTCAATTACATGTCGTGTGTGGTTTGGTTACGTGCATTACAAATGATAACAAGCATGACTAAACAAACCGAAACACCTAAGATACATGCACGACTTTTTAGAATCGTAATAAAGGAGGATCAAAATTATTCTTCATGGTGCATTAGCCCTTCCCTTGTCTCGGGACTACCCATAGTGGCGGCGAGTGTTGAAGTCATCCATGCTCTACAAGACAAAGTTAGGCGATTGCATGATGTTAGCGAACATAGGCCAAATATATAATCCCGATGTAAATTGTACATAACTCATCTCTTTGATATGGAGTGCTCCTGGCGATCGGAAATGCAATGACTCGGTCACTAGCCTCGAGCAGAGCCTTCCCTTGTCTCGGGACTGCCCATATCGGCAACGAAAGTGTCGAAATCATCCATGTTCTACAAGACAGGATGGAAGATTGCATGATGTTAGCAGAACATAATGCCAAATAAATCAGGATGCAAATTATACATAACTCACCTCTTCGATATGGAGTTCACCGTGGATCAAAACGCTATGATGACCACCGGCCTCAGGAGTAGGAGCCTTCCCCTTGTCTCGGGACTACCCACATCGGCGGCGAGTGTTGAATGTAGGGAAACAGGTAGGCTACACTAGCGCAAATTAAAAAATTCTACCCGTAAACCAAGATCACCGCAGTTATAGATCACGGTCTTACCACTACACGCAGTGCGGAAGTTGATGCAAAGACGGCGGTGCAGTCGCACTCGATTGATGCGCAGACGTCGGGCAGTAGTAGTCGTACTACTTCCTTCCTCGCCGCGCGCCCCACGCAGCTCCTTTCTTGCGGTTCGTCCCAACGCCACGGATGCGCGCCCAAAGGTATCCACACGCACGGAGGAGCGACGCCGGACTACTAGATCCGCGCGAGCAACTAGGGCGTGGGAGGGTGGCGCCGTGGTTTGAGGATGTCACGAAAAACTCAACCCTCAACCAGCGCGCCGCCCTCCTTTATAGGACGTCCTTATAATGGGTTTCTACGAATAGAGGCCCATTAGGACTCAATGCCCGCCTAATTTAGATCCAATCCGAATTAGGCTTCAACCTTAAGTGTGTGACCTATGGTTCACATATGTTTAGACATGACGAGTACACATACTTGGTCAATAGTTGGTAGCGCTCTAGCAAGACGTGTACAACTCCTAAACATAACGTAAAGATCATATCGGACGAACCATCACAACGTTATGTACATGCCAATCCCTTTGCCTCACGATATTCAATGAGCTCCAAGCTGACCACTCTTTTCGATCCCGTGATCCGAATCCCTTACTAGGTTAACTCTTAACCTTAAGTAGCATGGCCATGCATTTCGGATCCGATCACTCGAGGCCCAGAGATATCTCTCTCGGTAGAGAGGGCAAATCCCATCTCGACCGACCATGCCTCGCAAAGATGCTTCATGACAAACCCGAAGCTACCTTTTGAAGTCGCCCATGTTCTCGCAAGACGGCCGGACGATTGCATGATGTTAGCGAACGTAAGGCCAAATACATAACCAGATACAAATTGTACATAACTCATCTCTTCGATATGAAGTGCACCCAATGACGGAAATGCTAGAACAACCACCGATCTCAAGAATAAGAGCCTTCCCTTGTCCATCGCAAGACAAAGGTCTGGTCAGATTTCGCCTTCCTGCTCGGGGTCCTCCACCACCACCGTAATATTCAAAGTGTGTTAAGCAAATAATCGGATAGATTAATTTAATCTGTAGAGATTAATTAATCGGGGAAAGTTTAATTTAGAAAATCACTAAAAACAAGAAAAGAGAGGGGGTTTTCCACTTTTTCACGGCAACCTGGGCCTAGGCTTTGGCCTAGGTGGGTTGACCGCTGCGAGGGGCGCTACTCCCCAAACCCTAGCCGCCCTATACCCCGCCTCTTCCCTCCTCCACCCCTTGGCCGCCACCCCAAGCCATGGCCGCTCCCAGGCGCCATCTCCCTAGCCGCCTCCTCCTTGCGCCACCACCACCCCCATTGGTGCCCTCGCACGGGTCTTGGTGCTCCTCACGCCACCATTGGAGGAAGGAGCAAGGCGAGGAAGGAGATCAACATCACGGGAAAGATCGCCAACCTTCTCGCAATTCTACAAGGGTAACATCGCGTGTTCTTCACTGGTTGAGGTGTGTTAGTTGCAATTGATTTCGTTTTGTAGATCGAGTTTCGTCATCCGTTAGGTCACGCTCGTCAAAGAGATTGACAACGGTTTTCATGTCGTTAGGGAAGAATCTGAGATCCAACCTCTTAGAGATAGTTGTTATGTTATTAGCTTTGGTGGCCGCCAAGAACTTCCAAACCGATTAACGGTCGAGAGTTATGAATTTTTAGTGTCGTTGTTTTGTTGGTCCACAAAGATTTGGACAGCTTTGTAGGAATCAGGATAAGACTTTAGTTAAAGACAAAATCGAGGATCTCCATATAACGAAAAGTGTAGGTAATTTCATACCTTTCAGAGAGATAAAGAACGCAAGATTTGGACTTTCGAGCAAAAGTTTCTTCGCATCCTCCGCTTTCTCGCGCTGAGGCAAGTACCCGCTTGGTAGAGTTATTGTGGATGTTTTGGCAATGCTTGCTAGTATTTGATATATAGCGACTGTGGTTAAATTGATAGCGTATATGCTGGTTAAAGATGATGAGTGTATATGTTACATGCTTGCATTTGATAAATAGTAACCGTGGTTGTTTGATGGAAAGATATGCTGGCTTTAGCCGATGCAAGCTTATGATATGAATGGTTATAATTCATGTACAAGGTCGATGTTGTTCACGATATTGCAAATCAAGTATTGTTCATATGCACTGTTATAGCATACATAAAGATGCATGATTGAGGTCCCCACATTCATGGAATGTGGGCAATTGAGGAGAGATCCCCATCATGTAACGATGGGCTTAAAATCCCCACACTTGCGAAGTGTGGGCTTGAGGTCCCCTTTACTTATGAGTACTGGCACTGGTCCTCGTGCTTGAGAGCACTGCATGGGTACGCAGTGACGGTTGCATACTCCGCATTACTGGTGTAATGCGCAAAAGAGTGAAAAGAGAAAGGTTGCATTGCATGCCTGCATTCATACTTCATGAGTTTTAGTTTCTGAGCAAAGATTAGAATGGAATGATGACGCTTTAATTATGAAGTAGTGTCTCTTTTGTGGTACTTGCTGAGTTCTTGAACTCACCCTTGTTTTTGTTGTGTTTTTAGGTACCGTTGCAGGAACGTCATGCATGTGGGGGAAATAGACCTGAGTAGAACTCACACACTACCACCCGTCATCAATAGTTGATTAAATCTTGAAATGCCAATAAATAAATGAGCAAACTGCTTTAGTTGGATTATGGTTAATCTTTCTACATTGAGTTTTGTAATAATGATGAGTAGCACACCTTAGGTATCTTTGATTATGTTCTAGCTGTCTTTCTTGACTCTAATGCTTAGTGAGGATTTTGGATGAGAAACATTGAGTTATGATTCTGCTTTATATGTTGGAACTTCCTGGTAGTTACCAATACAGGGGAGGTTCTGCCGAAAATTTGGTAGAATATCTTTGGTTTAGTATTGTTTAGTGTAGTTTGGCAGCATTCTGTGCTCATGTTGGGTGGGTGTTACAGCTTGGTATCGAGCGGTCAGAGGTCCGTGGTATTGAAAATATTAATTTGACACACTAAGCACAGTAGTTGGGGTGGGTTTTTACATTGCATTTACGCTTCTGTTGAGTTGTATTGATGATTCTTGTCATGAGATGATCTGATATATTTATATATTATAATACTATGGTTATTATGTGTGGAGATAACCCATGTTGAGAGGTGGAAGTAGTGGTTGTGGTCCTGGGCTATACCAGGCTACACCACCGTTCGTGGTATAGGAATAGCGAAGTATCCCCACCGGAGAGCGTAGTACAAAGCAGCAGAAGTAGTATACTTAAAAGAGTGTTCTCTTCCTTGAATTTGAATTTGGTCAACTCTTATCCAGTTGAGATTGATGAGTTTCTCTTGGGTTATTTATTCTTGTGGTTGATGGGTTGCTTTGAGAAAAAATTGGTGTGTTTTCTTTGGCTTAATTTGTCCCGTAAAGCAATCATTATTTTCCAACCGATGAGTTATTCTTGCAACTGGTGAACTGGGTTGATTGTCAAGTTTGACCTTTATTTTGGAGTTTTGTCTTTCTCATTGGAAAGCATGACCCATTTATTCGGTTGATGTTTTTGGTTAATGAAAGTTTCCTTTTACAAGTCCTTTAGAACGTGGAGGCTTTGACTCAATGTATCTCTCTTGGGTATTTGGAGTATTGAAGCTTGATGGTTCTCTTTTATGAAAGAAGTTGTTAAACCCTTTAGTGGTGTTTTGGCTTGGTTAAGTGAGAGGTTATAATCAAAGCAATTAATGAAAAATATATGGATTATCAGGTTAGGTCTGCAGTGTGTGTAAGATCGATCTTAACTAAGATCCTTGAAAAGGAAGTTGATAAATTTGAAAGTGATTTGTAGAAGTTCTTGACGAGCCGTGATCAAGAGTATGGTTGTACCTAATTGTAATGAATAGAGTTAATAAGAGGTGTAGAACATCGATGAATTGAGTTGATCATTAATGGTGATACATTTGGTAAACTTCTTGGGTAAATTGGATTTACGGGTCTCAATGGATTAATTTAATCGTTTGGGATGGTTAAGTTCGAAAGGAGTTAGCTTATTGTCTCAGTGGATATTAATCTTGGAGTAACCTTTGGTGGATACTTAGTGATTATATGTAATGGCTAGGTGCAATTATTGTCTATTAAAGTTTGGTGTTGAGCATCACTAAGAGTTGAACTGATGGGATTTAACCGGTGAACAACGTTTACATGATGGTAGAATGAGCATATGATAGTTTGACATTGATGAAAGGGTTTTGGAATAACCTTTTAAATTGTGTAGTAGTTCCCCAAGCCCTGGCCGCCTCCCCCTGTGCGCCATCTCCCCTGGCCGCCCCTCCCTCCTTGCGCCACCACCACCCCCATTGGTGCTCCCTGCTGCCGGTCTTGGTGGTCCTCGCTGCCGGCCATTGGAGGAAGGAGCAAGGCCAGGGAAGGAGATCAACTTCGTAGGGCAAGATCTTCAACCTTCTGCGATTCTACAAGGGTAACATCGTGTGTTCTTCGCTGGTTGAGGTGTGTTAGTTGCAATTGATTTCGTTTTGGTAGATCGAGTTTCGTCATCTGTTAGGTCACGTTCTGTCCAGTAGATTGGACGACGGTTTTCGTGCTGTTAGGGGCAGAATATGGAGATCCAACCTCTTAGTGATAGTTGGGTTATGTTATTAGCTTTCGGTGTCCGCCAAGAACGCCCAAATCCGATTAACGATCAGAGAGTTATGAATTTTTTAGTGTCGTTGTTCTGCTGGTCTGTCAGCATTTGGACAGTGTGTAGGAATCTGGGATAAGCTTTTAGTTAAAGACAAAATCAGAGGATCTCTATATAACGAAAAGTGTAGGTAATTTCCATACCTTTTCAGAGAGATAAAGAACGCAAGATTTGGACTTTCGTAGTAAAAGTTATGGTGGTTTTAGTGTACTATCCAGAGAACCCGATGTGAAAACTGATGTCATTTAATTTGGCTTGGTAGGGGTAATAGATGTCAGATTGAGAAGGGCTCCACAACTAGGTTTAGTTGGGGAATTTGATAAACTTTCAATGAAGTCCAAGATCACCTCATTTGGACTTCTGTACTAAAAGATACGAATTTTTGAACACAACTATTTACAGAGGGGTCGGTTCAGCCTGTAGGAAATTGAAGTCGGGATCGCGTTTCAAGTTATTGCTAGTTCGTGCTTACTTTTATAGTTTGTTTGATCCAGTACTGTTGTCTTAGTATGCTTTTAAATGAATCTAGGTGAGGGACTGGTCCCGGAGGCAACACCTTCTTCGCATCCTCCGTTTTCTCGCGGTTGAGGCAAGTACCCTGCTTGGTAGAGTTGTTGTGGATGTTTTGGCAATGCTTGCTGGTATTTGATATATAGCGACTGTGGTTAAATTGATAGCGTGTATGCTGGTTAAAGATGATGAGTGTTTATGTTACATGCTTGCATTTGATAAATAGTAACCGTGGTTGTTTGATGGAAAGATATGCTGGCTTTAGCTGATGCAAGCTTATGATATGAATGGTTATAATTCATGTACAGTGCTGATGTTGTTCACGCATATTGCAAAACTGTTATTGTTCATATGCACTGTTATAGCATACATAAACATGCATGATTGAGGTCCCCACATTCATGGAATATGGACAATTGAGGAGAGATCCCCATCATGTAATGATGGGCTTAAGATCCCCACACTTGCAAAGTGTAGGCTTGAGGTCCGCTTTACTTGCGGAGTACTGGGCAATTGGTCCATGTGCTTGCGAGCACAGGCATGGGTACGCAACGACGGTTGCATACACTGCATTACTGGTGTAATGCGCAAAAGAGTGAAAAGAGAAAGGTTCTATTGCATGCCTGCATTCATGCTTCGTGAGTTTTAGTTTCCGAGCAAAGATTAGAATGGAATTATGACGCTGTAATTATGAAGTAGTGTCTCTTTTATGGTACTTGCTGAGTTCTTGAATTCACCCTTGTTTTTGTTGTGTTTTTAGGTACCGTTGCAGGAACGTCATGCATGGGGGGGAAATAGACCTGAGTAGAACTCACACACTTCCACCTGTCATCAATAGTTGATTAAATCTTGAAATGCCAATAAATAAATGAGCAAACTGCTTTAGTTGGATTATGGTTAATCTTTCTGCAGTGAGTTTTGTAATAATGATGAGTAGCACACCTTAGGTATCTTTGATTATGTTCTAGTTGTCTTTCTTGACTCTAATGCTTAGTGAGGATTTTGGATGAGGAACATTGAGTTATGATTCTCCTTTATATGTTGGAACTTCTTGGTAGTTACCAATACAGGGGAGGTTCTGCCGATAATTTGGTATAATATCTTTGGTTTAGTATTGTTTAGTGTAGTTTGGTAGCATTCCAGGCTCATGTTGGGCTGAGGTGTTACAACCACCCTGCTCTCCTGGGCTCCTTCGGTGCCTTTTCCATAGGGTCCAGTAAGGTTTCCATCTCTAGAAGGTCTTGGCTCGCATCACATAGTTTAACATGTGCTTCTGCTGGATGAATGCCCTATCGTACATCTCTGGGCCGTCGATCTATAGGAAGAAGTTGCAACGCATCTCGGGCTCCCATTATGTGCGGAGGAAGTTAGGAATTTGTGGAATTCAATGTAACGTGTGAAAATCGATGTGTTCATAATATTCTCTTACGAGGACATTCCCGCACGTGTAGTACACCCAGGCCGCAGTGGCCGAGTGTGTGGACTGAATGATCTTTGTCGGTTCTTTGCATACACATTGTGGGCGTGGAAACTCTAGTGGTACCGTCCCATCCTTTATAGAAAAATCTGGGTAGGGTTTAGCCCTCTTGGCAACCCACTTGTGCTTCTGCAGTATCTTCACATAAAAATTCGACGACGAGTCCGACATATTAAAGGCTAACCTAATGTTTTGCTGTTGCACACAGAGCAAGGTTGAGTTAGTTCGAAACAAATAGAATGTCAAGATATGTACGCGTTAAAAAATAATGACGTACAGAAATGCACAAATATGAGTAGACTACAGATTTACATGAAATGACGGTCCCCGTACAGGCAGACAGTACATCACCCAAGGTGCATGCATATTTCCTTTCCCCTCCTGATATGACTATTGACATATTTTTGCCTCAACCTAATCTCGCACTTCCTCCTGAGGCCATCGATCACCCGGATGTTGTGCATTCGTGCCTTCTACATCTTCTGGTCTATATACCTCTACATTTTCTTGGACCACTACTTCCTATCTTGCAGCTATTGCTTAGCTGTGGTGGCTATGTTGACGAAGTAACTGATAGAGCGAGTCCAGGTCTCCTCAACGATCATGGTGATAGGGAGGGTCCACACACGTTTCAACACGCTGTTGTACGCCTCGAACATGTTGGTCATCATAATTCCATACCTCGCACCGCTTGTGTCGCAGAGCAAGGACCATCTCTCCAACTCAGGAGCATGGAGATTAATGCTTAACATCTCAAAGTTCTGTTACAAAAAATAAAAATTAATAAAGTTATTATTTTATTAGATTTTTCAACATTTAAAAGAGTTTTCTTGGTATTTCTTGAATTTTAAAGTTAAAAAGAAGATTTAATTAATTTCTTGCAATTTTTTGGATTTCAAAAAGGGTTTTCCTATTTTCAAAAAAATAAAAATGATTTATGTGCAAAAATAAAAGCCAACTTTAAATTGGAAATAATTTTATTAAGTTCAAAATAATTTAAGGAATTTCTGTGAATTTTTCTAGAATTTTTTATCTCTATTTGCTATTTTCTAAAAGCCTATTTGATTTCTTGCTATTTCTCAAAATCAAAAATCAATTAAAATTCACAAATTCTTTTTCGTGCTGGAACCCATTCTCCTCCGGTCCATCTTTTCCCTTTCCTCGCCCCCCTCTCTCTCTCTCTCTCTCGATCTCTCTCTCTTTCGCACGGCCCCACCCGTCAGCCGCCCTTCTCTCTCTCTTTCTCACTTCCACCTAAGCCCCACCTGTCAGGCCACCCCTTCTTCCTCCTTCCTTCTTCTTCCTCACCCCGCTCGCACCCAACCGCCATTAGCGCCCGACGAAAGCTCCTCAACCCCATGTTTTGCTCCCCCTTTTCTCACGCCATCATGATCATTGAATGCCCCTGTGAGGACCCCGATTTATTTGACTTGTAACGCTTAGTCTTCCATTGACCCTAGCATCACAAATCAAATAAACCAAGACTCGAGATATGTATACTTCCCAGAAATGCAGTATACACACCCCGTTACAAAATCATGCATCAATTCCATACATCACAATAATATAAGTCTAGCAAAAGATATACATAATATAAGGTTATTACAAAAGAAGCCGACCGGCCAAAAGACATCAGAGTAACAATAACAGCGGAAGCAAAAGTGTCATAAGATGGCTATAACCAAAATACGACCGGTTAGCCACATAACCACAGGGCAACCGACCGGGCCGCCAAGCTAGTCGTCCATACCGTAGCAAAACTCACCAAAGTCAATGCCTTGGAGATCAACCTTCTCTGCAATAATTAAGCAAAGCAAATGAGTACAAAAATGTACTCGCAAGACTTACGGGTAACAAACCTAGTTACTACTACATGCAGGCTTCAATCAAAGGAGAAGGATCAAGGTTAATTTTCAGCATAAAGCAAGTTTTATTCGCAATAAGTAATAGTTTGAAGGCAGTTTTAACAATCTGAATTTTATTTGCATAAATAACAGCGAGACAATAATGTAATAACATAAAGGCATCCTCGAGATGACTAACCCAATATCCATCACAACCATAGCACGAATTACCCATTCGTACCACCCATGTCAAGTTTTAATTTAAAAGGTTGTAGTCTAACTCTTGAAAAGCTTACCCAAGCGTGTCCATAACCTAGACGAGGCTATTCGAATAGTTTGAACCTCGCAGGTGTACCAATGTACCCACACGATAGATCGCCTTTCCACCACCACGGTTAGCATACTTCCTTTGGTATGCAGCACGCTAAGTCTAACAAGACGCTTTCCAATATTGTAAATTAACTACGAGCCGCCTGTCGGACCAAGCCCATACGCTACATTGTAAAGCTAAAGACAACTACCCCTGGTAAAGCTGACAACTACAATGCTCCCAACACATGAACCACCTCATTTTACCACAACACAACACACACACGCCAACTCGCGACTCAGAGCCAACACACGCCAAAGTACTTAGTCAAGAGAGGTTCCATATGCCCCTCGTGTGGTTAGCACGTAATATTGCCTAGATAACAGGGACTCACAAGATGTTCTGTCCTTAAATGACCCGGGCACCAACTATTCACACCCAAAAGCACACCATCTTACCGTTGTGCCCAAGTCAAAATCATTTTATTTTTAGTTTTAGTTTTCACAAATAAACATAGCACAACGGCTGAAACATAAAGTCATAATAAGTTTGTGTGATCAAGGTCATCGACTAAGTCGATAACCGCCCGATTCTACCGGTAACTAAGCATTGCTAAGCATCATATCGCAAAGACAATAAAAAAGACTATAAATCATCCACCGGGCTCTAATTCACCAGTGAGGATAATAACCTATGGCAGTGGCAGGAGTGAACAATTTCAGGGAAACTATGTAATGGGATTAGCTACCTCTAATCGACAAAATTAATCTTGACACAAAGAAGCATGCATACTTAGGTTTTGCAAACAAGATATTAGACTTTAAAAGTAATGGGAGCAATATGATCAAATGATGCTACATCTGCTTGCCTTGCTGGAGGGCAGAGTCTGGCTGCTGTGGATCAGATTCAAGATCAATAATCTCTTCAGAACCTAGCACGAAAATGCGATAAAACCAATAAGAACGAAGAACACCAAAAGAAAATCAAAAGCAAAAGTCATCCAAATCTCATAAAATTTACACAGCAGTAAGGGTATGATTTTAAATGAATTTAGAAACAAGAATCAAGCCATTTGGACTAAGTATGAAAAAGTTATAGCTAAAATGCCCCGAAATTCAACTAAATTAATTACTGGTAATGTTCATGGCATAAATTTCTAGAATGACCTAGAGTCTGAAAGTTTTATGGTAGGTAGATAATGGCATCCTAAGATCAGCAAAGTTGAGTTTACTCAATTTGGAGTTAAAATAAATTACTTATGATTTTTCTAAGTTGTAAAACTAGCACAAATCATTATTTAGAAATAAGAACATGAGCAAAACCTATTTCATAAGAAAGTATGCTAACAGAGGAAATTTACAAGCTTGAGTTTGCTTAGTTTGGAATTATACAGAAAAAGTTATGTATTTTACAAGTTTCAATTCAATTTCTGGAATATTCAATAATGGCTGAAAACAAGTTAATATTATTTGCAAGGTTTTCTGGTACAGAACAATGTCTATATGCATTTTTAGATTAAACTCTAGTTACACATGAATTTAACACAGTTGGAATAAACTAAAAAGGATTTAAAACGAAATAGTTATAAGTTTTCAAAGTTTAAAACCATTTTCAGTTGTCAATTAAAGGCTTACCAGAATTAAACAAAACCTACTAAAAAAGAAACGACGTGGAACTCTGTGGGCCGTTGATCGCGAATCGGACGGCCCACGCGTGCTGGAGATTAGTGCACGCGCGCGGTCCAAACGGTCTCACCGTTGGATCAAGATCTATTGGCTCATGGTGAGCGGGACAAAACGGAGGTCCGAACGTATCCACCATCCAGAGCCGCATATCTAGAGATGGAGGGCTCAGAGCGCAAACACATTCGGAAGCCCGAACGCACTCTCGATCCGAGCCGCAAATCGTGAGATGGACGACACACAAGGATCGGAACACTTAGAACTTCTAAGTGCTGAGGAGGTCTGGTCCGTTAGATCAAGATCTAACGGTCCAGAGCTGGCGGGAGGTCCTAAAGATAAGGATTTTAGTAGAGGAGGTCTGGGACGGCCACGATCTACCTGAGGAGGTCCTGGACGGCCTAGATTTACTCGGAGGAGGTCCTACCCGACAAGATCTAAAGGAGGGAGATCCCGACGGCTAAGATTTTCCGGGGAGGTCTTCAATAGTCAAGATTTACACGAGGAGGTCGTCAAAGACAAGGTTTTAACAGAAAGGGATCTTAACGGCTCAGATCTCCACTATGAGGTCCTGAATGGTCAAGATCTACCCGGGGTGGCCCTAAAGGCTTGGATCTCCGCGAGGAGGAGGTCCTGAGGTTTTCTTTGCAAAAGACCAAGGGGTGGTCTTTTGCAAAGAGCGCCCTAGGGAGGTCCCGAGGGTGGTTTTTACAAAAATGACCGCGAGGTGGTCTTTTTGCGCAAGAGTGATCCTAGCGGCTCAGATTAAATTCCAGGAGGTCTTAAACGGCTAGGATCTAACCAGGGGAGGTCCTAGCGCTTAAGGCATTCGTAGACCAAGATCCTACGGCTAAGAGCTAAACCGCAGAGGTCCTTGACGGCCAAGATTGCTCTAAAGAGGTTCTGTGACTTAGAGCTTTTACCGAAAAAGGCTCTACGGCTAGGATCTAGCTCGAGGTGCTCCTAAACGACTATGATCTAAACAGGGGTGGTCCTGGCGCTTAAGGTCTTACAAAGTAAGATCTTACGGCCAAGAGCTAATCTCCAAAAATCATCAACGGCTGAGGTTAAACTAGGGGGAGGTCTTAAGACTAAAGTTTTTCAGAAAGAAGTCTATGGCCCAGATCTAATCCTGAGGAGGTCTTTTAACGGCTAGGATTAAACCAAGTGGTTTGGGAACTTGTCGAAAATACGACAAAGGTACATACCACCACGTTGAGCTCACCGGCACGTCGCCGGCGACCACGGCTACAGCGGCGCGAACCATCTACACCAAAACGTGCACAATAATATTGCGAACGTAACGGGAGCACTCTCAACGGCGGAGCAGGATTAGAACGCCAACGAGTCGGAGAGGGGCGGAGGAGTTTTTTTCGACAAAAACTGAAAACGGCTAAGAACACCGCTCCGACCTAAACTAACTAGTCCTTAAGCTCTATGGGACTCAAGTGAACTCACCTGGGTGAAGAGGAGGTTCAAAGGAACTCGGAGTAGTGCTGGCGGCGGAGAAGTTCACCGGAGATGAGGAAGACAATGCGGACAAGAACTTCTGGACAAGAAGAGACACAAAAGATGGTCAGGATCGCTTTGCGATGGCCTGGAGGTGGTCCAGGAGCAAGGGATTGAATAGAGGATACTCACCGGAGTTGGGAACGACGAAGTGCGATTTCAGCCGCAACTCGCGCCAACTTCAATTCGGGCTGCTCCTGTAAAAGCAACCCAAACAGGAGTTAGGGACAGGATTTGCGATGACCAGAGGTTCCCAGAGGAGTAAAGAACAGGGCGAGAGGACCACAGGAGCACCACTCCCACCACCGAGCTTCACGGCCGAAAATGGCGAAAATGGGTTCCCTGATGATTTGCTTAAAACCACAAGGAGAGGGGGGCTGGGGGTGACTGGAGGCGTGGAAGAGAACCAGAGGAGGAGCTCGGAGGCTTTTGAAGCTAACGAGCACGGCACAAGAAAAAGGGGGGCCCCGAGGTGAGCTACGGGCGAGCTCAACCGCGGCTAGACTGGGAACGGCGGGAGTAGCGTGAGACACCGATTTGGCCGAAAGCGCTGCCACGCAGCTACTGTCCCTACAAGCGAGACGTTGACGGGGCGCATGACAAGACCTAGCCCATACATCTCACTGTTGAAGCGCACGGCGCGAGGAAGAAGAAGACTAGAGGAGGTAGGGCTCGGAGAGGTCATGAGCCCTCGGATTAGAATCGGATGGCCCAGAGTTCTCAAGTTCTCCAGAGGTCCGAGAGCGGCATGGAGGTCTGGGGCGTTGGATTGAAATCCAACGGCCCAAGCACACGCGCTCAACCCCGAGCTCGAGTGCGGCTTAAGGACTTGGTACAACCGAGTCCAAAGGCTGGGTCTGGCTCGAGTCCGAGTCAGCCTCAGACTAGGGTTTGAATTTTGGATTTTGAGTTGAGCTGGACTTTGGGGAATTGTTTAAGGTAGCAAAACATCTCCAAAAATTCTGAACTTTTTACAGGAGCTTGCTAACTAAGATATTGACCTTGCATAGAATTTTCAGAGGTTTTGGTGCTGTAGATTTTCCTCTAGAAATTCAGCAAGGTGCTGGACTAGGGTTTGATCAATTTTCAAATTGGTTTGACTGGGCTCCCAAAAATGTTCAAACAACTTCTAAAAATTGTGAAATTTTTTAGAGGGATCCCATACCAACCCTAGAACTTAGGAAAAATATTTCCAAGGAATGATCACAAGATTTGATAAGAATATTTTTGGAAAGCAATGTTTTGGATCAAAGTGACTTGTGACTTGTATTCCCATAATTCTTTTTACAAGAATTCTTTAGAACATACAAGAATTTCAAGATGTAAGAAAAAGTTTTAATTTCTACTCATTTTCTTACATTTGAAACACAAACCCAAACTTGGGATGTTACAGCCCCAATCCCCGCCGCCCCTCATCCTCTACCCGCAATCTCAGCCCCACTCCCCTCCTCTCCTCACCAGATTTTGAGTTTTCCTCGCCGCCGGCCACAAGTGCCTCCACGGCCAATTCTGCCGCAGACAATGATGCTCCGGCGACAACATCTACACCATCGGCATCGCGGCTTCACGTTCTACCCGATGCGTGCCTCTCCCTCGTCGGAGCACCATTAGAGAGACCTCGTCGTCGTCGACCGAATTGCACTACCGCCTATTTCCTCGCATCGGCCGTCCTTGCATGCCTAGCCAGCGCGAAGGTGAGCATCGCCCTCCCCATCGCCTCCTCTTTCTTTCTCACACCTCATCGTCGGTCGCCGTGGCGCATAGCGCCAGCGACCATGTGTCCCTGTGTGCCGCCGTCGGCCGAGCCACGTGGCCGTCGCGTGCGCGCCACTCATGCGCCACCTCAGTGCAAGCGTCTGCGTGGCAGCCCACATGTCACGCTGATGTGGCATGTGCCCCGTCACCGACACATTCAGTCCACCGTGGACCCGCGCACTCTTATAGACCTCGTCCATAGACCAAGGCCCACCTGCTAGTGGCTCAAAGCCCTTTTATTTTGGAATATAATTCAGCCAAAAATCAAATCCTCTTGCTGATGTCATCATGACGTAATAAATGGATTTTCCTTCTGAAAAATAATTCCATAAATTCCAGAAAATTTATTTATATCATTTCATGTGAATTTGAATCTTCCGAGAGCTCATTCTCCTTCAATCGAGCTCAAATTCAAGTGATTCAAATTTATAAATTCATATAAATTACATATCTATCTCTTAGAACCTAAATTATTTAATTTTGAGTTTATCTGAATTTTTTTGAATTTGGCTTTTTTTCGTCTATAGATTTCGACGGCTTTGGAGAGCCATATTTCGACGTCGTTTCAGAATAGTAATTATTTGAGCAATGCAAGTTACATATTTGATCATGTTTGATCGTAGTATTTAAAATTATTTAAATTCTATTTTAAATTATTATTACATGCTTATTTCTATTCAATGTAATTTAATTACCAGCCATTTTCGTTAATAACAACGTCAATAGTGCCATTTAGGGGGGGATCCGCGCATGGGTCGATACATACATACAACCAGACCAACCGATCGATGTTGATGTATGTCCGGTCGAGTTGGGCACACTGATCTGATGGGCAAAGCAATCGATTTGTTTATTTCTTTTCGCGAGGGTTAATTAACACTTGTTCTTTGATCTCTCCTGTGACTCTTTTTGTTCTGTTTAGCTCAAATGGTGGCTTCTTTTTTGGAATGCAACGCTTCTTACCACCAATACGATTTATTTTATATTTTCCAACTTGATGAACTCAATTGAGAAATGAATTTTGACCAAAATTGAGAGATAAATTATAAACCACAAAAAACAAAGTACCAACCTTGGCTGCCTAGCATGCAGCGGCAAAACTCGACAGCACGAACACAGAACAGGTTACCCAACGTTCTCCCGCAGCGGCATGCTCCATCCGTCAGGGCCGCCGACGATGTACCGCTTACCTATCGTTGGAGGAAGCGCGCGCGACATTTTAATTACATGGGGTAACCTGACGGCAGCGGCGGTGAGCAGGAGGAAGAAGGCGAGCGACTGAGCCATCTATCGATCGGAGCGTACTGGCGGGCGGTGGACTCTGGCGTGGCGGTTGCGGCTGCAGCTGCAGCGGACGCGCAAGACGCTATCGGCAAGGCCGCCGCACGCAGCAAAACGGGCCGGACCGGGTCGGGCGCGCAGCCGAAGGCCGAAACCATGGGGTGCGTCTCCGCTTTGCGTTATCCGGGCCGTGATATTTTGGGCTGTGTCCGTTCCGCTGGATTTAGACTGCGACGCACCGAGACATCAACCCGACAAGGCCGCAAAGTCGCAAAATGTCGCGTAGCCCGTCCGTTGATTCCGAAAGCTAGATCTCGGTTTCGGTTTTAATAAATACGAGTAAACTGGATTCCAACTTTTAAAAACTCACAATTAGAGGATAGAGGAGTTTCAAGGATAGAGGAGTGATTCTCAAATTGAATTTTGAGAAAACTTATGATAAAATCCAATGGAGGTTCCTAGAAGATATTATGATAAGTAAAGGTTTATCAGGAAAATAGATCGATTGGGTGATGAGTTCAGTAACAGGAGTAAAGTGAGTATTAATATTAATGGGACTGTTAGTCCCTAGTTTACCACTCATAGAGGTTTGAGACAAAGTAACCCTTGACTTCCCTTTTGTTTAATCTAGCAGGTGATGTTTTGGCAATCATGCGTAAGGGTTTGATTAAAGGGGTTATGCCTAATCTCATTTCTGGGGTGTTCCTTTGTTACAGTATGCTGATAACACAGTTCTCATGATTGAGTGTAAAGATGAGTACATTCTCAACCTTAAATTCTTGTTGTATTGCTTTGAATTGATGTCAGGTTTGAAAATCAACTATCACAAGAGTAAAATTTTTGTTATTGGGGTAGACATATTAGAAGCTCAAAGAGTTGCAAATATGTTCAATTGCAAGCTGGGTCAGTTTCCTCTTACCTACTTGGGGGATTTCCATTGGGGATAGAGAAGTGAGGAAATAGGCAGCAGGTAAAATCATCAACAAGATAGAAGGCAGATTGGACAGCAGGAAAAGTAGTCTTTTGTCCTCAGGGTGAAGGTTGATTTTACAAAATAGTTGTCTGAGTAGTATTCCTACTAATACGGGTTTTACAGGTTGAATGCGAAGGTACATAAGAGAATGAATACTATTAGGTCTAGATTTTTCTAGAGAAGGGTAAGTGATAAGTTTAAATATCACATGGTTAATTAGAGGGTAGTTTGTAGACCTAAAGATTTTGGAGGTCTAGGGGTGATTAATACCAAACTTTTTAATGACTGCTTTTTATGCAAATGGTTCTAGAAGATTGATCAAGCTAAAAACGAGCTTTGGTTTAGAATTTTGAAGGCAAAATACTTCCCAAGAGGGGATTATAAGGACTCTAATCCTCTTAGAGGGTCTCAGTTCTGGAGGAGTCTTAACAAAGTGAAGAATTTGTTCTTTGGGGGGGGTGAATCACAAGTTAGAAGATGGGAAATCCATTTCCTTCTAGAAAGATGTTTGGATTGATAATTGCCCCTTGAAAGTCAGGTTTGCAAGGCTGATTAAAATTTATATATGTATAGATAAGTGCTAGGAGAATAGGGTTTGGAACATTAACTTTATCATAAATTTTGGGACAGAGGAGAAAAAATAATGGGAGGAGTTGAATCATAGCTTAGATGGGGTTGTTCTTAAGAGGGAAAGAGATAGGTTGAGGTGGTGTCTAGAAAATTGTGGTCAGTTTTCAGTCAAGTCCTTGTATAGACATTTGGCTTATGGGGGATCACTAGTAGGAAGCTTCAGAAGTTGTGGACCAGCAGAATTCTCTCAAAGTTAAGATTTTTCTCTGGCAAATTTACTAGAACAGAATTCAGACAGCGAATCAACGTAGGATGAAAGGTTGGAAGGGTGAGATTAATTGTATCCTATGTGAGGTTTCTGAGGATGCTAACCATGTGCTTTTTCATTGTCTTGGCCAAGTTTGCTTGGTGGTGTATCAAAGAAATTCTTCTTTGGGATAGAGTTCTAGAATCTTTAGACGATTTTTATCTGTGGTGGCTTGATAAGAGAGGTGCTAATGAATACCATATTGGTTTATTCAGTTTTACAGTTTTAACTTAGACTCTCTGAAAATTCAGAAATAAAGGGCGATTGAGAAGATTTTCTCTAAACAACCGATTGAAGTCATGTTTAAATTTGTATATTGTTTGCAGCGATGGCGTATCCTAACCAAAGAAGTTGATTATCTGAAGCTAGAAAAGCTGCTGGATTTGGCTGAAGTCCTTTTGTGCCAGAGGGTAGACCTTTATATTGGTTCTTTAGGTTGTCTTTTAGTCTGGTTCTGTTAGAGGCGGTTTGAGCCTTGCTGATTCTGCTTGGATTGTGCTAGTCTTTTGAAGACTTGTAGTCTGCTTTAGTTAGCTGGTACTTGTTTTGTGTTGGTTCTGAACTTTTATAAAACTGGTTAATTAGCTTTCTATAGAAACTGGGTTCTTTGCATTTTTTTTTTAAAAAAAAAACTCACAATTAGCAACTCAGGCAAATCCTGCTAAAATATGCAATATACAGGCATACAGCGAAAAGAACCCCCCCCCCCCCCAAAAAAAAAAGACAGAAAAATTCCCCAGCCATGGCGTCGCGCCTCCGCTCCATCTCCCGCTCCGCCGCCGCCGCCCGGAGCCCAGCCTCCGCGCCACCCACTCGCTTCCTCGCATTCCCAGGTGACCTAACCACCCCGGCCTTGTGTAATTGTGTTTGGGCCCTTGCGTGTTCCTCTTTGGATAGGCCTGCGGCGGGAGGGAGGCAAACGGGGCTCGCGCGGTCGCTGCAGCTGCTGCGCGGCGCGCTGTCGACGGCTCGGCTGGGGCCAGACGAGGCCAGGGTGGCGCGCGCCATGTCACAGGGTACGATCTGCATCTCTTGCCCGGGAGTCTGATTCTTATGCGGTATAATTCGATCTGCTTCTTTTACCTTTGCTTGCTTTCCTTGCTGCTGGAGCGAGTCACCACAACCACCAGAGTTTAGTGTTATTCGCAGTGTTCCAATCTACAAATGGGATTCCTTTTGTGGTGGTTTTGTATTAGATATTAGATTGTATAGCGCTCCTAGAAGGATTGTTTGTGGTCTGAATTGCTGAGCTTTTATTGGGTTGAGATCATGATGAAGGTGCAGATGGGGATGTGAGATTATGTATTATCTGTAAATGCAAATGCAATCGCTCTATTGGGGATGCTGTTAGTTACAGGTTTCAACTTGGATTGGGATGGTGATTTGAAAGTGACATACTTTTCTTAAAAGCAATGGATGGAAATTTTCTGTTATTTCACAGACTGATAACCGTTCACCTTGCCCTTCCCTTCAATGAAGGGTTCAGTTCTGCATATACATCATTTTGATTATTCATCTTACCATGAGAATGAATTCTTAGGGCCTTGGACAAAAATTGGGTCTGTTGAATTCATTTCGAATGTGATTTGCAATACGTTAGGAACAAATTTCCTTTCAGTCTGATCATCTATCTACTGCAGGCAATTAAGTCATAATAAGCTGAAATGAGCATTTTTTTTTCCTTTGGATTGATTACATACCTATACAATATGGAGATTGGAGAATAACATATAGATTTGTAGTGTCTCTCTACTAGATTATTCGTCGTTGTCTTAATGCTGGATATGAATTAGCTTATTAAGATATAGCAAAACTTAAAGCTGGTGGATGGTGTGATTTGGAGTAATACGAGAACACTGAAGCAGAATGAGGCTTTGCTATAGTGTTAGACTAATCTAGAGAACAGTGAAGTTAAAAGGAAAAACCTGGCTCAGCTTTCATTGTCTAAAATGCAGTGAAGAGGTAAAGATTCACTTCTAGGTTTATGTTATCTGGGTAACATTGAAGGAATTAGTCAGTAGACGGATATAAAAAATTGAAACAAGACTATTTGTGCTTACCCAATTTGAATGAATTTCCTTTCCGAGACAAATGGAAATCAATCACAAGTTCACCACATGTAGAATGTTGTGCTTAACAAAAATGTTAGGTGACATGCTATAGAAATAGACAAGAATGTCTCAAAAATGTGCTGGTAATGTTGCATATTTCACTTTTTCCGCATCCAAACAGCAAACTGCATATAAGTTCCTACCGTAGGCAGTGGGGGATACTTTTGGGGGGACTAGCTTGTCCAATTCAAGTGAGATCAGCAGAATGGCAGGTGAGTTCATCAGAGGCGAATTACTAGAAAAGGATAATGGGTCCAACCAAGTGTTTCATCTTACATCTTGATTATTTTACTTGGAATGTTTCCATGATTGAATTGTTGTAATAATGAGAATGTTTGTTGGTTGTGCACAACAATCACATCAATGACAAGTTAGAGTGCCTGTGTTTCATCTTTCATGATGTGATTGCTGCGATGAGTTGCTCAATGATATAGTGTGCAAGTATAGGCTTTTCTAACACGATCTGTCGCAAAGATAGTGAACTAGTTTGTGTGACTTAACTGGATTCACCTGTTTTCAGTAGTTTCAGGTTCAACATCAATGAGCAATGACTGATCTTTTGCCTGCATTCAGAAATAACTACATTAACCCGGATCATAGTTAGTTTTGGTTAGTAAGCCAAGCTCTTTTCTTGTTATCAGGTTTTGGTATCCGTTTTAATTTTTCACCCGGAGAGGGGGTTGAACCGATTTTGAGAACCCTGCTTGTTATTATAACTAATCTTATACAATACTAAGAAGCTTATGGTTTGGGTTGTCTACTGCTTCCAGATTATTTCATCCCTGTAATCTGCTTTGATTTTGATGCTTAGGTGATACTGTAAGATAACAATATTACACTCCACTGTGCTTAGAAAAATTTCTAACTCTGTCGGATGTGGCCAATTCCTGGCCTGCCTTACATTCCACTCTAGGAATTTTATTGGTTCATCGTTTGATGATTGGTTGTGTTTTTGTTTAGATACCTACACTTTTCTACTTAACATTGCTTCTTAAGCAATGTTTGTAAATTGTAAGTTATAACTGAAGGAAGTAATCCAGAATTTTCATTTCCATGTTCTGCTATTGTTAACTACTTAATTCTGCTTACCAGCTAACCATCAGCTGATACAGTTTTGCTTTTGCTTTTGCTGCACCACAGCCTAAAACTTGATCTCGTATGCTTTGCAGAGACGGGTCTCAGTGTGCCTCGATAATGAAAGATATTGTGGCAGCAACATCAACTTCTCCGAGAGTTCATCAGCATTATGCTGTATAAGATGCGCACCTCTATGGCCATTTTCTTGTACTTTGATGAAATTACTTTCTTTATTTCACACACACACGCGTCTTACCAGAATCTTAAAGCTGCTGTTTCAGCCCTTTCGTGCTACCTTTTGTCATTTCCTATTTGTACGTAACTAATATTCCCCTTTTACTGATATGAACTTACTTTATAAGGTAGGCTTCTTTCCACCTACCTCCATTGAGAAGAAAAGGAAAAAAATAAATAAAGTCTGAACTGAACAAAATCGTTATGTAAGCAGTTTGGTCAAATTGTGTAACTTCCTTGCATCATCCAGCTGCCAAGCTGACCTTCTCAAGTACAACACTGCTTCTGGTTAAGTTAACCCATGATTTGGTATACCTGGTTATTGAGACTTGGAAGGATTGTCCTGTGGGCTTACCCAAAACTGAACCCAAAGTTAACTTGTCCGAGCTGCCTCCTCCTCTTTCCTCTTGTAGCTTGCTTCACTCCCCGGTAATTCCCACCTTTGTAGTCTTCTCCTACGCCACTCAACGCATCCGAGCGTTCGGTGCCACGGCCTTACATAGCTGATCGCCCCAGCTTGTGCCATTTCTTGCAAGAAACGAGTAACGTGTCGATGGAGTCGGTGGGGGCGAACTCCCTGGCAGCGGCGAGCTCCGAGGAGGCGTCCACGCGGCGCGTGGCCAACCGCATCATCCGCGCGCTGCAGCACCAGCTCCGGCTGCTGCACCGCGCCGGCGCGGACTTCTTCGTGCTGGGCGCCACGGGGAACGTGTACACGGTGACGCTGGCCACCACCCCGGCGTGCACGTGCCCCGACCCCGCCGTGCCGTGCAAGCACATCCTCTTCGTGCTGCTCCGCGTCCTCGGCCTGTCCCTCGACGAGGCCTGCGTCTGGAGGCAGTCGCTGCGGCCCTGCCAGGTCGCGCGCCTCGTCGGTACGCCCACGTACCCGGACGTGCTCGCCGGCCCTCGCGCCCGGAGAGGTTCCACCAGCTGTGGTCGGCCCGGGTGGCGGCTGCCAAGGCCGACCACCGCCGCCAGCAGGAGGCTGGCGCGACGTCGTCGGGGCGGCTCGACGGCGCGGCCTGCCCGGTGTGCCTCGAGGAGATGTCGCCGTCGCCGCAAGCGCAAGGCGGGGCGGCGGGGCAGGGGCAGGTGCTGCTGACGTGCGGCACGTGCCGGAACTCAGTGCACGCCGAGTGCTTCGCGCGGTGGAAGCGCAGCCGCGCGAGGCGGGCTGCGACGTGCGTCGTGTGCCGAGCGCGGTGGCGCCAGCCGAGCCGGGAGCAGGAGCAGCAGTACATGAACCTGTCGGCGTACATGAACGAGGAGAACGACGTTGTGATGCAGAGCGACGACGGGGGGCTGTGCGCTGGATAGCCGACGTCGTTTACTTGTTACGGTAGTTCATGATGTTGTGACATGGATATGAAAAGCTGTACATATTAGCATCCCAATTCATTTGGTTTCACTTTCACGGTATTTCTTCCTTGTTTTTCTTAGGGCTGACTCTAATTAAGTGACTTACATGAATGTACAGATTTGATATGTTAATAAAACAATTGTGTGTTGACGCAAAAATGAGCAGCATCTGTTCCCAAAAAAATGGTATGATGGTAGCCTTATTTGGAAGGCGAGAAAAAAAATTCCCAAGTTTTGCGGAATTGAACTCTCTTATTAAATTCATGCATTCCAAATAGGTCATTATTTTCCCCTGTTTCTCTTGTAATATGCCATCTTGTTATTTTCCTGTCCTTCCTGAGGATAAGTGCCAACTAGCCGTTCAAGTTTCATTTTTTCTACTTCCATTTTCTTAAGTTTGCAGAGCTAACACTCTTGAACTTAATTTACTGTTGTTACAGCGAACTACAAATGGATACTACCTGTTTTTGTAGTGAACCATTTAGAGTAAGAAATTTAAATTAATTAATCAACGCACAATAAGCACCATGTGCATACATATCATTGCATTTATTTATGGATGACAAGATCAGGAGTTCTAGTCCGTTAATACATGTTTACATACATACTACTCCAAGCACACATAACTTGCATGGAATTAATGAAAGACGGGGCTGATGTCAACGCTCCTTCCGACGAAAATGCACAAGAGAGCCGAAGAAAAGCCCCATCCAAAAACAACACCTAAACCATAACCTAAAACACTACCAAAAGGCAAACCCTGAAACACACATGCCATTCCATGCAGGGCGGATCAAAGCCTCAGGTTGGATCAAAGCCTCGAGTTGAGTGGGCTATAACCCAAGACCTGAAAATCTTACCAGTATTAAAGCCCATAAAAATCTCTTAGAAATCATCAATTGCATGGGCAAACTGAACATGACTAACTACAACACTACTTGATCTCAAGGTTCTAGCTAAGCTAGAAGGGCAACAACAAAAAAACACCATAAAGGCGTGTATAAATTATATGCACCCCCTAGCCTAGAAAGAAGGCGAAAACATGCATCAAGGAAGCTTTCAAACTATCCATCTAGCTAATCAAGTACTTGTCATGCTCAAAATTAGCCAACAAACCAATTCTCTCTAATTGATCGACACCCGGTCGTTGAACTCGTCGGTGATGAATGGCATGCAGCTGGAGCTGCGGGCGATGCTGCCGCCGGCAGCGGCCTTCGCCGCGCCTTCCTGACCTCCTGGGGTTGATGCTGGACCTGGACCTCGGCCCGAGCTTGGACCGCTTCCTCAGGATCTCCCTCATGGCCTCGGCCTGGAAAAGCACCGGGTGCGTCCTCCCGAAGCCGTTGAACCTCTTGCACACGCCCATGTGCGCCCGGAGCGCCTCTTCCCGCGCACCGCCGATCTTCTCCTCCTCCTCCGTCACGGCCTCGGCGCACAGCCCGCAGACCCACCGCCCCGAGAAGCGGCCGCGCACCTCGCGGATGTACTCCGGCGTGCACTCCTCCGACATGCCGCAGCACTCGCACTTGGCGTTCTCCACCTCCGGCACGGGGTGGAGCTGCTGCTGCTCGACCTCCTCCTCCTCCATGGCGCCGCCGTGGTGGTGGATCTCGTACGAGATGTCGGACACGGTGCGCTGGAGGGCGTCGGACGAGGTCCTACGCCGCTTCTCGACGTTGCCGGAGCCGATATTGCTCGCCATCGCAATGAACGGCGCCGCCATGGCCATGGCGACCGCGCACGCCTCACTGCTGAGAGCCATGGATCAGATCTCTCTAGCTCTGGGTGTTTCTTGGCAATGTATTGTATGTCCGAGCAGTTTACCTGGCTTAAGATTGCTTATTGTTACTTGTATGATAAGAGGCTCAAGCTCAGCGTGCATGGGGGCTATTTATAGAGGTTTGAGTTGAGCCAAAGGGAAAGCTACGTTCATTCATGCATGACAATGGCCACAAGATGTGTGAAAAGGTGATGTGCAACTTGATGGGTGTAACTTGTGGTGGATAGGCGGTGCACCTAAAGGGATTGCAAGTTGTGACCTCAAGATTTGGTGATAGGGCTAGTTATGATATCTTTGTGTCAAGTGGGAGATGCAGCGATAGGTTTATAACCTTATGCACGTGATGCATCAGAGTAGGGTTGGAAATGGCCGGTATTTCGCAGAAAGGTGATTGTGAAACGCAGCCAATTGCCTTGCGGTTTAATTTCGATCATACTTTTTGCAGCTGATAAGTTGTTGTGAGTTGTGACAGCTGTGTTTTCATTTGTTTCCATTCGTTAACATAGATTTTGCTGAAAATGAAACGAATGGCATGCAAATTCTGAGCTATATATAGACGACTGCATATGCATCTCACAAGTGTCTATTATAAGCATATTCATTGTGTTTTTAGTATGGGAGCTATGCAATTCCTTTTTAATTGAATATACGTACTGAATAACACAACGGAATAATATTGCATCTTCCAAGTTTGCGATGGATTCTTCTCATGGGGATACTCTGCATTATTTCATAATTAGTTAGAACATTTTTAGAATTGATAATTAGTTTGTGTAGTTGCTTAAGGACATGTATAATGGTATAAACAACTGTTGTTTATAGTACCTCTCTATGACATCTATAGACAGTGCTAAAGAGCTCTTACAATAGATTGTCTTTTTACATGTATCTATAGACAGTTTCTCCATGTACAATGTGTTTTGTTTATCGTGTTACTGTCGACTACTACATGAGAGTCAGTCCAATTCTCTATGCTCCCCCTCTCTTATTCACATCATTTCGTGTCCTACGTGATAAGGCTTACAGACAACTGACGTCACACTATTGTACATGCTCTAACTTGTTTTTTTATAGAGTAGACAATTGATTAGCATTTAGCGCATCCTAGGATTTGCATACAAGATGTCACCAGATCAAACACCAAAAATCTACAAATAAACCATCCAACTACATAGTTGATGTGAATCAAACTCTGCCCTACAGAACATGCATGTTCCACATCTATTGGGATATTCAACGGTTTTGCATGTTGTTAACTAATTAATTATGAGGTACTATGTTTATGTCTAGAAACCCTGTTCTCGGTAATGAGTAGGATTGTTCTTCAGTGAAACTTCAACTCAAGTAGACAAGCACCACCACCAATTGTAGCACAGCCTAGCTAGTGGGGAATTTCAACACAAGAGAAACACCAACGGATTTGTATCATAGCATAGACTAGAGTACGATTCTCACCGATCAGTCCACACTGGTTGTATGGATCTTTCACAATGATTTTTCTATGATTTAAATCTGTGACTTGTGGGTCTTAAGATGACTGCACTAGGCAATTGTCCTCACCTTTCTAAAAAAAAGATAAGCACCATCCATTAAATTTCAAGAGAAAATAAGGTGAATTATCAACAGTCTAAAACAATTCACTCTTTTTAGTGGATTGATTCCCAATTATTATTCATATAGAAGAGTCAATATCATCTAGCTAGCTCTGTGTGCTCTCCACATCATTGATGTTTGCATGCATGGCCAGAGTTTCATCTCATGCATATGCGGAAGAAAAGGGTCAAGGAGATCACGAGAAGCTCGTCACGGCCGCCGGAGAGATGACTGGAAGGTAGCTTTCTAGACTTCGACATTGCACAATACTACTCCTGGCCAGTGGTTGCTGTTATGAGAAACTAAGAATCAGATTTACGAATTAATTAATGTCTGGACCGGACGCCTGCCAGAGATAATTAATTTGTCCGGCCACGCTTTAACCACATGAACCGTGCATCAAGTTGTAGCTTAGCTTGCGGATATACTTTGTTCTAGTAATTAGTGCTGTATTATATGCGAATTGTATTTATATTGTTTGGGAAATTGCTTATTTGCAATTTGTTCTAAGAGGCAAAAGACATCGCAAATATGTCTAAATTAGCTTAGCGACAACACCAAATGTGAGGGTGATAAGTGAGGGCTGAGACCACGACGACACGTCGATATGTCGAAACTCCTACTATTTTCGAAACACATATCTTTGCATTGCAAAAGTTGCTAGCTATGTCTCACTGGCGCACAGTAATCAGGTACGGTGTGCTTGGAAACGAAGGTACGTAGGAGTAGGACACATTTATCGAACTCTTAGTTGCAACAGTTTGTTGGAAACTTCTTGAAAAAGAGGGCGAATAAGACGAGTGATAAGTGATCAGTTATCAATTATCCTTCTTTCAGAAAAGCTATCAACTTATCATACTATACACGCATGATCTTATCAGCAGCTTTTCTTGTCATTTTCTCCTGATCAAAAGGCCTGGCTAGCTTAATTATCAACTTGCATGAGCAGTAATTACTGAGCAAAGTCTACAGGTCACATGCGAAACTCATAGAACCACCAAACTAGATCATACTTTCGTCGAGCTCTCCGCGTTAGAAACTGACGTCGCGTCGCGGCGCAGCCACGAAAACTTTGATTGCCTAAAGCCGCAGGGAACTGTAGATGTTATGCACGTTAGACGTAGGTAGTTCGTGTTAATTATGTCATCGGTGACATATATCAAGCTGCAGTGTCGTTATATCCCTTGCTAATTTACTAACATTTGAGGCCATGTGAATGCTGACATGACCTTAACTGGCTCAGTCTATATAATTGCTATCTAATTATTTGTTGTCGAATGCAGACATGAGCCTAGTTATTTGTTGACGAATATTGGGAAATTATATGCACATTTGTCTCTGATTAAACTTTCATCGTTGCCTGACTTAGACTCTTCTGATTTTCTTTATTACAAGGTAGATGCACACACACACATATCTCCACACACGCATACACGTGAGTGAGTGTACCTATTTAGCACACACATACTTAGAAATACTGAGAACAGAGACATATATACAACCTCACAAAGTTCATATTGAGGTGTAATCGCTTATGCGTAAAAGTAAGCACCAACCACCAGGATTTAAGCTTTTTGGGTGGAGTCTTACATGAGCAACTACTCTGAGGTGGTTTCCTTAGACTCTAGTTTTTGAAAAAAGAAAGATCAAATTGGTCCATCTTGCTAATTCAGCCCACTGAAATCTTCTCTTGGTAAAAACCTGATTGTAAATATGATGTGTGTCGAATTGGACAAACGCGGGCATGAGTAAACACTAAACACTGAAGGAATTGATTAATATACGTGATTGAATTATAGTAAGTGATTTCACGATCCAATCAACTGCACTTCGCTACTTTTCTGAACTACAAAAAAATATATATCATGTAAATTGTGTTTACCCTTGCAACGGTTCATGTAAACTATATCATACTTACATAAAAGGATTTTTGACGAATTAGGGCGTTAACGGTGGGAATATTGCAATATTTTTCTTCCTTGTCATAATAAAAACTGACATGAAACTATAGATACTAACGGCCTACTTGGATTTTGGATAGGGGAACTTTTTTCGAATATGACCTTAGGATTTAACTCAAATCAGAACTAAACCCAAAGAAATCCCCCTATTCCAAACGCCCTGTAAGGGCATGTTTGCAAACGGGGGATTCGGATCCAAATCCTCATCATTTAGTTAGCTAAATTTTCCGTGCAATTGTGCGGCTAGCTACTACAATACATATGTTTTTAGTTGAAAATAAACTTGTATTCGTTATACAACTATAATGCTTATGATAGAAAATAGAGTTGTGTTTCTTATACAAATGTAACAGTACTGATATATCTCTCATTAATATACACCGTTATAATTTGGACTCACCAAAATAAGTGGTGTAGATCTTTCTATTTTTCTCTGATTAAGTTAGAAATTTCTAGCTGATTAGAGAGAACTTGTGGCTCTGTTTTCTATTGTTTTAATAATGTAAATAGTTTCAAACTAAATCCTATAAGTTCATAAGCAAACCCCTCTACCATAAATTAAAGTGGAACTTTTTTTCCTCCTTTCTCATCAACTAGCCATTCAATCCTACACAGATGCCCAGTATAATCTCGAGTGATTTGAACTAAGAAACATATATACTTTGTGCCTCTCAAAAGAACGTTAAGACTTGGCGACCTCCAGGTAGCCCGGCCCGGAAAAGTTGCAAGCCTCAAGACTGTAGCACAAGCCAGATAGCCCGGCCCGTAAAACCATAAAGCAGCGGACGCACGTGAGATTTACGGGAAATCTGGTTTGCGGGCCGTGGCACTCCGCGGGCCGTCTAGCTAGCCGGGCCTTGCACCGAGCCCGAGGTACCAATCCACGCGAAGCTTGGGCCTTGTCCCGCTCGCGCCGGCAGCAGTCACAGCAACGTCGTGTGTGCACGTCTGGGTCGCGGCCGATAGGCCCGTGCCGTGGCCCTTGCTTGGTG
The DNA here is from genome assembly GCA_036346255.1 of Ampelocalamus luodianensis. Lineage (NCBI taxonomy): Eukaryota > Viridiplantae > Streptophyta > Magnoliopsida > Poales > Poaceae > Ampelocalamus > Ampelocalamus luodianensis. Next base: position 57,248,460 of record CM070628.1, read on the forward strand.
TTGCGACGGGCTCGTGCGGCCGCGCGTAAGGTTATACACAATGAGTTGTCTGTAGGATTTAAACTGACGGAGATAAAAAGAGAGAATTATGTTATCTATAATACTGTAGTCGATTGTATCATCAGAACAAAAAAAAAACTATCCAATCATATTCCTTAAGTCCATGAAAGTATTAAAAAATTATATGATCTATAAAAACAAGTAAAAATACAATCTATTGTATGAACTGACTTTAATGTTATCTACAAGTGATATCAATATTTACTATATACAGCAACTGTATGTACTGTATAAACCCTCATGTTTGCAATTTGCAAGCGTTCCGTTTGGGCGTGTGAAGCTGCCACGCAGAGCCCAATGATGGGTGGCGCGCAACAAAGTCAGACAAGGGTATACTACCGTGCGGTAAATGGTCCGGGGCCACCATTCTTAGGCATAGGCCACCGGCTTTAGGGTCTGTTCCGTTTCTACCCAAATTTTCCGAATCGTCCCATTTGTTGGCCCATTCGATTGTGGACTACAAAGTGAAAACGGGCTCGAATTTGTTTTTATAATTTTTTGTGAATATGGTGTGGCCCCTATTCAAATTGTATCCTCTACAATTTCGTGGCTTCTTAAATTTTTGGCAAAATTTGATATATGCCACTCAGAAAGTTGCTACTTCGAGATATGCCATCTAGTTTTCTGAAATTCGAGATTTGCCACTCCAGTTTCTTCCACCTTTGAAATTTGCCATTATCACTCTTTTTCTCCCTTTTTCTTTTCTTTTTCATCAATTCTATTGTGAACTACCTATTTTACCCCTCATCTATTCCTCTCCATCCATTCCTTCTGAATGAACTAGCATCCACATCCATCAGAGCACAGCACTGGCGCTGGCAACGCTGGTTGAATCGGCGCCGTCTCCCCCGTGCTCCTCGCCGGTCTCGCTGGTCCCGCCGCGTCCCAGCCGCGTCTGCCCCAAGCTCCCCTCCGGTCCCTCCCCACCTCCCCCGAGCGAGCTCCATGTACTTCCCCTTTGACACTGAGGCCGACATCGCGCTGAGCGTCGCGACGGAGATGATTGCGGAGCTGGACATCACTGACCATGAGGTGACTCGCATCGCCGAGATGAACGACGGTGAGGTCGATGCACTGGTGCCAGATTGGAGGCCGGGTCCAAGCATGGACGACGACGACGATGCTCCAGACGCGTCAAGCACTGCATGTTGCCAGAATTGCCGGTCGTCCAGCGCTTCATCCTCTGGCTCGCTTCTCGACTTCATGTCGTTCGCGGCACGCCAAGGCTGCCGGTGCACAGAGCTGCACGGCCGGTTCGAGGAGATCACGTTCCAAGCTGATAAAGAGCAGGTGCATTTTCAGGATTCAGGGTGCAGCTCTGATGATGGAAGCAGGCAAGCAGCCAAGTTGAGCAGTGCGTCAAGGACAAGGAGCTCATGGACATAAGTGGCTTTGCACCGAATGACATAGGAAAAGGTTCAGATCAGACTTGTTTTGGTTCCTTGTAGGAGTAATCCTTTTTACCTGATCACTAACGGGTCAAACTTTTCATTCCTGTTCTTGGTCTCCACCTGAAGGTGAGTTAATAAAGAGGTAGTTCACAAGGGTCAAACTTTTCATACCTGTGCTGTGCTCTGATGGATGCGGATGCGGCTGAATGGATGGAGAGGAACAGAGGAGGGGCAAAACAGGTAGTTCACAAGGGAATTGATGCAAAATAGGAGAAAAGAAAAGAAAATAGGAGAAAATGAGTGATAATGGTAAATTTCAAAGGTGGAAGAAACTAAAGTGGCAAATTTCGAATTTCAGAAAACTGGATGGTATATCTTGAAGTGGTAAATTTCTGAGTGGTATATATCAAATTTTGCCTAAATTTTTTGGTGTGGCAAATTTAGCTACGGAAACGTTGGTTGCATTTGCTGTACAACACTGAAAACTTGTGCCTCGCTGAAGCACCAAACTTTTGCAACTCTTTGTTACAGGAACCAAACTCATTATAATAATGTCTCTGGCTGTTTTGGAGAGAGAAACAACTCAATTACTCTATACCCTTGTGTTCTTCTTCCTCCTTCCTTCTTTGTGCCTTTCTCCACGCCACCTCACACCGCAACTACGGCAGCTCCTCTTCCCAACACTCCCCACAGTGATGCCGACGGATACACCTCAGGTGGCGAGCAATTCCTACCGCCGCTACTGAGTGGCTGTTGCAGTGCGGCTTTCTCGGCCACGACGAAGGAGATCTTAGAACTGAGGTCATTTATCATCGAGTGCATCGACTTCACCTTCTCCAGTTCCTCCACATACCGCTTCTTCCTCTTCCACGATAGCTGCGCTCTCCCACGATTCTGCATAAGCCGCGCCACGAGCCGCTTGTCCTCTTCCTCGCCGACCGTGCCTCCCTCATCGGATTCCACGGTAGCCCGTAACACGTACGCCGACAGATAAACCTCGCCATCCCTGGATCAGGCCAGGACTCGCCTACTTCCGCTTCAGGCTCCAATTGGGGATGTCGCCGCTCCGCCCCTTGTGGCAGTGGACCGCAACAGTACTTAGGAAGAATGGAGGAAGAAGAAAGTAGAGAATGATAGAGGGACAACAACATTTTGCACGCTTTCCCTCTCCTGCTATCCAAAATAATACTCTATTTGTTCTTTTTTACTTGCACCCTAGAATCTATATCATCAAACATTTTAAAGTCTGACCACCGGTAGATTTGAAACTATCTAGATTGACTATATGAACATATATTATTAGATTTATTGTTAAAAGTACTTTTATAATGCTATAATTTTATTAGTACATCTTAACTAATTATTAAAAAAAAAATAGTCAAAGTCGCATCTCGGAGACCGTAAAAAATCAAAAACGTCAAGTAAAAAAGAACAGAGTGAGTACTATTGTAATGGTTCCGGTGTTCTACTGCAAACAACCACAAAAGTTCAATGTGTTTAAGCAAAGACACAAATTTAATGTGTCATGGAGTAAATGCTACAAAAGTTAAATTTTGATTTGAAAATCAATTTGAGTATAATCTTATAACAACCTTGGTAGGATGTGTTAATCACGTTGTGAAACGAGAGACGCAGAAAATTTCTATCTGTGGTCGACCCCGACTCAGCAGTTGCATTAAATCACGTTTCGCATACAGTAGTGAGAAAAAGCTCAACTTGAGGTGGTACTCGTGTATTTAGGTACATATGTATCCTATTCATGCTTAATAAAAGTGTTACTATATTTCACTATATAAATCTGTATGGATAATACTTACAATAATTTTCTATATTACATAACTTTATTTGGCTCATTTAAAAATCTCACAGAGATTGTACGATATACGATCTGGTCCTATGATCTGATACTATCCACCAAATTAAAGACGATCCTGCCTTGGATCGAAATTTTAACTAACTTGGGGGTTGCATTAGTCATGTTGTGAATCGAGAGTCTGAGAAAATTTCTACCTGTGGTCGACCCCAACTTGCCTAATCATATAGTTGCGTCACATCACATTTCACATACATGAGTTCACAATGCATTTATTTTCAACCAATTTAGGCCTGCACATTTGGCATTTAAGCATTCACATTTTCCCAGAGGAAAGCATGCACCCGAGGGGCGAGGGAGGTGAGGCAGGGGAGCTGGCTGCAGCGTCGCTGGTAGCCGGAGGAAGCGGGGAGCCGGAGGATCGATGGTGATAACTACCCAGAGGTAATCCCTCTGACACACAATTTATTATACTTTTGCAGAAACTTTGAGGTTAGTTTTGTAAAGAAAATTGCTCATACTATATCGAATGTATAATTATTGTCCCAGACATTGTGTCATTTGTTCATCATTAATGCAGGCCAAGGATTACGGTTTATCTAGAGCAAAGTGAAGAGCTTCCTTGGGAAATAAATTTTCTGGGGGACGAGGTCCCTCCCTCACCACCGTTAGATCTCCCCCTCACACACTGTGCTACAGTGAACATCTCACGGATCCAACGGTGATGGGGGATAATTTATTTCCGCTTCTTTGACCTGAAGACTACTACAAAAATTCATGTAAGTTTCCTTTTACCTATAAATTTTGTTCTATAGCTATTATTATACTTATCCAGTGTTCAATTAGAGGATGGTTTTATGAACTGTGCATTTCTTTAGGTGTTGGATAACAAGTACCAAAGCAAGCTTCTTAAGGTGATCGATGCCAAGTACGAAACCAATGCTGTAATTGGTAGCTATCATTTATCAACTTGATTAAACTCCTAAGTTGCTCCTAAGACAATATTTACCAATTTAATTATATGCATTTGTGTTGTTCAGTAAACTGCCAGAGTTTTTTGATGGAACTTGCCAGTGCGAAGGTGGTTGCATGAAGGCTGACAAAGCCCCCTGGAAGGATCTTGCAGTCCAATCTGATCGTTCAATGTCAACCTCTTATTCCTTAATAGATAATCAAATTACAAAGGACACGAGTTCTCTATGCTACTTTGATGCTACGTTACACGAATACTTCCCAAAATCGGTGTGTCACTATCGGATACCATATTGGATATGGATACGGTCCCAATACGTCTAGATATGTATCCTGCAAGTATCAGTGATCTTTCTGTTTTTCAAAAAAGAAGAAAATAATTCCTGATACTTCTCCGATACTTCCCCCCAAATCTCTACCCTAACACCCTTTATTCGACTCAGAAACGTACGGTTGATCTATTCAACAAACAACAATTAGTTGATTTCTCTTTATTTGGAAGCGAATTTAATTCTTTGGACTCAATTGAGGATAGAGCCCATCTAGTCCCAAAGCAGACAACAAAGTAATTGGCATTAAAATTACTTGGACAACCAACATCATCTTCTTGCATTGAAAGAACCTGGAGTACCTATGGTTTGATCCACAGCTCAATGAGAAATATGTTCTATATTTGCCTTCTTTTCTTAGTTTCTTCATTTTTACCAATTGCATGGAATTCGTTTGCAATTGTATTATTGTAGGCTAAACCCTGGACGTGCTAAGAATATAGTATTTTCGCACCACAACTTACTTCTTCCTTATTTATACACTAGTAAGTTGAACCTTAGATGATTGCAATTCATTAATTTATGTATGTATATATATATATATATATATATATATATATATATATATATATATATATATACATATACATATCGCCGTATTGGTGTTTTTGAGAAATAACGTATTGCGGTATTAGCGTATCGCATAGCCATATTGGGGGTACCCGAGCAACCTAGCTTGATGTGAAGATGGTTCAAAGTGGTGCCGGGAGTTATGGAAAGCTCAATTTAAACTGTTTTGAGGCTGAGGAGAGAATGATTTGCAAAGATGGCACCATATACCCTAAGGTACCAAAAACATGACCACTTCTTCACAATCATATATTCATATTAACATGTGTCATATTTATATGTTTTGAAGATGCACTTTCCAATAGCGAGGTACCTTCAGTGTATTTCTCTTTCTCTCTTTTTTTGCTTTGCTTTGTTTTTATTCATGTATGAATTTGATTACATAAAAATTCAAGACTATGTTTGACTCAAATTAGCTCAGTCACCCTCAATTTTCATTCTGGCCGGGACTAAACTGTGCTGAGTTGCTAACGGGCCTTATGGGTCATTTTAGGAAGTGTCCACTACCACACATCAATTATCCGACAACACAAACAAAAGCTACAGATGTGTTTTTCGCATGTACGAAAGTCGGAAAACCCACAGTGCTACTGGTAACTGTTTAACCGGTACAAACATGAGGCACAACTTGCCGCGTATCATACTGAGAAAACAGCATGCAGTAGCAGACTTGCAGTAACCAAGGTAGGAAAATGATCCCCCCACCCCCACCGACTACTGAACAAATGAACAATGATTGAAAATCTAGCAGCCAAAGTCACATGAGTCAAGTAACTTGACAAGAAAGCATACGATATGCAATTGTCTTCAAGGGCATGGATCACGTAGTGTGAACAATTGTACATATGCAATACAACTTAAAGATCATAACCTCAATCTGAACAATTCTATGTGCAGTAGCTCCTCTTCGTGTCCAGGAACAAATCGGTATACTAAACAATGTTCGTATCCATTTGGTGCTATCACTGGGTTTCAGTTTTGCCAGTTTGTTCAGTGGCACTGTCATTTGAGCCATTTGACCCAGAACTGCCATCGCCACCTTGAGATTCATTGTGCTCATCATTGGTAGATGTGCTGGTTTCAATCTTGATATCCTCCTGCTCACCATTGTTAGACGTTTCTGCAGCTCCATCACTCTGGCTCTCCACAGGTTTTGTCTCTTCTGAAGAACCATTTGCTACTTTAGCAGCAGACACTCCTTGGGAGTTCTCTGTCTCCGTGTTTGCAGCCTGGTCATTGGAAACTTCTGTTGCAGCATTGCCTTCCTCAGAGTTTCCTTCTTTGAAGTCTGACACCTCATTGGCTGTAACCATTTCTGCACCCTTCTCAACATCACCAGATGCAGTCCCAGATGATGTTGTACCTTCATGTTCAGATCCAGTCTCAATATGAACAGTCCCACTGGTGCTATGCTCAGAAGCATCAGATGTAGTGGAAGCTGCATCCCCTTGGTTTTCATTGGCATCATTTTGTGAATTCTCATTATGAACTGATGGTACATTGCCTGTTTCATCTGGAAGAGTTTCAGTGCCATGTTCATCACTTGTTCCAGTCTTGGTATCATCAGAAAGGGATCCAGAGTTAGTTTGAGAATCCACTGCCTCCTTTTTCTCAGCTTCCTCTCCAACTGATCCATTACTGCTTGCATTGCTCTGATCTGCATTAGTGGATTCATCACCTTGTGCCACTTCTTCATGGGGTGTTCCATTTGTCTCACCGGTGCTTTCCTCTTGGGCATGATTGTTTTGGGGCACATCATCTCCAGTTGAATGAACTTCACTTTTACTCTCAGCATCAGACGAGTTGGATTCAGCATCATGCTTGTCTGCTTCTAAGTGACCAGTTGTTTCATCTTCATCATTAGTATGAGCTTCTGTATTACCATCTGCACCACTGGCTTGCCCTTCTTCAGCCTCTGACCTCTCTGTGTTTCTCGCATCATCTCCATGTGAATCAATATTCTCTTTCTCAAACACAGTTTCTCCAGTCTTGTCTTCCTCTGGTTTGCTTATTACATCAGAATTCTCTGCAACCTTTTCCACATTGCCATCACCATAACTACCTACCCTTTCTTTCCTCCCCTGGAACACGCTTCTATCATCATGGGCAAGCTGGTCCTCAGTATCATCCAAGTACTCATTTTTCTTATCATAGGAATGCTTCACCTGATACAGAAGCCAAACAACGACACCTACAAGTAGGGTAACCTGGAGTAGTGTTTTGATTCTTGATCCTCTGTTCCTTTGGTGCCGGCTACTTGAATGATGAAGCATGTTTACAAGTGCTGAAAAGGAACACACAATGAAGGTCAGGTTGTAAGTTGCTTAGTTCCATTTTATCAGTACAACAGACACTAAATTACCCAATAGACCAATAAAAGTTCACATATATAGTACAAAACATTTAAGTATATTAATTGCATTGTATAACACCTGCCAGAAGTGCTTTCATGCTCCACCTCTAGAGTAGCACACAAATATTAAAGCAATTTTTGGGGGTAAACGTGCACAGATGCAAAATCAGTGGATCGGGCAAGCTTGCGAAAACCAACCCTATCTTTGTCCAAACTATCCTGTATAACCCAAAGCACTTACAAGTTACAACCATGATCTAAATATAACGGATCACTGCAAGTATTCTCCCACCCGCTAACAACCCTTGAGACGGTCCATTCTGGATATAAATCACCAGACCACCCACAAACCACACCACACTGACACCAGAGCTCACCATATCTCCTACACTATTCCGGCAACCCTGAGATATATCTTCTAACAACATTCATGCATGGCGGGGGCATCTGTGAATACTGCTTCTTGATACAAACTAAAGAAAAAAAATAGATGCAGATTAGGAATGGAGAACACATTTGCATATCAGAAAGTGGATTACATCCATATACTTAAGATTTAAGAAGTAGAGAAATCCTTGCAGTTTGGTATGAAGATTTCACAACAAAATTGGAAAGATGGATGCCCCGGAAGGAGGTACAGGTTTGGGCCTAATTGTTGGGGCCAAGTGTTTAGATCAGGAAATTGGTCACACATTTGTCCCTACTTAAAAAGATCACAATACTATTATCTTTGTAACGATAATTTTTAGGCCTAACCTCCCCCACTGGTATGCTTTAAGACTAACATACTTATCTAGAGGTGGAAGCAGAGCATCGAAAGCACTCCTAGAGGTTGATCTGCGAATTCTCATCCGTTAGACACCCTCATAACAGAAAGCATGTGCTGCACCACAGTTATGATATGCACCAAGTTATGCAAATGAAATAAATCTAAAAACATGAAAGGCAACACCATGAAGGCCATAACACAATTTGGTCCCCCAAGGCCAAACTTGTGGTCTTCAATAGTAGTGTAATTCAAGTTCTGTAAACAGGCAAGAATATTAAATGCAGTTCTCCTTTCCCATTTCTTCAAGCAAAAAGCATGAACAAAGTAAATAGCACAGTGTAGCTAACTATTTCTCTCCTAAGGTCAGGGCGGATCCACTGAAATTTCAGTTTTTAATGGAGTAACCCAATGTTTGCCCACTTATGCCTCCGCTCATTTTTGGAGCTGGGTCTGCCCCTGCCTGAGCTGAGCTCTCAAGGTCATATTAAATGGAAATTTCAGGCTAGGCAATTTTGAAATCAGTAGTACTATATGTTAGTCAGGAGTCCGAAATAAAAAGAACAAACTTGAACACATAATGCAATTAGTAAGTTGCTAGTGTGATACCCCATACCGGCAATCATCAAGCTACTGCATCTAAGTCTTAACAGCCTAGAATCTTTAGCTGATCTCCTGTCAAAGCAGGCCTATGACACTAGTAATAGTAGTAGTCTTTACTATTTAAATATTAGAGTTGGTGGTCGTATGTTTTCCTTACCCTTTTCAGTGTCCGTTTGATCAGAGAGCAGAGCACCGACCGCCCAAATCACATCACCAAGCACAACGATGGTTGACAATCCCGACATGACGGGACTATAATTTTTTTAGTTTGTAACAAAACACGGGTATTGATCTAGTTACTAGTACTAGTATAATATGCAGTGTTTTCGAGAGTCAAAACAGTCATCCAGAATATACCGAAAATCGGAAGGTGCTACTAGCTTGACGTGTCAATTTCAACAGGAAGGGGCGTACTATTTGTCACTTCCTTTTTCCGCTTATGGCTAGATTTGAAAGCCGCAAATTAAGTGCAAGATCCACCCAACCCAGTTTCGTGCTTACATGAACCCTAAGAACAGAAACCCATGGATACATTTTCGATCGAAGCAAATCCACTGTAGGAACTACGAGTCGTTAATTAACTTAACGAGAAACATCCGGAGATACATACATAACCGCACTCCCCATCTAACTAAGCGCTACTTACAAAGAACCCAGGGAAGAAAGGGAAAAGAAAAGCAAAGAGTTCGAAGAAGTGCCGCAGAAATCAACTAGACAACTACTCGAACCGTACGTACTACTAGCATTGCTCGGCAGCACGCACAGGCGTAACGAAAGCGAGACCCCCAAGATTTATCCATGTGCAAATCTTCGCGGGCAGTACGGCATTGGAGCACAGGCACAGGGGTAGAAGGAGGAGGCGGGCCTGACCTGAGATAGTGAGACGGGTAGCGGAAGCCGCCGATCGCACCGACTCCGACTCCGAGGGAGGAAGCGAAGCGAGCAGTGGGGGAGAGGGAGGGATGCGACTGGGGTGGACTGGTGTTGATGGGTGGTTTGGGTGGGTTAGATCTGGAAATTAGTGGGATGTCATGTGATTGTGGCCTCGTGGGAGAGCCAGGCTGCCGGTCTTTTTTCTTCTCTTTTTTGAAGGCCGGGTTGCTGGTTTTGATTGCCTCTTGGTTGGGCTCGTGAGTGGTGACTGCGTGGCGGGGTCCACAGGGTCCGCGCCGTCTTTGTCCGTTCGTTCGCACGTCAACATGAAAATATTCCGCCAGTATTTGATTAATGTACCCATCTGCCCGTCCTGAGCGAGTTCTTGATCTAAATGGTATTATTGACGTCTTTATTAACAAACCAGACCACCACACAGTATAATGGCAAAACTAGCACAACAGATGTGTCGAAGGCCGACACGTGTCCATATACGTACCTCCTGTGCCCAGAATCCATATGAGCCGTTATTTGGGGGGTCGAACGCCCCCGTGCCACCATGTGGCCGATGTCGCTCCCCTAGTGCCCGGACAAGCTATGTCACGCCCTTAGCGCCGAGACAGCAGCGCATTCGTACCCCAGGCGCCCAGACCCCTAGTGCCTGGTCAGCCACCATGTGGCTCTTCCGCTCACCTCTAGCCCGAAATTCCACCACTGCCATGCCATGGTGGCACGGTTTTAGGGCAGGGCAAAGTTTTAGGAAATTAGGGTTGGGGCGGGTTTTAGGAAATTAGGGTTTTAGGTTTCGAAATAGGGTTTCATGATTTTATGTGAACGGTTATCAGGTGTTTTAGGGTATGATTTCATGTGAACCTCAGGTGTTATAGGGATTTATGATTTCATGTGAACCTCCGGTGTTTTAGGGTTTTATGATTTCTTGTGAACCTCAGGTGTTTTAGGGTTTAATGTGAATCTCCCGCGTTGCGGTCGTCTCCGGAACCGATGTACTCCGATACTACTATACAAATAAATTTTGCATTAAGCGCACAACATGTATGCAATGTACACACACGATACAATATGGTTCACTCGTTTGAGCCACTCTTTGCTCACTGCGTCTGCGTCTGCGTGCCCGTGCTGGTTTTGCATCAAGCGTGTCCCGTGGGATACGTTAACCGGTCTGGAGAGCGCGTATTGATTCAGAGGAGGTACAGAAACTGTTGAGTGGGCGGAGGTACATTAGCAAGCTAACTATGGCTCAGCTGAGTCTGTCCAACGTCAATGTCGTCCAGCTGAGTCATGCCAAACTGGTTACCACCTACAATCGTGTCATTAATGAATGAATCAAGAAATCCACGCCCGGATCGTCCGCCCCCAAGTACGATGTCTGCACGTCCATTAGTGCGGAGGAGCTCTGGCCTTGACCGTGCGATGACCCAGCGACCCCAAAGGAGCTCTGCCCTTGGTATGGTACTCTATCCTGGTCAACGTACGATATGGGTGGGCGCCCTGGGTGCCACAGTCTAAACCCTAGCACCATGTACTGCTCCTTGGCAGTAGCTGGGATGGTCGTATCCTCATCGGTTAACGGATAGCCATAACTCCCACGCTCAACTGAAGGCTGCAAGATGGAATGATGTTGGGCGAAATTAATATTCAAGACCTAAGCTGAACATCTCCCACCTCCTGGATGTGCAGTGTGGATGATCGAGGGGGAGCGTTAGTCTAAGTAGGGGTGCGAATGGCAGAAGTGATGCATCCCGACAAACGTGCAACTAGAAGACATCATGATGTTAGCACAACCTAAGGCCTAATAGAAATACAGGACATAAATTTGTACATAACTTACCTCCCCGTCGATCTGTAGTACGGATGACTAACGAGGAGCGCTACGACGCCTGTCGGTCTGACTAGGCCTTGCTAACCTAGCAGGTGAGCACGGTCGGGCCACTTGGTGCGTAGCGTGTAGGATATCGACCGACCGCAGCTCATGGTCTTTATTATATTCTTGAACTCTGCAAAGATGTACTTCATAGTGCTCAGAAGCCCCAGTACAGTGTTCTCTGGGCTGCGGATGGCGGTCTCGGATGCGCTTGCGATCCGCTGCAGCCGCTCGAACTGAAGTAACAAACAACACTTGTTTAGTACCAAATAGTACAAATATCATCAATGAAACGAGGAAAGGTTATCAATATCTTACGGTGTCGGCACGCCGCAAAACGTTGTGTCGATTGAACGAGTGACAGAGCCTCTCCTCATGTGTGACCTGCTTTGAACACTCTGGTGGAGGACGAGAGAGTCTGGTGCGTAACTGTGGTACGTACCACTCGATGTACTAATGGTATGTTCGTACGTCATACAGTCACTACTCCTGTAGAATCTCATTGTGCACCGTCTCTATCCAAGCCATAATCCACTCATGTTAGACTACCTGCCAGCCCTCAGCATTTCGGCCCGCCCTCAATTAGCTGCATTTGAGAAGGACTGATGTCAAAACAGTGGATGTAGGTATGAACTATAAACATTACTCGGATAGAGTTGGACTCACAAATAGAAGACTCGCTGTAGGATCCTACCGTCGAGAGGGCACAAGGTGGTACAGATCGAACTGTCGCATTATGCGCTGCAATGCGTAAGGCTTCACCATATGGAAAAACACTAGGTGGCAGGTCGTCGCCCATAATCCGGCGTCCTATGTGCATTGCACGGACAGTACGTACAGTGCTACCGTGTTCCCGGCATCTGGGCTCCATAGAGCCCATATAATGTCATTGTCGTGTAACGATTCAAACTCGTTGTGGAATACCGGGTAGCACCTCGATGGCCTATCCTTGGCCCAACGTAACTTGGCAGTAGTCCACTAGGTGCCTATAGTGGACCCATCTATTGGGTTGTGCAACTCAGGGTACAGGTGCACTACTGTCCCGATGGAGGGACGCCCAAGAGGGATGTGCTCCCAACTCCATAACTACAGGAACACATAGCAGATGGCAAGGACCGATTTCAAATCAGTGTCGTGCCGCGAAGTGTCACACACCCCCTATATGTGGTGCAAAGGACGGCTGATCTCCAACTGTACTGGGGCATTTCCCTAGCCCCCGCGTCAGCCAAAGACTCGACGTTTCAAACGAAGCTGGGGTACACCCAATCGCCCTGTGTTGTGGGAAACAGGGCCCAACCGAAGAGATGAAGAAAGTAAGCGATGAGATGCGTCCTAACAACCTCATCAGGTGCATCCGCTGGGCATTGACTTAATGTAATATCCTGAAATGCTTTAGAGAGGGAATTAAAAGAATTAGTGGAGTTTTCCGCAAATAGGGATAAAACCTGGGCCACAGGCTTTCGGCCCATGGCATCGTGGCCCAAGGTGGGCCAAGAGCCAATAAAATGGCCGACAAGGGTGATAGCCCTGCCTAGCCGCCACCCCCACTACCGCGCGCCCTCTCCTGCCCCTTGCCCTAGGGGACCGACATGCAATTTTCTGCAAACAGAGATAAAACCTGGGCCATGGACTTCAGGCCCACGGTACCGTGGCCCAAGGTGGGCCAAGAGCCAATAAAAGGGCCAACAGGGGGTGACAGCCCTGCCTAGCCACCACCCCCACTACCAAGCGCCCTCCCCTGCCCCTTGCCCTAGGGGGTTGTCGCCATGGGAGGATCTACAGTACCCCATCGGGGTGCACAAGACACCGGGTCAAAAAATTATTTTTCTTTATATATAGCCTTATATATAGTATGAACACCCCTAACCTAATATAAGAGGACATCCTAAGCCACAGCCCAACATAACCCAAGATATGTATAGGGAGTGAGGACCCTCAGTCATTTTTGTTCTGGATCCACCACCGCCGCCGCCGCCTCGCTACCGCTGCCGCGTGCTTTCTTACGGTGTCGCTTCTTTGCCATGCCGCGACCTTCTTGTTGTTGCGTGCGCGTCGGCCATCGGTGCTGTTGCCGAGGGAAGAAGAAGGCTAGCAGGAGGAGAGGAGGAGCAAGGAGGAAAGGAAGGAAAAGAGGAGGTTTTCCTCGTGATCATCAAGGGTAAACCCTGTTAATCTCTAAGTTTTACCATGAATTAGTCATTATTAAGTTTGTAGATCATTTTGATTAGGGAAGTTAGTTTTGGTGCGCCCTAGTTCGTCAAGGTTGGATCACGAGAACCTTGCGAGGTGATTTGGTGTATTTATGCTCGGATTCGAGGTCATTACAATTAGATAAAAGTTAGATAATCTCATTAGCTTTCTAAGAAGGTCTGGTTCATTAGAATCAGAGTAGGGAGCAAAAAGATAAAGCCTCTAGAAGGTCGTTGTTCAGATTTGGGACGTAGCTGGCAGACGTCGTGAAGATGGGTCGATGGCAAAACTAAAATATGGTGACAACTTGAATAATGTAGAAAATTTCATGTAATTTTGAGAACTGTTATTTTCATATATTTGCAAGTTTTAGAATTAAAGATACAAAATTGTGAAGCGGACTATTCTAACAGATTATGGGGACATTCTTCGGGGAAAGAAACGGGGCAGAAAACAGTAGAATCATATGTTCGTCATAATTAGGTAGTTGTAGGATTTTTTGTGAGGATTACAGAAGGTCTTGAATGGTTAAATTTGAAGTTCGGATGAATAAGTTAGATCCATTTTACTACTGGGATAGCGGGTAGTGTGTCCAGTAGTGTTGGGTTAATTGGGTCGGTTTGGAGTAGACATGCGATGACGATAATTGTAAAGTGTGAGTGCTGCAATGTTGTGATTTTAAGTTGTGTATTACCATGTTTGTCCAGAGGGTGTGGTCTCTAGTGCTTTGTCGCCGCTTCACTACCCAGCTCCACGCGGATAAAGAGGCAAGTGCATGATAGCCAGTATTCATTGGTTGATCGTTGTATTCTTTACCACTCATTATCATTATATTGTTCATGATTTTATCTTATTTAATTTCAAGCAATGTGAATGGTCATGATATTATTCGTATTGATGATGTGAGAATGTTAGATGATGGTATTATTGATGAACCTATGAATAATTGTGCATTTATAAGCATCATTGCATAAGAGAAGGTGATCTTAGTGATCACACACCTCCACAGGAATAGAGGAGGTCCTTGATCCTTGAGGAGAACGGGTTTGAGAGTTAACATTATTGCGAGTGTTCACTCATGCTATACCGGTATACGTGAAAGAAGTGCATGTGAACATGTAGCGTAGGGATACATTGAATGAACAAGGAATTGGATGATTGAGTATGAGAATAAAGAAAAGAACAGTTGATGTTGATGATGATATGGTTTACAATTGCTTAATCATTGTTTATTGTATATTATTGTGCTCGCTGAGTCGTGGACCCACCCTTGCTTTATTGTTGTTTTTAGATGACCGTTGACGACGTTGCACATGGGAAGGGCTAGCACACTTGGATTCACATCATATATTCAATTACATGAAACAGTGTGCATGAGACATTTTATTAGAGTGATGAATTATAATTAGGATTTGATAATATTGCTTATCCTTAGTTAATTGGTTGGAGTTGATTATTCATTTAATAGACTTGATTGGATTGGTTTTGTGTTGATCTTTGCTTATTATCTTGCTATGATTCCTAAGAATTAATTATCTATGATTGTCATATCGTTATGCTTGCGTCATTATGACCCGTGTACAGGTTTTATCATTGATATGCTTACTGTAATTTAGTGTTAATTGTTGTTAAAATTGATAGTTAGTGTAGTTTAGTGGCATTCTAAGCCCCGTGTTGGGCCGGGGTGTTACACTTAAATTCCTCAGCCATGTCCGAGGGACACCACGGGTGTTGTTCGGGACAGGTATGTCAAACCGATGCCCCAACCGGGCCTTCCAATCCATCGGCGGACGACCTAGAACAAGTGGCTCACCCCTGACCGGGAGATCGGTCAAGAAGGAGATATCCTGGAGAGTGATCGTCATCTCTCCCCACCGAAAGTGGAAGGTGTACGTCTTGGGTCTCTATCTGTCGACAAATGCTGACATCAGACTATCGTCTAGGGTGAAGTAGCATTCAACCGAGAGCATCCTCGCAAAGGGCAACAAGCCCATGCCCCGAGTGATTGAGACGTAGCGAGCGTTGAGCTGCCAGTAATGCTTCTCCGACCGAAGCATGAGGGGAGCCATCCTCGTCCCCGGTGATCAATAACTTGCACTGGTGATGCTCGTCGTAGAAAGGTTCTAGTAGCTCCAGTAAAGGCATGGCTTGCAAGAGATGAAATGCGGAGTCGATTCGAATCGAATCAAAATGAGCAAATAAATTATGACATATTAAATATGACTAAATTACTTATGAAAAATTATTCACAACTAATTAATTCTAACTTAAATAATCACTAATTAATTGGTTACGAGTAAATAATTATGCCTAATTAAATAACACTAATTTAATCACCACTTATTAACTACGACTAATTTATTACCAGTAATTATTTACGACTTAATTAATTACCAATAAATAATTACTCGTAATTAATTAACAATAAAAAATTAGGCATAATTAATTATGACTAAATTAATTATGAGTAATTAAGTACCACTAAATTAATTACAACTAAATAAGTACGACTAATTAATTACTGCTTATTTATTATCACTAATTAATTACCACTAAATTAATTACGACTTGATAAGTACGTCTAATCAATTACAACTAAATAAGTATGACTAATTAATTACCACTAATTAATTATGACTAAGTTAGTTATGATAAGTCAATTACCACCAATTTATTACCACTAAATTAATTATAACTAATTAATTATGACTACATTAATTACCACTAATTAATTACCACTAAATTAATTACAAGCAATTAATTAGGACTAGTTAATTACCACTAAATTAATTATGTCTAACTAATTACCACTGAATTAATTACGGCTAACTTTCTACCACTAACTAATTCACACTTAATTAAGAAAGACTAATTAATTACAACTAATTAATTATAACTAATTATTGAGCACTAATTATTGACCACTACATTAATTATGACTAATTAATTTCCACTAATAAACTATGCCTTAATTAATAACGGCTAGTTAATTACGACCAATTATTTACAGCTACATAGTAATGACTAAATTAATTACAATGAGTGGATTTAGACTAATTAACTACGACTAAAGTAATTACGACAAATGCATTGGAGAAAAAATTACCTTCTCTTGATGATGACCATTCTATACTAATACGGTCCTAAGAACTGATCTAAATACTCTTTATTCTTGAAATAAATTTTATTTATATTATCTGTATTTACAGCCGCGTGAACGCAATTCCCGCAGATAGTGTAGCGACGGGAGGGGAATCAAATTCCATCCCGCACGATGTTTTTTTTTTGCATGCGGGGAATCATTCGCATGCAGCAGGGCATGAGGTTGATGGATTGGACAGAGGATGTGACAGGCGGGAATCCGGGTGTGGACCGTGCCACCATGGCACGGTCGAAGTGGGACTCCGGGTGAGGGGGAGTGGACTCACCCACCTGGTGGTGTTCGGGCGAGGGGGGGTCGGTAGAGCCAGGCGTCCGAGCGCCAGGTGTGCGGTGGTGGCTCGTCCGGGGTAGGGGGATCAGTGGAGCCGGTGCCATGGCCTGGTCGCATGGACACTCCTTGTCCAAGCGCCAGAGGCGCGATAGTGACGGCACGAGGTGCGTCCGGTCCCCGACAAATGGTGGAGATGAAATTCGGGTGCGGGAGGCACAATTTTGGATGTGTGTTAGCCCCCGGCACGTTTGTTGTGCCATTTTTGGCGTTACGGTCTGTGAACGACAAATTTTGTTAATAACGGATAGTGCCATTTATGCCAAAAACTCGTCCTTTGCTTCCATCATTTTTTCTTTCTTTTTAATGTATGGCACTGCTTCATAAAGAACTGTATGTATGACATAAGGGAGCAACTAGCGCTCGGATATATGATGGAAAGCTTCCCATTGTACACTCCGACACAACATCCGTATACAACGTTTGCACAAAATTAATCAATGTGTGCAAGAAAATGCACAAATGATAAATACAATGATAAGAAAAAAGGGAAAATATCAAATTCTCACCCAAAATGCATGAAACCATTAGTATAGAATATAGCCACACTTTTAAAAACTAGTTCAAATATCCCAAACAAACAAATTACGATGTTATAACATTGCAACATTTGAAAATAACAATCGAAACATTCGAAAATAATTGTTGTAATATTTTTGGAACAAAGATGCAACAATCCAATGGAGAAAGGTCTACAACAAAAAGTTTACTCTTGTGCAACAAATCAAAAACACGTGCAACAAAAAATACCTTTTGCCGCAACATTTGATGCAACAACATCGCAATAATCAAAAACAATTCATGCAATATTCAAGCCAATCTGTTGTCAACAAATAATTTTGTGACATTACAACGTTGCAACATTCAAAAATAGTAGTTGCAACATTTTGCAACCAAGGATGCAACAACCAAAAATAGATATGCAACAAATGGACAAATGCCACAACACCCTGGAATAGATCTTGCAACAAATGGAGAAAGGGGTTGCAACAAAGTTGAGAAGTGCACGCAACAACCATACTAGAAAGCTTAAGAGGAGGGTGGAGATGGATGTCAACACCACTGCCTCGTCGTCGGCCGACCTAGATTTGGCAGGGGCAAGGCCGGCTTAGCACCAATGCCACATCGCCCCTTGACCGCACCGTCCTTTGCTCGTCATCAATGTCAACTCCTCTGGTCTCAGGATGACAGATCTGGCAAACTTTAACCGCAGCGATAACAGATTTGGTGAGCTCCAACTACTCCTTAGAGGGGGAGACCTCTGCGTGAGCTCTGGCCATGACGGACGGCCTCCCTCGTGCACAGGTGGTGGCAACTTCAAACCGATGGGCGCACGGCGGAGCTTGGGCAATGGAGGGCATGGAGGGGTCCAGGGGACTCAACTATGTAGAGCTGCAAAGCTACTAGGACCATCACGTGGTTGCTCGGGCAGAGCTCATGGGAGCCATTGGGAGAGAGAGAAGTTTGGGGAGAAAGCAAGGAGCTGGGAGTGGAGAAAGTCAAAGAAGCATGGACAAATCAAGAGTGGCATCCAATTTTTTAGTTTCTTATCGGACGTATGGGTCCAAGCTTTATCCGTGGCATAATCACAGTGGTTAACTATTAACGGATCCAACAAGACACAGTCATGGTTATGGAGTATGCGGCTTCGAGGTTATTTTTGTAGCAAATTCTGTGTTGTGCAGTTGGGTTCCGATGCTTTTGCAATGGTGTATTACAAAGAAGTGGTGCAACCTTTAGCAAATCCCCGCTCGTAAATCACCGACTCGCTCTCTCTCATGCGAGAAACTGGACCATTTTAGCAGTATATTAATTTCAAGAAGAGGATAGTCGTTATCAAAGTTGTAGTAGAGATTTGACGATGATTCTTGATAAGGTCAATATTTTTTTGTCGAAGTCAGAGCCTCTATCAAAGTAGGCTCACACATCAGAGACTAACTTTTATAACAGTTATGAACCTACGACTAGTGTTTAAATGAAGTCCAATCCCCTTTACTATGGCCAAATTAGTCGCATACCAGTTTGAGTCATGAGACGACCAGTTGTGGACAATACATGACCAGCTATACGATTTTGGGCCATCCCCAACCAACAAACAGGTTGGGATACATGGCAGTTTCCCACGCGACGACCAGGTCAACCTTTTTTTTTTGGTCAAAGTTAGAGTCACTATTAAAGCAGACCCACACATTAGGGGCTAAATTTTATAATAGTTATGAACCTACAATCAATGTTTAAAGGAAGTCCAATCGCCTTTACTACGGCTAAATTGGTCGCAGACTAGTTTGAGTCATGAGGCAACTAGTCATGAACACTACACGACCAGCTATACGATTTTGAGCCATCCCCGACCAACAAACAGGTCATGGCAGTTTCCCACGTGACTCACGTGAAAGCGATTGTTGATGTTTTACTATCGATCTTATGATATAAATGTTGGGAACACGGTATTCGAGATCACACAAGAAGAGATATATACTTTTTTAGACATGTTCAAGCATTCTCTAGATAGAATAATAACTATATTCATGTGTTCTTGTATTGAATGTGTTTATAGAATGAAAAAGGCACCAAAGACTAAGGCCCTACTTGTTTAGGCTTTTTATTTGACTTATAAGCAAAACAATCAAAGTCTAAACAAAGGGGTGACTATTTCATCTAGCTTATGAAAAGTGTAAGTCATTTTAAGCCTAAAAGCCAAAAGCCTTAGGAAAGGTGCTTTTTTTTGGCTTTTACGAAATGGAATATCCCTTTGCCACTCAAGTTCGCTAAAATTACCCACCAAATGCCATTCATATATAACTCCAAATCCTTTCATTTTTCTCCTCTTTCCTCCTCCCCTACTCCATTTTCTTTTCCCCTACAGCTCCCTTACAAACCCCCTCTCCCGAGCGACACGCCTCGATGCCACAATTCCCCCCTGTGACACTCGACGCCGCCATCTCACTCCTGCCGGCGCCATCCCTGCGCTCCAACTACGCTGTCCTCCCGCTTCTCTGCGCCCTACACCACCGGCATCCCTCGTTCCCGCGCCCACCGCTGCCGTCATCCCTTGGCCCTGACAATCTCACCATTCCCTCCTCCTATGGGTAGTGGATCTGCATCCCCCATTCAGATCTGGAGGACAGACCCTAAGATCTACTTCCTCCTTCGTCCGCCGACCCCTCCTCTGATGGCGACTGATGGCAAGGGAGGCATGATGATGGTGTCCCGACGGCAAGGGAGGCATGACGACGATGGCTGATTGATTTTTTATCTATTTTTTCATTTTTCTTTATTTTTTTAATTGAATGAGGATAGATGCTATGATTATCAAGGTCATGATCAGTGATTCATGTTCAAAGTAGTTCTCAAAATTCTATAAATTACCACTGATTCTTGTGTGTTCATGCATTATTTGTGAATTTGTATGTGTTCATGCATGATCAGTTGCATATTCATGTGTGATTCTCGAACTATGATGTGTGAATTTGATATCTTCTTAGCTCATTTGTGAAAGGGTATTTCAGACATTCATTATTGAAGACAATAAGCCAACCCAAGTAAAAGCCACACTACCAAACATGTTGGTGCTTATAAGCTGATTAAGCCAAAAAACTAGCTTTAAGCCATAAACAAAAAAGCCTAAGCCTAAACAAACATGACCTAAATCTAATGGCTTATGAATGTCTTGAATCTCTGGACCTTGAATCCATCTCTCTTGTCTGCCGACATTGCTCTTTATATACCCTCCGAAAGGGTGGCAGTTGTTGTATGCCAGGAGGCGCCTTAACGGTTGCCTGAATGCGCATGTTGGTTA
Source organism: Ampelocalamus luodianensis (assembly GCA_036346255.1). Classification (NCBI taxonomy): domain Eukaryota; kingdom Viridiplantae; phylum Streptophyta; class Magnoliopsida; order Poales; family Poaceae; genus Ampelocalamus; species Ampelocalamus luodianensis. The sequence continues at coordinate 57,269,551 of CM070628.1, forward strand.
TGGTTGTTGTTAGAGATACATCCTCCAGCACGTTCGCCATGCGGTTATGCTAGAGACAGAGAGAAATGCATGCGGTTATGTCAGAGATAAAGAACACGTGTATTAACTATCATGTGTGAATAAACGTTGTGTACAAAGTCCTTAGTCAATAAAGTCCACATGTTTGTGGGTTTTATCAATTATAAGGTGGTCACGAGTAGACCTAGTCGTAACAAACCTTACGATCATAAGGTGGTCGTAGCAAAAATTACGACCATAGGGTGGTCGCATAGACCTTACGACCATGAAGTGGTCGTAATATTCCCTGGTCGTTGTAGACTCTAACGACCGGGGTATCTCTGATGGTTGTTAGGATATCATTATCCATACTAAATACCACAAATAATTAGCTTTATTAATTGAGGATTATTGAATCCTCTCGGTTATTGGTGTATTTGACAACTTACTACGATTGCCTAAAAGACATGACGGTTCGAGACTTAATAGAAGAACGTTTGTAAAGATAAGAGGCGCATTTACCGGCCACCCCTTCAATATTTGTAAAAGAGGTAGCCCACATATTCTATGATAACATGTTCATTCAATAGTATCATAATAATACAATCATTCGATCAATCCATTCTGTAACATCCCATTGTATTCTCATATATTTATTGTGTCCATAGCAATAAAGAGTATTCATTTAGATTGTACTCTCATATTATTTTCTCCGATAAACTCGGTAGGAGTCCCGTATTCCGATCATCGCCAAGCCTCAAAGCACATTTCTTGACATGCCTAGCCAAACATTTGCCTCTTTATTTTCCACAGATGAATTTCAGTCGGTGGTGGATGACAAACAATAGGACCACGACGGTATGTCGTCCAATCTTGCACTCCTCTTCATTTCCGGTGGTGTTAGGGTAATGCAGATGCACGAGGGATGATATTCGTACCTAGCTGCCAATCCACGAAATGAAACGATGAAGTGGAGCTCCCGCCGCCCGCACGTCCAAGTGGAACCACCCACTGCTAGGTCTCACTTTAAAACCACAAGGAAAAGTTGAAACCCACACAATAGTGAACACTTACTTTGCACTTAAAAATATATATATCTACCTGCATTGGTGAAATCGCAATGCTGCTAAAGTATAAACTGCGCCGTTCTATTGCTTTACAGTTTGGGTTAAAAAATATGTCAAGTGAAATACAGATCTAATTGGCCCCTCGGAAAAAATAATCCTAATTGTAAAGGCAAAATTGGCTCCTGGTCACTATTTATTTGTGTCATTTGCCAAAACACACGGCAAAATGCATATTTTGTTTTCTTTTTTGCAAAGAAATTTTGTTGGGTATTATTACAAAACAAATCTATTTTGTTATGAATAGCGTTTGTATTCAATATAAGGTCAATGAGCCAGTATATATACACAAAGTACATGTGATGAATATGTAAATAATCCCTCATAACAATGAGGAATAGTACAATATACATATATCTCTAACACATTTGTTGTTAGACACCGCGGGATTTCCGGGTCAAATAATGAGAGAGACTTTAAAAAATGAAGATACTACCTCTGAGCTGAGTTGGACCCAAACCCGACCGGTTGAACCGCATAAGGGCTTGTTTGGTTACCAGGTGCATTTTCCTCGTGAGAAAAAAACCCCGAAGTGGAACTGGTTGGCGATCAGATCCCTCTCAGTACCCCCTGGAAAACAATCCCCTCCAAATGATATTCCCTCCCTGCATTTGGAAGTGGTGCGGGGGAAATCTCATTCGAACAAAAAGTTGGGAGAACCCGTAACAAACTCTGAAATCTAGATCAGATTCAGCACCTTAAGGTTCAGAGTTAAAAATTAAATCATGCAACTGAGGAGAGACAGGAAGATTGGATCCTCTGCAATGCTTCAATTTGAACACTGCAACCAATTCTGAATACAATTAAATAAGGGAAGGGGAAGAGAGAGAGACAAGGAAGCAGGGGCGGAGATGGGCCTCGGGCCGGTTGGGTAACCGCCCGAGGCCTAGATGGAATAGTAATAGGACCTCCTACTGTGCATGAATGCAAGTTTTCAGTTCACAGTGGCTTAGCCTGAGGCATACGACACGACCTGAGGCAAACACCCCCAGGCCCAGGCGCCCAGCTCCCCAGCCGGCCAGTTGGACCAGCGCCTCCTCTGATCCTCTCTGTCTAGGGGTGGACAACGAGCTGGCTCGGCTCGGTGAAGCTCGTTAAGAAAACGAGCTCGGCTCAGCTCATTAAGCTAACGAGCAGAATCTCAGGCTTGGCTCGACTCGTTAAAAAACTCAAACTCGGCTCGTTAGACTCATTAACAAAAAAACATCCATGTAGTCTATATCACAAAACATCCATGTTGCGGTCGGGCATATGGTCAAACGTTCTATGGGCGTGGATCATGGCGGCGCACTTGGCGTACATCTCGAGCCACTTGTTGTTGACCTGCAGGTCGCCTTGGAAGGGGGAGTAGAGGAAGAAGTCGTGGATCCTCCTGACTCCTGAGCTCCTCGAGCAACTTGGGGTTGGAGCAGGTGGTGACAAGCACAAAGAAGGCGGGCGGGTCGGCATGGTGCGCCCTTGTTGAGCAGCTCGACCGCCTCCTTCACCCGCCCCTCCCGGGACAGGCCAATCAGCTCCGCCGGCCACAGGCTGAGGCTGCGGTAGCGCCGCTGCCTGATGCTGCGGGTGCGGAGTGGGAGGAGGAGGCCCGTAGCTGTGGCGCGATGGGGAGCGGCGCTTGATGCTGCGAAGGCAGAGTGGGAGGAGGTCCATAGCTGTGGCTGGGGCTGGTGGACATGGTTGGGGGCGGCGGCAGCGAAGGAAAGGTGGTATGCGGAGGATGAGGAGAGGGGCGACCATGGGAGAGGAGGTGGAGGAGAGAGCGTGCGAACGGAGCGGGTGGGCAGCGCGGTGGATGGCGTTGGGGCTTGTCCGCTGCCGGGAGGTGGGCGAAGTGGAGGTGGAGCGGGTGGGAGAGCGCCGTCGTCCAGCTCGGACTGGAGCCGGGGCGGGAGACCGTGTGGGTGTGGCCGCATGGGGTACTGGATTGGGGGATTGGGGAGTGTGGTGCGGCCGTGCGGGGAGCTGAAGTGCTGAACGCCTTAGGCCTTGCGCTTGCGGCCGTGTGGGGTGGGCATTGGGCTGGTCGCCAACGTGGGCTGGCCTGGATGCCTGGTGCTCTTTTGGGCTGATTTTCCTAACGAGTTAAACGAGCCACTTGTGAACCAACTCGAACTCTGCTAAATGGCTGGCTCGGCTTGGCTCATTAAAGGATCGAGTTCGAGTTCGAGCCGAATTCGAGCTCACGAGATTCAGACTTTTTTTTCCACCCTATCTCTGTCTCCCTCACCTCACGCATCGCACGCACGCAGCAGCACTCAGCACGCCAGCAAGCCCTAGCTGGAGGCCGGGGAACTGGGCGCCTTCACCTAGCGCTCCTCTCCAGTCTCCGCCGCTGGCCGCCCCCCGTCTCCTGGCCCTCCTCTCCTCACCCGAGGCCGGCGTCGCCCCCGCCTCCTCTCCACCCCCCATCTCCGCCCCTGTCCGTCGGTACAGATCTGCGGCGCCGCTTAAATGCCTCCGCCCCACGCTTGGCTGCCCCCTGCTCTCCCCCCTCTCTATCTCCGGGACAAAGCCGCCGCATCCACCCCCGACCCTGGCCTAGGGTTCCGCGGCCGCCTCCTGTTCCAAGGTTCGAGATCCCACCCGACACCCAGGCTTTCTTCGATTTCTCTAGCAATTGTGCGATCCCGTCTATGCGCGCTCGTCTTGCCGGTGTTCTTCGTGCGATTTTTGGCGTGGTTCTAGGTTTTACGCGCCGATCTGTGCCCCTTCGATTGTGGATTTTAGGATATTTTGGGCAGATCTAGTTGGATTAGGCCTTGCCGAGCAAAAAATTACCACTTTTTCGGGGGCGTAATCCGTGATTTGTGGGCGCGGAGAGTTGCTTTCGGTTTTGTTGTAGAGGCTCTCTTGGTCGGGTATCCTGAGGATTTCTAGTGCGAAATTTAGTTTTGTTACCTCTAGTTCAAGAGTCATGCAATTTTACTGTGAGCAACTACAGATAATTGCGACTTGAAATTACGAGGCTTAGGTAAAAGGGGGTGAAACAGCCAAGTCCGGAAGTACCCAAATCCATGTTTTGATGTATAATTGTGAAGCTCCCAAATCCATGTTTTGATGTATATGAAAATCAAATATAACAAACATAGACTGTTGCTCACGTAGTAATTGTCGGTGAGGTGGCGCTTTTTACTGAGGGATGCAGTTTGATTTCTGATATGGAGGTAGGGGGTTTAAAGTTTTAGTTGAAGCTATATGGAGATGCTACTTGTCAGGTGCTTCAATTGATGTTTTTCTTTCTACTGCCATTGAATTGTGTGAGGCCAATCTTACCTTACCTCCCCTTGCCTAAGCTTAATCACAATTTTCTCCACACTGAGTACCTTCAAGTTCATTAAATTTGAGTGTGAACTGCAGCGTATTCGGATATGATACTTGTCAAGTGATATTATTGCAGCTGTTCACTGTCCAACAGAAAGATATTGATCTGTTTCTTAGTATATCCAAGGCTCCAAGCAGCACAACATCAAATTTAATAAACAATATGCTACTATATCAACACACACATAATGATAACAAGATTTTACAACATTTCAAAGTATGAGGTCGCGGAAGGAGAAACTACATCGTGCTAGTGGTATGTTACATTCGTATTTCGTAATTTGCATTAAAAATAACGTTGTGATCTTGTGTCCCTGATTTATATATCCAATTTTATCTTTGTAGATTCAGATTTTTGTACTATAGTTGATGAAAATATAATAGGCTCAAATGAACCAAATTTTTGTTAATTAAACAAAAATTACCTCGTGCTAGTGGTATGTTATATTCTTATTTTTTTTTGCTATATTTTATCTATTTTGTCGTATCGTTAAACATAGAATTCAAATTTTATTTCAATTGTATATCTGTGTTGTATTTTTGCTATGTCTCGGTGTTGATAGTATTTGACGTTAGTTATACACTTATAGCCCCTTAGTTTTAGACCCAAGGATCTGTGAAATCATGGCTCCGTCGCTGCGAGGAAGCATCGTGCAACCGGTTCGAACGAGAAGGCAGCGCATGGGGCAGCATCGCCCTCGTCACCTTGTACTGGTGTGCCGCCGCCGCCTGCCATTGCCAAATCGAGCCACGTCAGCATCATCCAGGACGGGAGCGCCTGTCTCTGCTCCCTTAACGCTTAGTCGGGCGTCGACTGCTCGGGCACCGCGACGCCGCCACTCCAACTTCGCGCGGCCGAGCGGATGTGGCCTACCCGAGAAGGAGCGGTGCCGTCTCCTCGAGTTCTCTTCGGGAGTGGTGGCGACACAGAGCAGTGAGAGGAGGTGTCGCCGGAGTACATGGGACGGCGTCACATCGCAAGAGGAGGCGCGTAAGGGACACAGCACAAGAGACAGGTGGAAACTAGTAGCGGCCAAACGACCGCCTGGTACGGCACGGCCGAGCCCACGTCGTACGGCTGGCCCGTTTGATTGTGCGGGCCATACCCTACCGGTTCATGGGTCAGGTGCCAATCCAAGCACGGGACACAGGTTAGCCCGACGGACCGTGCTCGGCTTGTGCAGCCTATTAATATTTACATTGTTGCCTCATTAAAATATTTCCCAAGTAAAAACTAAACATGAGAAAATCTTAGCAAAGGAAAAAGGGTACAACCTATAGTTTTGCATACATCTATGTTCTAAATATTGTTGTCTAGGTACAGATTTTCGAACGCATCCGACAACTCTGAATTTTCTACAAAGTGTTGTGTTTGTGCATCAGTTTGTTCCTAGTCCTTCATAGTTAGAAGTATCTCTATCATCTCACTTGTGAAACATCTTCTTTTGTCCTCCAATATTCTTACAGAAAGATTGAAAGCGGACTCAGAGAAAATCATTGAAACATGAATAGTTAATATATGGCGTGCAAATATTTATAGCATGGGATATGTTAACTTATGGCTATGCCATCATTGCAAAATTTCAAAGCATTCTTAGTTGAAATTCACCATATCATTGTTCAAATAAGTGGATAGTTCTACACTCCTTGGGTTGTAGACTGGTGGTGTAGAACCCACCTGGAGAAAGAACCTGCACCCCAGGTCTTGCCCCACAATTTTGTCATGTTACCTGAGGTGGGTGGTAGCGGAGGTTGTCGGGACCTGCATCGATTTCGGAACCCTCGTATACCGCACTAGTCGTGATCACGCTAGTGCACTGTGGTTAACATAGGTAAATATCGATCCACACAAGCGATAAATAAAGTAAACGATTAGTTTGGAATAACAAATAAGGGTTTTGACCTTATGGTCGAGTTTACAATTATTAAGCCACGCAGGCTAACAAAGAATAAAACAAAGAATGAACGGAGTAACTCCAACAGATCCCACCAATTCACCACAGGCAACCGACTGGGATCCAGACCTTAACGAACGATCAGCCTTCAGCGAATCCTCCTTTGTAGGTTTGAGCGCAAGTTTTACAACAAGCGTGAGTACACAACCGTACTCGCAAATCATACCACAGAATGCAATGTATAGATGCAAGCTTATTCCAAAGAAAAGACTTCTGTGGTTCTTTTGCATAAATGCAACATTTGTAATTGAATACGAATAATAGATTGAAAGCATAATTCAAAACAAATAGACAATAATAATTTAACATTTATTTCCACAAAGACACACAGCTAAATAGTTTATTTCACATAGCCATCTGATTGAGGTCACACAGCTCCCATCCCAAACATTTTATGAAAACTACCCTCGTGTGAAATCCCGAGCATGTCCATGATCATGACGCGCTATTCGAATAGATTGTCTAACACTCTGCAGAGGTTGTGCACTTTACCCACAAGATACAACTAGTGTAGCAAGCACCAATCGTAACAAAACAGTTCGAAACTTCATCTCAAACATTGACGTTCCCAGTGTGCTTACAAACCGCTATACCAGCTCACATAGAATTGGTATAACACACACCGCTAGACAGGGAAGACGAATCGTCCCGCGATGCAACCACCAAGTAGTCACACCTCCACCTGTCACACACCTAACCTATCCACCGAACATCAATGCCGAGAATCCATAACTTACTAAGTTAGGCCGTCCCATACTGGACATGTGGTGAAATGCAAAGAAGACTCGTTCAATGGCGCACAAAGTTAAGTCCTTAATTGACCAAGGCAAGACTTCCATGTTCTAACTAAGTCACAAAGATTATCATTCTCATCACAAATTCCACCATATCACACAGCTTCCACCACTTGCCTCAGTCTAAATCCTTTACCACCCAGTTGGTTTAGTGCAATACATACCATCACGAAGTAACAACACATAGCACACAGTTTTACACAAAGTTTCATAGTCACTTAGTCATAATTAATATTTGCAACTTACATGAGATGTGAGACTCGTAGCATGGCTAAGCAATTGTACTCGCATCTAACTAACCCACGTTGGTGCTATAATATTACCAACTAATAACCAATCTAGGGTGACAAGAAATTATGACATACAAGGCCAAGGTGTGATAACAATTTGGATAATAACTATGCCCAAAGCATTTAAATAAATAATTAAAGTAGAATGCAATAGTTTAACACAAAGTAATTTCAAAACAGGGTTCAAGATGATCAAAGGTATGACTTACCTTGGAAAAGGTCTATGTACTGGTCTTGATCTTGGGGTGCTCCTTCTTCAACGAAATTCCCACGAATCGACGTCTGCTCGCAAACGAGACACAAACAAACAAAATAAATAAATAACAGAGGCAAAACAAGCTCCAAAAATTAAATAAAAATCTCAGATAAATAGAGCTTGAATTTAGACAAATTTAGAAATTTGAATGGGCTCAATCGGAGTTAGGATGCAAAAGTTATGAGCTCTGGAAGTTTTAAATCTAAAAGAAACCCTAATTTGGATTTTCTGAATTTTCCGAATTATTTCTCGAAGAATAATCGGATTATGCGCAAGCACGACGCCAAGAAAGAATTTCGAAATTAAAAGAAATCGGAAAGAATTCGACATGTGGGACCCACACGCCGGTGAGGTGCACCGTGGACCAAGTCCATGCCGATCGATCGGGTTGGTGAGACCGTGCACGCGCGCGTGCGTGCTGGCGACACGGCGCCACGCAGCGGCACGTCGCCGCACGAATGCCGAGGTGGCAGCGAGGTGGCGCCCACGTCGGACCCGGCGGCGGCGGCGCCGGACCGATGGCAACGACGCAGCGGGCCAGCGGCGCGTGAGTGGTACCGGCGTGTAGAGGCGCTATTGCGAACTCATCGATGCAACTCCGGTGATCGGAGGACGGTGACGGCCCGGCGCGAGCTCAGGCGAGCGCGAGAGGTTTGGTTTTATCGGACGGGGGCTCGGTGAGATTCCGCGACGGCGAGGTCTCTGAGGTAGCCTCGGCGCCACGAACCCGGTGGTGCACTCGAGGATGACGCGGCGACATTGGCGGCGGCGCAAAACGGAGAAGAAGACCAGCGGTGAGAAAACCCTAAAACTCTGATTGCGGCGGCGCTAGGGCTCTCGGGGCGAGGTGGGTGGCGGCTCTGGGTTGCGGAGGTGCTGGCGATCCTCGGGGCCTATTTATAGGAGCTGGGGTGCCCGGGATAAGAAATCCCAAATCGAGTCCGAGATGAACACGAGACCAAATTTGGAAATTCGGGATAGGGTGAGATTCGGATTGGATTTAACTTGAAGCAGCGCGGAGAGGTTAGAGATAGGATTTGACACATTTTCTAGAAGGGTTTTAGATAGAAAAGTGGCGTTGTCGGACAGAGCCGGAGCTCGGCCATGGCGGACGACTTGGGCGCTCGCGAGGAAGACGACGACGCGGGGTAAGACGACGACTGACGCGGGGCCCACACGCCGCGCAGAGGAGAGCGGCGCAGGCGCGAAGAAGCCGGCGAGCCGGCAGAGTAGCTCGCTAGCGGCCGCGTGCACGGAAAGAGAAGATGGGTCGCGAGATGCGCCCCGAGTTGATTTCGAGATTTTAAATAGTTTTTCTAATTTAGAAAATACGGAAATTCAAATAAGCAATAGAAATTAGCAAATGAACTAAGAAAATTCTAGAAAAATCTAGAAAATATATCTGAGCACATAGAACCCAAATAAAATAGTTTTGGCTATTGTTCATGTTGTGATTATTCACATTAAATATTTTTGATTGTAAAGTCCAATATTAAGGTTTTGAATTTAAAATCAAATAAATCCAAATGGTGAATTTTCTTCCTACTAACTATTTAAAAGATTTTTAAGCTCAGAAAATTGGGATGTTACAAACCTCCTCTTAAAGGAATCTCGACCCAGAGATTCAAAGCTAGCTAGAGAAAAGGTTAGGAACTCGCCTTTGGCTCTTCTTCACGCTCCCACGTTGTTTCTCCTTCCGAGTGGTTGCTCCATCGACCTTGCAAAACGAGCAGCCTTGCTTCGGCGAGGCGTCTGCGACATTCAAAATCTTGACTGGCTGCTCCTTGTAGGTAAGATCCTCCTTCAAGTCAATTGATTCCAACGGGGCTTGCTCTTCTCGCACACGAAGACACTTCTTCAATTGTGAGACATGAAAGACATCATGCACTCGCTAACGATCGCGGTAGCTCCAACCGATAAGCAACTTCTCCACTGTTCCTAATCTTGAACGGACCAACATACCTAGGGGCAAGCTTCCCTTTGGCATGAAACCTTTTGACACCTCTGAGCGGGGTCACTCGAAGATAAACGAAATCCTCGGGTTCAAAACTGATATCTCGACGACGATTATCAGCACAACTCTTCTGCCTGGACTGAGCTATCTTCAACCTTTCTCTTATCATGACCACTTGCTCTTCTGCTTCTTGAATGATGTCTGGACCGAACACTGAACGTTCAGCTGTTTATGACCAATTCAACGGGGTTCGGCAGGCACGACCATACAAAGCTTCAAATGGTGACATTTGCAGACTAGCTTGGTAACTGTTGTTGTACGAAAATTCTGCGTATGGTAAACTTTTATCCCATCGGGCAGCATTAGCTAGAGCACACGCTCTCAGCATATCCTCCAATAGCTTATTAACTCTTTGATGCATCCATCCGCTCGTGGATGATACGCTGCATCAAATTGGATGGGTACCAATGCTTCATGCAAACTTTGCCAAAACGAGGTGAACCGAGATCCTCGATCGACACTATCTTCTTGGGCACACTGCAAACCGACAATTCTTGTCATGTACAACTCGCAAGGCGATCTCCGAGTATGTGGTCTGATCGCGCAGAAATGGGCGACATTGGTTAGACGATCGACTATTACCCGATCGAATCGTAACCCGATTGGGTCTTGGGTAAACCGTGATGAAATCCATTCCGATCTCTTCCCACTTCCATTCGGAATCTTCAATGGTGCGCGAAACCCGCTGGTCTCGTGTTCTGTTTTACCTTCGGCGGATGTCGCACAAGGCAACGAACTCGCGACTTCGCTCAAATTTGGCCACCAAAATTTAGTCTTAACATCTGGTACATCTTGGTACTTCGGGGTGAATCGAATACTTTGAGTCGGGGCTTCTTTTAAGATTAATCGTCTTAGACCATCGATATCCGGTACACGATACGACCATTAATCCAGTATGTCTTGATCATCCTTGGTGAAGTCCTTGAATTTTCCTTACGCCATTTTGACCTTGATGTCGACAACACGGCATCCTTTGGTTGTGCTTCACGAATCGCTTCTCCAGGTAGATTGTACTTCCAAATTGGCTACAAATCGCCTGACACAACTTCTAGTTTTAGCTTCAAATTCCTCGTAAAGTTCTGGGCAACTTTCCTTTACTTCCACAAAGATTACAAAGAGCTCTTCCGACTCAGAGCATCTGCAACTACGTTGGCTTTCCCGGGATGGTAGTGGATTCCAATATTATAATCCTTGATCAATTCTAACCGTCTTCTCTGTCTCATATTCAGATCTGACTGGGTGAAGATGTACTTCAGGCTCTTATGATCTGTGTAGACTTCACACGACACGATGAGGTAATGACGCCAAATCTTTAAAGCATGCACTACGGCAACTAATTCCGCATCATGAGTAGGGTAATTCTCTTCGTGAGGTCTCAAGCGCCTTGACGCATAAGCGGCGCTCTTCCTTCTGCATCGGGACGCATCCTAATCCTTGGCGCGAAGCATCACAATAGATATCGAAATCCTTGCGAATATCCGCGAGAAAAGATCGGGTGAAGTCAAACGCTTCTTCAATTCTTGAAAACTCTCTTCACAGTGGGGTCTAAGTGGACTTTTCTCCTTCTTCAACAATTGCGTAAGAGGCTTAGCAATTGATGAGAATCTTCGATGAAACGGCGGTAATAACTCGCCATTCCCAAGAAATCGCGAATCTAAGTTACTGGTCTTGGGCCGCTCCCAATGTAACATCGCTTTAACTTTACCGGGTCAATCGCTACTCCTCATTTGTCATCACATGACCAAGGAAATCCACTTCCTTCTTCCAAAAATCACACTTACTGAACTTGGCATACAACCGATGCTCTCTGAGTTTTTCCAAGATTATCCTTAAATGTTCGTCGTGTTCTTCCTCCGACTTGGAGTACACTAGAATATCATCAATGAACACAATTACGAATTTGTCCAAATATTCCATGAATACTTTATTCATCATGTTCATGAAATAGGCAGGGGCATTAGTCAGACCAAAGGACATGACTAAGAACTCATAATGTCCATACCGTGTTGAGAATGCGGTTTTCGGTATATCCTTAGGACAAATCTTTAGCTGGTGGTAACCTGATCGCAGGTCGATCTTCGAGAACACTCCGGCTCCTTTCATATGATCAAACAGATCATCTATCCGGGGTAATGGGTACTTGTTCTTGATGGTAACTTCGTTGAGAGAACGGTAATCAATACACATCCTCATACTCTCATCCTTCTTCTTGACAAACAACACTGGCGCTCCCCACGGCGACGAACTAGGTCTCACGAATCCTTTCTCAAGAAGTTCTTCTATCTGCTTCTTCATCTCTACCAACTCATCGGCTAGCATCCGATAAGGTCTCTTTGAAATTGGTGCTGTCACTGGCACTAGGTCGATGACAAACTCAATGTCACGATCCGGTGGCATCCCTGGTAAATCTTCCGGAAACACATCTGGATATTCACTGACCACTGGTACTTCTTCCAAGGAAAGGGTCTTCAAACTGTTTACTAGCAAATGTCCATCACGAACTGAGGTAGCTAGAAACTCTACCTTGTTTCCTTTGGCGTCCTCGACTGTTACGACTCTTCGACCACAATCTAGCACGACTTTGTGCTTGGATAACTAATCCATGCCAAGAATGACATCTAGGGTTTGGGTATCTAGGACAATTAGGTTGGCTAGAAACTCAACTCCAGCTATGAGTAACTTAGCTCCTAAACATCCCACTCTAGTACTTAGCTCTACTCCAGGCGACTGGACTAACAGAGTATGCTTAAGTTGCATAACTTCCAAATTATTCTTGGTTGCAAACATTCCAGAAACAAACGAATCTGAGCTCGAATCAAACAAAGCGATGCAGTAACGAGTTAACGAACCGACCAAGACGACGTCCGTGATTCTGGCTCCTTCGAGTGACGTGGTTGACACGGCCTCGATCACCGATGCGGTGCTCCTCGGCTTTGGCCGGCAACTTGTGACGCTCCTTGATTGATGCACAGCGCTGGCGTCTTGGATGGAGTAGCTCCAAGGTTGAAGCGTCATCGAGTGATTGTTCCCTTTGCGGACATGGTTGGCAAAATGTCTCGCCGACGATAGGCGTAATGCACCTTTGTGCGTTCTGTGGTTGCTTCTCGGATTGGGGTTGGCGAGTGCAGGTTACGGAAGTTCCGAGCGGTGGGCGGTGTGTGAAATTGGTGCAGTGCTCAAGCGAAGTCCGGGTGAAACTCGTTGAACCGTGATGGCACCGCCTTGCCCTCTGCCGTGATTGATGGTTCCCGCCGAGCCATCCGGCGTTACTGATTATCCTCCGTTCCTTGCGTTGTCCTCTAGAATAATGGCTTTGTTGACGGCTCTTGGAAATCGTGAAAAGTATGGCGATCAAACCGACTTGCGATCGATGTTTAGCCCCTTGAAGCGACTTTGGCGAGCCTTGTCCGTGCTACATCTTCCGCATAGCGAGCTAGTGAGAAAACTTGTTGAGGTAGTCGACATCGACATAGCTCCTGCTTGAGAGCGCGGAACTTATCCTTCTTGGATCGATAATGCCTTCGGTACATGATCTGGCGAAAAGTGCGAAAAATTCCTCCCGTGTGATATCCTGTGGCGTCTCATGGGCGGTACGAAGTTCTCCCACCATTCAATGATCGTGCCTCCATCCGTGAGTGGCATACAAAACCTTTCACGATCGCCAGATCGGGTGATCGCAGCTTCCTTCGATAACTCGAGCCAATCATCCGCTTCCACTGGAGACGTGTCCAGGAAAATGTTGGTGGACGAGTCCTCATAAATTCTGCAAGTTTGGATGGTCCATGGTGACCATGAGCACCGGGCTCCATCGCTGATTGTTGTTGTTGTTGTTGGCACGATTGTTCATAGCTTGCATCCGAGTCATCATGGTATTCATCACCGTGATCGCTGCTTTGCCATGAAAGCTCCAAAGTTTTGCAAGTCAATTGGAGGTGCTTGTGGCGAATCGCTCCTCGCGTTGGTTGCTCGTTGCTTTCGGTGTTGGGGTACAGGAACCACTAGCAGTGATCGACGAGTTTGAACCATCTGTGAAGCTCCATAGGTTAGATAAGGTAGCAAGCACGAGGTAAGTTAAGAACTAAGCGGTAGGTTAACCCAACAAAACACTGACTCAAGAAACTCAAATGTAATACCTTTATTACTTAGGTCTTAGCATGGTCGCAACAAATGCCTAAGGGCCTCTGCACTCATACTGCACACAAAAAGAAACACGACCTAAGCACACAAAACTACGCCTAAAGGCGACTCACTAAATCAAGGCGCTAAGCTGATGTGATCAAACTAAGACAACTACTCAAGAAAGCCTCCACAACCGCGACGACGCCCCGACGGTGTAGACTTGGAAGTGAGCGGCATCTTGGCAAATCGATCCGATGCCTGGAATCGGTGCAAGCGAGCAGCGTTCTCGGTGCAATCGCTCGATTGGCTCCTCAGCTCTGCATCTTCCTCTGCTCCATGGGCCTTCCTCAAGGTCTTCTTGAATCCTCCTGGTTTTCCTCTTCTTGGGAACTTGGTCGTAGAATCTCTTGCAGAGTGGCGACCTTCTCTTGACTCTGCAAGGCTTCATAGACATGATCCAACTCGTGATGGTCCTCTCCAAGGCTTCCTCCTTGGCGGCCACGAACTGGGCGAGGTGCACGACGGTAGCGTTGCTCTCTCCTTCGGTGGACGGGTAGCGTGCTGGCAAGTCCACGACTGCAGCTCTGGGGTGGTAACGGAAGACGGTGTCCTGAAGCTCCGCGGCGTAGATGTTGTAGACACGCAGCATGGCCAAGCGCGGCGACTCACGGATACCTTCCACCAAGTGATCTTCCTCACAGAGACGTGCGAAGGTTGGCTCGCCTTGTCGTTCCTCCTCGCGTAGATCGTCGGCGACAAATCACTCCACGGTTTTGTCCATTCACTGTCCAGCTTGTTGCCGACGTACAGTGGACGATCAAAACCTCCAAGAACCTGGAGCAACTTCCAAAGCTCGGCGGCATACCCTCGGTCGCGCCACCATAGCTCGAGAGGCGAGGCATCTGTCAAGACAGACGAACAGGGTAAGAGCAACTTTAAAACAGCGGGGAGAGAAAGGATTATAGCAATAGTTGAGGCGAGAGAGATATGAGAAGAGTTAAGCAATCAATTAACCTTGCAAGTTAATTTTTCCTTTAGAAAATAGTTTGGACACTCTAAAGACGGCCAATCTAACTAAGGTCAAGACCTCGGTCAAGATGGCTCGATACCACCTCTGCCGGGACCCGAATTACGATTCTGGAACCCTCTGTGTATACTGCACTAGTCCAGGATCACGCTAGTGCACAGAGGGTTAACATAGGTAAATATCGATCCACGAAGCGATAAATAAAGTAAACGATTAGTTTGGAATAACAAATAAGGGTTTTGACCTTATGGTCGAGTTTACACTTATTAAGCCACCTTGAGCTAACAAAGAATAAAACAAAGAATGAGCGGAAGTAACTCCGGCGTAGATCCCACCAATTCACCACAGGCAACCGACTGGGATCCAGACCTTAACGAACGATCAGCCTTCAGCGAACTCCTCCTCGAAAGCAGGCGTAGATTCCCCCTCCTCTATAGGTTTGGGCGCAAGTTTTACAACAAGCGTGAGTACACAACCGTACTCGCAAATCATACCACAGAATGCAATGTATAGATGCAGGCTTATTCCAAAGAAAAGACTTTTGTGGTTCTTTTGCATAAAGGCAACATTTGCAATTGAATACGAATAATAGATTGAAAGCATAATTCAAAACAAATAGACAATAATAATTTAACATTTATTTCACAAAGACACCTGCATAAACAGTTTATTTCACATAGCCATCGATTGAGGTCACTGGCTCCCATCCCAAACATTTTATGAAAACTACCCTCGTGTGAAATCCCGAGCATGTCCATGACCATGACGCGCTATTCGAATAGATTGTCTAACACTCTGCAGAGGTTGTACACTTTACCCACAAGATACAACTAGTGTAGCAAGCACCAATCGTAACAAAGCAGTTCGGAAACTTCATCTCAAACATTGACGTTCCGGTGTGCTTACAAACCGCTATACCACTCACATAGAATTGGTATAACACACACATTTGGGCGTGGAAGACGATCGCCCCGCGATGCAACCACCAAGTAGTCACACCTTCACCTGTCACACACCCTAACCTATCCACACGAACATCAATGCCGAGAATCCACAACTTACTAAGTTAGGCCCGTCCCATACCAGGCATGTGGTTGTACAGTAAGGCTCAGTTCAATGGCGCACAAAGTTAAGTCCTTAATTGACCAATGCAAGACTTCCATGTTCTAACTAAGTCACAAAGATTATCATTCCCATCACAAAGTCCACCATATCACACTACGCTTCCACCACTTGCCTCGGTCTAAATCCTTTACCACCCGATTGGTTTAGTGCAACAACTGCCATCACGAAGTAACAACACATAGCACACAGTTTTACACAAAGTTCCATAGTCACTTAGTCATAATTAATATTTGCAACTTACATGAGATGTGAGACTCGTAGCATGGCTAAGCAATTGTACTCGCATCTAACCAACCCACGTTGGTGCTATAATATTACTAACTAATAACCAATCTAGGGTGACAAGGAATTATGACATACAAGGCCAAGGTGTGATAACAATTTGGATAATAACTATGCCCAAAGCATTTAAATAAATAATTAAAGTAGAATGCAATAATTTAACACAAAGTAATTTGAAAATTGGGTTCAAGATGATCAATGGAATGACTTGCCTTGGAAAAGGTCTATGTACTGGTCTTGATCTTGGGGTGCTCCTTCTTCAACGAAATTCCCCGACGAATCGACGTCTACTCACAAACGAGACACAAATAAACAAAACAAATAAATAACAGAGGCAAAACAAGCTCCAAAAATTAAATAAAAATCTCAGATAAATAGAGCTTGAATTTAGACAAATTTAGAAATTTGAATGGGCTCAATCGGAGTTAGGATGCAAAAGTTATGAGTTCTCGAAGTTTTAAATCTAAAAGAAACCCTAATTTGGATTTTCTGGATTTTCCCGGATTATTTCTCTCAAGAAAAATTGGATTATTGCAAGCACGACGTCAAGAAAGAATTTCGAAATTAAAAGAAATCGAAAAGAATTCGACATGGGACCCTGCGCCGGTGGTAGGTGCACCGTGGACCAAGTCCATGCGGATCGATCTGGGTTGGTAGAAGCGTGCACGCGCGCACACGCGCCTGCCGACACGGCGCCACGCAAGCGACGCGTCGGCACTAATCGCCGAGGTGGCAGTGAGGTGGCGTCCACGCGGACCCGACGGCGGCTCGAGGGACCCATGGCAACGGCGAACGGCGGGCCGGCCGGCGGTGAGTGGTACCCGCGTGTAGAGGGCGCTATGCGAACCCATCGATGCAACTCCGAGTGATCGGGAGGGACGGTGACGACCGGCGACGAGCTCGAGCGCGGAGAGGTTCGGTTTTGTCGGACGGGGCTCGGTGAGATTCCCGCGACGGCGAGGTCTCTCGAGGTAGCCTCGGCGCCATCGAACCGGTGGTGCACTCGAGGATGACGCGGCGACAACTGGCGGCGCAAAACGGAGAAGAAGACAGCGGTGAGAAACCCTAAAACTACGATTGCGGCGGCGCTAGGGCTCGGGGCGAGTGGGTGGCGGCCTGGTTGCGGAGGTCTTGGCGATCCTCGGGGCCTATTTATAGGAGTCGGTGTGCGGATAAGAAATCCCCAAATCGAGTCCGAGATGAACACGAGACCAAATTTGGAAATTCGGGGATAGGGTGAGATTAGGATTGGATTTTTAGTAAACGCGCGAGAGAGGTTAGAGATAGGATTTGGCACGTTTTCTAGAAGGGTTTTAGATAGAAAAGTGGCGTTGTCGGACAGAGCCGGAGCTCGGCCATGGCGGGACGACTTCGCGCCGCGAGGAAGACGACGACGGGGAAGACGACGACTGATGTGCGGGGCTCACGTCGCGCAGGAGGCGATACATACGCGAGGCGAGGCTGGCGAAGTCGTATGGAGTCGGGCTCGCTAGCGGGCGCTGCACTGAAAGAGAAGATGGGTCATGAGATGCCCAAGTTGATTCTGAGATTTTAAATAGTTTTTCTAATTTAGAAAATACCGAGAAATTCAAATAAGCAATAGAAATTAGCAAATGAACTCGTAAAAATTCTAGAAAAATCTAGAAAATATATTCGAGCACATAGAACCCAAATAAAATAGTTTTGGCTATTGTTCATGTTGGGATTTTTCACATTAAATATTTTTGATTGTAAAGTCCCATATTAAGCTTTTGAATATAAAATCAAATAAATCCAAATGGTGAATTTTCTTCCTACTAACTATTTAAAAGATTTTTAAGCTCAGAAAATTGGGATGTTGCAGAGGTCGTTGCAAGCGATCTCCCCAAAACTTATTTTTATACATTTGAAAAACCTCGATAAATCTAGAACAATATCTCTCAAATAGTTAGAATAGTTTAGGCATCACTAAGAATATCAAGAACATTAGTAAATCTTTGAATTTTAGCTCTAGGATCTAAAATAAATGCAAATGCATATAAGAAAGTGATTTCTCTCCAATATTTCAGATATTTTTTTTCATAGCAATAATAGCCTCTCGTAAAACTATGCCTTTTTCATATATCTTCAATTGAGTAGAGTAATCTGTAGAATACTATGCATAATTACAGGAGATGTTGAATAATACATAGCGAACAAAGCAACAACGGTTTCATAAAAAAAAAATTCCCGAAACTGAAGTATCTTCTTAGCAACCAACCAATGCTACTCAGTCAATAGTACACTACCGTCAGTGCTCCGATAGTACGTTTGAATAAAAACAGAAAAAAATGCTCTTGTATGGTAAAAGACTCTTAAGCATCAAGTAAGTAGAGTTATATCTTACGGGCATGTCCAAACCAAATTTTCTTGGACATGCACCCAACGTCCTGCAGAAGTTCTTATATGTTGTTATTCTAACATTAGAATTATTCGAGAAAGATATCGCATCGCGCAAAGCTTTAATATAAAAACTCAACCTCTTCAAAATGTATTTTACTACAAGGTTAATAATATAACAAACGCATCGTTGATGTAGCAAGAAGGAATCGGCGTATGTACTCAACATTGGAGTAAGAATATACATTGCCCTAGAGTTTGAAGCGGTATTGTCTAAAGTAATTGAGAATATTTTGTTTGTAATACCAAAGTCTTCCACGGCATTGATAATATAGTCCGCAATATTCTCACACATGTGTGCTGCATCAATTAATTTGAAATATATAATTATTTTCTCTGTTTTCCAATTGTCATTAACATAATGAGCAACTACACTAAGATAATCCTCCCTAGCCTGACCACTCCATATGTTCGAGGTTAGGGCCACTGAAAATCTGCACGTACTAAATAGTTCTTTAATTTGTCACAGCGCTCATTATAGTATTTAATGAGATCCCTAGTTGTTTGTCTAAAAACGATAGAAAATCTAGGATTATGCGTAGTCCTTATGTAAGTTTCGAAAGCCGTAGACTCCCCAAATCCTAAAGGTAAATCCTCAGAAGCAATTAAATGACAAATAGTTTGACAGGCTACCTCAGGATTGTAGTCCTAGCTATGTATTGTACCGTTGGAGTTGTACTGCAGCTATGTCTGCCTCATCGTCAATCCTTGTTTAGCCTTACATCTTGCAGCATGTCTAAGCAAGTGCCCCATTCCACCAAGACTTTGCATAATTCATGATGATAACTTTACAAACAAGATATGGTACTTGAACTCCTTGTGTGTCTTCGTTGGTTGTCGTGGTGAACATCCTCCCATACTCCCGATGCACTCTTCCTGGATCTCTTTACTATAGTGGTCACCTACGAAGATGCTACCGTAGAGCCTGATCACGATACCCGGTTGGTTTGAGGTAGCGACATTCTCGAAGGATGCAATATCCTTCGGTGAAATTCCGTAATCACCAAGAGCAAAGCTATTATAATTTTTCATAACAAAAACCGCAAAATCGAAACTTACACTATTATTTCTTTCATCTTAACATAACAAATAATAATAATAATATAAAAAATAGTATTGTACCTCTTTTGCTAACTTGTTGCTGGAATTTGAATTTTCCTAAATTTGACATATTTGTTTTTGAATTTTTGCCAAATTATCTCACAAGGAATCTAAATTTGCACAATAGAATTCATAAGAAAGATTAAGGAATGGATAGGTGCTGAATGAGGGACGTATGGTGGCTATTAATAAAAAATATTTAGGGATTTTTTTTTATTTTTTTGCTATTTTTGAAACCCCCAACAGTAAAAAAAAGGTACGATTTTCAAAAAGCACACCGTTAGTAGGGCCAAATGGGCTACTCGGGCCGTAATTGGGCTGACGTGCTGTGTCGGGCATAGCCTATGGTGCCAACACCGGCCCAATGGCCATAATCGTGGGGACACAATGTTGTGCCGGCCTCGCCCGCGTCCACACCTCCCCTTATCCCCGCCGCCTCGTGCCCACGCTGCCGCACCTACCCTACGTCGTGCCTGCGCCCTGCGGACGCTGTGCTCGCACCCTACCGTCGCCATGCCCGTGCCGCCGTGTCATGCCAAGCTGGCCCGCTGGGCTAGGGTGTGAACCCAAGCACAACATGGACACTCTGGCCGCGCTGCGGTCGTGCCATGCCCGCCCACCACTTCGCACTTGCGCGTGTCATGCGCCATCCACCGGGCCGAGGTGCAAATCCAAGCATAGGACGATGCTAGGGCCGTGCCGAGTCGCATCATCTACAGTGTGTGCCATGCCCAGGCCAGGCTAACAGTGCCATGCTTCGAGCCAGCCCGGGAAGCATGGCCCATTTGTCCACCTCTAGTGGAAATGGTCCTCTCTCTTGTTTGGCCCGACCTAAAGGGTATTTGCGATTATTCACTTCTCTCCTATTTGGCTCATGAATCATATTATATTGCTCACAGTGTCTAGAAGCAAATAAACCTGTTTTTTTTGTAACAGTCCGAAATCAAATAGGTAAAATTGGCTACATGGCACTCAACTTTTGTGCTATTAGTTGATGGACACCCAAAAATTAGGTCTTGCCCAAAAGACACTAAACATTTGTGGCTATTTGCTGTTGGACACTGAGTTCATTAAAATATCATTTTCGGGCTGAAGAGAAGAGAGAAGGCAAGTGAAAAGTCCATTTTGCCCTTCCGATCTCTTTCTTCCTCTTCTCTCCTCTTGTCTTCCTCCCTAGTCGAACCAGCCTGGATGTAGCCATGGGTTGCCGGATCCAATCGCCACAACCACTCCGCCTTAGGCTGCAACCTCCATCGCTACACCGCCTTAGGCTACCACCACCGCCGCGAGTATGGAGTAGAACGCAGAGTGCGGAATCTTGTAGTGGCGGTGGATTGGACGAAGCGACTCAGTGATGGCCGGAACATGAGGGTGATGGGCACGACAGACATTGTAATAGGGTAGGTTGTTGGTGGCTGCTTCGGCGACGGGAACATCCAAATGAGGGCTCTGTGAACACTAGGGAATCGAGGCAGTTCTGGTGATGCGGATGGCGAGGCGACAGCGAGGTCGAGGTGACCTGGCGTTGGTTGTGGCCCACGGGACCTGTCTTCTTCGGGGACGGCGGCCTTACATCGGTGGCACTAGGGAACAGAGGGGCGCACGAGTATCAGTAGATCACGGTGAAGCTCCACGCATGCTTGGTTTGGGCGGAGGAGCTCGGCATTGTGCTGGCACTGTCCACATGGAGCTCGGGCAGCGACACTAATCACAACAGCGACTCAAGAGGAATTTACGTAGAAGAAAGGGTGAAATGGGATCAGCATGATGTGCTGAAGGAAAATCAACGATCAATTTTGGAAGAGAAGCTTTGTGGACGAGGAATTTCATCCAGTGACTGATTTGGGCATGGCGCAGCAGTGTGGCTTACTAGTATTGGGGATGAAGACAGAGCGATGTGAAGATGTTGTTGGCTTCAAGAGGGTAAGGTGAAGCAATAATCTTAGATCAACCGCGACGCGATGAGAAAATGTTGTAGCATCGCTTCCTGCTTCGACGCTACCGGAGTTGCGTAAGACCGTGGTGGTTTAAGGTGGGTGACGAGAGGCATGGCGGGGGCCGCACGACCCGCCCCGTCCCTCGAGCGCCGTACTCCCAAGTTGCTATCCCGCATTCTCTCGCTTTTTCCACTCCTTGTGCAAATGTCATAGCATCGCTACCTCATCCCTTGCCGCCGCAACGCCTGTGAACCACTCGCCTTCGCCACTACTCAATGACTACTCATGAACTCAAAATTTTATTTTTACTATTTCCTGTGATCCTCGTCCTCCTTCGCTATCGGCGAGCTCACGCTGTCGCCACCGCTTCTCGCTTCACTATGCAAGATCGTGACGCATCGAGCCAAGCACCGTATGTAGACGGTTGAACCAAACCGATCGACCGAGCCAGCATCAGGCATTGAGGGCATTGAGGTCATTTATAAAGTTTCTCTGTCCTAATAAACCGAATATATTGTTTTAATAGAAGGAGTATCTAACAGCAAATGGGCACAAATTTTTAGTGACTTTTGACCAAGACATGATTTTTGGGTGTCCATCAGCTACGGATGCAAAAGTTGAGTGTCATGTAGCCAATTTTGCCAACCAAATATATGTTTTGTGGTGTGTTTTGGCAAATTACACAACTAGGATCCAATTTGGCAATGGGTCTGACACTCGGTCATAATATATTCGAAAAAGTAAAGACTACTTACTTGTTCAATAGACTAAAGGGCTAAATCTTGACCAGAGCCCTGGTCAGAAATAACCTTAGTCCTTTCTTCAATGATAGATGAAACTTTATTGGTCGGAGCCTTTTCAACGACCACTTCGGTTTGCCTGGTTTCCTCTTGAACTAGTGGGATCTTCTCGACCACCACTTCCATAAGAATCGAAGCCTGCTCGATTGCTTCCGTGGGTACATGCCTTGAGGAGATCGGAGCATCTCCGACCACTTCCTCAGTGACCACCTTAGGCACTGTTGCCTCCCCTAAACTGGTCTAAACTAGTCTGTGCTAACCCAGTTACAGGAGGAATAGGCAGTGGCTCCTCTCTAGATTCTTCAATTTCAACAATTGGAGCAAGTGAGGTGGTCGAGGGACTACATACAGATAAAAACATTTATCTAAATAAACAATGCAAAAATAAAAAAGAAAACAAGTTTAAATTAAAACATTTACTTGAAGCGAAGACCAATATCGGTCTCAAATGAAAACAGGACATCAGCAGCAACTGTGAGGACCCGGAATATTTAACTAGTAACACTTAACCTCCAAATGGTTCTAGCATTACTAATTAAACATTCTAAGCCTCGATGGACATATGCTCCTGCACTGCAAGATATGCACATCATCACAAAATTATACATCAATTCCATACACATACATCACTAAGTTCAACAACGACATAAAGTAAAGTTATTACAAAAGAGAGCCGACCGCCAAATAGAATAATATACAAGAATGACAATGAAGCAAAATGTGCCATAAGATGGCTAGAACAAAGTCGACTGTTAGCCACACACCCACAAGGCAACCGACCGCCGCCAAGCTAGTCGCCCGCAGCTACCACAACACACTCACAAAAGTGAGGCCCTCGTGCTCACCTTCCTCCTCCGCAACAAAACAATTAAGCATAGCAATCGAGTACAAAGATTGTCTTTGTACCCGCAAGACCGACGTGTGGATTAGCAGCACCTATTCATAAACTACATGCGTGCTCATTTAGGTGGAGGTTGTATGTCTTATTTTGCATGAAGCCAATTTTATTTGCAATAATGTAATACATTTTAAAAGCAAGTTTGCAAATCTGTTTAGTTATCAAAGCAACAGTAGTACAGATACATACAAGTAACCACTGGAAGTGACTATCCCAATAGTCACCACAACATAGCACTAATCCCCGATTCGCACTCACCCATCAAGTTTTAATTTAAAAGGTTGTAGTCTAACTCTTGAAAGACCTCCCTGCGTGTCCATAACCTAGACGAGGCTATTCGAATAGTTTTAACCCCGCAGTGGTGTACCAATGTACCCACACTTCATCGCTTTAAGCCAAAAGCACACTTCCGTAGGTATGCTTCAACACGGCTAAGTCCTACGAGACGCTTTCCAATATTGTGTATTAACTATGAGCCGCTCGTATGGGTAGAAACACCATACGCTACATTGCAAGTTTAAAGACAACAAATCCCATCCCGGTGAAGTCTTTCGACACTACAATGCTCCCAACACCATCCCTCCCGCGACCTCCTCGCGACCCGGAGCCAATACACGCTAAAGTACTAAGTCAAGAGAGGTCCCATACCTCTAGTGTGGTTAGCACGCTAAAATGCTTGGTTTAGTGTAACAAGATGTTCGGTCCTTGTTGACTTAGGCACCATTCCGCCACACCCGAGAATCACACCAACATACCATTGTGCCCAAGTCTAAATCATTTTGCTTTTAGTTTTAGTTTTCACAAGTAGACACGGCACAAGGTGGAAATCATAAATCATAATAAGTTTTGTGTGATCAAGGTTATCGACAAGTCGATAACCGCCCATTTCTACCGAAGCTAAACATGGCTAAGCAATTAATTCGCAACTACTAGTGACAAGAGCCCAACCACGAACTCTAAATCACAAAGAAGTAACCTAGGCTCATGGTAGTAGAGGATAATCATTTGCTAAGGAAATGCATCTACTAGGCCAACTATTAAAACAAAGTAGCAATGCATACATAGAATTTGTAATCAACATAAATACTTAAAATACGGGATTAACATGATCAAACCGCTTGCCTTCTCTTTGTTGCTCAATTGGTTGGAGGATCGTTCTCGGATTACCGCAAATGTCGAATCCTAAGCTTAAAGGCAAAAGAACCAAGAACAACCAATAAGACGAGCCACAAATAAACAAAAGAGCAAGCAAAACTTAACCAAATGCGATTTAAATTTACACATAAGGTAGAATACGAATATACCTAGACATAGAAACTGAAAACCTAATTTGGATTTGTGGTGCAAAAGATAATGCATAAAAATACATTTTCTACCATAATTAGCAATCAGAGCAAAAATATTTTCTAGAGAGATTTTGAAGCTGGAATTTTTATGGTAGCTACCTACTGGTATAGAGGTAACCCATATAAAATTTCAGGTCATTTGGAGTTAAAGTGATTTAGTTACGATTTTTCTAAGATGCAAAATTGGCATAATGCACTTTCCAGAGCATAAATATGTTCAAAACTAATTTTACAGAGAAGTATACCAATGAGGGTTTTCTAGAATTTATCAAATATATTTTGCATTTACAGAGAATTACTTGTGCATTTTATAAGTCTTCCGTAATTTTCTAAATGCTAAAAATAGGTACTAACTCATTAATCAAGGTTTCATATAATCTTGGACCTACCATCATTTTTATATTAACATTGGGTTAATAACAAATTTATCAAGGTTGGAATCATTCATTTTGGACATACACAGAGCAAGATATGCATTTTCTAAAGTTTTATTCATTTTACGGAATATTCAAAATGACAGAAATCAAGTTATTCCTAGTTATACAATTTTACGCTCATCGAACATGCTTAAATCCATTTTTATAATAAGCTAAAGTGATAACATAATTTATTACAGTTGGAATTAACTAAAAGTAGCTAAAATGAATTAGTTATGAGTTTTAAAGTTTTTACATCATTTTCAGTCGTTAAATAAATACTTATCGAAATACAGAACAACCCAAAACAAAGAAAACGACGTGGTCGCCCGTGGACCGTAGATTTAAAATCCAACAACACACGACGCTGGAAATAGCGACGCGCGCCAAACCTAATCGGGGTCCACCGTTGGATCAAGATCCAACGCCCAAACGAGTGCATGCAACCGACGATGCGGTTGCCTCGGTGAACCACGCATCGCAGATCTAAAGATGAACGGCTTAGAACCCACATCTAACCGGAAGGTCCGATTGCACACATGATCTCACCGCAGATCGCGAGATGGACGGTCCAGATGATGAGGGAACCGGAGGGTCCGAACGCATACAAGATCTAGGCCGTTGATCAAGGGATCGACGGTGGCTATTGATTGAAGTTCAAAGGGATGTCGACACGTGGGACACGATGTCGCTGACCTTGAGTCACACACGTGGACTTTCAAAGACACGAGCACAGATGCGCCGCCCACCCGCTTGTGGATCGACAGGAGTTTTAGGATGATTAATTACGAAACTAATGATTAGCGATTTAATGTGTCCTAATGATTGGCACGTATGGTTTAAGCGGTTTAAGGCCCACCTAGCAAGATGACACAAGGTGGCGGCTTAGACAAAATTATTGCTAATAATGATTAGCAATAAAAGGATGTAAAAGAGACACTAATGACTTCGATTTCAAATCTAAGCCTACGCCCACAAGTCGCTGACACAATTGCCCGATTAAGACACAATAATGACCTCCAATGATCACCAATGATTAGGCAATTCATCGTGTTCTAAACAAATGACAAAACGGAGTTCCCTCCGGCAAAATCCCGAGCTACTTCCACGCTTATCGCGCGCGACCGGTCGCGGCGTCAACCAAGTAGTGAAATGGAATCGCAATAACCTTACGGACCTAGTGGTGGCAATCACGCCGGCGGTGAGGGACTAGAACGCCGGCTAGCCGGAAAATGAAAATGGGAGCCTTTACTGCTAAGTACGAAAATAGCGAGAAGCTTAGCTGCAGTCCAGAGAAGCGGGTGCCAGAGCCTCTAGGGACTAATAAGGAGCTACCTTAATGGGAGGAGCTTCAAAAGATGGCCTGAGATGCTTGCCCATGGAGGAGGCTTGTTTGACTTGAAGAAGAAAGGTGCAAATTGGTGCCCTAAGCAAAATGAGTGGCACCAAAACACCAACAGAGCTTCTATAAGGTTCACGAAGCTATATGAGCAAAGAATTGAAAATAGAGCACTCACTGAAATGAGGAAGAAGATGACCAAATTGACCGAATTTGAACAAACCCCAAATTGGACAATTCCCGAGAATCAAATCCAAAATTAAGTGAGGGGAAATGTTCAAGGTGATAAATAGATGAGGTTAGGGCAAAGAAACATGAAGGAGGACCACTGGAACACCAAGAACACCAATGGAGCTCCACGGTTCAACAATGGTGGATTGTCGGTTTGAGGTGTTAAGCTCCAAAATTGAAAATGGAGCTCAATGGCAGTGTAAAGGAACACCAGGAGGTGTTGGGGTGCTTATAAGGCTTTGAAAGCATTAGGGTTTGACAATAATGCTTTTTGGAGACATGGTGCAAAGCACAAGGCATGGCCGAAAGTGAAAAAGGTGGAGATGATGGCATAGGGTATGGCTCTACGCATATGTCTCCCATACCCCTAAATGTTAACTAGGATGACCGTAGGGAGCAAGATTTGACACCTCCATCCTCGCCTGACTGCATGCATGGATGCGGAGGTAGGAGACGATGCGGAATGTACTAGGAGGATTTTCACCGTTGGATTAGACACGGACACGAGATAGCGCCACTGCGCGCTTCAAAACACAACGGGAGATTGCGAGCCCTACGATTAGAAACGGACGGCTCAGATTGCCCCACGTCGCAAACTCTATTTACAACGAAAGAGTACGCGAGCGCTGGATCTTAATCCAACGGCTCGATTCAAAAATGCAACCGAGGGTCAGAAGGCTTCGGAAATCTCAACGGTTGGATGGGGATCTATCGGCCGACATTCGGACTTGCAACCGGAAAGTCCGAGTGATACGCGCGGGTCGTGCGATTTAGATCTAACGGACGAGATCGATTGCGCGCTTTAAAGAGTGGCTCGTGCGCTTAGTTGATGGACCGAATCAAGTGGCTCGAGCGAGTCCGACTGAAACCAAGCAACGAAGAAACCAAGTTTGACTTTGAAAAAAGCAGAGACTCGAAAGATTTATTTGAGGTAGCAAAATAACTCCAAAAATTATGAAAATTTTACAGAGCTTGCTAACTCAGATATTAACCTTGTGTAAAATTTTCAGAGATTTTTATGCTGCGAATAAATCTCCAAAAATTCTGCAAGGCTCTGTTTTAATGTTTGGTGAGAGTCAAACAGTTTGATACCTCTAAAAATTTTCAAACAATTTCTAAAATTGTGAGATTTTTGAGAGGGGTCACATACCATCACAGAGACTTAGGAAAAATATTTCAGAGGATGATCATAAGATTTGACAAGATTGTTTTTGGAATAACAAGATTTGGATCAACAAGACTTGTGACAATGTATTTCCATAATTCCTTGTACAAGAATTTCTTGGCACCACAGAATTACATGATGTAAGAAAAAGTTTTAATTTCTACTGATTTTCTTACATTTGAAACACAAGCCCAAAATTGGGATGTTACAACTCTCCTCTTACAAGAATCTCGGCCGAGATTCATTTACTCTGAGAAGAAAGAAGGAAAATCTGCACGAAGGCGATCTTCGCGCTCCCAAGTTGCTTCATCTTGTAATGGTTTGACCACGAACCTTAAGGAACTTGATGACACGGTTCTCCCTCCGCTCGGATTCTCAAGAATACGAACAGGGATGCTCGCGGTAGGTCAAATTCTCAGTACATCGAGAACCTCCAATGGAGCTTCGGTCGGGACACTGAGGCACTTCTTGGTGTGAAACATGGAACACATCATGCACACCTCAAGTGCACGTTGGTAGCTCCAATCAGACGCGATCGCTCCAACTTTCTCGATGATACAGTAAGGCCCAACATATCGAGGAGCCAACTTGCCCTTGATGCCAAAACGCCGATGGCCCTTCAAGGGTGAGACTTTGAGATACACAAAGTCATTGGGCTCAAAGCTCAACTCACGGCGACGACGACCGCATAGCTCTTCCGCTGGATCGGCGTGCGCAGATGCTCGCGGATCAATCGAACTTGACTTTCGGCCTCATTGATCGAATCGAAGCCGAAAAATTGCCGCCACCACCTCGACCAGTTCAACGGGGTTCGCATCTCCTCCCATACAAAGCCTCAAATGGTGCCATGCCAAGATCGGCTCGAAAGCGTTGTTGTAGGAGAACTCAAAGCAAATGGTAGGCACTTCTCCCACTTCTTCCCATAGGAAAGAACACAAGCACGGAGCATATCTTCCAACACTTGGTTGACTCGCTCCGTCTGACCATCAGTCTGAGGATGAAAGGTTGTACTGAAATGAAGGCGGGTCCCCATAGCCTCTGCGACTATGCCAAAACCGCGAGGTGAAAGCGCACCACGATCAGAAATAATCGTCTTCGGCACACCGTGAAGACTCACAATCCTCGAGACATAAAGTTCGGCCAAAGGCCCCACACGAAGCTGAGTCTTGACGGGAAGGAAATGTGCCACTTTAGTCAACCTGTCGATCACGACCCAAATAGCATCATTCCCTTTGACGAAGCGGGGCAATCCGGTGATGAAGTCCATGCCAACCGAATCCCACTTCCATGCAGCGGCAAAGGTCGAAGAAGACTCGCTGACGCCGATGTTCGGCCTTCACACGACAAAGACACGTCGCACTCAAGCAACGAACACCGCAATCTCGCGCTTCATTGGGTCCACGTAATCTCGACGAAGATCCTGATACATCTTGGTAGCCCCGGGGTGAATAGACAAAGGAGAATCATGGGCTTCGCGGAGAATCAAATCCCGCAATTCCATGACCTTAGGGACCACAAGACGCTGCCCAAACCACACAACGCCATGCTCATCCTCTGAAAAGCACTTGGCTATCCCATCCTTGATGTTCTCGCTTGATCCGCTCACACCAACATCATGCAACGTGCGCTTGATTTGGTCCACCAAGGTTGGTTGCACAACCAATGTAGCAAGAGAACCGTGCTCGGTCAAACCCAAATTAAGGCGCTGAAATTTCGAATGAGAGCAGTCGCCGCTCTTGGAGCATCAACATGTTGCAATACACCTTCCGATCGAGTGCATCCGCAACGACATTGGCCTTGCCGGATGGTGCCGAATGCCCATGTCATAGTCCTTGATCAATTCCAACCATCTTCTTTGCTCGAGGTTCAGATCCGCCGGGTGAACAAGTACTTCAAGCTCTTGTGGTGGAATACACCACTGCAGTTTACCAATCGTAATGCCGCCAAATCTTGAGTGCATGGACCACGCACCAACTCCAAGTCATGAGTAGGATAGTTGAGTTCATGAGGCCTTAATCGCCGCGATGCATAGGCCACAACCTTGCCCTCCCGCATAAGAACACAACCAAGACCACGACGAGAAGCATCACAATAGATATCGAAACTCTTGTGAATATCGGGAGAACAAGCACCGGGTGAGGTCAACCGCTTCTTGAGTTCTGAAAACTCACATCACAAGCAATGACCACTCAAACTTCTTGTCCTTCTTAAGCAATTTGGTCATAGGCTTTTGTAATCTTGGAGAAATTCGATGAAGCGGCGATAGTAGCCACCAAACCAAGGAAACTCCGCACATCGGTGACCGACTTGGTGACCCCAAGATAGCACATCACCGACCTTGCTAGGATCCACACCACACCTCCACAAAGAACATGGCCCAAGAACGCCACTTCCTTCAACGAACTCGCACTTGCCGAATTTGGCATACGGTGGTGTTCGCGCAGCTTGCCCAACACAAGTGAAGATGCTCAAGATGCTCTTCTTCACTCTTGAGTAGATAAGGATATCATCGATGAATACCACCACAAACCTATCCAAATACTCCATGAATACTCGGTTCATAAGATTCATGAATAAAGCGGAGCATTAGTCAAACCAAAAGACATGACGGTGTACTCGTAAAGACCATAACGAGTAGCAAAGGCCGTCTTAGGAATATCCTCGGTCCTGATCCTGACTTGATGATAGCCCAATCTCAAGTCAATCTTGGAGAAGACTCGTGCTCCGGTCAATTGATCGAAAAGATCATCAATACGGGGCAAAGGATACTTGTTCTTCACCGTCACCTCATTAAGCGGACGGTAATCAACACACATGCGCAAGGTCTTGTCCTTCTTCTTCACAAAGATAACTGGACAACCCCAAGGAGATGAGCTAGGACGGATAAAACCCTTCTCTTGCAGCTCACCCAGTTGCTTCTTCAGCTCCTCCAACTCATTAGGAGGCATGCGTCTGACCTCTTAGAAATAGGGGCGATGACAGGCAAAGAACTCGATCACAAACTCTAGATCTCGAACAGAGGCATGCTGGGCAAGTCTTCGGGAAAGACATCCACGAACTCACATACTTGTGGGAACATCCGGATCTCCAATGCGGCTTTGCTTCAAGGACATAAAGATGGGGCTCGCAATCGCGCGAAAACCCAACCTGCTCACTGAAGAGTGGTGAGGTAGACAATCTTCCGCACAATCGATTTGCCCCAAGTGTTGGGACACCCAATCCATGCCAAGAATCACATCCAAGCGTGCCGAGTCGAGTAGGATAAGATTCGCCAAGAATCCCACTCCTTCGATGTGGATAGGAACATCCCGCATACTTGGTCACTCTCAATTCAACCCGAGAGCGAATCAGCAGTGGAATCCCCAAAGGAACACAAAGAAGTCCACAATCAACAAAGAAAAGACCTCAAATAAAAGAATGCGAAGCTCCGAGTCAAATAAAACGTAGCAGGATGTAAATTAACAAGGAGCGTACCCAACACAACGCC
Source organism: Ampelocalamus luodianensis (assembly GCA_036346255.1). Classification (NCBI taxonomy): domain Eukaryota; kingdom Viridiplantae; phylum Streptophyta; class Magnoliopsida; order Poales; family Poaceae; genus Ampelocalamus; species Ampelocalamus luodianensis. The sequence goes on from CM070628.1 coordinate 57,300,996, forward strand.
GCGCCTCTGTGCCTCCTCACCGAGATGTGGTTGACTCGACCACCCCGACACCACAGGTCTTCTCGGATCACCTTCGGTCGTGTGTGACCATTCCGCGCCCTCCATTAGGACGAGGGGTCTGCTCCTCCGAGGGCAATCGCTAGCATAATGGCCCTTCTTGTTGCAAAGTAAACAGTAACATCGCCACCAAGTTGCGAGCGCAACCGCCGCCTGGTCGCAGTGCACGTGGTCAAACACGGCTGCGGGGGACGAGCAACCGTGCCGACGGCCTTGGCGGTGGTGAAGCCAAAGCACGAGCCCGGTGTGGGCCCAACACGGGACGAGTGAGGCCACTGTGCGGCACCGATGTGCTCCCACTTACGCTGCGATTCACCAGCGCCGCCGCTTTGTGCTCGGCGACGATGGCCTTGTCAACCAAGGCACGGAAGTCAAGAAAGTCCACTATAGATAGCTTGTCCCGCAGCTCCTGACAACCCATCCATGAACTTCTCCTGCTTAGCCTCATCGAGGCCACCTCTCCGAGCATAACGAGCCAAGTGGTTAAACTCGTAAAGATACTCAAGAGACGCACTTGCGCCCGCTAAGCGCAAGAAACTCCTTCTTCTTGAGCTTCATCGCCATCGGGAATGTGGGCCCGACGAAAGCGATCGAAACTCATCCCACGAGACAACGTGTCTCGCGGGTTGCATGGCGAGAAAGTTCTCCCACCAAGATAGTGCCGCACCTCAAGCCGATGGGATGCAAAGAGTGCCCGCTCCCGCTCGGCATCGAGCGATATTGAGCTTTCGCTCAACAAGACGCAGCCCAATCATCGCGCCGAGTGGATCCTCCGACGAGAGAAAGTGGGTGGCTGCGTGAGAAACTCCGCAAGCCCACCACGAGATCGGTGGCCACCACCTCCAGATCCTCGGCGGCGAATGAGCGAGGTGTTCTCGCAATGACCTCCAAGATACGGTCCGTCCATGCGATTCCGCCGATCGAGCGTAACCTCGGCCATGGTCGGAGGAGGGGAAGCTCCTCATCGAACCACCCACTGATCGTTCATGCTGGTGGTTCTTGTCATCCTGCTCCACAAAAATAGGTTAAAACTCAACTCCGGAACAGAGACAAAGAAAACTACTAACCTCTTAACAAAACACTCTTTAAAGGCTCAAGTATCAACATAAAATTGCAGCAAGGTCATAAAGATAACAACCACCTTCCTGTTATGACTAACTCAGATGGAAAACGAGTAATCAATTTTTCAGAAGACAAATTTCAGAGCACTAACTGCTCGAGACAGCTAGGAACAGGTGAAAATCGTACTAAAGGAGGGTCGGACACTAAGCTAACTCATATCACTTCTTACCTGTTAACCCTTCAAGTTTTTAGTTGTATTTACCTCTCATTTCCTACCTTAATTACTCACCACTAGCTAGCTGTCCAAAGATATGCACTAGCTGTCCGCATTTCTCCTTCAATCCCTTAGCCGAAATTTGAAGTTCCAGGGCGCCTATTTCATACTCCAAACAGCCAAGACTCGTTTAAGGCTCTCATGGTGCTCCCAAACCAAGTTAATCGATTAAACACTTACCTTTGAAAAGAAAATGAGAGGGAAAGTTTTCCAAATCTAACCAAGAATAAGGTGAGATGAACAAGCTAGGATAGGTAAGGAGTAAAATTAGAGGACTTACTTAAGTTTTCATAAACTATTTGAAAGTAAGTTTTCAAAATATCCTAAAGGCGACCAAGCTAGGGTTTCACGGTCAAGATGGCTCTGATACCAACTTTGTGAGGACCGGAATATTTAACTAGTAACACTTAACCTCCAAATGGTTCTAGCATTACTAATTAAACATTCTAAGCCTCGATGGACATATGCTCCCTGCACTGCAAGATATGCACATCATCACAAAATTATACATCAATTCCATACACATACATCACTAAGTTCAACAACGACATAAAGTAAAGTTATTACAAAAGAGAGCCGACTGCCAAATAGAATAATATACAAGAATGACAGCGGAAGCAAAATGTGCCATAAGATGGCTAGAACAAAAGTCGACGGTTAGCCACACACCCACAAGGCAACCGGCCGGCCGCCAAGCTAGTCGCCGCAAGCTACCACAACACACCACAAAAGTGAGGCCCTCAGCTCACCTTCCTCCTCCGCAACAAAACAATTAAGCATAGCAACCGAGTACAAAGATTGTCTTTGTACCCGCAAGGCGACGTGTGGATTAGCGCACCTATTCATAAACTACATGCGTGCTCATTTAGGTGGAGGTTGTATGTCTTATTTTGCATGAAGCCAATTTTATTTGCAATAATGTAATACATTTTAAAAGCAAGTTTGCAAATCTGTTTAGTTATCAAAGTATGAAGTAGTCAGATACATACAAGTAACCACTGGAAGTGACTATCCCAATAGTCACCACAACATAGCACGAATCCCGATTCGTACCACCCATCAAGTTTTAATTTAAAAGGTTGTAGTCTAACTCTTGAAAGACCTCCCAAGCGTGTCCATAACCTAGGACGAGGCTATTCGAATAGTTTTAACCTGCGAGGTGTACCAATGTACCCACACTCGCATCGCTTTAAGCCAAAGCACACTTCAGTAGGTATGCCGGCACGGCTAAGTCCTACGAGACGCTTCCAATATTGTGTATTAACTATGAGCCGCTCGATGGGTAGAAACACCATACGCTTACATTGCAAGCCGAAGACAACAAATCCCATCCCGGGTGAAGTCTTTCTGACACTACAATGCTCCCAACACCATCCTCCTGCGACCTCCCGCGACCGGAGCCAATACACGCCAAAGTACTAAGTCAAGAGAGGTCCCATACCCTCTAGTGTGGTTAGCACGCTAAAATGCTTGGTTTAGTGTAACAAGATGTTCGGTCCTTGTTGACTTAGGCACCATTCCAGCCACACCGAGAATCACACCAACATACCATTGTGCCCAAGTCTAAATCATTTTGCTTTTAGTTTTAGTTTTCACAAGTAGACATGGCACAAGGTGGAAATCATAAATCATAATAAGTTTTGTGTGATCAAGGTTATCGACAAGTCGATAACCGCCCATTTCTACCGGCTAAACATGGCTAAGCAATTAATTCGCAACTACTAAGTGACAAGAGCCCAACCACGAACTCTAAATCACGCAAGTAACCTAGGCTCATGGTAGTAGAGGATAATCATTTGCTAAGGAAATGCATCTACTAGGCCAACTATTAAAACAAAGTAGCAATGCATACATAGAATTTGTAATCAACATAAATACTTAAAATATCTGGGATTAACATGATCAAACCGCTTGCCTTCTTCTTTGTTGCTCAATTGGTTGCGGAGGATCGTTTCTCGGGATTACCGCAAATGTCGAATCCTAAGCTTAAAGGCAAAAAGAACCAAGAACAACCAATAAGACGAGCCACAAATAAACAAAAGAGCAAGCAAAACTTAACCAAATGCGTGAAATTTATACATAAGGTAGAATACGAATATACCTAGACATAGAAACTGGAAAACCTAATTTGGATTTGTGGTGCAAAAGATAATGCATAAAAATACATTTTCGGCCATAATTAGCACTGTAGCAAAAATATTTTCTAGAGAGATTTTGAAGCTGGAATTTTTATGGTAGCTACCTACTGGTATAGAGGTAACCCATATAAAATTTCAGGTCATTTGGAGTTAAAGTGATTTAGTTATGATTTTTCTAAGATGCAAAATTGGCATAATGCACTTTCTAGGAGCATAAATATGTTCAAAACTAATTTTACAGAGAAGTATACCAACAGAGGGTTTTCTAGAATTTATCAAATATATTTTGCATTTACAGAGAATTACTTGTGCATTTTATAAGTCTTCGAATTTTCTAAATGCTAAAAATAAGTACTAACTCATTAATCAAGGTTTTCATACAATCTTGGACCTACCATCATTTTTATATTAACATTGGGTTAATAACAAATTTATCAAGGTTGGAATCATTCATTTTGGACATACACAGAGCAAGATATGCATTTTCTAAAGTTTTATTCATTTTCCGAATATTCAAAATGACAAATCAAGTTATTCCTAGTTATACAATTTTACTCTCATCGAACATGCTTAAATCCATTTTTATAATAAGCTAAAGTGATAACATAATTTATTCTGATTGGAATTAACTAAAAGTAGCTAAAATGAATTAGTTATGAGTTTCTAAAGTTTTACATCATTTTCAATCGTTAAATAAATACTTATCGAAATACGTAACAACCCAAAACAAAGAAAACGACGTGGTCGTCCGTGGGTCGTAGATTTAAAATCCAACAGCCCCGACGCCTTTGGAAATAGCGCACGCCGCCAAACCTAATCGGTCCACCGTTGGATCAAGATCCAACGGCCCAACGAGTGCATGCAACCGGACGATGCGGTTGCCTCGGTGAACCACACCACCGCAGATCTAAAGATGAACGGCTTAGAACCCACATCTAACCGGAAGGTCCGATTGCACACATGATCTCACCCGCAGATCGCGAGATGGACGGTCCGTGATGATGAGGGGAACCGAGGGTCCGAACGCATACAAGATCTAGGCCGTTGATCAAGGGATCGACGGTGGCTATTGATTGAAGTTCAAAGGGATGTCGACACGTGGGACACGCATGTCGCTGACCTTGAGTCACACACGTGGACTTTCAAAGACACGAGCACGATGATGCCGCCCACCCGTCGGTGACTAACAGGAGTTTTAGGACGATTAATTACGAAACTAATGATTAGCGCTTAATGTGTCCTAATGATTGGCACGAATGGTTTAAGCGGTTTAAGGCCCACCTAGCATGACACAAGGTGGCGGCTTAGGACAAAATTATTGCTAATAATGATTAGCAATAAAAGGATGTAAAAGAGACACTAATGACTTCTGGATTCAAATCTAAGCCTACGGGCCCACAAGTCAGTGACACAATTGCCCGGATTAAGACACAATAATGACATCCAATGATCACCAATGATTAGGCAATTACTGTGCCTAAACAAATGACGAAAACGGGAGTTCCCTCCCGGCAAAATCCCGAGCTACTTCCACGGCTTATCGCCGGCGACACTCGTCGCGGCGGCGTCAACCAAGTAGTGAAATGGAATCGCAATAACCTTACGGACCTAGTGGTGGCAATCACGCCGCGCGAGGACTAGAACGCCGCTAGCCGGAAATGAAAACGGAGCCTTTATCGCTAAGTACGAAAATAGCGAAGCTCACCGCGATCGAGAAGCGGGTGCCAGAGCCTCTAGGGACTAATAAGGAGCTACCTTAATGGGGAGGAGCTTCAAAAGATGGCCGGAGATGCTTGCCCACGGAGGAGGCTTGCCGGACTTGAAGAAGAAAGGTGCAAATTGGTGCCCTAAGCAAAATGAGTGGCACCAAACACCAACAGAGCTTCTATAAGGTTCACTGAAGCTATATGAGCAAAGAATTGGAAAATGGAGCACTCACCTGAGCTGAGGAAGAAGATGACCAAATTCGACCGAATTTGAACAAACCCCAAATTGGACAATTCCTGAGAATCAAATCCAAAATTAAGTGAGGGGAAATGTTCAAGGTGATAAATAGATGAGGTTAGGGCAAAGAAACATGAAGGAGGACCACTGGAACACCAAGAACACCAATGGAGCTCCACGGTTCAACAATGGTGGATTGTTCGCTTTGAGGTGTTAAGCTCCAAAATTGAAAATGGAGCTCAATGGCAGTGTAAAGGAACACCAGGAGTGTGTTGGGGTGCTTATAAGGCTTTGAAAGCATTAGGGTTTGACAATAATGCTTTTCGGGAGACATGGTGCAAAGCACAAGGCATGGCCGAAAGTGAAAAAGGTGGAGATGATGGCATAGGGTATGGCTCGGCCGCATATGTCTCCCATACCCTAAATGTTAACTAGGATGGTGTAGGGAGCAAGATTTGACACCTCCATCCTCTCGACCGTGCATGCATGGATGCGGAGGTAGGAGACGATGCGGAATGTACTAGGAGGATTTTCAGCCGTTGGATTAGACACGGACGGCCGAGATAGCGCCACGCCTGCAGCTTCAAAACACAACGGGGAGATTGCGAGCCATACGATTAGAAACGGACGGCTCAGATTGCCCCACGTCGCAAACTCTATTTACAACGAAGGGGTACGTGAGCGTTGGATCTTAATCCAACGGCTCAGATTCAAAAATGCAACCGGAGGGTCCAAGGCTTCGGAAATCTCAACGGTTGGATGGGGATCTATCGCCGACATTCGATTTGCAACCGAAAGTCCGAAGTGATACACGCGCGCGGGCGTGCGATTTAGATCTAACGGACGAGATCGATTGCGCGTTTTAAAGAGTGGCTCGGTGCGTTTAGTTGATGGACCGAATCAAGTGGCTCGAGCCCGAGTCCGACTCAACCAAGCAACAAGAAACCAAGTTTGACTTTGAAAAAGAACAGAGACTCGAAGATTTATTTGAGGTAGCAAAATAACTCCAAAAATTATGAAAATTTTACAGGAGCTTGCTAACTCAGATATTAACCTTGTGTAAAATTTTCAGAGATTTTTATGCTGCGAATAAATCTCCAAAATTCTGCAAGGCTCTGCTTTAATGTTTGACTGAGAGTCAAACAGTTTGATCGCCTCTAAAATTTTCAAACAATTTCTAAAAATTGTGAGATTTTTCAGAGGGTCACATACCATCACAGAGACTTAGGAAAAATATTTCCAGAGGATGATCATAAGATTTGACAAGATTGTTTTTGGAATAACAAGATTTGGATCAACAAGACTTGTGACAATGTATTTCCATAATTCCTTGTACAAGAATTTCTTGGCACCACAGGAATTACATGATGTAAGAAAAAGTTTTAATTTCTACTGATTTTCTTACATTTGAAACACAAGCCCAAAATTGGGATGTTACAGCAACCAATTTGCTATTGCCAACCTCAGTAATATTTACACTAGGATTGATAATCCTAAGTATTCTCACCAAGATGAGGGGAGTTTCTTTTTCCTCCTCGATTTCATCTTCCTCGCCTTGAACACACGGGAATAATGGAAAATGATTATATGATTGTTAAGAAATCATAATTCTTCATTTCTTCTTGCGCACTTGGGTAGTAACTTTGGCAATCCTCGCCAACTTCTCTTGCACCTAGGGATGGCCATGAATTTGTTTCGGTCGGATTGCAGGAAGTGTGCTGGTCATCTCTGTCGTGACCTTGCTACTTTATTGTACATCATCAATTGGCGTTGTACTAGTTGTCGTAGCACTGGTCTTCCTAGAAATAAGGCTGCTACAACAACCTTCACTCTGGTTGTCAGTCTCTCGACCACGACCTGAGTAGACGCCGCACCAATAGTCTTGGTCTTCCTAGTAACTAGAGTTTTAGTGCTAGACCCTGACTAGTTGGCACTCCTTTTTCTACCAGCATCTAAAAGAAAAAAAGAAATTTTTATCAAATCACAGTCTTAAGAAAAAATTCAAGACTAAAAGGAAACTTATACATTCCTGCATGCATTCTTTTATGAACTCTGTAGACACCCCCAATTAGACTGGAGGGCTAGATGTCGAAGAAGACATGCTCTGAGCCATCTCTTACATTCTTCATCATCATTGAAGTCCTCTCTTCAACCACCTCCCCTGGCAAATAAAAAACAAAAACTTACAGACTTAGTAATACTTATATTACAAAGTCTTAGATAAGTAAAAAACCTGGAAGAGCAACATACCTCTAGGGTTATCCTTGGTCGGGTCTTTATCCCATTGCAACATCCAAGCAAAGTGAGCCCTTTTCTTCAGGGGCTGATCTTGTGATGGAGGAAATCATGGATGATTCTCCGACCAGTTATTCAGCAGCCACCAAGGAGATGACTAACTCAACCATTTTTCCTCCTCAACTGTCAGTTTCAAGCAGGTCTTCTCCTTCTTCGAGTCCTGAGTAGACTTAGACGGTGGAGAACCCCCAATATACTTTAGGTGGCTACCTCCAAGTATATTGAAGTAGAACCACTCCTTCTGATAATCCCGCCAAGTATCCTTAACAGATCCCTTGACCTCTAATGTTTCGGGTGAACTGATAGAAGTATCTAAAAAGAAGAACAAAAGGTAGTGCCCAAAAAAGCTTCGCATACACTAAGGATTATGATAGATTTTGGCCTTAGGTGGAAGATGTAACATCTCAATTTTCTGAGTTTCAAAACCTTTTTAAGTAGTTTAGTCCCTTGGAAAATTTTACTAAATTTTATTTGAATTTAATAAAGCTTAAATGAGACTTTTTAAATCAAAACAATTTAAAGTGACTAATCTGAACAACAATTAAATCCAAAACTATTTTATTTTGGTTCTTTGCGCTTGTAAACATTTTTCAGATTTTTCTGAAATTTTTCGAGTTCAGTTGCTATTTTTAATTTTCCATTTGGATTTTCTCGTATTTTAAAATAGAACCAGGAAATCAATTGGGTTGAATTTCCTATTCCCTGGTCCATTCTCTTTGAAGCCCAGCTCAACTCCGCCAGCCCAAATTCGTACGCAGCCCACCCCCCATCCCGCTCACGCGCGCCCTTGGTTCCACCCGTACGTGTGTCGTTTCCGATGCAAACACACCCGAGCCACCACCTCTGACATGTGGGCCCGCCTTGCATCACTGTTCATCATCCTCATCGTGGATGTGATGGACTTTGCCGTCATGTCACATTCGGATTCTCCCATAGCACCGTCGCTACAGGCTATTTAAAGCCTCGGCGTGTGTGTCAAAACAACCGCCTCAACCCCCACTGCCAATCCCCTGAAGCCCGAAGCACTAGATCACCGCCTAGATCACCGCCGTTCCACCAGAATTGAAGCTTGAACCCTAGCTCTACTACCGTTGTTCTTCATCTAGTCCCTCGCTGCGGGTGAGCTCCTATCGTCCTCATCTACATCGTTGGCTTCACCTTGACATGTTCTACACCATGTGCTCCTTCTCGCCGCCGGAGGAAGGTTGTAGAGTCGTCAAGTCCGCGTAGCCGCTCTGCTTTGCCGTCGCCGCCGCCAACGACAATTGGTTTTCGTGCATGACCTGGTCGTATCGCCTGGTCTGTGCGATCCGTGTGTGCGCACCCAAAACCTCACCGGAGCACCCTATCGTCGTTTAGCTGTCAACCTCGTCGTCGTTGAACCCCTTGCCGACCCTCACCGTCGCATCAAAGCCACTAGATGAGTTCGCCAGAGCCTGAGCATACCGACGTTGACCTTCTTTTGCCGTCGGTCACCATTGTTTGTCGTTGCCATCGTTGAGCCGTAGCAGTCGTCGATCTTGCCGACATGGCCACCTACGTGTCAGCCCTATCACTGCCACATGTGTGCCATGTGTGGGCCGCGTCAGCATCCTAGTCGCGTCAGCGCCAATCGTACCCAAACCCTAAAATCTAAACCTAGGTGAAACCAGTCTACCGTGAGCCGTGTCTGTAACATGTGGACCCCACATGTCAGTCCACTGTTCCATGAACCTGTGAGCCACACACCCGTAGACTAGAATCCATGCAATCGGTCTATAGACCGTGGGTCCCACCTGTCGGTCTCTGTTTCCTATTTTTAGGATTTTATTTTAATTCCAAAATTCATTTTCTTTAGAAAGAAAATTCCAAAAATCTAAAATATTGTCTTCTTTCTCTTTTTCTTAGATGTAAATCTTCCGAGAGCCCGTTCTTTCTCATACAAACTCTGATTGAGCCCATTCAAATTTCTAAATTCAATCTCTACCTTTCTATGATTTTTATTTAATTTTTGGAGTTTATTTTTTGCTCTGCTTTGTACTTATTTTGGTTCTCTCTTTCGTTTGCAAGTAGACGTTGATACTTTGGAAGCTTTCGAGAACAGAGGAGTTGATCAAGCTCAAGACCAGCACAAAGACTTGTTTCAAGGCAAGTTATATCTTTGACCATGTTGAACCCAGTTTTCCAAAATTACTTGTCAGTCAATTGTTGAGATGATGTTTTAGAAATATTTTGTTATGATTGGTGCTAGCTACACTGGTTATATCTTGTCGATAAAGTGTACAACCTCTGCAGAGTGTTAATTAATCTATTCGAATAGTCATATCCGTGGTCATGGACATGCTCGGGGATTTCACTCGAGGGGTCGATATTCAAAAACAATTGGGAAGGGTCAACTGTCTTGTTTAACTCTTGTGGTTGTGTGAAAGAAATTGATTAGGCTTTGTGGTCTTTGTAAAAATACTAGTTAAACTATTATTGTTTATTGGTTTGAAATTACGCTTTCAATCTATTATTTGTATTGAAATGCAAGTGTTGATTTTTTTTTCTCAAAATAACCATAGGAACTATTCCTTTGGAATAAGCCATCATCTATAATTGCATTATGTGGTACAACTTGTTGAGTACTCGGATTACTCATTCTTATTGCAATCATTCGACTGAAATGGAGGAGTCTTCGCCTTCTTATGAGGAGTTTCACGAGGATGGTGATCGCTAGGTCTTGATCACAGTCGGTTGCATATGGCAAGTCGATGGGTTCCTACTGATGTTGTTTTCGTTCCGCTACCGTCTCTTTATTTAATGTCGGCCCTGTGTGGATTAATAAGTGTAAACTTGGTCATAAGGTCACAACCGTTATTTAATAATCAAATTAGTCGTTTATTCTTATATTCACCTTATGTGGAATGATATTCATCTATGTTGAAACTGTGTACACTAGCATGGTCCTAGACTAACGCATTATACATAGAGGGTCCAGATTTGCATATTTGGGTCCTGATAGAGGTGGTATCAGAGTCATACTGACTGTAAGTCTTGACCTTAGTTAGATTGATTGTCCTTAAGAAATTCAAAACTGTTTTCTAAAGCAAAATTTTAACTTGCAAGATCAATGAATTGTTTGACCCTTCTTGTCCCTCTCTTGATTCGCCTATTGCTAAAATTCTTCTCTCTGCTGGTTTTAAATCGGTTCTTACCTTTGGCTTGTCTTTGTTAGATGGCACGACTTCACACCTATGGAGAGCGTACTGAAGGTTTCGCTGCTGAGTTGTGAAAGATTTTATATGCACTTGGAGGATTCGAGAGGCCATCTACCATGGTACTAACTGGTTGGTGAATGGCAAGAGTCGTGGTGTGCTATGTTGACTGACGATCTACGCCTGAGAGAATACCAAGGCCAGTCGTCCTATGAACATCATTCTTTGGAGGATCATCTTCGAGGAAACGATCCAGGAGTCTTCACGCCTTGCGATCCTACGAGTGTGCAACATCTATGACGACGAGCTGATGGGTTCAAGGAAACGATCCAGGAGTCTTCACGCCTTGCGATCCTACGAGTGTGCAACATCTATGCCGACGAGTTGATGGGTTCAATCCTCCGTCTTCATCCTCACGCCTCCGCAGTGTATCGACCAACCCTCTACCCCTCCATCGACGAAGAAGAAGATGCTATAGTGGTTCACCTTGCTCACTTAATTGCCACCCAGGAGGAAGCCTTGGAGACTGTTGGACCCGGGAGTCACACCCTCAAATCCTCTGTGTATTCAACACTAGTCCCTAGAACAGTAATTAGTGTACACAGTAAACTAATATAGTAACATCCATAAATCACACAACTTTATTAATAAACATCAGAGTTTATTACAAGAGAAGCTTACGAGGCAACAATAAAGAACATAGCGAAAGACGAAGAAGAACTAGTAGAGCCCAGCTAATCTACCACAGGTAATCGACTAGGGTAGCGGTCTAGTCGTTGAGATCCACACTGGTAGCGAAGTCTTTCTCCTCTGAACATTATTTTATTAAGCAACGGTGAGCACAAAAATGTACTCCGCAAGTTACACCCATAACAGAGTTAATGCATGCATGGATATTACCAACGGAAGGCTTATAGGGTTATTTGTGCAAAAGCAATGTTTGATATTTTAAATATAATAGCTAAGTTGTGAAGGACTAACCCCCTTATACCAGGCTTTCTACCCAAATTTTTCATATGGAATAAACATCCATGAAATCATTTTTGTCAAATCATTTTTAAAACAAAACTATAATCTAATCTGCGAAAGGTTTTGCTCAGCATGTCCATGACCGTGGACACGACTATTCAAATAGATTTAACACTCTGTAGAGGTTGTACAACTTTACCCACAAGAGATAATCAATTTACACACTACCATAGGTGTGCGACTAAGTGATTATCACGAGGCCTTTACAATGCGTCATTCCAAAGTAGTTATGCCCGATGAGGTTTTGCGGTCGTAAGGCTTCGCGCCAAACAGAAGCCCCTTTGCGCCATTTGGGTATTAAAAATAAGTCTTCACAACACTCACATCAACATGGCACAACTGGCAGTGGAACTTTACAAATTAATTAGTCCGGTCTGTGCCATACCAAACTTGTGGTAGTATGGAATGACTTAATAATCCGCATCTTGCAGATTGGTCCTTCATTGACTGAGCGGCTTCCAAATCAATCCTTGGGCCTCAAACATTATTTGTATTCAAATGCAAGTGTTGCTTTTTTGCAAAATAACCATATGAACCATTTTTTTGGAATAAGCCATCATTTATAATTACATTTTGTGGTACAACCATTATTTAATAATTTAATTAGTTATTTATTTTTATATTCACTTTGTGTGGAATGATATTCATCTATATTGACACTATGTGCACTAGCGTGATACTAGACTAGTGCATTATACACAGAAAGTCGATATTTGCATATTTGGGTCCGATCGCGCCGAAAGGTATCCTTGATCTTCAAGTTCTTTGATCCTGCTCTCAGAAAAAGTTGAAGCTCTGAGAATCCCTATGATCAAAGATCAAACAAGGATTTTTAAAGAAGGAAAGGTTCGTGATGAACCACGAATGTCCTGATTTTGGCCCGATCTTTCGATGAGAAGGTAAGTTCGGTAGTAGTCGCTCAACTCTTACGATCCTATCTATGAACTCACAAGGCTCAAAACCACGTAATCACTGAACTGCTCGACAAGTTGTTATCATCCGTGCACGAATACCCGATTGACCTGATTACGAAGATCGATTCATGCATACACCGAACAAGCACGCAAGAACAAGATAAATAAGCAATCTGAAATTGCGAATAGGAATTAATGTATTGATAAGTGGGGTTCCGAAGAACAATATCGTTGTTGATCTCACCGACCAAGAGGACAAAGAATAAAGTAGCAAAGCTAAACTTCAATCAACAAAACCCGAGGAACTATAGGGGTGGCGACCACTATTTATAGAAGAGGGGAAAGGCGGCGTGGGTTCTATTCACGCGTGAACAGAACCGATCCCTAGGTTGCCATATGGGCCAAGGAGGTGGCTGGCCCAAATACCCCTAAAGTGGTGGCTGTTCTTTGGGCCCAATAATTGATACAAGGCCCTCGGCCCAATGTGAGGTGGCGTAGTACCAGATATAAATGAAGTAAATTCGTCGGCACGTTGGAGTAGCGTTTGATGCAACCGAATCGATCGCAGTAGAGCAGCCCAGTTGGAGGTGGAGTTGCGGTTGTATCCGGCGGGTTGAGGTCCTCATCAGTTCGGGAGCAAAGATAAACTGAAGATGAAGAGACTCTAAAGCGGGAGACGTAGATTGCAATGAGAGCGATAGTGGTGAAGGTAAAAAGATGTACTTTTATCCCCTTTATTGTGAACCATTTGCCCACTTACCGCAACCTCCAGATACGGTTTCCAAGAAAATTAGAACCTTTTTTCTTTGTCCCATATTTTTATTAAATGATTGGAATGATTGTGCAATATCAAATCTTATAGAGTATGTTTCGAGGCAAGAAAGGCCTTAAGTAAATATTCTTTATTTTCTTAAGACTTGAGGGGCTAGCTAACAAGGATTATTGACCAGATCAACCTTTTTTTAAGATCAAAGTGAGTTCCTATCAAAGGAGGACCACTTAATAAGAGTTCTAATTTATAACGGTTATAAACCTATGATTGGTATATAAAGAAAGTTTAAATTCCCGTTGTTACGGCTAAACTGGTAGAGGTAGGTCCTGAGACGACTAGCTATGGACATTGTCCGACCAACTATGTGGGTTTGGACAAACCTTGACCAGCAAACTGGTCGGGAGACACAATAGTTACCCACGTGACTAGTGGGAAGGCGGTTATTTGCGCATCTAGTAACTGACGACATTTGACTGAAGGACGTGACAGTTCAAGATTCTCCTGGCAATCTTTAGTAGTATTAACGACCACCCCTTCAAACAGTATAAAGGGGGTAGCTCACGTATTTTGTATAATCATGTTCATTAGACATTCAACAATCAAGTCAAGACTCTGTAACATCATCATTGTATTCTCATACATACACTCGGTGTGTTCATAGCAATTAGGGTCTTCATTTTGATAGTGTTCTCATATCATTTCCCGGATAAGCTCGACATGGAACCCCGTGTTCCGATCATCGACATGTGCATTGAAGGCACTGAGGTCATTTTACAAAGTTTCTCTGTCCTAATTAGTTGGATATATTATTTTAATGAAAGGAGTATCTAACAGCAAATAGCTACAAAATTTTAGTATCTTTTGGCCAAGACACGATTTTTAGGTATCCATCAACTATGGGCGTAAAAGTTGGGTGTCCTATAGCTAATTTTGCCAACCAATTATATGTTTCGTGGTGTGTTTTGGCAAATGAGCCAATTTGGCAATGGATATATTTTTTATTAGGAAATTACAAATGGAGTAGATAGGTGAAAGATGCAAACGCATTTCACACACTGTAGTGGGCCCTGGCCCAAAGCACCGAACCGCCGATTCTTTTTTTGCATGCCTGTTCATCTACTTAGCATGTCCGTTCTCTCTCGAAAAAAACATAGCACATCCTTTCAAAAATGAAATAGAACGTATTATTTATTTATTTATTTGGAAAAAAAAAGACAACACGTACCAATAGGGGTGCAATCGGAGCAAATACAAATGTATACCATTCATTTTGTATTTTTTTCTTAGAGTTGAAGTTAGACACAGATAATCACGGATATTCATATCTTCAATCCGTATTCACTACACAAACCTTCGGTCGGTTGGTCGGACAGAAATTATCCATCTTATTTGCGCATATAGACTATAGAACTCCTAATTTTAACGACACCTTGCAGAGTAAGACATTAAGAGCAGTACTGGTTAACGACAGCCGTGACAAAGACACCCTGGGCTGGGCTTGTAGTTTTCGCGAACTAGATTTAATCAAGCAAGAGCTTGATTTGTACATCCACAATTCATTATATTGCTTGCTACAGAAATTCTCTTGTACGCACTATACCAGTCTGAAATGCGTACATCTTTCTCGCGTTAGAGACGAACGACAGCGACACGAAAACCAGCAGCATAATGGTCTCGACTCTCGAGTGGGATCTGATGGATCTCGGATGGACCGTTTTGCCCTTGCCGCAACCAACTATTTGCCAAATTAATGAGCTAGCTGCCAAATCGACTGGTCACTGTACATCTTTTATAAATACATGGCCCACGGGCGGATGGGCCTGTTTGGCGATTATCATCAATCTTAAAAGCGATGCACGTACATGCATGTACATTGTGGTGTGCTCGCTACGTGTGATTACGCCACTCGCCTGATAAGAGTATGTACAATAGATTGTTTCTTAGTTTGTTATTAAGAGGAGAGTGAGTACTTAATTTAATAAAAAAAATAAGTCTTTTAATAGATTGTTTTTCTAAAACTTTAATTGCTACAAATGTGCATGATTCTTGATGATCAACAATGAAGTACAACTTTATGGCATACATATTTTAGCTTATTTATCATATCAATAATAAAGTTGAGCCGCACAAATGATCAGGTGAGTATTTTGCTTGAAGACAATGGGACCTACGAAACGCATTTTTAGGTAACAAGTAAGTCTCTAATAGAGTATTTAGTTGTTTCTTGTGTCTTGGTATTAACAATTTGATAGTTTTTTCATCTAGAAACAATCTTACATTCTCTCTTCCACATCACCTAAATGCTGATGTGATAACCTCTTAATAACAGCTGACATGAACTGTTATAGATGCTCTAAAAGATAGCAAGAGCTAGCTTTTCTTTCTTTAACCTGTTTGGACCAAGAACGCACGTACGAACGTGTGGCCGGCGGCATGCATGTGTGCTCTGTGCCTTACTAATAATTGGTTCGGCTCGTCCCCAAATCCATGGGAAACAACGTCGACCAATGCGTGACATCTTGCTACCATGCCTTCGATAAGCTGCATGAGTATAAGCAAGCGCAACCGACACTGTATCCCAGGAGAGATACTACTCCTTCCGATCACAAAAGAGCAATTTTTTAAATTTTTTTTAAAGTCAACAATATGCTCATTTGGCTGCTAAATTCTCTTATCATATATTCGACAAAAGTCATAAAAGCGAAATATTATGATAATATTTTTATGACAAATTCACATGTAACATTTTCATACATCCAAATTATATATGTTTTAAATGATATACTTGGTTAAAGTTAATAAAATTTAACTGTACGAATTCTAGAAAATCACTTTTTGTGCCCGGAGAGATTACATACCCGTGAGTAGTACATACCGACCTTTTTTCAGCAATTGAGCTGCAAAAACTGAAGTTCAGCCCAACTCGGACCACTTGCATAGTTGCACAGCCGTGTTCCCCGGCCAGCCGGTCGTGCTCCAAAACGCAGGCAGTGCCACGTCATGGATTGGCATCAACTTGTGTGCAGCTACACTGCATGCCACTGCGGGCCCCAGGAGAGAGAGAGAGAGAGGAGTGATTGGGAGGGAGCCGCCACTTGGTGGAGTACGCTTTGCTGCTTTTATTAGGGGATTTGGTGATTTGTCCCGATCCAAGATCCCAAAGACAGAGAAATGCGGCCGATCTGAGCACACACTACGATCGAGACATGGAGCCCCACGAGAGGACACGTCTCGCTAGTCTAGAGCCTAGAGAGCAAGATCAGGATCGGGTTGCGAGCCTTACTCACTAAGCAATAGGGGGGAGTAGCCCTGCCCGGTGAAGCCGGCATGATTGGCAGCGTCTGTGCACTGACATGCAACAAGATTAGGCAATAGCCCAGAAAGGTATCCTGTCTCCATGACTAGCACTCCGAGCTCGTTTTTGTTCTCATCCGAAGACTCCTTTTATGGTACGAGTTTTCCTTTTGCCTTTTTTTGTTTTGTTTTTGGAAGATATACCGTTGGCCTTGATTATTCATTAAAGGCATTTGATGAACATATTGTATATTTTTGTTGCGTTAATACTGCGATTCGTTCACCATCCATCGTTTTGAGCCGGCCGGTTTCAATCCTAGATTTCTAGCTCTCGATGGTGTGCAAGGCGGTGATGAGGGCATGGATATCGCTGAATTTGGAACCATCCACGAGTGAAGAGCGGAGCCAAATGGGTAGGTACTGTGAGATAAGGAGTCGGGGACAAAAATGATGGCCGGGGCGGCAAGAGGCCGTTGGAGGTTGTCGCTCCAGCAACAGTGACATTGCGGGAGGCCATGAGAGCGCAGCCACGGTGGAGGAGCAATGGAAGCCATGTATGACGGTATTGGTGGTTGCACAGTAGCAATAGGAGGATCGGAGGAGTGGAGCGAGGAGGAAGGAAACAATGTTAGTCTGAAATTTTGGTGCCTGAGTGCTTAGGAAAAAATAACTATACTAGATGTCTGGGCACTCCCTAAATTACTAAATATAAGGTTTTTTTTTCTTTTTTTTTTGTTAATTATCCGTCGCCTGATTTTTCGTGAGGGATAAGCTGAAATTCATGGCTATCAGAAATGCTTGGATATGTGTTTAACTAATGAATGCTGATATGATGAACAAAAAATTGACTCATCCCTAACAAAACAATAGGCGCCCGATGTATAAACTCCCCCTTGATTTTATTTAAGATGCAGTAGGAAATCGACACCTACAAATGATACCTCGATTAGATGAAGTACATTGTTGAATTGTGATCCGAATTTTCTAATATGGAAGTATCCGGGTTAGTTGTCATATTAGCGGATAAGTTTCTTACTTGGACTCTAAGTCTTTTTACCCCTATATATACCTCTTGTAAGCCGCACGGGGAGAGTTGACGCCTGACATCTCATTGTAATCCCCGACGTTTTGTAAACACTCATCATATAGTGATCATCGCCGGTTGGCATCCGTGATTTTTTTTCCGCAAGAGTTTTTCATGTAAAATTCGTATCTTTTGCCCCTATTGATCTGTGCATTATTTTTAACAAATGGTATCAAAGCGAGGGAGATTATGGTTTGAGAGATACGACAAAAAAAAATAACAGATTGGTTCGGCGCCGCCGTCTCGCGTCGGCTCCAGGCATCGTCCTTCGTCGCCGCGCATCAGCCAAGCCGCGCGCATCTTCGTCCGTGTGTCGCCACGGGTCCGTGCGCGTGAGCGTCCGAAGCCGTCGCCCTTTCGTCGCCTCGGTCCAAGCACGTCTGCTTCGGTCCTTCGGTTCAGCGCGCCTCTACGCCAAGCCTCGGTCCGTTCGTCGCCATCAGCCGCGCGCACCTTCGCGTGAGTCGACATCAGCTGCAGCCAGCGCACGGTTTTCGCTTCGTCCGCAAGCACGCGTGGAATTCACCGAGCAAGCTCCCTGTTTCAATTCCTTCCTTTAATTAATCAATCCGAGCAACCTTTTCTTGTTGTTTCACTTCACGTGAAGTGCTCCTGCCACATTGGTAGTTTTGGAGATCTTTGCTTCGTCCACCCGATAAACATACCAGGAGATTTGAAGATCTTTGATTCGTGTACACAAAAGGTGTACCAAAGAGGTCGTGATTTTTGCTAGGTTTATACAGATCAGTACCAGCAATTTTCAGGTTTTATTCCTCATGGCGACTTTCAAGTATGATCTTCTACTCCTGGATCGAGACACAAGATTTTCGCTGTGAAAGTCAAGATAAGGGCTGTGTTGGCTCAGATGAATTTGGATGATGCGTTGGAAGGATTTACGAAATAACCTACCACATGAACCGCAGATGACAAACGTAAAGACCGTAAAGCTTTATCTCAGATTCACCTTCATCTATCAAATAATATTTTGCAGAATGTTTTGAAGAAGAAGACAGCTGCTGCATTATAGCTGAAGCTAGAACAAATTTGCATGACAAAAGATCTTACCAGCAAGATGCATCTCAAGCAGAAGTTGTACTCCCACAAATTGTAAGAAGGAGAATCAATGCTTGATCATCTTTCGGTGTTTAAGGAGATCGTTGCCGACCTAGAGTCGATGGAGGTAAAATATGAGGATGAAGATTTGGGTCTTATTTTTTTGTGTTCGCTGCCTAGTTCTTTTTTAAATTTTAGAGATATCATATTATATAGTAGAGATACTCTCACTCTTAATAAAGTTTATGAAGCTTTGCATGCTAAGGAGAAGATGAAACAGATGGTACTTTCTAAAAATTCAAGCTGGAAAGGAGAATGTTTGTTTGTTCATGGCAGGCAAAAGGAGAAGAACTCAAATAATGGACCTCGAGACAAAAGTTCGAACGGCTACAATAATCGGTCAAAATCTAGAGGCAAGTACAAGTTGTGCAAATATTGCAAGAAAAGTGGGCACGACATCTCGAATCTTTGGAAGTGCAAAATAAAGAAAAGAGAACCACCATTATAAGCCAAAAGGTAAACCGGATGATGAAGGTAAAGCCTCTATTGCTATTGATGATAGTTCTAATGGAGATTTTCTTGTTGTCTTTCTTTGGATGTGTTAAAACCAACGATGAATGGATTCTTGATTACACTGTATTTTTCATATGTGCCGAATAGGGATTGGTTTGCCACCTATGGACTGTTGAAGGTGGTATTGTGTTGATGGGTGATAACTCATCTTGTAAGGTTGTAGGAATTGGTTTGCCACCTATGGACTGTTGAAGGTGGTATTGTGTTGATGGGTGATAACTCATCTTGTAAGGTTGTAGGAATTGGTTCAGTTCAGATCAAAATGTTTGATGGCATTGTCGAACTTTGACAATGTGAGGCACATTCGGACTTGAAAAGGAACATCATCTCTTTGAGTACTCTTGATGGTAAAGGGTACAAGTATTCTAGTGAAGGTGGAGTTTTAAAGGTATCAAAAGGCTCTCTTATTTGTGATGAAAGCTGATATTAAAACTGCTAATTTGTACCATCTGCGAGGTACTACAATATCGAGTAATGTTCTTGTAATTTCAAGTTCATTATCTGATTCTGATGCTACTAATCTTTGGCATATGCGTCTTGGGCATATGAGTGAACTTGGTTTGGCAGAATTGAGTAAGAGAGGACTTCTTGATGGACATAACATTAGAAAGCTGAAATTTTGTGAGCATTGCGTGTTTGGCAAACACAAGAGGGTGAGATTTAATACCTCGGTTTATACTATAGAAGGTATTTTGGATTATGTGTATTACGATTTATGGGGCCATCTCTTAAGACATCTCTAGGAGATGTTAGTTATATGTTAACAATTATTGATGATTATTCTAGAAGAGTGTGGCCTTATTTTTGAAGCATAAATCGAAGCATTTTCAGCATTTAAAGAGTGGAAGATTATGATTGAAAGGCAAACTAAAAAGAAGGTAAAGAAACTTTGCACTAATAATGGGATGGAATTCGGTTTTGATGAATTTGAATCATATTGCAATGCTGAAGGCATTGTTAGGCATTACACTGTTCCTGGTACTCCTCAACAAAACGGTGTAGTGAGCGTATGAAACAGAACCATCATTTCCAAGGCCCATTGTATGTTGTCTAATGCGAGTTTGCATAAGCGTTTTTGGTTGAAGCCGCTTCCTTGCTTGCTATGTTATTAGTCGGTCACCCAATATTGCAATTGAATAGAAGACTCCAATTGAGATATGGTCTGGTTCCCCAGCAAATTATTCAGAATTTAGAGTTTTTTATTGTTCTGCTTATGCTCATGTTGATAATGGAAAATTAGAGCCTAGAGCTGTTAAGTGCATCTTTCTTGATTATAAATCTGGTGTTAAAGGATATAAGTTGTGGAATCCTGAAACAAGGAAGGTTGTGATTAGCAGAAACGTTATCTTTAATGAATCTGCTATGCTTCCTGATAAACTGCTATGATTCTGATTATGCTGGTGATTTGGACAAGAGAAAGTCCCTCACAGGTTATGTTTTTCACCATTAGTGGTTGTGCTGTTAGTTGGAAGGCAAGTTTACAATATACTGTTGCCTTATCTACCACTGAAGCAGAATATATGGCTATTTCTGAAGCTTGTAAAGAAGCTATTTGGTTGAGAGGTTTGTACACTGAGCTTTGTGGAGATAATTCTTGCACTACTGTATTTTGTGATAGTCAGAGTGCTATATACCTTACAAAGGACCAGATATTCCATGAGAGAACAAAGCACATTGATGTGAGATATCACTTATTTATTCGAGGTGTTATTGCTCAAGGTGATGTCAAAATGTGCAAGATAAGTACTCATGATAATCCAACTGATATGATGACAAAGCCAGTCCCTGTTGCTAAGTTTGAGATTTGCTCAAGCTTAGTTGGTGTTACAGTCTAGTCCTAAAGACTAGTTGGCGCATGATAATTTTATCTTACTGTGGAGTTATTTGATTACTGATGATTCTTTATTATGTTACAAGAGGAAATTCGTCTCAAGGTGGAGATTGTTGAATTGTTATCCGAATTTTCTAATATGGAAGTATCCGGATTAGTTGTCATATTAGCGGATAAGTTTCTTACTTGGACTCTAAGTCTTTTACCCTTTATATACCTATTGTAAACCCGCGGGAGAGTTGGCGTCGGACGTCTCATTCTAATCACGGCGTTTTGTAAACACTCCTCATATATTGATCATCGCCGATTGGCGCCGTAGTTTTTCCCGCAAGGGTTTTTCACGTAAAATTCGTGTCTCTTGTCCCTATTGATCCGTGCATTATTTCTAACATATATGAATGGCCCTAATTACGCAAATGCTAAAAGGGTCTAATTATTGTACAAAATTTAAGCAGGAAGGGCTTGATTGAACAAAAATGCATGGTAGTTTGGTAGGAGAGTCTTGTTCCAATTAAAACGGCTCAATTGAACATAACTGAACAGTGGAAGGACCTCAAATACAATTTTGCCTAGGACAAAATATGGTGCGTAAATCAATTTTATCACTTTCAAGGTAAATAATGTAGCTTAGAATTGCCACTTGCTGTGTTACTAATGGTTCATAGCATGCAAGAACCAAATTAACCACAGTACTGTAACTGTACCCGTGGTCGACACGTACTGATCTTGTGTTTGGCTGTTTAATACTATCTCAGCACGCTACTTAATCTATATTCATTAACCATATACACTCTACCAACCGTATGCTAGCTGTAAACTCAACCATATTGTTCAGGTCACGTCGTGACTCGTGATTGGTGAAGGCTCGCTAATCACTCGATCTTAGGATGCTGACATTGATCAATCTCTAGTCTGCGGCTACTACTGACATCCATATGGTCCAAAACGATTAATTGAGACTGCGATATCAGCTTACAGAACAGGGAGCATCATTTATACATAAACAATCTTTTTGGGCGCATTAGCTAGGAATATACCGATCGAGAGAATCAATTATCTGGGGTAAAATGAATCAGAAGTTTGCTATATATGAAAAGTCCGAAAAAAATCGAAAAAGGATAGATGAATCTTGAGGTGCATGCCATCAGACAGAAAGCATCTTTGTTTATGTATGATTCTACGATTCTACGATGTTTGACAACTCGTCCGACTGATCCGCGACAGCAAGCCGACCAAAGATCCTATGAAAATTACATGCCCGAAATGTTCTGGAACAATACGTAGAAGCCCAGCTTGTGGCCAAGACAAGAGGAGAAACCATACGCACAAGGAAAAACAAGAGGAAATATGCAGAGTTGTGGTTGTGGTACTGGCCTTCGATTCCAACGTGTAGGCAGGGTTTTGAATACCGGTTTTAATTTTTTGCCGGGGTCACCGGTAGCATCCAAATTGCCGGAAATCGTAAAATTTCAGCTAAATTCGGCCGAAATTTTCAAATCAAAATTTGAATTTTTTGAAGTTAAAATAAAAAAAGAGATAAAATTCAAGCAAAATTCAATCGATAACACTAATTTCGAACAGTTTTAGCCGGTTTTGAACTTTTATCAGGGGTCCGATATAACCGATTTTGAACCGATTTTCATAACCCTGCGTGTATGTCGGTAGGACAACAAAAACAGTAGAAATATTGCAACTGAATCGTTGATCCTTTTATATATAATTTCCTTCTTAATTTGATCAACCACAAGCTCAGCATACAGCATATAGTTACAAGCTAGGCAAGGTGTGTACAGCCTAGTACTATACTAATAATAGTATAGTGATACTAGTATTATACTACTGGACTAGTATGTATACGGCATGTACATGCCCTGAATCTAAGCATGCAAAATCTGACAGCTCCAAGAAAATTGTTAAGAGTAGTAGTAGCTCTCTACAAACATGCTTGATCCATGGACAGACATATATGTAGTACTGTAGCACGTACACACTTCACACTTGGAACGAAAAACGGTGCCAATTGAGCTAGCTAGTTAACATGCATGCAGGAACTAGCTAACACCTATGGACATTTCGGCGCGCACGTAGCTAGCTGCTAGTAGGCGACGCCGGTCACCGGACGCGCGTACTCGTAGTCCGGTGTGGCGGCGGCGAGGTTCTGCTGCGTGCGCAGCTGCTCGTAGAACTTCTTGATGAATTCCTCCGCCTCCCGGTCCACCTGCCCGCCGTCCTCCGCCGCCGCGTCGTCCCTCAGGGGGAACGGCGAGTCAGTGATCCGCAGCTGCCTCACCTGGGCCGGGCTGCGGTCGAAGCTCGACCACAGCGCCGGGAGGGCGTCGCGGCCAAGGCGAGGGCGCTGGGCTGTCGTCGTTCAGGAGCTGCTCGTTGTTGAGGATCTCGAAGACTCTGGCAATGTCGGCCGCGTCGTAGTTGTACCACCCGGGCTCGGCGCCGTTGGCGCCGCGGTGGCTGCGGCGGTGGTTGCGGTGGCGGTGCTTGCTGGTGGGAATGAGGTGGAGGGAGGGGTAGGAGGGGGTGTTGCTGCAGCTGAACTCCACCTCGAGGCCGGCGCCGCGCGGGTCGTAGACGGCGAGGGCCGGATCGAGAGCGCGGCACGAGAACGACGGCGGCGGCGCCTCCGCGGCCGCGGTGGAGGCGGCATAGTCGTGATGGCCGTGGGTGGTCATGAGTTTGCTGAGGGCCTTGCCGGCGATCTTGCCGCGGTGGAGGAGGTGGAGGTCAATGGCCAGCTTCCGCTTGCCCTTCCGGAGCATGAACAGCACGGCGCGCACCACGTGCCACAGCCGCCGCGGCATGGTCGACTCCATCGGCATCTCTTACTAGTTTTCTTGCAACTCTTCTTCTTTCTTGAAATTGATTTTTTGTGTCGTTGGGCTGTCGTTGGGTTTGTGAGGAAGAGGTGAGGAGTGAGAGTTTCTTTGTGGTGATGCTTTGCTGCTTTGGGGTTTTTGCACGAGTAGGAGGGGGTGGAGGTGAGGTGGGTATTTAAAGGGAGGTAATATAGGTTAGGGGATGGCTGCCTAAGGAAAAGAAAGGCCAATGGAGTTTTTTAGGGTTTTTATTTAGTGGTGGGAGCTTCTTGTTTGCTATTGTTGTTTTGGTTGCTGTGCTGTTGTCTGTGAAATATTATGTGGGTCACTTAATGTTGAAGTATATGGTTGAAAATGTGTTTTCATTTTTAAACTTTTAAGTGAGATAGGTAGTCCATGAAAATGGTGATAATATGGATTTGCTGGTATGTATTCCCTCTGTTCAAAAATGTATGACATTTTTTAGATCGACACGGTCTCCAATATCCAGCCTTGACTATTAATTTTCATAGGATTATGTTAGTTAAAAATTATAAAATTATTATATTACAGAAATATTTATCATAACAAATCTAATGATACTATTCTTCCATGACCAATATATATATATATATATATATATATATATATATATATATTAGTCAAAGTTAAAATAGTTTAACTACACGTTTTCTAAACGTTATACATTTTGAACAGAGGTAACATACGCTTATTTAGGACTAAGCATCTGCTAACCGTTGTGGGGTTCTATGCAGACAAACAAGTATATGGTAGTTCGAATTCTTTTCCCATAAAGAAATTGCCGGTTTTGTTAGTGCTTGTAGTTGGTAGAAACAATAGGGAAGTGCCGTTTGGGCCTTCCCAAGCCATCAGATTATTAAGCCACAATTGAAGCAAAATAGAATATATATATATAAAAAACTTGTGAAAACTTGAAAGACCCTAAAATCCCATCTCCGTTGATCCTGTCGTCCATTTTGGCTTGAAGGTCCGACTTAGGACACTATTGGCCCCATAAGACCACCCAAATTCCTAAAGTAGCCTCCTAATGCAGAATTCCAATTTTGACCCTCTCTCTCCTCTGCTGCCGTCGGGAACCACAGTGGAGCACTGCTGCCGTCGCGCAAGCGACAAGCACCTAATGCCATCCCCACGTGAGAAGGTCCTCCCCCCTTCCCCCTCAGCGCACGCAAATCCAAGCGGAGAGAAAATCCATTTAAGAATATTTTTTGGAGGAATTTATAAATATAGAAAATGAGCTAAAAAATTATAAAAATTTTATCGAGCCTCTAGGCATAGTTTAATTTCTTGTGTAATTTTTCATAATTTTATCAGCTACTATGTTTTCTCTAAAATTCATTTAAGTATACTATTTGTAGGAATTTTAGAGAAACAATTGTAGTTGATAAAATCTATGATAAAAATTACACAAAAAGTAAACTATGCGAAATCTTAAAAAATTCATAGTTTTCGACCTCATTTGTTACATTTAGAAATTCTTCCAAAACTATTCTTAAATGGATTTTCTCTCTCACTTGGATTTGCGTGCAGAGGAGGACACTTGCTTGTGGGGAGGCGGCAGTGCTGCTGCCGTGGGGGAAGTAGCAGTGCCTCTTGCTGCGCGACGGCGGCAAGGTGCCCTCTGCGTTTTCCCGACGCGGGAGGAGAGAGGGCCAAAATTGGAATTCTACGGCTGGGGGCTACTTTAGGAATTTGGGTGGTCTCGTGGGGACCAATAGTGTCCAAAATTCAGAAGGTCCCAAGGCCATACTATTAGTTCATTTTGAGCGACACATGATCCGATTCCAATGGTTGCAAGGTGCATCAAGTAATTTCGATGACAAATATACTAATAACGTTTCCATGTGAAAAACCTAAATACTTATATGTATATTAGTGGTAAAAGTTTTAAAAGTAGCTACCCTTTAGGTATCCACCGTTTGATTTGCTTCAAGATTTGTGCACTTTTCCTCCCTATATCATGTCTCCTTCCCTTCCTTGTCTCTCCTCCCTCTTATTAAACTCAAATATGACAGCTTTCAGTTCAAGAAAATCACGACATTTCAACTCAAATTTGAAAACTATCAACTTGAAATTGGGAACTTTCAACTCACGTTCGAAGATTTTCAACTCGAAATTTCATTTAGTGGGGAGGGTGGGAGAGCACGCAGTGATGAGACATGGAGAGAGGGTGGGTAGCTATACAGGCATTGGTTGCTTCAAATTTGGTAAACACACTTCATCTGTAGGTGTGACTGTTCAGCAGCACATACAAAATTTGGTTTTGCAGCTCAATTACTAAAAGGGCATTTGGATATATGAGGTTGTTGTGCCTCACTGTTTGAAAAATATCATTGGATATATGAGGACTAGTGGCAAACCAGACAGGAGGGCTAAGGGTAGAGCACCCTTACGCGGCGGATCATGGGTACCCTTGGCACCTCTATCCATCGGACGCTATGGTTTGAAGCTTAGTTGCTCTGGGGTAGGATAAGAGAAGAACAAGAAAATAATTTGTGCGAAATTCCCTTGTGCTCCAAGCCAAATGCCGGTCGTTACTGTCATAGGTCAACTGGCCAAACCCACCAAACCCATCTTCTCACTCTGATTCTGCTCTCTCTTCCCACCAGGCATCGAGTCCCACTCCAATCCCTAACCAATTCCCTAATCCCCATCATGGTGAACCCTAGAGACTAGCGTCACGGCCAGCGTGCAGGCGTGGGCTTGGGCATGCTGGGCGGCTCGTGTAGGCATGAGGTGCGGTCGCAATTGAGCGTATTGCGTGGCACAAGCCGGTGTGAAGTGAGGCGGTGACGGGATAGGTGGCGGCGCTAACAATTGGGCGGGTTGGCGAGCAACGTGCAAGCCGGGTTGTGGTAGCGGCGTAGGCAAGCGACAATAGCCCATTAGTACTCCTAAATTTTAGTCATGGCTCCGCCCACTGTCTAGGACCTATATGTATATATCTTAGTTTCACGGTGATTGTATTTTCAAAACAACATTTTTGTGCCATTTTAAAAGGAACTACTACGGTTATACACTATTAGTTCTAACCTTAATCTGTTTACCTCTTTTATATGCGAGGATTGACTTTTTAGATCCACTCTAAAGCAAATTAATAAGTGATTCGGTGTTTTAGCCATGTTTTCAACCTTTTCCACGTTTGTTAGCTACGTGGCCTCAACTACAACCACCCCTAAAGCAAACCTACAGGAATGCAATTATTTGACGTATCGTGCACTCGGAAGGCCAGAAACCTTCGCACTAAAGTTCAATTATTTCTAGTTTATCTTTTCTCTTAAAAAAATTACTATTTTATCCACACTTTTCTTGATAGGATAGTGGATTTATCCATATACTTGAGTATTAGCACTATCGATTATCAAATGTTTTCTTTTTGTGAGAGAAACATAACCCGATACCTAATATGAATGTAAGGTATGATCATTACCCAATTTTGTTCATTAATATATAAACACCATAAGAGTGCGAGAGATTTTTTTTCAGGTTGGTGCTATGGTTTTGCTTATTTTCGCCATTATTTTAGACTAGGTTGATCAATATGGTTAGACACACTATTAAACCTATGAGCATAAACTTTGTTGTAGATATATAGATGAAAAAGTCGGTTTTACCCCTCAACATGGATGTTCTAGAGGTTGGGATTGCTATAAATTATGTTAAGTATAAATTGACCGGTCGGTAAGGAAGTTTACAGAAACCACCTCTTGGTGTGATTGTGGAGTTGAGTATCGATTACGCTTGCAGGGCTGAAATTCATTATCCACCTTTAAGCAGACGCGAGTGCGTTTGGTAGGAACTTTGTAAGGTCACGGTTTATCTTGACCTCCGTCATTTTAAGTGTGTGCTTAGGAGACACACTCGCGCATGTGTGCGTGTGTGGTGGTGTGTGTGTGCGTGTGCGTGTGCGCGTTCTCTTTGTAATCTCAAAAAAAAGTTTACATGGTTAAGAACATTCATGCTTTTGAGAGAGGGAGAGAGTAGCAGTCATGCTTAATTTGGCAAATATTTCTCATGTATGGTACGGCTGGGCATGAGAACCACTAGATTTGCAATGGTCACTTTTCCATTCCCTTCCTCTTCTTTACTTTTCTTCCTTTGGTTGTTTCTTTATTTCTGCGTGCAATACATGGCTTCTGCTGCTTTAGGTGTATGGTTGAGGGTTCAAGCCTCAAAGACCGCTCGGATGGTGTTTTAGCTTTGTTGGACCAAGCGACTTTACTACCAGGGCATGTAAAGTTCAAAACTAGTTTTTCTTTGGGAAGGGCAAACATGTTTTCTAGAAATTAAGCTTGTCTAGCTCATTGTGATCATATTTGGAGGCTTGTTAGAAACTATAGTTTGTACAAAAGTGCGAATTTGTTTCCTTTTATTCTTTCCAAACTAGTTCTAGCACATAGAGACACACTACTTCAAATGAGGAAGATGTGGGAGCAAGTCCCAAATTGATTGCATCCACTACACCAGTTCGGGTGCATTCAAGGAATCTTGAATGTCGTGAGTACAATAAGCAAAGAAACATCGTGTCTTGATTCTAGTGCTATTTCTACGGCTAGAACAAGTAACATTGAATGTTTCAAGTGCAAAAGTAGGGCATATGAAGAAAGATTGTCCAAGCTTAAAGAAGGTGTTGCTCACACATGAAGGCTATACAATGGAGAGTGGCGGTGATGAATCGAAGACAAGGGTGATGACTCAATGATGCGAGAAGCGGGAGGTTGTGATTTGTCATCCGTGGACGGTATTAGTTTGATGGTGAAAGGGTGCGGTGTGATAACACCGTTAATGTGGAGAAGGGACGGTGTCACCATATCTTCCAAGCGATTGCAAGATCAAAAACAAAGTATGTAAGTTGACTATTGATAACGGAAGTTTGAGCAACATTGGTTGGTAAGGATGTAGCGGAAGCGCTCTAATTATCTAAATGGAGGCATCCAAACCAAACTACATTCGGTGGCTCAACAACGTCGGTAAGGTGAAGATCACACATAATGTGAAAGTGTCCTTTATTATTAATGGATATGTCGATAAGGTGGAGTGCAATGTGGTAACTATGCATGCTGGTCATACTTTTTTTGGGACATCTATGATAATTTGATTTGAATGATACACATCAAGGATGGTCCAATCGGTACACTTTTATACACAAGGGAGAGTTGCATGCATTGCTATCCAAAACCGATGAAGAAATCAAGTGTGACTTTGGTGCTGGTTAACAAGAAGATGGACGTGGCGATTACCCCAAAACTGAGGACTGTTTCACTTCAAGGGGGAGGATGATACGGCCCTACGTGCCTCTACTACCTTTGTAAATATTCCTCAATTGCAATCTAGTGATAGTTCTCACATTGGCATTGCTTTGCAACAAGAAGAAAAGCAAGGTTTAGTTTTGCCCAAGAGGAAAGCTAGCCAAGGAGAAACCAGGCATGCGGCCGAGAAGGAGGTTGGCAAAGGGGAAGGATGGTGTGCAGCACAAGGGCAACATGAAGGAAGGCTTGCAGCACATGGGGGCTTACATGGGCCGAGCATGCGTGGGCGTGTGGTGCAAGAGCATGGGATGCATACGACGCATGGGGAGCCAAGGTGGTTGCCTAGCATGCGGGCTACATGCAGTGGACACAAAGGACAATCATGGGCTTGCGGCACCAAGAGATGGAAAGCCTTGTGGTGTAAAGAGATGGAAAGCCCACGGCACAAGGGGGGTCGAGAGAGAAACATGGCCCAAGTCGTGTGTGGGAAGGAGTGCGAGGCTCGGGAAAGGAACGTGGAGTCCAAGTTTGATCGGTTTGGATCATAATCGGCAATGGAATCAGTGTTTAAATTCCATAGCTCCAAGAGTCCGAATTGATCTCCTTTTATTCTTTCTGATTTGCTAGTTGTTTGGTTCCTTTTGGCTACGTCTGAATCAAAAAAAGGAATGACGTGTAAGCTAGAGTTCAAGTCGGTTTCTTAGAGTTTCTTTCAAAAACCAGCTTTGGTTTATGTGAGGAGGTTTCGGTTTTAGGAGAATGAGCCGAGTTCGCATTCAAGTTTGTGTAGCGTGCATTGAGTCCAAGTTGGATGCAGCGTGTGTGGGAGTTTGAGTCGACTATGGCGGATCGTGTTTGCATGGGGAGTTATAAACCCATGGCTGCACCTTTGTAAAGGGACCATAATTTTATTCAAAGAAAATAGAAAATTCATGAGGCATTGGTGGCACATATGGGTTTGTGCGTGAACATGGGAGAACTTATCTAGGGTTCTTGTGTTGTGCTTTGGTGGGGTTCTTGCTTCTAATCCCCATGATTCCTTGACGATACAAGTTGCAATTCGGTTGTATACCAACTAGTTTTCATCTCTTTTTCTTGTGATTGTTTCTTTGGTTGCTTTGGCTAAATTGATTCAATCCTAATATAGTTATTGTCATCAACTGCTACAGTTGTTTTCTTTCGGTTCCCATCTGTACAATCGAGAGGAAGTGATCCACGACAACTGTTAGGGGCACTAATTCGTGTCCATCTGTTGGTGCATGGTTTGGTGGTGCTACTATTCAGTTTTGTTTCTATCGTGCAAAATGCTTCAACACCGACTTATACTAGCAATCTTGTTGTTCTACTCCTAATCGATTGATCCTCAATTGGTGGTGTGCATTGGCTAGGAGAGTCAACACTAGTGACTTAAGGATATTGATTGGGAAGTGATGTTGTTGTTAGGGTTTGAGCAACCGAACTAACCCCTAGTTTTGTTGGTGTACACGTGGAGGAGACAAGGAGGTTAAAGTGCTACGTGGTACCGTGAAAGATTGGGCCACAAGCTATGTATCTTCTAGAGTTGTTAGTTGATCCGTATCACACAACATGCTTGAACATTGCAACTTGTTCCACCGCTGTGACATGCATGATGTCCACTAGCAGACCATGTGATCTAAGATGAGCACACAACTTGTGGAAAATAACTTTCCGTGTGCATAGCTCATGTAAACAATGGGCCTCGGTTCCATTGTACAAATGATTTAATCGTGACTCCCGGGAAACATCTCTATCCAACATAGAAGCATATTTGATAGCTTTTCTTTTCCTTTCCAGGAGATGAATCTTATACGAGAACATGGCTAAACATACAACAATGGTAGCAATCATCCTTCTCCTCCATATGTAGTAGTAGTAATTCATGTAATATTGTAAGCATAATTTCTTTCAACCCATCTATGAAAAAATAATATATTTTCAAAAGTATCATGACATTAGTTAGTAGGACTATAATTGATTTAGCAAAAATCTAGAACAAACAACACCATGTGCATATCTACCAAAAGTTCTAGAATGGTAAACATAAGAAGAAGGTACAAGACAAATTATACACTTTGTTCACTAAGCAAAGAAATTAAGAACTAATTTCTTGAGCATGAAAAAGCGAGTGTTATTACACTACATTTGGAGTGTTCTTGCGAAGGACATCGTGTTACTACGCCAACGCTAGAGTGTTACTACACTACCACTGGAGTGTTCTGCACAAAAGATGGAGTGTTACTACACTATCATTTGGTTTATTCTTGCACTATTCTTGTACCATGAAAGTGTCGGGACCGGTTCACGAATCTGAACCCTCGTGTATTTCTACACCAATCCTAGATCGATAGCTAGTGCATAATAGAAACATCATTGATAACAAGTTCGAATCACGGAATAACATTAATAAACAACTAAGTACCGACCTTATGGCCACTTAATACAAAAGAGGTCAAAAGAGTCTTCTGACAGTGAGAGATAACAAATGATAAACTCGAGTGGTGACCCATCAAATTGCCAACCGACATTCGGTGGGGCGCAACCTAGTACTCCGGTGTCCTTCATCAAAGCCACATGCGTAGTAATCGTAGTCATCCTCGGCATCATTGTAGACTTCTGAGATTTGTTTTAAGTGTAGCATGTGAGTACATAAAGTACTCCGCGAGTCTTGGAAAATATGCATATGCATAGCTTTAACAATTGAGTTTATAGGGTTCTTTTGCACAAAGCAATATTTAATGTTTAAATATTTTTCATAAAGCACATTTGACAAACATAGTTTCAATAATTAAATTAAATAGAATGACTAGTGAAGGTTCTAGCTACCAAACACTAGTATAGAGGCTCTAACTGCCAAGGTTCATAGGATAGGGCTCTAGCTGCCCAACTGGCTCTAGCTGCTAGAAAACTACCTAAGAGCCCCAACTGCTCCTGGTTTCCCAAAATTTACTCTTTTGAAATCAAAACCGAAATCTACTATGTGAAAACACACCTTGCACGCCTTTGACTGTGGGCACGGCTATTAGAATAGTTTTACACTATGTAGAGATGGTATAGCTTGACCCACACGAGATAATCAGCTTATAATATCGGTATGACACACTTCTGATGGTGTGCAACTAAGAGATCATCACAGGACTTTTACAATACTTTATCCTCGCACTAGCCCGCCCGATGAGCTTAACCCTAAGTCATGGATGTCCTTTACCATCGACTCGGAACTCACCGTTGTGGGGGATAACCTACCCAAATATGGACGTCAATTACCATTGCTCGGCGCAAGCCCCGACAGACATAGACGTCAATTACCATCGTCTGCACAACCCAAGTAACACCTACCATCTACAGCCTACGGGTTAAATGCTTGAACTCAGTAAATTAATCAGTCAGATCCTTCCCATTTAGGATATGTGGTTGTACTGTAATGCTCGGTTTGAATAGTCACAAGTGTCGGTCCCTAATATGACTTGGGCAGAACTTATCACAATACAAGTTCTCGTGCTCTAGCTGCACCCGCCTAATCTTACCATCCGTCCAGGTCTAAACAAGTTTTTCACCATTTTATCTTATTTTCTAAAACAACGGTAATACCTATTGACATACATTTCTCAAAAAGGTTTGCACAAAAAGGTAATAATAGTTTCCCTCCCAAAGGGGCGATTAAGACTGAAAAGCATTGTCTAAGCAATTCTACCACGTTAAACTATTCCACAATGTTTGTAATCAATATTGTGGAATTACTATGCTAGGGTGACAGAGGTATAGGGTAACAATTTTCAAAGGAAGACATTAACAATGTTAGGTGTAACTAACAAGACTACACTTTGAACTTATCATTTTATGTGAATTAGCAATGCATAATATTTTAAAACTAAAAACAGAATTTGGAAAGCATAGGTATAATATGGTCAAAGGAGACTCACCTTCATCGAAGGTTGAGATCAACTACGTTTGGTTGATCCAAAGTGGCCGGTGGCGTCGGACTCTACAGCGTGAATCGAGACAAATAAATAACAGAAAATTCAAAAATTATAAAATTAGTATCGATAGAGAGATAATGAATTTAGGAATAAGAATTTATGGAATCGGAGTTTGTATGAAGGAGAACGAACATCTAAAAATAGCAATCACATGAAATGATAGAAATTGAAAAGGAGGAATATGCATGCGAGTTTAACATGCAAGGGCATAGCAATTGTGTGAATGACACTCGGGGCCAATTTGCAAGAGAGAGGAAGAAGGAGATAGAAGGAAGTGCGGTGAGTATGCCATATGGGCCCCTCATGTGAGTGGCACACAAGCAAAGAAGAAGGAACTACAAGCGAGAATCAGAGAGGAGGCGGGGAGGCGCGGGAAGTTGGTGGCGCGGTGAGAGCAAAGCGGCTGCGGCGAAACCCTCAAAATGGAACCCCATAGGGTTGGGAAGCCATGGGCGATGGTGGTAGTGAAGCGGCGGCGGCGTGGCTTGGAGGAGTGGCGGCGCGCGGGCTGCGGCGGCGCAACAAGCTGGCGATCTTTGGGAGGTGGCGGCGCAAGCATGAGCTGCGCCGGGGTTGGGGATGGTGTAGGGACAAAATGGGAAGCGAGAGAGTGGCCAGGAGGCGGGGGCAACGGTGGTTGGCGGAGCAAAGAGGAGCGGCAGCGGCGACATACTCGGCGAGAGAAACCCAAAATTGAGGAGGGTGGAAAGGAGATTGCGAGAACATGATATGGCGTGGTCAAATTGGCGGAGGATCACCGGAGAAGAAGACCAATTGATGGAGGAGAATTAAGACTTGAGGAGAAGTGGCGAAATTCGGTGATGCTGCGAAAATTGAAATTGATTGAGGGTATTGATCATCGTGCTCGGGAACACGCGTGACATGGTTGGGCAAGAAAGGTGCTCATCGGTTGGCGAGGAATGCGAGAAGGGGTGGCGGCTAGAGCTCGGGGGAGGTTTCTGCGGCGGCGGTGCTCTCGGGGCTCTGCGGTAGAGGAGTGAAGGAGGAGGTGAAGGGGAAAAGGGGTGCTAGGATGCCCTTATATGAGCGGGCGTGGGAGGAGCGGGCGAGCGCGTGCACGAGGAGCGCGCGCGCGGGCGCGACGAGCGGCGTGTGAGACCCGGTTTATTAAGCTTGTAATACTTAACCTTCCACGGCTCTAGTATCACAAGCAGAATAACCCATGCCTCGATGGACATGCTTCCCGAAATTGCAGCACACGTACATCATACAAAAGCATGCATCATTTCCATACAACATAATATATCAAGTCTACCAAAGATATACATAATATTAAGTTATTACAGAACAACCAACCGGCCAAATGACATAAGTATTAAAATAACGGAAGCAAAGATGCCATAAGATGGCTTAAACCAAAAGACGACCGGTTAGCCATATAACACCACAGGGCAGCCAAGCCAGGGCCGCCAAGCTAATCGCCCACACTACCACGGCACAACTCACGAAGTGAGGCCCTTGGCTCACCTTCTTCCTCTGCACGCAACAAGCAATGCGGTGAGTACAATAATGTACTCATAAGACTTACGAGTAACAAGCCTATACATAGCTACATGAAAGCTATATCAAAGGATGTTGGTTATATGGTGTTTGGACGCATAAAGAAAGTTTCATTTGCAATAATGTAATAGATTGAAAGCAATTTAACAAATTAGTTTTTAGGCATTGAAATAACAGCGAGTAACAATAATTATCAAGTAACCACCTAAAAGTGACTAACCCAATAGCCACCACATATAGCATGAATCACGATTCATACCACCGTCAAGTTTTAATTAAAAATGTTGTAGTCTAACTCTTGAAAGACTTCCCCAAGCGTGTCCATAACCTAGGACAAGGCTATTCGAATAGTTTCAAAACCCTGCAGGGGTGTACCAATGTACCCACACTTCAGACCGCCTTTAAGCCACAAGATTTAGCACACTTCCAAAGGTATGCCGGCACGGCTAAGTCCGACGAGACATTTCCAATATTGTGAATCAACTACGAGCCGCTCGTATGGATAGAAATCCATACGCTTACATTGTAAAGCCAAAAAAGACAACTACCCCTCGGGGTAAAGCTCTTTGGACAACTACAATGCTCCCACACACAACCATCTCATTTTACCACAACGCAACACACACCCGCCCTCCTGCGACTCATAGCCAACACACGCCAAAGTACTAAGT
The DNA here is from genome assembly GCA_036346255.1 of Ampelocalamus luodianensis. NCBI lineage: Eukaryota > Viridiplantae > Streptophyta > Magnoliopsida > Poales > Poaceae > Ampelocalamus > Ampelocalamus luodianensis. Next base: position 57,336,783 of record CM070628.1, read on the forward strand.
CAAGAGAGGTCTCATACCCTCTAGTGTGATTAGCACGCAAGAATACTTGGTTTGGTGTAACAAGATGTTCGGTTCTTGTTGAATCGGGCACCATTCCAATCACACCCAAAAGATCACACCATCTTACCATTGTGCCTAAGTCCAAATTATTTTTATTTTCAGTTTTAGTTTTGCAATTTGAACATAGCACAAACCTGAAATATAGAGATTGTAATAAGTTTGTGTGATCAAGGTTATCGACAAGTCGATAACCGTCCATTTCTACCGATAGCTAAGTATGGCTAAGCAACAAACTCGTAAACTACAGTGATAAGGGTCCATCCAACGAACCCAAAATCACAGCAAGATAAATCTAGACTCGATAGTAGAGGATAAACATTTGCCTACTGATAATGCATCTCCTAGGTGAACTATCGACAATAGTTAAAACAACATAGCAATGCATACATAGAATTTGCAAACAATATATTAGAATTTGAAAATAGTAGGAACAACATGATCAAATGATGCTACATCTGCTTGCCTTCTTTGAGTGCGAGGATCGATGGGCGTGGCTCGAGAATCAATATCAATATTATCTTGAACCTACTTGAAAAGACGATAAGCAAATAAGAGCGAAGAACACCCAATAACTCCAACATCAAAAGACATCCAAATCTAATGAAATTTATACAGCAGCTAGGGGATGATTTTAGATAATTTTAGGAACAAGAATCATGCAATTTGGATTTAACATGCAAAAGTTATAGCCAAAATATACTATCTCAGCCTATTAATTCACTAAATTAATTACTGAGTGCTGTTCATGGCGAAAATTTCTAGAATGATCTAAGGTCTAAAATTTTTATAGCAGTAGATTATGACATCCTTATGACACAAAGTTGAGTTTACTAAATTTGAAGTTATAAAGATTTACTTATAATTTTTCTAAGTTGTAAACCTAGCACAAGTTATTTTACAGAAATATTACCATGTTCAAAACCTATTTTGAATTAAAGTACACTAACAGAGGAATTTAACAAAATTAATTTTCTACAAATTGGAATTATACAGAAAAAGACATGCATTTTACAAGATCTAAATTCATTTTCTGGAATATTCTTAAAATGGCTGATATCAAGTTATTAGTGTTTGTGAAACTTTCTGTTATCGAAACTTACATATAGGCATTTTTAGACTAAACTTTGGTTAATCATGAATTTATCCCAACTGCAATCAACTAAAAAGGAATTATAACAATTTAGTTATACATTTTCTAAACTTTTCTAGAATTACAAACATTAAGTAATGGCAGAAATGAATTAATAATGCCTATAACGATTTCTACTACAAAGACAAGTCTAAATGTATTTTTAAATTAAACTATAGTGAAACAAGAATTTAATGCAGTTGGAAACATCTAAAAAGGATTTAAAATGAATTAGTTATGACTTTCTAAAGTCTTAATACAATTTTTAGTTGACGAAAATGTTTCTTGAAATATAACCAATGCTAACGAGAAATAAATGGCGTGGGCGCTCGTGGATCGTTGATATGAAATCAAACGGGCCACGCGCACGGAGAACAGCGCACGCGCGCGATCCTAAAAGGAATCCACCGTTGGATCTAGATCCAACGATCGGCGAGGATGGAAACATTCGGATGGTGCGGTTGCCTCGGCCATCCACAGCCGCAGATCTGGAGATGAACGGCTCGGGCGCACCTCGCCGGGAGTCGAATGCACTCGCGATTGCGACCTGCAGATCAAGCGATGGGCGATCGAATGATTAGAAAATCGGACGGTCGAGCGTTTCTCTAGATGCGGTCGTTGATCACAAGATCGACGGCCCACGATCATCAAAACGCTACACACACCCCCGAGATATTAAGTGTGTCGGGAGGGGTTTAATGAGAGGGCCCACATGTTAGTGAGACAATGAACCAGATTAAGACACATTAATTACTAAACAATGATTAGCAATTAATGACCCCAACTTCTGTAGCCTAGGCCTACGGGCCACTTTGTGATGACACAGTGAACCAGTTTAGGACATACTAATTATCTCTAATAATTAACAATAATTAAATCATTAATTGTGTCTTAACGACGACGGCATAGAGGAGTCTCGGCAAGCAAAAACCGGCGAAAAAGAATGGCTCGTCGCGGCTCTCCGACGGCGGCGCAACCTAAAGACTAAAATGGATTCGCAAAGCCTTGCGGTCCCGATGGTGGCAACCTCGCGTCGGTGAAGATCTAGAACGGCCGGCTAGCGGGAGAATAGCGACGGTGACCAACTCGGCTAAAAGCAAAAATGCAAGAAAAGCTCATGGCGATCCGAGCGTGTGCCAAGCATCTAAGGACTAATAAGAAGCTACCTTGACCGAGATGAGCTTCAAAGATGGTCGGAGAAGGTCGACCACGGTGGAGCTTGCCGGACCCAAGGAAGAAGATATGAAATTAGAAACCTGAGCCAAAATGAACACCACTGGTGGTCAAAATAGCTACAAAATAGCTCATAGAAGCTTCATGAGCAAGTAATTGAGAAATGGAGCACTCACGGGTGAGGAAGAAAAGGGAATGGCTTGGCCGAATTTGAACAAACCCCAAATTTATCAAATCCTATTAATGAAACCCAAAATTAAGTGAGGAAATGATTAAGGCATTAAGGAGTTGAAAAGGGTACAAGAATGTTTGAAGAAGAACCACTGGAGCTTCATGGTCGCAATGGAGCTCACGGGTCAACAATGGTGAGTTGGGGTTTTGGGTGTATTAAGCTCCAAAAATGAAGAAGGAGCTTTGGATGGTGTAAAGAACACTAGGAAGGGGTTTTGGGACCTTATATAGCTAAGGATTAGGGTTTGGCAAAAAGGAGCCTCTCGGGTGAGCTAAGTCCATGACATAAACATGGACCGAAAAGCAAAATGATGGAGATGTAGGAGTAGGCCATGCCTCTCGTAGAAAGCACTGCAAGCACTTAATCCGACCGGGAGACATTGCGGAGGAACAAGATTTGACAGCGCCATGCCTCTCTCTGTTCATGCACGGCGGGAGGTTGAAGATGACCAGAGAAAAAGGCTCGGGCGATTTTGAGCCCTAGGATTTTGATTGGACGGCTAATATCGCGCCACGCCTCTGAGGTTTTAAACACAACGGAGAAGATTGTGAGCGTTGGATTTTAATCCAACGGCTCAGATCGAACAAAACAATCGGAAGTTTGAAACAATAGAGAGATCGTGAGCCCTTGGATCGAAATGAGCGGCCATGATTAGAAGTTACATTCGGGGCCGAATGCAACGATCAATACGGGCGGTTGGATCAAGATCCAACGGTTCAAAGGACTAAGGTATTCGCGCGGTCGAATATTCTCACGGTGGGCGTGCGATAAGGATCCAATGGTGAGATTGGATGCGCTTTTAAAGAAGGTCGGTGCGATTAGTTGGTGGGCCGAGACAAGTGGCGAGCAGTCTAACTCGAACCCAACAGTGGAAACGAGTTTTGGGTCTTAAATTGAGCTAGGACTTTGGGGTTTATTTGAGATAGCAAAATAACTCCAAAAATTATGAAATTTTTACTGGAGCTTGCTAACTCAGATATTAATCTTGTGTAAAATGTTCAGAGGTTTTTATGCAGTGCATTTTTCTCCAAAACTTATGCAAGGCTCTGGTTTAAGGTTTGACTGAAAGTCAAACAGGTTTGACTGCCTTCTAAAAATATCCAAACAACTTCTAAAAATTATGAAATTTTTCAGAGAGGCCATATGCCATCCCAGGAACTTAGGAAAAATATTTCCAAAGGATGATCACAAGATTTGAGATGAATGTTTTTGGAAGACAAGGTTTTGGATCAAAAGACTTGTAACTTTGTATTTTCATAACTTCTTGTACAGGAATTGTTTAGAACATACAGGAAATACATGATGTAAGAAAAAGTTTTAATTTCTACTCATTTTCTTACATTTGAAACACAGTTCCAAAATCGGGATGTTACACGACGTGCGACGCGGGTCAAGAGCTGCTAGGGCATCGACAGCAATGGGAGTAGCGGCGTAGGGTGCGGGTAGGGCTAGGCTAGAGCATGGGTGTAGAGCCAGCACAGAGGAGAGGAAAAGAAGGAGAAAGGGGAAAAGAAGGAAAGAAGAAAGAAAGAAAAAAGGGGAAAAGGAGGAAAGGAAGAAGAAAAAGGGGAAATGAAAAGAAAGAAGAATTTCACGAAAAATTCAATTTGCAAAATTTGAATTTGGAACTTGGCAAAGAATTTGAATTGAGGTGACAAATTAGAATTTGGACTTCGGGTCAGGAATTTAAATAGATGCAAAAACTTCCATTAAAATCCAAATATTTGAATTAAAATTTTTGAAATAGACAAAAAATTTGGAATGTTAAAAACATAGGGCCAAAACAACATGATCCCGCTAGTTCGCTAGTTGGATCCTCATCAAAAGTGCTACCCCAATAGTAGCAAATGACTTTGTTTGACCTAACCATAATTTAACAAGGCTCCAACAAATGCTAAGTTGTACATCTGCAGTCTAGAAGCAAGTTTAGGGCATACAGTACAACCATGTTACATTAAACATAACAGTAGTAACTTCCCAAAAGAATTATGACATTAGTTATTAGGACTATGATTGATTCAATAAAAAAAATCTGGAACAAAACAACACCATGTGCATATCTACCAAAAGTTCTAGAATGGTAAACATAGAAAGAAGGTACATGACAAATGATGCACTTTGTTCACTGAGTAAAGAAATTAAGAACTAGTTTACTGACTATGCATTCTATGTAATACAAAAGGTTAAGATCTAACAAAGAAAACCAAAGATTTCATATATAAAAAAGGAAACAACATACCCAACCAAGGTGCTAAGTAGGGGATGGGTACCTTAATTTGCTTTTCTACACGATCTGGCTTCTGAACCCGAGTGACTAGACGGCAACAATAGCAGGATGAAGAACAAGCAACTTTATAGTAGATCGAGAAATAATCTGTGGTAGGGTATTTCAATGGCAACTGAAGAACACACGGCGAAAATTTCAATGGCAAGAGCCCATTGACTCGCTTAACAAACTGTGGCAACCATAAATGTAGTAGGGAACCAAACGCTTCCCTAAGTTATTGTGGCACACCTAAACTTAGATATGATAACATTTGGCTACAAACCAAACAGACTCTTGCACTACCATTTACATGGTTTCTTCTCCACCATGACAACCACACGTGGCTCACACTATTACTAGCATGCTGAGCCGCCAGTGCCAACGGCATGGCAACACGGTACATAGATTGATCTTGGCACCAATTCATGCGCTCATTCGCCAACCAAACCACCCTTCACCGCTTCACGCCATCACTTGTTACTACAAAGTCACGCCTCTTTTGTCAGGTCCAAAGATGGTGTAAGAGATCCAAAGATGGCACTCGCTTACGGTCAAATTAAATGTGGTTTTACACAAGCTAGGCAACCATTGACTAGTCAAAGTGGTGTAGCATCTTGGGGAGTTTTCCAGGATCAGTTGGTTAGCACTATGAACGGTGGGTTAGTCAACCCGGATTTGAATCAACTCTTCTTAAATATGTTGTGTGAGGAATAAGTTTTATCCCTACACACCAGTGTATTCGTTCAAGAAAAAAAAAACGGTGTAGCACCTTGGTTGTGTGGCTAAAGGCTATATATAGCTTGGTTCCTGTTACCTTCATGTTAGGCGGGTCATTAGTGAATTTATCGAGAGGGATTTGATCATATAACCTCTACGTTGAGTCCTAAGCTTATCTAGCCTGTCCAATTATCCCCACACTATCAAGAGGGAACACGCATTCTGGTAGTGAAAACATGGTTTCACACTACTATATATCTTCGACCGAGTCTTTTGCAACGAGCCATGCAAAAGGAAAGTTTCTTAGGGTTTAAGGGAGGCATTCGTAAACATGGAGGAGACCCAAAAAGGTTAGGCCATTGGGCATGCATCGGCTCAAATCATAGGAACCCAACACGTGTTGCGATGTTCAGCAGAGAAAGCGACCTCCCTCCGTAAATTAAATACCATGGCAAGGTACGTTTGAGGCTGCAATTTGCATGATTGGCACAACGAGTCGCTTTTGTGCAGTGAAGAAGAAAACTGAACCCTGCCATTCGTTACCGGCCCCGGCTGTCGACGTACGTTGCCAATTACAATCAATCAAAACGCCGATACTTGAGACGCCGAAACACTGGATCGCCCAACGTGCTCCACATGAAGGAGACCCACAGGTTCACGCAAAAAATTGAGTGATTTACGTTGAGATCGCGACGAAGACGACTCATCGCGCCTGAGATGGAAGCGTAGCGATTTTGTTTGTGGCAGCAAGCTAACTTGAGCTTGATTTGACGGCGAAGTTCTTCAATTTTAACCCGACTAGAAAGCTCACCCGTGCCAACTGGCGTGGGCGTCTGGAGCTGCACGACGACCGAGGAGAGGCCAAGCGAAGCAAAGAGCGGTCAAAGCCAAAGCGCACGATGCACAACGTTCCAACGGATCGGACGGCGCGAAATCACCCGCATGCTCGATCGGTCTGACGCCCCGAGCACGATGTGGCCCGCGCAAAGCAGGCCACCCCTTCCCAGCACGCGCAGCAGCTCCAATCGTGCGGGCACGAGTGGAGCGACGCGTGATCTGATGGCCAACGTCCCGGGCGGCGTGGAGCATGCGAGGCCGCACCCTCCACCAGCGCAGCGGCTGCCAATCGTGTGAGCGCGGCGGCGGAGGCGTCGGACGGCTGGCGTTCTGCGGGCGACGTGGCTAGCGCGGCCGGGGCGTTTTCCTTCGGCCTTTTAAATTAGGTAATTGTGTGGTATGATTGGTGGAGTTCAATGCCATGCGTTGTCCTATTTGTTTGTCCGTCTTGACATAACACACTACACCTACGTTGGTCACTGAATTATTGCTGCGTTTTGATGTTCTCTCCAAAAGTCGACTACTCCACATTGCAATTATATTCGTCAATGCAATTATTACTGGGGACAAATCCTTTTTTTTTTTTTGCTCCTTTCTTTTTTCCTGTAGCGATGTGTACGTGGCACTCCTGCGCGCTCTTGTAGTGTTCTTGCTTTGCTCGCGCACCCGTGGAATGCAGCAATCGATCTGATCTGCACTCTACTAAAGGAGGGGGAAAAAGAGCCCGGAGACTTTTGTTTTGTCGATAAGAGCGTTTGTTGCTTTAATTAATTGTTATCCGATGGACCGAGCACTGTTGATGGAATGCTCTAGAAAAGAGAGTCGAGGATTGAATCGACTGTTAATGAGTATATATTATGAGCTCTATTACGGTATGCTTAATTCAATTTGGATTATCTATTTTTTTATCCAATGATTTTGATTAATTAGGATTTAGTTATACTACACCTACTAGTATGCATGAGTAGTAGAATTCTAATTGCTCATATAGGAACCGTACTGTACAAGAGTAATATTTTCAATTATAGTTTGAAGAGTCCATAATACTCTTATAAAAAAAATACAAAGAAAAGTCTATTATACTCTTAACAAATCAATGATCCGATTTGATTTATACTACCCTATATACTATTAATAAAATGTACCGTAAAATTTATCTATATTACAGGAGCGAACAAAATTATCCCTTGACCATGAGAGCGTTGATATGAGATCTCATCTGCATTAACCTAAAAAAATCAAATAAAATATTTGCCCCCACTTAATATTCAAATCTATATCTATATCTAATCTTCAATTTGATTTATTTTTTTGTGCTGATACATATTTACCCCAACATAATATTAACCACTTTGCAAACTTTTCAAATGGTAACACTCAACTGAAAAATTTAGGGATTTCGGACGATTTTTAGGCCATTGGATTAGCTAAAATATTCAGTTAACTAAAAAATTAAGGGATTTCGGACGATTTTTAGGCCATTGGATTAACTAAAATATTTAGTTAAGGGTTGTATAGCAATCCCAATAAATATAGAGGTGATAAATAAAAAGGCACTGTCGTAATTAACTAGTGCGTTGATCTTTCAACCGAATGACCTTAATCAAAGGAATATAGCAAATCACTATCACCCTCTAGCGTAACCATGAAACTGTAGAGAATCCGACTCCAATTTCCTGCAAGTCAAGCTGCTAGCTCAATCACTAAATGAACTAATTAAGAGTATCTTCCGTCCCACTTTTAACCGTCATATCATTTGAGATAAGAAAAACAAATTAACTACTGATCAGCCACGTCAAAAAGATCAGTTTCTAAAGCTCCTTTCTAACTATTGCCCAGTAGTTTCACCGGCTAGAGACCCTGTATCAGAATGATCAGTCAGTTCCCAAAAGCCAGCCACATTAGATACATGCATATCTCGAAGTCTCAACCTTTGCAAATCTCACCATCACACAATTGCCATCCCCACTATCTATACTACTCCTAATTAACCCCAATTTCTCCTATCCTGCAGCGTAATTAATTCATATCGCAAAGGCGAAAGCGCACACAAACGCTAATTAATCCCATCACTAAGTTGTAATGATCAACGCGCTAAGCACAAACCTGTGATCCATGAGTAGGAGAGAGGTTTATTAAGCTGATTAATCCGCGCCTTTTAACCAGGTATTGGTCCACACGAGCAAAAAAATACGATTACCGGGGACATGATCAGGGTGTCGTTTCCGCCGGTTTTGAGACAAGTACTAGGCAGGCAAGCATTGCATTGGGGGTGTTATTTGTTATTTAAGTAGGGTCTTTTGAGCAATGATTCTTGGAATATCTCCGCTTTGATTAGCTTTAGAGAGCACGCTTGCTTGATTATGTTCAAGCTCTTTGTAACTGGTGTCCTTGTCATTGCTTTTTTTTTTTCTTTCTTTCTGTGGTTTTAAGATGCAAGTTGACGAGTGAAGTGACTGAACATTGGCTAATGTACGCAGTGAGTGTATCTTGTAGCTAGGGGCGTTTGTTAGGGCTTTTGCACTGAAATATCTGTGCACGTTGTGCAAAGTTTACGAGGTATTTGTAGTTTTGTACCATTGCAGTGCCTAGCAAGTTGCAGTTGTTTACACGGGCAGAAGTTCCCTCACCGGTGAGGGAAGCAAATTTTCTCCCTTCTACTGTTCGATTCTCTCCACCCCTCCGTCACTGTTTACAGATGAACGGCATCCGCGAAGGGTCTCTCATGAGGCCCGTCCGATAAATTTATTTTCACGGTGAGAAACAGGCGATTAAGATCATATACAATGTTGTGAACAACGAGTGCTAGAAGAGGAGAGGGGGTGCTAGAAAATAAGTTCCGGAAACCGAGGCACACCGATGCCAAGCAATTAAAAAAACATGTGGGCCCACCGGTCAACACGTTCACAAGCACTGCTCGCTACATGCTGCCACGATTGGCTCGAGGATGTCGTCGCCTAGGCCGAGGACATCACCACGGAGCCCGGATGTCGCCATGCCATGGATGCTCGCCGATCGCCACCGCTCCCCAGATCCGTCGTCGTCAATGGAGGTACTCGGACCTGAGACCTGCGGAGCACCATGGATGGAGATCTGTTGCCGCCACCATAGATGGAGGACACGCCACCGCCACCATAGATAATGGTGTGGAAAGAGAGGAATAGCAGGGCATTCAACAACGAAGAAGCAATGTTAGATCACTTGATCAAGGCAATCCAGGATGAATGCAGGCAGTGGCAGATGGAGGGGGCGAGGTGTCTGCAGGAGCTTTTCCAGTGACAGTTTAAAGGCTGCTAGGGTCGTCCTTATTTCCGGCGCGATGTAGTTCCAGACAGTCTAGCTCTAGTTTCAGTTCGGGTGCCCCCTTTCGCTGTACTTGTTTTGGTTGTTTTTCCTTGTTTGTTTTTGTTGAGGAAACGTCGCTGGCGAGTCCAGTCCAAGCGATTACCTCGTAGACAAACTCAGAATCGTAAGAACAATGCATGAACACAAGAACAGAATAAGAGATAGGACACAGAGATGTAGGGGGACTTCTTACTTCTCTTCATTCCTTCATCCATCGATCAATCGTTTACAATGAATAGTACCCCTATTTATAGGCTAGAGACCCTGCTAGGGTTTGGGATGGGGAGCCCATACATGGGCCGACTTCCGGGCCGAGCCCATTGTTTCTTAACACTCCCCCTTGGGCACCCATCCTCACATGTTCATGCCTCGTCAAAACTCCATAAAAACCCAGTAGGAAAAAATTAAAGAAATAGTACATGATACACATTACGTTATCTTTGCACAAATTACCTCATTAAAAATCTTAGCCGTGAAACTTCGGAAAAACTCGTCAAGGGAAAAAGAGTATAATCCACCCAATTTCATTTAATCTCCTGGATTTATTCTTTGGGTACTCGATCTTCATGATCAAGCTTTAATAATGAGTTCGTAAAGATTCTCCCCCTGGATTCTGCACTTCAAGTCTCATCATTCTAATTCACGTATGCATCTTTCAAAGCTAGACGCTGGAAGTGACTTAGTGAATAAATCTATAAGATTCTCACATTACTTAGTATGCAGTACTTTGATTACGTTCATCTTTTGCAATTTATGAGCATAGAAGAACTTGGGTTGATATGCTTTGTGAGAGGATTCTTCACATAACCCATATGTATTTGTGCAACACAAACTGTATTATCTTCATAAAAATAGTAGGGGTTTGTGCGGTATTTAATCCACATGACTACTGGATGTGGTGAATCATCCGCCGAAACCAAGCACATTCTCGTGAGGCCTCGTACAGTGCTATTATTTTCAAGTGGTTCATCGAAGTCGGTACAAGACTCTGCTCAGACGTTTTTCATAGAATTGCGGTTCCACCACATATGAATACATAGCCTGTTTGCTATTTGGTTGTATGCGGGTCCTACAGGTACCCGTCATCTGTATTGCCATTCATAATTAGGTCTTGGTTCTTTCTGTAGAACAGACTAAATTCTTTGCTTCCTTGGAGGTATCGGAAGATGTCCTTCATTCCCTGCCAATGCCTTTGGTAGGTTCTGCACTATACCTTGCTAGTAGGTTCACTGCAAATATAATGCCCGGTCTAGTACAGTTTGTTCAATACACGAGTGTTTCTATTACACTTAAGTATGGGAATTCCGGTCCCAGGACTTCCTCCTCCTCTTTTCTAGGTCTGTACGAGTCTTTGTCTTGCTGCAAAGATCTTCCGACCATTGGCACTTTCAAAGGTATGCCTTTCCAAAGTCTAACCTTTCTAACACCTTATGAGTGTAGGTTGAGTGATGTATTAATATCCCTTCAGGGGCATGCCCAAGCTGCAAGCCTAGGCAATATTTGATTCTCACCCAAATCTTTCGTTTTGAACTCCGACTTCAGGTAAGAGCTTACTTTTTTAATATCCTTCAGGGTTCCGTTGATATTCAGATCATTTTTATACACTGAGATTATACAAAATCCATTCTCGGATCGTCGTATAAATACACAGGGTTTATTCTCATCGTTCGTGTAGCCTTTCTTGTATAGAAAGTCACTTCAAGCTATTATACCATATTCTGCCTGATTGCTTAAGTTCATACAATGACTTTCTGAGTTTCGCACTGTACATATTTCTATTTACTCTGTTTTGGTTTGGGATAGGGACACATTCAGGTACCTTCATATAAATGTCCGAATCCAATATTTAATAAAGGTATGCTGGTACCTCATCCATCAATTTCACTTCTAACTTCAAGTTCACTGCCATTGAGATAAATATTTAAAGGAGTTCCGCTCATGACCGGGAATAGGTTTCTTCATAATCATCTTACGGATGTCGGTGAAACCTTTTACAACGAGCTTTGCTTCTTTTTAATTTTCGTTCGAACAAATACCCACTTATACCCTACGGGGTGCACAAGGGGAGACGTGCGGCTTACAGGCCCAAACGTCTTTCTTTTATTCGGAGAGAACAATTCAGTTTCTATTGCCTTCTCCCAATCTTCTCAATCTGATCTTTTCTTTCATTCAGCGAGCGATGCAGGCTCTGAATTAAGATTGATGATTGTGGCAAGTTTCTTTGCAAAGTTAATGTCGACATTGGTGTTGTCATATTCAAATATTCTCAGAGGTCATGAAGTTTATAGCTATTTTTCAAGGGTGATTCTTCTAATGCTTCTACTTGCTCACCTGCTTCAATTGCGGGGCAAGCCCTTTAGTTTTCGACTCAGATGTGTGAGCACACATCCATCTTGATGTCTCCCTTCATGGGGATGTTCAGTTCTAGTATGCCTTTTCTGAAGGTTTCATACCAATGCCAAGTCTCAACTGGCTCCCCTTCTAGTTCTGGAGCACTTCGGTGATCGGTTGTGTCAAGTCCCTCTCATCCTTTTTCACCAGGCGTGTAACAACCCCAAAATTAGGGTTGGTATTTTAACTGTGCAAAAGTATTAAAATTTAAAAACTTTTGGTTGTGTCTCTTAATCATGCTCCTGGTGTTCCAAAAATTTGTGCACAATTTTAAAATTTTGGAGATTGTATTAAAATTTGTGTTGAAATTTCAAACTTTTAAACTTAAATTCCATTTCTATTTGAATTACAGAAAAGTGTGTGAATGAAAGTTTCCAAAAATAATTTATTCAAATACTAGATTATTTATCCTGAATTATCATTATTTTACCAAATTTTTAGAAGTCATTTGCCTTCCCAAAATTCAAAACAAATCCCAATTTCAGATTTAAACATAAATTGAATCTAACAAATTCTAATATATAAATTGTGTAAAATTATTTTCCTAAGTACCTTGTGATCCTCAGTACCCACAACAAGTTTTAGAATTTTTAGAATTTTATTTCTATTTCAAACTGCAGGTCAAACTCAGTTGTTTTCGGTCAAATCTAAAATTAAAACCTAACCCAAGCCCTTGTTTGTTCCTCAGTGCGGACCGAGTCAGTGAAACCGCATACCGGGCTTGGTGAACCGGTCGCGAGCCACCTTCTCCCCTCTCACTTACGGTGGGCCCCGTCGTCGGCTCATTCTCTCCACGTGCCACTTCTTCTGCAGAGTGAGGCGCATGCGCGCCAGTGCAGCCTCACCGCGCCGCTTGCCGCCTACTCCGTCCCCTTTTCCGTGGGAGCGTGCGAGTGCATCGTCTTCACCTTGAAGCTCTGCCTTCCACGGCTAAAAGCCTCTGGAGCTTCGAAGCATTCTTTCCCAGTGAGCTCTCCTCTTCCCAGAAGGTCGGCGCGGCCCTCCTCGCGCCACCTCGAGCCGCCACGAGCCGCCGATCCGCCTCGGCTTTCCCCGCGCGCGTGGCGGTGCGCGTCGCCATCCTCGGCGTCGCCGCCGGCTGGCGCCGCACCCGCTCCGGCGTCGCGCCTTCTTCCCCAAATCCGGCGCGCGCCTCGAGCCACCTCGGTGCACCTCGATCCAGTCGTCGCGCTGGAGCACGCGCGCCACCACAACACTTCCCCATCCGCCGGCCGAGCCTCCCGCGCCCTAGGCGCCACCACCGCGAGCTTCCCGCGCGCCCTGTCTCCGTCGCGGCCCACTCTAGTACTCCCGCCTCCACCGGCGCATGGTGAGCTCCTACCACCTCCCTCAAGCCCATGCTCACCTCCCTTCTCCTCTCCTCCCTCCGTGCCGTCGCCCTTTTCTCCTCCACGGTCGGCCGCTTCTGTGGCGCGCGCCGCCACAGAGCCTCTCGAGCTGCGCCGCCGCCACCCTCATGATCGCCTCCACTCCCCGGATCCATTTCAGCCCTTTCCACCACCTCGTCGTCGTCCAACCGCCGGCCACGTTGCCACACTCGAGCTCGTTTGTTACATTCTGTAGCTCATTGCCCTGAAGATGTTCTCTATAACTGAAAATATAACCTTCTTGCTAAATCAACTCTCTTAAGCTAACTAATTTTGTGTATGTAGATTGATCACTAAATCTAAATTTAACAAGCAGATAATTAGTTGACAAATCGATTTAGTCTTTGGTGGAGAGATTGATCGAAGAGAGAAGAAGAAAGTTCGACATGTCGGTGCAACCCTCCTACAAAAATCCATGGTCTTGATACCAAATTTTGATGATGGTAATTTGTGTCACTCATTTGGGTTAGCAAGTCTAGAAGTCCAAATTGTGGGAGACTAATTGTAGCACTCTGTCACGAGAATTTGGTTCGGTTGTAGGTGTTTGAGCAGTGATATGGGCATGTAAGAATTGTCGATGGGTTGATAGCTTTGGATTGTGGACAATTCGATTTTTGTGCTTAGAAGTTTGATGAGTCGAGAAAATTGGATGCGCCTAATGCTATTGCAAACAACCTTGTGATTAAAAATGGAACCACTCAAATGCATTAACCTATTTGAGGTTTGATGGTTGAAAGAAGTAACCAGTAGCTCCATTTTTGAGAAAGTTATGCTGTTATGTCTTATGAATAGAGAGGTGTAGATGGCAAGTTGTTTTGTCGATAAGCTTTTGGATTTGCTATTGCAGTAGTTAGAGATTGTCTTGATTCTTTAGTCTCTTGGCAATCATCTAGCCAATAGCATCCAAGTGCAGGAAGGATCTTTTGAGTGGTGAATGTTCGAACTAGCGAGTGCCCCAAATCAGAGAATTATGTGTGGGTTTCATTTTGAAAAGCGGAGAACAACCTTGATGTTTGTGATGAGTGTTACTCAAGTTAGTAATTAGAAATGATTGGTTTTGATTAACCAATTGAACACTTAAGCTTTCGGGACAATCTTTTGAAACCAAATATGGAGATGTTAAGCATGGATGATAGTCCAAAGCTTGTAATATGGCGATGAGCTAATTTTTGCTAAGTCTAGTAGTTAGTATTACTTGTGTTCTTTTAGACTTACCTAGTGGTAAAACATTAAGATTAGCAATCTTTGGTATGGTCATAGCATAAAGTATTAAGATTATTGCCCTAGTTAAATCCAAAATAAATTGTTTACAACTTGAAATTTGGTAAACTTCACAATTACTTAACCAATTCAAATCATCTCGAGTTCTATAATTTTGTGTCTTTAAGTTTATCTAGAACCATAATCATCTTACGTGTTGTTAAATTTTGGGTCCTTTTGGCGTTACGGTGTTTATTATTTGTTTTAGCTTTGCGGTTTTATCGCTAGATGGCGTTGATTATCGAGGCGATCCTCTGCGGCAAGTCGAATATCTCTAGCAAAGCAAAAGGCAAGCGGTTTGATCATATCAGTTCATTCCCATTATTTTCAAGTCTAATATTTTGTTTAACTTGTATGTATGCATGCTTTTGTGTCAAAGTAATTTTGTCGATTAGAGTAGTTAATCCCATTGCCTTGTTGCCTGAAATTGTTCACCTGCCACTACCTTAGGAATATTATTCTCCTTTGGTGAATTAGAGCCGGTGAATGATTTAGGGCCTTTTATTTGTCTTTGCGATATGATGCTTAGCAATGCTTAGAATCTGGTGAATTGGCGGTTATCGACTTAGTCGGTAACCTTGATCACACAAAATTATTATAACTTTACCTTTTCAGCCTTTGTGCTATGATATTTGTGAAAACTAAAAATAAAACAAAATGATTTGGACTTGGGCACAATGGTAAGTTGGTGTGCTTTTAGGTGTGGTGGAAAGGTGCCGAGTCAATTAAGGACCGAGTTACTTGCGCCACCGTCTTGAGCATTGTGCGTGCTAACCACACTAGAGTATATGTGACCTCTCTTGACCTAGTACTTTGGCGTGTATTGGCTCAGGGTCGCGGGAGGTCGCGGGAGGATGGAGGTGGGAGCATGGTAGTTGTCCAAAAGCTTTATCACGAGTGGGTAGTTGTCTTTTCGGCTTTACCATGTAGCGTATGGATTTCTATCCATACGAGCGGCTCGTAGTTAATACACAATATTGGAAAACGTCTTGTTAGACTTAGCGTGCTGCATACCAAAGGAAGTATGCTAACAGTGGCTGGTGGAAAGGCGGTCTAAAGTGTGGGTACATTGGT
This sequence comes from Ampelocalamus luodianensis, assembly GCA_036346255.1. Lineage (NCBI taxonomy): Eukaryota > Viridiplantae > Streptophyta > Magnoliopsida > Poales > Poaceae > Ampelocalamus > Ampelocalamus luodianensis. Next base: position 57,352,655 of record CM070628.1, read on the forward strand.
ACACCTGCGAGGTTAAAACTATTCGAATAGCCTCGTCTAGGTTATGGACACGCTGGATCGCCCCAAGAACTAGACTACAACATTTAATTAAAACTTGTGGGTTGGTATGAGCTGGTGTTCATACTATTGTTGTGATGGCCATTGGGTTGGTCATCTCGGGATGTCTTTGTCACTACTTCTTGTATCGCTAATATTTACGCAAATAAAAATTGAATTGTTAAAGCGCCTTCAAAACTATTACATTATTGCAAAAGAAAACTTGCTTTCTGCTAAAAGTAAGTCGAGCCCCTCCACTTAAATAAAGCTTGCATGTAGTTAAATTATAGTTACATTACCCTTACACGTCGGTCTTGCAGTACAAAAATAATTTTTGTACTCGGATGCTTCTTAATGTTTTTGTTGCGAGAGGAAGAAGGTGAGCCCCAAGGGCTTCCCTTTTGTGAGATGTCTTTGCATGGTCGACGACTAGCTTGGCGGCGGTTGGTTGCCTTGTGGGTAAAGGCACACTAATTGGCTCTTTTATTTATCGCCATCTTATGGCTTTTGCTTCCATTGTGTAGTTTGTTATTTACCTTGTAGTTCATTCATTTGTATTAATTGTAGTTTTGATATTGTAACCGCTCGTGTATGGAATTGATGCATAATTTTGTAACGGTGTGTATCTGCGTTAGGAAGTATACATATCCTGAGGCTTGGTTTATTTGAATTGTGATGCTAGGGTCAATGGAAGGCTAAGCATTACAAGTCGAATAAACTGGGGTCCTCACAAGGCGTCCCTGGTTACTTCGGATTCGAGGGACCGGAGTTCTCGTCCTTTTATTCTGAGGCCTTTGGACGGGATTAGAGATACCTTCATTGGTAGTTCAACCCTCTCCGGTGCATTGCTTACAGGCAAATGCGACTTGGTCACGCTCTTCAAATCATTAAAGTGGGCTGGCAGTTGATTCGCTAATACTTGCAAATCAATTATCTTCTAGACTTCAATTGTCTTCTAGACTTCAATTCAATTATCTTCTGGACTGCAATTATCTTCTGGACTTCTCTATTTGCTTCACTAGAGCGCGGGTCATATGCATAGATTTTAATTAACTTCTGGACTTCAATTGTCTTCTAGACTTCAATTATTTCCTGACATTATTATCAAGGGTTAATTTCCTCCCCCTAATGACGGGAAACTAACCTCATCTAATGTACTATCAGCGAATCGGGCATTATGCAAATCTCCAGTCATAGGGTCCAAATACTTGATTATAGATACTGTCTTATAACCAACGTATATCCCAGACTTTCGGAGAAGACCCAATGCAGTTCGCTGTGGTGGTGGTATAGGTATATAACCCTTGCAACCAAACCTGCGAAGATGAGAAGTTTTCGATGCTGACCCTTACGCTAGTTGCATAGGTGGATGGATGTTATAGGCCGATGGTCTAAAATTGATAAGAGCTGCTGCGAGCAGGACTATGTGTTCCCAACATGTAGTTGGTAAATTACAATTCTTCAAAGTTTTGCTAGTCCATTCTGGGTGCGGACATGCGGTACAAAATGCTCAACTTTTAATTCCCATTTTCATGCAATAATCATCAAATACTTTCAAAGTAAATTCTCCGGCGTTGTCCATTCAGGTGGACTTCATATGATGATCAGGGAAAAATATTTCTAATTTAATTATCTACGAGATTGGCTTTGCAAAAGCATGATTTCTCGTAGACAATAAACATATGTGCCACCATTCCGAGGAAGCATCGATGAGCACTATAAAATACCTAAATGACCCTTACAGAGTGTATAGGACCGCAAATGTCTCCCTGGATACGGTCCAGGAATGTAGGGACTTCATTCTTCGCTTTCAGAGCGAAAGGTCTAGTAATTAATTTCCCGGTGGCACATGCGGGGCACATAGAATCTTCCTGATTCGGAAAATTCTTTACATTCATATTATGTCCCTGTGAATTGTTAATTGTATCTCTCATTATCCTAAGACCTAGGCGACATAATCTATCATGCCAGAAATAGAAAAGTTCAGAGCTTCTAAATACGGTTTTCAGGGCAGTACAGGCTGCAAATGCCTTAATATTAGTGTAGTATAGCCCAGTTTCATACGGAGGAAGATATTCTGATGCTATTGTTCCACTTTCTTCACTCTTTTCAATGAGCAGGTATTGCTTATCATACTCTTTTTCAGTCTCTACGTGAAAACCGTTAGCGCGAATATCCTTGAGAGTTCTAATCGATTCTGGGTACAACAAGTCTTCTTCAATGACCAAAGTTGTGCCCATTGGGAGTATAATTATGGTCTTTCCTGAGCCTATTATACAAGTATCGCTGCTTACGACTGTCGTAAGACTACCAGCATTCTTGTTGATCGATTGGAAAAAAAATTCGTTTATCTCAGGATGGTATTTATTGTGCCGCTACCTGCTAAGCACACTTCCTCCATAGGGCGCCACACGTGTTCTAATATAATGTACTTTATTAATATGTAGCAGAAAGCAAGCAACACATAAATAAAATACTTCAGATATCAGAACGTAACTTGTTATTATAAAGACGGGAAAATAAGTCTTGCAGGACTCATAATAAGAATTTAATGCTTTGCTCTCCTAGAGCTTGCAACCATTATTCAAAAATTCAAAGTTTGCTTCAAATACAAACTGCAAGTTTCTATAAAAGATCTGAGTGCAATGCGTGCACTAGATCGAATCGGCGAAGTATTCAAGAACTTCTGCCTCAATCTACTCTATGGCGATCATCTCCTATCGGGCAACTATGGTGCGCAGCGATGATATCCAAAGGAGGAGTGATGGGGCTGCTACTGGGCTGTCCACATTCATAAGTGCAACTAATGGATGTGAATCCTCTGTGCCTGCAATGGCGAGGTGTGCCTCATGCTATCATTTGTCCTTTTTCTTAAACTGAAAAGCATCAATAATATGTGACCCACGACCTTACCCTTCTTGCCAGTCTCCTTCGTGAGAGGCTTCATCACCTTATAGCTGCTAGCATATCATGTGGCTGTGAGATGTAGTTCTTCTTTAGAACATTATCTTGAGCTTCCGCAACTTGCATGATGTCAATTAGTTTGGCATACTTCATGTAGCCGTCTTGACGATAGTTGCGTGCGGATTACACCACGTTCGGGTGAAAGGTAGAAAGTCTTCTCCATCTTCTGCTCATCCATAATTACATTACCACAGAATTGAAGACTAATACAAATTTTATACAAAATCTGGCCTTGTTGGGTCAGTTCTTCGAATTCCTGATTCGTAATGCCAGTCACCTTCATATTCATGCAAAAAATTCATAAGATTACTGCTAGTAATCTGCATAAAATGGTTGCAAAAATCTCATAACGCTCTTCGAACTCCCGGTTCGTGACCCCGTATTTTTCTATGCATTTACATGATTTACTGCTATTTTCAGTGATTAAAAGTAATATAAACAATCACATATAATCAAAACAGTAAATACAAATAAATAAATTGCATAGAAATGACAATAACAAAGTTAAACATGCTTCGGAAGTTCAAAATATGCAAAAAAATTGGATTTTCGAGGCCATTTTCTGCTGGAAAAATGACTTTCGGCAAATTCTGCAACTTTTAAGAGTTAACACGTAAAATTTCAGTACAGAGAAAAATTTACGCGTAATTTCAAAATTGCTAAGGGCCTCCTTGCAAAATCGGGATTTTCCTTTTCTTTTCCCAATTTTTTTCTTTCTTTTCTCCCAAAAATGGGCCGACCACCCCTTTTTTCATTTGGACCTTCATTAACTTGGCCTAATTGGGCCCCTTAGCGCCCCGTGCCAATTAAGGCCAATCACGTAAAAACCCACTACAGCATGTGGCTTCAATCGGGCAGGGGCAGGCAGGGTTTCCCTTTTTGCTCTGTGCCTTCAGTGGCGGCGGCGGCTCGGCAAGCGCAGTAGCTGGCGCACGCGCGGGAGGTATAGGCGAAGTGGCGGCTGCGCGCTATAGCTGGCATCTTCTAGTCATCACGTAAGAGTTTTGAGTGCATGCAATGCATCTCCTAGTCATCTCATGCATGCAACTTCTAGTCATCACGTGAGAATTTTGAGTGCATGCAATGCAACTTCTAGTCATCACGTGAGAATTTTGAGTGTATGCAATGCATCTTCTAGTCATCTCATGCATGCAACTTCTAGTCATCACGTGAGAATGAGTGCATGCAATGCATCTTCTAGTCATCGTGATGGCTCATGGCGGCTGTACAAGATTCTAGCCGAGAGTCCCTTCAAGCACGACGGCGGCCAGTCGGTGGCGCAACACTGCGGGCGACGCCGTGCGGGGCTGGTCGCGTGGCTGCGTCGCGGCGGCGGCTTCAAGCCGGTTGCGGCAGCGGTGTGGGAGGGGCGTCGCGAAGCGAAGCCGCGTCGGGCGTGGTGCGGCGGAGTCAGCGGTGGCGATCTTTGTTCGGGCGGTGCGTGCGGCGCGGGCTCGAGCGCGCGTGCACATACCGGTCTGCGAACTCGGCGGCGCCGTGGCGATCGGCGGCCCCGCGGCCGGCGTGGCGCGTCGGCGTCAGCAAGCGGGCGGCAGCCGCTTCACGTGGCGGCGGTGGTGCCATCTTCAGGTGGCCGGGCGCGACTCCAAGTCGGCGGCGGCACGGCTCTACAGGGCTGTCGGTCGTAGTTTTTTTTTCTGGTTACTGTTCATTCATGCAGATGTATGCGCTGCAATGTAATGAAGTATGGAATTGCAACGGAGGCGCGGTTTCATGCCGACATGTGCATGTTTGCTGCGTGCTAGCGGCGTGGCTCTGTCGTTGCCTCCTTGGCGATGCGTGATGGCGGACTATACCGACCGGTAACGTATCGCGGAGGTAGTGACAGCCGCTTGCAGGCGGTGCCGTGCACATGGTGCCTTTTATGCTATTGCATCTACAACCTATGGTACAATCATCATCTACTCTTTCATACAACTCATCGATCGGCTTGGCCGGCGACTTCAAGTCGGCTCGTGGTAGATTAGGCGGTTTGCCGTGAAACCAATCTAGAAAGCAACAATTGCGGAATTGGCGATCTAGAAAAGCGATTCAATCTCGAGTGTCGTTCATCGGCGGTTACCTTTCGATCGCGAGGAGAGTCGATCGTCGCGATAACGTGTTGAGGATTCATCATTTGAGTCGGTCCGAGCAATTACCTCGTAGACAAACTCAGAATCGTAAAAACAATGTATGAACACAAGAATAGAATAAGAGATATGACACAGAGATGTAGTAGGACTTCTTGCTTCTCTTTATTCCTTCATCCATCAATCAATCGTTTACAATGAATAGTACACCTATTTATAGGCTAAAGACCCTGCTAGAGTTTGGGTTGAGAAGCCCATACATAGATCGGCTTCCGGGTCGAGCCCGTAGTTTCTTAACAGTTTTGTTCGGTCGTGGAGCTGGACTTCTCTACTCTTTCTTAACGGAATGACGCGCGAGTCTTTCTGCGCGAAAAAAATAAAGTCCTGCCATACTCGCATGGTAAACCATCTTTTTTGTTCGAATAATTTGTGACATCGTGAAGCAAACTGGCTTGCAACCGGCAACATCTGAAATCATGTTGTTTGCAGATAGTACTAGTGTTCCAAATGGGCCATTTGATGGCCTGTCTGATCTGAATTTGTTGTACTATGATTCTGTCTCAAACTCTCCAAATCTTACTTGGAAAGTTCAGGAGGCTCTAAAATGGGTCTCTTTCATGGGCCAAATTCGTCTTTTTGGGTTGATAAGGAAATAGTAAAATAGAGGCCTCGTTCAGTACGTTGGCCCACTGAAGGGTAAACAAAAGAAGCCCACGAATTTATTTCCCTCATATTCCCAGTCTCTGTCCATCCCTAGAATTGTAATCTTTTGTTGATATAAATCCAGATTATAGCTTTAGATTGTGTTTGGGAACTTTTTTTTATTAATTAGTCTTTTTTATTTTTATTTTAAAGTTAACCCCTCATGACCTTTATTTCCAATTATTATCTCTTTGGTCCATGCCATCACCCGTGGCGTGACAAAACAACATTATCATGTTATAGGGTAAGTCCACAAAATAGCACTTTTGGTCACGCCACTAGTGGTGGCGTGACAAAGTTGACATGATGCGGGTGGCGTAGCGGTGTTATTTTGTCACGCTAAGGGTGGTGAGGTGATCAAAGAGGTTAGAATTGAAAAATAAAAATCGCGAAGTTAAATTTAAAATAAAAATAAAAAAGGATTAATTAATAAAAAAAATCGTGTTTGGGAGAGGAAACTGCCGTAGGCATTTCTCTACCTCCTGAATTTCTGTGTTTTTACAGGGCGTCGATCGCATCAACTTGGATCATGGGACTAGTAGTATCAACTTTGCCAAGCAAATATAGACTTTTGCAACAACTTCGCTGTGTACGTACCGCAGCAGTGTCAAACTTAATCACGAGTTAAGACGCTCATGCAAGTTTCCCCATAAAGAGCAAAAGCTTTTGCGCTGTCATTAATGGGCAATGTCTCTCGATGGTTCGTATGATGTGCAGCAGTTTCATCCTAGCCTTTCCTAGTTGGCTTGTGAACACTTCGTTAGCAATTAACCTGCTCACTAGTTACAGTTAAGTAGTTAACTTGAAGTAACAGGAGAAGGGCCAAAATTTTCTATACTAGTCAGCTAGGCAGCATGTCTCAATAGGTGCGTGCTTCAAGCGGTTGCTCTGCATTAGCGGCATGTCTCAGGTTCTTCTCTCCAACATCCGATCTAAAATGAACAGTCTTGATAAAGCACTACAGCGCACAAGAAAACAGTAAATCATTTTCGCGTATTTCGCTATCGTGAATATTTTGTTGTTTCTATAGTACTGCTACAGTACTGATCCTGATACCTGTTCACGTAGACTGAAATCGTTGTCAACCAGTGATTCTCTCCCGTATAACAAAGGATCTGATCCGTGTCTGCAAGGTAGACGTGTGGCGACGTCAAACAAAATAGCGGCAAAAGAAATTCTGAGCGGGACGTACGTGTCATCCACGCCGGACGTACTTTAGCCCAGCCGAGCCGACGTGATGGCCGCTACTCGCTCCATTCATTAATCCTTTCACCACTGGCACTAATCTTCTGCTTCTCTCTCCACCCCGTCTAATTGTCATTAAAATTGACGATTATCCTGTGCAATAGACTAATGTAGCTTCCCGGCAGCGACAAATGGTTCATCAATCACTGCCATAATCAATTCAATTAATCACGGGAGATATCAAAATATCCGTCTCCGTGACGTGACGTGCTAATCGTGCCCTCGAGAACTTGGCCTAAAGGAAGGATCCTACGGGCATGTTGGCATGATTGCGATCTTTCTGAAAAGCAGGTTTCAACTTGGTTACACAGCTGAACTGCTGAGTATAAGATATTTGGTGTTTAACAGTATGATTTTTAGATAAACTGGCTGGAGTTTCTAAGTTGAAAAATGTGCGAAATGCCTTGGCGATAATTACCGACAATTAACAACTAATGATAATTGTGGCAATTAATGACAATTAACGAAATTAACGATAAATAATGGCGATTGACTATAACTAACCTTAATTAACAACAATTGATGATAATGCCGTAATGCGACAATTGCCGTAATCGTCGTCGCGTGTGAGGAGGAAGCGGCGGCGGCGTAGGAAAGGAGGAGACTAGGCGGCGGTGCGGGACAAGGAGGAGGCGGGGCGGTGGCGTTGATGCGGGAGGAGGAGGGTAGTCAAGCGGCGGTGGCGGTGCGGGAGGAGGTAGTCGAGCGGCGGCAGCGGGGGAGGAGGCCGGGGCGGTGGTGTGGGAAAAGGAGGGAGAAGGATGGAGGCCGAGGTGGCGGCACCGGTGCGGGAGGAGGAAGAAAGTCAAGGCGACGCGGGAGGAGGGAGACCAGGGCACCGGTGCCGGCACAAGAGGAGGAGGGAAGCCAAGGCGAAGGTAGAGATCGGGGCGGTGCCGAGGGAGAAGGAAGGAGGGCACGGCGACGCCAATCGGAGGAGGAGGGAGTTGGTGGGAGGAGGCGGCACGCGGCTAGGGTTAGGGTGCGAGAGGGGAGCAGGTGGCTGGTAGAATTTAGGATTATATACGTGGTAGGAGAGGGTAAATTTCTCCAACTCTAGGGATAAATTTGGAACCCCATCCACCAAAGTTGTGGGATGTTGCCCTAGAGGCGACTTTAGGCTTCTAGCTTTCTCACGTTGAAAGCGACTTGACTTTTCCAAAGTGGCTAGTCGCCCATTTGGGACGACTTTCGGTTTTTCCTAGCGAAAAGTCGAGGCCCAAGCCATCCCAAACATACCATACGAATGATGGAAAAGAATGTATGATTTGAACTGGTATTTTGCCCATCTTTTTAAGAAACTAATATGCAGGAGATCTCGTTCGATTTTGTTAAAATGAGGAAGGAAATTACAGCGCCAATGGAATCAACGGTGAACATGAATGCGCCCGTGAGACTCACGCACCTAGTGCTTGGAGTTGTCGAAGGAGATTGTATCTCTCGATATATGCAATCGCTCAGCTTAACCCCTAAAATTTCAATCAACTTACTTACCACTGAACTTCTAATACACAATCGAGTTGTTAGGATCGTGATCCTAGGTAGGATTGTTTTTAGTCGCGAGGATTAGATCATGAGAATCATGATTCTATCAGTTTTAAAAGTACATATATATTATATAAAATTGAATTATGTTTTTAGACAAGCAAGGCTATAATAGAATTTTTGAATTTAGTTTCATAAATTTGGTACAATTATTATCGGTTCTCTTCGTATCAGCAAATCTCTCCCATCCAACTCCCATAAAAACAACCATGATATTTGCACCGACCCTTGTAGCAGCAGTGCAACCCGTCGCACTGAACTTCCTGTTCGGTCATCCTTGTCCATCTTGCGTCATGCTTGAGTCCAATTACTTCACCCGGCATACTTGATCGTTGTGAACCTCAGTTCTCCTAGTCTAGTCCCGATCATCCTCACCGTTAACCATAGTTAACCTCCAAGCCTCTTGCACAACAATAGACAAAGAAATTGATTCCGGACACAAGTTCTTCGTAACTTGACCCATGTTAGTCAAAACATGTATCATGCAACACATATGCACTGAAACCCATAAAATTGATCTAACCCATGATCATTGTCGCCTTGTCGGCAAATGATCACATCCTAATTGGTCAGGTCATCGCCCACTGCCGGTCTGACCGCCCTCATGACCGGTCTCATTGTCAGGCCACAAGAATTAGCCAAATTTTCCCTCAAAAAATATGCAACCTCTTTGGAAACGCAATTCGAATAGAACTTTTACCTTGATGCTCCAAAAATTATGAGACTAAGTGCAGAAGAACCCTCTCACTTGCCTACACCGTCTATTTTTGGCTCGGCTCAAAATTCCAAAGTTCGTCTTTTGGTGAGTCGGACCACCACCAGTCGATCGACCTCTTTGGTGACAACAACTGAATTTCTTTGAAAACTAGGGTTTTGCCAAACGCCTCGATGCTATTGCTAATTGTTCATCACACTAAGACTAGGAGCATATCCTCATGACATCCACAACATAAAATTAAGTTTTTTTAAAAATAATTATTGTTTACTAAACTAATCATTTAAAATCCAAAATATTAATGGTAATACTTTCTTTTACCTTAGAACATCATGTAAACATAAAAAAAACAAAGTAAATTAAACTATTGTAGCCTAATTAGCAATAGGTAAAATAAAATTTTATATGGTGATATAGTTTGTTATTGTCGTGAGGCGACCCGGCCCCATGACGAGAACAGCGCCCGACGTCTGAACCCACCAAAATTCGGAGGAGTCAGAAGGACCAGGGGACCGGAGAAGTCAGAAGGACCGAGGAGAGTCGAAGGAGGCCGGAGAGTGCGAAGGGACCGGAGAGGTCGAGAGGATCGAAGGACCGAAGGGCCGGAGGGAGTCCGAAAGATCGAAGGGACAGAAGGACCGGAGAGAGAGTCGAAGGGCGAAGGGCAGCGAGAGAAGCGATCGTCCGGGCGCCCGAGGACTTCGGTTGAAGGAATGCCCGCGTCCACTGCTTTTTGCATGATCCATTGGACCAGGCGCGCGGCACAGTGAGCAGGGACGAGGCGATCCACCAAGGACCAAAGGCTACGCCTAGGGGTAGGAAAAGACCTGCGGCCCCTACTTAGATGGGGCCACTGCAGAGGGTAAACTGTAATCTCACATCTGGGAGGAATGGCTATAAGTAGCCATCCCCATATGCAGTGTGGTCTTTTGGTGGAGAAAAATATACTCAATTCATTTCACACGGTTGGTCCCCTATCCTAGATACCCGGTCCCTGTGGGCGTGGGGTTCCCCTTCTCTTCTTGTCTAGCCTTTTTCTACTCGGCGGTTGGCGCCGTCCGTGGGGATCGGCGGGAAAATCCGAGCCGACGTTGAGGCGGCATGGCTCCCCAAAGCGAGAGCCAAGCGGTGGCGGAAGAAAGGCGCCCCAGGCCAAGCGGAGTTGGGCCTCCGGCGGCGATGCCCCGTGGCGCGCGGAGGAGGAAGCAAGCGATTCCACGCACAATGCGAGGCGCCGGTAGGAGTCGTCTGGCGCTCCAGCGGGGCTGGCCGTCTCCGCGGGAGATGGCCGTCCTCGGCGCCCTAACGGCGACCCTCGCGGTCCTACGAACATCGCCGGCGGTAGAAGGAGTCGTCCCGCCAACCTCGGCACCGCCCCCTCGATACCGTTGTCACCCTCGATGCGTTGCGCCTCGTACCGCTGCCACCCGGCGCCCGTTGCCACCCTCGGCGCGGCCTGTTCACCGGGCGTCGCTCACATGGTTCTTCACCATACCCCTGGTCCATATCGGCGTGGAACAGCTGCGGGACCTTGTCGTAACAACTTTCGAAACTATCACGGAGCCCAGGGCGTCGGGCACTGTTCGCGGTGAAGCGAGCCCCGGCGAAACCCTCGCGATTTCTTGAAATTTGCGGAGGTGAAGTGCCATGTGGGGCGTCAACGAAACAACCATCATAAGCGCAGCCACTGCGGCTGCGGAAGGCCCCAGCCGGAGAGGCGGCGCAAGCCCATTCACGCGGTGGCGGAGCTCTTGACAAAATGGAAGAATGCGCGGGCGAAGAAGGACACACGAAGGGCCGTCGCATCGACCCACGCCCGCCGTGCCGTCAAGCCTCACCAATGACTACCAACACAAGGCGCGGCGTCTACCACGTCGGCAGCGCGCCTCGGAGGCGCGCGCGGCGGCAGGGGCGCTTCGGGGCGAGGCGGAGTGCGATGACGGCCGGCGGCGAAGTCGCGCGCGGCGCAAAACGCCCCGCTATTTTGCGATTTCCACGGCGGTGCGCACCACGACCGAGTGCCGCACCATCGGCCGCGAAGTACTACATGGGCGAACCGCCGGCAAGCGGCGGGAGGGCCGGGCAACACCGACGCGCGTTACCCGCCCGCGCGAGACCCGTATAGAAGAAGCGGGGGCCGCCATCATCGGATCATCAACATGATCGCGGAGGTCTTCGCTCGGCGTTTCGTCAAAAAACGATGCGCGCGTACACGCCAAATTCATCATCTCGCGGCGTGCCGATATCCGGCCCGCCTCGTTACAGAGATACCCATCTCCCGGCCCCTAGGGCGCCCGAGTGTGCTTCCCACATCAAGATCCCCTCATTGTCTGCCAACATCGCGGGGTTCGAGTCGGCTAGTCCTCGGCGGCGAGGAGCTCGGCGGACCTCTGACCGTCGGCGCCTTCAACAGGATGATGATCCTCCCGAGAAAGCGGTAGCCCTCGGGCGGGCTGCGCCGGCGGCTGCGAGTCTATCCTCGAGTGCTCGCGCCAGCGGATGTTTTCGCTGAGGCGGAGGACATTCCGTGGCAAGAACTACTGCCGAACACCATCGGCCCTCGAGCGCGCGGTGCCAGGAAGCAAAAGCTGCGGCGCGTGTCGCGAGCTGCGTGGCCAAAAATGAAGTGCGAAGGCTGTTAAAGCGGGGTCATCCGCGAAATTAAGCACTCGGAGTGGCTGGCCAATCCCGTGTTTGTGCAAAAATAAGTAGGCAAGTGGCGCATGTGCGTCGACTTCACCGATCTTGTCAGACCCGGGTATTAATACACCCAGATCCTCTGTGCATTTCTGGACTAGTCCCATGATCAGTAGCTAGTCCACACAGTAAACAAAATGAAAACAAATTCATATCACAACTTTATTAATAAATAACAACAGAGTTGCTTACAAAGGAGGCTTACAGGCCCACAATAAAATAAACACAGCGGAAGACGAAGAAGTAGTAGGGTCGATTAATGCCACAGGCAATCGGCGGGAAGCGGCCTAGTCGTCGAGATCCACATCGGTAGCAAAGTCCTTCTCTTACGAAATTTGTTTGCATAAGCAGAATGAGCACAACTTCAGTGCTATAAGTTACACCGTCAAGTATGAGAATGACATGCATATATGGATGTAACAAAGGATGGCTTATAAAGTTATTTGCATAAGCGACATTTTCTTTAAATCTGGTACTAGATTCCAAAGCGGTTATTCTATAACTAAAGTTTATAAAATTCTCAATTTTATAGTCGGATAACGTTCACACATGAGTGGTGAAGGATACCCTCCTATCACATGGCTGTTTGCCTAATTCCCAATTGGATAAACCAGTTTTGAAGAAGTCTTTTTCCGACAAAATCATAGTCTAACTTTGAGTAGTTCTGCTAGCATGTCCATAACCGCGGACACGGCTATTCGAATAGTTTTACACTCTGCAGAGGTTGTACAACTTTACCCACATGACAAGACTTCTCTAGTTTGTCCGGCATATATCTATGCCACCGCTCACTACCTTTGTTAAGCGGTCTAGAGCACGTGTCGAGGCCTTTACAATGTTCTGTCTTAATGTATTCGTGCCCGCTAAGGTTTCGCTACCATTGGACTGGCCATCCTCCGGAAGCTCCCTCTTGCGCCAGGTGGGACTAATGTCTGACCAACGCCCACACATACAACATAGCACAAATAACACTAAGACATCATAAATTATTTAGCCAAGTCCCGCCCATACGGGACATGTGGTGGTACGGTTAGGCGTAGCATCATGCGCTCGAAGATCGGTCCTTAGCGGCTTGGGCAACTTTCCAATAAAACCCATGGGCCTTAACCTAACAGTTAAGCGGTGCATGAACTGCACCCACCAATCATCCATTCGCCCAAGTCCAAACCATCATTTTATTTTATTTTCCAAGTCATTTGTAAAACTCCCATGACATCTGAGATGCCGGTACACTTTAATCAATAATTGATTGATGGCTAAAATTCCCCAAAACAAGTTTGGTCTAAAAGCATGGCTAAGCAATACATTTAAATGATCTAGTTCATACTATCGTATCAACGAGGTTTGATCTAGGGTGACAATGTGTTTGATTCAATATCAACATTAGTAGTACAAAGTTTTAGGCATAACTATATATTTAAAACAGAATTTAAGATCTTGATATAAATAAGCATGCGGTAATAATTTAAAAGCAGAATATAAATAATTTAAAATAATAGGATCGATATGATCAAGGGTATAACTTGCCTTGCTTGATGAGGTAGCGTTGTTTTCTTATGAGATCACCTTACGAGAACACGGTGTTGAGTTGGCGTTGTTTTCTTAACGAGTCACCTAGTACTCACAAGTACTATCTTGAGTAGTCAAGTATGCGATCACGATGATCATCTGATCAAAATCAATCCTCTTATGTTGCTCTTGATCGTCGAAATCGATTCTCGAAGTCGTTGATGATCACACAGTCAAAATCAATCTTCTTATATTGCTCTTCAATTGGTGTCGAAATCTGATTCTCCGAAGTCGTCGAACTCTAATCGTGCAAATACAACAAATTCAACTCAAATTCCAATAAATTCAAAAGGACACATCAAATTAACTCCAAATAGAAATATTTTACTTTAGTTAGCTAGATAATAATTTTATATGAATTTACAAACTTGAATGGACTAAAGCGAGTTCGGGAGTAAAAGATATGAATTTTAGAAGATTGAAATTACATGAAATGATAAATTAGAGTTTAAAAAATTATGGTTCAAAGAACCCAAAATCAAATGATTTTGGTTTAGATAGCTAGATCTTGTTTTTACAGGAATATAGAAATTTGAATGGGCGAAATCGGAGTTCGTATGAGGAGAAACGAACCAGGAAGTTCTAAATCTAAATAAAACCTAATTTTCAGATTTTATTGAATTTCTTGAATTATTTTCTAAAGAAAAATCTAATTATTGCGCAAGCATGGCGTCAAACACGGCATTTCTTTTGGTGGAATTATTTTTATCTGATAAAAGGCTTTATTGCGTCATAATGGCGTCGTGGTGATTTTGATTTTAATTTTATTTTTCGGCGTGTGGGCCCCACGTGTCATTGACTCGGCCCACGGTGGGTGATTCCAGCCGGCCAGGGTGAATCGGTGCGGTGGGTGGCTGCGCGGTGTGGCGTGGCGCCACGCGCGCGGCGGCGCGGAATGTTGAGTGGTGGGCGAGTGGCACAAGCGTGGGCCGGCGGGTGGTGGTGCTCGGGGCCCAAGGCTCGCCGTGACAGCGGCGCCCGGCGGCGAGAGGTGCCAAGCGGAAGAGGAGGTTCGAGGATCGTGATGCTCACCGCAGCGGCCTTCGGGGGCGGAGAATCGCCGTGGCGGCGTAAGCGGCGGCGAGCGGGGTTGGCAGCGGCGATGTTGGGTGGTTCTCAGCGATGCCAAGGTGCGCCGCGGGGTAGCAGTGTCGCGGCGATGTCGAAGAGAGTCGAGGTGGTGGAGGCGGACTTGGCGGCGCGGAGAAGGCGAAGATCAAGGCTTGGGGCTCAGCCGGAAAACATCAAATTCACGGCGATTGAGGAGAGAGGCCTCGGGGTGTGGGAGTCTTTGGGATGGGCGAGAGGAGGCGGGCTGGGCGCTACTATAGGAGTTGGAGGGGCGAGAGGTGGAGATCGTGTGTGCGGAGTGCGGCGGCGGTTAGTACTCGCGGTGGCAGCAAAACCGGCGAAGAAAGGAGATCATGGGCGGAGTGGAGGCGGCGAGGCGTGGGCATTTGTCGCGCACCCAGCGTGAAGAAAGAAGTGAGAGGCGGCATTGATGGAGCTCGCGGCGTGTTAATGGCGGCCGGGCGTGCACGAGAAGAAGAAAGGAATGAAGAAGAGGAGAGCAGCGGGAGAAAAGAGGGTCGCGGGCGCGTCGGATGGGTATCGATGGTGTGAGAGCGGCGTCGCGTGGGGCGAGATGCCGTCGATTTAAATCAGCGACTCACAGCGAATGAGTCGTTCGGAGTCCGAAAGTCACGAAGAATCTTGGCGTTGGATGCGATCCAGCGGATGAGATGCGTCTTGAGGTTAAACACGGGGAGCGCGGGATGGCGTGGGAGAATAATAGTCGTCAGATGTAAATCGGACGGTGGGAATGAGAGAGAGGAGAGAGAGTGCGGGCGGGCTGGAGTGGGCGGGGCGTGGAGATGGGCGGCGCGGAGATTTCGGCCGAAGGCTTTCGAATTTCTAAATTGATTTTCAATTGATTTAATCGAGATAATTCATTTAGGCTTTAGAATATAGCAAAGTACATCCAAAAATTCTAAAAAATTCAGAAATTCCTAGAGTTATTTTGGACTTAAATAAAATAGTTCCAACTTAAAGTTGGCTATAGTTTTAACAAATAAATTGTTTTGGATTTTAAAAAAAATATATAAAAGGCTTTTAAAAACTGAGAAAATTCTAGAAATTAAGTAAATTTTTATTTTCAATTTAAATCAATAAAACTTCAATAACTTCAAATAAATTTTAAATTTTTGATTTTAAAACTTCAGAGATTCAAATAAGGCAATCAAACTCTGGCAAATTCTCAGAAAAACCAGTAAAATAAT
Organism: Ampelocalamus luodianensis; assembly: GCA_036346255.1. NCBI lineage: Eukaryota > Viridiplantae > Streptophyta > Magnoliopsida > Poales > Poaceae > Ampelocalamus > Ampelocalamus luodianensis. The sequence goes on from CM070628.1 coordinate 57,368,497, forward strand.
AATTTTATTTATTTTTATTTTGGTAACATAACTTTGGGATGTTACAGATCTCAACAAAGCCTGCCCTAAGGATGACTTCCCTCTGCCTCACATCGACCAGCTCGTAGACGCTACTTCGGGCTGCGAACTCATGAGCTTCCTCGATGCATACTCCGGATACCATCAGGTGCTCATGGCCAAGGAGGACGAGCCGAAGACCGCGTTCATTACTCCCGTCGGCACTTATTGCTACACCCGCATGCCCTTCGGCCTCAAGAATGCGGGAGTAACCTTCACCCGCCTTATCTCGAAGGTGCTGGCGACCCAGCTCAGCCGCAACATAGAAGCGTACGTCGATGACATCGTCGTAAAAAGCAAGCTGGGAAAAATGCACGTAGACGACCTCCAAGAAACCTTCGCCAACCTCCGCTCGGAGGGAATAAAGCTCAACCCTTATAAGTGCGCTTTCGGGGTAAAGGCTGGCAAGCTTTCGGGCTTCCTCGTCTCCGAAAGGGGCATTGAGGCCAACCCCGTCAAAATAAGGGCTATCCAAGAGATGAAGCCCCCCATAGCGCTCGTGAGGTGCAAAAGCTCATAGATGCGCCTTGCGCCTCTCGATCGTTTCTGTCGCTCGTGAAAGGGCCTGCCATTTTCAAAACACTCGGGGCGGAGCCATTCCGATGGGCGGACGGTGCCGACAAGCGTTGAAGACCTCAAGCGATTACATCGCCGGTGCCAAGCTTGCCAGCCGGCGGCGCCGACCTATTATTGTATATCGCGGCCTCACACTCGGCGGTGAGCGCCGTTCGTTCATGAAGCGGTGGCGGCGCCCGTATACTGTCTCGGAGGCTCTGCGAGGGCGGTCGATACGGAACGAAAAGGCGGCGTGCGCCTGCTCATGGCCTCGCGGCTCAGACACTATTTCGGCGCACACCATCACCATCCCAACGCGTACCGCTGGCGCTAATCTTTGCATAACAAAGATGCCGGGGCGCGCCAGGAAAGTGGCGGCGGCCCGCGTTTGACATCACCTTATTTGTAAACGGCGATAAAAATCTGGCGCTAGCGGACCGTGGCGAGTGGACCCATAGCGGCGTGCCAACGGCGTCGAACGGCATGGATAATGTACGGGCGGATCATAGTGCGCCGTCGGGCCGGGCAGCGGCCATCCTCGTTGCACGAGCGGTCGCGCGCGTGCTCGCCGCGCCGCGTCTCGACTTCCCAACCACCAACAACGCCTCGGAATGCAGCGGCGCTGTTGGGCCTCCGGCGAAAAGCCCTCGGGGCAAAGAGGTGATCATTAAAGCCGATTCCGGCTAGTGGCGGGCGCTGCCAGATCGCCGTGGCAAGGATGCCAAAATGGCGATTACCTGGCGCAGCTGCTGCGTCGGCGGGCTTCCTCGGCATCACCGTCAATCAATACCAGATGTGACCGCGAAGACACGGACAAAGCGGCCAAAATGGCCAGCTCGGTGAAATCCCCCACACGGGGACTTCTACGAAGTGCTTAGTGCATCCTCCGCGCCACAAGGGCTCCGCACGAAGCACAAGGGCTCGCTTGAAAGCACAAAGGGTCGTGCCGCAGGCAGAAGGGCCAAGCCGCTTGATCCTAGTTGTCACGCACGACTGGCGGCAAACAATCACAAAGTACCTCGAGGGCCATGAACCCGAAGATCCAAGCGAAGCAAGGCGATTGCGGCACAGAGCCCGGAATTATCGTATCGTGGGAGGGGAATTATACAAAGGGGGCGTGTGTGCCCCCTTTCTCAGGTGCGTTAGCCAAGAAGAGGGTCGTTCCCTCCTGAAGGAGATACATGAGGGCCTCTGCGGCGCGCATCAAGCGCGCGGGGCGGTGGCAGGGCCTTCCGCCAGGTTTCTCTTGTGGCCGCGCTCGGCGACGCACAAGAGGTCGTCCAAAAATGCCAAGGGTGCTAGTGGACCAGCCGCAACCCACGGGCTCCCGCGGTACCACTGCAGCCCCTGCCCCCCGTTTGGCCCTTCGCGTGCTGGGGACTCGGCGTCATCGGCCGTGCGGTGCCAAGGGCAGCCTTAGCCGTCATCGTCGCCATCGGTATTTCTCCGGGTGGGTGAGGCGAACGATGTAAAAAAATCGCGCGGTGCCTGGCGGTTCATGTGGAAAAACATAGCTGCGCTCTACGGCGTGCCAGAGAACTCAAATCGCGATCGCGGCACCCGATTCGATTCGCGGTGTTTCGCTTTTGCCACAACCTCGGCATAATGATATGCCGCCTCGTAGGACACCTCGATCCAACGGGTAGTCGAGCGGGCTAACAACAATTTGCTAGATGGCCTAAAAAGCGCCTCGTAGGCCTCCTAAGGGCCTATGGCACGAGGCTGCGAGAGAAGAACTATGGGCAATCGGGGCGTCGCCGTCAAGGGCCCGAGCTTCTCCCGTTCAAGCTCCTATTGGGGGCGAGGCAATGACCGGGAGAGTTCGCGCAAGATCTCGCGGCGGCAACGTGGCGACCGGCGCGGGGTCTCCTTGACCTCCTCGAGAACAGCGCGTCCAAGCCATATCAACCATGACCAAATGCGCAGGGCATGCGCGCGCGTATAACAAGAAGGTCAAACCCGCCCCTGGAACGAGCGACATGGTCCTCAAGCGAGTTGCGAACCCTACGGCAGTGGGCAAGCTGGAGCCCAAATGGGAAGGGCCTTATATCATCACCCGCGCCACGCGTGCCGACTCCTTCTACGCCATAGCGCGGACGGACAGCGATTAGGCCACCGCGGTCGAACAACCTCGTAAGTTTTACCCCTAGGTTTTGTACACACCATTGCGCGAAGTATCTCGCGCCCCACCGCGAGCGCGAGGATGTATTACCATAAATGTACTCCCGGTATTTTTATAATGTATACGCGCGATCACGCGCATGGCCTTGAGCGGTGCACACTGCGGTGTCTCGCGCGATCACGCGCGCAGCCTTGAGCCCGGTGCACACTGCGGTGTCTAAGCGAAATCACCGCGCAGCCTTGAGCCGGCGCACACAGTAGGTGTCGCGCGATCACGCGCATAGCCTTGAGCGCCGCGCACACTGCGGGTGTCTAGCGAAGTCACCGCGCGTAGCGCCTTGAGCCCGGTGCACACCTACGGGTGTCGCGAATAGCGCATGGCCAAACAAGAAGCGCAATGGCGCGCGAGCTAACCACGCCACACTTGGTATCGTAACCAAAGCGCGCCGAGAGGGCAGCGCGCGTCTCCTTAGAAAGCGTAAAGGCTCCGTTGGAGCCTATTTTAAAAAAAAAGAAGTATGGGGGCGGTGCGAGGCCGCCTCCCCTCGGAAAACATAAGGGCTCCAACGGAGCCCTATTTAAAAAGTATGGGGGCGGCGCGAGGCCATCTCCCCCTCGGAAAGCATAAGGGCTCAGCGAAGCCGGTTAAAAAAAGAGGGCGGCGCCACGCGCTGCGCCCCTCATGAGCACACCAAAACCGTGGCGGCGAAACAACCGCTTTATTCATCATCTCACGGTACAAACTGTCGTATAATGCGCTCTGCGGCTTGACTAAGTAGACCCGTGACATAAAAAACAACACAACCCGACCCTACAAGCCCGCAAACCTATCCTACGGGTGGTCGGGATACCAGGCGCAAACTCCTCGAGCTCGTTTGTAGCACCGCCATTAACTCTTCGTCGGATGGCCCGTCGACACGAACGCGAGGTATTCCTTCTCGCGGCCCCGGCGCATCATCAGAAGCTCTTGGGCGACCGTCGCTCATCTCGGCGGTGTACGGTCCTTCAAGCGAACTGCCGCGCCGGGTCTCGAGCTTCGTATCTCCTCGAGCGGCTGCAGCCTCGGTAGCGTGCGAAAAAACCTCTTCATCGAGCCTCCGGGTTCGCCTTCTTCCAGCTGCCGCCGGCGCCGCGACACACCACGCCCGGTAACATATCAGAAGAGGCCGCTTAGTGACCAGTGCGCTCTTCCTTGGAACCACCGCGGCAGCGGTCTTCACGCCCCCTCCGGTGGGCGGGCGCGTCGGCGCGGCGACGAACAGCGTACACCTCCTATGAAAAATACAAGCGCACATAAAGAAACATCGGCACAAACACGGGCACCTTGAAACCAAAGCCTTTGCATTCATAAAAAACCATCATTCACGGGGTCATTACAAGGCGGATCCCCTTGGTCCGGCCCGGGCGTGGGCCATGCAGACGGACAACCCAAAAGCAAAAACCAGGGGACCTAAGCCAAAATCTAAACGAAACACTACTTAGTAGGGGAGCGAGAGGTCACACGGTCCCGGTGGTGGCCCGCTCGCGCTCGGACCGTCGCGCGCTCTTCCCGCCGCTTTGTTGGGCTAGAACCACGCGGAGAGAGTCCATCGTAGCCTCTCGGCGGGAGGACGGAGAACCGGAAGAAGCGCGTTGCTAGCTTCAGTGCCGACTTGCGCCCGGCACCAACCTCGGCCGCGAAGCCACGGCTCGAGCGAACCAAGCCCCTCGGCGTGAGACACCCGCGCCTGCTGCGAGGAGCGAGGCGCCGTCCACCCGTCTTAGCGCGATGGTTGCCGTAAGCGCGAGCGGCGGGGCGAACACCTCCCGGCGCGATGGAAGCAATCCGAGTCTGTCGATTGATCGGCGGTGTGCTTGCAGCAATGTGCGGCATGCACCGATATCCACCATGGCGCCCTCCATGCGCTCCATCGCCCGCCACGTCGCCTGCGCTCTGGCCGGCGGACAGTTCTGTTCGCCGTGACCTCGCCGAGGATGAAGTTGGCGCTCCGCAAAGACGCCACCTCATCCCTCGAGGCGCGAAGCTGCTCTTCCAGCTCAGCAACCTTGCCTTGCTGGCCTTCCAGCTCAGCGACCTGCGCCTTCAACCCCTCGACCTCCTCGGCAAGGGCCCCGCACTCGGCCGCTAGCGCCATGTTCCGCGCGAACTCCGCGTCGACCCGATCCTAGATATCCGTGTAGCCATGCTGGATATCCCGCTCTAGCGCGTGTGAAACCATCAGGGCCTGCGTAAAAGGAAAAGTAACTACGACACCGCTACGCAAAGGGAAATCGCAGCGACACCAGCGTGCGAGGCGGGCGTTTTCTCACCCTTGCGCGTTAACGCCTTGATGCTACGGAACATCGGTCGCGAGCACCAGCGGAAAAACACGTCGAGCGGGCGGGGCTGCGGCGAGCCACCTCTTCGCCATGGAGGCCCGCGGGCTCAACGAAGTCCACGGTTCGCGGCGCCACGCCCGCAAACGGCGACTCCCAACAGTCGTCGGCCCCGCCTTGATCGGCAACGCGGTACGCCGCGTCGGGACGGCGGGGCGCGCTAACCGGAAAACCAGCGGACCCCGTCCCCTAGGCGGCCTTGCCCGTCGGCGGCGGCACTCGCAACACGAGAGATGAGTTACTCAAAGTTAAGCGGAAGAAACCCAGCGGAAGACTCGGACTAACCATTGCCGGAGGAACAGGGCGCTCCTCCGCTTGGGTATCAGGGATCGCGCCCGTGCGCTGCGAGCGTCCGTCGGACACTTCTGTGAGGCAAAGCTGCTTCTCGCGAGCAGCTGCCCACCACCTCACGGTCTTGCGGTGGCGACAACGCCTCGGAGGAGGAGCTTGCGAAGAGGCTGCTCGACTCTTGCGCGGCTTCGAGAGCCACCACCCTCGGCGCCAAGCAGGCGCCATCCCCACACTAGCGCGAGCCACCGGCCACACGGCAACGCGGCCACGAGGTGCGCGCGGATCGGACCGGTCTCGGCTCGTCGGGCGCGTGCGCTTCTTCTTCCCTGCGTCGGTCAGAAGCGTTCCACGAGCAAGCGGAGGGTCCACATCGTGCGATTTAGGCGGGGCTCGCGCACCACGCCCCGTCTCGCGTGTTCTTCACAGTATCACGGGCCTAGGAGCTGCTCGCGCGCGCTCGGCCTCGTCAGCGAACAACCTTGCAAGGCGGTTAGAAAGCGGTCCGGGGGCGTTACAAGCACAACCACCACCACCCAAAACAAGTGCGGAAGCAAACACTGGCGGCCCCAAGTTCCAGCGTGGGAACACCATCCCTCGGCTCCGAGATGAACATCGACACTGCGCTTCGCTAAGCCTACCGCAGCGCCGAGAACTCCTCCACGAAGTCGGGTGGACATCCTCGCGCCCGCCGAAGCAATAGCGCTAGCGGCGCATCCTCCCTCTGGTGGATCGCCGGGCGAGGTGAGATGAATGGGACCCCGCGGGACGAGCCGACCTCGGGGCGCATTGTGATAAAACCACCGGTGAGTCGATCCGTCTCCGCCGGTTCGGTACGCCGAACGGCGAGTGCAGAAAAACCGCCGTCACGGAAGTTGGCTGCGAAGTTAGCGTCGTCGGTCGGTCTTTCTTCTTCTTGGTTGGCACCTTCCGTTATGAAGGTGCGCGAGAGCCTTGACTCCGGCGCCATCCCGGCGGGCCGGAGCACCCACTCAAATCTGTTGAGCTTCACGATAGAGTTCGAGTCAGCGGCGAGTCGACCCGTGCGATTGCGGCACACAGGACAACGGCGGGGCACCACGCGGCGAAGACCCACATCGGGAAGGCCACGAAAACAATCGTTTCGTCTTCCCAAGGCGCGGGCACGGCCTCGGAACCGAAGCGCGGCGTCTCGGCCGACAACTTCCCTGCGCCATGAAGCACCCGCGGTGCGGCGCGTCGGTCGAAGGGCTAGCTCATCCATGTACCACAACACGCCTCCATCCTTGCCAACCGTCATTGCAGCGTTGAGGAGCGACAAGCGGCGGAAATGAGGCGGCGAGAAAGAAGGTGGAAGAGTAATAAACGAGCGCCACGCCAAGTATTTATGGGCGATGGAAATGAAAGGGCGTGGCGCGCGAGGCCGAAGTCGCGACCCAACCAGCGAGCGACACATGCCACGCCGTAACGATGCGGCGGCGGCGTCCATTTATCGCCGGAAAACCGGCGCGCGCACACCAAGGCATCGGGTGGAGTCCATTTATGTGGCGCGCGGCGCCGCCACGGCACCAGCGTCCCAGCGGCGTCCATTTATGGGACGGAGGCCAACAACGCCGCCAGCGCCCGACCAGCGGTACTCCCGCCGACCACGCGAGAGCACGCCGCGAAGCTTCGCGGGCGAAGGGGCGGTGTACTGTACCCGCCGGGAAGAACCTTGTTTTAGCCATGGCGAAGCAAGACATCGACGCGAGGGAGCGCGCGTGAGGCGGCCTACCAACCCGCTGACGGGCAAAGCGCCCGACGTCTTGACCCGCCAAAATTCGGAGGAGTCGAAGGATCGAAGGACGAAGGACATGAGAGGTCGAAGAAGAAGAAGCGGCTGGAGAAGCGATCGTCCGGGCGCCGGAGGACTTGGTGAAGGAATGCCCGCGTCACTTTCTTTGTGATCCATTGGACCGAGCGCACGGCTGGTGAAGCAGGGACAAGGCGGTACCAGGACCAAAGTCTCGCCTAGGGTAGGAAAAGACCTGCGACCCCTACTTAGATGGGGCCTGTGGGGATTAAACTTGTAATCTCACATCTGGGAGGAATGGCTATAAGTAGCCATCCCCATGTAGTGTGGTCTTTTGATGGAGAAAATATACTCAATTCATTTCTGGCAGTGGTCCCTGTCCTAGGATACCTCGGTCCCAGATGGATGCGGGGTTCCCCCTTCTCTTCTTGTCTAGCCTTTTTCTACTCGCGCAGTTATCAAGATCATGATCCTACCCGATCCTAAGCACGATCCTACTGACTCTACCCGATTATATGTGATACTACCTTTAGGATCTCAATTCTATAAAATTTTGATTTTGATCCTTATACCGGCCCGTGTCATTTTAGCTCTGTGGGATTGTAGGATCATACGATCCCACGATCCGTGTCGTGATCCTAACAACCTTGTACACAATCACTTCACCCATTAGATGGTTTTACTACATTGGCCCTTCACATCACCTAATTTTGCCAAGTTGGAACATCCGCTATCTCTCCCTCTCTTTTTCTCCACACCCCCTCGCTAGCATCTTCTCTCTCCATACGTTGCCCTGGCCTTCTACTCCTAGAAGAACCTCCACCTCACCATTGTGCTTCCTACCTCACCACCCTCATACGCCTTACTTCGACCACCGCTGCAGTAATCACTATTGCGGGTGCATGGGCTGCATGCGTCTTTTTGACTATTACTATTCACTTTAAAAAGTTCTTGTTTTCCAATCTTGTGTTCCAAACAGCAATTTCTATAAAATTCATATGTTTTCCAATCCTCTATTTTGTCCTTGTATTCCTATATTTTCATGTGTTTTGCAGTTCCTCTTTTTCTATTCCTCCATTCCAAATAGGCCCAAAATCTATCGCCATCGAGGTTAGTGCTCTGAACTTAGCAAAATCGACCCATTCAAACTTGCGGTTGTACAAAAATTTGCTCCACAAAATGACCGTCGCTTAATCCTTATGTGACCTAGGCAAGACCAACCACAAATCCAAATCTGAAGCAACCACATGTAGCTAGGGATGGCAATTGGGCGCGGTGGGCATGGGTAGTGCTTCGCTCATACCCATGCTCACCCGCCTAAAACTCCCCACGGACATGCACTGTGAAGGGCTGACGGGTAGAGAACCTCGCCCATACATCACAGTGGGTACCCGTTGCCACACGGGCATGCACATGTGCCGCCACACACCCATGAGGTTAGTCAAAGACTAAACAACAAGCACACAAAGAGAATTCTCTAAAAATTAAACTCCCATCTAGTATATAGGTACATTGCAATCATGTTGTATAAAGATGGTATCAACATAAGCAAGAAGACATGAATTGATAGAAATCTAAGCACACACAGAGTTAGTGGGTGGGCAACCACGTACCTATGGGAGGCACTTGAGGTGGGAGGCGGGCGGGCGTGGTGGTAGATGTGGCGGCGATACCGGCGCGCTGGTCAGTGGAACCGAGGCGAGGATCGAGTGCGGCATCCCGAGTCGCCCCTATCATACGCCCGGTGGTCGTCGACCTCGCATCCTCCTCGCAGGAAGCTTCTCCTCTATTCTTGATCGGTGGCGCGGCTCGGGAAGAAAGCCTGATCCAAACTCAACGTCCCCTTCCGTTCCGCCGATCCCCTAGCAGTCGGACCCCACAACGCGGTCCACCATGCGGATCGATGTGGCCTTCGCTTCCCAACGACACAGAAGTGGGCCTTAGCGGCGGGGTGTGAAGAGAGCGAGAGGATGGGGGTAGTGCGGCCAGGCGGAAGGACCGGGGCGGTGCGGCCGGGTGGGAGGGCGAGGGCAGCGGTTGGGCGTGGGGATTAGGGATTTGAGGTTGGTGGTAGCGAGGAGGAGAGGCCGATAGAGCGCGGCGGGGAGGAGGACCAAGGAGTCGGGGCGACCAGGCGTGGCGTGAAGGATGGGGTGATGGCGGTTTGTGAAGTGGAGGCTGGAGGAGGATGCGAGATTAGAGAGGAGAGCGGGAGATGTAGATGCGGGAGTGAGGCGAGAGGGGCGGTGCATTTGGGTGGTCAAGTGGGAGAGGCCGAGCCGGAGGGTGGTCTTGTTCTGCACTAGGTTAGTTTTCTCGGAGGGCCCACTGTAAATGGGCAAGCGGGCCAGGTGGAGCTAACCCATGCCACGCCACGTTTGCCGATGGGCACAAGATTGCCCTATTTTCATGCTAGTGGCAAAGCTCCCTATACCCAATTCTATTAGAATTGTTACCTACGGGCATGTGGGTGTCGAGCACGATTACTTGCGGTAACTACGTGGGTCAAGGTGAGTAGGGCTAGCGATAGCCTATATTCTTGCTAAAGTGGGTAACATCCCAATTTTGGACTTGTGTTTCAAATGTAAGAAAATGAGTAGAAATTAAAACTTTTTCTTACATCATATATTTCTGTATGTTCTAAACAATTCTGTACAAAATTATGGAAATACAAAGTCCAAGAAATCTTTTGATCCAAAACCTTATCTTCCAAAAACATTCATCTCAAATCTTGTGATCATCCTTTGAAAATATTTTCTTAAGTTCTGAGATGGCATGTGACCCCTCTGAAAAATTTCACAATTTTTAGAAATTGTTTGAATATTTTTTGAAGCGATCAAACTGTTTGACTTTCAGTCAAACCTAAACGAGCCTTGCAGAAATTTTGGAAAATAATTCACTTCATAAAAACCTCAAGAAAATTTTACACAAGGTTAATATCTGAGTTAGCAAGCTCGGTAAAAATTTCAGAAATTATGGAGTTGTTTGCTATCTCAAATAAATCCTCAAAGTCCCAGCTCAGTTTAAAACCCAAAACCTAATTTCAGCATTCGTTGGGTTGAGTCGGACTCGGGCTCGAGCCACATGTCTTAGTCGATCAACTAAGCTGCGGGCCTCCTTTCGCGCGCGTCAATCTCGTAGTTGGATCCTAATCCTGCGGCCCGGCTTGCGAGAACATTCCGGCCAGTGCAAATCGCTAATCCTTTTTGATCGTTAGATCTTGATCAACCGTCTGATCGTTTGAGCGTTCGGACCTCCGAAGGTCGTATTCAATCTTGGCCGTTCATTTCTGATCTTAGGGTTCGCGATCCTCTCTGTTGATTTAAACTTGAAGCCTTGGGTGAACCTCGATCGTTGGATTAAATCGGACCATCCTGCGTCGCGAGAACATTGGACCTCCGATTGTTTTGATCGATCTCGTTTGTTGGATTAAATCCGCGCTCACAATCTCCTCTGTTGTTTTTAACCTCGGGCGTGGCGCGTTATCGTGCCGATCAAAATCAAGGGCTCAAAATCGCGGAGCCTTTCTCGGTCATCTTCAACCTCCGCGATGCGTGAATAGAAAAGAGAGAGAGGAGGCATGGTATTTGTCAAATCGTGTTCCCTAGTCAACGTCTCTTTGTGTTGAAGCAAATCGTGGCGCGATTTTTCGGCTTCACCCATGCCTACTCTACACCCATCCGTCTTTTTAGACTATGGCAGCCCTATGAAGCTAACACCAGTGGATCTCGTTTGTTGTCAAACCTAATCATTTAGCTATATAAGGTCAAAAACCCCTTCTGGTGTTCTTTTACACCATCAAAGCTCCTTCTTCATTTTGGAGTTTAATACACCAAAAGCGTCAAATCACCATTGTTGGCCAGTGGAGCTCATCGAGGATCATGAAGCTCGGTGGTTCTTATTCAAATATTCTTGTAACCTTTTCAACTCCTTAATACCTAAGCATTTCCCCTCACTTAATTATGGGTTTCATTTACGAGTTTTACAAATTTGGGGTTTGTTCAAATTCGGCGAAACCATTCCCTTTCCTTCCTCAACTCATTAAGTGCTCCATTTCTCAATTAATTGCTCATGAAGCTTCTATGGGCTATATTGTAGCTATTTTGACCACGGTGGTGTTCATTTATTTCAGTCTCTAATTTCATATCTTCTTCCTCAAGGTCAAACAAGCTCCAGTGGTCATACCTTCTCAGACCATCTTTGAAGCTCATCTCGGTCAAGGTAGCTTCTTATTAGTCCCTAGAGGCCGTGGCACTCGCTTTCTTGGTGCGGCGGAGCTTTGCTATTTAAGCTTTTGTGATAAAGCCCCATCTTCATTTTCCGGCTCGCGGCGTTTAGAACCATCGCGCGTGGCGAGTCACCACCATTGAGTCCATAAGCCTATTGCGAATCCATTTTACTTAGTGGCGCCGCGTGGCGGTCGCCCGCGACAAGCGTAGATCCCTTCGGGTTTTGTCGGGCGTATGTCGCTGTTTTTGGTCGTCACTAGGACACCATTAATGATCTAGTAATTGTCAATCATTAGGGTTAATTAGTATGTCTTAATCTGGTTCTTTGTCTCACTGTCATGTGGGTCCGCTCATTAAACTCCTCCCAGCGCTTTTAAACCCACATGCGTGAGTGCGTTGTGCGTTGATGATCGTGGACCATCGATCTCGTGATCAACGGCCCGGATCGAGAACAATCGGACCTCCGGATGTCCCAAACACGCGGAGCCGTCCATCTCACGATCTGCGGCTGAGATCGCGGGTGCATTCGGACTTCCGAACGCGCTTGCGCTCTAGGCCCTTCATCTCAAGATCTGCGGCTGTGGATGGTTGAGCCGTTGGATCTAGATCCAACGGTGGGCTCCTTTTAGCATCGCGCGCCACGCCTTTGTTCTCGTCTTGCGTGGCACATTGGATTTCGCATCACGGCCTGGCGTCCACGTCATTTATTTACGTTAAGATTGGTTATATTTGATGGCGATTTCTTATCAATGAAAATTTTATTAAGACTTTGAAACCCATAACTAATTTATTTTAAATCCTTTTAGGCGTTTCCAAGCGCATTAAATTCATGTTTCACTATAATTTAATTTAAAAATACATTTAGACTTGCTTTTTGCGTGAGAAAATGTCATAAGCTTTATTAATTCATTTACGCCATTATTTAATGTTCATGTAATTCTAGGAAAGCTTAGAAAATGCCTAACTAAATTGTTATAATTCCTTTTAGTTGGTTCGGTTAGGATAAGTTCACATTTAACTAAAGTTTGATATAAAAATGCATTTAGGCGTATTTACGTGAGAAAATTGTGTAACTAAAATAACTTAATTTACGCTAATTTTGAATATTCGAGAAATAGAATTAAAACTTGTTAAATTCCTCTGTTAGTGTACTTTAATTTAAAATAGGTTTTGAGCATAGTTATATTTACGTAAAATAACTTGTGTTAGGTTTACAACTTAGAAAAATCATAAGTAAATCATTATAACTCCAAATTTAGTAAACTTAACTTCTTTGTCATTAGGATGTCATAATCTACTGCTATAAAATTTCAGACCTTAGATCATTCTAGAAGTTTTCGCCATGAGCAGTACATTAATTAATTTGGTGAATTAATAGAATTGAGAGAGCATATTTTGGCTATAACTTTTGCATACTAAATCAATTTGCATGATTCTTGTTCCTAAAATTGTATAAAATCATCCCTAGCTGTTGTATGAATTTCATTACATTTGGATGTCTTTTCTTGTTGGAGTTATTTGGTGTTCTTCGTTCTTATTGATTTTATCGTCTTTTAGCGTTAGGTTACGAGACAATATTGATATTAATTCGAGCCACAGACCATCGGATCTGCACTCCAGCAAGGCAAGCAAATGTAGCATCATTTGATCATATTGTTCCTACTATTTTCAAATTCTAATATATTGTTTACCAAATTCTATGTATGCATTGCTATGTTGTTTTAACTATTATCGATAGTTGACCCGATAGATGCATTATCGGTAGGCAAATGTTTATCCTCTACTCTTTGAGCCTAGGGTTATCTTCTGTGATTTTGGGTTCGTTGGATGAATCCTTGTCACTTAGTAGTTTCTGAGTTGTTGCGTAGCCATGCTTAGCTATCGGTAGAAATGGCGGTTGCTCGACTTGTCGATAACCTTGATCCTAAACTTATTATGATCTCTATATTTCAGCTCGTGCTATGTTCAAAGTGCAAAACTAAAACTGAAAATAAAAATAATTTGGACTTGAGCACATTGGTAAGATGGTGTGATCTTACGAGGTGTGGCTTGGAATGGTGCAGGAGTCAACAAGGATCGAACATCTTATTACACTAAACCAAGCATTCTTGCGTGCTAATCACACTAGAGGGTATGGGACCTCTCTTGACTTAGTACTTTGGCGTGTGTTGGCTCACGAGTCGCGGGAGGGCGTGTGTGTGTTGCGTTGTGGTAAAATGAGGGGTTTATGTGTAGAGCATTGTAGTTGTCAGAAAGCTTTACCCTATAGGGTAGTTGACTTTCGGCTTTACAATGTAAGCATATGAGTTTCTATCCATACGAGTGACTCGTAGTTGATTCACAATATTGGAAATGTCTCGTAGGACTTAGCCGTGCCGGCATACCTTTGGAAGTGTGCTAATCTTGTGGCTTAAAGGCGATGCAAGTGTGGGTACATTGGTACACCTGCGGGGTTTAAAACTATTCGAATAGCCTTGTCTAGGTTATGGACACGCTGGGAAAATCTTTCAAGAGTTAGACTACAACATTTTAAATTAAAACTTGATGGGTGGTATGAATCGGGGATTCATGCTATGTGTAGTGGCTATTGGGTTAGTCACTTCTAGGTGGTTACTTGATAATTATCGTTACTCCACTTGTTATTTCAATGCTTAAAATTGATTTGTTAAATTACTTTAAATCTATTACATTATTGCAAATGAAACTTGCTTTATCGTCCAAATAACCATATAACCATCATTTCTTTGATCGACTTTCATGTAGCTATGTATAGGCATTACTCGTAAGTCTTGCGAGTACATTATTGTACTCATCTGCATTGCTTGTTGTGTGTAGAGGAAGAAGGTGAACCGAAGTGCGTCACTTTTGTGAGTTGTGTTGTGGCGGTGTGTGGGGCGATTAGCTTGGCGGCGGTCGGTTGCCACTGTGGTGTTATGTGGCTAACGGTCGTCTTTTGGTTTAAGCCATCTTATGGCATCTTTTGCTTCATTACTTCTTAATACTTTGTCATTTGGCGGTTGGTGATTACGTAATAACTTATATTATGTATGTCTTTTGGTAGACTTGTTATCATATGTTGTATGGAATTGATGCATGCTTTTGTATGATGTATGTGTGCTGCAATTTCAGGAGAGGCACATGTCCATCGAGGCACAGGTTATTACATTTGTGATACTTGAACGGTGGAAGGTTAAGTATTATAAGCTTAATAAAGCGGGGTCTCACGAGTTGTTATCGAGCCATCTTGTGTAGAAACCCTAGCTTGATCGTCCTAGTATATTTTGAAACCTTACTTTCTAAATATCAAATGTTTCATGACAACCTTAAGTAAGTTCTCATATTTTACTTCTTATCTATCTTAGCTTGCTCATCTCACCTTATTCTTGTTTGGATTTGAAAGGTTGTTTTTCCTCTTATCTTCTTTCAAAGATAGTTGTTTAATCGATTAAATTGGTTTTGGGAAAACCATAGAGCTTTAAATTGAAGTGTTGGCTGTTTTGGAGTAAAGATTAGGAGCTCACGAAGATAAAGATTTTATTTGCACACTTGATGGAGAAAATCTGGACAGCAAGTTTGATTTTTGGACAGTGGCTATAGATAGTATATAGTGCTGAAAATGAGAGGTTAATTCAACTAAAATTTGTGGGGATAAAGGGTAGAGAAGTGATATGAGTTAGCTAAGTGTCTAACCTATCTTTAGGTAATTTTCACCTTGTTTTCCTTCTATTTTGAACCAGGGTTGTTGTGCTGAAAATTGTCTTCTAAACACGATTACTCGTTCTACCATACGAGTTAGTCATATTGGGAGGTTGGAACTTATTTTTGTGATCTTGCTGCGATTTTATGTTGGTTCTCAATATTAGAATTTATTTTGTAGAGTGTTTAATTGTCTTTCTTTGTCTCTGTTCGGAGTTGTTCTTGACCTATCTTTGTGGAGCAGGATGGCAAGAACAACCATGATGATCAGTGGTTGAATTCCAGATGAGAGCTTCCCCTCCTCAGCCATGGTGAGGTTCTTGCTTAGATCGAGCGGAATCGCATGGATCAGACTCGGATTATGGAGGTCATCGCGAGAACACCTCCTCCCTCTCAGGTGCTTGAGTGCAGAGGTGGTGGCCACGGTCTCGTGGTGGGCTTTGGAGTTTCTCGTGCGCGACACCTACTTTCTCGGTCCGAGGATCCCCGCCAGCGGATGATTGGCTGCGTCTAGTTGGCGAGCTCAACATCGCTCGATGCCGGGGCGAGGCGGGCACTCTTTGCATCCATCAACGAGGTGCAACACTATCTTAGTGGGAGAACTTTCTCGCTATGCGGCGCGCGAATATGTGGTCTCGTGGGAGGTTGAATCTACTTTCGTCGGCCCACATTCCCAATGGCACGATGAAGCTCAAGAAGAAGGAGTTTCGCGCTCAAGCAGGCGCAAGTGCGTGTCGGAGTACCTATCTGAGTTTAATCACTTAGCTCGTTATGCTCGGGTGAGGTGGCCGCGATGAGGCCAGCGGGAGAGAAGTTCATGGAGGGCTTGTTTGGAGGCTGCGGGACAAGCTCTCTGTTGTGGATTTTGCTAACTTCCGGGCCTTGGTGGACAAGGCCATCGTCGCCGAACACAAAGCGAAGGCATTTGAGTGAGTCCCGCAGCGCAAATGGGAGGCCAGCGTGCTCGGGCCGGTCTCTCCGTCCCGTGTTGGAGTGCGCACGGGGGCCCATTCTTTGGCTTCACCACCCGCCGAGGCCGTCGGCACCAGTTCCACGTCCCCGAGCGTGTTTGACCGTGCACTGCGATCCGGCGGCGGGTGGCCTCAGTAATCCGGCTACGAGGTTACAAGCCGCTGCAACAAGAAGGGCCCTCGCCAGCGGTTGCCCTCGGAGGGTGCGGCCCCTCGTCCTAATGGAGGGCGGGCGAGGGAATAGTCACCCACCTAACGGAAGGTGGTCGAAGACTCGGGTGTGGAAGTGGCGAGTCAACCACATCTCGGTGAGGAAACACGAGGCGGCCGGCGTTGTGTTAGGTACACTTCTTATCGATTATCGTCCTATTGTAGTATTATTTGATTCGAGAGCATCGCATTCTTTTATTTCAAGATCTTTTATTGCTGCTTGTGACCTTCACTTTGTTCCTTTGGAGATTCCTTTGCTTATTCGCTCTCGGGTGCGGAAATGGTGATCGGGGAATCGGGGCGTTCCATTGATATTGAAGGAGTGGGATTCTTGGCGAACCTCATCCTACTCGACTGTTGGCGCTGGATGTGATTCTTGGCATGGATTGGTTGTCCCAACACTTGGGCACCGTCGGTATGCCGGGAAGATAGTCTACCTCACTAGCCCCTCACGAGGCGGGGTTGGGATTTCACCGTAGGCTGCAAGGCCACATCTTTGTGCCATTGAAGCTAAGCGACCTTGGAGATTCGGGAGGTGCCCTGATTTGTGACTTTGTGGATGTCTTTCACGAAGATTTGCAGGATGCCTCGATTCGCGACCTAGAGTTTGTTATTGAGTCTTTTGCCCGTCACTCTAATTTCAAAGGCACCGTGCGAATGCCTCCTAATGAGTTGGAAGAAGCTGAAGAAGCAATTAGGTGAGCTTCAAGCAAAGGGCTTTATCCGTCTAGCTCATCTCCTTAGGGTTGTCGATTATTTTTGTGAAGAAGAAGGACAAGACCTGCGTATGTGTGTTGATTACCATCCGCTTAATGAAGTAGCGGTGAAAAACAAGTATCCTTTGCCTCGTATTGATGATCTCTTTGACGGATTGGCCGGAGCCGTGTGTTCTCCAAGATTGATTTGCGTTTGGGGTATCATTAAGTCGGATCGGGGTGAAGATATTCAAAGATGACTTTCACTACTCGTTATGGCCTTCTGAGTACACCGTCATGTCCTTTGGCTTAACCAATACTCTGCTTTATTCATGAATCTTATGAACTCGGTGTTCATGGAGTATTTGGATAAGCTCGTTGTAGTTTTCATTGGTGACATTCTTATCTACTCAAGAGTGAAGAGGAGCATCTTTGAGCATCTGCCAGATTGTATTGGGAAAGGCTGCGTGAGCACCAATGTATGCCAAATTAAACAAGTGTGAGTTACAGTTGAAGGAAGTGGCATTCTTGGGCCATGTTCTTTCAGCGGGGAGTGCGACTATGGATCCTAGCAAGGTCGGCGATGTTCTATCTTAGGATCGGCCAAGTCGATCAGCGATGTGCGGAGTTTTCTTGGCTTAGCGGGCTACTACTGCGCTTTATCGATAACTTCTCCAAGATCTGTGAAGCCAAATGGTGAGTTGCTCAAGAAGGACAAGAAATTTTTGTGGTCCTCTACTTGTGATGAGTTTCCAGAAACTCAAGAAGCGCTTGACTTGGCTCCGGTGCTTGTGCTTCCCGATGTCTACAGAGCTTTGATATCTATTGTGATGCCTCTAATCGGGGACTCGGTTGTGTTCTTATGCAAAAGGCAGAGTAGTACCCTATACATCAAAGCGGTTGAGGCCTCATGAACTCAACTATCCTACCCATGATTTGGAGTTAGTTCTGATGGTCCATGCACTCAAGATTTGGCGGTATTACGATTGGTAACAGTTGTGAGGTGTATTTTGATCACAAGAGCTTGAAATATTTGTTCACCCGGCGGATCCGAGCCTGCGGGTAGAGGAGATGGTTGGAATTGATCAAGGATTATGATATGGGTGGCCGATATCACCGGGCAAGGCCAATGTGGTTGCGGATGCACTTAATCGAAAGGTGTGTTGCAATACTTTGGT
This sequence comes from Ampelocalamus luodianensis, assembly GCA_036346255.1. Classification (NCBI taxonomy): domain Eukaryota; kingdom Viridiplantae; phylum Streptophyta; class Magnoliopsida; order Poales; family Poaceae; genus Ampelocalamus; species Ampelocalamus luodianensis. Next base: position 57,386,644 of record CM070628.1, read on the forward strand.
GCTCCATGAACAGCGATACGCCCTTCATGAAGAATTTCAGCGGTTCAATTTAGATTTGATTGAGCATGATTCTCTAACTACCTTGGTTGTGCAGCAACCTTGGTGGATCAAATCAAAGTGCATGACCAGGCGAGATGTTAGTGTGAGTCAAATCAACTAAAATATCAAAGATGGGGCGACCAAGTATTTTTGGGAGGATGAGCATGGTGTTGTGTGGTTTGGGCGGCCTTGTGGTTCCAAAGGTAGGTGGAAGTGCGGGATTTGATTCTCCACGAAGCCCATGACTCCCCCTTGTCCATTCACCCGGGGCTACAAAGATGTATCGGGACCTTGAGAGGAAGTACAGAGTGGACCGTGTGGTAGGCGCGATTGCCAAGTTAGTTCTTTGAGATTAGGCGTGTGTTAATCGCGTCGAGTGGTTTCAGCGTCCGGCGAGTCTTCTTCATCCTTTGCGATGCCATTGGAAGTGGGATTCCGTTGGTATGAACTTCATCACCGTGCGCCCGCTCATCCAAAGGGAATGATGCCATTTGGGTCGTGATTGATAGGTTGACTAAAGTGGCACATTTTCTTCTGTCAAGACTCGACCGTGTGGGACCTTTGGCGAACTCTATGTTTCAAGGATCGTGAGTCTTCATGGTGTACCAAAGACGATTGTTTCGATCGTGAGTGCGCTCTTTACCTCTCGGGTTTGGCATAGTCGCAGAGGCTATGGGTACCACTTACTTCAGCACAACTTTTCATCCTCAAACTAATGGTCAAGCGGAAAGAGTCAACCAAGTTTTGGAGGATATGCTTGTGCTTGTGTTCTTTCCTATGGGAAGAAGTGAGAGAAGTGATTCCGTTTCTTTGAGTTCTCCTACAACAACGACTTTCAAACCGGTCTTGGTATGGCACCTTTTGAGGCATTGTATGAGAGAAGGTGTAGAACTCCATTGAACTAGTCGAAGCGGTGGCGGCGGTTCTTGGCTCGAGACTCAATCAATGAGGCGAAAGCCAAGTTCGATTGATTCGTAAGTATTTGCGCGTGGCGATCCGGCAAAGAGTTATGCAGATCTTCATCGCGAGAGTTGAGCTTTGAGCCCAATGACTTTGTGTATCTCAAAGTCTCACCTTTGAAGGGCCATCGATTTGGCATCAAGGGCAAGTTGGCCCTCGATATGTTGGGCCTTACTGCGTCATCGAGAAAATTGGAGCGGTTGCATACAGATTGGAGTTGCCGTGCGACTTGAGGGTGCATCATGTGTTCCATGTGTCACACTTGAAGAAATGCCTCGTGTTCCAATTGAGGAAACTCCGTTGGAAAATCATGATGTGCGGAAAATTTGACCTACCATGAGTATCCGTTCGTATTCTCGAAGAATCGAGCGGAGAACTAGGAATCGTGTCATCAAGTTCCTTATGATTCGATGGTCAAATCATTGAAGATGAAGCAACTTGGGAGCGGGAGGATCGCCTTCGTCTGACTACCGTCTTTCTTCTCCGAGTAAACGGAATCTCGGATGAGATTCTTGTAAGGGAGATTTATAACATCCCAATTTTGGACTTGTGCTTCAAATGTAAGAAAATGAGTAGAAATTAAAACTTTTTCTTACATCATGTATTTCTGTATGTTCTAAACAATTCTGTACAAAATTATGGAAATACAAAGTCACAAGTCTTTTGATCCAAAACCTTGTCTTCCAAAACATTCATCTCAAATCTTCGATCATCCTTTGAAAATATTTTTCTTAAGTTCTGAGATGGCATGTGACCCTCTGAAAAATTTCACAATTTTAGAAATTGTTTGAATATTTTTTGAAGCGATCAAACTGTTTGACTTTCAGTCAAACCTAAACCAGAGCCTTGCAGAATTTTTGGAGAATAATGCACTGCATAAAAACCTCTGAAAATTTTACACAAGGTTAATATCTGAGTTAGCAAACTCCAGTAAAAATTTCAGAAATTGTGGAGTTGTTTTGCTATCTCAAATAAATCTTCAAAGTCCCAGCTCAGTTTAAAACCCAAAACCTAATATCACTGTTCATTGGGTTCGAGTTAGACTCGGGCTCGAGCCACTTGTCTTGGTCCAGTCAACTAACTGCACCGGGCCTTCTTTCTAGCGCGTGTCCAATCTCAGCCGTTGGATCCTTATCGCACGGCCCAGCTTCGCGAGAACATTCAGACCGTGCGAATGCGCTAATCCTTTTCGACCGTTAGATCTTGATCCAACCGTCCTAATCGTTTGAGAACGTTCAGACCTCCGAAGGTCATATTCAATCGTGGCCGTTCATTTCTGACCTTAGGGCTCACGATCTTCTCTGTTGATTTAAACTTCAGAAGCCTTGGGCGAACCTCAGCCGTTGGATTAAAATCGGACTGTCCTCGTCGCAGGAGACATTCGGACCTCCGATTGTTTTAATCGGTCTGAGCCGTTGGATTAAAATCCAACGCTCACAAACTCCTCTGTTGTTTTTCGACCTCGGAAGCGTGGCGTGTTATCAGTCGCCCGATCAAAATCCTAGGGCTCAAAATCGCCCCGGTCGTTTTGGTCGTCTTCAACCTCGCGTCGTGCGTGAACAGAGAAAGAGAGAGGGAGGCATGGCGCTGTCAAATCATGTTCCCTAGTCAACGTCTCTTTGTCTTGCAAATCGTGGGCGCAGTGTTTCGGCTTCACCCATGCCCTACTCCTACACCCCATCATGTCTTTTTGGCTATGCCACCTATGAAGCTAACACCGTGGATCTCGTTTGTTGTCCAAACCCTAATCCTTTAGCTATATAAGGTCCCAAAACCCCTTCTTGGTGTTCTTTTACACCATCCAAAGCTCCTTCTTCATTTTGGAGTTTAATACACCAAAACGCCAAATCACCATTGTTGACCGTGGAGCTCATCCGAGGATCATGAAGCTCAGTGGTTCTTCTTCAAATATTCTTGTACCCTTTTCAACTCCTTAATACCCTAATCATTTCCCTCACTTAATTTTGGGTTTCATTCACGGATTTGACAAATTTGGGGTTTGTTCAAATTCGGCGAAACCATTCCCTTTTCTTCCTCAACTCGGTGAGTGCTCCATTTCTCAATTAATTGCTCATGAAGCTTCTGGGCTATATTGTAGCTATTTTGACCACCGTGGTGTTCATTTCGCTCAGTCTCTAATTTCATATCTTCTTCCTCGGTCGGCAAGCTCCACGTGGTCGGACCTTCTCGACCATCTTTGAAGCTCATCTCGGTCAAGGTAGCTTCTTATTAGTCCCTAGAGGTCGTGGCACTCGCTTCCTTGGACTGCAGCGGAGTTTTTTTTGTTATTTTCGCTTTTGGCAGTAAAAGCCCCATCTTCATTTTCCGGTTCGCCGGCGTTTAGGGCCATCGCCGGCGGCGAGGTCACCACCATTGGGTCCGCAAGCCTATTGCGAATCCATTTTGATACTTGGTGGGCGTCGCCGTGGCCGGAGTCGCCGGCGACAAGCCGTAGATCCCGCTCGGGTTTTGTCGGGCATAATCGCCTGTTTTCGGTCGTCATTAGGACACCATTAATGATCTAGTAATTGTCAATCATTAGAGTTAATTAGTATGTCTTAATCTGGTTCTTTGTCTCACTGTCATGTGGGTCCGCTCATTAAACTCCTCCCAGCGCTTTTAAACGCACGTGCGTGAGTGCGTTGTGCGTTGATGATTGTGGACCGTCGATCTTGTGATCAACGGCCCAGATCTGAGGAGCATTCGGACCTCCGGATGTCCCAAACACGCGGAGCCGTCCATCTCACGATCTGCGGCTGAGATCGCGGTGCATTCGGACTTCCGAATGCTCTTGCGCTCTAGGCCCTTCATCTCAAGATATGCGGTGTGGATGATTGAGATATTCGGACCTCAATGTTTCCATCCATGTGAGCCGTTGGATCTATATCCAACGGTGGTCTCCTTTGAATGCGCGTGCATGTTCTCCGTCGTGTGGCTCGTTGGATTTCGCACCAACGGCCCAAGCGTCCACGTCGTTTATTTCTATTAAGATTGGTTATATTTGATGCGTTTCTTATCAACTAAAAATTTTATTAAGACTTTAGAAACTCATAACTAATTCATTTTAAATCCTCTTTAGACGTTAGCCATGCTTAGCTATCGGTAGAAATGGGCGGTTATCGACTTGTCGATAACCTTGATCCACAAACTTATTATGATCTCTATATTTCAGCTCGTCTATGTTCAAATTGCAAAACTAAAACTGAAAATAAAAACAATTTGGACTTGGGCACATTGGTAAGATGGTGTGATCTTCGGGTGTGATGGAATGGTCCCGAGTCAACAAGGACCGAACATCTTGTTACACTAAACCAAGCATTCTTGCGTGCTAATCACACTAGAGGTGTGGGACCTCTCTTGACTTAGTACTTTGGCGTGTGTTGGCTACGAGTCGCGGAGGGCGTGTGTGTGTTGCGTTGTGGTAAAATGAGGAGGTTTATGTGTGGAGCATTGTAGTTGTCCGGAAGCTTTACCCCTATAGGGTAGTTGACTTTCGGCTTTACAATGTAAGCGTATGAGTTTCTATCCATACGAGCGACTCGTAGTTGATTCACAATATTGGAAATGTCTCGTAGGACTTAGTCGTGCTGGCATACCTTTGGAAGTGTGCTAATCTTGTGGCTTAAAGGCGGTCTGAAGTGTGGGTACATTGGTACACCCCTGCAGGGTTTAAAACTATTCGAATAGCCTCGTCCTAGGTTATGGACACGCTTGGGAAAGTCTTTCAAGAGTTAGACTAAAACATTTTAAATTAAAACTTGATGGGTGGTATGAATCAGGGATTCATGCTATGTGTGGTGGCTATTGGGTTAGTCATTTCTAGGTGGTTACTTGATAATTATCGTTACTCGATGTTATTTCAATGCTTAAAAACTGATTTGTTAAATTGTTTTCAATCTATTACATTATTGCAAATGAAACTTGCTTTATGCGTCCAAATAACCAACCTTTCTTTTGATACAACTTTCATGTAGCTATGTATAGGCTTGTTACTCGTAAGTCTTGCGAGTACATTATTGTACTCATCTGCATTGCTTGTTGTGTGTAGAGGAAGAAGGTGAGCCGAAGGGCCTCACTTTTGTGAGTTGTCTTTGTGGCGGTGTGGGGCGATTAGCTTGGCGGTCCGTCGGTTGCCACTGTGGTGTTATGTGGCTAACCGGTTGTCTTTTGGTTTAAGCCATCTTATGGTATCTTTTGCTTCCGATGTTACTTCTTAATACTTTGTCATTTGGCCGGTCGGCTGTTCTGTAATAACTTATATTATATATGTCTTTTAGTAGACTTGTTATCATATGTTGTATGGAATTGATGCATGCTTTTGTATGATGTATGTGTGCGGCAATTTCTGGGAAGCACATGTCCATCGAGGCACGGGTTATTCTGTTTGTGATACTAGAACCAGTGGAAGGTTAAGTATTACAAGCTTAATAAACCGGGGTCTCACATGAGAGTTAACGCGCCACGTGTGCTCCTGCTCCTATTAGCCTCGCTTAAGCTACAATGCGGTGGCGATAGCCTAGGTGAGCCTCCGCGATTACCGCAAAGGTGGCGGCATGGTGCAATGGTGTTGCTAGTGCGATGAAGAGAAAGGGGGAGAGTAGGCGATTCTAAGTGCATTATCTCCACAGTAGCAAAATGCTTCCAATAACGGTCTTAGGGGTGAAAAGATCTGGTATTACAAGTTCAAAAGGTTAAATAACTCGATTGAAAGTCACAAGTATACCCTGGCGATACTTTGAAAAAGTAAAGCGGATGTTTTCTTGTTTCGAATGGTTAAAGCCTGAATCAGTTGAACATGACATCATGAGACGTTACTGGCTGATTTGTGGGTGAAGTATGGAAATAGATCTTTTGTATTGAAGGAAGCAATGTCAATGTAGAGGAACTACAATATATGTTATTAGGAAGTCATCTCTATCGTTCGTAAAAATCAAAGGCGAGGTCAATAATTAGAGGATATTACGTATTTGATACAGTACTACCATCGAGTACGGCTAACATGCTTATACTGTACTGTTCACACAGTAACCCTGTGCAGAGTATCCGGATCCTCGTAGAGTCATCGTGGCCCGTGTCGCTGGGAAACGGGGCCGTGCGCCGTCAAGTCGGACGACGCGCGCGATTTGATGGTGAAATTGGCCGGTCCGGTGGTTTCAGATGTCAATGCAACCACCACCGCCCAAACCTGCACCTTTTTCTTTTGAGGCGTGCAAATCTGTACTTTCGGTGCTTCTTCTCTTCCTTTTCCTTGTACGTTTCCTGCCTCCTTTTGTCCACAGATGTATCCCTGTATGGCTGCATGCAACTGAATTTACATAGCAGGAGCTCGCAGGGTTAGAAGAGGAGATGAACGTAAAAGGTTGAGTCGCCACCAACTACTAGTAATTTGGGCATCCATTGTGGCGCGGCGTCTCCTATGCATCTTGGGGCTCTTAGCTCATCTTAAACATTGCCATGCTAAACAATAATTAACACATAGTCATGAGCATACAAGTAAGAAAAACAATATTCAGCACGCATGTGCTGTACCTTTTGCGATACGCACGGGGTGTTTCCGTGTAAGCAAAAGACATGCATGACACCATAAATGATTCGTTCTGTTTCCAAATGTCGTTGTTTCGGAGCGGGTACATACTACATACGATTCTGAAAGGCTAACCTCCAACTTAGAGGTGTGTTTGGTTGGATAGATCAAATTGTACATATATAGGATGATTTCGGATATATCTTCATCCATCTGTTTAGTTAAGTGTATCGAACCAATTAGTTCTGAATAGGGTGGTACAAATTTTGAAAATATTCCCGTGAGATGTTGAATCATTCCTTTCAATGAAATTGAGCGAACCACGCGGTACAAGATGGACTTATCTGCTCTCGTCGCGTGGGCTCACCACTCGCGTTAGATATTAATGAGTTTGTCATTAGCAGTTAAACTTAAAGAACAAACCAAACAGTACCATCATATGCAACCAACTGAACAACTTGTCCGTACCATCTTATTCAGGAAGATCATATCCTATTTGTACCATTCCATCCTATTCAACCTTATCACACCAATCAAACACACTCTTACAGTACCAATACTACTCATTGGACTAGCTGCAGGTACAATCAACACAACGACTTCTCCAGTAAACTCTACTCCCTGCTCTGTTTTTGAATACATGTCATTCTACCTTTTAAATTTTGTTATTAATTATATGCTATTCTACGATTTCGAGATAACTTTATACTATTTTTTTCGAATGCATACCCCCTCCAATTCATTGTCCATGGCTATTTCTAAGGTCATTTACCACTTAGGATTAGAGTAACACACATCATCCAAAAATAATAAGTTACCTAGTGAACAAGGGCAATATGATCTTTACCATGCATCCATTGGTTGATGTGCAAAATGTATTTGAGGAACGAGATAGTGTTAGAAAATACCCGTGTCCTTTTAAAGAAACATCCCAAACTGTGCTGGATCCAAAATGGACAACACGGTAGGATCAGATTACAAAGTGCCAAGACAGCCAAGGAGAGATCCGGATCCTCTACATTGGTGTAGAGGCCCACCATATGAACAGTGTTTTGTGGGAGGTGCATGTAATAAAAAATAGTGAAGCAATGGCGAAATATATTGTAGCACAACACTATAATTTGATCAAACAGTGAAAATCACCAAAAGATATGACACGTAGATCATTTTTGTTAAGGATCCAAATCCGCGATAAGAGGAAAAATGCACCACCCAAGTGTGTAATGTAGCACAACACTGTAAATTGGATCAAAGATGAAAATTGCTTCTAAAACATGATACTATAGATCATCTGCGCTAAGGATCCGAATCCGCCGAGGAGGAAAAAACTCGCCACCCAGATTCCAACTTTTCCGTTTCCATGGTCTTCTCTTGGGCTCTCCACGAGCGCTTCGTCACCCTCCCGTCCCTCCTCCCGCGTAATAAACAATCTGTCTGGCTGTTCGCGCGTCTTCCCCAGCCGAGTTCAACCAACTCCCGGAGCATCCATCAGTCTAAGGGAACCGAAGCAACTCCAAGAAAACAACCCGAAAATCCCCACCCCCAAATTACGCGCTCAGAGCACAAGTAGGCCACCGTGCTTGGCCGATCGATCCATCGCCTCCCGCACGTTGCCCACTCGCGCACGTCTTCTCCCTCGCGCGCGGCCGCGGGCGCTCGTCTCCTCCTCCCTCCCCTCGTTCGGGTCAAACGCCTTCGCCTTTCGAGTGGGAGTCTCGACTCCATCGAATCGCCCCCACCTTTCCGGCTCGTCTCCATGTCCGCCGCCCATCGAGGCGCCGAATCCCGTAAGGCCGTAAACCCCCTCTCGCTCGCTTTAATGTTCGTCTCTCCGAATTTTGGGCGGCCGCGTCGTGCTTACTACTACGGTTTGGTCTCCTTTTTTTATACCTCAGCGGAGCGGCGGCGGCGATCGGAGGCGGTCGGGTGGCTGCGCGCGCTGCTCCGGGGCTCGGGCTGCCACTCCCGCAGCCGCACGCGTCGGACGAGGACCTCAGGGCCGCGCTCGCGGACGGCGCGCTGCTCTGCGCCGCGCTCCGCAGGCTCGGCTGCCCCGCTTCCCGGACAATGAGGTAGGCCATCGTAAATACACATGTCCTGCGCCGCGCGGCTCTCCGTTCCTGTGTTTCGGTTTGCGCGGTCGTGATCATTGCTGCTGCTGCTGCTGCAGGGCGGAGCCTCCTCGGCGGCAGCGGAGAGCGATGTCGGGCGGTTCGTCGCGGCCGTGGAGCGGATGGGCCTTCCCAGCTTCACCGCCTCCGATATCGAGACGGTACGTGTTATGCTGCGTTGCATCACACTGCGTTCCCAGACGGAGTGTGATTGTTGTGCGGTAGAGCATCCCTTCGAAGAAGATTGGACTTTGTTTTCGCGCGCTCTAGGTGGTTGAGGGTTGTGAATTGTGATTGTTCCTTTGTTGATTGCGCAAACGACACATAAGTCCTGTGTCCTTTTCCCTCCAACTGGTAGTGGATGCTGAATGTGGCTTATGGTAGTATCGAATTCTCAAACCAAAAATGTACTGATTATGTGCAAATCTAGTACGGATGGCAAACTTTTCGTTGGGGTTCTAGTTTATCATTGGACTGAACACAATCTGCCTGAATTTGATGCAATTATGAAATTTGGATATAACTTCCACAACGTTTTAATGTCATATATGAATACAACTTCCACAATGTTCTGAATGGATGTCATGTTGGAGTACTATGGAGATTCTCACAATAGTTGTCAGTGTGCAATCCTGCCACGGGATACTACTGGTGTTTCCAGCTCTTTCTGCAATATATAAGCTTTATCTTCCAGCTCTCATTCGGTTTTCTTTATTGACATTATTGGCATTCATCCAGGGCCCAATGTCAGCTGTGGTTGTCTGTCTTCTTGCACTAAGGGATCAGTTTGTCTCCCATGTTGAGGAAGGCTGGCATTGTAGCCTTCAAGAAAAAGGTAGGATGCACAGCATGGAATTTCCCAGAAGAGAGAATAGTCAGGGCACACAGGATTCTGAAGTAGGAGAAGACAGCAAACAAATGGAAACGAAGCTACAAAAGGTCCCCAAAAGTCCGGCTATGTCAGGTGAAATCTTATTATCTATGTGTTCAAAGCTTTGGGCAGGAGACTTTAACTTTACCAATTATGAATAACACAATGAGGGCTAATTAGAAAACTATGCAGAGGTGTTCCATTATTTCTGCAGATTGAAAATATAGAAGAAATCAAACTCAGCCAAAGGGTACTACTAACTTGCGCATAAGTAGATTCATACAATTATTGATCATTACAATGAGAGCTGTTAAGATATGAAACAGGCTCAGTTATTAGTTGAAACATCTTTTTCTTTTTCTATTGCAGAACCATCATCTCCTACATTAAGGCCTGAACTATCTTCTATATCACGGCATGCGGGACACAATTTTCATGAAGTCTTCCAACTGAGACAAGGAGGTTATTCTGATCTTCCTTGTTCTAAAATTTCAGAGATGATGAAATCCACCAGCTTGGATGTAAGTTCCAGATAGTAACTTTTGCTTGAAAGAATTATTTAGCACAATTTATTCCTCACAAAAAATGATTTTTATTTTTTTGCGACATGAAATTAATATTGCAGAATGCCCCTACTCAGTCACTTTTGAGTGTTGTGAATGGCATCCTTGATGAGATTATTGAGAGGAAGAATGGAGAAATTCCTTATGTAGGCTACTCAAAAGCAATGCAGTTAGTTTGTTTCTTTTATACTTCAAAACTCTGGTACTTTTAGTTTTAAACTCCTCTCATCCTCTTGAATATAAAGATGTCGTTCTTTGCACAGCATCTTGCTTGCTTGTTGAGAAAGGTCATACTGGAGATTGAGCCGTATTTCTACTCAGGCAGAGCATATCTGAAATGTAAGGAGTACTTTTCACACTTATTTCTCAGATTTTTCCTGTTGTAATTGTTACTTGTATGCAGCAAAACAACCTTATGAAAGCACGTGAAGAGAAATATAAATCAAGGATAAGAGTGCTAGAGGCACTAGCAAGTGGGACAAGTGGGCAAACACATGTAAACTCAAGTGCAACAAATGGAAAAACACATGTAAATTTCGGTGACGGTGATATTAATATAAGTTCCAGGTTACAGCTGGAACTTTTCAACTTGAATGACCAACCTCCTTATATTGTTTTCTTAATTGTTTTTCAGGTTTCTGCAGATCATGTGCACCGGATAAAGGTTTGTTTCTCATCTAAAATTGGTTGCTTCTTCATATTTCCATCCTTTGCATATATTTTGTTTTAGTTTCAGCTAATTTTCCCCTCGATTCTTTCATTTGATGTCAATTCTAAATTTGTTCTTTTAATTCTCACAAAAGTAGCACTTTTTTTTAGAACACGCAAAAGCTTTCCTTTCTTTTCATTAAGAAGGAAAAAGGTCAAGAGTTTAAATTTCTCCATACCAGGGATAATATAAACTTTTTACTTCTTAGCAAATAAGAAAATAAACAATAGTTTAGCACTGTCATTTAAAGTGTGGTTGTAAGAAGGTAAGCAATGGATGGTATTAATCAGAATTACCACTATTGTGAGTTTGCTATATATGAACTAATTAAATATAATGAGCAAAGGAAAACAAAAGGAAAAAAGTGTCAGGACACTTTGATCTCAAGTTGTGTGTGTGTGTGTGATGGGAAGTCTGAGGCACTTGCAATAATCTAAAATATGTGAGTTGAGCTGTGCCTTGTTTAACTGTTTGCACTTCTCATAAGAAAAATTAAGTATGTGCAGGTGATGTTACAACTAGCCTAAAGGTGTAATCATTTTTACCATCCATTTGAATAATTTTTTTCTCTAAGTAGTTAACACGTGATGTTTGGTTCGGAAGAGAGTAATTAACTTACTATCTTCGGTGATGACCTGGTATAATGTGCTATACTAAGTAACTAGGTCAACACATGCATATAACCAAAGAATATCCTTCATCAGTGAACAGTCACTGTTTAAATCCCTCTTACCTGTAGAAAGGTCCGAGGTGTATTGTAAAAGTGCTTGTAACCCATTGGAGTTCAATCAGTTCATAGTTCGGTCCTGTCTAGGGAGCTTCAGCTTAAAGACACCACAAGCTTAAGCTCTCCCAAACAGGATGTGGTTTAGCTTAAGCCCCCTTTATGTGAAGAAGCTTAAGCCTCTTTCCACCAACATCTCAGAAAAGTCAGCTTCTAGCGGAAGCAAAACTCCCCTGAACAAGGCCTAAATATATTTAAGAAGCTACATATTGAACTTGCAATTGAGTGAAATGATTCATTTGTTAATTTGTGCTATAATTCATATTTCTACAGATGGAGATAGACAAATTTGAAGAGAAAAGGAGTAGTTGAGGAAGATATGGCAAACTTGATGAAGGACAAGGAAGATGTAACTAGATTGACGAAGGATAAGGAAGATATGGCTAGGTTGTTGAAGGACAAGGAAGACATAATTAGATTGATGAAAGAGAAGGAAGAAATGGTTAGGTTGATGAAGGATAAGGAAGACATGGTTAGCTTGAATATAGGCAAGGTTGAAGACAGAAATCAATCGGCAGATGAACATATAGCTAAGACAATTAAGTATAAGGATGAAATCAGTAGGTTGATGAAGGAGAAAGAAGACAGTAATCATACAATTATAAACTTAAAGCTGGATCTAAAAGCTGTGAAATCATCATACGAAGAGAGCCACAGCCTGTTAGAATCTACTAAGGAAGATGTACTTAAGCTTCTGAAGGACAAGGAGAACAGTTGCAATGTAATATCACAACTCAGGCAAGAGCTTGCAATAGCAAGAAGATCACATGAGATATATATTCAAGAATTGGAGTCTGGGGCTTCGCAGGCAAATAAGGAGTTCGAACAGAGGATAAAGGAAGTAGAGCTTATGCTAGAAGATTCTAGAAAGAGAAGAATATATCTCGAGGAATTGTTGGAATCAAGAATCCAAACTTGGGAGCAGAAGGAAATCATGCTGAACCAATTCGTAGGTCTACAAATACAGAGTATTCAGGTATTGATTAGTTAAACCACTTTATCTTTCCTCTATGTTTCTTTTAAGAGTTCGTGAAGTCATCAATTTAAGTTAAAACTTCTCCCCTCAGGATTTGAGGCTGTCTTCTGTTTCCATTAGGCATGAAATCTTGAACTGCCAGAAAAGATGGTCTGAAGAACTTAGTGGCCTTGGTATGCATAAATGCAACGCATAGACTTGTTATAGTTGTCACTTTATAGCTTACATATCAATTGCAATTCTGCAGGACAAAGCCTTAAGGTTGTGACAAATGCTGCAGAAAATTATCATGCTGTTCTTGAAGAAAATAGAAAATTGTTCAACGAGGTTCAGGAGCTAAAAGGTGGCTATGCAAATAACATTAGTTTCTTTTATATGCTGATCTCCTTAATTGTATCTGTTAGAATAGGAATCCTTTTGTATTTCTTTATCGCCTTTTGTATTTCCTTATCGTATATGGCTTATTCCCGTGTACTCCATATATATATTGCCCATTGGGCCTCATGAATATACACACAATATTCATAACATAGTATCGAGCTAGGGCACTAACCCAGCTCTTTTCTGTCACATCCATCGCTGTCGCCGACTCGGTTCTTGCACAGTGGTGAGCGGTTCCGTGCTGCCCGCCGTAGGCGCTGGAAGAAGTTGTCGCCGCCGCCGTCGCCGAGCCGCCTCGCCGTCCTCCCACCGCCGCCGAGCCGCTCCACCGAGGACGCGCGCCGTCCGGAGCCGTCCATCCCGACGCGAGGCGGCGCTACTGTCCCCGACGCGAGGCGGCGGTGGTCTCTCGGTGGATGTTAAGAATGTTTTTCTTAATGGTGTTTTGCATGAGAGGTCTACATGCGCCACCACTGGTATTCGTTCCCGATAGGCACGTCTATCGTTTTCGTCGTGCTCTTCATGGCCTCAAATAGACTCCTCGTGCCTGGTTTGCGCGTTTTACCTTAGTGATTACCGCTGTCGGTTTCACTATCAGTTTCCACGATCCTGCTCTTTTTGTCCATGTCTCATCTCGGGGTAGGACACTGCTTCTTTTGTATATTGATGATATGCTCATCACTGGTGATGATTCTTCATTTATCACGTATGTGAAGAAGCATCTCAGTGAACAGTTTTTTATGACTAATCTTGGTTCTCTTACATACTCCCTTGGGATTGAGGTCTCTTCCATGCCTGAGGGCTACTATCTCTCCCAGAGTATGTTGAGAATCTTCTTGATCGTGCAGTCGATGATACTCGTATTCTTGAGATTCCCATGGAGTTATCTCTATAGCTGCGCCACGATGGTGATCTTCTCGAGGATCCTACTCGATATCGTCATCTTGTTGGGAGTTTGGTGTATCTTGTGAGCACTTGTCCGATATTACTTATGTTGTTCATATCTTGAGTCAGTTCATAGCTCATCCTACCTATCTTCACTACAATCACCTTCTTCGTGTTCTTCGCTACTTATGTGGGACTATCTCTCGCCGTTTATTTTTCCCTAGCTCCACCTCATTGACTTGAGCGTACTCGATGCGACTGGCTAGTGATCCTTCCGATCGTCGTTCTCTTTACGCTTCTTGTGTTTTCTTGGCTCCCCGATTACACGAAAGACAAAGCAGGATCGCATTTCCGTTCAAGTGCAAAGGCTGAGTTGAGATCTATGGCAGCATTGACAGCAGAAGTTACTTGGTTGAGGTGGCTACTTGTAGATTTTGGAGTGCTTGTGATGGGGCCTACGACTCTTTTGTCTGACAGTACAGGTGCTATCAGTATTGCCCGTGACCTAATGAAGCATAGGCTCACTAAGTACATTGGTGTGGATTTTTCATACACTTACTCACAAGTGCAGGAGGGAGTACTTGTTTTACAATTTGTGCCATCAGAGTTACAGATTGCTGACTTCTTCACAAAACCACAGGCTAGGATACAACATTTGTATTTTCTCTCCAAACTCGGTGTGTAATCCGCCATGAGTTTGAGGGTGTTAGAATTTGAATCCTTTTGTATTTTCTTATCGCCTTTTATATTTCCTTATCGTATATGATATATCCCCTTGTACTCTCTATATATATTGCCCATTGGGCCTCACGAATATACACACAATATTAATAATAGTATCAACTTAAAGTATTTATTTGTTGGTCAGGAAATATCAAAGTCTATTGTCGGATAAGACCTTTTCTTCGTGGAGAGGATCAGAAGTCTACTACAATTGAATATATTGGTGATAATGGTGAACTGATTTTAGCAAACCCTACAAAACAGGGAAAGGAAGGGAGCAAGTTGTTCAAATTCAACAAAGTTCTTGGCCCCACAGCTTCTCAAGGTAAACATGAAAATGTGACCTATGCAATGTCTTATGTGCTTTCAAATATTGATAATGTTATTGCATCTTGCAAGGATCATATTTTTGCAGTGGTAATATGCAAGTACAATGTATGTTGATTGATTTATTTATTTTCTAGATGAGGTATTCAAGGACATTCAGCCGCTAATTAGATCAGTTCTCGATGGCTACAATGTTTGCATTTTTGCATATGGTCAAACTGGATCGGGAAAAACCTACACAATGGTATGAAGATCTCAATGTAACAATCTTCATCTGATTTTGTTATTTGAGAATAATAAGCACTCCTTATTGACAGTTATGATGTGCTTATTGTGCCTTCTTTACAAATATCTCAGACTGGACCTGAAAATGCAACCGAGAAGGAATGGGGTGTCAATTACAGAGCTCTGAATGACCTGTTCCATATCTCACACAATCGAGGAGACACAATTATGTATGAAGTTAGTGTTCAAATGATTGAGATATACAACGAACAAGTCCGTGATCTCCTTGGGAGCAATGGTTCAGAGAAGAAATATCCTTTTATCCACGGGCTCATAGTACTAGAATCATTTATTGAATAAAACAAATGATGGCGCATACTTTCTGCAAGTAGCTTATGATATTTACCTATATTTGTTATGCATATTAATCTCCTCTGCTGATGTGATCAAATATACATATATCACTATGCTTTGATTTTGTTAACGATCAATTGCTAGTGTAATTGAACCCTAGGCGTAGCTATAAACTGGTCGGTTGAGTCAGTTCAAGTCAACATATGTAGAAACATGAAACTTAGTTGGACACCCCTTTACCATCCTTAATGAAATTATAGTTATCTGCCCGTCTTGTAATAACACATCCCCATAAACCTCTACAAGCTTACAAATTGAATTGATGTAAAGAACATCCTCTTTTTCCTTAACTTGCGCACACTGGGGATTTTGAATGCCAGCCAACCCAATGGGCTTGCTGTTCCTGATGCAACAAAGTATCCTGTCAACTCAACTTCCGATGTTATTGAGTTAATGAGAACAGGACTTGAGAACAGAGCTGTGGGTGCAACAGCACTAAACGAAAGAAGCAGCAGATCTCACAGGTTAATTTTCATGTTCTATTCTGGTACTGTTTTTCTTCTGCTTCTATAAAAAAAAGAGGCTTATTTTGGGTAATTTTTCAGTGTTATCACTATACACATTCAAGGTGTAGATTTGAAAACCGGTGCTACTTTGCGCGGCACGCTACATCTTGTTGATCTTGCTGGAAGTGAGAGGGTGGACCGTTCTGCTGTTACAGGCGATAGACTCAAAGAAGCACAACACATCAACAAATCTTTGTCTGCTCTTGGAGATGTTATATTTTCTTTATCACAAAAGAATGCTCATGTACCATACCGAAACAGCAAACTTACACAAGTCCTGCAAAGTTCTTTGGGTGCTTACCTTTGCTGATTAGTTAGTTATATAGTATATACCTTGTTTTACATGTTCTATAATTTTTTACCCTAAAAAATTTCGTGTGTAGGTGGTCAAGCAAAGACCCTGATGTTTGTACAGATCAATCCGGATGTCTCATCTTATGCAGAGGCTTTAAGTACTTTGAAGTTTGCTGAAAGAGTGTCTGGAGTGGAATTAGGTGCTGCAAATGCCAATAAAGAGGGCAAAGATATTAAAGAATTTAAGGAACAGGTGATAAATTTCCGTTTTCCTTTTGCCGACTACTTTATTATTAATACAATGGCAATAGAAATGGATTACCAACTTTTCTTGCTCATATATATTATACTATCCTTCGTGTGTACTAGTATGCTTCTATGCACCTGCATGAGATGCAACTACAGTTGTTTTTCTTCTTTCAAAATGAATGCAAATACAATTCTTCTCACCAGATACTGTCATATATCATCTGATTAGTCTAATATTCTTTTTCGCTCTGCAGCTCTCTCTGCTGAAAGATAAAATTGCAAAGAAGGATGAGGAAATCAACCGGCTACAACTTCAGACTCACACCCCAAGGGTAAGGACAGCAAAACGTGCTGATTCCTTATTGAAACATTCGTCCTCCTCCCCAGGCATATCATCTCTAGGAAACAAAATACAACATCGAAGAATGGCATCTGGTGGAAAGGCAATGAGCATTGGCAGTAGGGCAGGCTCCGATGCTGATAACTTCTCTGACATCAGTGACAGGCATTCTGAAGTTGGTTTTATGCAGTCTGTTGATGATATCCGGCAGCAGAGGGAGATCATGGTACTTTCCAAGCTCTCTGAAAGTGAGATGGATCAGAATTCTGCTGACCCTGAGCTTGCCTGCTTTGGCTATGCTGATTCAGAGGAGAGGTTAAGCGACATATCAGATAGTGGCCTTTCCATGGGTACGGAAACCGATGGTTCAATAAGCAGCGTGGTTGAGTTTACTCTCTTCCCAGAGCAGGAAAAAGTATGTAGCACTCGTAAAGAACAAGAAAAGGCACCTGACACTCCAAAAGATCGATTGTAAGTATTTCCAGTTATCTGCAGTGAAATTTATGATAACATCATGTACTGAGGTTTCATCATACAAATAGTTTTCCCTTTAGTACTATCATTTGTCTACCATTTAAATACATTATTAATTGAGATAAGTAGAATTAATCCATGTGACCAGAGTTGGTGAGTAGGTGCTAAGATGTCAAATAGTTATGTGATATCTTACCTATTTCTTATTTATAAGTTCTTATTCTTCCTCATACAGGCATAAGGTGGCCAATCGAGTCCAGAAGACAGCAACACCAAAAACAGTGGCATCTTCTAGCTTGTGGCCCAAATCAAGAGATCCTCCTCCTAGATCTCTAGGTAAGCTCACTTGTTAATTGCCATTTCTTTTCTATGGAATTATGAGTTTTCCCTCCAAAAAACACATATATCATAAAGATGTGGTTGTTGTGTTTTGGGTGCAATTAAATCAGCTATTCAGTTGCTTTAGGATCTACATATTTTGGTAAATGAAGTATAGAAAGGTTATCCAAATTCTTAAAATGCTTCTAGAGAAGTGTCACCGCAATCTTGCTAATCAGCTAACGGAAACACAGTTTTAAGGTTGAGAGACCTCTCTACCTTTTCCCGTAAAAAAAGTCTTGCAATATCATTTCATAAAGATGAAAACAAAATAAAGCTACTGACCTACTCTAACTGGTGAGGTTCGCCACAAATTAATCAGTTAAGACAAGCAATAGCTTGGTAAGTCATGGAGTTCCCTTGACCTTTGCTTACTCCAGTGCTTGACCGGTTACTACCCTGGGAACCAGTACCGGCCATCTACTATAGTACGTCATGTAGTATTATATTTCAGAATGTTTGATTGATTGCACAAAGGTTGAATCTTAGGGACAAGTCAAAGTCAGCCCTATAAAAGGGCTATGGATTGTAATTAATGAGATCAAGCAAGAAGAAATAATTACTTTTTCTTCTGATCAAAAGTCTTCTCCTCATCTATGGTCCATTTCTCCCTATTCTAGTATTCCATCTTGAAGTCACGCCATCCCAGCCCTCTTCTATGCGGTATTTACAGTGTCAGTTCATGACAGAGAACTTCAGGTATTTTTTAAATGTGCACTTCATGCGATACAGCATGCACACAGAAACATCTCTGAAGAATGACCTTCACTAGTTTCAGCCGGGTTGTAATCCAGGAAAAGTTTTGAAATCTCCATATGCATTAGCAGAAATGCATACAGTATTCTTAAGTGTTTCAAAATATTATGCTACAGTGTCAACAAGCACGCGAAGAAGCACAATCACACAAGAAACATCCTCACCAAGGGCCTCCAATACTCCGAAGCGATGGACATAGCTCAAATTCGATGAATTTCTTCCAACATTGGTGTTCTTTTTTGTACAGCACATTCAGAAGGCATTTTTTTTAATTTGAAGGCTGCTTATCGCTGATGCGGTTTTCTTTGCAAATTGATGAACTTTTACATCAGTTGGATATAACTTTTTTTTTTCTCCTCTCTCTAGTGAGAATGTAAATGCTCTTGTACATATGATACAGTTACGATACGATAACTCTATGTTGAGTGTTGAATAGAAGCAATAAACTTTAGAGCAGTTTTTTTATCGAACAAAAGATAGCCGATTGTAAGCATATGATGACTTGAGCATAAGGAAGTACAGACTTTTCCTGAAAATTAGATGTTCTAAACATTTCATTCAAGATATTGATTTTGCCATAAGAAGAGGTGTGGTAGATCCTTTTTTTCGCTTCACATTTTGTAGCAAGTGTGTCGCTTTCAAATCACATAAAAAAACAATGCTTAGTGATGTAATCTTCTTGAAAAGCAAGCTCATGAGCCTAAACAAGTTCAAAATTAGAACTTGCGGTTGCGCATATCAGAAAAAGGGTCTATTTCGCCATTTACACGGGCATTGCGGCCCCCAATGCACGACTGCTTGAAAATTGGCTGTGATGAGGAAAACACATCTAGGTGGATGAAAAGCCATGGAGGGATGAACAAATTCTGCCTATAACAACGCTATTGCACTGTTTCACACTTACAAGGCTAAACGGCCGTATGAAACCTCGCCACGTTTGCGATGTGTCGAATACAAAAAACTACACCCATATAGACACTGACACTGCATAAATAGACCCAAAAATGGAAGGACAACAGAAGAGTAGATTCATAATATTTCGATCATTTTCCCGCCAGATCATATTTGTTGTTTCTCTGCTCCTATCGTCGTTGGAAGTTCAGCTTCTGGATGCAGACGGCATACATGAAAGCGAAGAACACCGCGAAGAGCACAAGCACCGGCGCGACAACTGCCATGAAATTCCTGTGGTATCCGAAATGATGCGTTATGTAGTAGCTGATTTTCTGGTTGGACTGGCCGGGGACTGAGATAATCTCTTCCAGGTCTCCGTACTGTGTCACTATGAGCCCATACACTGTCCATGCCAATGGGCAACTCCAGTAGTACCAGATCCACCAGTTGGGAATTCTCTGAAGAAAACAAGAACAAGATCAGTAAGTTGATCTTGCAAAATAGAAAGAAAGAATCACAATAATTGTTTGATCTAAGTAACAACTCACCGGTCTCGGGATGAAGAAGCCCGAGAAGAGGTTGAAGAGGGAATAGAAAGCTGCGGCGAAGATGGCTGCAACCTCATGGTTTGGTGAGATTGATACAGTCATCATCCCATAGTAGGTGAAGTAGAGGAAGGAGAAGTAGGAGACGAAGAAGAACCAGAAGAACTTGGCAGCCGTCCACTGGAAGCTCATCATGGCATATACGATGAGGGTGTAATACGAGGTTTGGACGAACACATAGGGTATCTCCATGATAACCTGCAGCAGATCACAAAAGATTTGAGAGACTCCGGAAGCAAATGTCACCTTACTACCTTGGTTACCACTGTTCTTTTCTTTTACCTGGGCAATGGCATAGGGCATTGCAGAGTACATCCCAGCAGCCCTCTCTCGGTAGAAAACTGT